>JAWNPI010000072.1:6357500-7735000 GCA_035047625.1 Drosophila mettleri
TTCCCTCTCCCTTCTAGTCTTACTTTTTATCTAACTCTTTGTCTTACTCCCTGTCTCACTCTGAGTCTTACTTTCTTACTCCCTCTTTGTCTCACTTTCTGTCTGAATTTCTGTTCCACTTTTTGTCCTACTCTTTGACAAAGCATCAATGTCTGGCTATATATCTTCCCCTCTGTCTATCTATTCTCACTGTGCTTATAATTTTCCCTCTCTGTCCTCTATATCTTTATGTCTATCTGACTCTCTATCCGGTTCTCTCTTTCTCTTTCTTTCTATACATTCCTTTTACCTACGCTTCTCAATTCATATTAATTTTCCTCCATATCATTATTTTTTTTGTTCGAATTTCTTCTCTCTCTTTCTCAAATAATCTTAAATATGGCCACTAAGAGTCATCTCGACTTCACTCCACATCGCTACGCTCTACTAACTGCCGCTTGGTAAATACTTTAATTGAATTTCATGCACGATTCGTCTCTTTGGGACTCGATTTGCCAACTATTGTCTGTGGCGTACAAGAAAAAAAAGGCTGTCAGCCAATTGTTCAAATAAATTGACATATTTAAGTCTCAATAGCATCGAATCAGAATTGTGAATGGTTGGAAATTTAAATGCTTTGCAAATGGCATTCGCTCAATTAAAGCTGGCAAAGTGACGCGCACACTCGGCGCATATCGGTGGCATGTGACACGCATAGCAATAGCAATTACAAATTAAATACCGCGCTGCAGCTGTCGAATGGTCGACGCTAAACTTTCAGTCAGGCATAGCAGCGCCCAAAGAGCCACCCACCCAGTGAGCCAACCACCCCGAGAGCCACCCGGCATTTTAAACACAATTTTATGCGCGGCAACCACGCACCAATAACGAACGACGAATGTCATTTACATGTGGTTGCTTGTAGAGCGTCAAAACCACAAATGCCACATGCTGTCGCTGGCAACCAATGCTCCGCAAAAACCCTTTTGCTGCCACACCAACAACAGCCCACGCAGCCTGAGCCCCTAAAACAATAAAACAAATAAAGCATGCCGCCAGCAGCAACAGCAACACCAACAGCAACACCAACAGCAACACCAACAGCAACACCAACACCAAAAGCAACAGCAGCAGCAACATTTGAACATTTGATTCAGTAAATGGGCGAGGTGGGCGTGGCATTGGTCGTTGGCACTGCCATTTGACTGGTTTGTTTTTATGGACTTTGTCTGAAATTAATTGGAGTTCATGTAGTTGGCATCAAATGCTTGCAGTTTTTATGCTCACAAATGTCGCTCTTTTGCTTCTGCTTCTGCTTTTTTTTTTTTTTTTTTGGCTTTGCTGTCTGTATGTGTGCGTGCGAGAGAGATTGTGCGGTTTGACACAGTTTTAAATTAATCATACGCCACCGAGCCGCGCCACTGTGAAAGCTTTACAATCCACTGGCGACGGTTGTTAACAAATAAAATCGCACAACAATTTTAAGTATTTTCGAGCAATGCAAAATTTATATTTATTTAAAAGTGTGTGCGTGTGTGTGAGTGTGCATATGTGTGTGCGTGTGTGTGTGTGTGTGTGTGTGTGTGCATGAATATATTTAAGAACTGCATCGAGTTGTTCGCACTGCAGTTAAATTTTATAATTTACAATGTGCCAAAGACTCTCTGAGCCACAAAATGAAAATGGCACTTCAAGCTTCGGCAGCTTAACGTATTTAAAGTGTCGTGCAGGAATTTTAGTAACAATTTGATTTTGCTTCAAAACAATTGTTTATAATGGGAAAATGTTTTACAGAACTGCAACAGCAATGAATGCGTATGGAAAATATATAATATTGTTCTAGACATATACATTTTAAATATGTGATAAGAGATGCCAATTTTTGTTTGTATAACATACATAAATATATATGATAAAAATCTGAGCGTTAATTCCACTTAAATCTCTAGCCTAGTAGTTTCATTTTTTAATCAAAAAGTCCTGGCATAAAGTAAATTATTAATAATAATTTATTGCCAATTTCTTATTAAATTAATTTTAATTTTTCAATATTTTTATAATTTTAAATGAGACAAATTAACATTTATTTATTTATTCAATTTTTGAATATCTCTATCTGCTCTAGTGGCCAATGACCGGCTAGAAACTACACTGAACTCATGCTGTGCCTATTTAATATTTTAATAAACTTAAGCGTAATAATAATAAAAATATTAATCATTAATTATTAATAATTAATTATAACTAGCAAAAAAATTATTTATTTTTAAATAGTCGGAGGTGCCCGACTACGTGATATTATAAATTTTTTTTAAGATATTAAGGAATTGCAATTTATTATTTAATGAGCTAAAATTAAATTTTTATCTTGTTAATATAGGCTACTAAGTCACTGCGCATGGACTAACGCAAAAATATGGCTAAATCTACTGAACCTAAATATCAATATCTTCACTTTATGGGAACTGTCTGCATATGAATTATATTTTCTTAAAACCCATTAAAAATAGAAATTCTAGACATAAACATTTTAAATGACACAGCTCAAGAGCAAATTTTTAGCATAAGATCAATTTTTTTTTAAATTTAAATTTAAATAATATTAAATGTATATTTTATTTGAAAAAAAAAAAAAATAAAATATGTACCAATCGTAGCTGATACGATTTTCTCTATAATAATATTATAACATATATTATTACTGTGGTAAGCAGCTCAAAAGAAGTGCGCATTTTTTAAAAAATATTATCGCTCTGTATGATTGGTATTCATCAATTATTATTTTATTTTATAAATCTGAATAGTGCAGCAGAATTTAATTATAATCGCAAACACATAATACAGATATTTTATAAAAACAAAAAATTAAAAACCAATTTCAATTTATTTAATTAAATATATTTATTTTATTTATTTATTCTCCATATATTTTCATGTCAATTGCTCTCATTTTTTTCTGTTTCCTTCTGTAAATTTACTTTTTTAGATTCAAAATAAATTTTTTATAATTTCGCCATTTCTTTGCTTTGTCTTTTTTCTTGCAGTGTATTTCATCACGCTTAACTGCTTTCAGTCTCGCTGTTGTTGTATATTTTTAACTGTTAGCTCGTCACACACAATATAAACTGCGCATTGTGTATATAAACTGTTGGCCCAATTGTAAACTGCCAACAGCTGTCCTCGAGCGCACCCACCCCACAAAGCCCCCCTATCAAGCCGCCCCTCAATCATCGTAGCTGCAGGTGGAAAAAAACAAAAGTTATGGCGCGCCATTTGCACGCTTAGCCCAGCGGGTGTGAGATGAGGTAGACACGGAATGAGAGAGAGAGAGAGAGTGGGAGAGTGAGAGATTGGGAGGGGAAGCGCCATGGGTGCTGGGATTCTGGTTTTTGAGGTAGACTTCATTGTTGTTGGTTGGGTGGAGTTTAATGGGCGTTCATTATGGCTGGGCTTTATGGTGTCGTTGGTAACTGGGTAAAAAATCAGCTTAAGCTTTGTGAGTGCCACTTACCTTGAGTACAAAAATATCGCCAGTTGTGCGATTTATATCAAATTTACTATTTGCTGTATTATCCGGGTCGATGCCCTGGCCGGTAAGGAAATATACAATATTTATTGGTCTATCTACATCGCCATCGGTAGCCGTAACCTGTGTGCGAGAGAGTCAGAAAGCAGAGAGTCGAGTGAGTACAAAATAAAGAAACTGCATTTCAATGAGTTGTGGTTGTTGCTGCTGGTGGTGTGGAGATTGGAGGTTGACTGTTAAGCCGTTGGTGGTCCATTCCTGGACCTTACTTACAATATTCAGTCTATAAATCAAATATGCAAATGTGCAAAAAACCTTTAAATGTCCAATAAAGAGCAAAGGCAAAGCTGGTGCCCCGCGCGCGCATTGGGGCAAAATCTTTGAAAATAAGCCAGATGCCTGCCTGTGGCTGTGTGCGGCTTTCTATATGCCAGATTGCTTGTAAATTTATGCTTCGATTCTGTATTACATTTTATTTTGTCTTCTTTTTTTTTTTTTAGTATTTTTTATTGCATTTGCAAAAAGCTGTCCGCTTGTGGGTCTCTGTGAAAAATGCTAATATGACCGAGATTTATGTAATTATTCAATCGGCTTGCGGTATTTTTGTTGATTTTCTATTTTCAGTTTTCCCTCCACTTCTTAAATATTTTATTTTTATTTTGTTGCGTCTACTAAATGAAATCTGTATTTAGGCCCAGTTTGTTCTTGTGCGTCTGGAATATTTTATGGCTCATTATTATTTTTATTATTGTCGAAACTACATGCGAGCAAATTGTTAGCTACTTTTAAGTCAGTCATTACTCAGATAAGCATCTGCGGGCTGTTAGCCCAACTGACTTACAAGGGCTTCAATGGAAGGCTGTGAATGCTCAAGCAGGAGATTTAAAGCACTTTGATGGCAGCTTAAGCTGGCGCTTAAGTGCTCGAATTTGTGTGTTTAAAGGTGAGCATAAAGCAGAGAGTAAAAGAGAGAAAGAGAGAAAGAGTGAGAGAAGCTTAAATGGAACTAAGTCTTAGGGTGAGGTTGTGGTGAAGGCTTAGTCTGTAGTCTGTAGTCTTCAGTCTGTAGTCTGTAGTCTGTAGTCTATAGTCTGTAGTCTATAGTCTGTAGTCTGTAGTCTGTAGTCTGTAGTCTGTAGTCTGTAGTCTGTAGTCTGTAGTCTGTAGTCTGTAGTCTGTAGTCTGTAGTCTGTAGTCTGTAGTCTGTAGTCTGTAGTCTGTAGTCTGTAGTCTGTAGTCTGTAGTCTGTAGTCTGTAGTCTGTAGTCTGTAGTCTGTAGTCTGTAGTCTGTAGTCTGTAGTCTGTAGTCTGTAGTCTGTAGTCTGTAGTCTGTAGTCTGTAGTCTGTAGTCTGTAGTCTGTAGTCTGTAGTCTGTAGTCTGTAGTCTGTAGTCTGTAGTCTGTAGTCTGTAGTCTGTAGTCTGTAGTCTGTAGTCTGTAGTCTGTAGTCTGTAGTCTGTAGTCTGTAGTCTGTAGTCTGTAGTCTGTAGTCTGTAGTCTGTAGTCTGTAGTCTGTAGTCTGTAGTCTGTAGTCTGTAGTCTGTAGTCTGTAGTCTGTAGTCTGTAGTCTGTAGTCTGTAGTCTGTAGTCTGTAGTCTGTAGTCTGTAGTCTGTAGTCTGTAGTCTGTAGTCTGTAGTCTGTAGTCTGTAGTCTGTAGTCTGTAGTCTGTAGTCTGTAGTCTGTAGTCTGTAGTCTGTAGTCTGTAGTCTGTAGTCTGTAGTCTGTAGTCTGTAGTACTCTCTCTCTCTCTGTACATTTTTATACCCTGAATCCATTGAAAATGGAAATTTCAGGGTATAATGTTTTTGTGCAAATGTATGTAACAGGCAGAAGGAGGCGTGCCACACCCCATAAAGTATATATATTCTTGATCAGCTCGACGAGCTGAGTTGAACTAGCCCTGTCCGTCTGTCCGTCCGTCCGTCCGTCCGTCCGTCCGTCCGTCCGTCCGTCCGTCCGTCCGTCCGTCCGTCCGTCCGTCCGTCCGTCCGTCCGTCCGTCCGTCCGTGTAAACACCTGGATTTCTGCAACCACAAAAGCTAGAGACTTCAAATAAAAAGCAAAATGCTCGATAATACCATACGCTGTACGAGTTTATTTTTTTTTTTCGATAACTCGTCCCATTTCTTTTTTATCGATAACTATCGAAAATATCGCTTTGTTTTTGAGGTCTGGCGTGCACACCGTTAAAGATAGAATCGTGTACTAAGTTGTGGTTGATAGCTATATTGAATCCGCACATTTTGTCATTTTTGGATTTTTGATGCCACGCCCCTTTCGCCCACAATTCAACAAAATCGATAACTCACGTATATTAAATACTAGAGACTTGAAATTTGGCAAATAGGTACATTTAGATGTCATAATCATGCCCCGAAAATTTCATTAGGAACATAGATCGAGAAAAAAAGTTATTAAACAATAAAGTTTGCATAGCACAGCCTCTGCTGCAGCCGCAAAACTGTGCAGTGAGCATATTACGTGCATGCATATGTTTGTGTGTGTGTGTGGGCATGTGTTGTTGACTATTAATGAATAAATGAAGCTCTTATTGATTGGTATTACAGCTCAATGGATTCAGGGTATCTCTTAGTCGAGCAGTCTCGACTAGAGTTTAGTTACTTGTTTTTTATTATTTTTAATTTATTATTCATCCATTAGAATTCCAGCCTCGACCGCAATTCGGTTGAGGCAGACGCTATCAAAACTTTGTGAGCCAATTAGAGCAATTATTGTACAGCTGTTAACAATGTGACAACTTTTGCAGCTATCGTACCTAACCGATGTAAAGGGAAACTCTTTGAGGCCAAACAATGGCTCAATATTTAAATACATCCATTCAAGTTAAGGAGATCGTGGAGCGTGGGAGCACAGAGGCGTGGGGCACTCAAAGGCAGCTGGCACATGTTAAGTGCCTACAAAACGCTGCAGAGCCACGCCCATTGCTTGCCTGGCAACCCGCCCACAATTTGCCGGTTGACAATGAGACAATTTACGTTAAATGTTCCGCACAATTTGATATGACAAAAGAGTTGTCTACGTGCCATTATTATTGGCCGCGTGACGCGATGTGAACGCCGCATGCCATTGTCCTTTCAACAGGACACACACTCAGACACACACAGTGATGCAAGGAAGTAGCGCGTGTGCTATATGCCCACCATTGGCATGCATAATTTAAAGTCCCCAGTCTGCGCTATCTGTCGAGGGGGCGTGGCAGAGGCAGCGGCAGCGGCAGCGGCAGCGGCAGCGGCAGCGGCAAATGACTCGCGTGCAAAAGTAAAAGGAAATATTTGCATTTCATTTTGTGCCACCCACAAAAATCAATTTGGCCAAAAGGTGTTGCGGACGGCAACCAACGCCTTTTACATATATATATATATATATATATATATATATATATATATATATATATATATATATACATATTTTACAAGCTATATGTATTCGATTATGTCTGGCATTCGATAGTCGGTCGTCCCATCTACTTGGCGCCACTTCAATTTTTTACTTGAGCATAAATATGTAATTAAAAATGCGTGCGGCCATTGTCGTTGTCGTCGTCGTGGTCGTTGTTGTTGGCGTTGTTCGTATTGTCACCATTGCAACCACTGCTGTGCCGTGTCATTTAAATTTATATTTTACAAGCAAAAACATTTATCGGAGCAGCGGAATGTGCAAATTTTTTGAATACCCTTTTTAAGCATATTTGACTCAAATTGGAGCACCCCAAAAACTTAAACTTATACATTAACTGGCCATATTTTGCCTTAGAGTCTTATAGAATTTGTTGGCTATAGTTTTTTCTATTATTAAAGCTGCTAGTATGGAAATATTGTCTATAATAAATTTATTAATATTAAAAGTATAAGTAACAGTAGGAGTAGTATTACTAACTAAGTGTAGGGTAGTGGTAGTGATAGTGGTAGTAGTAGTAGTAGTTTATTGTAAATTATAAGAAGTAGTAGTAGTTGTAACAGTATAAGAAGTAGTAGCAGTAGTAGTAATAGCAGTAGTAGTAGTAGTAAAAGCATAATAAGTAGCAGTAGTAGTAGTAGTAGTAGTAAAAGTATAACAAGTAGTAGCCGTAGTAGTAAAAGTATGAGTATATGAAGTATTAATAGTAGTAGTAATAGCAGTAGTAGTAGTAGTAAAAGCATAATAAGTACCAGTAGTAGTAGTAGTAGTAGTAGTAAAAGTATAAGAAGTAGTAGTAGTAGTAAGAGTATAAGAAGTAGTAGTAGTAGTAGTAGTAGGAGTAGTAGTAGTAAAAGTATAGTTAGTAGTAGTAGTAATAGAAGTTATAGTAAGAAAAGTATGATTTTCAGTAATAGCATTAGTAAAAGTATAATATATTAAAAGCATATAAGTTGTAGTAGTAGTAGTAAAAGTATAAATTGTTGTAGTAGTAGTAAAAGTATATGTTCTAGTTTTCGTAGTAGTAGTTTAATAAAAGTATAAGTTGTGAAAGTAGTAGTATTGTAGTATAAGCAGTATAAGTAATATAAGTAGTAGCTATAGTATTAGTAGTGTAGTAGTATAATTAGTAATATTTCTGGTACAAGTAATATTTTTAGTACTTATTTTTAATATATAAATAGTATCTATTATATAAGTAGTAAAAATTATTGCAGTAGCTAAAGTATCGGCAAAACATAATGAGCTTTGTTATTATATTATTATATTACTAGAGGAAAGAGTAGCAAGAAAGGTCGTAGACAGAGGCCGCAATGAATCATGAGAAAATTCAGATTTTAAAAATATCTTCGGTCCTTTGCTTGTTTCGAAACAGACAAATTATCCGAAAACCCTTTCAAATGGTATAAAA
This sequence comes from Drosophila mettleri, assembly GCA_035047625.1. Lineage (NCBI taxonomy): Eukaryota > Metazoa > Arthropoda > Insecta > Diptera > Drosophilidae > Drosophila > Drosophila mettleri. Next base: position 6,365,834 of record JAWNPI010000072.1, read on the forward strand.
ACCATTGCAAAGTTGGTAAAAAAAAGCTTTGACTTGTGTGGTTTAATATAAAACTCGCTGAGTCATATGAAAAATGTGAATGGAGACGGAGGCAATACCATTATTTATAACTCAAATTGTTGTTAATAATATATATATATATATATATATATATATATATATATATATATATATATATATATATATATATATATATATATATATATATACATATATATATATACAATAATAATTTAATTTATATGTATACAATTTGTGAAAAAACATTGAGTTAATAAAAAATGTATAAATATAAATGATATTCTAATTCTCTTTTTATTATTTTAATTCTTTTTTAATTCTTTTCTTTGTAAATTACATTAAGACTAGATTCCCGCAGAATTTTCTCTCAAATCAAATTTTCAAATTTCGCAAATCAAATTTTTATTTCATATAATTTGAATTTGATTTTAGCTAAGCTTGTAAGCTATTTGAGGCCTTAAATTGATCGTAATGTTCTCTTTGAAGTGAAGTTTTAAGACATCACGTAAGGCTGTGCGAAAGTAGAGCATTTATTACTCTGTCAAGCGTAAGGATTTTAATTTCTCTTATTCTTTACCCCTTTCATGTTGTTGATTGTTGTAAATTATGGCTTAAATAAAAGTCGCTGCCACAGACTCAGGCACTACCCATACGCATACACAAATGCACATATACAAATGTATATTGGTCACATATATATGTGTTTACATATGTGTGTGTGTGTGTGTGTAAGTATATTTGATGCAAGGCCATTGGGCAACTATCACGTTATTATTAATGAATGAGTATTTATTTTGTATTTACGGCCGAATTGTGCGGCTTGCTGAATCGCCCTGGCACTTAATATGCCAGCAACGAGCTGGCCGTCGTGGCCAGATCTGTGGGCTGGGAGGGGGCCTGACTGCTCCGGAATGCTTCTTGTTTTCGCTGCTATAGTTTTTTCGAGCATTCCGATTTTTATGCAAATTGCATGTATTGTATGCTCGGCCGTTGTTGTTTCTGTTGTCAATATTTAAATTGCGTAAGAGCCAGCGGAGCGATAATAAATGTGGAATGGGAAAATAATGATAGGCGCCTTAACGCCCATAAGTAGCTGGTAGCTGTGTTTGCAGCAATTGCGAAAAATATTGTTTTAAGTCGAAAGGAGGACAAGGAGATTTATGGCATGAGCAGATTTACACACAGGTTACCTTTATGATTTAAATGCAAGCAGCAGAAAACAACTAAGTGAAATATGACGCTAAAAGATGCGCAAGAAAGTAGGCAACAGTTTTTTTGCCGAACTGCTTGAACTACTTGATTTATGTGCTGGGCGTGTAGCAGCCAAGGAAAGTGTTTTACATAAAAGGGAAAATTGGCTTGTTTGTATATGAGATAGATATATATGTATGCATATTTATCGACACACATACACGCATAAATTTAAAATTTCTTCGACGCTCACCTGTAAAATGCGTTTGGGCAAATTGCGATCATCTTCTTCGGTGATTTGTGTGCGATATGTTTGACGATCGAATACAGGTGGATTATCGTTAACATCGCGTACATTGATGACAACGGTGGTATAGTTGTTTTTGCGATTGCGTGTTGCCTCCAGGCGCAGCTCATACTGCAATTAAATGAAGAAAACATGTTTTTTGTCACATCAATAAGTCGCAGGCTTAGTCAAACTCGGTAATTGCTAAGCATGTGCAAACATGCCAAATGCCAAAAAAAAAAAAAAAAAAAAAAAAAAAAAATAAATAAAAAAATAAATGTGAATATAATACAAAACAAAAGAAATTCGTTGTCAAACTTTGCGCAAATAAAAAAAGTATATATATATATGTGTGTGTAGCGGGAAACAGCGCATAAACAGGAGCGTGGGGCAACACATGTTTTGCGGCATTGTTGGCGCCTCAGCCGCTTGTTGCATGACAACGCATTGACAGCTACATGGATTCCCAATGAGCTTGCTGTTGCGGGTAGCTGAGGGCATGTGGCGTACCGGCTACATATAAATATTTGTGTGCGTGCAATCACGTTAAAAATTCGCTCTGGGAAATGTGCCAACAGCTGTAGCTGTACAAGACGGCACGAAACGAGACGAGGCGCGACGAGACACGCAAAGTCGAGAGCTCAGTTGAGTTGAGTTCTTGTTACTTTTTGCTGTCATTTTTGACATAGACACAGACACACACACACACACACACACGTACTTGTGTCTGTGTGCGTATTTGCATGCGCGCATATTTTTTTGATTAATTTTTTTTTTTTCTGCGTCAGCGCACAGAACGTCGCAAAAGTTGTTCGCCTGAAAGTTTTGCATAGTTTTGCATATTTCTTTCTTTCTTTCTTTCATTTTTTTCATTTTTATTTTTTGGTCTCACAACAAAAAAATAAATAAATTATGCATGCACAACCAAAAAAAAATATATATATATTTCTATATATAGTTGAGCAGAAAGTAAAAAATGTTTTGCACACGGAAGCAGCAACAGCTCGACACGTGAGCAGGCGCTGTCAGCGTGTGATGAGGGTCGAGATTCGCGCTAGACACCAACTACTTACCCTTGGCCGCGTTTCATAGTCTAGCGGACTGGCCACGTAGATGACACCCGTCGTATTCTGCACGGCAAAGGCATTGCCTATGTTACCGCCTGTGATCTGGTATCGAATATTCGTCGCTGCAAATGCAAAAGGAAAATGATTTTTATTTTCTTTTTTTTTTTTTTGTTTTAGATATCTATTGTTCATTATTCGTTTATAGCTTGTCAATTACACCTTATAGATTATTTTTCGTCATTAAAAACTTAAACAGATTTGGGCACGTCAGACGTGCGCACAGACAGTGCCATTGCTGCTGGCATGTGCATAATTAAAGCAACATGGGGGGCCGGGCCTCACTTCTTCTTTTATGCTCACACAGAATTTAATTTATTTTCGTCTGAGTGTGCGTGGGTGTGAGTGTGTGAGTGAGTGTGTACCTGCTAACAAGCTGTGGCTGTGTCTGGGTCTGTGGCGCACTGCTCAATTTAATGAATATGTCAAAGGGGTGAAGTGAATTGAAGTACGCACACACACACACACACACACACACACTCACACTCACACTCAATCATCGATATATGTATATAAAGACACATTTACTATTTTCATAATAAATATCCTTTCTTTTGCTATAAAATATATTTTTGAAAATATTCAAATTGAAATTCTAATTGCTCGAGGTCTGCTGCGTTTTGCACTGGTTTCAGCCAGAGTAAATAAATATGTAATCTCAATTCTCTCAATATTAACTTAAAAATTTCGACATATTTAAGCAAAATTTCGTATTTTTAACTTACTTAAAACACTCGAGTCAAGGGATCAAAGTCAACAGCGAGTAAATCAATTTAGTTCATTAAAAAACATTTCGCTAAGAGCTGCTTTTACTTGGCAAACAATTTTAAAGCGCTTGTACCTGGCGTATAATTTACTTATTAAATAATTAAAAAGCTGCAGCCATCTCTGTGTGTGTGTGTGGGGGGGCGGGTAGGTGGGACTTAAGAAAAGTTCACACATGCGACAGGCTGCCGCGGCTGTAAGCTGTTGCCAGCTCATTTATGCAAAAATATATAAAATGACAAAACATTAGCGGAAATTAGCGACGCGTAAATCGTTTAACCCAAAGTCTTGGGCTGTCGACTGACTTTTTGCTCTACTGTGTGCCAACTTTACAGCTTTCAGCTCAATTAAAGCCAGTTAGCATGTGGGAACGTGTGGGGCATTAACATAAACACTTGAAATGAAGACAGGCAAATGTCTTGACATGCTTAAGCAACTGATAAGGCAGCTTAAACGGGTGCAGAGAGTTCCAGCTAAGCACATTAGGGCGTACGTGTGTGGGTGTGGGTGTGTGTATGTGTGTGTGGACAGCATCTAGAATGTACAGCTTTAATGCTAGTTGACTCTGGGGAATAGAGGTAAGTAAAGCATGTAATTGGAATAGAAGCCTGACAAGAGATGCTCTTTGTATAAAGCATGATTTACTTAGCAAATGTTGTAAGGGAATTCAAGTTGTTTACAGAGTACAAATCACCTTCTTGCATTCAGCTGCATTTGGGGAATATGCGGCCAAATGAAGTTGCTAACATTTCGAATTACTGCCCTTTGACTTAGAGGATTATGCGCTAAAAGTAATTAAATTTAATGAAATCAAAATCATTACTTAAATAAGAGTGAGTTTTGATTTCATTATTAAATTAGATAAGTTACTTTAGCTTTAGCTTGTTTATTAGTTTTAGAGTATAGAGATTATAAAGAAAACTGTTTCTGTGGTTGGGTCAAAATTAGTTTTAGATGTATCGCTTCTGCCTAGCCTTCTGACGCCTTCAATAGTGCGATATCATTGAGCAATCCACAAATATTCTCAGTACAGAAAATCATAGAGAATAGAGGCTTAGCTCTCCGGAGCTAGAATCTGTGCAACATAGATTGCTTTAGCTTATAAGCCCAGAAGCACATTGGACTTGAAATTCCACAAAAACTTGTTATATTAATGCATTAAAAGCAATTAAATTATTAATTTGTTTTCATGCTTGCCTTCCTTAAGCAATATATTTGTCTTAATAAGCTTATTTGCGAGAATTCTCTACATTCTTTTTAAATATTCGTTATTCAAAAGGCGACTTTAAGTTTAAGAATTGATGGTCTTAACAAAATATTTTTGCTATAATCAATGTTAGGTTATAAGCAGTGGCATTTTTTGGCAGCGCATATGTCTTGAAATCCAACTCAAAGTTGGTCAAACAAATCTTAAAATCTTAAAGCAGATTTCTATCGCTTTTAAGTTACATTTTAATCTTTAGTTATAATTTTTTTACAAATACCTATTACTATTATTCTAATGTCTAACTATATTTTGTTTAATGCAAAATTAAATTAGGTATTGAATTTAATGTTTGAGCAATAATTGAACAAGTTTGAGGTAATCAAAGCGTAACTGAGCTATCAGAACTTCTGCTAATTTAAGCGCCCTGTAGACTTAACTCATGAATGGTTAATTCTTACTTTGCTCAGCTATAAACAGTTGATAATCTAATGTTTGAACTGAGCACAAAGAAAATATTTATATATTTTATTATAAATATTTAATTAAATCTATTTTTATTATATTATATGTATTTCAATAAAAATATTTTACTATATCTATTTTATTAGATATATTTTATTATATTTATTTCATAAGATACATTTTAATATATATTTATTACATATATTTTATTATATATATTTATTATTTGATATATTTTATTATAAATATATTATTTCATATATCTTATCACATATATATTTTTTTAGTTTTATTTTAAGAGATATTTGTTTTTAGAGAAATATATTTATTTTTATGTATATATAAACAAGCCTTCATGATAGCACACTCGCAATATAATTACGTATTTCTGCATAATAAACAATGTTGCTCTCGGCAACTTCTAAGATATATTCACACAAAACACTTTAAGCTGGGCGCACACATGTCGCCCTCTGCCGGTGGCCACAAATTACACACGAGCGGCAAGTGGAGCTGCCGAAGGAGCAGCGTAGGCAACTGTGGTATGTTTTGGCAGGCGTTAAGTAGTCGCCGAGTCTTAGCTCAGTCTTAGACAAGGCCATTTATAATTTACGATGTCACGACGCCATTTTTAAATCACTGATAATGATAATAAATTAATATATACAGACAGCTAGGCGAATGCGACGGCAACACACACGACAGCCAGTAGAGGGATAGGAGCACAGCTGTGCTCCTGCGGCCATGAATCCTGGTTATTGTTCTTTTTATGCCATACTTATTTAGCATGAAAAGTCAGTTTAAAATGTTAAATAAAATAAAAATAAGGCGACGTTACTTGTGCCTGGCTCCGCGCATTCCATTGACCTTACTTTATTTGAGTGGTTGGTTGGACCATGCTTAGGTCGCGGCAAAGTGTTTTTATGACTGGCCTCCGGGTAAGCGGAGCGTTTTCAATTTTGACCCGGTCTATTGTTAAACTGTATTTTTGGCGGTAAAATGCTTTATGACAGGCAAGAACTTGAGATGATAATGGAAAGCCATTTAATGGCCCAGCAAGCCAAGGCAAGTAAAACACAAATGCCATGAAAGGATTACTTAACACACTGAAATCCCAGAGTCTGGGGACCAAACTATACTCAACGAATGTTGAAATTAGAGTAAATGAAGAAAATACCAAATTGCAGTTAAAGCAATTCTTGTTGCTTTCACATTTATTTGATTTATTTCCGCAACTTTATTGCTGCATCCAGAATTGACAACATTTCAAAGACAAATAAAAGAAATGTCATTTATGCGCTTCATTAAAACAGAAATGAACTTTACGAACTGTAAAGTCAAGCATAAAAGAGTTCATCGATATAAAAATCCCAACGCGATAACAACATGATCTTTAAATGTGCAAAACAAATTTATTTTCTACGAAATTAGGTAAACAAAATATAAATGTGAAACTCGAAGTCATAGTCGAAGTTTACCTATGTCATACAATTTCGATTCATATGCTAGAGCCGTAATCTAGGCATGCTTCATGCATAATAGAAAGCGCCAAAAAAAAAATAGAGAGCGACAGAGAGAGCGAAAATAAAATATTTTTGTGCATTGGCAACTCGTTTAAATATTTAAGAGTCATGTGGCTCACATGTTCGCTGTCTAACACAAGTTGCCAGCATGCTGAAAACAGTTGCAGAGTCTCACAGACTTGCATAATAAATAATTTTTGGGCTCATAAATTTCGAATGTTGTATTTGCGCTGAACGGGCATTGGATGGATGGGCGGGGGATATTGCCGAAGTTTTTACAGCTTCATTTTTCTGCATACCATTCCATGCCATTTGCACTACGAGAATAGGCAAAAGAAATCACATAAAAGATTGTCATACAAAAATACCACCTATATCTATGTATGTACATATATCAATATATATATATAAATATATAGGTATATATATTTATATGTACGTACATATATACATGTGCTTTGGGAGCATTCATATATTATTTGTGTGTGCTGCTTGTACGGATATGCGATATGGATTTCACAGTGTAGACAACATTTGTCTAGCTAGCAAATTGTATACCCTGTAATTGCTGAAAGTAGCTGAACGGCCTTGCTGATGAATGTGCATAAAATGGATTTGCCGCAATAAGTTGTGGCAGGGCTCTGGGTGCTACTAATAGCTACTCAATCGATAAATATAAAATTCAATCAACATATTCCAATAAATTGAAATTTTTGTTGATTTTTTAAAAGCAATTTTCTTTAATTTTAATAAATAAATCAAAATACTAGCAATATTTAAGTTTTTAAATTATAAATGATTTATATAATTAATTGGGTAATAAAAAAAAAAATAAGGACTGTTTTACAATATTTGTATTTTATAAATCTAAAATATATAATTAATTAATAAATATTCATTAAATTTCAATTCAAATTGTGAGCGATAAGCAACGCCATCTTTTTTGATTAATTAATAAATAATATATGTAAATAAATATATTAAATAATACAAATATAAATACAAATACATATATATATATATATAAATCTTAAAAATATTAATTACTTATATATATTTATTTAATTATTTTATATACAATTTATATTTATATTTGTATTATTTAATATATTTATTTAAATATATTATTTATTAATTAATCATAAATATATATTATTAAATACATAAATATAAATAAATAATAAATATTCTTAAAATATATATATTATTAAATATTAAATCTCTTTCTTATATTTTAATATTTCTTACTTTTGGATACTAATTTTTATAAAGTTACTGAGTATCTTCTAGTCGTTTACTCGCTGTTTATTGGGCTTGTGCTCTGTTGCTCAACTTGGCAAATACTCGTATTCGTATTATTGTTTTCTGTGACCTACACACACACACACGGACACACTCCAATTTGTACAACTGCTGCTGCTGTTGCTCTTTTACTGTTTTTCTCTCTCACTCTCCCTCTCTCTCTCTCTCTCGCTCATTCCCTTGACGTACACTCTGCTCTTCTTCTTTTTTTTTGGCAATTTTTTTTCCAATTCGGGTTAATGCTTTTTTCGCAGTCGTCACGACGTCGCGCCGTTGACGAGCACTGAGGGAGGGACTAAGATTTGGCTCCGTGGCTCGTTTGCTGCTTGAAATCCGACATGTCCCACAGGATGTGTGAACGTGTGACCAAATGTCTGACTGACTGACTAACTGAGTGTGTGTGCGTGTGTATATCTTGTGGTTCACTCCTGTTTTAGTCTCCTATCAAAGTTGTTAAACGTTCTCAATGAGATTTTGAATGTTGCGATGCTGCAAATCTTTTTCACTCGCTCCGCCCTTCACTCGCCTTGGCCATAATATTTACAATGATAGTTTTCGCATGAGCCATCAATATCCAAATAGAATCGTTCGGCTTGTCTGTTTCCATGTTTGTCTTTGTATTTTATGGATTTATTCATGGCGAGCGAAAGTTCAGTATCTCTTATTGTGTATCTTCAATGAGCCTTTATTTGTTAATATTTGGTAAATATTTGGCGTACATGGCGTATGAGCAATAATATTTTCATAATGGCTACGCACACTCACACTCACAGTCGGGCAGCGTATTAAAATAAACAAATGTTTATTACGATCCAACATCAAATATTTTGTGCCCTCGAATGTGAAAAATATTCAAAGCCATCTTTTAATATTTATGCAGCAGCAAAGCAGAGCAGCCGCAAAGAGCAAAGCCAGAAGCAGAAACGGAGCCATATAGGAAATCGCAAAATTGGTATTTTGGTAATGTTTATATCATCATTTATTTATGCTCATACATATATACTTATATATATATATATATATATATATATATATATATATATATATATATTTATCTTTTTATGTACGGCATTCAAAACGACATGAGTCAAGAAGTTAGGCCCCGCAATGATTGGAGGAAATTACATAAAGAGGCTTTGCCACTGATGACATTATGATTATTGTCTTAAAACCCTGGCCAAAGTTACATCCAAAGGCTCTAATGCTAGTTGCAAGTCATCTTTAGGGATTTATTTTAGTTGAAAAAGATATTATTTTGGCTAATTTTATCTTATATATATATATATATATATATATATATATATATATATATATATATATATATATATATATTATAATGTTAGATTTATAATGCTAAATTGAGTAGTCTGCGGCCAAAATTCTTCTTTTTTTTGTAGACAAATTACTTAAGTTTTTTTTAAGAATCATTTTAGGGCTTTGCTTTCATCAGCTATGGAAACCAACAAATTACCTACGATGAACCTAAAAAAAAGGTAATTCCATTCACATAATCTGACCAAATTTTTGTATTCACATTAAATCTTATTTTATGGTCGTTTAGCTGCGCTCTTTGGTATTAGCCTTAATCATTCTATTACAAATATTAAGAAAATATGTGGAATTATTAGATATTATTATTCTTATTAGAGTTTCACAAAATATTTTTTGTAGATGTAGCAACATTACACAATGTAATCTTACATACAAAGTACTTTTTGTTCTCTTTGTTTTATTTGGCAATATTGAAATGAAACGTTTGCTTGAATTTTATAAAAATTTAAATATTCGCGTGTGGAATTTGAATGTTGATTCGAAAGTGAATGAATTCATATTCTTAATAGATATATAATGTTACAAAAAAATTTATTTTGATAATAAATATATATATATATATATATATGGATATATATATATATATAATTTTTTTTTTTTTTTTTAATTACAATAAATAATCTTTAACACCTTTTCATCCATCTGATATAATATTTTTTTTGTGTGCATCTTCCATTTAGTCTTGTGAGAAACATTTTTCATAAATATATATATATATATTAAGAATAACTATATATATAAACAATAAATATATATATATATAAATAATAAATATCTATATTAACAAACATCACATCAATGACTGAATCTACAAATTGTTTTCTCTGGAAGCCCCTCTTTAACTATCATCCCCTCTTGATTCGGAAGAAAATTGCAAATGATAATTTATTGTAATTAAATTAGCTGATACTACTGTCATTTGTAACAATTATTTCAAATTTATGTTAAGATGTGCGAATGATTATTGCAACTACTGTAGTAATCCTCAAGTTCTTAGTCTCCCAGAGCTGATTTAATTTACTGAAATTCCAAACATTTCCATGTAGAAATTGGTTGATTACAGAATCGAGTCAAGCATTTCTAATGAATTCTGATGCAAGCCTTAAATGCCAAGTGAAATAGTTAGCATACGAGTGCGCAATTCGGTAATTAGATTGGCAGGTAACCGTGAGCTACAGCCTGCTGGCTCAACTGAACAAAGCCTCCGTGCTAAGCTGCTTTACTGCAGCCGCCCGCCTTATGTCCATCAAGCTAATTTGCTTCAGCACAAATTTCGCATTCAAGTATATTTTCATGTAGATTCACACGCAAAGGCAGGCGCCGCACAGAGATTGTGTGTTGGCGCTTCGCCACTTACAATTAAAACGAAAAGCTGATTAAATCAATGTCTAATTTATGCAGCACAATGTTGCCTAAGCCTTATTCAAGGACAATCAAATGAAATTTATTTATTTTCAACTTAAATGACACTGACAAATCGTCTTAAATAATTACAGAGAAATATATATAGATGCGTGTATATTTAAATTTTTAAATCAAATTCAATTGCATTCGGTACTCACAGTCATTGTGATCCTTGGCGTTGACAGTGAGCACTGTGCTCTGCAAATCGGCATTTTCATCGATTTCAGTCTCGTACAGAAATCTATCGAAATACGGCGGCGAATCGTTTTTGTCGGCAATACCAATGCGTACAAATTTTGTAACTGCAAATGAAAAGCAAAACAGAGAGCAAATTAGAAATGACATAAGAAGCGACAAATACTTAAAGAGATCTTCTTTATATACATACAAAATATATTTGATAACAGAGCGACTCTTTTATATGTATATTGATTGGGGACTGTGTTAAGTATATGAAATGCCCATAAGCCGCATTAATTATGGCCCAAAATTTATCGATTGACAAATTGCGCGCGTGCCTCGGCGTCAACTGAAAGTCGTAAATTGTTCGGTTTATGCGCAAAACGTGGCATGCATTAAATTGTGGCACGCACCCGGAACAAAAATGAGTCAAATGAGCATAATTAAATTGTCGAATGAGTTGACTGAGTGTTGAGCGTCAACGAATTAATATTAATACCGCCAACAGCAGCTCTGTGGCATGTCACTTGGCTCAAGTTTACGGTGCGTGCGCTTAGCAATGAGCAAACATTTTACTCAAAGCACAAAAGTTTCGCTGTTTACACCGGAAATGCAAAGTAGAAATCTTGCAAAAAAAAAAAAAGGAAAAGTTAAGATTGTTGCAGTCGGGTGTTACTGACCGTTTGATACTCATTTGCGTAAGGAAAAAGATTTATGTTATAATATAATTTTTAATAAATTATTGACTGAGGTTGAAATAATAATAAAAATAAAAATAATTTCACTACTTCACTGAAAAGGTGTAAAAATATTTCCCTCATTATTTTTATCTTGGTTTATTTTAAGTCTCCATTTTGGTATTTACTACCAAATACTACTATAATACCTAGTGAGCATAAATCTGGACGCTTCACTCAATAATTCCCATGAGAAAATATTACAAATATCTTACATCTAGCTTCAATAGCTGCCGCCCGAGAGACAGCTAATATACTCATTTCACTTCGTGAATGAGCATCGAACCTGCGAGTGAAGCCTTGGAATTGGCTCTACTCACTTTGTATAGTTTGTTGTTTAATACTATTTTTTGTTCACCCTTTTTGTTTTTGCTTATTTGCTGCTAATTTCTTGCTGAACCCAAGTTGCTGAAGAGGTTTTTGCGGACTCGAACCCAGTTCGCTGCGTTAATGAGTCAAGAAAATCCCACTTCAAATTCGAGCAAATAATAAAAGTTCTTTTAGAAAACTAGTTTGCCAAAGGAAATTTATACCAGATATTAGATTTGGTTTTCCGCTGGCATTTCTAAACACTTCAAACGAATTGGTTTTCGTTAGCTTTGATATGTTCAGGCTAAACTTTGTAAGAGGCAAATTTTGGAATTTGATTTTTGGCCCCAAGCTCAAGCCAATTAAGTTTCTTAAATTTAAACTTGAATTGCATAAGTGATAGCTCCACTGTTCATTTATATAGTAAATATATTAAGAGTAGGCAACATGGCTATAAGGCTTGGCCAAAAGGTAGGCCTTGTTTATTTGTTCTGTCATTTCAATGAAAATATATTTGAAATGCATTTAAGTTTCTATGTGTTTCATCTAGCTATATTTGAACGTAATTGGTTTATTTTGCTCCTGCCACCGTAAGCTCTGGCAAACAGATTTCTTTAAGTGCAATGTAGCCAAGGCAAGGCAAGGAAATTGAAGGCAAGTTTTGGCATCAAAGGCAGCACGTTGGCTGGTTGAAAAGTTTATGCCTCTGGTAGAATTTTCGTACATGCGGAAGCAATAATCTGCTTTTCCTGTTAGAATTTTATAGCAACTGAAAATTGTGTGTGTGTGTGCGTGTGTGTGCGAGCACAAAAGGTTCGAGCACTGAACCACTTGTATATATAAATAAATAAATAATAAAAAAAAAATATATATACATTTTCAAAAAATAAATGCTTTAAATGCTGTTAGAAAATGCCGAAAGAGATGAGAGAGAAAGAGAGAGAGCGAGTGCACACACACACACAAAGTGTTGGTCACACATCATAAAGCTGGTAGGAAAATTAATATTGCCAGCAGGCAGTCGGCAGCCTGCTAGCGCCAGGCCCTCGTTGCGTATGCGTAATATTGAAAAGACGACGACAGTTGGTTGCTTTTGGCAGGCGAGCAGAGCTGCGCATAGAATGCATAAAGACGATGAATTTTATTAAACTCATTTCCCCCCACCTCCCCGTCCCCAAAAATGCATTTTAATCTCTGACATAACATTTTAAAGGCAGCATGCCACGAGTCTGAGTGTCTATTAAAAACCTTTTCAAAGGTCGCCGTTGGAGAGCACTCAATGGAACCCGTTTTCTGGCTAGATTTCTATTGATTTGTCATATGAATAACAAATTTGTATTTTCTATATATTTATTTATTGTGTTTTTGTTTGTTGCAATATGAAAGCCAAAGTTTTTAGCATTTTGTGAACCTTTTGCATGGTTTAGCAAATGGAAATTTTTATTTCATAGTTCAATGTTTGCTGATGTCAGTTTTGCTGTTTACTAAAAATATATATATATATATATTTTTTTTTTTTTTTTTGATTTTTCAATGGCTTTTGCATGTGACTTTTGTTTTATTTAGTAAGCCTGAAAAATATTTAATATTTAATGTATTTTTAATGCACTGGCAAAATAATTGGGGTACATTTTTATTTATTTATTCAATTTGAGTTTTCTATAAACATTGATTTTGAAGCTGAAATAAAATGGGAGAAAACAATTGAAATTAATTTTCAGAGAATTTTTGCGCATTTTCGAGTGTTCTATTTATTCATTTAGTTAACTAAATTAAAAGTAATCAGGTCGTAAAAACGTTTCGCTTTTTCCTTTTTTTTTCTCTTCTTCTTCTTTGTATGGCATAACAAACGAAATCTAATTTAGAATTTAGCTCAGCCTTATTTAGTTTGGGGGTCGGAGGCACGTAATGCTCGGCAACCGGAAAGCGAAAGAAAATGAGAAATGAGCAAAAGTAAATACACACGCAGGCGACTCAGCTCAACTCTTTTCGGAGGCAACAGCTCAAGCGTCCAACTTGTGTAAATAGGGCGAAAATAATAATAATGAAAAAAAAGGAGAGGAGAAAAACAATGTAAGAGAGAAAGAGAGACAGAGAGAGAGAGAGAGAGCGTGGGCAGAGAGCACAGTGGTAATAGCAGCAGGTACGAAACCTGTGTAGCTACAATATACTAAATAAATACAATAAATACACCCACATACAAATACACCCTCTCACACTCACACACTTATAAGTAAACCTACGCAGTGCAAACACCGCCGCACTCGAAATTGAATTTTCTTTTTATTTTCCCCTATTTTTCGACATGGATCTTGACTTAATTTTTGGTATTCGGCGGTAAAAAAAAAAAACAAAAAAAAAAAAAAGAAAACCAAAAAATCAAGTGTAAATATAACAAAGAGTAAGGTCTTACTGAATCACACTGAATATTAAATGCTCTATTAAAAATAATCTTTAACATATTTGAGCTTGAATTTAATTTAATGTTTGGAAATTCATTGTCACGAATATAAGCAACGGTTTAAAATAAAATCAAAAAGTTCATTTGAATAGTTTAAAATGTGTCCAATTGGCCTACGAAAATAATTTCTAACAGAAAAAATGTTTAGGCATTGGTACAATGCAAGCTGAATTGAATAAAATTTAAGATATGAAATTGATAAATAAATAAATAAATAATTTATAAATTAATTAAACTATTAAATTTATTTTATTTCAAGCTTCAATTTAAAATAAGATCAAAAAGGCCTACGATAATAATTTCTAATTGGAAATATTTTTCGACATTGGGATGATGCAAGCATATTTTAATAAAATTATAACAATTAAACATTTAAATTCATTTAATATTTAAATATATTTAATTTTTATATTATTAAAAAATTGTATTTTTAAATTAATTTAATTTTTAATGCAATAAATTTATTAAAAATAAATACAAATATATTTAACTCATATATATTTATATCCCGTAATAAACTATTTTTATATTTGAATATATGAGTCCACATAAATATATATAATATTTTTTAATTAACTTGCATACAAGAAATATATACTGCACAGTTTGAAGTTATCAAGTGAGTCTAGGTCTTTCTTCATCATTTGCTTATGATATAATGAGACTCATATAAATTGTAATCAAATTCATATATTATTTTACTTTATATACACCAAGCAACCACATCATGTTTGACTAAAATCACAATTTTAGGAACACAAACCTGCATTGCTAGACAAATAGCCAAACGAGTTTGAGTGCTGTAACAACTCACGTTGGTTCTACTAGGCCTCTCTCTATACACTGTCTCACATTACTATAAGACTCTTTATAGAGGGTATACAAACAGTCGTTTGCTGGGTGCATATTTAAGTGGCCTTTTTGTTGGTGTAAAATTGAGCAACAAACTGAGCCAGACATTGGCAGGCAAAAGGACTCACTTTAAACTATTAACGTGCAGCTGAGAGCCAGGTGCGCCGCAGCGAGTCAACCATTTATGGCCGCATAACTGGCACAGCAAGTGCCACGCCCTACGGCGCCCACACCATATGTTAGACAGTCTATGAATAGCTGCCAACAGCAGCAGTAGCTTCTGCAAATATAAGCACACAAAGTGTGTGAGAAGGGCAGGGAGGGAGGCATGTAGAGGGTGAGAGAGATAGAGAGATATTTCATCATTTTGTTAGCTGCTTTTCAACATATTTTTTGCCAGTAGTTTTTTTTTTTATTATTATTATTATTATTTTCTCTTTTTTTTTTTATAATTTCGTATATAAAACGTTGCTGGCAAAGTGGCGTCAAATGTCAGAGAAAGAGAAGTAGTTTACAGAGTCGGAAGTTTGGGGAGCTTTTTCTTTTTCTTCCTATTTTTACTCTGTTATCCCAAAGGCAACAAAGCGCATCACATTTTAAGTGACAGCAGGTTGGGGCCAAACAATGTGGCGAGGGGTGCTGAATTTGCTAGTTGACTGGTTATTTTGGGGTTTTTGATAGTCCTCATGATGATAATGATGATGATGCTGTTGATGTGTAGTCATGCAGTGTCAGTCAAAGGAAAAAGTTAAACATCATAATGTAGCTCAACTCTGGGGTGCAATCATCATCGAGCTATAAATAAATTTAATCTTTTTAAGTCAGCATAAAATTGATATTTTGTAGTCACTTTGATAGACAACTTAATACATGCTGTAACTGCTTAATGTTGTAGAAATAGAGCGAAAATAAAATTTCTACTAAATTCTTTTCGACACAGTCAGAGCAATAGCTAAAGAAAATTTATTAAAGCAGAAATATTAATAAATATCACATTTTTTATCATATCGTCGTCGTCAAACTTGTTAATGTCATAATGTATATAATATAACAACAAGGCTGAAGCAGGCGCAGCTTGCTTTTCTGGCTGAGGTGAAAAGTTCAGTTTGGGTAACTCAAATCAATCTTGTTGCGGCATAAAGTTTGCGAAACTGCTTCAGGTTGCTGCATCGCCGCACACATTAGGCTCTTCGAACATCAACTTTCAGCCTAATGAGCGCCATAGACTACTTTAGTCTACCTTAGTCTACATATACTCGAATTTAAATACTCTTCACTTAGAGCTTAAAAAATATTTTAATAATTTTTTTAAATTTTCAGGACAATTAAAATTTTTAATAAAATTTCAAATAATTATTATTAATAATTTTTAATAAAATGTCAAATAATTATTATTATTGCAAAATCTTAAAGTTAACAATAACATAAGCATTTTCTAAAATATAATTAGCTGAAATGGTATTCCTCTTATTTGGCCACCTCTTATACAATTAATGCAGTTTATTTAAAAGCCATATAAAATACACATTTTATTTTTATAAGCTGCCTGTATTACTTATGTAACGAGCTGCTCTCCATGCGCTTATTTATTATTTGCTTGGCTTTAATCAACAATTATACCCTTGCGAAATAAGCTCACGAAATTATTAAGCCATATTGCATGATTTATGTGCACACACGGGCACAGGGCGCCCACACACACATATACACACGCACTCACACTCACATGCAAACACTCGATTACAGGTTTTTGGATTTGGCGAATCAGCTGCACAGCCACAAAGCGAAAAACGCTGGCAACACGAAGAGAAACCTCAAATTTACGCACAAAGTAAAAACACAATTGAATCCATTTAATAAACTCGTTGAACCCCAACGAAATCCGAAAAACGCTCCTGGGTCACTGGCAGCTCATTAACTTTGTAGGCATCGAGTGCGGCAAAGGATGAGTTGAAAGATTTTCATGTTGCCTTACCAAAAATAAAAAAAAAAACAAAAAACAAAAAAAAATAAAAATATTTATTTCAATTAGGCAGTGAATCCAAGCGCATCGAGAGACCCGCGAATATGCTTTGGATATATAAAAAATATATATATATAATATATATGTATGTTATTTTAATTGAAATTTATATTCATTAATGCCGGAAGTAACCTAACTGCACTTCAGCCCAGCCGCTGCAGCTGGAGCTACAACTTTATAATTAAACTTGCCTTGGCGGATGTTCTGTAATCACCAAATGCTGGCCAGTTTTTTTTTTTTTTTTATGTGATTTTTTTCTGTTTAGCTGCCTTGTCTAATTAAAAAATATGTAAACATAAAATAGGGAGCAAGACGAAGGGGTTTTGACACAGACTGTTGTATTATCAGCTACCCTGTTATTGCTATACGCTTCGATATTTGATTTTCTGAATTAATGCTTTATCAAAGTCCTATAATGATATGAAAATGGTATAAAAGTAGAAAATATACTCCATTTCAGACACGATAATTGTGAGGAGAATACAACAAATATATAATATATTAAATATTTATAATATATTAAATACAAATATATTAATATATAACTGTTTCCTATCCTGATAGAATTTAATAAATTTCTATATCTTCATGTTTGCCTTGCTTCACTCACCAATGCAGCAGTTTCTATGGCGTGATACGCCCAAGCTGAACGAAGTCCAATTTCAGACTTTCAGCCTATGTCGAGTCATATACAGTGTGACAGTGACACTCACCTCAAGGTGACTTAGTCTCTTCTCACTTGAACTCAGTATGCTACACAGACTGCACAGACAAGGGAGAGATGGACAGATCGAAGTCCGCGCTGAATATGACACGAAATAATTAGAAACAGACAAGGAGCATATAGAAACTTTCAGAATATAATAAGCTAGCTAATGCATTCTGAGTTGAGTTATATACATATATATATATATATATATATATATATATATATTTATATATATGTGTGTGCATATCTTTATATAATATACATTTATAGGGCATAATCTATATGAGCAATTTATTTAGCCGTATTAGCACATTGGCTAATAATATAAAGACTTAATAATAATGAAGAAACAAATTATTTATAAGCAAAACTGTTAAGTTTTCACAGGATATTTTAATATATTTAATATTCAACTTAAATAATATTGAGCCATACAAATTATAGCTCTATTAACAGTGCATGTATCAACGGTTCTGAGCTCAGTTAATTTCGATCAACGTTCAGCTTTTATTCCTTTTCATTACAATTAATAATAATTCTTTGTTATTTATTATTTTTATTTTTTACTGATTCATCGAAATATGAGCATGCTATTGTTCCCATGGAGCGGCAATTTTAAGTTTTAGTTCCAGCAGTGCAGAACTTCTTTGCTCTTGCAGCCGTATTTCTTCTTTACCTAAAAAGTAATTTTTATGAAAACTTTATCAACTGCGAGCAGCATATTTCTTGTGCGCCATTAACTGATTTCAGGGTATACAAATGAGAAAAAACGCGAACGCCATGACAAACAGCAAACAAAACGCACAAAAGACAAAAGGCAAAAAAAAAAAAAAAAAAAAAATAAAAACAAAAGCAGAAAATGTAAACGAAATCCGCACAGAAAACAAGATGGCGCACGTTACATTTTTACATGGGAGAGGAGCCCCAAAAATAAAAATAAAAATGGCGATAACAGGAGCTGCTGATGAGTTGACAAATATTTTGTCAGCCATAATGAGTTGGCGTTGCCTGGGCCGTGTGGCATCTGTGAGGCTCTCTCGCTTGGCATTTGTTGTCGCACGTCGCGTTTCGCTGTTCATTAACAAAAAAACAAAGTGACGGACAGCTGAGCCTTTGGGTTGGGATCTACATTCGACAGCATGTTAATTACGACCTATGTCCGTCCGCTGAGGGTCAGCCGCAATTAAAAACTTTTTCGCTCGCCAATTTCGCTGGGCAGCAACTTTTTAATGCGCTGAACAGAAATCATCAGAGATCAGATATTCTAATCTAAACTCAGTCGAATATGTTTTAAATAAGGCAATTAATTCAGGTAAAAACTAATTAAAAGTAACACACTCGCTCACACTCACACACACACTTACACAACTTGCGGTGGACCGCAGGCAAAATTGGTGGCATTCCTGGCAGTCCTTTGACTTTTAAATAGATCAACATTTCATGGTTAAACATGTCAAAGCATTTGCCCTCGGCATTGACATATCACGCATACGCCACCGCGTACCACAAAAGCCACCCAATTAACCCATTTAACCCCTTGTCTCCCTCTATTCCCACACACTGCCCTATCACATATTACATTAATACTATTTATCATAGTCACGCACACAGCCAGCAAGCAGCTGCAAATAAAAATGAAAATATAATACAAAAGCCAACGCAAATACAAACACTCTCCGCATTTGCTTCAGTGTGGGCGCAACTCTTTGGCAATGGATAGAATGGAAAAATATCTATGTGTAGTTATTTATCATGCTTTGAAATACCCAGTAGTTGGATCTAATTTGTGAAATTTAATTTTTAACATATATATATATTTTTTTTAATTATATGATATAAAGAATACCCTACATCTTATGATATTTTAATTTATATAACTATGAAATATCCCAATACAAAATTGCATTATTAATTTTTTAAATATTTATAGAGAATATAATTAAACGCTAGAATATTGAGCCACACTTAAACTGTTAAAATTAAGCTCTGAATTTATTATACACTTATCAAAAATTATTTATTTATTTAAAACTATTTTAGTACTTTTAAAGTAATTCCAAATGTATATTAAACATTTAGAAAGCTTTTTTTTGCTAACCTCCACATATTTCAAACAGTAATTTCTTATGATCTTCTTCACTTTTAACTTTAGTATTTCTAGCTCCTTAAACGGAGCCCTTAAAGTTGCGGCAATCAGAAACCTCACAGATGGCCAGGTCTGGGGGTAAAAGTTGGCAGCGCTATCATTAGTGTGTATTTTTTTTGCCAATAATTTGATACTTTGTTCCATTTGGAATAGACAAAGTGGAAGATGAGCCAAAACAAGTTCAAGGAAAACAGCTGTCAAAAATTAGTCGAGCATTCAAAATAGCAGAAGTTGGCCTAAATGAGGCACATGAGAACCAAACTGGGTCAACACAAATAAGGCAGAAATAAAAGTCTAAATTATATCTTTAATTAAATGCCTCAAAATGTAGCTCATATATATATATGCTTAATAATAAGATATTAGATTTAGGCATAAATGATATGTCATAACTTAGTCAAGGATCTATTAAGCTGAAAGGATCTATAATGCTGCAGTCTGATTTATAGAAAATAATGTGTCAAATTTTTAACTTTATAAACTCCTAATATTATTTACTTTTTATATGTTATTTATTTATAAATTTCAAACAACATTCGTGGCCTTTGCCTTTTTAAATAATGTCGCTTAATCTCGAAATCTTTGAGCCTTTGACTGTGCTTCACTCTCTATCGCAGCTAACACATATTCCCCATTTGAAATCCTTTTTTTTTTTCTGGCAGCGAATTGTCATAAAACTAAATCCGAAATACATGTGTAAACACAATGCAGAGATTATCATAAACTTGGCTAATTTATTACACAATGTTTGTCGCTTTATGCATGGGCATGGTCGTGGGCGCAATGTTAACCGCCTTGAGGATTACAATTTTTGCGCTGACAACGGAAGTAATAAAAAAGCTTTGTCTATGTGTGTGTGGTGTTTGCTGTTATTTATTTATTTGTTTTTGTGTCACAAAACTAATTAGTAAATTAAAAGCGTGTAGAAAATGTATTTATTTGCCCACACACACACAACTCGCAAAGAGTGCCTTTTATGCAATTAGATTCACGAGTCGCCCCAAAGGCAACCTCCAACTCGTGCAATGCCATTGTTTGCTATAATGAAAATTAATTGAAACCATACTTTATTTCTTAAATTTATATTTTTTATAGACATTTTTAGCTCATAAAATAATATGTAAATACATATGCATATAAAGTAATAATATATATATATATATATATATATATATATATATATATATATATATTATATATATTATATATATTAATATAGTACTTTAAATAGCTTCAATTTCGTTTTAAAAATTCTTTATTTATGTATTTCATTCGTTAGAGCATGACAATTTGACACAAAAATATTATATATATTTTTACTATCTCAAAATTGTTAAATAAAGAAAAGCTGATTTATTTAGCAAAAGCAAATAAATATATTATTTTTTATATATATTTTTACTAAATATTTAAGAAGAAAAAAAAAAAAAAAAAAAAAAAAAAAACAAATTAAAAACTGTATAAAAATTTATAATAAATTTAAAATTGTTTTAATAACTTGTATTAAAATCTAATACCCCTGATTTGTTGATTTGTATTCGATATAAAAATTGTTTAAACATTTTTATTTGATATAGAAATGTTTAATTTTTTTTTTTTACGAAAATATATAAAAATATAAATAAGTTTTTTTTATAAAAATATTTTATATAAATCGTCAAATTTTTTATTTTTTATGTTTAGATAAAATACACTTTAAATGTTCATATATTTTACTTTTCTTTCATCATCTTTAACATAAAATTTAATAATTAAAATGACTGCATCTAAAGAGACTCAAAATGGCCTCTTCACTAATTTATCTGACGAATTATGGCGCTATTGGTCTTTAAAACTGTTCAACATAAAGTTAAAGTAAAGATAGAGTTGTACATATGCTATATATATATATATATATATATATATATATATATATATATATATATGCATATTATTTATATACGCTACTCCATAAATTTTATAGCGGAAAGGGATATATAACAAATTATATTCATATGACAAATTATAAGAACTTCCACGTCTCAAAATAAGAATTGTTAAGCCTCATCCTAGAAATCCTAATCAGAATTAAATATTGCTAATTTCAAAGCAAACAAACAGATTAGCAGACACACGAGCATTAAGTAATATACTCTCTTCACTTACGTGAGCGCGCATTAAATTTTGCAAGGAGCACATCAATTTGCAAGCGGAGCTGAGTTAGCTTAAAACAAAAACTCAATGATAATTTGTCACTGGAATTACAGCTACCTCTTTTCTGCAAAGTGATTACACTCATCAAAAAGCGTCTCTATCTTTGGGGTAGGCGCCAATCTGAATGCATCCATTAAAATTTATGAGAAGCTGCCCAGACTCAAGCAGCCACTTGCAAGAATATGAAAGCATATATAAAAGGCCTGGCATAACTCAAGGGTATCATTAGTTTGTCATATATGAGAATACATCTGCACACACACACACACACATGTGTGTGATTTCTTTAAATAAGACATCATGAAATTTTAATATACATCAGTTGTCTGCAGCTGTAAATAATCATAAGCACGCAGCGCGTTACTTAGCTTGATTCTTATGGCAGCCACACACCAACACACACACACACACACACAAATTACTTTACACACTTACCCAAATAGGTGCTATTTGTCAGAACCCAAAAGATTTTTAATGGATCGACCATAACTACGCAGGCGAACGGGCAATAGCAAAAGCTAAGACGGGCTTCAAGTTGATGTTGCTGCTGCTATGATTATTGCAGTTGCTGCACGTCGCTGCAACAACACCTTGATAAACAGCAAATTGCCGCCTCAACAGTCAACAGTTGTTTACTGTCAAGCTTTGTACAGCAGCTTGCAATTAATTTGTTGCTGTTGCTGTTGCTTCTCCTGTTTCTGCTGCTGTTGCTATGGCGCGTGGCTTTGTAATTTTGCTTTGTTGCTGCTGCTGTGAATGATTAAATGATAAACGCGACTTTGCCGTCTTAGTTGTTGTTGTTGTTGTTGTAGCTGCTGTTGCGGTTGCTGCCGTTGCTGCTTGCGCTGTTGGCTTGCCTCTCTGTTTGTTGATTCGCACTATATTTAATGAGCAACACGCGAATGCTGCAATTGCGGTCGCTGCCTTTGCTGCTGTAGGTGGTGCTCCAGCTCCTGCTCCAGCTCCTGCTGCTGCTGTTGCTGTTGCTATTGTTGCTCTTGCCTTCGAGGTATTTTTGTAATTTGCGTTGTGCACTTTTATGGCGTTTGCATAAATCGAAAAGTTGCGCATTTTTCATAGTACTAAACGTTATTTTATTTTATTTTATTCTATTTTATTTTATTTTATATATTGCATTGGTTAAATTCACATTTTAATTAACTGGAATATATAATTGAAGGGTTTTACCTTAATCTAACTGTATGCATTTGCAATTACATTCTTTTACGACTCAGAGAGTTCATGTATGTGCATCACAGCAACAATGTCGTAGCCGAAACCACCCAACAGCAACCATTGAGTTGCCTGCGTTATGGCTATGCTCTTCATTATCTCAAGCTATTAAAAACTTATGACATTGTCATCAACTTTTAACCAGTTTGTAAGCTCAATCTCCCTCTCCCTCACTCTCTCTCCCTCTCCCTCTCCCTCTGGCTCACTTTTTGTTGTGCAAAAATAAATCTCGTTTTCATTTTATTTTTGGCTTTTCAATTGCTTTTTATGACATCAAATAACTTGAAGCTAATATTTACTAATGGCTTCAGTGTAATTATTTTGAGATGGTATCTTTGACCTTGAGAACAAGTTTTCATAGCGCATAAAAGTGGGCAATATATTAGGAGTTATCAATGGGCTGGAGTAGTTCGTATGTAGTTATGGGCCATCAATTTGGGCCATAAAAAGGATAAGCAACAGAGCGAGGGAGGAAAGGAGGTAAAAAGAATAGAAAGCCTAAAAATTAAAGATAACAAAAGGATAGAGGAAAAGAGAGAGTGAGAAAGAGAGAGGAGGAGCGAGAGAGAGAGAAAGAAACAGATATAGAGGCAAAGAGCACATTAGTTAGATTATGAACTGCTAAGCTAAAAGTCCATAAAAGGGAATTATTACAAATCAGTTTTATTGAGAGTGTCGGAAAGATTGCCATAAAAAATTATTAAGAAAGAGAAAGAAACGATAAAGAGAGAGAGAGAGAGAGAGAGAGAGAGAGAGAGAGAGAGAGAGAGAGACTCATATATTAAGTCAATGATAGAGAAGAGGCAAAACGTTGGACTTCGAACATAGAGAGGAAATAAAGAGCGAGTGAGTATGAGGTAAAGTTCATTTTCCACACACTTTCTCTCTCTCTCACTCTCTATATTTCTCTGTGTTGCTAAATAAATTGTTTTAATGTTTTCAAACATTTCCATTCTGAAGCACAGAGTACGAAATGGGACATTGAGAAGAAACTAAGAGAGTATGAGCACGAGGTAGTCAGAGTAAGAAAACACTTAAAACAATTTATAAAGATTGAAAAAGAAAGAGAGAGAGAGAAAGAGAAAAAAGAAATGAAACGGGAAGGATATAACGTCAGAAAAAGAAAAGACGGGAATACAGAGAAGAAATAGAGAGCGAGACAGCAGTAGTCAGCATTGTGAGAAAAACAATTTAAGGACCTGTCAAAAATAGCTGTAGAGATAGAGAGAAAGTAGGGGAGAGATAAGGAAGGAAATAGAGAAACTTTTTGAACGAGCTTGTGACATACAAGTAAAATAATTCAGAAGAAAATTAAAGAAGAAGCCCTGAATTTAGCGGGCGATTTATAGACAGATGTCAAGGACCGCAATAAGTTAAGATCGAGCAAGTGAGGTAAAAGCACTTAAGTAATTTAGTAAGCTGTAATGGAGAGAGACAAATTGAGAGAGAAAATGACAGAGCGAGTGAAAGGAAACAGCTCCCGGAGAGACAGTGCGAGAGATATTGGGAGGGAAATGTAGAGCGGTGACAGGGAGGCACAAGAGAAGTCGAGGGACAGATGCTCAAATAAATAAGTGCGAGAAGAACCTTAAGATATAAAGGCAAGTAAAATAGCTCTAGTCGAGACTGCTCGACTTAAAGATAACTTAAGAATTCATAGGCATAATAGTTCATAAATCTGATTGCTGAACAGTTTATGCAGCCGCAGCGCTGTTGCTGCTGTAAAAGCTTGAGTATGGGAACTTGATTGTTAAAATAATTTCATTAATATTCATTTTTATATATTATTTTTATATTTTATATGTGATTCTATTTTCCAAATTTCAAGTCTTCAGTATTTTAATATATTTGTTGTGGATTGTTGACGAAGGTAGGGGCACCCCCAGTTTTAATGGGTTCAAGGTAGAAAATGACAAAAAAAATTTATTTAAAAATATCTGTATCAAATTTAAGAAGTAGGACTGAAAGAGAGAGAGAGAGATACTTATAGATATATATTTATGCCTTAATACCAATGTCTAAATGTCATTATTCACAGTGAGCAACATAAGAAATTCATACAAATATTTTCTACACCTTTCATCAGCTGTTGGTAATGGGAGAATGTTTAACGTGCGACTTACAGGTATTTGGGGGCTTACGTACTGGCAGCTGGGCCACGCATTGACTAGGCAATTCAAATAGTTGTCAAGGTTCGGTCAGAGAAGAATTTGGTATGGCCTGCGGCAAGGTGTTTGCGTTGCCAGAGTTTGCAATTACTCGTACCAGCTGGAGTGGACGGCTTGAAGTCGTATTCGTCGTGTTGTTCAGAAATTCTCAATCGCACTTCAAACACGAACACACACAGTGGCATGGTCGGGTTGGTTGTAACAACAGTTTATGGCCATTAGCGAACTTGGGGCCAAACAAAAGGCGCCAATTAACGCAGCTACGGCTTAGGCAAATGGGCCCCAGGGCTAACAACGGGCAAGTACTAAAGGAAATGCTACACGGTCTATCCTTTGCCTCAAAGCCTTGACCTTTATCTGCGGGCGATTGAATGAGCAGAGAGAGAGAGAGAGAGAGAAAGAAAGAATGAGAGAGAAAGAGAGATAGAGAGAGAGCGAAAGCGAGATTGGCAGCAGCTGGTGCTGCTACTGTCTGTAAATATTTAATTGTTTATGCCATCGCCTAAGCGTGCTTCAACCATTTGGCCCGCTTTTGAGGCACTTTTAATGGACAGCCAACAGATGGGAAGGGAGAGAGAGACAGAGAGAGAGAGAGAGAGAGAGAGAGAGAGAGAGAGAGGGAGGGGGAGCGAGCACTGTCTTAGCATGGCTCAGCTAAGCTCCACTGCTGCTAAGCAGGAAGGCCAGGCGATTAAAGCTAACGCAAAGTAATTAGTAACTCAATTGCTTTTCAGCTACAGCGTTGAGTGGCGCTGCATACAAATGGCTTCCGTTATTGGTGGTTTTGCCTGGCCCTCAGCCCTTGGCCCGCTGGCCATCATCTTGCCAGCTTCTGGCTTCATAAATTATGCATGGCCAAATGGCCAAACGTAATTGTGCTAAAAAAAAAAAAGCAGCGCATTTTGGTCAAATCAATTGGCAATATGACAGCCGAGCGCGGCGCAATGATTACAAAACATAAAAACGGAAGGAAAAATAATGAAGACGCACTGCAATTGGGGTCAACAAAATTAGTGTCAATTTTTAGCTGGCCTAAGCACAGCTGTGGCCCAATTTGAACTTATGCAAATTTATAACATTTTGCTGTCGGGGTCAGCTTAAAGTTGTTGAAGCCTTGTCTTCTGCCGAAAAGTTGGACTTGTTCAGTTTTGAAGCGCTGAATGGCCACTGAGCATAAAAGACTCTCGCGCCAGCCGGCACCTCGAATGCTGCACAAATTCTCAAATTGCACGCTTCCGCCCACGACTTCGCTGAACAAGTGCAGTGAGCCCTTGCGCTAGTTTTTCGCTTCTTTTTTTTGCCGGAAATACAAAAGCATAAACTTTCCGGCCAGCCCGGCAAACCGCAACGACAGCGTCCCAAAAATAAAGTAGAAAATCACAAAATATGGCGGAAGTTTAATGGACAGAAACTTGCTAGCTGATCCCGCCACAAAAAAAAAAGAAAGAAAGAAAAGAAAACCAGAAATAATAAAAGAAAAGCCGGCAAGTAAGGAACGAGAGGAAATGCGCCAAGTAAATTAGTCGAGCGCCTTTCGGTTGCCCATTTGGCCGACAAAATTTTGAAAAGCGCAAATGCAATATCTCGAATGGAAGCGGCATATTATTCAACTTCAATGATTTCCTACACAGAAATATTAATTACAGCTTTGGCGAATGAAAATGCACTTGCCAAAGCCCTAGCTGAAGACAAAGTAAGTTTCTCTTTACTTTAAATCAAGAGAAAATACAAAAAAAGCTTATATTTTGTTTGCCCAACTTTTGCGGCTTACATTGTTTGTGGTCGGCTGTACGGCCAAAAGCGCAATTTGGTTTTATGGCAATGAAGGTCAGCGTAAAAGCAGTCCAAATGCTCTAAAGCTTTTTTGTAGTTGTATAAATTATAATAATAATCAAATGAAACAACTAAGCCAATGGAATGAAATAGCAACCGAACAGCTGTAGGGACTAGGGTGAGTTTTGAAGGGAAGGCAAAGAAGATTTCTTAATCATCAAATGGAAATTTAAGTGGACGTATTTAAAGGTTGATATACAAAATTATTTATGTAGTAGAAGTTTAAGAGATTTCATAGAAATTGAGGTTAGATGTGCAAAATATATTCTGATAGTTGAGACATGGGAGATATGAGATGAAATATGCAGTATGTTGAAGTTATTCAGATTTAAGGGAAAATCTTAGATTATACTTGAGGTAAAGAATGGCATTAGACGAAATATATTTCTAAATAAGAGAGACCTATAAAATATTGGAAAAAGAAGAAGAAGAAGGAATAGAATATGAAGAGCAAGAATAAAATTAAATTTGTGATATATGCAGAGATATATATTATGCAGAAATAGCCATAGAAAATAAGAAGGGATTTGCGGCTGCTTAAGCAAAAGAATAAATGGGATGTATGAATGAGCAAAGAGATCGAAGCATTATACGAGAAAACATGCAGGGTATAGTAGGCGAGGTATAAAAAATTGAAGACGAAGTAGGCATGTGGTAGATATTAAGAAGAGAGCGAGAGAGAGAGAGAGAGATAGAGAGAGAGAGAGAGAGAGAAAGAGAGGAAGATATCTAGGGTTTGAAAAAAACGCAATATAAGTTGATGAAGGTGAAAGAACGAGATTTGGATGTGGAAATGGGGATAAAATGAGAGATAATACGGAATAAATAATACTAAGATCTCTTAGACGATGATGGTTAGAAAAAATCAAGGAAAATAACTAGAGCGCTGGGGCAAGCTAAGCAGAGGCACCAAATAGAGTCCAAACTAATATAAGAGAAACCATGCATATGCATATGCATATGAGATATCTCAAAAGGTATATAATCAAAAATATGCTGAAATAGATCAAAGAAATTTTATCATTTGTGAAATAAACAAATACAGAAAGTCAATCCCCAAGCCATTAATGAATTTTTGTGATATTTGCCATTTGTTAAAGGTTTTGTTGCTCATAGAGTAATTGCTCCTGAATATATGTGCATAAAATAAAATCAGAAGTTCCTTTAGTACCAAGATGGAACTTGAAGACAATGAATGTTAAAGAATTTTAGAATATGTAGAAATTTATTTACAGAAAAAGGGCAGCCTTAAAATAACGACACAAGATAATTGTCTGATAACAACAACAAAAAAAAAAAGAAACTCAAGGAAGGCTTCCACTTGAAGTGATCATTAATGCCCTTCGCTTAAGTCTGAGTCAACAGCAATTAAATTACTTTAAAGTACGTCAAATAGTAGTTTATCTGGGACTACTAGAAAAACACACTTTAAAAGCGTGCAAGAAAAGTTGCGCAAAGAAAATACTAAACAAATACCAGATTTTATGCGTAAACAATCTGTAAGCGGCTTTAAGCGACAAAGTTGTACAAAGAGTCAGGGTCTACAGAGCACTCGTTGGCAGCGTTCTTTGCTTTCTTGTTTGTTTGCTTTGTTGTTGCTGTTGTTGTTGAGTAAATGACAAAAGTTGCTGGCTTTGTTTTTCATACGGTTGACGTGCGATTCAAATGCGTTAACAGTCCAGAGAAGTGACCTACATAGCCAAGGCAGCAGCAGCAGCAGCAACAGCAGAGGCAACAGCAACGAGTTGCGTAAACTATGAATATGCCAAACAGTTCTGCAAATATGTCTGCTGAAATTCGCTGAAACATATACACGTGATGCTTAAACTAAAAAAAAAGTTATTTTAAAATAATTCGACTTGAGTTGAGTCGAGTCAAAGTGGCCACAGCGTGTCACGTTTGCAAATGAAGTTAAAACTTAGCTGCAAATTGCATTAGCTGCGTTCGGCGCCGTGGCCGAGTGCAGCACGTGCCGCAAGGCAGCTGCCAACTTGCCAACTTGTCGTCCGCGCAACTTTTAGCTAAACAACAAACTAATCAATCGTCCTGGCAGCTGCACACAATTTTGCATCAAATTTAATTTATTTATTTTGCCAAAATAGGCAGCTAACTACTGCAACCGCCGGCCTGGCAAACAATGTCTCTGCTGCACAGCTTATGTTGTCTTGCATTAATTTCAGCTGCAGGCGGGCAGACACAGGCACACAAAGGTAAACTGTCTTTCTCCCTACACAAAACAATACGAAGCAAAAACGCAACAGCTTAAGAGATTTGTCGCTTGAAGCAAATGCAAATTTTGTTTGCTTAGCTAAAAAGTTTCTCTTTTATTTCTTCTTTTTTTGCTAAGCAAAAAATGCAAAGAGAAATTTGATTAACAAATATTTGTGCTCAAGCAGTTGCATAAGACAAAAAGCATAAAGACTGAGCTTTAAATAAATCAAATAGGATTTATTTTTGATAAACTTAAGTTGAGGTTGGCTCAGGTAATTTGTGAGTGAAGCAGAAATTGAGTATATATTATTTGACATAAATTTTATAAAATTTATGGCGCTGCTCAAATCAAATATTCTTAATGTTGAATGCGAATTAGAGAGTTAATTAAAACATTGTTTACAATTTTTGTGAAATTTGATTATATTGTGTAGTTAAAATTGAGAATATATTATTTAACATGATTTATTAACATTTTTGAGGCTGTTGAAATAAAATATATATTTTTTTTTGGCAAATATAGAATTGAAATATAGAAAGTTAATTAAAATATTTGTGAGTTTGGTACCAAAGTGATATTTGATTATTAAATATTGTGTAGTAGAAATTGAGCATATATTATTTTATAAAATTAAAAATAAAAAATTCTTTTTGAATGGCAAATATGAATTGACAGTTAATTAAAATATTTGTGAAAATACGACAATAATATATTACTATATATTTATATATTGATCAACTTCTGAGTTAGTCATTTGCTATTTTGTGTTTAATCATAACTCGTCTAGCACCTGCAAAATTTGTGAATAAATTTCATTTAATTTCACAGCTTTACTCTAATTTAATTTTATTTATTCATAAGTTTCAAATTTGAGCTATTGAACGAATTTAGCCAAAATAAGAGCTCACTTCTGGCAAGACTGATTAATCAATACAGAAACGAATTAATAATCGTATTTGATAATATTCTGATTTAATGGCAATTTTTTTTAGCATTCCTCATACATGGTCAGACCAGAGAAGCAATGTCTTTATCCAATATAAGACAAAAATACTCGTGTTGCTCCATTGCATTTTATCGTCATTCAACAAATTAAAGCCCCAAAACTAACCAGCTTCAAAATTGCATAACTATCACATAAGAATTTTAAATTTGAAAATAATAATGCCCATCAAAGGAGCTTTCAAGCGTTGTCTATGCGAACAGACAGAAAAACATCAATTGATATGGGGGGAAACTTTTGACTAGAAGTTGATATGGCAACCAGAATGAAATCGCATTACTTAAGATGTGGTCTCGGGCATTAATGGCATGCGCTGAATACCAATTGGAGTTGCCACGCCCACGCCCGCGCCCACGACAAACTACTTGGCAGAATGTAAGAAAATAAATAAAAGAAACGTAAAATAATATAATGGAATGCTTTGAGAGAGTGAAACAAGCCGGAAGGAGGCAGCGAAATTGTCGCCATTCGTCAAACACTTCAGAGGAGATCAGGCAGGCAACCGAATAACTAACCACAAGTGCAAAGCACACACACACACCGACACAGGAACACACACACACAGCAACGATGTTTCGGCTTTGACTGGCCCGTTTTGTTGTCACTCAGTGTCTGTTGCGCGTGTCCTGCTTTCGGTTTGGTTTCTTGTTTTATTTGTGTAGGTCCTTATGCAACGTGTCGAGTCGTCATGTCCTTGTCGCTGTCGCCCGAACTTATTGTTGTTGTTGTTGTTGTGGTTGTTGCTGCTTGCCATTTACAGTATTTATCGTGCTTTTATTTTGTCAGGCCATATGAAAATAAATTCAAATGATTTATTTACGAGCATTTGATTTATTTGATTTTCAGCGTTTACTTTATTTTCTTTTAGCCACGCCGCTTTTCATTTTGCCGTGTGTGTGTGGTGTGTGCGGGTGTGTATGTGTGTGAATCGTGTTCACAATATGCCTCGAAACTTATTTGATTTGCGTGGATTCTTCCTTTTTTTTTTTTAGTTGTTGCAACACTCAATAAAAGTCGAACTTTATTTTTACGCCCTTCGTGCAGTTTGTTGAATTTTTCAAATACGCTGAATGGCAGCTGCCAGGCATTAAACAAATATTAAAAAAGCCCCGAGACAGCATGCTCACTGCAGCTAGAAATATGAATTTAATAATATTTAAAAAAACACAAATAACAATAAAATTGCCCATGAGGCACGTGTGCATAAATATTTAAATCAATTTATGTTGATTAGAAAACAAAATAAAAACATTTTTTAATACCGCCCAGCAAATGCATATTTCATAAGCAGACAGAAGAATTATAGCTACAAAGCAAAAGGTCCATCAGCTGCTGCTGCTGCAGCCCACACACAAAAGTCTAGTCGGAGCTTAGCAAAATAAAAGAATATTGAAGAATATTTAACGAGCAGTCGATTTGGGCGTGTGGAACATGAAGAAGACAAGTCTCATGTTGGCAATATTTTACTGCTCTGATTGTAAATTCCAGTAGGTTTGTAT
This sequence comes from Drosophila mettleri, assembly GCA_035047625.1. Classification (NCBI taxonomy): domain Eukaryota; kingdom Metazoa; phylum Arthropoda; class Insecta; order Diptera; family Drosophilidae; genus Drosophila; species Drosophila mettleri. The sequence continues at coordinate 6,398,009 of JAWNPI010000072.1, forward strand.
AAGAGTGAGTATCAGACATAAGAGCGAGATTTTAGAAAATTTTAAACAAAGATAGATTTTAGAACTTATTTGTATGAGAGTAAGTATAAAGGAAAGTGATGACAACGACATTTAGCATGAGCTAATAAGACTGACTCATTTTATACAAACATGAGATACGACTTTCTATGAGAGACAATATAAGACTTATAAAATATATTTGTACAAGAGAAATAATAAAAAAATAATAATAAATTAAAATTAAATTTATATAAGAGCGAGTATATGAGGTATTTGAGTAAGTGGATATAATTTAAGTGATAATGATGAGACAAGCAGAATGACCGTATAAGAATTATGCCAAATGTTTTTATTTCAGCTACTATAAGACTTTCATAAAAATATATATAATATTAGACTTTCATAAATAGCAAAAATTGACTGAGAACGAAATTAAGAGCATGTATATATATATATAATATATGTAGCATATATGTATATATATAATATAAATATAAATATATATAATATAAGACTTTCATAAATAGCAAAAATTTAATTTAAAAATTTTTAAGTGACAGAACGAAATTAAGAGCATGTATATATATATATAATATATGTATATATATATATATATGTCTGTATACGAGTGAGGCTTCGATTAATATCACAACTTTAAGTAACCTTGCTCAAATTCAAAGCACAATCAAATAAGATTGATAAAATAGATTTGTATAAGATAACATAAGACTTTACTTTATATAATATATAACATTCTATGTAAATTTGTTTAAATATGTATAAGTATAAGACCTTCGCTCATAGTAAACTTTTACGTAAGTTTGAAGCAAATTTAGAGCATGATCAAGGAGGACTGATGCAACAGTTTGTATAAGAGTGAATATAAGACTTTTGAGCATAGCTCAATTTTTGATGACTATCAAGCATTATGTACTCGCGTGACCTAATAAAACTAATACTAATACTAATAGGGTATATCATGTATCACAGCACAATGCCTTGCTCAGGGAGTAAGCTTAGAAGCTCTTAATTTTGTAAGAGCTCTAAGTAAAAGCAGAGTTCAGTCAGACGATATTCGAGCTGCAGTCTATGAAAGCAAAGCCGCAGCTATTTCGGTGCGGTGTAACAACAAATTTTTGCTATTCTATGATTAAAGACAACTCAATGAATTGCTCTTTTCAGTATAAAATAGCAAATCACTCAGATGAGCTTTACTCGAAACAAAATCAATAAAAATAAATAAACAATTAAAAATATATAAAAATATAAATAATAAAACTGTTTGATATTTTGGAAATGAATATTCTAGTACATCTCACACCTGCTAGCTCTACAGCTCATGAATAATTTTCAAGTTCGCAAAATTTTCAAGCAGATATTAAATATAATCTGTTAATATCTGCTTTGAAATTTATAAGAAAAATAAAAACTCATTCAAGTTAAAGACGTCTTTGCTAAACATTAAGCTTATGTTCAAATAATCCTCACAGGTCTAGACATGAAATGGAATCGACTAGCCCAAGGCATTGCTGTATGGTTGATTTTGAAGGGCCTGTTGAGGAGTTCAATGGCAAAATTCAGCAGAAATGAAAGAAAAGCATCAATTTTGCAGCCATTATTATTGGCTTTATTTAGTTGTTTGTTGATTCAGCGCCGCTGTCTATCAAAAGAAACCCTGCTACAGCTGATACACCTAAAGTGAAATAAAATAAATTACACCAAACTTTTTGGCACTGAGCAAACAAAAATCAAAGACAGTGAGTGAAGTGAGAGTGAGAGCCAGAGCCAGAGAGATCGAAACTTTGTTTTGGTATTATTTATCTAATGACTGTGCCATTGGGCATAAAAATATATATCTTGACAGGCGCACGCCCAGACATCAGTTCAGCTCAGTCAGGCCAAGGCCTCTGTCCGTTAGCTTCAAGTGTTTATGATATTTTGATTTCATTTTATTTGAGCAACGAGCAACGCGCAACGAGCAAAGCTAAGTGTGAAAAGGGCAAAAGTTTTGGCGCTCGCATGCATTGATAATAATGGGGCACCAAAGCGTCTGTCTGCTTTTATATATACATGAGTGTTGTCATTTTGTCATAGACACGCTCTAGTTTAGTCAGCCCCTGCTTGCATGGACACATGCCCCAATTTAGCTTAGGCTGGCGCAATAAAAACGCCTCGACTGTCATTTTGGGCGCAAAAGTTTTCTCTTATTAAGATTAAAAATGAGCGAAGCGGCCGGCAGCCTACAGCTCTGAAGGCACTTTTGGCGGCCTGCTGATAAGCACACACTCACACACGCATGTCGCATGTCGCATTCAAGTGGGTGTCACGCATAAATTTCATAAATATAAGCGTCATTATTTCTGTTCGCCATTTTGCGGCCAACATCGCGACTTAGCGTCATACTCCAGCTCTGGCCTCTCACAGTGCGTAGTGCGAGGCTTTTGTCACGTGCCAAACTTTTGCCATCACACACACACACACACACACACACACATAGATGCACACTCACTAACACACACACATGCACTGCCACGCTCAATCTCATCTAAATGGCGCAATTGTGTTTCGCACACATGAAACTACGCCTTGACTGCGAAAGCTAGAGCTCTAGCTCCATTGGCTGCATGCCAATAAGACGAGACACAACAATCCTTAGAGACACAAAAAAAAAAAAAAGCTCACATAGTTTTTTATTTAGCAAAGTCGCTCGAATATCAATAGAAATTTATAAATAGTTTAGGGCATTGCCGGCTTAGTGCTCTAAAAATAGAAATAAATAAATCGCAGCTTACTATTTGGAGGGGAGCTAGGACAACCCTATTTGAAAAGGGAATTTAACGAAGCCTAAAAATGTCCTTAAGTTGTGAATTTATTAAATTTTTTTGTTATACGACATTGTTATGAGGTCAAGATATTATCAGCTTCGTAAGCCTTCGGAGCCCCTCCCTGAATGGATTGTTGTTGTTTTGGAAGTGGGTTTGGCTATGATAGCAAAAATATTTTTCCTCGAATTCAATGGAGTTGAATAAAATAACAAACCTTTTCGATAAGCTGGCAAGACCTTCAATTCACAAGTCGCATAGATTGATAAATTAATAGAAAACATGCATGACCTTTAACTATTTATGACTTGTTCTAGATGACAAGTCATTTACAATGGGAAATATTATTTTTATAATTAATAATACTATATATAATATAATAATATTGTTGCCTTTTCAACATTTTAATAAAGAGAAAAGTAGCGATAGGCGAGCAGTTGATTAGGATAAACTGATTGATTTTATTTTTTTTATATAAAAATTAATTATAAGAAATTTTGTGCCTATCTTATACAAAATTTACAGAAACCACTAGAGGCTCTCTCATATATTATAAATATGTAAAAAGCACTTGATGCAAGATTTGATAAGCTAGAATATGATTAAACTAGAATAAAGTTCATATAAATCTTAAAAATATCCTGTTTGCTGGTATGCTTTAGTCTTATACGCATTCTTACCCACTGTCTTAAATTGATATGTTAATGAGCTGACAAAGCTTGAGAGAAGATTTGGCATGGAAATGTAAAGTTTATGTACAACTTCAAAGCTAGTATAAGAAAAATTTGCTGTCAAATATGCGTGTCTCATACAAAGTCTTATATTTTTGCTTATATGCACGTAATTATACTCAGACAACCTTTCAAGAACCATTGAGTAATTTAGAATATACTTTTAACTAGCTTCAAAGTTAAAGTCTGATTCAAGAACTCTGCTTGCTTGTGCTTCTATGCTTCAATCTTTTACGCTGTCTTATACTCTGTCTTCCACACATATGCTAAAAAACTTTCAAGGCTATAAAAACACTCAAATTGGCTAAAGTGATACTCAATAAGGCTCAACGTTCAATGTACATGAGGTGCATAGTATGCTTCAATCTTATACTCTTATAGTCTAATAATAGACCGCAGTCTTATATGCTGTTGTATAAGAGGTCTTCTGCACATATTTCATTAGGTTGGCATTTGAATATAAAATATTTATAGCTATATAAAGTGTCTGCTCTGCTGTGAAGGGCTTTTAGCTAACCTTTTGCCAGGGCTGCTCACTTGCCTTGCTAGCATAAGATATTTGTCACAGATTAGACATAAATCTTGGGTGATATTAATTTATCACAACTCACGAAATATAAAGAATTTATATATATATATATATATATATATATATATATATATAGATAGATGCTTGTAAATATTTAGCTATGCTCTTATCAGAATAGATGGCAACCAGGCGGAGCGTAATCCTTTAGCCCCACGGAGCAAAGTTGATTGGCCCCTGATGGGGCGCAGTGGCTGTCAATGGCACGGCCACTGACAAAGTGACATCAATCAATGTGCGTTTGGCACGCCCCGTCGCATCAGGAGACCCATACGACATGCCCGGCTCCACCCATCAAGTGTTATCAGCACTCGAGCATGGAATGAATGGCGTTTGCCAGCATGCGAGCAGCTCGTTATGTTGACGAAGTCGTCGCTCAGTCTCTCGGTCGCTCGGTCGCTGGGTCGTTGGGCGCACGTGGCGTATGAGCGTTGGCAATGGCAATCGCAATTGATTGACGACAATGAGCAGAAAGTAAATCAATTATCGTAAGCTGAAACTGAATGACACACAAACACACACACGCACACATTCATAGGCTGACAAATTGGTGTTGTTGTTTGACAGTTGGCGCATTAAAAAGTTGTAGACACAAAGGAATTTGATTTTGTTATGTTGTCAATGGAGCGTCTGTGGGTTTGTATCCCAAAAAAAAAAAAAGGAAAAAAAAAACAAGCACAATAAATTTGCAGTTATCTCATTGCCATACATCAAACTGCTGACTCAGTGTAAACACATAATTTTCGTTTTTTAAGACAAAAAGTATACCCCAAGTAGAGATCAATATGTTAGATAAAAAGTAACTCATTTTCGCACAGACTCTGCGCTCCTTCAATGTTATTTTTATAGTCGCTTACATAGATTTATTTGCCACATTTTGCGCTCCACAAAACTGTGCAATAAATATGCAAATTTGTTGCCCGCAACTAGAGCCAAAGAGACCGGAAAACAGATATCAGAAACGAACCTGCATTGCATCGAAAAGCAGCTCATAAAAATGCATTAAACGGCGGATCGTCCAGCAGATAAATATCCTAACAAGTGGTCATCCAACCTGCCAAGTTACAAGTTGCAAGCTGCAAGCTGCAACTTGGCACAGGCCGCAAATCACTTAAAGTTGAAGCCAGTGGAAATCTTTTGCGGAAAACTCATTAGTTTTGTGCGTTCGCGTTCGCTTGCAACTTTTTGCTGCAGCTGTGGCAACAGCAGCCGCCGCAGCTGTCCTTGCGGCAAATCCAATGCGTACGCAATAAGATGCTGAGCACCAAAAACTTTGGCACAGTCAAACTTGTCTACAATGAACTTTCGCATAATGAACTTTTCTGTGTGACGAACAACCTTATTAGGCGGCATTTCCCGGCGCCCAGTAAAACTTTGTGATAACTTAGCGAAATGTGTTTTTATGGCAAATAAATATAAATGAAAAACTTGTCAAGTTTTTTGAGGCCTATCTCGAGCTCAAGTTATGGCACATACCTTCTGAGCACTATACAATGAGAAAAGTCACAAATGATAGCAACTTTTAATAATACAATTATTTTCTTATGAGACGCTTTTGAGTAGTTTTTTTTTTTACTTTTGTTTTTATGCATAATATAAAATTCATGTAATTTAAGAAAATTACCAAATTATATTTGCTGAATTAAAGTTAGCTCTGAGTATATTAATTGAGCTATGTAAGAAAAAACTTTTGTTCATACTTTAAAAATTTCTGAATGCATTTTGATTATTTTTAATATGAGACACACTGTCGAAAATATTTTAAGGCCAACTTGACTTTTTTTAATAATATATACATTTATTATATAATTATAATTCAATATGCTTTAATTATTAAATATTACTTTCAGCATCCATGGAGGCTTCACAAACCTTACTAAAATTTATTTTCTACAAAAATCAAAATTGTGGCAACTGTTGAGCAGATAAATAAAATATATTATTGTAAACGTTGTAGGAATAAAAATTAATATTAAAACAATTTTTATAAATTTTTTTTTTTTTTAATAATAAAACATAAAAATAAAATGTATTTAAATTTCTTTTTATTATTATTTATATATATATTATATATTTTTTAAACATTCTTTAGTAAAATAACTAATAATTAAATCTTAGTCACAAAATAATATTTGAAGAAATACAGGTAATAAAAATATTTAATAATATTTAGTATAAATATTTGTTAAGATTAAAATTGAAAAATAATTTATAAATATAATGATTTATATATAATGATTATGATTTAAGAAACTTTTTGAAAGACAAAATAATTTTACAAATGCAATTAAAAATTATATTTGATTAAATTATGCCTTCAAAATATTTTTTAAAAATATATAAAAAAAAATTTTATTTAAATTCACAATTAAATTTGATTCATTTATTTTTTTTTTTTTTATTAAGTCAGTTGAAGTCCTTGCGAAACAATGAAGTCGAGGCAATTTTATGAAAACTCTAAAGTTATTTTGTCCACATTGACGGGCAGAAACTTGTCTCAAAGTAAATTGCATTGATTGGCAATTTGTACAGTGTGCTACTTCCTTGCCCCCTTGAATGGAGTCCATTGAGAAGTTGTTATCTGACAGTTTTCACTGTAGCTGAGCAGTGAATGAGATTGAGAGAGCGCACACTAATAGCACATGCCCGCAGCACAAATATCCATTGTGCTGTGTCGCTTATGGGATAACGAAAATGATGCGAGGTGTCGTCATTTTATTGCCTTTAACTAAACGAAACTTTTATTATTTTATTAGATTCTTTTTTATGGGCCGATGGAGGGCCAGAGCGAGACGTGCTGCGGCACGCCAGGCACAGATATCCATGACAAAGAATTTGTCTTGAGGACATGCCATCATTGGGCCAATGATTACATTATGCGATAATGTTGCCCATAAAGGCTGCAGTAGCATAAAGGATAAACTAAGACGCGACTCGGCAGAAGCAGCAGCAGCAGACGTCGGATTGCGGGGTCGTTAGTTGAGGGGCGAAAGCGAGGGGGTCAGGGTATCAGTGGGGTCACACGGTTATCCTGCGCTCGCTATAATAAGCTGTAAAAGTGACACATACATTTGACCTGATTTTGCGAGCACATTCTTTACGCGTCCTTCGCAACGCCACGCCACACCCCGCTCCGCTCCGCTCCGCACCGCCCGGCCCGTTTCACTCGCGCCACTTGTGTGCACGTCGCTGCTTGGCTGGCTTAATCCAAGTTTAAAATTATAAACTAACGATCCACCGAAGCACGCACACATACACGTACTCGAAGTGGGGCGTGGCATGCGGAGGCGCCACAGAGCAAGGATTAAGTTTGGCGCACTGAACCGTGCGTGAACTAATGCGGGATCCTGTGCATTCGTCCTTGCATTCGCTACAATCACATCCAGCGCTTGCCAAGTGTGTGTGTATTGTGTGTGTGTGTGAGTGTGTGCCTGTCTTTGTGTATGTGTGTGTGTGTGTCGGTTTATTGTACATGTGCATGTGTGCGTTGAGGGGAGTTAGCAAGGTCCATTCAGCTGTCGCGCCTTAGTTAGCTGATGGCAAAACAAAAACAACAAAAATTAGTGGAAAAAGAATGCGTCCGACGCACACGTAGAAATGTGCAACAGCATTGCAATTAAAGCGAGTGGAGGCGGCGACGGAGGAACTGCATTGTAGTTTAGCGTGCTGCAGAGAGCTTAAAGGCAGCAGCAGCAAAAGCATCTCACTAAGCTTATTGTCATGTCGCAAAAGTAACTCAGCAATGAAAGCGACAAATGTACGCTGACAACTTACAGTGAGACGGGGAGAGAGCAGCCAGGGGGCGCGCTCAGAGGGTGTGGCAAAAGAGATTTTATCAATCCCACAACTATGTCCAATTAATCTAACTTACTACCAGCTATACGAGTTTCAAGCTTTCACTCAACGTCAAACTGTTTAAGCTACTTTTTCTGATTTCAAATTTGATTTACGCTTTTCAATTAGCCCGGGCGATATGTGAAAATGTGAAGTTAGTTTTTAGTGATTGAGTTAGCTGATAATTGATTTTATACAGAACTCTCTCACTCATATAAAAAGTTAGTGTTTATTCAATGTTATTTTTATAATTATAGTAAGCCAATGTTAGTTTTTGTTTCAGCTTTCAACTTTTTTGTTTGAAGTCTAAATCTGAATCTCTATAAGTTCGTGTCAAATTTTTTTGTGATATTTCGAGTTATTTGAAATTCAACTAAGTTGACATATTTACAGTATAACAACATTATTTCATAGTTATTTCTTCACGTATTTTGCATTTTCAAAAGTGTGCCTAGAAGTATAAATATTTTGTATACAAATGCAGTCAGCATTGATGTCTGCTGAACTATTGAAAATTCTTCTACATTTTGAGAACTTAAATTATATGTATCTAAAAATAAATATAAGCTAATAATCATGTATATATATAGAAAATAACATTTTTATACCCTTGATTTTTTTTAATTTCAATCTTTAAATAATTTGTAATTTAATTAAAAAATTTATTATATATTTTTATATTATTTCTCAATTTTTTTACATTTAAAAATCTGTTTTCTTTTTACCTCAATTTAATAATTTACTAAAAAATTAAATTAAATTAAAAATTAATTCTTTTTACCTCAATTTAATAATTTACTAAAAAATGGATTCATTTCAGTATTCATTAAATTTAATTCATTTTTTTTATTATGACTAAAACTCATATCTAAATAAAACATGGCAATATGGCTGCTGCAACAACATCTCGACATTCACCATAAGTCTCAATCAGGCCCCAACCAATTACTACTATACTAAAAAATTCTTTCTTTGATATATTTTCATTATTATAAATTGAAGTAATTTTTCCCCTTCAAAACCCACCCCTAAAAAAAAAAAGCAATCTTTTATTTAAAAATCTAAGTCAGCCTCTCTCACACTTAACACAAAGTATTCGACCTGCCCTCGCTGCCCATTGTCATCCAGCTCGCTTGTTTGCGTTTCTGAAAGATTGCCGCCAGCTCTGTTGATAATATGAAACGCTAATTAAATTTATAAAAATTAATTTGCCTGGCGCGCCGAGACAATTTGTAAGATTTTCTTGCCAGCGGCAGTGGCAAAGAAATGATGGCTAAAAAAATAATAAAAAAAAAAGGAAAAAAAAATTGTAGATAGCAAAAAAATTACAAAAGCAAAAATGTGAAGCTTGCAATAAAATAGTAGCTGAACTGACTTAATTAGCAGGCGTCGCTGCTGCTGTTACTGCTGCGTTTGGGCATCTATGGAGAGCTGGTAAATTAAAACACTGCTCGGTGCGCGTTCAAGTTATCATAGTAACCCGGTCGCCGCCCCCATGCACAGCTCATCATTATGCTTCCGCCCCTAGCCAAAAAGTTAGCTCAAAGTCATGAAAAAGTTTCGTGCAACAGAAATTGCAGTTTTAAGGCGGCAGCGCGCCTTAAATGTTGAACTTGTTGGACGCAGCGCAGCTGCTTGGCAATAATTTGAACATGTCTCAAGTTGATCATTAGCATATTTCATAGGCAAACAACTGGGGCTAAATACAAAAAAAAAAAAAAACCCCATCCGTGCAAAGGCAACTAGGGATTCAGTTAGGAATTGGCGCAGTGACACATTTTGCCCATTGCCTGTCGAGTAAGTAGACAACGCATTACACTTGCAGCAGCTAAAGGCTATGCAGATACAGAAAGAGCAAGCTAGAGTGTGAGAGGGAGAGAGAGAGAGAGATAGAGATAGAGTGTGAGTGAGTTAGGAGGGCATAGTAAGGGCTATGCATGCACAGCTCAACTCCTTTGCCTTTTAGTCAGCTGCTGTTTACACATCGACGTCTTTGACGCGCCCAAAATGCGCTCAGCCGTGTGACCCATTTAGCCAAGTCTCCAACTGGCTGCAAAAAAAAAAAAAAAAATAGAAAAAAATAAGGGGCAAAAGAAATTATGAGCTGCAACTGTTTGTTGCATATACATGAGGCACAGAGGATGCTGCCTCTGCCAGCTAGAGCGGACGTCTCCTGCAGTTAACATAAAATCATTTGATGAATTGTGCGCATTTTAGCGCAATTTTATGCCGGCAAGGCAGGTGGCAAGGCTGCCAGAGCGTTACCAGATAGTTGGCAGCAACCTAGCAAAATTTACTAGCACTCATGAGCTGCAAAATTAAAGCGTATTAAGTTTAGTAAGTTTATTATCATTTTGCCGGGGAAGTGCTTAAGATCATGTCTTGCATCAAAATATGATTAAATCTGCCTTGAAGTTGTTGCCAAGGTTTTTTTTAAAGATATATTAGTCGCATTATATATATACTTATATCTTTATCTACCTTTTATTATTATTTCCCAAAGCATCAACCGCTCGTCATCGCTTCTACTTTTCTAATCTCTTGTTTTTCTTATCTTACTTTCTATTGATAGCCTTAGCTTCATCGATGGCATATAAGTATCAATAATACGTAGCATTTATTTATACGTAATTATGATCTGTACTTCTAATTAATATTGGCCTATTACACTGAAAAATATTTGCATTGATCTTCGACTCTGTTGCCCGCATGAGTAGGCAACCAAAAATTTTAATTTCAATATCAAGCAGCTGAAGCTGCTCAATATCTCTACATTTTAATCTCTTCTCATTCTAATTTGGAAAATTGTATATGGGAGTTAATCGGAAATTCATTTAATAATACTTTTGTGATTCTTTATTGTTTTCAATATAGTGAGACTATTTAATTATTTAAATATTTGAATTAAATAATTAAGTAAGCACTAGTTTACTTAATCTCTCAAATTCTGATACTTATGCATTCATTCAGAGTTGCCGATTGCTCATAAATTTGTTATGAATAAAGTCGCTCATTATCTTAGCTTCAGTGCTTAGATAAATTTAAATTTAAATTTATTCCACAACTTGAGCATGACTTAACTCGCTTGGAGCTTAAACCAATAACCCGACAAAGAGTTACGCCATGAGCAAAACGTAGCTGATATAAGAGATTTTTTTTAAAGTATAATTACATTATTTTATCTAATTACTCAACTTTCGCAGTATATATCTAGAATTTTCTCAGCCGCGCTATAAATAACAAATGTTGAGGCACTTATCGCATTAAAAAAGCCCTTTAATTTCATAGGAGTTAACACAACATAAACTCTTAAGCCTAATCAAACTGCCCTAATGGAGATTTCAATGCTGCTTGCTGCCTTAGGAGCTGGTAATTTCAAAGCTGAAACACTTGAGACTTTTTAGATATTTCCAAAGCACTTTGCGCTCAAAGAAAAAAACTCGTTGAATTATTTAAATTAATTAAATCGAAATTTAAGTGTGACCCAGTGAATTGTATGCAAACTGTACTTCATTAGCCCAAAGCCAAGTAAGCAAATAGCTTTGGCTAATTCTGTTTTGATGACGATTAGGCATGCTGAGCATGCCACGCCCAGGGCCAATACGGACTACCTCACACACACAGACACACAAGCTCATACGCACACTTGAAAGTTAATTTATGCGGAAATCTTACAAATAACAAATAGATGCTGCGGCATTCAAACAATTTAATCAAACCTAAAATAACGAACAGCAACAACAACGGCAACTTAATTAAATTTCCGCGTGCCACGCCCCCCCCCAACACACTTTCGTAACGTCGCCAGCAACTTGCAACTTGTTTGCATTTTTTTATCGTGCTTCTATTTTTTGGGACTTGAAAAAAAAAAAAACAAAAACACGAACACGAAATTGAGAGTGAAAACGAGCAGCCAACGCAAAACGCCCGCAGCATTGTAGGAGGTGCGCAGGGGTGGGGGGCGTGGCAATCATTCACAAAGAATTTCGCCTGTTGATGCTTACCAATTTTCGAGGCGCCTGAGCGCTCATAGTGGATGCGCATATGCTTTGCCAGTTCATGCTAATCATTGGCTTTAAGCTGTTAAAATCATCTTTCCCTCTCTCTCTCTTTCACTCCCTCCCTCTGTGTTCAAATCAGAGTAATTAACTTTGAAGTCAATTTGCACGCGTTAGGGCGCGGGAGTATCCCTACAGCTGCACAGACGTCTGTCTATCAGCCCTTGTCAGCCCTTCGTATACACGCGGCGCTGCTCAATGTTGAGCGATATTTTTTTTTTGGTGTTGTTTTCGTTTTTGTTTTGTTTTTTTACAAATTAGCTTTTAACGCATGCTCGAATCCCAATTAGTTCAACTGCCTAATGTGGCCTAATTAAAACATTTATATTTAGCTCCATTTTTGGATAGAAAACAAATTTTGCCGCTGAACATCAAAGCGCGACCGCAGCGCTGCTCTTCATGGCCAGCTGAAAAAGGTTGTAACTTTGCCGCATGCAATTTGTTGTTTCCGCACAAGAGGCAACTTTGTGTATGCAGAAAAATATTACAAGCTCGAAAAGTAAAAACAAAAAATTGGTTACTTTGTTTTCCGGTTTTTAAATGTGAGCAAAAATAGTAAAGCCAGTGTATACCCTGTAATGGCGTGTAAGCTAGTCGAATGGGCTTGGCTATATGTGGCAAATTAAGTGGAAACTTCGCACAGCTAATATACCTCGTTGCCCAGAAACTCTTACAGGGTATACCCCGTTCTATATATAGAAGCTGAATTTTAACATTTTCATCTTTGTTGCAAAACTGGGTCAATAAATTTGCAAGTAATGCATAAATTTTGGATGCTGCAAAACGAGAAAGTCGAAACGCTACTGAATGAATGCAACTGAAACGCGGAAACTCGAAAGTGCGGGAAGCATTCCATGGCAGGCGCGGCATTAAAATAAATAAAAATTAATTGGCTTGCAGCAAATGGAAAGTAAATAAGGCGCCACTCAAGTGGCTCTGCGGCAACAACAAGCGACGCAGCTGTCCAAATGTATGTGTATGCATGCATACATATATGCATAAGTGTTCCGGTGGGGTCTGGCGGGCAGCGCAACTTTATTGAGTCAACAAAAAATAAAAAAAAAATATTAATAAATTATAAAACATAAAGTTAACTCAAGTTGTCTGGGCGTTTGCCAATTGCGCTCCATTCGCAGGTAGTGGGCGGAGGCCACTTCAAACGAGAAGTTCGAAATGTTTGCGCTCTGTTTTTAGTTCACTGCAAGTTTGATGACTGCAACAAGATTTGTGGCATAACAAATTAAATAGAGACCAGCCAGAAAACACAATATTATTTATAAATAAACCAATCTTTATATATATATATATATATATATTTTTTTTTTATATAAACTCTGCATATACGCAAAAATTTCTTTAGAAAACTTTATGCTGGCAGAGCAAAAAGTTTTGTTTGCTTTGAACTTTACATAAAGTTGAAGTTGTGCATAAACTTGCGCGCTGGACATCTCCACTCAGACCCTGACACCTGTCTCCAAAAAAACATGACTTTGCTCACTTTTTGCTTTCCATTTTGTGCACCCACACACAGAGAGACTCCCAGAGTAGGCGAGTCACACATGCATGTGCACATTTTATATGCCCAGCTAGCCAAGTTGCACTGGTTTTCTGCCTCGACCAAATGCATTGCATGCACTTTTTTTTTTTTAGTGCATTGCCACAGTCGCCACGCCCCCCACATAGCTTGGCCCCATCACTTTTTGTGATTGCTGCACGCATACAATTTAAGTTCCTTTTAAGAATATCTCTGCTGTGTGCAAGTATTTCTCAACTTGCATCTACAACGCAGCACAGACAGCTAGTATTTGGCAGCATTTACATTTCACTTTTCTATTTTGGCATTCAATTAGAAGTTTCTTATAAATTTAGAGCTCTTTCGAAATAAATGTTAACATCTTAAAAGAAACTAAAATATTTATATGCCGAATTTGCAATATGAATAAATTGGAATGGGGAATTTATCATAAAGGTAAATTGGTTTTCATCCATATATTTTTTTCTAATAAATATTGAAAATATTGCCTCTCAAGTGCATCATTCAAGACTTTTTTTATATTTGATAGGGAATTTATACAAATTTTTTCAATTAATAATATTTACTTAAATTTATTATTATTTCATTTGTTTACATGATTTATGGTTTATTTTATTATTTTATTTTACTATTATTATATTATTATAAGATAAAATCATTTTTATACATCTTTTCTTTTTTTAAAGAATATATTTTTTTATTATATATTCTAGGTTTAATAAATTTATTTAGTACAATTTTTGTTCATATACTTATTTATGACAAATTTAATAAATATATTCACTTTTAATATTTATTTAATAAGTATTATTATTTATCTTTTATGAACTTATTTTTTTCTACTGACTTTATTAAATTTGTTATTTTATATATAATGATTAAGGTTTATTATTTTATATTTTTTATAAAGCAGCACACTTTTATTTGATCGATTTATATTTTTGTATTTATTTATTTTTATTTAATACTTTTTTTTTATAAATTTATAAATGAATATTAATACTGTTATCACCATAAGAAAATAATGGAAGGCAATAAATAAATATTTTTCGTTATTGTACCTCCACTTCAATATTTACATAAAGTTTTTATAATGCACCATATCCCAATAAATGTAATATAATTAATTCCTATTGATATTCAATTTGGAGAAATCAGACATTTTCATTGAAAAATTTATTAGATAGTTTGATTTATTTTATGCTCGTTTCTAATTTATGTAAACCAAATTGCTTAGTTCAGCTGGTCGAAGAAGCGCCACCTGTCGTGATAGTTTGACAAACACACACCGGCACACACTCTCTCTCTCTCTCGCACACACACACACAGAGGCAGACAGACCCGCAAAGTTTTGGCCACGTCGTGAATTGAAATTGGTTTTAATGAAGCGTCCGTTACGCTCGGCCTGACCCGGGCGTAAATTGATTGGCGGCCACTGTAAACCGCAAATGTTCGTCGTCAATAACTGCGATGTTTTGGTCGAGGTCCGCGAAATTGCGGCGTTTTGTTGGCCCATTTGCAGCGCTCGCGAAATCTGCTGAGGTGTGAAAGCCAAAAGTTATTGGAGCACGTGCTCCAGTCTCCGCAGCCGCCTCTATACAGCTTGCGAGCAATTAGATGCAATAAATCACAGACGTTTATCTCCTCCCCGTCCTATGTGTGTGTGTGTGCGGGTTGGCCGCAGGCCTACTAAGATAGCCGGGATTGTTCACTCGGCTGCTGGCTGTAGGCTCAAATAATGCTCACATGACTGACCCCGCTCTTTGTGCAGCCAGCCAAGCGTACGCCTGTCTGTTCAAATAGTTAGCTGCCATATAAATGTGCTATAGCAGATACGTCTCTATAAATGATATATATATATATATATATATATATATATATATATATATATATATATATATATATATATATATATATATATATATATATATATATATATATATATATATATATATATATATATATATATATATATATATATGTGCTTTATTGACACGCCTGAAATCTTGGCACGGCGCCCGTGGCATTCGCGCTTGTTTCACGTAATTGGCAACAGATTTTGGCGCTTTGTTTGCAGATTGATTGCAGTTTCTCAAACTCCATATGACACTAAGCTTCATACTCATTAATTTATGTTCGTCTTGTGAAACTTTTTTTTTTTTTAAATAATTTACATTTTATTTAAACAGGCTTTTTACTACCTAATTGGCAGCTTAACAAGTTGAACATTTGAGAAACTTTAACGAGCAAATATGAAAAATAAAAAATGTTGCATACTTTTCAGCGCGATGAGCTGCTTGAGATATTTTCATATCCGCTTAGCTGCTGCTAGCTGCCTTAAAATTTTAAATTAAATTTAAATTTGTTGAATAAAATAAGACTTCAGCAAGAACTCAACTATAAAAAAAAAAATAAAAAAATGAATAAAATGAAAAATATTTCAAAGTTTTTATAAATTTGAACAATTTTTGTTGAATTTAAATTTAAATCAGGTATGCGCTTGGTAGCTTAAAGATTCTAACAAATTACATACACAATCTCTTCTTTAAGCATTTGTAAGCTCTTGGCTAAGCTACGCTTAAGTTTTTATATGCCAAATCACATATCAGTTAACAGAAAATATATTTTCAAGCATAAATTCATTTTAATCTTGATTTGATTATAATCACACCACTCCCCATGGAGATATTAAGCTCAAAGCGTTGCTTAACACTTCGGTGTGGAATAATATATTAGTTATAAGTATATATGTATATATATATGTATATATTTTATATACAATTTAAGTCTCTTGATTTTTGTTGCTCAATCAAAATTCAAGTTCAGCCGCTCAGCAGCAGACAAACAAAGAACTTAACCCTGACACATATATCGCATAATCGTAATAATAATGTTGCATGCTTTTAATGGCGTCTCATGTGAAGTTTATATGCCCAGCTCAAATTCCACGAAGTGTAATAGCCCCCCGCACACACACACATACACACACACACACACACACACACACACACACATGCAAATGAAGCGGAAATAATAAATTATGCGAGTGAAGCAGTGACTCACTTGCAGTTGGACTCGAGAAATGAAAGCCAAAAAGTCGTGAGGTGCAAAAGTAAACGAGATTTTTTATGGCCAGGCATACATACATACATACATATATATATGCATACATATATATTTACATATATTGTGTGGCTGTGTGTGTATTGTGGGCGAGAGGCACTTTTATGTTTCATGTGTAAGTCGTTTTAATTATGCAGCAGCCTGGCTAATATACAAATGCAAAACTCATGTATGTAAGCTCTGGCTTAATATCAATTTGCGGCACAGGAAAACATTTGAAACCAATTAACAGACAGAGAGAGCAAAAGTTTGGGTAAGAGAGAGAGAGAGAGAGAAAGATAGAGAGACTGGGTTACATGTCCATCCGGTTTTATAGCCTGATTTATGCAACTAATTAGCAAAGCATCATAATAAAGCTGCAGGTAACTCCACACACATGAGGCACAGTATAGATCAGGTCTAAATTTATTATTAGATCAGGTCAATTATTATTATTATTATTTTATTAGAGCTTGTTGAGAGAGGGACAGTTGATAGCTGGCTGTAGGCCGTATGTAGCTCCCCAATTGGTGCTTTTGCATAAATCATAAGCTGCGCCCAACAGCTTTGGCTCAATGTAATTAGGTTCCACATAAATGCACCCAATTATGCTCTAATCGAGGCGCGGCGCAGTGGTGGATGAAGGAGTTCGAAAAAGCAAAGCCAATCATTAGCTGCAAGCTGAGCTTTGGCTTTGGCTTTGGCTTCCATAATTTTTCCCAGTTGGCTTCTCTGCAGCAGTTAGTGCTGATTGATAAATTGATTGATTGATTGATTGATGGATGGCGTGATCGTTAACGCTCGGCCAGATGACGCCCACGGCGTCGCCCGCAACACACACCAAACTCTTGGCCAAGTTCATTTTGACTCCAATTTTTTCATTTTTGAATCAATTTTGCTTTTGTTGCTGTCGTTGTCATAAATTGAGATTAATCATGTTTCGGCTGGCCTCTTTTTTTTCTGGATTAACGTTGTATACAACATGATAGCACTTAAGCGGCTTAGCAATCGTCGCCCTTTTATATGAGCCAAGCCAAGCCCCCTTAACACCGCCCACAAACTCTTCACACATTGATATCATATCATATATATATATATATATATATATATAAATGTGTTTCTGTAAATCGCACATTTGAGTTGGCTGTAATCGTTGCCTGGCGTTATGCATGACATTGCTGTTGTTGCTTTTATGCATCGTAAAAAGTAAATGCACATAATTTATTAATAATAATTTGAAAGCAATTTCGTTCATTCATTTATTTATACAACAAATAAATCACTGTTTTGCATCTATTAATATTTGCTGTTTTAATAATTCTTCATTGTTCCATGTGCAATGTTTAATTATTTTGATTCAGTTGGATACAAAACATTTTTTTTCGCTGAGACATTTTTTTATTTCTTTTATTATTTACAAATGTTTTTTCTTATTTGTTTATATTATTTGTTGCCTTTATTATTTTAAATAATTATTTAATTAATTTTAAATATTATTTATTTTCATTTACAATAACTAATTGTTTGGCAATTTTGTTTGTTCTAATGAAATGGTATTTCTTTACTGGAATTTTTTTTCTTTAATATCTGCATTATTTTTTATGTGAGTTTTTCACATATTTTGTAATTTTCTTTAAATATGTATGTGCATAAATTATGTTCCAAACTCAATTTTAGTTAGGTTTTTAATGCACATTTTTGTGTACAATTTTATTTTTATCAATTTTTTTATTTATTTTTATTTTTAATTAAAACTATTAAATGCAAAAAATATTTACTAAAATCTTTTATTTTAAGACTTTTAGCAAATTTTTTATTTTGTTTTTAGGTTTCCAAAATTTTCTAATTAAAGATTTTTTTTTTTTTAATATTTCTAAGCTTCATAAATTTATACACTTGATTGAGAAAATCATTTAGTTTTTTTGATGTCAGTTTTTAATCGTATTTTTATTTAACAATAATTATGACCGAAAATAAATTATAAGCTGCTTAACTTTGTTAAGCTTTTCACGCAACGCTTTTGTTTTTTAAGCATACTTTTATAATGAAGAGCTGCTCACAAGCTGAGCTCCATTATTAAATATGGTCGTTTGCAGTTTAATCATAATTATCATTATTATCGCATACGGCGCGGATTAATTAAACTATTTACACGCGCGCTTTGATTAAGATTAACTGGCATTTAAATGGCTAACAGCTTCACACGCCATTTATTACACAGAATCACACACACGCACACTGAATGATATATCCTGAAGGCATTCGTATTACTTTCATTTTTAATTTAATTCATTTCATTATTCATTTTGGCATTTTGATTCGTTTGAACATTTTGTTATCAGGTCGCATCAAGTGCGAGTGGCCCATAAATTTTCGGCTATCATATCACATTAATATAATTTATCTGCTCGCATTTCGCTGCACTCCAAGCGCCAACACATACTCCATGCATAAAAACACACAAACCATTTATTGCCTCTGACAATTTTACATTGAATTTTACATTCGGGTGTAATCTTTCATGCGCTCAGCACACGCCACGAACTCTAATCACATGGAAACACTGTTAAACGTATCGTTCAATTTGCATACACACAGCCGCCGATAACGCGCACACCGCCGTCAACAGCTAAAAATGTACTAACCGAAGCCGAGCAGCAGCCCCAGCCGCCGCACCAGAGCACTGGGATGCTGTACAGCAGCACATGCTGCTTCTACCAGTAACAGTAGTCTTAACAGCGACTGTTGCTGTTAGAATGGCTCATGCTTGCTGTGTAACGTGTGGGATAGGAAGACAACACAACTCGCCTGCTCTTAACCGAGGCGCTGTTAAATACGCTCAGTAGGTTAGTAGGTTGACCCACTGACAGCATTTGCCATTTATGCCGGCCTTAACAGAGGGAAATTTGCTCTTTGCAGCACATTGCACCGGCTTCTGTAAACACTGCACAGCAGCTGTTAAGCCAATGGCTAGCTGCTCAACAAGTAAATTATTGTGTGAGTTTTAAATGTAAAATAAATGATTAAAAGATTAAAAAAATTACAAATAAAATAAATAAAATTAATTTAAAAATATATTTAATAAATTAATAGTTAAAAACTCTATCTAATTTTATATATCAAATATGAATTATTTTTATATTCATTAGCTCTATTATTTATTAATCTATTATTTATTATTATTAAGCGCAATTTTTTAAAATTCAGCTCAGCTGAACTTAATTACACTTAACTTTCTTTATACTTTGCTGTTATTATTTATTATTTAACTAGCTAATAGTAGCTTGTCTTACATTGTATTTTAACAGCTTAAACACTTTTAACATTTCCTTTTTGTCGCTCTTAAACAGCTTGTCCTGTGTTAAATTTATTTGCTGCTCTGTTCTCTTGGTTTTTTTTCACACGCTGCCAAAACTAAGCTCTTTTAACTCTCTTCTTACTGTTAACTCTCTTTGACTATTAAATGTTAAATAACATTCCTCAAGTTAGCTGTGCTGTAATACGACACCACAGCTAACCCCACACAAGTTTTACAATATTATTTGACATAAATTCGGTGTGGCCCACACATCATTGAGTTGTCTTAGAAATTGTCTGAGAATTTCAATTAACGCAAAAGCTCTCATTATTCAATGGGATTAAAATAAGTCTTCACATATTACTTGCTAGCACGGGTATTGCTAAGCACAGACTTTTCTTTTTTATTGCTTTACATCTCTTAATTAATTAATGCAACATGAATCTGATTTAATACTGAACAATTATGTCTATTGATGAGAATATGATAAGTACTTACATATTTGGCAGCAGAAATAAATATTAAATAATCTAATGATCAATAAGATAGACAATCTCATTAGTCTAGACAAGTGAAGCGTAGAAAGATTCATCATAAAAATATTTCCTCAGACATATACGATATATTATGAGCATATTAAGAGAAATTATATTTTTGATTTATAATTTGTTAGGGTATTAACATTTTGTCCTACCCGCGTTCACCTACAAAATGCTACGCAGACAGAGAAAATAATATTTTATCTCGAATTATTTAAGTCATTCGCTTGATGCGTGAGAGTTGATTTTTTTTTTATATCTTGTATTTAGTAAAACAATGTTGTCAACGTCTCCACGTTGTCAAAGGAATGCACACACACATATATGTATACATACATATATATAACTGTTTATGTATGTGTGTGGCATGCTCTGGCAAAGGGATCGGCTGCAACGTGGCAGCGAGAAGTCCACAGTGAAAATATTATGCATGCCTTCGCTGGCTTGCTGAAAGTTGAAAGCTTTTGCACAATCACACATACATATATACACATACACCCACACATACACCCACACACACGGACACACTTTAAACATAATTTTTAATGCTTTTTTCCGCGCACTCAGCGGTAGACGCAGCAAAAATTTTTACATCAATTGAATTGACAGCGCTTTAAAGCGAATTTTCTTTTATAATATTATTTTTAAATAATATTCAATTTATTTACTGCAAAAAAATATATTTACATATTTTTAACTGCACAAAAAACTTAACTTACATTTTTATTGTTTAATTTTGAATTTTTTTTTGTATACAAAAAAAGCAGGAGAAATAAAATGCGCTTATTTATGTTGAGCGTTTACCGTTATTTACTCAATGGGCAAATTGTGTAAATAAATGTGAAATAAATGTTTTTACTTACAGCAAAGGCAACAAGTCGATAACACTTACCTGAAAAAAAGAGAAGAAGAAAAACAATGCATTAGAGCATGAGAGATATGCAAAGTTAAACAGTTCAAATCGCTTGTAAATTCTACAAATATTATTATTGTTCAATGTTTTATGTAATTATTCGGTCATTTGATTTCAGACGCATGGTTTGTTCTCATCAACATTTTGGCAATATTTTGTTGTTTTCAACAAATTAAATCTAGTCCAAAGAGCTTATATATATATATATATATGTAAAGAGTGAAAACAATGGGCAAGGAGATTGTAGCTTGGAATTTTAACTTTAATAACAATTTATTTAAGTTTAAAATCAAAATTGTATATAAATGCCGAGCATCGTAGCAAAGCTGCAGCTCGTGTCGGTTCACTCGATGCAATCTGTGCGGCAATAGCGTCTCAGATGTTGACCTCGAGCAAACCAAAACGGTGTGCGTGTTAAGGAAGCCGAGTATTTGGTGTAGCTGCAGGTGATAGATTGCGCAGGTGTCAAGTCATATGATTGCGGTGGCTAATTGGTAAATAATGACTGAGTCGATAAATATGTCATTTACAACTTGGGGTAATGCAGCCAACGTCGGACCTTCGCTTACATTTTTCAATTAGCTTTACACATTGAGCAGGCATAAGTTGACTCATCTTATATCTACTTGCACAGGGAAATTTATTTGATCGCTAAATCAGATGCTTTACGAAATATTAAAAAAAAAAACATAATTAAATGAATAAAAAAAAGTAGTAAAAAATAAAAATAACATATAAAAACAAATAATAAATAATAAAAAAAAAATTATTTAATTGTTAATTGTAAAAAAAAAATATATATATATATATATAATACAATATATAATATGAAATAAAAATATTTAAATAATAAAAAAAGATAATAAAATAATAAAAATAAAAATAAAATTATTATAAAATATAAAAATAATAAAACGATGATTCAATTATTAATTGTAATATTTATAATATGTATGTTATATAATTAAATATAATAAGAAATAGAAACATACAGAAAAAATAAAAATTATAAAATGCATAAAAAAATATAAATAAAAATAATAATATAATAATAATAAAATAATAATATATAAAAATAAACAGACAAATCACTTCTAGTATCAAAATCATTTCATTACTATTTAAGGCAGTCAACAAATGAGTTTTAGAAGAAAATCTACGATATTTTATTATCAATCATCAATCACAAAGCGACAGTCGCAGC
Organism: Drosophila mettleri; assembly: GCA_035047625.1. Classification (NCBI taxonomy): domain Eukaryota; kingdom Metazoa; phylum Arthropoda; class Insecta; order Diptera; family Drosophilidae; genus Drosophila; species Drosophila mettleri. Next base: position 6,420,630 of record JAWNPI010000072.1, read on the forward strand.
AGCAACTCCCCGAGTTCGATTAATAATTGAAATATTTACTTAAGTCACAAAATATAGTCTCGACTAATTTTTGGGAATTCGTTATTGAGAGCTCTTGCCAGCTGATGGCTTATTGCATAAGCAATGCCATTTGCTGGGCTGAGACTCAGTCTTGGTCAGAGATAAGCCATAAGCGTTGCCATTAGAGGCAAGTGCACAAATCATTTGGCCTGTCGCTTGGCCTTATCAAGCAGTAGCAGCTGCAGCAGTACTACCAAATGCAGTCCAAAATATTAGGGAGTCAGACTAAGGCAAGTGCAGCTGTTCCTATAGCAATTGATGTTGCTGCTGCTGCCCATGCGATACATTTGCTGCCCGAATTTATGTGCAGTGCCACAAATATGCAAAATATGAATGTCTGTGGCAGCAAATGCTCTGCAATGTCGATGGCCTCAACTTCTGGCAGCCGCCCGCCCACAGGGCGCATCTTGAAGCAACAAAGAAAAGGTTGGCAGTCTAATCGGCTCGTCTCGTTTCGTCTCGTCTCTCGTCTGGTTTTATTTTCGTCTCGTTTCGGTTGTTGGCCTCTGGCAGCAACCGCAGAAATGCATTACGTATCCAAAATGTGTAGTAGCTATTCAAGTTTTGCGCCATGTTTGTAGCTGTTGACTAAACGCATCTAAGTGCGGGGCTAATATCAAACGGAAGTGCCACAGCACACACACATATACACACACACACACACACACAAACACTTGTGTCTCTCTCTGTTTGCTGCAGGTCACAGACTAATGTAATACATCTTAAGATGGGGCAACGTCGCTTGTTGATGCTGCAAGAGTTTTGCCTGCTTTTGGCGTGGTTTCCGCTGCCTTTTGAGAAATGCATGTGGAAAATGCCAAACCAACTGCATTTGTAACTGTACAGACGCCAGCTACATCTAACTTTTCCAACAGTTAACTGTATATGTGTGTGGCCTGGGTGTGTGTGTGTGTGTGTTTGGCTAAGCGGCGCATTTCCTGGCCTGAGCCATCAACTAAATAGCATTCATTTGCCTTGATTTATGCAGGCGTACAGCAAGTAGATGAAAATAGACTAAGAAGAATAACTAGAAAATTTTCAAGTACAGTTTAGTCGCCCGGCAGATGCTGTGTAAAAGCAAATTTCATATTTGAATTAGACTTGGATAATGCTTGAATAATTTCTTTGCATATTTTTGATTATTATTATTATTATTATTTTTATTATTATTATAATTATTATTATAATTATTATTAATATTATTATTATTTTTTATTATTATTATTTTTATGAATATTATTATAATTACTTATATTTATATATATTATACATATATATTTTTTTTTTAGTTTTTAAAAAATGCACATTGTTAATATTACTATAATTATCACATTTTTTTGTATTTTTATTATTTTTATAATATATAATTTTTCTGCCTTTAACAGTGCATTAATTATGGGAAAAAGCAATTCCAATATTTATTCAATAAACTCTCTGATTTTAGCTCTTATCAACTTAGAGTTACTTTTAGCTTAGTATTTTACAAATATTTTACCCTAATTATCCTTGATTCTTCTACTTTGAACAGTTGTCAAATCCAATTGTATTCCATAAGCATGCCAACTCATGCTTTTAAAAATTTAAGCCTTATCTGCTCAGCTAAGTGTGTTCAGTGAGCAGCTAAAAGACTATTTATGAAATAAAACACACTTTATACTATCACTTTTAGCAGTCGCTGTCAAAACTGTGTGCCAAAATATTACACGATAGTCCAAACTATATTAACTCGTCTCTTGTTGCTGTTGTCAAATTTTACAACTATTGCTACTGTGATATAGTCTTTAGCACTTGAAAATCAAGTTCACTAACAAAATAAGCTTAGCTCTAGCTGTCAAATTTAACAAGCACATAAATCTATGGACAAGCTGTCAAAGTGTACTCAGCTTTCTCTCTCCCTCTCTCTCTTCTTGTGCAGCCAATACACCACTTAGCGTGTTTCGTACAGGGTATTTAGCTAAACGGCATAAGGCATCGCGCTGCCTCGCCGCCCGTGAATTTATGCCCCAAATGACACTTTAAAGTTGCAATAAAATTCAACTCAAGTTATTTATAGGGCCAGTCAGCGATGTAATTACTTTTTCAACACGCACATGACGAGCGGCTCGCAGCTACAAGCTGAACGAATAAGTGCCAGGTCAAAAAGCAATGCCTGCACTAGCACTATATGCTATATCCCCTAGCCCTACTGCCCGCCACTGACTGCAGCGCTGCAATTGATAAATTGGCAATAGCCTTTCCCCCATCTGCCCCTCTCACTCTGTCTCTTTCTTCGTCCTGCCGCCAGCCAGTCGACTGTCGCCTGCCATTGACAGTTCAATGTGCGCACTGATGCGCAAATATCAACTCCAATACACTATCCTGCTGCGGTCCCACTCGCCCCTCTCCCCCTCACTCACACACAGAGAGCAACTCTTCACATTCGTCCACATTCGCTTTCATTTATTTTTACTCTTTTTTTTTTTTTGCGCCTTGATTCTTCTTTGCGCTTTTTATGGCAGTTCGTGACCGAGTTGCAGTCACTTTAAGTTCCTTTTCCTCTTTTTCTTTTTTCTTTTTGCTCTGCTGTGTTTCTCTTATTTTATTTTATATTTTCATTCTTTTTTCTCTGTGAAGCTTTTGCGTGGTCTGCGAAATTGAATTAGTGACATTGGCAGTTGCTTTACCAATCTGCAAGCGGATCTCTGCCACCTTTCGTAGCAGCCTGATAATTTCAAAAGGTTTTTTAAGCGTTACATAATCGCTTTTTGCTTTGCTCATTTTATTTACTTTCAGTTTTTTTAGTTAATGATTTTAAGTTATGAAAGGTAAAATGAGAAAAATAGAAATTAATTTATAATATTTAATAATATAAATAATTTAAACAACAAGATTATTTGTAAAATAAATTATTTAATTTAAGTTATTATTTAATTTTATATATAATAAAAACAATGCATTATTTTTTTTTTAATAAATTTATAATATTTAATATTATATACAAAAAATTAAAACAAAATTTGTATGTAAAATAAATTATTTAATTCATAATTTTAATACGATAAATAATTTAAATATTACTCGATATATGCAATATTAATTATTTACTTAAAATTATTATTTAATTTGTATATAATCAATATTTTGTAAAATAAATTATCTAATTTATAATTTAAATATTATATATATAAAATTAAAGCATGGAATTTATTTGTAAAACAAATTATTTAATTTATGATATTTTTCGAATTTCTATATAAAAAAAATATTGTCAGCTAATTAAATGCGCAATCAAAAAATATAATATTCATATTTTAAACAAATTTGTGTGCATCTGAAATTGAAATATTTCAGTGAAACTGTTCAGTCATTTTTAGCTTATGCATGAAAATCATATTAAAATTGTTTAAGGAAATAATATAGAATAAGCTTCGTTTAGAAAGCAATATATAAACACACATACACTCTCTCCCTTTCTCACTCTAGCTCTCTCTCTCTCTCTCTCTCTTTTTCTTTTCCTTAAAAGACAGCTACAGCTGCGCATATAAAAATCTCATAAATTGAAATAAATAAGAAAAATAACAATTTCAATAGCAAACACACACACATACACATAAAGAACGTCTGTCTGCGTAGACCTTGCTGCAATATTCATAACTCTTTTTAAATGTGGTCAAGTGCTGTTAGCCCATTCTTGCTCCCCTTTGCTGTTGCTGGCCATTGCTGTTATTGGCATGTGGGCAGCAGACCTTGGCTGCCACGCCCACCTTGACAATACACTCGAGTGCGCTTAGCTGTGGACTTGCGGACTTGCCGAGACTCACTCGACTTGAGTCGCTGAGCGCAATTTTATTAAAAAACCAAGATGAATGGGGCTACACAGCTCAGGCCAGCGCAGCGCGTCACACTCGAAAAATGTTCGAAGAGCGCTCGCAGTCGAAGTGTCCATTGGATTGTGAAGTAAGTGCATAATTCTGTCTTGTCACTGGCAACCGGCCCAGGGCGCGCTCTGCCTTCACTCAGCTCACAAGTTCAAATGCAACAATGCAACCTAACGCACAGTTTCTCTTCTTCTTTAGAAATAGTTGAGATGTGAGCGTGACACGATTTAGAGTGAAGCCAATGTGAATAGTTTGATGAAATTGTTTATAAATTTCTATTTTGGAAATGAATACGATATGAAAATAATATAAATAGCATATGAATTATATTATTTTAATTTAACTATTTAATGTATTTTTTTTTTTTTTATTAAATTTCTGCTTTATTCTTGAACATTTTTTATAATTTTAGTCTCATTGAAAATTTATAAAGAAAATATACTCTATAAAATTAAAAGCAATTTAATTAATTTATATATTTTTATTTCTCTAATCTATCTCTGAGCAACAAACGTAAGGTTTTAACACACATAATTACAATCTTATTTACCCAGAAATAAACCTACTGCAAGAGCATATAAATATAATTTTAGCTTAGTAAAATTTAATCTAAGCCTGTTGAAGTAAGTATAAGACATGAAATTGATAAAACACATGGAGGAAGACGTGACTACTTCCTATATTTGTGCAAAATATAATTAACTCAGAGATTCAATTTGCTCTATTATCTAAAAAAAAAAATGTTTTTTACAGTAAGATTTTTGAAAGTTTGTTTATGTCGATGTCTCTGCCGTCTTTAACTCTTATTTCATTTAAAGAACAAGGCATTGAATATAATTAATTAAATTATATAAATTAAATTAATACTTTTAAATATATTTATTTTTTATAGAACTTTCTCTTCTAGTTTTTTTTCTCCCCTTTTTGACAATTCTGACTGCAGCCAAAAAATACTAGCAAATTCTTAATATCAATAATTGCTTGGAACATTTTTTTACAGACATTTCTCTTGATATAGTTTTTTTCCTTTTTTTTCACTCATTCAGCTTTATGTGAACGTTACTAAAAAATACTTTATGAATCTCAGCGCAATATATAAGCTGTTAAGATTGTTTCCATATTCCTATTTATTTCTATTGATATTTTAGTATTTTTCTTGTTGACTCACTCACTCATCTCTGTGTGATTTTTAGCAAAAAATACTGTTTAAGTCTATTCAGAATCTACAAGCTTTTAAAATGCTTTGTGTATTTTCATTTATTTCTATTGATGTTTTGTTTATATTATTTTCACTTGATATTTTAGTACTTTCCCATTTGGCACTCTCGCTCATCTCTATGTGGATTGTCGTTTCCCGGCAGAGCAGAGTCTAGGCTACCGGATCAGTAGTTTGGCCATTTCGTTTTCGACATGCAATTGCCATTGCACTGACTCGTATTTATATTACATGCCACAAACACACGCACACACCAGCTGGCATTACTTGAGGCGTGCGTGTGTGTGGTGCATTGTCTGTCGATTTATGGGTTTTATTTGGCCACTTTTACAATTCATATATGAGAACTTGGTGCTGTTACGTGGGACATGTTGGAGTCTTCGACTAACGCCTCAGCTCCAGCTCCAGCTCCCGCCCCAGTTCCAGCTGCTTTCGTTTGGCATTTGTCGCCTTTTGTATATTGTTAGCTTATTGCACACATTTATTGCACTCTGCACCCAATGTAACGTGGCTTTTGTTGCAGTCCAAATATATGTATATATATATATATATATATATATATGTGTATCTAGTTTCTTCTACTTCTACTTTTTTTTTTGTGGATTAGAATGTGGACATTGCAATGCTTTACACTTGCTCGTTATTATGTTGACTTTTATTGGGTTTTTGCGAACTTGTTACTGCTGCTGCTATAGTGGCTCATAATTCATTCTGACAATTGTTGCCAATGGCTCCACAAACTGTGCGAGTGAAGGCCTGAAGAGGCGTCGCTTAAGGATTGAGTATATCTATTGAGCTAGCTCAAATTATTGGTGTGATTTTTGCTCTGTTGCTGCCGAGAGCTTACTCTATTTAGCTTGTCTCAATTTCGTATTTATTTGCCGAGTAAATTTTAATCAAGAAAAAAAAACAAATAGTTGTGCTAGGGTTGGTGAGTTGAGAACTGCAAATGCTCTTAAGCATAGCAATGCAATAAAATGTGTTTAGGAATGCCATTAAGAGCTCACGCCATAGACATTGATAAAAAATTCTATACACGTCGTTGAGCGACCTGTTGTGTGCCTGGGCTGCGGCTGCCATTTAAAGCAGCCGCAAACTTGAATGCGGCTACCACAAATTCTCATCAGTTAAATTGCAATTAAATTCACACTCGACTGCCACAGCAAATCCTTTGTCCTGTCTGGGGCCAACATATGGTTTTCTTTTTATTATTTCTTTCTGGGTCAACTGAAGAGGGGCCCGGTATCGGATTCGGACTCGGACTCGGACCCGGACCCCTTGAGTGTCTTCCGGAATGATTCAGTTGTTTGAGTGGCAATGGCAAGCAAAGGCAATTAAAGCAGGCGACAACCACAAGGCATAGACAGCCAGCCAGCCAGCCAGCCAGCCAGCCAGCTAGCTCTGGCTATAACATTGATAAGATCCTTAAAAGTAATTACAACACGTATTAAGTATTTATGAAACTATAAAACGCTTAGAAACACAGCCAACACGAGCAGATACCAAGAAACAATAACTAGCAAATGCAAAGAGCAAAAGACAGCCGCAATTTAGGCTCTGCAAATCTGCGCGATAAAAAACTTTAAAGCGGAAATAAAATGTAGCAAAATAATATATATACAGAGAAAATGCTGCTGTGGCTCGTAAAAAGTGAAGACATAAACACAACTTGGCCTGGCGGGCATTTCATAGGCGTCTGTCTCAAGGCTGGCGCCAAAGGGAAAAATCAGAGAAGGAAAGCAAAAAGACCCAAAGCGAAACAAAGTTCTGGCGGCGGCAGCAACAGCAAGTTTCGCTGCGCGTTGCTCAACACCTAAAAAGTTAGCTCTGGTCACACTGTGCACCCGCTCCTGCTCTCTCACGATTAGTGCTAGAACTTTGCAAAGTTTTTGCGGTCTTCAGTTACTACACTTTACGTTGTCGCATCGGCCAAGTTTGTGCAAATAGTTTATGGTTATTGCATGCACACACACACACACTCACACACACTCACGCACACTCACGCACACTTACACACACACCCATTGACAGCTATACGCATGTGTAGTCTCTTCGAAAGTTGCCTAGAAACAGCTTAAATGATTTTAATTGTTATTGTGCGCTTTAATTGCACTTTAGTCTGGCCGCCGCCTACCAAACTTTTTGGCCATTTCACGTCGTTAACGAGCTGCAGTTGGCCATTGTTGCTTGGCTCTAATTGATATAAGATTCAGTCAGCCATCGTCATTCACTCAAGACACTTGAACTTATGTTAATTAAATGTAAATTAACATAAATATGACAGAAGAAATATCTCCACATATATTAGACATGCTCTTCCGTATCAACAATTTCAGCATATGAACGAAACTACTTTAATTATGTTGATTTTGGTTTCTTTTGATATCTTTGGATATCTTTTCATTCGCATTTCTTTTCAAGCTCATGCTCATTGTCTGCAAATTTGGCATGCACCAGAAATTTTTGCTATTTCAACTCTCAGCAGAGGACAATTGCCATTACGCATATATGCACATTCCACGGTTAATCTATTCAAAGGCAGTGGTGAGTGAGGCTGCGAGTAGAAGAGGCTGCCACATAACAGTATGAAACATGGTGAAATTAATAAAAAACCATTTCATTTAATGTTAAGCAATCCCCTGGCTGCCAGACAATGCGGCATAATGAGACAGGCATCCGAAACTCCAAAAAAAAATGTCAAGTAAAATACGATAATTATGCGACATTTAGCAGTTTAGCAGGCAGTCAACATCGGCAGCGGTGGCTACAAAAAGGGTTTAATGGCTGTTCGGATCCAAATGAAAAAGGGACATAACATAAAAAAGCCCTTTTTTCGTTACAACAACAAGAGCAGCAGCAACAGCAGCAACAGCAGCAGCGGAAATTACAAGTGCCGCCAGTTGGTGACAAAAAACGACACAAGCAACGAGCTCTGGCAAAATGCAAAATGAAATCGAAAGCGACGGCAAAATGTGTCACGAGTTCGTTTCGTTTTTTTTTCTCTCTCTTCTTTTTTCCACACATTAATGTGTGAGAGCTGCGTGTGTGTGTATGTGTGTAGGTGTGCTTAGCTGAACTAAAGATTTTTTAAGCTCGTTAGTATGCGCAACGAGACGAAAAATCAACAATTTCTATTTTGATGTGAAAATACCGAACACAACGAGCGAAGGTCATTTCCTGCATAGTAGATTTTATGGCTATATTGAACAGTTTGTTTATGGCCAACTGGGCAGAGCCGTAGAAACCAAACTAATTATATGAGAATTATACAGAAAACTACATGAGATGCTTGAACTAAGTTAATGCCTTGCAGATATGGTTTTAAATTAATATTTATAGCGCATTATAGTGCAGAAAAAAATTTAATTCCTAACTGAATGAGCGATGTATATATATTATTTAATCATATTTCATTCCAGGAGTCGTAAAGCTAATTGTAAATAGCTTATAAATGATATTTTGCCTTAGTTGCTGATTTACTAATTATTAAATCAATACATGAGCTCTTTAAATTATGTTATTGCCTTGTATATATTACAATATCAAAAAAAAAAAAAAAAAAAACAATTAATTAAAAAATGATTAAATATTATTTTTATATGAGAAATTACTAATTTGATATTAATAATCGATAAATAAATTAAAATTAATTTAAAATTAATAAAGCCCATTACTCTGAGCATATATTCCTAGGGATTTAACCTTAATTCTTAAATAAAAAAATTATAATATATATATATATATATATATATATATATATATATATATATATATATATATATATAATTTAAACGGCATGCATTTTGTATTGCCTTGTAATTATAAATTTAACTATAAATTTTTTCAATATTATAAATACTAATGGCACTGTCCTATAAAAGGTGTTCAGCCCAGAATAAAAACCACTTTGGGACTCTAAGAAAAGTTCTGCTTCACTGCTTACGATTAAATTTTGTATTACATTTCTTATACGAATTTAACGTAAAGAGTAGTTAGCACACGCACAGAACGAGCATGGAAGAGCAAGTAGTTGCAGAGCCGCTCACACAGCTCCTACTCCAGCTACTGCCCTGTACAGCGATAAGCGCTTAATATACACTAATTTACTGTGTCATTTCATTATTTCGAATGACTTAACAAACACATGAACACATTAAGAGACAGACATTTAAGACAAGTAACTGAGAACAGTGTACGAAAACTATTAAATTATCTAATTACAGAAATATTTTTTCTTCTTGCAAAAATTTCAAAATATTCATAGAAGAGACTGAAATGCTTGAGCCTACAAAAATCTTTAAACTATGGTCTTTGCTTTAAAGAATGCAGAAATTTTATAGCAAATAAATAATTCTTTTAGTGTAAAATATGTGATATGATGAAATTCATAAATGATTTCTCTTGCTTTTGTCTGGTTTTCTAAGGAATTTAATTAAAGCTGAGGACATGTGATTTTCTCATGCATTTATGCTTGATTCATTTTAATGCTTCAGAGAGAGACGAAAGGTGATAGAGAAATAAATTGAGACAAATAAACGCAAATTAGTTAACTCTTAATATCATATTCATGATTGAACACCATTTTAAGTTAAGACTCTTTAAAGAGCCAACTCTAATTAAAGAGAGAATAGACCCATACTTCTACCTCACTCCTTGAACTTACATATCCATGACTAACTCAAATTATATCGTGCTTTCAGTTTACATTTCCATAACATCATTTTCATGCTCATTATCCAGCCCTAAAGTAGCCGGCTAAAGTATTTCTAACTGTTGATCACATGATGCCTCGCTTAACCGAACGAAAACTTTTTCATTTAATTTTTGGCCCTGCATTCAATAAGCATACAAATGAGCAAAGTTTTCAATGTCGAAATGTGTATTTTACTGCGTGTATGCCAGATTTTTTTCTACATTATTTTTGTAAGGACGGCTGCTAAAATAGTTGGGCAGCGCAGCTCCACGCCATCATTGAGAGACTTCTTTAAATGACACACGCGGCAAAATATCATATAAATGTTGCCTCTATCATCATGACACACATGCCGCATGATTTTATGCTTTTTAATAGCTCGCACATAAAATAGATTTAAAGCTAGAAAAAAAAAAAAATTCTGCTGACCGAGCGACGCTTGAACAAATCTAAATTAATGACAAAGCTTAAGCGACCGCAGACCGCCTCGTATAGCAAAACATTTTTAAGCTGCGAATTAATGACCAAATGTAAATTCAATAAAAACAAAAATGGAGACAAGCTTGAAACATTATTTACTGTTTCTCATGCTCAACTCGTGGATGCTTAATGTATGCAGTGAATTATTAAAATTCGTCCACTCTGCCGCCACAGGGCCCCCACTAACGTGCTGTCTTTACCTTTTGTTGTGGGCTTAGAGACAACATTTCGCATGCATGTAGGTCAAATAGCGCGCCGGTCTGCATATCAAGTATACGCACGCTTGGTTTTGTCGTTGCTTTGTCTTCAAGTGTCTCGGCCATGCTCGAATTTCAACTATTTTGCAAGTCAACGAGACGACGATGATGACGACGACGACGACAATGCTTATTGTGCCGTCTACCCTAGCCACTCAGAGACATTGGACTTTTACTTTTACGGCTGCGACTGCGGCAGCGCCACCTGCCCGCCTCAGCTTCCGTTTCCACCACAAGAATTATAGCCACCGTGATCATCCATTCTTAGCTTTGTCTCTGCGCTCCTTTTAGTTAATTGGTCTCAGGTCAACGCTGAAGTTGTTAGTGTGCTCGGCTCAGCCTTGGCTTAGTTTCAGCCGAAAAACATTGCTGAGCCTTAAGCAGAAATGAAGCCTTCGTTTTTTTTTGGATGAATGATAAATTAAACTGACATGTTATATGTAAAAGAAATTTTTTTAATTCCCAGAATTTCTTAATCCCTTTTTTTTTTACGTTAAGCATTTTTTCTGGGCATAAATTTACAAAGTAATGCTCGTAATTTTTAGCTAAGCTTTTTCTTGTGTAGAGATTTCCGAATATATTTGATTTCTGTGAAGATGCTCTTTAAAAGGCGGCACGAAATACTATTTATTAATATATATTTTTAATCGATTAAATGAAAATGGGCATAGTTATGGAAAATTTGAGTGATAGAAATTTTTAAGGCCCTCGCTCTTATAGCTGATCAAATTGATTTAATAATTTTACAGAGGGAAAAACGGATGGTCAGACATATGAGAGGTCATGTAGATGCTCGGACACACTTGCACGCGAACAGGTCAGCTTGTCATCAAGTATATTTATAATATTATATTATTATTTATATTATATATATTATTTATATTTATATAAATAATATTTATAATATTATATTATTATTTATATTATATATATTATTTATATTTATATAAATATTATTTTATTTATTGAAATAATATATTTTCCATTTGTATTTATTATTTATAATTATATTTTTTATTGTATATTACATATATTATTTATATTTATATTATATATGGCTCAATCACATTTATACATTCCATAATCTACCACGCCTCCTTCTGCCTGTAACAAACGCCTTAACATAATTAACATGCTTAGGTTTTCAAATTTTCTATGGATTCAGGCAAAAAGCATTTTGTGTTTGCATTAATTCTGGTTGCTACGGCGTCTGCATTTACCTGAATTCCTAGAAAAAACACGTCTGGATCTTTGTCTGCAAGAGTATATATTTATAGACAGCAATTTAATAAATTGCTTACACAGCAAAGCCACGTTAAAAGCTGAGCTGAAATTTCAGTTAAGTTTGGGCAAAATTTTAAGAGGTGCAACAGCTAATTTATGTATAATCAATATGATTTTAGCTGCATTTGAATGAAAACCCATATATAATATAATATAATATAACGCTTATTAAGTTACCAAATATATAATTACCAAAAAAAAAAAAAATAATAATAAAATAAAATTTATTTATTTTAGTTTCTTTAAAAAAATGTATATAAAATTTTAATTCCACAACAAATATATATTTATTCTACATACATATTCTCTAGGTATTATGAATGAGCTGCGAATGCATTCAGCATTTGGCGATTTGTCATTTTAATTGAAATTCTTTTATTTTCAGTTGACTCGCTGCAATAGAGCGAATCGCCGCAGACAAAAGTCAAATGTCAATTGCAACTTTACCACAATTATGCATATCAGATTAGTTGACGTACGGAAAGAGCATCGAAAGCCGAAAGTTTGTGGACGGCCATTCCCCGATTGCTGTCAGTCAGTTGAAGCTAAAAACTTTTCGAATATTAATAGATCGCTGTCAGCAGCAGCATCATGGTTTCGCTGACAAAATCAAGCAGAAACTAATCCATAACAATTCGCGCTTGGGTGTTGCGACGCACATGGCCATCATCAATTATTCAGCAGTTAAATGGGGGCTCAACAATGCATAAGCCAGCCAGGGAATTGCAGCGTTATTTGCTGGGATTTGAGTCACTTGGCGGGCGTCTAATAAATCAATTAGTACAAATTAGCAATGCGTGGAGATGAGATGCTCGGCTGAAATGTCGCGGTAAAAGTCAAGACACACACACAATAAGCGAGCGAGCAAGAGTGTGGGAGAGGGGGGAGGGGGCTGTAATGCGCTTAGCGCGCATTAGGGTAAGCCCGATTGCCCTAAGCTCAAACATTGCGCATACGCAGCGTACGGCCAGCTGCAGCAGCTGTGGCTGCGACTTCGACTTCGACTTTGCTGCCACTCAAATTCAGCTTGCTCGCTTATGCATATGCATGAGGCCACGGCACAGCGGGCGAACCACAACACAGCGCCAAATGCACCAGATTTTTTTTTTTATTTTGGCTCAGCTGATGATGCTTGCTTCAGCAGCATTTGAGATAAAGTAAACTGAAAGCCAAAGTCGTAAAGGGATTGTGAAATAATAAGAATATGCTCAAACGAATTGAGCACAGTTGAGAGCTTAGACTGTGTGCATGTGTTGCGTATGTCTCGTAGGAGCTTAGTCTGTCTAATGCCAGGTAAAAGTCGAAATCTGATAAAAAAAAAAATAAAAATATTTATACACAAAAAAAAAGAAGGAAATGGTTAAGAGATTAAAAGAATTATAAATAAAAAATTGTCATTGAAATTTACGATTTATTAAGGAAAAATCATAGTCATAAATAGGTAGGAATGCAATATATAGGAATGGAATATATAGTTCTGTCTGTGTCGGAGCTTAGGTTGTCTAATGCCAGTTAAGGCTCTAAATCTGATAAAAAGAAATAATATTTCTATACAACAAAAAAAGAAATTGTAAAGAGACTTAACGACTTATAAATAACAATTTACATTGAATTTTAGAATTTATTAAGCAAAAATCATAAATACAAATGGGCAGGAATCCAGAATATTTATTGTATATTTTATTGATATATAGTTCTGTCTGTGTCGGAGCTTAGTCTGCCTAATACTAAATAAATTTCTGAATCTGATAAATCAAAATATATATATAAAAAAAAGGAAAGGAAATTGTTTAGAGACTAAAAGAGTTATAAATAAAAATTGAGATTAAAGATTTACTAAGCAAAAATCATAGACAGAAATGTAACAAGTAACTTTAAGTTAGGCAGGAATCCAGTATATTTATTGTATATTTTATTGATATACAATTCTGCTTGAGTGAGCGCCGCGCTCTGAGTGGCTTATGCAAATGTTTGAATCGTAACGTGTGCGCTGAAGAAAAGAACTGCAAAGTTCCGTTTAAACATTATGCAGGCCAAAATATTTGAAGTTATGCAGCCAAAGGGCAAACCCCAAAAAGAAAAAAAAAAAAAAGAAAAAAAAAACAACCGAAAAGCCAAGAAATTGCATTCACGCGGTTCGTTAGACCAACCAGCATAACGAGCCGGAGTGAAGGGGCGAAGAGAGAGTGGGAGGGCGAGAGTGAGTGGGAGTGAGTTCTCTGGGGCCAAGAGCTCAAAGGCCAAACGAGCTGGCACAGACAACTTAGTCTGCCCATTGGGGCTACTGAGTTTGTGGGAGCTTTTTGTGGGGCAAAGCAAAATTGCAGCCAAACATTTTCAAGTGGCGGCAGCAGCATCGTCAGAATTATGCTACAAATTTATGAGACGACATAAATTTTGCAATGTTTGTTTTGGCTACACACACACTCACACACACGCACGCACGCATACATGTGCAGCTCTAACACTGGAAAAACAAACCCAAATATCTAAAGCAAGCAAAAAGCAGTGACACCCACAATCCACGCCCAGCTGCCAACAGCGGCGAGGTTTAGGGCAAAAGGGATCTGCATTTTGGTTTTGCTGTGATGAATGTCATGCGGTGAAATTTGAGAAGAGGGAGAGAAGCAGAGAACGAGATTGAGAGATAGAGCGAGAGAGCGCATGCTGACACAGCGAGGCGTGGCATCAACGCGTTTCTTCTGCACCAACAAATTGAAAAAATACATGCCACTGTATTGAAGGTTATGCTGGCCGCCCCAAAAACAGCTGCACGCTCCGAGCTTCAAGCTCCACGCCTCATTTCATACCGTCTGCCTGCCTCACAGTCTGCCATAAAAGTTTTCTATGCAAAACTGCAACATGTCTTCTTCTGCTGCTGCTTCCTCTGACAGCCCAACGACCTCCATGTAAATTACACACAGACACACACATACACATATAGTATAGCAAAATATTATGCCACATATATGCTCGACATAAGTTCAGATAATGCATCAAGTGGCGAAGCACTAAGATATAATGTGGGATTAGTCGATAGGTAGAGAGCAGGTAGACAGCCGGAAAGAGGGAGAGAGTGAGTGAGAGAGAGAGAGGGCAGGCATTAGGTAAATGGTATTTTTAATTTTGATTCTTACAGGCGACTAGTCAAGCAAATATTGAAAAAGACATATGGCTGAATGAACGCAAAAATATGAGCTCACTTTGATATGTTTTATGAAAATTGATTTGCAAATAATGCGAAAAGCAGACACTAGACTGAGATGGAAGTCATTTCAGTTCAGTTTGCAATTGGGTTAAAGACAGCAGTTTTAGAATATAGATGGAAGCCAGAAATTGAAATGAAGATTAATAAAATTAAGAGTAATAGAAAGAGCAATACAAATTTGAGCATAGCTTGAAGAGTTTTCATTTGAGTATGGGAATTCAGAATAAGAGTTTGTTAAAGTATAATAATATAATATATTTTAAATAAAATATGTTGTATAATATATACAAATGTATAAATAAAGTAAAAAAAAATTTTAAAAATATTTATTGATAAAATTTAATTATAACTATAAAAAAATAAGATATATAAAATATATATAAATTTCAGATACGACTAAAGGGGAAAGACGGTGCTTAGGGAATTTTGCATATATTATATATATATATATATATATATATATATATATATATATATATATATATATATATATATATAATATATATGCTAAATTCCCTAAGCACCGTCTTCCCCCTTTAGTCGTATAATTCGTGTAATTATAATAAGCCTACGATCACATCGGAAAACTGCAGAAATATCTCGAAGAACTCCAAGGAATAGAGAACATTAATTGGCACAGATTTTGTCATATAAAAGAATCCTCTAAGAGGAGAAGAACCCAATTCACTCGTAGACACTCTAAGCAGCCAGTGATGAATAAGAATGATAATCATGCTCAAATATCTCTTTCTGTTAGCTCCCCTTTTTCTTTTCATATATATATATCTCTTCCTTGTTCATCCAAGTTTAGCCAAGCATTATCTTTTGGACTCATCTGTGTAGCCAGGCATCCTCATTGCCGGCTGCGTCTAATGGTTGGCTGGATTGGAGTTTATGGCATGTTTAATGTGTTTTATGCTGGCAGTAATCGTTGCTGTGGTTGTGCGCTAAGTGATCGGCCCGGCCAGAGAGTGCGAGTGTCCAGTTTGGTGGACAACATGTTGACAACAACAACGACAACAAACATGGGCAAACACATGCCTGGCACAGGCTGTTGAAATTATACGACTACACAACAAAGTGCCGTCTTGTTGTTGTTGTTGCAGTTGTTGTCGTCGTCCATGTATACATGAAGCTAAAATATCGTTCTGCTCGGCAAGAACTGACATGACAGTAACTTCAGCTGCAGTGCCAACATCAGCAACAGCAGCAGTCGAGAAAGCAGCAGTAACAACATCAACAGCAACAACAGCCACAAAGCTGCCTTCATGTGCGGGGCAAAAATTGCATTTATGCATGCGACGTGTTGGTCGCCGGACACGCTGACATTTCCCTAGAGAGCGAGCAAACCATAAAGAGAGACATAGAAACATAGAGAAAGAGCGAGAGAGCGAGCGAGAGAGAGACAGCGAGTGTATTGGTTCACATTTGAGGTTTAATGCAGTTCCATTGAGCGAGAAATTTAGCCAGCAACTGAGTTGCTGAAAAAGCTATCAGTGTTGCGCCAAGATTAATGAAGATGAATCAAAAGTGTTGCAAGCCGCTGGGAACTGGCTTGAATGAGTGTTGAGCAATGCACATAGCTTGCGCAATATTGTCGAGAGTATAAATTTAGTTGTATTAAATTATAATAAACTATATAATAAAGCCTAGCCAGATTAGCCTGCTGAAAGTTGCGGGCTCATTTCATTTAGATTTTAGGTAATTTTAAGTAAATGAATCTTCGTCAAATATTTTTAAAGCTTATTTTAATTACAAAAATATTTATTTTTTTGCATTAAATAACAAATTAATTGCTTATTTTAAGCAAATAAATTTCAATTATGTTCTGGTAAACATTTTTTTTTTGCTAATTTTAAATAAATACATATACTTGAATTTTGAAATCAATAAATATTTTTTAAGAAAAAATATATATTTTTATATGGCTTAAAATAAAAAAAATTCTTTTTTAGTTCTTTTCATAAAAAATTGGAAACACTAAAAATTATTTTAAAAAACAAAGAAAAAATAAATAAAACTACCAAAATTCAACAAAAACAAACAATACAAATTTTAATCAATTTTTCTATCTTAAATAAAAATATAAAAATAAATAAATAAAAAAAAAAACGAAAGCAAACAACATGAAATTGTAATTAAATTTTATTGTAAAACCTAATAATACAATAATACAAATATATTTGCTCTCATATGTTGTTTAATATCTATATTTTGTTAAACATTGATTTTAATTATGAGCAACAAAATTGGCGTAGCTTCATTTTCATTAAAATGCTGAACCTTATTTGGATTTTCTATTTTCAATGCAATAAATGTTTGCGGTGTGCCGCAACTGAAAATTACAGCAAACTCGTCTTTCTAGTTGGCTAATTAAAGCGGTCCAACGGCGCAAATTAACCAGGTCAGAAAAGTGAAATTTTGTGTAAACAGCAAATATGCGCAACAAAAGCGTCAGAGTAAATTTCCACTCTTACAATTTTTGACTGGCAAAAATATTAGCATAAATATTTTGTGAATGCATTTTGATATGCCTGAGCGCAAACGCAGTAAACCCACAAGCACACACAGAAACACACAGGCAAACATACTTGCTTTGTGTGCTGCAACATTTGCATATTGCCCGGCACCCATCACATATTTACATGACGCTTGTCCGCTTTATGTTAAAATATTTTCCAAAAATTATTTTGCAAAAACTCTCGACTGCGAAAATCTACGAGAAATGTCATTTGCATAGATGCGCGATGATTGGGTGATCGGCGCGCTTTGTTGGCTCATTTGAGCGCTATATACCCTGTAAATCGGTATGTCTTATGAGCAGCTAAGGAAGTGGAATCAACTGATTTCTCGGCAGAGGCTCAAAACAGTTGAGTCATGTTTGATCATAATATTAATTGAGTTTGCTTGGAAAGTTTCTTTATCTTTATTCTGAAATTGGTATGGCCTTATACATATTTGCTGGTCAGCTATATCTGATATATATGAAAAAAAATACTGTATGAAACGGCAACTGAGAAACATGAAGAGTATAAGCACTGCTGAGACAATTCGATGGAAATACTTAAGCTGCTCAATTGTCTGGGAACTGGGTGGGCTGGATGTCTAGAGCACTTGGTGCAAACTTATAGAAAAGTCCAAAATATAAAAAGTTTGATAAAGGACTTTAGGCAAATAATCGTCAGATTTTAAAGATGGATATAAATATTTGTTCTGAGTAAATACAATTTTAGTCAAATATGGTAAATTTTTATTGATAAAAAAAAACTAAAATAATTATAAGAAGTTACGAAGACAATTGTCAACATATTTAAAAATCTTTAATGTATCCAAATATTTTTTCTGAATAAATAAAATTTTTGTCTATTATTATACATTATTTACTAATTAAATATACAAATGAAATATACGAATTTATTAGCAGATAAGCGATTTATCCAGACAATCGCCAAAATATTTAATGTGGCTAAATATTTTATTTTTCCGTATAAATAAAATGTCTGTCAAGTATGGTAAATTTTTATTGATAAAAACGTTTTTTTCTTTTTTAGGGAAGGAAGGAAAAAAAAAACACAAAAAAAAAATTTGCAAAATTATACGAACTTACGTAAACAATTGATAAAATATATAAGAATAATAAAATAAGTAAAATTTTTGGCACTCATGGTATTTTTTTTTTTACTAATTAAATAAAATGAAATAATTATACGGAGTTAGGTAAATATTTAAGAATATTTAAAGTGCTTGATATCTATATAAACATAATCCTGAGTAAATAATGTTTCTATTATTCACGGTAATTTCTTATTACTAGACTAGAGAGTTACACAGACAATTGTTAAAATATTACATAGCTATCAGGCTCTCCTGCCCTATATTCTTTCCTTACACACAACATCATCATGCTAGAGCCTCTTGAGTCCAAATATATTTATTTAGCATACACAACTATAAAAGTCAACTTGCAGCATCAAGAGCTCAAAGGGTATTCTACAATGCCTCAAGCCGCTTGACTAAATTTCAAAAACTGTTTAAATTGACGTGCGTCGCAAAATCCAAGGCTTATGCGTTGAGCTTTGCTATTTGGCTTTTGCAATTTATGTCAACTTTTTTTTTTTTTTTGTTATTTATTATTTTTATTGTTGTTGCCTCATTATGAGAGAAATCGCATAAAATTCGCCATTGTCACGTAGCAGCTGCGCTGTGATTTGCTGTGCGCAGCGAAGGTCCTTGGATGCGGCTCGCCTTGAGACTTTAGACGTCAGCTGTGCGGCGGGGCCGTTGCTCCACTCGTTGTTAATTAATTGTTTTGTGTACTTGAAGTGTTAATCAATGACGCAATTATGCATAACTATGCGCTCAATTGTGTTAAGGGTTCAATGCACTAAAATTTCGTATTACAATGTGTCTTTTATTTCAATTTAGTGTTGCATAAAGCGCGGCGGCAGTTAAATGGCTTGAAATATAACGTCAGCTATTTGTCAATGTGTGCGTGTGCAAGGGTGTGCGTGTGTGTGTGTGACAGACAAAACGAGATAAATAAACAACAATTCATTTGATGCGACGCACAATAAGTTGACTTGCACTGGGCCAAACTGGGCGGTGCCTGTCACTGCGTCGAGTCGGTCAGGCATTCATGCAATGCACTCACTCATGCAGTTAGTGTGTCACATAGCTGAAATGCGCACGCACTCTACACTTCAACCACTCAACCACCCAACCACCCATCCACCGCCCCTGTTCATCATTCATACGCATATGAGTGTGGCAGTGGGCAAAGCGTACCCAGGAGAGATGCTGCTCGGTGCTCGGTGGTCGGTAGGACAAACGGCATCTATCTTCATTTCAAGTTGCATTGTCGTGAGTTATTTGTGTGGCCGCCTTTTGTTATTTGCTATTTTGTATTTGGTCCATTGTTTGGGCGGCACGACTGCAACTGACCTCTGCACATGCCATTGCAGTTGCCCAGCTTCAAATGCAATTTGAGAGCGAAAGCGACATGCATTAATGCATTCCTCCCGTTACCTGTTGTCGTTGCTCATCGATTCTTTTCTACGTTTGGTCATGTTGTGGCAATTGTTGGCGTCCCCCTCCCTCGCCCCAATCACTATTCCCGCTATGCATTTTTGTGGGCTTATCATAACCGTGAGGGCGTGTCCTTTTTTAAAGTGCATCGCAAATTTGATTTCACAGGAGTCGCTGTAACAACATTAATTAACATAACGTAAAAGCCACAACAGGCCGCAAATGCAGACACAATTAATAAATATGGTTGGCCCTGCGCCGGTGCAAAGGTAACAATTTGCCTGCTCATTTGTGTCAATTGCTGTCAGCCAACCAAACACAATGCACTATTATCTGCCACACAAACACACACACACACACACACACACACACACACACGCAAAGAGAGAAAAACTTTAATGCGACAATTTGCAGCTGGTTGTGGGTAGCCTGGCAAGCGAATAAAGTGGTAAAAGCACAAAGCACCACCCAAACGGCAACACAATCCACAGCTGTGAAACGAACTGAAAAAAGCACGAAGTATGTATGCGGAAGTGCACTGTGACAGCAGCATATATACCCTGTGGCAAAAAAATCAATTGTGTTATTATTTAAATATATCACAAAATTATTTACTTTTTTTCAGTAAATAAATAAATAAAATGTGCAGTTATCTATGTATAGTTTATTATTATTAGATTGAACCCAAGATTTTAGTCATGAAAAATATTAATGGAGCTCGCAAAATATTAATCAAAAAATTAATAAAATTAAATATTTAATATAACATATTTTGCATTCAGAAAAGAAAATAATTTATTAAAATTATTTTTTTTTAGTTATTATTATTTATTCGTTTTTATTGATAATTATTATTTTTTTATTTGTATTTTGAATTTAATTTAATTTTTTATTTATTATTATTATGTTAGGATAAATATTTATAAGTAATAAAAATATTAATAAAAAAATTTTTATTATTATACTATATCATTTTTATAAATATTAAATATTTTTTAAAAAATTTGTATATATGAAATATTTTTTGAATAATACTTATAAAACTAAATATGCTTTTCATATTTTCAAAAAAATTTTTTTTTAAGTTTTTATTTATAAGAATTTATTTTATATTATTACTTTTAGAAATTTAAATGCTTGCGACAATTTTGTTCGCATTAAATAATCTTAATTTATGTGTAAAGTGCACCCGGTTTTTTTAATGAAATTAAAAAATGCCTAAGATTTAAAGTTCGCTACAAATATATTAAGATTATGCGAAGATTTTTGAGTTAAGTTCAATCTGTCTAAAAACAGGTATCATTGGCAGGATCCATTTCTATTTAGTTACTAATATAGACAACTAAATTTGCATGCCATTTTCAAACATCTGTTCCAAATTCTTCATCAAGAAAACTAACATTCAGAGTATACCCCTTTTAAAACATTTTGCAGGGTATCGGTTGAAAACAAAATAAGAGAGAAGAAACTCGCTAAGCAAATTGCTGACGCTGTCGCATGAATAGCATGTTGTTGTCTTGGTCAAAGCGGAAACGCAATTGGGTTAGAGATTGAAATAGATTTTGTTCCATTCAGATATCGGAACGAGTAAATGATTATACGACTTGCCAAGGAGTTGGAGCTGGGCAAATGTGACAAATGTGCGACTGGCGCGACATGCAAATTTGTCAGAGTTGTTTTTATCAAGCAGCTGGCGAACTAACTTATTGAAATGACTCAGGCCCAGGGCAGATGATGGAGGCAGGGAAACGTGCGAGTGTATATCGAATGCTGATTAACAGATAGTTGGACAAGCAGCATTTGGCTTTGTTGTCAAAGTAAATAGGTAAATGATATACGGGTGTTTGAATTTATATTGAGCGTTAAAATTAAATAAATATTTTTGCAGCTCGGAGACCCAAATCAAAATGCAGAGGCAGCTGTCACAACACAAACAATACTAACAATAATAACAACAACTTCCACATGGCAGCTGTTTAAATCAAAAGTTTTGAATAGCAGAAATTCTTCTGGCCGTTTAGATAAGCTACCAACTGTTAAGGACTCACAACAAACCACGTGCCACACACCTGACACACACCTGTACGTGTCCCCTGCTGTGCCGTCTTTTGATCTGCTTCAAGTTGTCACTGAGATACAACGTTCTCTCCAGCGTCGCATTGACTTCGCACCTTTGGCAGCCCGGCTGACCTTTTATGCTGCGGTGTCCTTCTCTAGATAGTCCTTACTTATTCATGCTTTATTATTTGATTTTTCCTTATTCTTTTTATTTTATTTCATTTTCTTTTTCATGAACCAAGTCCCACGTCTCACATTGAGCTGCAGCGCACGCTGTTGCTTTGTTGTTGACCCTCAAGTTATTTAAGCTGCTACTTATTTAATTTTCATGTTAGCTGCCTGCTACTCTCCATCTCGTCTTCTTCTTCTTCTTCTCGTTGTTGTTCTTTCTATCACTAAGGCAAAATGTGAACAAGCAGGATATTTGCTGCTAGCATGCATCAGACTTAAAAATACCCTGAGCCTGGCCCAGAGCTTATTCTTAAAGCGCTTGACTTATCTGGTATGAGGTCATGTGAATATCTGCACTTAAGATCTGTTATGAAACCTGTTATCACTTGAAACTGTTAAAGAATCGGATAGCTTACAGTCGTAAAAGTCTGAAAAGGTATTCTTAGTCTAACTGTCATTTGACAAAGTTAAAAGGTTTAAGTTTCACAAACTGATGTCGGCTAAAGTCAGTCGTTTTAAATTTGACTTAAAATTCACTCCTGTTTTTTGACTCTGCCGAAAAGTGAGAGTAGAAACTTTTATATTATTTTTAGCTGCATTTCTTAGAGTTGTTTATAATATAAGTATAACTAAAGCATAAGCATAGAGTAAAATATTATTTAAGGCAATTTACAACGCAGGATTTTTTGATACAGTCCTTGATATAAACAAATTTGTTTTTGATTTTTAAAAAGCAATGAATAATTTGAGAGATTGAGAAGTTGAGAAAATCTAACAAATTTTCATTCAGCTATAGCTGATTACAGTTCAGAGTTGATTCCTTAAAATATTTAGAGATCGAGTTAAGAGACCTACAGAGACGGAAAAAGAAAGGCAACGAAAGAAAGAACGAGGGAGAGAACGATAGAGAGAGAGAGAGAGAGAGAGCCAAGCGAATAGACAGACAACGAGAAATATATAAAGTAAGAGAGAGATAACCACAGAAAATGACAGAGAGAGAGAGAGAGAAAGAAATTGTGAATTAAATACACATATAGAGAAAAAGAGGCCTTCAAACCTTCTCTTTTTAGCGATATCTAAGACTCGGAATCTAAGGTAAATATAAAAAATCCTTAAAGTTTTTTTACTTTCTTAAACAACTTTTCAAATCTACTAAACGAGCAAAATATCTCTAAAAACTGTGATACAAACCCATAAAATCTGACTTCAGCTTCAGCCAGCGCAACTATATTTTTACATCACGAAGTCACAAGTCCCATCTAAACTTCGTTACATACACTTGCCCAAAATCAATATATCCCTACTTACTTTAGTTTCAATGTACGAAAATTGAAATGTTAAAAAGTTGCTGTGGCTTGACTTTTTATGTTCAGTAGCCAGAGCAGCGAACGTCGAGGCGAACGGAAACAAAGTTTGCTTAGTTCTAGATATAAGAGCAACATTGCTGCTTCGCCTGTTATGAGGTTTTACAATTGCTGCTGCTGCTGCTGCTGCTGCTGCTGCTGCTGCTGCTGCTGCTGCTCCTGTTGCTGTTGCTGCTGGCGGCTTCCTTTGACACAGCTCGTGGCTTTTGTAAGTTGCGTTCAATTTACTTGCCTGGGCATCCTGGGGTCGAGTTCATTTCGTTTGCATAATTGAATAAAATGCTGTGGTCAACAGCTTGTTGATTAACTACCAAATAACCACGCCCCCACCCTACAGCATACACTTTATGAATTATTTTTTATAAAAAGCTGACCAATTTCTACTTAATTATATATAAAATCTGAAAACTTTTTAAATTAAAAAATTGTAAAACTATTTTTAAAAAACTTAAAAAAAAAATAAAAATCTAAAACTATTATAAAAATAATTTTAAGAAAATTTAATTTCATAGCATTTTTAAATTTTTACATTTTTTGAATAATTATAAGTAATTTTAAAATAATATTTTATAAATTTCTAGTTTTAAATAATTTTAAAATTGTAATTTTAAGAAAAAATTAAAAAAAAATAAATAAAAATTTATTGTAAAAATAATTTTTAAAAAATGTTTTGCACTTTTTACATTTTTTGAATAATTTGTAAGTGATTTTAAAATAATATTTTATAAATTTTTAGGTTTAAATAATTTTAAAATTGTAATTTTAAGAAAAAATTAAAAATCTAAAAATTTATTGTAAAAATTATTTTAAGAAAATTTAATTTTAAATTTAAATTTTTAAATTTTTAAAAAATGTTTTGCACTTTTTACATTTTTTGAATAATTTGTAAGTGATTTTAAAATAATATTTTATAAATTTCTAGTTTTAAATAATTTTAAAATTGTAATTTAAATTAAAAATTAAAAATCTAAAACTATTATAAAAATAATTTCAAGAAAATTTAATTTCATAGCATTTTTAAATTTTCATATTTTTAAAATAATTTAAAAATAATATTTTATAAATTTCTAGTTTTAAATAATTTTAAAATTGTAATTTTAAGAAAAAAATTAAAAATCTAAATATTTATTATAAAAATAATTTTAAGAAAATTTAATTTTAATTTTAAATTTAAATTTAAATTTTTAAATTTTTAAAAAATGTTTTGCACTTTTTAATAATATAAAATAATATTTTATAAATTTCTAGTTTTAAATAATTTTAAAATTGTAATTTTAAAATAATATTATATAAATTTCTAGATAATGGAAGTGTTTGACATAATAGAATCAACTTTCCTTTATAAATTTATAGAAATATGTAAGTTAGTACAGAACTAATGTTCAGGTGTTCGGTCTTCTGTTTCAGATTTATGAAAATAGCCTTGATGCTCTTTGAGTCTTAAAATAATCTTATTAAAATCTGTTTTTATGCTAGATTTATTAATTCACTCAGCTATTAGTTCGTAATGCGATTAGAGATAGGAAAAAATTATTAAGTATGCTGCATGGGCGAAGGAACATTTATCGTTTAAGCAGATGCAAAGCTTCTTTAGTGATTCGTTAGCTGAGATCTTGAAGGAGCCGCGAAAAGTCAACAAACTTGAGATAAACTGTGAGCTGTTGTGATTGCTTTAGCGGAACATGCTAAGCCGCACACTCAGCAGCGGAAAAAGTGCCAGGTGTTTGCAGAGGGAGGGGGCATGGGCAGCATGGTGGGGCAGGTAAGCTGGTTATAAAGCACTTTAATTAACTTGCAGACGCACGGCATTCAGCAAAAGTTTCAGACATCAACTTTGAACCGCAAAGTAGTTTATATTGCAAGGATTGCGGTTTGCTGCCAAGGAATGGAATGCAGTCGGAGCGGCAGCAGCAGTAGCAGCAGCAGCAGCAGCAGCTGTTGCCGAGGCGCATTATATGGCCAATAAGGATACACAGTTATGTGTAACAAGCGCCCATATCTTTGGCCTGATGCTGCGGTGTCCATAAAATACACACACAGACAGACACAGAGCAAATGGGTGCGCGTCAGCTGGGTCCGGGACCAGGTAGACACTCAACGGCTGTGCCCAAAATCGTGATGCGGCAGCCACTTTCACACTTCACTCCTCGCTTCGTTTGTTCTGTGTAATTAATTTCTTGGGAAAATATTTTTGGGCATTGGCGCTGCGCACATTTGCGGTTTTTGGCATTATCCTCGCATTGTCCCTGGCAGCGGCAACAATTTGAGTTATGCGCGCGGTTAATTTGGCTTTCGACTTTGCACATTTGCCGCTGCTGCCATTTTGTGTGATTAAAACGCAGTTTAATTAAGTTTCCGCTCAACATGCCATTGACAGTGAGGGCAGAGCTGTGGCAATCTCTCTGTCAGCATTGAAGCAATTTTTCGTTTTAGTTTTCTCATAAAAAACAACAATGGGAAAATACATCAATGGGGCACGTGACACTTAAGCGCATGCAAACAAGTTTTCCTCGTTCTTCGGTTATTTGACAAAACAAGCAGCAGCCGAAACATAAATAAACCAAACAAATTTATGTGCCACTGAGCCACTGAGCAGGAAAGATATATAGAGAGGGGGAGGGAGGGAGATGAACTATGCATGGGCACAAAATTTGATTTTCTTCTTTTTTTTTTCGCTTAGTTTATCAGCGCCCACAGCATAATTTATTGGCCAACCAACATTCATCAGCGGGACGAACTCATCAGACTGTAATAATTTGCTATCAGAGTGTCACCAATAAGCCCAAGGGAACCGACTGCTGTGCCGTTCCTCAAATGAAAACGGATACCGGATTCGTGCTCAACTACTTACATGGTGTTTTTGGACTCAACCTGAAATTGAATAAGGGCACAGCACAGCCTACGCCCTCAGACACAGAACTAAAACACAACAAGCAAAATGAGGCAGGGACAGTGAGAGAGACAGAGAGAGAGAGAGATAGTGTGTGAGAGGGAGAGCGAGAGCGAGAGCGAGAGAGTGAAGGAGGCAGTGAGTGTGGGCAAGAGGAAGTGCAATGGCAACGTAATGTCAACTGTGCGGAAGCATAAAACAAACTCCAAACGGGTTAGCTGCCAAGCCCGCACTACTATCCCCCCCTCTCTCTCTCTCTCTCTCTCTTTCTCTCTATCTTCCTCTCCCTCTCTCATTCTTTGGTATATTTGTCTATGTCAAGTGTCAACATTTACTCGGTGGCAACACAAATTGTATCTGTGGCCATTTTGGCACCCGCACGCGTACTTTGCCTGCAAACAAAAGCCGCAATAAAAATAAAATTCGCACAAACTGCTTGAGAGACAAAAGCATCCAAATGACACTTACTGAAAAGTAAAACTTAATCCTTAGATTTATTCGGCAAGCTATTATTGATTCAAAAATTACCTTGTCTTCTTACCAAGAGCTTTGTTAGTAGTTTTAACTATTTAGTTCAGATTTATGGTTAAGTTAACCATCAGCTTTACAGGGCTTTAAAACTCTAGCAGTCTTTTGGCTTTGAGGTTGAAGAGCTGGTGTAATGAATTGTATATATATATTATTTATATGGCCCAAATCTTTTTATAAATTTAATAAATACTAAAATACTAGCATTTGTCGCATATTTATTTCATTTGATAAACAAGACTTCAAGGATGTAATTTTCCCGCATGACAGAAGTGAATTAATTGAAGGAAAAAAAAGTAATAGCAATGGAACATTTCAATAAACATTCGAAGATAAAATAAATAAAAATATAATTTAGCTAATTTAAGTAATAATATAAGATAAACATTTAATCTGTACCATAAAAATAAATAATAATAAAGTAATAAATAAATAATAAATAAAAAAAATAATAATAAAATAATAAAAATAAATAATAATAACTTTTTCTTTAATTCATATTGAAGATATTGAATTCATACGGACACAAAGACATTTAAGTGTATTTATTCTGCTCTTACAAATTGCAATTCAAGCTAGTTTTATTTTCACAACATAAATTTCTAGATATATTATTTTTCTCAATGTATTATTTGCATGCGTCTGACCGCAAAGCCACAAGTGTTGTTCACACTCTCGTGCAAAACGCATCCGGATTTTTTGTTGTTTTTTTTCGGCTAATAGCATGTCTATAAAAATAAAAATAAAAAAAGAAAAATATATATATATATATATATATATATACATATATATATATATATATATATATATATATATGTACATATATATATATATATATATATATATATATATATATATATATATATACATATATATTCATCAGGCAGACTGCTAGGGATATTTCATTTCAAATGCGAGATGCCCGCTTGCATCACCTCTCCACTCTCACTCAGCTCTTTTTAGCACTTTGGGTCTGTTTTTACATGTCAAATGAAGCCACAATAATAAAAGCTAAGACCCCAGTGTGTGTGTGTGTTTGTGTGGGTTACACTTTGGTCTACGCTTGCCGTTCCCAACCACAGAAATGATAGTTTTTTAGCGAACTATAAGCCCCCTTGACTTCAGCCAGCCCCTGGCAGTTAGCTCCACTGCCACTGTTATCGTAGTCTTGTTAACATTCTGTGTGGGCTCAGTTGGTCAGCTGGTGTACCAACCCTTAGTTGGCCCAAATGTGGGGGGCGAAGAGTGTGTGTGTGCTGTTTCTGTCGGTGGTTATCCGGTTTGTTTGTCACTCTTGTCGTTTTGTAATTTGCTTACATTAGGCAGCACCACAATAGTGAAGTACATCATTATTATGGACAGCGTTTGCGGTAGACGACATGAACTATTATTATATTAGTGGAATAAATTTATGAATAGTTGCAAATGCAAATCGGCCAAAAGCCACAAAGCTAGACCAATATTTGTATCAATTTCATTTTGAAATAATGTGCATAATATCTGTAATAGACAAACAATAAGTTGTATTTGTTTGATTTATATTTATATTATTTATTTATTAATATTTATTTTATTTTATATTTATATTATATTTGGTTAACTTTTAAGAGCTTAGTTTCTCTTAAAATTTTGTATAACAGTTTATTCTTTGACATTTATATATTTTCTGTTTATGGCAGAGCTATAAACTCTTGTGCTGGAATTGGGAAATGGAATTTTGGGTGCCATGAGCATATCATAAAATAAAGTTTTTAGATTCATATGATCTAAAACGGGGAATTCTGAGTCCTTATTATTCGGAGTCATTTTGCTAAAGCTTTGAGGTACTTATAATAATTTCCCAGGTATAAGTCTTAATAAATTTCCCTGTGTTTATGATTCTAATAAAAGTAACACAAGAAAATTTGCAGAAAAAAAATATATATATACATATTTTAAAATTAGCAAGAATAAATTTATGTTAATATCATGACAATTTAATTTGAATTTATTTAAAATTCATAATTCACAATTTGAGCAAAAATGTTCATTATAAAGTCTTACCAAGAGACAACACAAGACTCTGTGATAAATATTTAAAAAAATTCCTCAGATACGCATGCTGCATGAGTCAAGCTTTCTTAACTTCTCAAGGCATTTGTATTTCAGTTATAAGTTGTGAAAAGTTCTTATATTTCCCTTTTATGCCTAAGCTGCAAAATGTAAATAAATGCTGCTGTCTTTTATTTTATACTTCACTTAAAATTTCTCTAATATTTCCCTAATTGACAGCAATTACTGCTGATCTTATATTTTATACATTTCATACAAGTCTTATATAGTATATTTTATGCGTTCGACAAAAGCTCGCTGAAGTTTATACTCGTATACTGCAAGCATCCCAACTAATTCCAAAAGCTTTTACCATAAAATTACAATTTTATTTATAGTAAAAGCTGAGTAAGGCCATATACAGCTGAGCTGAAAGCTTACGTCCAACAAAAGTTTCGTTAAGCT
This sequence comes from Drosophila mettleri, assembly GCA_035047625.1. Classification (NCBI taxonomy): domain Eukaryota; kingdom Metazoa; phylum Arthropoda; class Insecta; order Diptera; family Drosophilidae; genus Drosophila; species Drosophila mettleri. The sequence goes on from JAWNPI010000072.1 coordinate 6,450,217, forward strand.
AAGGTCTGAACTTTTTGTGTAGACTTGGCTGTTGGTGAATTTTTGTATAAGAGACAAGATATTAATTCAAGAGATGCAATCAGAAACATTAAATTCATTTCAAAATATTAAAAAATTGAAATTTCGGAAAGTATTTACTTTAAGTATTGGCAAAAGAATTTTCGAAGATGTAAACTTCGGTAACTTTTGAACTATTTTAAGTAGCATTTTCGTCCTTCGTTGGCCACAAAAGGCAGACTTTCAACTATTCGTTAACAGTAAAAGTCAAAACATTCGCATTTCTGCTTTCGAGTGTCAAACGCACTTTAGTTTGTTTACATAAAGAACTATGTATATATATATATATATATAGAAACCGTTATGCACTTGGCCATTTGCAGTCAGTTTGCTTAGCATATCTGAGCAGGTCTATAAACTATGCTTTGGTCTGGCAGTTGCAAAAACTCAGTCAAAGTTTAATTGTTCGAGTTTTTTTAATGTTTTTTTTTTTATTTTTTTTTTTATTTTTTTTTTTTATTTTTTTTTGCTTTGGTCTTTGTTAAGACCAAAACACTCGCTTATGGGCAAAAGTGCAGTTATGTACATACTTATACGCAACTGCTGTGCTAGGCACTCATTAAGCGCGGCAGCACTGCAAGTCTGCAGACTTCCCCTCTCTCTCTCTCTCTATCTCTCGCCTCTGTCACTCTTTAGCGGCTAGCCACTAAGCCCAAGTCTTAAGTGCACTTCCATGGACTTTGTGCAGTAAGCATAATTATTCAGTGTTGGCTAATGCCATAAAAAATGTAGCTGAAGTTGAGCTGAGCTCGAGCCAGGCCATGGCCTGCGCCAATGCAAATTTGTGCGTAATTTACGGCTACTGCAGGTATTTCTCGCACAGGATGTCCGCACAGGCACAGGCACAGGCACAGGACATGTGTGCAATTTATAAAAACTTATCGATGTCATCAATCAGCCCAGATTGTGCTTGACCTCAGCTCCAGTTGCTGTCCGAGCAGCATCAAATACTTGTATAACTTTATTAAGTGCACAGCATCTTCTGCCAGGATGTCTTTTCAAAAAGTTTTCCGCCAAACGACAAAAAAAAAAATAATAAATAAGATAAAGGAAAAAGAAAACTAAAAAAAGCTAACCCACACACACACACACACATACATACGGCAGTAGCTGCAGAAGACATGAAATCGTAATTGAAATTGAGCTTAAATGCAATCGAATTGAAAGCGTTTCTAGTGCCTGTTAACAATATGTTTCCTATTGACTTTTGTTCACAGCAAGCTGCAAATTTCCAATGTTATCGGAGAGCCAACTGCACTTATGAAAATGCTTTGAAAAACTATATTTTAAGTGGTTTATCAACAACAACAAAAAAATAAACAATAAAAAAATAAAATAAATGTTTATCAGTATTACAAAAGGGCACACATGGGCCAAAGCTATTTGAGTGTCTTCAATAAATGCAGCTTTCAAGGGTTTCGTGTACCCACAATACAATGAATATTAAAACTCTGAGTAGATATTTTATGCATTTTCTGGAAAAGCAATTTTTTGATATATTTTTGTTTGTCTAAATTGCAGCATTTGCACGGTATATGAAATTAAATTTTCTCAGTTGAATTTGGCTGTAGGTAGGAAAAAGTATTTTTATTTTTATGGAATGAGCCTAGACCGAAAAATATACAAACTATCCACAAGTCATCAGAAAAGAGTGAAAATAGTATAGAAATTATTTTATTTAAAATTTTTATAAGTTAAGCAATTTATGGATAAATGCCTAAATATGAATGTTTATATTTGTTGTAATTAATAACTTTTTTGTTACAATTTATATTATGCCTGGTGTCATATAAAGGCAAAATAGTTTTATTTACTGAAATTCAGCTCGAATAAAATATGAATTAATATTTGAATTAAATTAAATATTTTACTGAATTCATATTTCAATTTATTTTATGTAAGCTAACGTACAATATTTCTTAATCAAAAACATTTGTTTATAATATACGCTTTCTTCCTCGCTGTTATCAAATTTTGCGTGATGTAACAACATCAAGTGGAACATTTCTAATGCACTTCTTCAGGAGAGTGTTTCATTTTCATTTTCTATTGCGAATAATTCTGTTATATTTCCCTGTCCCAATCTATCTGCTTTTAAGTGGCTCTCAGATTACGCTCGCCTGCGCAGTCTCTGAGTGATAATGAGTTGAGAGAGCTTAACTCATATAAGGTTAGAGCGAATTTGGGCTCTCGATTTTACTTTCAAAATAGAGAAAACTCTACCTTAGCAGAATATGTAGGGTTTGGAATTATGAATCATTGATCAGTCAGTGTGAAACTGGAGCTGGTAGGAAGAATAGTGAGCGGCACACATAAGGCAACGATTAGCTTCAGATGGTATTAAAGTTGATGTATTTAGATAATAATATTTACATATATTAGAGTGATTCATGTAGGTGTAATCTACTACATTCTCTGCTATATATACATACATCTATTTTCATTATTATATTTAAGCAAACTTAAATTATATTTAGCAGTCTCAACACGCCTCAATGAAGCTTCTTCAAGCTCTTCTACCTCTATATATATATATATATATATATATATATATTCCTTTGCTTATCTTATACTTATTTCCCGTAGCATATGCTGCGAATTGCGTCAGCTTTGATGCAATTAATTTTCGCTAGCAACGCTTGAAAATTGCGTTTCAACAGAAGTTGAGCTCTATAAAGTCGGCATTATAACTTTAAAACAAATTAACTAAGCGGCCGCAACTTGCAGCTTGTGCGGCTTCCATAATTAAACACCTCAAAGAGGAAGAGGATGCCTCCGCCCAGGGCGGGTTCCCGCGGCGCACTCGACACTTTACACTCGACGCAAGCAACGCAACTGAAACTTGCTCAAGTTGAGGCTGCTAACAAGTAGGCAAAAGTACAAGTACTATTTAAAAAAAACAACAGCGAAAAATATAATTTAAGAAGAAGAAAAAAATACATATATATATGCAGAATTCTCTTGGCAGCAGCAGCAACACCAGAGACAGCAGGAGCGGAAGTCAAGCTGCCTGGAGGCCAAGTTAAATATGAAGAGCGAAAAAGGATGCTGCACAGAGATAGGTAGCCAGCCAACACGAAACCCTTTTCTCAAAGTTGTCCTTGCTTTATTTTTTCGCTTGCTTTTTATACCCTACAGATTGGCTTGCAAAGTGCGTGAGCTTGTTTGTCGAATGATAGTGATTGCAAATATATTTCAAGTTGAGCTCTAACTCTCTGGAGGCTGCACAAATAAAGATAGTGAAGCTGTTCAGTTTATATAGATATATCTAATAATTGCTTTCTTTTGTCTAACTAAAGTTAACAAAGTCTGTTCATGGCTGTCTGTCTGCCTCTCTCTCTCTTTCTCTTTCTCTCTATCTCAACATCAGCAGACTTATTGTTTGAAGTTTCTGGACTTTTTGATGCTCATCATTGCATTTTGAGCCATCCGAATAGAAGATTCTCACATGTCAGCAGGCAGAATGAAAATACATGAAATTAAGAAATATTTGAAGCATTTCTCAGCATTGAAACTAGTCTCTCGATCACAGATGCCACCCATTCATTTATTTAAAGCAGACAAAATTAGTTTACATAAAATATTAAATATGAACATATTATTTCATTAATTAAATGCTCGGCTCTATTATCTAGCTAGTTACGGCACTAGGTATAACTCAGCTTAGTACAGACTTCCAAAGGCGGATAGACAAATTGGTTCCAGTCCGAGCTGGATACTGAACAAAACACTCCAACGCAAGTGCTTGCTCACTGCTCTAGACGCAATCTTATAATACTTTCAATATAACTCTCAGCATGCTCAGAGAGCGAGCATAGGAGAGCGCTTATAGAAGAGTGAATAAATAAGATTATTTATAATAATATCTACATTTTTATCAAAAAAAAAAAAAAAAAATAAAATAAGAAAAGTTGTCTCATATTTATATTAAAATGTTTATGTATATTTATATTTCTAACATTTATCTTAATTGAAATTATGTAAATAAATATAAATTATGAATAAAATAAATAAATACTTATAATTCTGAAAAAATAAAAAAATAATTATATATATATATATATATATATATATATATATATATATATATATATATATATATATATATATATATATATATATATATATATATATATATATATAATTATTTTCTTCTCGCTTCTCTGATTCTTATATTAAATAGAAAAACTTTCATTCATGTTGAAATATAAATATTCAAACATATTTGAATTTCTAATTCATCTCACTCAGTCTAAACAGATTTTGGCGAGGGTATACAATTTGTTTAAAGGCCCAACTCTTTTTGATTATTCTATTTTCTTTTTTACCTTTTTTCAATTTTTTTTTTTATTTATTTATTTTTTATTTTTTTTTTTTTTTTTTTTTTTTTTTTGTCTTCTGGTTAACGAATGCAACGCGCTCAAAGTTGAAAATTAGCATTCTTATTTGGTGCCTTGGCACATTGTTGATAAAACTGAGCCAACTTTTTGGTTAACCGGCTAAGTGGGCTGGCGACTGGGTCAAGATTTCGCTTTCATTGGAGCGTAAAAAGCAGTCAGAGAACTGTCACTTACCAATTAACAAAAGTTTCCAAATATGCATTTGTATGTCGAATGCTGTTGAGTCCATTCAAATTAGAAGCAGACAATTTTGAAGCTTTGCTTCTGCTGCCACGCCTACACCCACGCTCTGCAGCTGCTTCTTAAGATACTCTCTGGATATTTCTGGAGTTGATTTTCGTTGTTTTTTTTGTTTTGTTTTTATTTTTGGGTTTTTTTTTATGCCCTGCACAATTGTTGTTGCCAATGGACTTGCTCAGCTAGTTGGGGCCAGGGCGTTGGCAGCAGCATTTTGTCCAAAAAGTTTTTGGCTTTAATTGTTGCATTCGCTTCAGACGACAACAGCAGCAACAATGAGTGCTGTGGCAATTAAACTTCCAGTTCGTTGGCTGGTTGGCTCGGCTGGCAATCGTGCAGCAAATTACTGACCCCGTTTAGATACGACAATCTTCGTCTGTTTTTTTTTTCTTTTTTTTTTGCGTATCTCTATCTCTTTCTATCACTGTCTCCGCTTTTCTCTTTCTTTTTATGCAATTTTCTGTGGCAATTTTATGTTGCAATCAAAGTGCCTTCTTTTATCTGCTGCTGCTTTAATTTTTCGAATTTCCTTCAATATTCCTTTCAACTTGTTCTCCTCTCTTTCTTTTTTATTTTTTGTTACGCCCCTAATGTCTGCAGTTAATGGGATTGTAGTGGGTTCTCTTGCTCAAATTTAAATTATTGAAGAGCTGCAATGAGAAAAAGTAGAAACGTACATTAGTATTTGCTGCTGGAGTATAAAATATATTTTATGTAATAAAATATTTATAGTTTGTGCTTTAACTTGACAGAGCTAAATATTTTTATAGCAGTGTATATAATATTTTTTATATATATTATATCTTTTATTTTAGACAAAAATTGTTGAAAAACATTTATATGCTCAATAAATTCTGACTGAATTAATTCATGTTTAAATAAATATTTTTATTTTCCTTACAAAATTTCTCTTTACACTGAATAATTTGCATATTCTCCAGCAAATATCTCGTTGTGTTTGTCCGCTCATATTTTAAGTGCTTGTAATCGATAACAATTGAGCATGTCAACTGTGGCCGCTCAGTCGCTTGACAGCTTCATCCCGAAACTTTCATTAAGCCAACAATATCGTTTATAGCTTTTAAAGTATATTTCAGACTTTAAATCCTTACGGCCACATTTTTGTTCATCATTTAAATACTTAATACAAATTTGAGTTGCCATAAAAAAATATGAAAAAAAAAAAAAAAAATTTAAATAAAATAATAATAACAAGTACGACACGTCGCAGCTTAAATACGCTGCTTGACAAGTGTCATAAAAAAATTGTAAAATATATATAAAATAATAAAATAGTAAATATTTATTTGAGTCAACTATGTGGCTGAAAATGTGCCTTTGTATTTTTATTTTATATAAACTTATGACGATATATTTAAGAATTTGGGAATTTATAAAAATTATTTTGATAACGCGAGACGCTCTGAAGACTTTGACAATATTTTAAAATTTTTATCAAAATTTTTTTTTAACAATTAAATATTGTGCATGAACTGCAAAAATTAAAAATAAAATTTAATTTAGAATCCAAACAAATGTAAATTATTTCTTAGAAGTCTCAAGTTAAAAAGCCCTAATATAGTCATAAATTTAAATTAAAGCAAAGAAACATTTTTCCAAAATGCGTCATAAATTCATGCCAGCCTCTATGTAGTGTATGGAGACATAGTACGAGTGATTTCATTTATGGCACTTTGTTGTTATTTATGCGAGTCTATTGGTTAATTATGCGTGCTCCACACACAAAGGCTACCCTGACGCAGTGCCTGATTGTTGCTGATCCAGAATGCCCTATCAAATATTGTCACAATAAATATTGCTGCCGAGCGAAAATAATTAATGTAAATTTTTTATGCACACTGCCAGTGGCAGCGGCAAAAACAAGAACAACAACCAACGGCGTCAAACTGAAATATTAAGTTCGATAAATGCCAAACGAAATATGCGAAAAAAAAAAAATGTATACAAAAAAAATTTCGAGCAAATTTGTGCACATTTTTCCGCAATTAAAAATGAAAAGGGAAAAAAGGGAATAAACAAGTAAAAATTAATAACAGTGTAAACAAAATATTTATTAATTAAATAAGTCATTTGCATAGCTGGTTAAAGTGAATTTAATTTCAAAATACGCACAACAAATTGAGAACATGGAGCGTTAAGCTCTTGCCTTAGCGCAAATTTGAAAATTTTATAACGTTTCAGCTCTCACATCAAACGAGCAGGAGATTCCTCGAAATTCACAATTGAAATATCGATAAAAAAAAATATGCAAGGAATTGCGATTAAATTGTCAAAAGGTTGCCTGGCTGCCAGACCTGACGGCATGCGTGGCTGCCTGTGCCTGCCTGGCAAGCTTTAAGACTTAGGCAAAAAACAGCTGTCAATTTCGATCGGCTGCGAGTGGGAACTGGCATTGGTATGCAGCCATTTTGCCTTTGTCAAATCCGGCACATTACAATGTGGAATCTCATCTTATCTGCTCTCGTCTCATCTCGTCTCGTCTCGTCTTGTCTGCTCTAGTCTGTAGTCTCTAGTCTCTAGTCTTTAGTCTTGTGTCGCCTTGTCTCATCGCATTCCGGCTCCTCCCAGCCGCTGTGCCGTCGCTTTTGTGCACTGAATTACTTTTCTTGACGTTTTGTTTGCTAACAACCGCAGAAGACAATGGCATTCTGTGCATGTCTGTGTATAGAAAATTACGCAATACACACACACACATACACACACACACACACACACACACACACACACACACACACACACACATACACACACACACACTCACACATAGAGACACTCTCATGTCACTCGGCTGCTATTTAATTTATGAAGTAGAGCGCGTAAAAATTGTGCATTGTGGCAAAAGTTGCAGCGTTGCCCAACACTGGCAAAACGACGGCAGGCGAGTGCATGCCGCTTCCGAAAGAAGAACCGGTACCAGGCAAGGGCCCAGACCTGAATTTTAGTGGGAATGGTTATCATATACTTAATGCATTTTTGTTTCTGCCCAACAAAGGACAGTTTAGAAATCAGTCAGACGGCAGCGACTTTCGCATTGTATTCGTCTCTATTCGGCAAATGTAAGCCCCATAAGCTAAGTACTTACACACACACACTTTTACCAGTTGGCAATGCTTATAGCTATGACTTTAATATTTCAGTAATGCCAAAAGCTTTAAATGGCTTGGAAACCAAAAAGTTTTTCTGTAGTGAACTGAAATGCGTTTTGGCTACGGTTGGATTTCAATGGGAAATTTTTATTTTTTCAAAATTTAACTGGAGCAGAAAAGTATATTTAGCTATTTCTGTAATTGAGAAAGGTTGAATGCATGCATAACAGTCTCTTATGGTCTTGATGTTATATCAGATAAGTTCTCTTTTTTCTCTTAAAATTAGGAATAAAAGGCGAGATCAACTTGAATGAGCTATTGTAGACAAAATGCACCCATTTCTTAGTGACCAAAGTAACACCGAATCACAGAATCACTTCTGGCCTGCATTTATTTTTAATGCACTCTCTATATTTAGATATGTGCTGTCAAGGAGAATATTTTGTTAGGCAATACGAGAAGTTGTAAAAAAATTTTGTTAAAATTTTTACTTCGTTTTTGTTATTGTATTTTTATTATAAATTAAAATTCTCATTTCTCTACTTTAGTAATTATAAAGAAAACATTTTTAATTAAAAAATAATTGTGTACAAATGAAACATAAATATAATATTATTGTTTCATTATGCATATATTTCTTAAATTTGTTTAATAAAGAATAATTTTGAAATGAAGTTTTCTTTAATACCAGCTTAAACTTTTTAAAATAGTTTGCATTTATTTAATTTTATTATTATTGCCTATTATTATTATTATTTTTTTTGACAATTATCAATATTAGTATTACAATCAGAAATATTATGTTTATTGGTGTTGTTATTAATATTACTATTATTTTGTATTATTATTATTTATTATTTTCTTTATTATTATCAGCTATTAACATTTTATCTATTATCAATTTCTTTCAAAAATACTTTATTTTAATTTTAAAAAATAAATTCTTGCGCCCCCAAAGCCGTTTATCTGGTCACCTGCATAGCTTCAGTCGCAATGACCTCACACATTTCAAATATTAAATTCCTCTGCCATATAACACCAATTATGCAAAAAGTTTTCTCCACACATACACAACGAGTCCTAGCGAGTCAGCAAAGTTTTTGCGTAACTACTCGCAATTTAACGTCATTTTTTGCAGCAGATGTGTGCAAGGGCTCACGCCAAACTACAGCCAAAAAAAAAAAAAAGTGGATGTGACATGGGTTAAACCTTCTCTATAAATCAAAAGTTATTAAACGCGCAACGTGCTTCCTGTTATACTCGATTTCACTCTGAAAGTTTAGCTGCTATCATCAGCGCGAGTATTTTGTCTGGCAACTGCTCAGGCTCACGGTCCCGTTCCAGCTTGCTCTCAGCCTCGCTCGCTGCCAAATTAGTTTGACCGAAATTTACGCTTCGTTTCAGCACATTAAACGTTTTCTCATTTATCGACATGGGCGAGAGTCAGAAAAAAAAAGGCATTCGTCTGCGGAGCGGGGTAAAGTGGAATGCAGAAATTATTAACTGGCGCCATCTAGCGCTCGCTTTCATTAACGTCGATTGCCCGGTCGGCCCGCCAAAGGAGCGGGGCGATTGGGTCGACAACTTTTTGATTATGATTATGCGGGCTGGTCTTAATCAGCATGTGGCTTATGATAATTAAGCTGATGATATGCTGATACGATTATGTTAATCACGACAACGATGATTGTCGCACAGAGAACTAATAGTTGGTGCTAATAGTTCGGTCAAATTAATTCTGTGGTTTAACTGTGGTTTGTTTGTCTAATGGATATGCACTGAAGCACAATCGTTGACACATTATGCCCGATTACATACATTAATATATATATATATCTGATATATTTACTTGATTTATTTGTAGCCGTCTCCGTGATTCTTTACATTAAAAGCCAACTCATTCAAACAATTGACATGGCTACTGACACGTGTAATCTGTATCTATATATTCTATATATATTTATATCAGATGCCAGATTGAAAATAGAAGAGGAAAAACTTGACTAGACATTGCCCATGCCATGGATATTTTTAAGCCATTTTTTTTTTATTCTGCACTGTCATGCTCAACGAGGCAAGAGTCTTGCCACATCACGTCGCGTCAAACTCAAATATGTGTACAACTCGTACGGCCCAGAGACTATGAAGCTGCCAACGTGCACGAGCCCCGGACCGGCCATGAAATATGACTCACTGTGACGACATCCAACGAGAATGTCGAATAAAACGCTATGGCCGTGCATCTAACACAGTTATTCAGTGACTGCAGTGAACCGAAATAGTTGCACATGTCAAAAATCATCTGGAACAAAGCAGACTCGTCTGCAATTGATGAACAGCTAAGAAGAGAATAAACATGATTTTAAATGTGGCCAAACTAGAGCTGAGCCCACTTTCTGGCGTGCTTCAAGAAGGGAAAAAAAAAATAAATAAATAAAGTTGCAACTAGTCTAAGCTCTTTAAAGCGCTGCTCACACAGTTAGCTCATCGGGCAGTCGTGCCAGCTGAATGTCGCCATTTTATGGGCATCTGTCATTGGTCTCCCTGCTGCTGGCTGCATGATGGCTTAATCCAATTTTCAATGCAATTGTCGCTGCTCAGATATGTGCAGAGCACTATCAGTTTGGCTAGATTGGAAGGGCGGGGGCGGCGCCAACAGGGTTTGGGCCTGCCCAACACTACTCACAGCCAAGCCAAAGCCACCACGCGCGTCACTCTGATCCACGAGCAGAGCAAGTGACTCCATTGTGGTTTAACAGCGTCCAATTCTTTTTCCACTCGTTTTTTTTTTTTTTTTTTGTCTCTCTTTGTTGCTGTTGACAAGTCCCCAGCTATTTTTGCATGCGTGTGTGAATACCCTGCGGTTGGCGCTGTAATTGTCAAAAATGTTCTCGACTCGGACTCACACAACAAGCATCTGTCCAGGGAGTCGATTATTATGAAACTAGACAGCTATGCGTGAAGTGCTGAACAGAGAGCGCTCGAGACTTTCTCCAGCTGGGCTGAGCTGGATTAGAGTTGAGCTGTGTGGTATGATATACCAGGTAAACTCAGTAGTTCATATGCTTTAACTGCTACTCTTTGCCTAAACTTGCTGTGCAGTGCGCAAATGAGTATTTGAGAATAGAAGTAGCAAATCGGATTACTTAAAATGCTAAGAATTTGAAGCTGTTATTATACAGAGTAAGAATATTTTAAATTTTTCCAAGCAAATGGGATACTACGTTTAATAATATAAATACTGCATCATTTAATATATTTAAAAAAATTAATTGCTGCTTTAACTTAATATAATTATCAATATAATTTAACTGAATTAAATTTTTTAAAAATTTCGAAAATATAAAAAATGTTAAAAAATATTATTATAAAAGAATTTTACATACATATATACATACATAAAATATAACGAAGCTTAGTTTACGCATTGTTTTCATATGACATACTTGTTCTAAATAATTAAAATTAAATAAAACAAGTAACTAAACTCTAGTCGAGACTTAAATTTCCATTTTCAATGGATTCAGGGTATAACAAAATATTTATGAAAAACAATTCTTAAATAGAATTAAAAAAAATGACGTTCATAATATTTTTCTTTATTATCAAATATATAAATATCGAAACAAATTTTAACTCTAATTATTTTTTGAAATTATTACGCATATAAATATCTAAACAAATCTAAAATCAAATATATAAATATTTAAATAGGTCTCAGTTAAAATTTTTATTTTTTTTTTTTTTCAAATTATAAAGAATATAAATACACAATCAAATCCAAGTTCAAATTATTTTTTAAAATAATCAATTATAGAAATATTTAAATTATTAAATATAGAAATATCTGAAACACTTTGTTTTTATTATTAAATTATAAAATATGTAAATATCTTTACAAATTTAATTTAAAATATATATTTTTTTAATTATCAAACATAAATAAATAAAGCAGCTAAAATATAGCTTAATTGATGAATTTAATTGTAGCTAATATAGAAAATTTAAAGCCCAATTTCAAGTTTATCATATAAGTATTATATCTGAGCTATAACTGATATATTTCTTACAAAAAATAAATAGTTTATACGTATTAAACTCATTTATCACTAGCTCTATATCCCACTGGCATTCCCATTTAATTAAGCTACTGAATAAATCCGAAAATATCTATTGAAATCTTTGGTCAAGCAATATTAATGAAATGTCAAAGCGCATTTCGCCACACTTAATTTTCGTATTTTTTTTTTTTTTTTGTTGTTGTTTGAGATGAAAATGGCAATGATCCGTGCAGTCCCTATGCCCGAAGCTCAACTCATTGTCAGCGGCTTAGAGCGGCACACAGGGAACATGTGGCAGGCAGCTGGAGCGTGACAGAGCTAGAGAGTGGGGGCGGGAGAGCGAGAGGCAGAGGTGGCGCGTCGGCACAACCACGTGGCAATGTACAGAAATTGTTGGTTACTTCCACGCTTGCTGTTTGATGCTTGATGAGATTGGGTTGTGAAACAGGGTTTAAGCATGGGTCTGCAACCCATTGAGAATGGCTAACAAATTGAAAGCTCAATCATGTTGCAGCAGCTGTTCGTGCGAGTGGCCAATGCCAATGTGTGTGTTCCGGTTGTTGTTTTGTTGGTTTTATGCGACAAGCGGAGGTGGCAACACCTACCCAGCCAGCGTCCAAATAAACCCACAGTCCGTTGGCACATGAGCAAATTATGTAAATGTCATTAATCCTTATGGTACACAATAGTTTAACGGTTCGGCGCATTATTGTCACGTCGACAGCGCTCAGTGCGTGCCATCAACGGGTAACAGCAAACTGTGCACCAACCCGAAATTACATTCCCACCATCCCTGCGCGACCCCCGCGACCCCACCATACACTGTCCACGGTGACCTCCTTCATTACCCCCTTGGCCCCATGTTGGATGACAAAGTTTTGTGCTGGCCCCACATGAACGTTCGGGTTTGGCTCTCTGTAGGTTCAGGCCCCATACCACTGCGCCTGATGCGTGTCACAGCTTTTTATGCTTACGTGCTCGCAGGCATTACGGGTCTCTGTGTGTGTGTAGCTGAATGGGAATGCGAATGTGTATGTGTATGTGTTGTGTGTCCTCTACAGGGCATTTTGACCCCAGCCTCCCCCGCATGGAACAAACCACTCCAGCATTTTCTGTTAATTACGAAATCACTCAGCGCCAATTGAGAAAAAAACTGAGCCAAGTGCCATTGCCAACTCAACACATTTCACAATCAATTGGCCAAACGAAACGTGAGCCAATGTTTTTTTCTCTCCCCATTTTCCCACTTACTATAACTTTATGAAAAAATCTCCGAGTATTTAAAGTAATTCATGCTACAGTAATTCTCATTTCAGCTGAATTGTATATCGAGCTAAGTAGAAAGCTTCATTTGTGCCCGAAAGTCGTTTTTAATTAAGTGAATGTTATCGATTACTTGAGTAGTTATCGAAATTGATTTGTTTGCTTACATAAGATAGCGCTTGGGGGATATCTGGATCGATTCCTTTATCTGTGCATTCTTTGTCATCTTATTGTATGTATTGTTATCGATAGAGAGGAATTGAAATTTATGTATCGAAAATAGCATTGCTTTTACAAATTTGTGAAAGAACTAAGATGATTCAGCAATCAATTTTACATCACTTTTGACTTGCATTATCGATAACTTAAAAAGGAATTCTAAAATAGTTATCGAATATAATGTCGCTAATATTAGTTAGCTCTATCCTTTGATGATAATGATTAAATCATACTTGGCATGTATCAATGTGTTATCGATAACTCGAAGTCATAAATGCATAAAATAATTTCTGTTTACTAAATATGTTGTACAAACAAGTTGCAAAGTCTTCCCATTGCATTTCCAATGTTGCCTTGATTGTATTATGACGATATCGATAACTCTAGTAATTATCGAAAAAATGGTAACAGAGTGGTTTTGCTTACCCACTCTATACATTCTTGAAGAGATTTAAACGCTGATTCAAACTAGCTTAAGAAGGTAAGGAAAAACGTAGCCACAACTCAAAAGAGTTTCGATAGTCGATGACTATTCTCTTCTTCACTTATTTGAGCATAAAACTTACGTTTAAAGGGTCTTAGTCAGTAATTATTTACTTATTAATATTTTTTAAGGCTTCTCTCAAGAGGCAAAGGAATATTAAAGTATTTTAAAGAAAATGCAACTCAATAATGTTGCGGGCATTCATAAAACAAGAGCGAAATGCAATTATTTTGTAATTGTTTCGTAATATATCTGATTGATTGCATGTTGACTCGAGTAAATGACATGTGAATGGAGTGTAAATTCAATAGTCACGCCCACACACACACATACACACATTCATACAGAATGAGAGCGAGAGTGAAAGAGAGATAGAGAGAGAGAGAGCGAGAGCTTTCTTAATGACCCAAGCCTTTCGTTTAAATGCTTGTTATTAAAAATTAAGTGCCACTTTTACACTTGCCGCCCCTTTTGTTTGTGTGGGCGTGGCAATTATTGTAATTGTTGCAACAACAACAGTAACAACAGCAACATCGAGTGCAAAGTGCGCAATAATCACAATGGCTACACAAAGAGTCAGTTCACACCAGGCCCTTGGCCACCTATGCATGTGTGCGCATACTTATGTGTCTGACTGTATTGTGAATGGCTGGCTATTTATGCTAACAGCTGAGCTCTCATTCTGCTAATGTCTGCGCATTTTCAGTATAATTTTTTTCTTTTTTTTTTTTGCTTTTTCATTTACACTCGACCTTTTCAGTCGAATAACGCGCACAGTTCATTTGCCTTTATCGCATTTGCGAGCGCCTTATACGATTAATTGTTTGGCTACTCATTATTATGGCACACTCACACACACACATACGAGCACACGTGCATAATTAACAAAAAGCTCTTGGCTCTTGGTCCTTCACACACACGCACACACAGCGAGCGAAGTGGACATGGCCATATCATTAACGTGCAAGCCACATAAATTCATCGTAATAAACCACAAATCAGCTTAGCCACATATGCTAGACTACAAAGTTACCCTATCATTTTTGAGTACTTAAAAGAAAAGCTAAAGCAATTAATGTAATTAATATGAACCGAAAAAAAGGGCAGAGTAAATGGAGTCAAGCGCAAAGTTTATAGCAAATAGAGAAAGAAATATAGACAGGAATAAAACGAAATTAATGTGGAATTTATATAAAATACAAAAATTATAAGACTCATTAATACCCTATAGCTTACTGCGGTTGAAACTTAAATGAAACTTAAATTCAAAGTGAAAAGAGACATATGAAGTCATTGCCAATTGAGTTACACAAAATGACAAATATAGACAAATATGATTCACTAGAAGATACCCTATTATATTTTACATGACTTAAATCGATGGAGGATGGAAAATAGTTTGAGAAATAAACAGTATAAGAAATTGTGCTTCATTAATTAAGAAAAGATCTCTCTCTAAAAATATAAATAAAATTAAATTATAGGGTATATTGCATGGAAGAGTATGCCTTTCAATTTGCCAAAAACAAATATTTAGATATTCTGCCTCTATGTGATACGTAATAAATATGTAATTGATCAGTGAAAATAAATATATTTTTATATATCTTAAAAACTTTTAGTATGATTTTTAGTGAGACAAATTAAGACTAACTAACTAATTAAATATACCCTATATGATATTAAAAACTTAGAACTTTGTCTCTTTGTGCTCTTTGAAGAGCACAGAAATCTCTTTTTGTAGTTATATAAAAGCCTCTATGAAAACTTTGGTCAAGCACTATGCCAACTGCGCTGCTAATATACCCTACCATTCAATAGGCTGTAACTAAAGAAGGGGAAAAAAATCACAGTTTGTTTTTATGTGCAGCCGAAGGTGGGCGAGCACGCGTGACTCCACGCTGAGGGAATAGTCCATGCTGAGTGCCGCTCGGCGGCTGGCTTGTGGTTTATTAATTCGACTGGGACATGCGACGAGGCAGCACTTGTGGCACAAGATCGTAAGGAAGCCGCACACTTAGCTGGCCAAAATCGTGATGCGAGCCACTCATAAAGCTCATGTCATGTTGCCAACTAATTATGCCCGTGGCCCGTCTTAAATTTGTTGAAATTAGTTCAAGAGCCAAACAAGCCGAGTTGAATCAATGGTAGGCCAAAATCGGCACACTTCATTCCCATTGAGTGCAGCTCTACAACTATACAGTTGGTCAAGTTGGCTGTGATTAAGCCAGTATCTCTGATAAGCTTTTGTTCGCAATGAGCCAAAAAAGAAAGAGAGAGAATTCTAGAAATGGAGCAAGTCGAGAACGAGAACGAGAGCAATGAAATTCGTTGAGCGGAAGGTAAAATACGTAATTGTTAAGTGCTCATTAGAAATGCTCGAGTCGAGTCGAGACGGGTGCTGGGTGCTGGGCGCTGGGCGCTGGGCACTCGTCGCCGAGAGCAGCTCAAGTGCATTTTCAATTAACTATGGCAAAATATTTGGCTGCACTTTGGCAGCCAGCGCAAAGTCTGTGCCGTGGCAACTGGGGTAAGCGGCCAATAAACTGTTGAACTTACGACAAGTCCTAATGGCTTTTCATTCAATTCAGCAACAACGACAGCTCAACACTCGAAGCGTATTGACCAAGTTCTAAGAACACATTTCGAATTCATTGGAATCAACTTCAAACAACAACAAATTTCTTGTTGCTTTTGCTTTTGCTTTTGCCAAAGGTGAGCGCTCTGCTTTGATATTGATGAGCATTGACTGTTGTGTGCACCCAAGATCAATGCATATTAAGTATACGCAGCGCGCGGCAGCAACGAGTGACCAGCTCCTCTGCATAATTGAATGAATTTCTATGTAATCAAAATATGTCTTATAGTCGAAGGAGTATGAACAAAAACCTAATGAATTGGCCATTCAAGGACTAGAAACAAGATTAGGCGAAAACAAAGGTTGCCTTTAAGGCTCGAATCTACTTCCCATTCAAATTCTGAGCATCAGCCATGCTCTGAGTGCATGGCAACAATATGTCAGATGCATTTGTTGTCGTTGCATGCCGAACTTAAGCCCACTTTTCGAACCTGTTGGAACAGAAATGTAATTCCACTCAGTGGGAACGAAAACCACATTCAGAATCAGAAACTGAATCTGTTTGCATTTCCAGTTGGCTGCCTGAACTTTTGCCACTTGAGTACATTGCTTTTTGCAGCCGATTAACAACAATAGAGCCAGCCAGCCAGCCAGCCAGCAGCAGCAGCAGCGAGGCAAACACAACTAGAAGATGTTAAAAAGCTAAAAACTTTGCATACCCTGGCATTAAGTGCAGAAAGTTGTTTAGCTGTCGGGCATAGAGTCCACATTTACCTACCACACGGTGACATGGCTGATAATACAGGGTATCCCCGAGTCGTGCGTGTGCCACTTGCTTTGTTCTGACGTTGCCACAAGCAACTTGGCTTGCCAGTTGGCCGTTGGACCGTTTGGCATTTTCATGCACAACTCGAGTAGATTTTACCTACTTGAGTAATGCAGCGCTGTGTGGCACATTGACTTTTTACAGCTGCCTGCTGCATGCGGCATGTGGCATGTGGCATGTGGCATGTGGCCATGCTTTGCATATATAGAAACTGGGCCCTTCAATAACATTTGATTTTTATTATCAGTCGCAATTGTTGCAACAGTCAAATGCGAAGCACTCAGTGCGCGCAATAAGCATTATGTGGGTGTCCCTCTCTCTGCCTCTCTCTCTCTCTGCCTCTCCCTCTCACTCCTTCTCTGTTATTTCTGAAATTGAATTGCTTTTGATTTTTATGGAACATTCTAATGTAATGTGGCATTAAATTCAGCATTGACTTGCCTCATGCACTTTTTCACACAAACTTTTTAGCCCACAAAACTTAACAACAGGAAACAGCTGATAACAGACTGGGCCACACACACACACACACGTACACATATATATTTATATATATAATTATCAAACTGGCAACAAACTGTTTTGAATTACAGCGGAAGGTGGCAGGTTCAAAGCACACATGCCATAGATAACAGCGGACAGCGGACAGCTTTGCTAAAAACTTGCAACTTATACCGGCGCTGCACACATTTTCACTGCGCTCACTCTCTCTCTCTCTCTCGCACACTCAGTCTCCCTCTTTCACTCCCTCGCCATCTCTTATGAACACAGCTGACAGCCCCTTTGTAGCTGCCTTCTTGCTGGCATCCGGAAGCAGTGCGGCTGCAAACAGCTCGTGGCGCATAATAATAATATAAAATTATGCAATATAAAAAAAAATAAAAGTAAAAAATACAGCTCCAAGCAAAACAAAAATAACTGTCATACTTCATGGCAAAGTAGAGCTATGCACTTTTGTACATTTTACAACACTATGCTTAGAGTTGTTAATGCTTAATTATGCGCAGCAAGTTGTGAGAGTCACCTAAGGAAAATATACATACGGAATGCCACTTACTGCATAGTTATATGAACAGTTGGGGCTTCTCAGAGAGAGTGAGAGAGATAGAGAGAGATTGAGAGAGAGAGAAAGAGAGAGAGATATAGATATCTCGAGTTGCGCTTATACGAAGAAATACGAAGAGTCTCATATGATGTGTATAATATGTAACGAGTATTATATGAAACTATAAGAAGAGTTTTATATGAAGAGTTTTATATGAAGAGTTTTATATGAAGAGTTTTATATGATAAGTTTTATATGAAGAGTTTTATATGAAGAGTTTTATATGAAGAGTTTTATATGAAGAGTTTTATATGAATTGTTTTATATGAAGGGTTTTATATGAAGAGTTTTATATGGTGAGTTTTATATGATGAGTTTTATAAGAAAAGTTTGATATGAAGTGTTTTATATGAAGAGTTTTATATGAAGAGTTTTATATGAAGAGTTTTATATGAAGAGTTTTATATGAAGAGTTTTATATGAAGAGTTTTATATGATGAGTTTTATATGAAGAGTTTTATATGAAGAGTTTTATATGAAGAGTTTTATATGATGAGTTTTATATGAAGAGTTTTATATGAAGTGTTTTATATGAAGATTTTTTTATGAAGTATTTTATATGAAGAGTTTTATATGAAGAGTTTTATATGAAGAGTTTTATATGAAGAGTTTTATATGAAGAGTTTTATATGAAGGGTTTTATATGAAGAGTTTAATATGGTGAGTTTTATATGATGAGTTTTATAAGAAAAGTTTGATATGAAGTATTTTATATGAAGAGTTTTATATAAAAGGTTTTTATGAGAAGAAAACTAAAATGTGGAATTTAAAATGGAATGTCGCGACACTTTTTGTTTGACAATTTTCATATATATATAATATTATATATATTTATAAATTGTTAGATATTTGAGACCATCATATATAATAAGACATACCAATAGATTATATATTTTATTAATATATGTATCTAGTTATCAGAGAATACATATCACCTCCAAGCACCTCATATATATCACGATCATATATGAGTCACTTTAACCTCTTAATCCAATCATGTGTCACACAAACACTTACTTCCACACTCAAAATTTAATTTAAACTCAAAGTCGGCTAAGAAACGATCTCTCTTATATGATTCATCACTCCCGTCAAACTTCACTTAAAAGACCAAACCGAGCATTTTCAACAAGTAAACCTCGCACACCTCTAAAACTAAAAGTTTTAACTCATTCTCATTTTAGTTACCCAACCAAACTCATGTGGTTGAGTAATCATAATTCTCTATTTTTCATAATTTTGTGTAAAATCCTACTAATTTATGGCTGTCTGACAATGGCTCTTGCTTGCGGCTAGCATAGACTAATTTCAATCCACTTGAAAAATTCTTGCAAATATTTATGTCATTTTCTTTGCATTTCAAAAATGCAGAAAACTTTTTTGATTATTTTTAATTTCAGCAGCCAACCATATGTGAAGCTCAAGCCTTCAGCTTGATATTGCTATACAAACAAATCACTAAGCTCTCAACTAATTGTTAATGATATCTTTAAATTAATTATATTTAAAATTTATTTTTTTTTATTATTATTATTATATTTTATATATTTTATTTCATTTACTTAATTTATTTTATTTACTTGATTTGTTCAATTTAATTTATTTTTATTATTATTATTGCTTATTATTTTATTTATTTATTTATTTTGTTTATTTATTTAATTTATTTTGTTTATTTAATTTATATTATTTCTTTTAGTTATTTTATATATTTTATTTATTTATTTTAGTTATTTTTCTCTATACTACTACTATACACACTTCAGAGTCTTCGCCGCTTAAGTACATAATTTTTGCTGACACCTAAGGATATTTGAAAATTGTATTACCAAAAAAAAAAAAGTCGAAGAAAAGTATTTCGTAATATATAATTTTATAATAACAAAAGTGCTGCTAATGACAGTTAATCAATAGGGAAAAATGTATCACTTTGTCATGTCTAAAAGTTATATACACCTGTTATAGCACGCAAGGAAAAAGTGCGTAATGAAAGGCAGACAGGTTGGAGCAATAACAGGTTGCTAAAAGGCAGTCAGAGGTGAGCTCACACACACACACATGTATAAAAGAAGGAGAAGCCAAGCATGCAGCTGCACACATGTGTAAGCTGTACCCTGTAGGTGTGAGTTTATTTGTGTGTGTGTGTGTGTGCGATTGGGTGTGGCTGTATGTGCTCCAGGCAAATAAAACTTTGCAAACTTTTGGGTCCAAAAAAAAAAGTACGTCGTCACGTTGGTGTTTTGTATATTTTTTTTGTTTATTTTGATTTGGTTTTTTTCCCTTCTCTCTTTTTTTTTTTTTTGTGTGTGGCCGAAGTCATTTTCTGCAGATGACAAGTTGTGCCACGCATGAAACAAGCCAAGTTTTTGCTTGCTATCATTGTGTGCGTGCGTGTGCGTGTGCGTGTGAGTTTCAATTTCTGTGTTCTGAAAAGTTGTACAAAATTAGCTTTTTTTTTAATATATGAAATATGCTCCAGTTTTTTTAGGTTGCTGATAACTTTTTAAACACTTTAATATATATTTAATGGGATGTGTAATTACTTTGGAAAGAATCTTTTCGATTTGCACAAATTGTTATTATTGTGATAAATATTTAAAGTGAAATAGTCAGAGGAAATGTTCGTTATTGCTGAAGTGCTATATTAATCAGATGCGGATCAGAAGTGAGAATGTCTAATATCTATTGGCATGATTGATCGTGGCTTATAGCAAGTGTTTTAATTCTGTACCTATATACGTGGCTTTCACGCTGAGAATGATCATAAATAGCTCATGGTTCTCCCGCATTCTATTGGAAGACGAAAGGCGATAGACATCAGACGCGTGCTCATTATTAAATATTTTTTATGAAAATTGAACCTCGTCAATTCATTAATATAAATACAATGCGTAGGCAATGCTTCGACTAATTAAAAAATTGCAATTAATTTTATCACCTTTTAGATTTCTTTTTAAGTTTATATACAGTCATTATCCCATGGGCAAATGGGATAAATTATAATAATTATAATAAAATAATATGATATAATATAATATAATATTGAAAATTGTGGAAAAATGCCAAAATTATAATTTAAATGATAATCAACCGTGTTCATAATGGCTTAAAAATAACCAAATGCAACCTCAACTGGATTTAGAATAAAAGCAACTTAGGACTCTAATTCCCTGAAGTCAATGTTATGCTACTTTTATCTTACGAATTTAGCTAAAGCACTTTGAGAACGAGTATAGGAAATCTAGAATAGGTTGAGCGTAATATAATATATAATTTATATTTATTTATAATTTAATTTCATTATTTTAAATGATATTTGATTATTCATATAGAAAATTAAAATTGCAAGAAGTCGCAATGTTATAAATTATATAAATTTCGTTTGCTTATTTATCTGTATTTTAATAATAAATTATATGTATCTATGATTTACATGTTTCCCTACTCACGTGCAGCTCATGTTGAACTGAAATAAAAAGAAAATTAAAATATTCAAAATATGCAAAGTCAAACAAAATATGAAATTGGCTGTTTTGCCTTAAGAGCTAACCAAAGCAAAATAAGAATGGAAAAAGTATTTTTAAATAAAATGACAATAAAACAAGATAAACTTCATAATTGGCAAGTGCAAATAGAGTTCTGAATTTAATAGTTGATAAAAACAAGTTTCTAATACACACACATGCACACGTACATGCATGCGTGCATGTCACATGCTGAATTCTTGGGGCAAAAACTTGAAGTGCAGCGTTGCAATGTTACATAAATTGAAATAGTTTTGTCGACAAGTCTCAAAATGCATGCAAAACTTGCCACACAAAAAATCACAAGATGAAGAAGAAGAAGCAGCAGCAAGAGTCGAGTTGCTGACATTTTTCTTTTTTTATTTATTTATTTTTTTTTTTTTTTTGTTTTTTGTTTAATTAAACCAAACTTGAGAGAGGCGAAAAGTTACTGCAGTGCATGGCAGCCCGGCATAAATGAACAACAGCCCGAATAAAAGTCAAGTGCAAATAGAAATGTCTGCGTCTGCAGCGCAACGGGCAAAAGTCATTTGAAAGTTTTAGTTTTAGCACGCTTGGTCGGCCGTGACTTAACATGAATATCTCCTATACAATATACTTGTAAAACTAATCCTAACCCCTTGTCAACGGGCAACAACAACAGCGGAGCCGAAGCCCCAGCCAAGCAGCAAACTAAGAAAGTCAGTGTAAAACTTTTTCGATATTTCAAATGGACGAAAATGTGCAAAAAGAAAATCTTAGACCTTAGACAATAACTTTGAAATCCAATTACATTGAACCATGCCTTATGACATGCGTCGACGTCGACTTCGATTCATGGCTTTTTTGTCGCTTGCATATTAAATTAGCCAGCAAATTGCGTGTGTGCGTGTGCCTCGGGCAGAGGGAGAGAGAGAGAGAGAGAGCTGCCAATTTAAAATCAAATTTTGTTTTTGCCACGTCACAAGGGTCAGCACAACAGACAGCAGCAGGCGCAGCATGCTCGACGCATAGATGCTCTCTGTGAAGAGACACAAATCAGAAAAATGCACTCGATCTGCTTTGCTTTTGCCTCCCTTTTATTTATCTGCTGTTTGTCACTCAATCATTTGCCTGGCTGAAACACTTTTTGCGAGTGCAACTTTCATGGGTATTGGCCATGCGTCAGTTGCACGTTGCGTATACGTAATGTTGCAACGTTGCGTATCAGCAATGTGTTACGTGACAAGTTTGCAATTATATCAGCTTTGATTTTTCGCCGTTGCCGTTGCCGTTGCCGTTGCCGTTGCCATTGCCGTTGCCCGGCAGCAAAATCTGATTTTGTCAATGCAAAAACGCAAATGATTCACCAAAGTGTAAACTCATTTTCCACTCAACAGACGCTGTAACAAGATGCAATTCATTGTGTGTCGCCCACTCACGCCCTCTCCCACCCACTCTCTTTCTCTCTCTCTCTTATTCGCTTTCTCTTCCTTATTTCTTAACAAGAATAACAAGGCCACTGCGCTTTTCACCTTAACAACATAATGGCAATCAACTGATAGAATTGACACAACCTCAGCCAGCGACACGCCCTCACCCTCAGCCACATTGTGCGTGGGTGTGTGTGAGCCATTTGCCATTATTCATTTAAGCCTGGGATTGAGCAAAGTGTTGCATTGCACAGCCGATGCATAGCCGCAGGCAGCGGCAAGCACTCTCAACATTTCTTGCTTATTCTTTGTCGGTTTTATTCACATTTTTTTTTCTTCCCTTCTGCCTCTTGCCCCTCTTGCGGTGGGGCTTAAATTGGTTTCGATTTGTTTGCGATTTAGTATACAAATTGTGTGTGAGTCGAAATGTTGTTTTTCAAAATTGGTTTCCATAGAACATGTGCCTTGACTGCAACTGAGTGCGTGTGTGTGTATCTGTGTGTGTTTAGACTTGATTAAATTGACTGGATTTGGCTATATTAAGGTATTACCTATTCAAAGTTTGCTTGAGAGTTTAATTGGAATCGTATGCCTGCAGCTCGGAATTATTTTTTTTATTTATTGCATATTTTTTAAAATTCCAATCAATATTTAGTTAAAGTCAAATTTGTGTGAATATTAAAGGCAAATATTTATTTAGGAATTTACTTTCATAAATTCGTATAAGATAAAGAGGTTTTTATTTTAGGTTTTCTAGCGGGCCTCTGTGAGCAGTTCGCTTGGGCGTTTTGCGTATAAATGCAGCAAGAGTGTGACAGACGGCTCGACTAAGAGATGCACTGAAACCTGCGAGCTGATTGCCTCTTAATCTAAGTCTCATTTATACATAAAGTGAAAATAATACGTGCACATACATATACGAGTACACAGGCATAGATACGCGCTCTATTGAGCTGTTAATGGCTGTGCCAGCGCTGAGGTCTAGTTCTCTCTCTATATATATATTTTTTATTATATATATTTATATATATTTTTTATTAAATATTTAGAGCGTGAAAATATGTTAATACACATTTAGTTCAAATTTCAAGTCTTTGATATTTTTAGGACTTTTTTGTGAATTATTTTTAAATTATTGAGGGCGAAAAATGTATATTCATTATAAAAAACCTTATATTTACTTATTTATATTTATTTAAAATACATTTAGTTCTTATAGCTTATGGTCAGACCTAAGAATCAAAGTGAAATTATTGATAATGAAATTATATAAATTTTGATGGTAATGAAATGACTTGAATTATGGAAAAAAAAATTAAGCTTCTGCTCTATTGTACAATGATAAGAAAATAATAATTATCGAAAAAACAAACAAAGGCTTTTTTTTCTATTCTATTCAATGAATGAAAATTTCAAGTCTGTGAACAGGACTAATTCATCTCAGCTCGAGTATGTATACTTTACGGCTGATGCATGCCTTCTTCTGGCTGTTACATTTATTTTCCTCAATAATTATATCCGAAAATCCTATTAAACTCATTGAAGCTTAATAAATTATAATAAATAATTGTCTACAAGCTATTTAACACTTGATATAATGTTAAGCAATAATTTAATTTTAAGGAGCTCAAATTTAAATATAATTTTATTTATAATAAATTATAATAAATAATTGTCTACAAGCTGTTTAACACTTGATATAATCGTAAGCAATAATTTAATTTTAAGGAGCTCAAATTTAAATATAATTTTATTTATAATAAATTATAATAAATAATTGTCTACAAGCTGTTTAACACTTGATATAATCGTAAGCAATAATTTAATTTTAAGATGCTCAAATTTAAATACAATTTTATTTATAATTCTTAAGCATTTTTAGTAAGTATTTATCAAACCGTAATTATTTACACTAAGTCAGCAAACAAAGCAATCCATTTTAATTAACTCACCTTGACAGCTTCTGCATTGAGTCTGCCAATCTGCAATAGAAAAGACAATTTCAATTAATTTCAAAATGTGTATAAAATATATAAATGAAATTCGTTCGATGTAGAGTCATGTTTGAAGTAATGTTTTCAACTTGTAATTGCGTTGAATGTTTGCCGCAAATCTTTAAGTTTAATCGCTGCAAAAAACATGTCGAGAATGCCGGAGCAACATGATTGTCTGACTCCATTGTGGCTGTTGCTGCTTGCCATTTCAGATTACGGCTGTAGTTTAGCTGGCATGTACAGGCCCGCCGACACATGCCTAGCAGCTTATTTATAATAAAAAATCATACATGGTCGCACAGACAATGAGACAATAGACGACGCAGCAGCTCAGGCAGGCAGGCAGGCAACACAATGTGGCACGAACAGAGTAAAAATGAAGAAGCAGAAGAAAAATAACAACAACAGCAACAACAACTGACAGAGTTAAGCCAGACGCTGCTCCGCCCATATAAGTTGACTGCTGACTGCCAGGCGAACACAGCCAGAGTGCCATCATTAACTGCGTAGCTACAGAAATATATATATATGTGTGTGTGTGTGTGTGTGCGAGTTTAAGCCTACACACACACACACACACACACACCTCATCTAACCATTGACAACATTCAGCATTGTAGATAACATTCAGCTTATCTACCTAGGGCAACCGAAAGCAACAAAAACATGTAATGAAATTTTCGAAATATCTATGATGATTTGCGGTTGCCATGATTGTCGGCCCATATATATATATATATATATATATATATTTATATATATGTATGTATGTATTTTGAACACTTCCGCATAGCTTTCAATACAATAGAGCTACATAGTAGGCAAGGCTTTTGCCCTCTGGTTTCCGGCAATTGCAAGTGACTAAAGTCACACTTGCTGCCTTCTGGCCATTTCATTGTTTGCCCTTTTTTGGCCAAACAGCCAGCCCGTCGGCCAGCCAGCCAGCTGGGCAATCTGTGTCCTGGCCATTTCGACATTTGTGGTTTTAGCTCGCACACCCTGGGATTTAAGGCTACACGATGCTAACAGCATTATTATTAATTTTCTCAAATTGAAATTTTGCGCTTTAAACGGATTTGGGCGACTTCTAGCCGAGAGCTTTAATTGCAATTTTGGGCAGCTGCCTGTTCAATAATGCTGGAATAACCTCAATGTTTATCATTTTCTATTAATTTTTCTTATTTATAATTATTTCTATTTATAGCTTAAGTAATTTGTAATTGTTTTAAGAATTTCTGTGGGTTTCTAAATTATTTTTATAAATTTTAATAAAGACTTTTTAAGCGCTATAAAATAGTAGAAGGTGATTTAGAATTATTATTGTATATTTGTATTGTATATAAAGTTTTAGAGCTAAAAATAGCTGCTGCTTCAATCTCCTTAAGCTTAAGTTAACTTAGTAATGGGCATATCAGCTCGAAAGCTACAGAAAATCTCTTCGATATTATTCTTTGTAATTAAGAGCTTGTTTAAATTTCGCGTACTGTAAATTGTAGACAAATATTTTCAATTGTATGTTCTTAAAAAGAATCCCTTAAATATCAAATGTGAAGAAAACACATTTTTGGATATATATTTTTAAATATTTATAGTATTTTTTTAAATTTTCTTTGTAGTTATATTTTTTACTAGTTTAATTTCTAGGTATTTTGAGTAATTTTAATTATTTTCTGAGAATTAATTTTTTTTTTTTAGTTTTTAGGTCTTTTTATTTATAATTGGTTTTTTATATATTTAAAAAATTTTTTTTTTAAATTTGTTTTGAGACTTTGTAAACTTATTTTATTTTAGTTTTTTTCAGCTGTTTTAAAATGTTTCTATATTTTTTATTTGTCTTTTAGAAATACTTTTGGCACATTCCTGTGACATTTTTTACTATTCTTTAATCAAACTGAAAGCTTTGCTCTGTATCTAGCCTATCTCTGATTACATTTCTGGCAGTTTTAAGTCAATGAAAAGGTGTAAAATGCAAGCAATGCGACACAGGCAGTCTTAAGACATGCAAAAGCTATTTATAAGTAAAACCATTTTTCGCAAGAAAATATAAAGAAAATTTCCACATAAGAGCAATTTAAAAACTTAAAAAACAAGCAACACCTGCTCACAGAGGCATCAGCTAGAGCAAATGCATATTTATGTCGGAAATAATATTCTATGACTTAGAGAATTGAGTCGCTGCTCAGTTGATTTTTATTATGTCTTAAATTGCTGATTTCAATATGGAAATAAATCATTCAAATGGAATGGTGCTTGTTATTGTCAGGCTCACTTGACTCTGTCGCATTTATAATTCTGCGAGGACTTTGCGTAGACCGCAAATGCGCTCTGCTGTGTCTTCGAGCTGTGGGAGACTCGAGAGCCGCAGTCGACGTCAGTTGCAATGGAGTAACTGAAACGAGGTTTTAATGGCACACTTTTTTTTTCTTCTTCATTTCTGCATTATTTTGCAGTGCATTTTTCAATATTTGCCTTTGCCAGCTGGGCGTGGCTGGGGGCGTTGCAAAATTCAAACTGACAGCAAAATAATTTTATTATTTATGGTGAATGGCAACGACGATGGCAACGAGCAGGAGAATGAGAACGAGAACGAGGGCGATAAAATGGGAGCGTGTGAAACACTGGCAGAGAAGCTCCTAAAAAGTTGTAACGGAATTATTGTAAAATTTTGTGTGTGCGACAATATATATATATTCATATATATATATATATATATATATATGTGGGGAAATATGCGCATTCGGAATGCCAGGGCAGAGCTGAGCGGCACAGGGCATATGCAATCATAAATTTTTGTGTGTGGCATGCAAAATAACGTAATAACATTAAATATGCAAATGCCTTTTGTCAGCCATGCATTTACACATGGCAAACACACACACATACGCACATACACACAGACATTTACAAAAATGGAACACATTTACTGAGCACTCGCATGGGCATTCATTCATATAGCACTCAATGTTTGGGTAGCTGCGTCTTCAGAGTCTTCAGACTTCATCACAACTTTTGCAATTTGCATAAAGTGAAAATGATGCACATTTCTGTTTTCCTACGACAATTTGCCTTTATTGATTTTCTTTGATTTCCTTTACACACACACACACACACACAGCCAGTGTGAGAGTGGGCACAGTGGCTCCGCTCAAGCAGCTCACTTCGAGCTGCTTTACATGTGTTTTGAATGACGTTGAGTGCTGCTATGCAAACATTTTCTAACGAACACTTAGTGCAAATAGATTGCGCACAAGTCTCTGCCTCTCTCCCTCTCTCTTTCTCTATCTCCCTCTGTGTGACAGTTACATTGACTGCTTCACACTTCTTGCTATCGCCTTTCTCTCTTAGTTCTCTTAGTTCTTTTAGTTCCCTTCAGCATTCTTTTATTGCTTGCCAATTACTTCTTCTTATTTGCCTGTGCGTGTCAGTCACTCTTGAATTTCATTAGATTTTCTAGTAGTTAAATCAAAATTGACATTATGCATTCCATTACATTTTATTGAATGTGCCCTCTAGCCACAATTGTTATTGCTGCTCTGAATTGAATGAAGCGCAGCTCGTTTCCATTTACATATCCAACTTAACAGCTCTCGTGCGCGCTGTTAAGCAAATGTAAGCTCATAACATTTGAGCTGCTTAAAGTGAGTCAAGTAGCAAACGCAGTTATTTTAATTAACTTTATTTTCTCTTCCTCTCTCTCTCTCTCTCTCTCTCTCTCTCTCTCTCTCCATCTGCTCCTTCAATTCAATAATCAACAATCTTTTTTATTGAATTTATTTGTTTAACTTTTCCCTTTCTTACAATACAAAATTCCCAGACATTCTGCGCGCTACTTTTTATTTTTCTCAACTTTCTTTTTGCGAACTGTCGGTCATGTGCACCGGAACTTTATATTGCGAGCAAAGTTTGCAATATCGACAACAAGTGCAGCCGTCGCTGCCATTTTCGCAAATTGGCCAATAAAGCGTGCTCACAATATTTGGCACAACTTGCTGGCGTGTTACCTATCAAATGAGGTTCGCCACGACTCACAATTGCAAACTGTTAAGCATTTAATGCGCATTTAATCGAAAATAAATTGAATGCCATTTAAAAACAATAACTAAAATTGCTCGAACGGAGCCTTGCCTGGTCAGGTCAGGTCAGACTACTTACACTGTCAGAGATGTGAGCAGCTCTTAAGATATTACAAATTAAGAAAACCAATTCTTACAGCATGTGCAGCTGAGATATGAGAAAGGGTATAGCAAAATATTCTTGTTGCTTTTGCAGTTGAGTTCAGTTTTAATTATATTGCCTTTAAGACAAGCAAACATCAGTCAAGGCAAGCAAAATGGCATTACTGAGTCGAAATTTTAAATATGTTAGACTTTAGCTGCAGTAGCCGATAAGGTCGATGCGATCACAGAAGGACAGAGGGAAGGACGGACGGACAAAAGGAAGGACGGACGGATAGACAAACGGATGGACGAACGAATGGCCAGATGGAAGAATGAACAAATAGATAGATAACAAGACGGATAGACAGACGAATGAATGAAGGAGCGGATGGACAGTCGCATAGAGAGATAAATGAAAAGACGGACGAAAACGAATGTACAGCCAGAAGGAAGGATTTTTAGACGGACGAATAGACGAAAAGACCACAGATAGACGTAAATACGCTACTACTTCAACTGAACTCGTTTGCCTGATCAATCCAATATAAACTTTCTGAAGTCACACACTTCCTTCTGCCAGTTGCATACATTTTTACAAAACTAATATACCCTAACATCCCATATTTAATGGATATAAATACTCTATTATTGTTATACATTGCTACTTGGCTATATGAGGATTCATGTGTCTGTTCCTCTCAAGTCTGCAGCTCTAATAGTTTCTATGACAGATGAACCTATAATTAAGTCGGCAAATCGCAATATTCTAATCAAAAATAGCTACATATAATTGTCTTTACTGAAAAATGATTAATTTTAAGAAAATTCCATTTCCACTTCTCTCTTCTTGGTCTATAAATTCAACTAGGCACTTGCTAGTCCCTGTCTGCAGTCAGACATTGCGACTTATATCGCTCGCCTGTTTCGTTTCGGAACGTTGACTTTATCAACTTTTAATCGATTCAATCGACTGTGCACATTGCAGTCCATGTAAGCCGACACTTGCTAAATACTCAACAGCCATTGCCAACTTTGGCAACAAGGGCTTACACGCACGCACACAGACAGAGACTGGCACACTTGTGGCTGGCTAGCTGGTCGTAAGGATTTGTGCGTGCGACTCCCATTGCGCTATGCCGAAATTAGTTTGGGGATTTAATGGCATTGATCATTAGTTGGTAATTTACAGATGACGATGGTAGCTGCCGGTGGCAAGAGATGTCTGCAAATCCAATCATCATACAAATGGCCAAATATTTGCATTGGCCTGAAAGTCGTTAGCCTGAAGCTTACAATACTTAATTAAATTGTAGCAAACTAAATTTAGGCAAATGAATCAGTTTGAATCAAGCCTCATATGAATTTGAGCTAAACATGAGCGAGTCAACTCACTAAGTAATTGATTATTCTGCCAGCAGATGGCGCCACAATCGGCCAATTTTGCTGTCAGTTCTTATTTCAACTGACGGCACTGCGAATTACACTGCTACCAACAGTTAATTATCAACTCGTAGCTCTTGAGCTACTTTTATTTTCTCTCTCTCTTAATTTTTTTTTTTTTTTTTTGTCCGATGAAATCTCTGTGCTTTGCTAATTTATGCTGCTGTTACAGCAGCACATTTGCACTCGCCATTCAATTGCCATTGCCCGTTTGGCTGGCAGCTCATAAGCATTACGGCGTGACCACATTCGCATTCACAATTCAGCGGCAGTCGTTGCCCATTGGCATTCACAATCAACCACTTGGCAGGCCATAAATTTAACACACACCTAACCACATAGTGCTATGTCTATACACAGAGACAGGGACAGAGTGGGAGGGAGTGGGAAAGAGTGCGAGTGAAACTCTGGCGGAAACCAAATCATTAGCCAGAAAAATTGACCAAGCTGCCGCCCTGGCAGGATATACGTGCACGCACAGACCAACGGGACACCACACACCCACACACACACTCACACCCACACACACAACATATAGCTGGTGTTTATTGAATTTTCAACAGTGAGGAATAATTTTTGAAGGCAACCAAAGCAACACAGTTTGGCAACCGCATCCGGCAGCCGCTGGTCAGCCCATAATTATCTAACCAAAAATATGCGACTGCAATTTGCAGCAAACTGAACCAACTGCCAACAGCCAACTGCCAACAGCCAACAGCCAACTGTCGCACGCCCACAAAGAGGCCATGCAGCTGTAAACATTCACAAAATCCAACATGAATTTTTTTTCGTGACTTTTTTTTTTTTGTTCACTCGCTCGTTGTGATTTGTTTGTTGTGGCCAGCGATTTGTTGAAATTATATGTCAAATGAAAATTAATAACGCACACTTGCAGCACCAAATACCAGAGCTCATAGATCGATCGCACATTTATACTGAAATTTGTGTATTTTGCGGCATTTCACAAAATTTCGAGAGCTGTGCTGAAATATTAAACGAAACGTTTAACAATTTGTGTCAAATTTACAAAATTCAATTGTTGCGCTCAGCTGCCAGCAGGTTATTTGCATAAAATATATATATATATATATATTACAATAAATTGCTGATGAAAATATTTCAAAAATAATTAAATTCAATTAAAAGGAATATTTAATTTGTAAGCTTCTCAGTTGAATTAAAAAACGCAGCAGCTGCAATTTAAAAATTCTTCAAGCATATTTCAAAATGGCAACAGAAATTATTTTATACTCCCCTAACAATTGGGCTCGACTAGGAGCTACCCTGCACTCTTTTAAACTTTTAGTTGGTAGCTGATGAATATTAATATAAGTTTCTGTTTCTTAATCCTTATATCTATATATATATATATATATATATATATATATATATATATATATATAATTATATTATATATATATATAATTATATTATAAATTATATATATATATATATATATATATATATATTTATATATATAATTTATAATATAATTTATGTGGACTACATACATTTTCACAAAACCAATATACCTTAAAATCCAATTTTCAGGGTATTAAAATACAGAAGCAGCTTAAAAATATTTATTTAAAAAAATCTGTTACTAATTAACCAAGTGTTAAGCCTGCTAAAAAAAATTTTCAAAATTTAATAAAAACAATTTTGTTTTAATTTTTTTTTTGTGACAAGTGAAAATTGAGTTTGGTTCACGCTCACTTTAGAGCTATTTATGCTCGTATTTCCTGTGCATTTTGATTATTTTATTTTTATATATTTAATTTTTTCTATTAACTATGCGCTTATAATATACATTTTTTTAATAAAATCATTTTCTTTAATTTTAATTTAACATTTATTAAATTTTGAAATTCAATTAAAAGGAGCCATCACTTAAGCGCAGCTATTTTTGGTTTTTATAACCATTTTATGGTCTTTATATAGTGCAGCATCATTTTAGTTACTCTTAGTTATAGCTGTGAAAAGTTGCTTTAAGTGTTGTTGCAACTGAGTTGATCACAGCTTGATTATGAGCGTTTAATAAATACGAAATTGATAATAAACGACGACAGCCTGCAGCGATAAGCCATGTAAGCACTCTATGGCAGCGATAATCGGGCGAGGCAACGGCTCGGGGGGCATCAACGATTTCACGCTGATTAAAATCGCACTATTTCGCCGTGCGAGGAGGCAGCTGGCAGTTGCAGTTAAACGAAGCAACAACTGGCAATGGCAATGGCAGCGGCACGTTGCAGACAATGGGGCAAAGTTCCTGCCTGGACCAAGATAACACTCAGAAAGTCATGAGCATATCATCGATGTGCGAGCAGAGCAAAAACAATTGCAATTCTTGCGCGTGGCGCCAAAAGTACTGTTAGGGACAATGGAGCTGCGCCAGCAACCGGACCAAATTAATGCATTGTCCTATAGCCTGCAGCCTGGAGACTGCTGCCTGCTGCCTGCAGGCACTAACGGCTAGCAAACGCGTCGCATTTATCAGGCACAATACCGCACATAAGTAACGCACAAAGGGCCACAGTACGACAGAGAAACACACACGCATAGTCTACGCTTAGCACACACACACACACACATACACACGCACACACCGACTGGGATCATTGCACACACTCACACGCTGGGGTCAGTTTTTGCCGTCGATTGCCAGCAATTGAAACCTGCCCAGAGCGTGCAGAGCTTTGGGACCAAGTATTCCCCTAACAAAACTCAAATAAATTTTAACCCATTTCAAATGCTAAATGGAAGCTGCGCCAAAGCCAATGAGTTTTCATTTATATTAATTTATCAGTTGTTCAGACCTGGATTTATTACTAAATAATTGAAGCTCTTATTATACAAAATAATAGCAAATAAATAAAACATTTTTTTTTTAATATTAAACATAAGAACATTTCTTTTATAAAATAAAAAAATACTTGGAAATTTTTTTAAAATAAAATCAATTAGTAAAATTCTCGATTTATTAAATTACAAATATTCTTTATTAAAATCTCATATATTTTAATTCACACATTGGAAAATTGCTTATAACATTTTTAAATGAAAATAAATAAAATATTTTTAAAATAAAATATGAATATATAGACAGCCTAATTTAATTTATTCTATTTTATTTATTTTTTATTTTATTTATATTTAGTTTTTGTAATTTTGTCTTAGCTATAATTTATTTTCCTTCAACTAATACATTTTTTTATTTTTTATTTAATTTAGTTATTATATATTTTTCTAAAATATATATATATATTTTTTTTTTCTTTCATTGATAAGTGTTAATGTGCTAATTTTTTTTTTAGTATTCATTAATTATTTTCAATTGAAGTTATATTATTAATTATATTATATATATTGAAATTATAAGTATTTATTTTAATAAAAATTCTGTTTTTTTTTTTTTATGTGAAAGAAATTCTTTAATTACGCAATTTGTAGAAACTCGAGCCAAGATCTCAATGCGAACTGGGTGAGAAAACGATTTATGGAATATCCCAATTGCTGGCATGCTCTCTCTATGCAGCTACAAAGCCTGCAGCTGGCAACATTGTGTAGTTGTCTTTTGCTTTGCAGCAAAACCAATTATGATGGCACAGAACTCATTAAAGAGGTTTAAGCCCCTGCAGGCCCCATTCTCCCCATACTGAGGCATGCTACGTGCAATCCCTCAGCCATCTACTCGGCCAACTGCAACTTTCCGTTTGCTCTTTGCTGCTAGTGTATGAGTTATGTGTTGCGCAATTAACATTTGCATTGCTGGCATAAAATACTTTTGCATACACCCATTTCAGCTTCTTCGTTTGCTTTTTTGTCTTTTTGTTTTTGGCAAGCACTTAAAATTAAAAATTACAATTACATTTAACTTGGCACAGCCCGAAGCCGGAAATTTTTGCACTGCGACAGTCAACGGGTTTTGTTTACCATCTTTTGTTTTTGTTTCGCTTTTTTGCCACTCCTTTTTTTCCACAACACGAACTATGCAAAAAGTTGCAGAAACTAAGAAGTTGCGCTGCATTACTTTATTTGCCACTTGCGCAAAGTTGCCAAGTTGGCAGCGCCAGCAAGAGAGACAGAGAGACAGAGAGAGTGAGAGTTCAGCTGAGAACACAGGTTTGCCATTTGCCTGTCACACCCGTAGTTATGGCCAACTTATGGGCAGCCATTGAAAAATTCATTAAGTGGCAAATAGACGCATTATGTTCACGTCTCCTGCTGCTCGCTGCCAAAAGCTAACATGACAAAAATATTGCATGCCAACAAGAATTCCTATAACAATTTAAGCAATTATAATTTCTGACTTTATCAGAGACTTAGGAATTGTTTTGAAATATTTGAGATTTATTGAACTAAACAAACAAATAAAACTCAATTTGGTAATTTTGAGAATAAAAAAATTAAGCAAGCCGAAGAAATAAATATATTATCTAAAATATATATATATTTTTCTAATGATTAATTTATACACATTTCGCTGTTTAATCTTGTGAACATTTTATTATGGGCTTACTGCCGCTTGTTTATATGTATAGAGCACCAAGTGGAGAACTGAGAGAGCAAGGGCATTGCAGAGCCAGAAAAGCGAATTATTTTACGAGCTGATGAAATCATGAACATTTAACCACACTATACCTCAAGATTTTAGTTGAGCGAAAGAAAATCAATGAGAAATCGAGGGATACAAGAATTTTATATACTCTGAGAACCATTGAAAAAAATTGAGTATAACTGCGATTCCTGTTCAATGTGTTCAGCTCCTGCTCATAACAATAATACAAACGACTGCAACTTTATGTTCCACATTTATATTACCCATACAAATATATTGGGTATATATCCGATTGTTAGTATTCAATCCAAAATATTCCCAAAAAAATGCTCAAATTTAAACATGTCCATAATAGTCTTCACTTGATGAGGCTTTTCTAATTTGCCCTTCAAATGCAGCACATACAATTCTATTCTAATTAACTTGGCTAACAAAATATGTAACAGACACGGCCACAGACTGACCCAGCTTAAACCATGCTTTGCAAACTACTGCAACAATTTACAGAAAATTTCAATTTTGCAGCAATTTTGCCATTTGCGTGCATCGGTCAAACGCTCAGCTGAAATTGATAGATTTTAAATGAAATATTTTCGAAAAATCTCCTAGCTGACGCGTGCTAGAAAATTAATGTGCCAATTAGCCGCAACATGGCTTACACACATCACTTGCCAACTAGCCAGCCAGCCAGCCAGCCAACGAACCGAACTAAATATATAAAAATAAACTTTTAATTGCATAAATTTGCGTAAATTCCGAGCGAGACAACAATTTGTGCTGGAACATTTTATAAAATTGTGTAAACTGAATGAGCTGAAAGAGCTGAAAGCTCGCGGCGTGAAACATTTACATCAACATAAAAAACTAGCAACAAAAGTGCAACTAATTAAGTATTACAGTTTAGGGGCAAAAATAAATATATATGAATTAATATATATATATATATATATATATATATATATATATATATATATATTATATACAGATGCATGTCCTTGGTCAGCTCGATTGTTTTCCCAGAACTTGAATATGTTTTAGTTACAGCATGAGTTATCGTACATCATGATGATGTTAATATGAATGAAACAAAGTGGGTTGATTTTGAGCAATATACATATACATATATACATATATATATATATATATAAATATATATACATATACATATATATATGGCATACGACGTCTTTGATGGCACATTTAGCGCGCATTAATAAAACCGCAGGAACGTGAGCCAAAAAACAAAACAAAAGAAAAGTGAATCTAAGACAGACTCACACACACACACACACACAGACACACCCACACACACACGCGCACACACATGTGCGCTGACAACAATAATCAGTCATCATAATGATGCCGAGACAAGGTCGCGTTGCTTGGCAATGAGCAGAAAAAAGCATGCGTCGAGTGTTTGGCAAGAGTAAATTAATTGAATTCATTATGCCTGATATATGCATGCTGTATACATACATACATACATACATACATACATGCTCACATGTAAGCATGTGCTTCAAATGCGCATTTAATCAAATGCTTTACTTGCCATATTAAATATCCCGCTGAGTGCCAAGAATTTCAGTTGCTAAATTAAGCGAGTCATGTGCCACACATATTTATTATCCTTGCGGCATCTGAAGCCCTATGAAAGGGGGCAAACAAATGTCATAATTTCTATATGCTCCAGCCCGTGCTCCTTATTTATTGCTATATAATACACAATCTTATAACTGCAATTTGACTTTCTTTACCCCTGTTGGTTTCACAATCAATTTTACAAAGTAATTTGAATTTTTACTGGCTTCCAGTTACATGTGAATTATCTTGTCACCCATCGTTTTTTGTTTTCCGGTTTTTTTTTTTTTTTTTTTTTTTTTTTGTAAATCACAATTTATTCCAATCGCAAAAGAAAGAGGCAAATATTCATTTATATGAACTGTCGTTGTCGTGCCACTGCTGTGAAATGTTTTGCTCGAATCACATTACATTGGGAATTAAGTTAATCCCGCTTTAACCAACACTTTCACGTTCTGCCAACCTTTTGCCCTTTTCGACGTGTTTGCCATTTCGAATTGTTTGGATAGCGCAACGAGCGTAGCTTGAAAAATTTATAAAACAGAAAACTAAATTAAAAAAAAAAAAAAAAATGAACAAAAAAATATATAAATATAATATTTGTATTTATATTTATTTCTATATATTTCTACATATTTATGTTTATTTATATTTATTTATATATAAATATAGTCAAAATAACTCTAAAATTAAATTACTATCAGCATGGAATACAAACAGTTAATTTGATTACCGAAAGCTTGATCAAGCCCAAGTGAAATTTTTTCAAATAACTTTTTTTAAGCAGCTATAAAAATAAACCTAAAATAATTAATTTTTAAATAAAAGTAAACCTAAAATTATATTATTATATATATATTGCTAATAAAAATAAATAAATAATTTTTTAAGTCAAATGATACATTTTATATATAAATATGTAAAATTAATAATTATTTAAATAATCCCCAAAGTCTGTAAATATATAGTAAATATAAACATGTGAAATTGATAAATAAATTTGAATACTAATACAGATAGCGAGACAGCGCACAGCTTATGAAGATGAACGGCAGCCATAGCCCAGATAAGCGCTCATGTCTTAGCTCGACTCTTAACTATGGCAATGAAATATGCAGAGGGTGAGAGAACTGAAGTTTCTTTTAACATCGATGAGAACACATTTATGTATGTCAATATGTAATATGAAGCATGCATTGATGTATGTCAACATGTGGATTGAGCCAGCAAGAGTGCATTTATTTATGTAAACTTTAATTCAGAAATTATTTAATTTACTTAAAAGAATTATTTTTTTGTTTATTCAATGAAATATGCCACTTGAGCTTGTGCTTTGCTATGTATGTTGCATGTGTGTTTATAATTTAAGATTTACAAAATTTAATTTAATTTAACAAAATTTCAGTTCAGTTTACGTTCTCTAAATTCTAAAATCAATTCAAATGCCATTCAGAGCACAGTTGAGAAGCTTGAGCTTAAGCAAGTTCTTTTACATCTAAGCCCAAGTTGAAGTCTAGAACTTAAAGCCATCTCAAAAAGTAAACTCGCTTGTCTATGAAACATCTTGGTCAACCCTCGGTAGGCTACATAAGCAAATGTGTATGCATGTGTTTATATGTCCCTTTAATATAGCTCATTGGTGTTTGTTCCTGTTGTTGTTATGGCCTATATGCCTGCCTCATGATTATTGTTGTTGCCAAAAATACATATCTATATGTATGTATACATTTTCAATGAATATTAAATGTGGACACACTTTTAAGCATTGTTGTTGTTGTTATTGTTTTTCTCTTGTTGCTTTACATTCCCTTTGCATTTTTGGTTTATTTTTATTTTTTTTTTTTTTTTTGATTTTCATACAATTTATTTTTTATCAACGTGCGGCTCAAACAAATTACAATAAATATTGCTTTTGAGGGTCTCCGTTTTGCGATTGTATCTGATGGGTCGAACGGACATATGCTCATATGTATTCAAATTGAGATTTCATTTCTGTATCAATCCAAATTAATAAGCAGCAGACATAATGAAATACCTCGATAAAATTTATATGTTAATGTGTGTAAAGTAGGCTGACAGCTGCAATTCGTCTCTCATTTCATGATTTAAACGATTTTCTTTTTATTTTTCATTTTGCTCGCATTATGAATTTCATTTAATTGGCGATGAGTAATGAGTGGGCGATTGCTTGATTGATTGTTTGATACCCTGTAAGAAGTGTCGAATGTGTAGATATCAATGTAAGGATTCTGCATAAGATATTGCCTCCATACAACTCTCATATCACAGATGAGAGAATTGGTTAATAGGATCCATCACTCACATCAAAGATGAGCCAATTGATAAGCGCTAAAGCTATCGAATTAGAGATTATTTCAGAATGTACTCTTGTTTTAGAAATGAGAAATTTAATAAGGAGTAAATTATCCGCGTGAGAGTTTTCCTCATGTATATCTTTCGCACCAGAGATCAGGAAATTGATGATGAAAAAAAAGGTATTTCATATCACAAATGACTAATGATAATAATTAACAATAAGAGATTGGCTAATATATATTTTTCACATTAGAGAAAGTACGGAAATGCAAAGTAGTAAAACTTCTCCTTGAAAAATTATCCCCTAGTTGTCATTCACATTAGAGATGATGGAATTGAAACAGAGAGAAATGGTTCTTCATGAGAGTTTGCCCATTTCTCTCACAGCAGAGTTGAAGAAATTGGCGATGGGAATAAATATTTACAAGCGACTCTCTCTTAATTGTCTCTTACAGCTGAGATGAGATAAGGGATTTTACAGAGAATAAAGCAGCTGCATGAGAGTTGGCTTCTTTCTTGTATATCAGAGATGCGGGAAGCTTTCAGCCTTCATATAATATATGAGGGAATTAATAAGGAGAAAATATACTTCATGAAAGTTTGGCTCATAATTGTCTATTATATCAGATCTGAGAGATATAACAAAGAGAAAATAACAGAATTGGTCAAGAGAAAAGGTTCTTCATGAAAGATTGTGGAATTGACAAGGAGTAAAGCTTCTCTATGGGATATTCTCTCATACTGACTCTCTCATCTGATATTTGAATTGTCAAATGGTTAAATTTATTAAAGAGAGATCTGCCCTATAGTTGGGCATTTGAGAAAGAAGTTTTTTGATGAGAGTTCGGTTCATAAATATATTTCACATCAGGGGAAATCATATGAAGAAATTACAAAAGATTAAAGATTTTTCTCTCATATTCAAAAGAATAATAATTTTTCATGTGAAATTTGCCCAATATCTTAACATTTACATCTTTTCTACATCACTCAAACTTTTTTCCCAAAATAAAAACCCTTTCATCTTTTTCAAGCAGTCTAAGAGTGCCTCTTGCAACAGACAGCTCCCTGAGGAGTATAAAACATGTTGTAATAAAATTCATTGTAATATTTGCCGCTTCGCATGAGACAGATTTACACGACGTTCGCTGCCTGATTAACCATATTGACTATAATAATTGGGCGCTTGAAAGCATAAAATGAATATGCCAATTATTTACATCGCTTCAGCTTGACTGATACGCCGAGCGCAGCAGAGAAATTTGTAAAGAAACTGAGGAATTTGGTGGAACAAAAGTCAAGTCAAGGATGCACATGCAGCGCATGCTGAGCTGTTGCTAATGGAAGTCGTGCAGCTCTAATAGCTGACACAGAACGTAAGGCGAGGCATCAATAAGGCGGGCGAGAGAGAGAGTGAAAGAGAGAGAGAGGAAGATGAGACATTGAGACATTGAGATACACGTGACACCCATTTGAAATCGGAGTTTGCGGCAAAGGAGCTACAGTGAAGCTACTGCTGCTATTAATGGTGTGGCATGCAACGTCGCAGTGAGGCGCTTAAGTACTTCAATTAATTAATTGCAACTTGCAAGGCTGAGTGTGCCGATGGCTCATTGCCAGCTGCGTTTAGTGCACACCCAGCGAAGCCCCTTCCCACTTGTGCCGGGATAACATTGTGTAACATGCCCGGCCCGTACACAACATGGCGTATGCTTGATATGCTCTGCTGTTGACGTGTTATTAACACGGCAACCGTACGAATGCATCAGCGCCAAAGACAGCAGCAGCCGCATCACAACCTTTCCATGCGTTGTCCTCGCTGTCAGTTTGCATCTCTTTCTGCCACTCAACGCTTGAGCATTGCCAAGATGTGTGTGTGTGTGTGTGCGAGAGCATAAATAAATGATGATACTTCGGTTAAGATTCAGGTAACACGCACAGGACAGATAGCGAGACAGCGCACAGCTTATGAAGATGAACGGCAGCCATAGCCCAGATAAGCGCTCATGTCTTAGCTCGACTCTTAACTATGGCAATGAAATATGCAGATGGTGAGAGAACTGAAGTTTCTTTTAACATCGATGAGAACACATTTATGTATGTCAATATGTAATATGAAGCATGCATTGATGTATGTCAACATGTGGATTGAGCCAGCAAGAGTGATGTTATTTATGTGGACTTTAATTCAGAAAATTTTTAATTTATTTAAAAGAATTAATTTTTTAATATTATATTTGCTGCATGTGTGTAAATAAGTCAATAATTATTAATAAGAATAGATAAAATAAAATAAAGAATTAAAATAAAATTAAAAAATTCTTTATGTGAATTTCTGAATCAAGTCGATCGCTCTATGAACTCGAATATCAAATAAGCTTATTTAATTTATATTATAATTAATTAGTAATTCGACATTACTTCATTTTGAAAATTCATAAAATCTTATGAGACTTTTGACAATATTCTCATAGAAATTGGCAATTTTTACAGTTGAGTATTGAGGATGACTTAGGAATCTCAATAAGACATCAACCAACACTAAAAAAATTAAGCTCAACAGGAAGTAAAAATTACCGAAACATAAGAGGAAAGAAAGAGAGAAAAAATTCTAAAATTAAGTCACAGACTTCAAAGCTTTGCAGGGAATAAAGTGATTATATGCCATATTAATTAATTAATTAACTAACTTAAAATGAGAAAAAGCCTGCATGGCTTTGAAATAGATCTTTAGCATATAGATCTATGATATATTACGCATATATATTACGTATATATATTACGTATGCATATTACGTATTTATATTACGTATGTATATTACGTACATATATTACGTATTTATATAAAGTATATATACTATGTATATATATTACGTATATATATTATTTATGTATATTACGTATATATATTACGTATATATATTACGTAATATATTACGTAAATATATTACGTATATATATTGCGTATATATATTACGTAAATACATTACGTATATACATAACGTTAATATATTACGTATATATATTACGTAAATATATTACGTAAATATATTACGTATATATATTACGTATATATATTACGTATATATATTACGTATATATATTACGTAAATATATTATGTATACATATTACGTAAATATATTACGTAAATATATTACGTAAATATAATATGTATATATATTACGTAAATATATTACGTAAATATATTACGTATGAAAATTACGTATATAGATGACGTATATATATTACGTAAATATAATTCGTATATATATTACGTAAATATATTACGTAAATATATTACGTATATATATTACGTATATATATTACGTATATATAATACGTAAATACATTACGTAAATATATTACGTATATATATTACGTAAATATATTACGTATATATATTACGTAAATATATTACGTAAATATATTACGTATATATATTACGTATGTATATAACACATATATATTTTACGCATATATATTACGTAAATATATTACGTATATACATTACGTATATACATAACGTTAATATATTACGTATATATATTACGTATATATATTACGTAAATATATTACGTATATATATTACGTATATATATTACGTAAATATATTATGTATACATATTACGTATATATATTACGTAAATATATTACGTATATATATTACGTAAATATATTAAATATATATTTTACGTATATATATTACGTAAATATATTACGTATGTATGTAACACATATATATTTTACGTATATATATTACGTAAATATATTACGTATGAAAATTACGTATATATATCATGTATATATATTACGTATATATATTACGTATGTATATTACGTATGCTTATTACGAATGTTAATTACGTATATATATCATGTATATATATTACGTATATATTACGTATTTATTACACCTCAATGTACATTGCTTTACAGAGAGCCACCAAAATCTGTTTAAAATTTGTTTAGCTATAAATTCCGAATTCAAAAACAAAATCGAATCTGCTCTTAAGATACTTGACCGAATTCTGAGCCGGCTTCAAATATTTTATGCACATCTCTTGTTCAGTTGCAACATGAACCTGCACTGTGCAGCTAGACAATATGTGCAAGTAAATTTGCTTGAAATCCATATTTATGTAGCTTATAAAATATGCAGAAAGTCAGGAGCAGACAACGTCTGCTGCGGCGGCCATAACAAGTTCAAAGGGCCATAAAACTTTACTCTAATTACCGCAAATCGCCCGCAACTAATTTAATAATAGCAACAAACAACTTGACCATTGCCACACACACACACAGAGAGAGAAAGAAGTTGCAGCTGCATAAACTGCCTCAAATGGCCATTAAAAGCCTCAGCCCGCCCTCCCATCACTCCCGACCCAAACGTTTTTGGAGCCAAATTGACGTTCGCCAAGGCTCACAAAAGTTTCACGGCACTCAGAATGGCTCAAGCAGGAGCAACAGCAGCAGCAATCAACAAGGACATCATAAAGCGACTGAAGAGGTCGTAGCTGGGCCGGAGATGGGCAGGAGCTGGCCGCTCGAACAAGTACAACGAAGCACCGCAACTGGCATAAAACAATTGAACGTGAGCGCCGTTGCAGGCGCTGCCCCTGCTGACCGTCCTGGCCATAAAAACTAAGTGACACTCAAACTGTGGCACGGACAACGGAGTGCGGTAGACTGTGATTAATTGCCTCCTTGCTGCCAGTCGTGGGTGGTGCCCGTCCTCGGCTCCGGCCGTAGCGAACCTTAACAGTATCATTAAAACTTTCTCACCCGATGCCACTGCCGCTGCCGATGCCGATGCCGATGCCGATGTCAACGTCATCTTCATTTGGGCTTATGTTAATAATTGGCCAGACCGACATTGGGTCGACTCGACAGCCCCCATTAGCTGTCAATATGGCCAGCTTCTGTCAAAATTTGAACAGCAGGCTCCACTCAAAGGGCCTGTCAGATTCACGGCTCCGGCTGGTCGGCAACGGCAGCGGGCGCTAGTTATCAAATTGATGGTGTTTTGCGACTCATGAATACGTCAAAAACAAATATGCATGAATTGGACACTTGATTATATCAAGTCCGTAAAAATATTGGGGGCGGGGCCGGGGAGTGAGAGCATAAAAAGCAACAAATGAAAATAAATAGAATTATTTATACACCGGTCAAAAGTTTAATGAAAATTTAACATAAAACTGACAGCCATGATGA
Source organism: Drosophila mettleri (assembly GCA_035047625.1). NCBI lineage: Eukaryota > Metazoa > Arthropoda > Insecta > Diptera > Drosophilidae > Drosophila > Drosophila mettleri. The sequence continues at coordinate 6,494,730 of JAWNPI010000072.1, forward strand.
ATGCTTCTGACACAAGTTCCATTGTATTTGGAGCATATTTAAATATTTTGTATTCGGCTGCACCAGGAGACAAAAGAGCTGCATGAAAAATGGAAATGGAAAAGCAGCGCCCGAAAAACTTTAAGAGCAATATAAATGTAGTCTCAAGTGAAATCTGGCATTTCAATAAGATGGACAGCAGCTGCTCGAGAGGAAATGGCAATGGCAATAAAGGCTTGGACGGAAGTAGAAATGTGGCTAAAAATGGATTGGCCGGAGTTTCAATAAGAGGGCTAACAGCTGCGAGAGATTTGCAGAGTTATCATGGGCGACAAGCTGTGATCGACTAGCAGATACTCAGTTAATTTGCATTCTTGATAGCACAGCAAAACGATAACAATTATCGATGATCAATAAAAAGTATGATTATACGAAACTGTGGGGGATTACTATAATAAATACGCATATTTTATATGATTTGAATTTTTATATCAGCCCCAAATTATTCTCCAATAATTATAAAAATAGCTCAAAAATACTATATACTTGAGTGTTGGCAAATAAATACATATGAATATCATTACCATGCTCTGAAAATCTTATTCAAATCTTACATCTAGAAGAAAAGTTATTCAACAATTAAATTGATATGGCCCTAGCTGCAGCGCTGCCGTTGCCTCTGCCGCTGCCACTGGAGTTGAGTGCGCCGCAGTAAGCAGATCATGAGAGCGTGAGCCTATATGCATGCGTGTGTGTGTTTTGCTATTTATGCATAAAAAGAAACTAAGACTAAAGGGTATATTCGCTGTCTTTAGTGAAGCCAAAGCGTGTGTGTGTGTGTGTGTATGTGTTGTTAATTTTCTGCTTAAAAGAATGTATATACATACATACTATATATCATGTGTATATAAGTATTACCTCACTATGTCAAGCTGAAAATTCATTGATTTGTTTAATGTCCAATTCATACTCTCGATATACATTTTCATTAAATAATTTCAATTTAAAGCAACACCTCAAAGTTTAAAATAAAAATGTTAAGTCTTCGGCTTTTGTAGCTCATAAAATCACTACGTTTATGCGAACAAACAGACGAGCGTACAAAAAGACGAGCGACAAAACAGATGAACGAACACACTAGACTAAACCGAAACAGCTCGTCGTACTGATCAAGAATTTGTCGTCGTTGTTAATAGGCAAAGTTTGTTTTCTTCCTCTATCTTTGCTTTTTACAATTTCTTGATTCTCTTCCTTTGCTTCTTACTGTTGTTGAGATGCTGAGAGCTTATAACGATTGTTGTAAAAACAGAATCCGAGTGAGTTTTCCTTTTAGTTACGAGCTGCTCATTTCTAACAGATAGGTAGAGAGAGAGAGAGAGAGAGAGACAGTCAAAGATAGCGGTTGATGATTGTGGTCCAAGTTGTTGTAATGTGAGAGCGAGCTGACTATTGGGATAGGTTCGTTCGATCGACAAAGAGAACGCGCAAAGTAATAAAGAATCGAAGCACAGCGAATGGTATAAGATAGGAGAGGGTCTGAAAATGCACCTGTTATAATATAGCACATCGAGTGTTCACATTTGATAATGCATTTGGGCACAGCTAAAGAATTAATTGATTTAATACAGCTTTGAAACGTGCGAATATGCTCAACTTGACATAGCTTAATATTATTTTAATAAATTGTAGGGAAAGAGACATTTTAATTTTTGAAATATTAGAGTTAAGGCTCATTAAATATTCAGTCTGTTAAGTCTTCTCGTTGCTGTTACATACATTTTTCTAAATTCATACTACCCTATTTAAATCTTTTTGGGGCAGAGTATAACTAACGAATAATATGGAACAAGCAAATTAGCTAGCTTTTATTAAGATATGTATGTATGTGTGTGTATACATATATATACACATATTATTCAAGTGGTGCGAAACATTTATTTGCAAGCATATTTATTTATATTTACTAAATGATTAAATTAAATTAAATTAATAATTAAATAAAATATGTATATTTAATTTGCATAATTTTACGCAATTTTAATACAAATATTTTTTATATACATACCTACATAGCGTAAAATATGTAAATAAAATAATTATGTATGTATTTGTTTTTTCTACATGTATGGGTATGTACATATGTATATTTATATATTAGAACATACATAAGTATAGTAAAATTAAATGTTCTAGCATTTAAAATAGATAGTTTAATCAATGCAAGTATTTATCTATAATAAATTATCTTTACATACATAATTGATTACAGATTCATGAACCGCGTCTGGCGTCATAGATGTATACATATGAATATATATGTATGTGTGCACATATATATTTATTATTTATGTACTAGCATGCAGCATTTATTTTATATGCACAATAAATTATCTTATCGTTGCATACATATATACATATCTATATCTATTATACGTACTATAATTTAAAAGTTAGCGTTTATGTTCTGCGCTTAAAATTTATGAGTCTTGACTCGATTACACATAAATATAAATGCCAATATATACATACATGCATACATATGTATGTATGTATATATAAATAGAAAGGGAGAGTGTGAGCGAGCAAAAACCTTTTTTTTTTTTTACTCATGCTCACACACAAATATATACATACATATACAATATTCGTTGAGCAATTCATTACTCTTGGGCTCTCGCACTCTCTGCAGCCGCTGCCCTCGCTGCCCTCTCTCTTCCTATATTCTCTCTACCTCCTCTCTTCTGAATGGAATACAAAAACAATGCTGAATAAATGCATGTCAAAAATCGCGTAATAAATCACAGCGGCCTTAGAATAACGGAATTGCTCTTACCATGGCATAATTTATTTTCTAAGCCCCATCGCACTTTTGTTTTCGTAGTTTTACCATCGCGCCACGCCCACTCGCTCGGCCCAGCATATTGTACAAATTTGAAGCTTATTATAAGTTTGCCATTTTTTACGATTGTTTCGATCTGCTTTCGCGCTTGATTAAATTTGCGCTGCGCGTTTTCAAAGCTTCATTAATCATTTTGTTTTGAAGTTTTGCATAGTTTGGCTCAAACAGTGCAAGAAAATAATGGGAAAAAAAAATCTTGAGCTCTTCTTGTTGTCGCTGCAATTGGCATTGGCAATAATAAAATTTTCCGCTGCGTGACAAAAAAAAAGAAAAAAAAAATGATGAAGAAGAAGCAGAGACAGCAGATTTCTCGTCAATTTGCCAGATTTATTTTCAGTCTGTGCAAAGTTTTATTTGAGCCAAATTGCTACTAAATAAATTAGAGCATTATGAGTGGCGCACTCCGTGTCTGTGTGTCTGTGTGTGTGTGTGTGTGTGAGTGTCTGTCTAATGGCCCACAAAATGGCAGTAGTTTCGAGCTCGGTCTAAGCCATGAGTCTATTTTAATTATTTCATTCTCGACCAGCGAATGAAAGTGGTAAATTTTTGTTGTTTTTTTTTTTTTTTTTTGGTTTTAGCCACGTTCGCTTGAGCACAAAAGGCCTTCATTTATTCATCATCAAAATGGCGTTGGCAAAATCGCTGGCTAAGACAAAGCGCGCCCCAATGTATTTGCTGCCCAAGTTATTTGTATCTCAGATGCAAGGACTTTTCTTGCCGACCGCAGCAACCAACAGCTCTGGCGGCCACAATAGCTGGGTGGGGGGGGTTGTGTTGGCTAGAGGGGCATTTGGGGTCTGGGACTGCTGTGGGGGCTTGTGAGTTTGCCTTGTTCATTTAGCAGTCAAACGGAGCTGCGACAAAGGACAACGCCCGACGCTGTCTCCGTTGGCTTTGCGCTTCCTGTGCCCTGCGCAAATTTCATGGCAATATATTTTTGCCGGCCAACCAGCTCAGCCATCATCAGTCATTTTGTCTAAAAAGAATATATTGCAATTAAAAGCAGAAAATATGCTTTTACACTGGCCAAGTGCGCAATACAGTTTGCTACTGTTCAGCCATCCCCAACTCACGCTCTCCACAACTCCCCCTCTTCCACTCTCTCTCTCTATCTCCCTCTCTCTTTTTCTCTGCCTTTATTTATGAGATGCAACACTTGGCCCTCGGGCCGCCCACTGCATTTTGTGTGGAAAAACTTTCGGTTTGGCTGCTTGGCTGCTCGACTGTTTTGCTTGTTGCTGTTGATGTTTTACTACCCCCAGCAAATTAAAATTGCTTCATTCTGTTGCGGCACAGCACAGCAACATCTCGCACCGCCCCCTGCCCGCCATTCCCCACTGAGGCACGCCCAAGACACAGCACTCAATGAGTAAGTGCGGGCTTCTGTTTTAACGCTCAACACTTAATAAATTGCCGGAGCCCAGATAGGCTTTAATGAAATTGCAGCGCAGTTGCAGAAGTCTCAATGCGAGCCGCAGATCCCACAAAGTACTTAGGCTGCAAAATAATATTTCTTTTAAAACTATTTATATTTATTGGAAAATAATACGCTGACATCGATATATAGCCTGAGTGCTACACATAAAGCTTTATATTAAAATCTAAATTTTCTTTATTTTGTTTAAAGCTGTATTCAAGTGACCTGATATATGGAAATCTACACTTTACGTGCTGATCCAATAAATGTAATGCTATTTCCAATAATTACTAATTTTATAGATAATTTAATTTATCGATAACATTAAGTTTTTGTATATCTCTTATCGATATTTATATAAGCTGATATATATGATATAAACTGAGTTGAGCTAGCCCCTTTATTTATCTATTTTCCCCTCTGAACTCAGCAAACTCGTAAATCACAAAAGCTAATGTCTTGAAATTTTCATAGAGTATTCGTATATACCTTATGCACTCCAAGATTATCTTTTTTCTTTCATAACTATTTTCATTTGCTCATTATCGATATCAATCGATAGTTTAGTTTGGATTTTTGGCCTTAGCTTGAAGACCGTATAATTTTTTCTAATTTCTAATTTCTTCCATAACTAATTTCGTTTTCTCATTAGCGATAGTTTGGCTTGGACTTTTAAGCTCAGCTTGTAGAGCATAAAAGTTAAAAATGTCCTATTTACTGTGGAGAACTTTTTTAATGCATAATCATTTTTTGTATATTTTAGAAATTTGCTAGCACACTCCAAAAATTTCCCAATAATTCGCAAAAAAAAAAAAGAAACACATATCAAATTTTATAAACTCGAGCTTTGGCTTATACACATACATAAATGTCATTAACAGGCTCTGAAAATCTAATTCTAATCGCACATCGAGTATAAAACTTATTCAACAATTAAGTTCTCATGGCAAGGCCTCTGCAGCAGCGCTGCCGCTACGTTCGCTGCGCAGTAGGCAGAGCGCGTATGCGTGTGTGTGTGTGTGTTTGTGTGAGTTTATGCATAGAAAAAAAAAAAAAACGACGTTAATGGGCATATTAGCTTGAAGGCTTCAGCGCAATAGACATTTGAGAATGATTTCTATTATATATTTGCTCTTCAGAGTTTTTAAGGCTCTTACCAGAATTAAGTGTGTCGAAAAAAAAAAGCTTTTGTTGATTATCTATCTATGAGACTCTATGGGATTTTGAGATTATCTATCCATTCATTTGATCATCTAGTTTTATGTGATGCATTCATAACTCTAATTTTATGCAGTTCAATTTTTATTAAGAGCTAAATTTTTGATTTGAAAACTTTGGCGCGCTCAGGCAGCACGAAAATGTGTTCGAGCAAAAACATTTGAAAAAGGCCAACAAAAGAATGGCAGCCAAAGGCATTCTGAATGCCAGAAAAATTTCATATACTGCATATACATATTTATTATCAACTTGGCGAGTTATGCCTGAAATTTAAGCTAACATGTGGCTGAAAAGAAAGAATGCCATGAAGTTTCCCCTCCGTCTACCCCCTCTGTCACTCACTCTCTCTCTCTCTCTCTCTCTCTCTCTCTCTCTCTCTCTCTCTACAACTCTCCCTCTCACGCTGTCAAAACAAAACAATGAATGTCATCAGCATTGGCATTGAGTTTTCATAAGATGCGCCCACGCACGCTGAATTTCTGATGAGTACCTAAGGCGCTGACGTGAACTGATATATATATATATATATATATATATATATATACATAAAATATATATAATATGTATATATATATATAAATTTCTTTGCTGAACCCTTTCAGGCTTTATGCTGCTCTCATTTGTGCTCGGCTTTATGAAGCGTGCAAAATTTTGCGCTTAGCAAAATTTATTGCCTTCGCTCGTCAACAAAACTTTTTAATGAGCCCAACGACAATGTCAGCTCGATAGTTGCACCACAAAGTTGAAGCCGTCCATTTATGTATGCCGAGCCAATAAAATGTTTTGCACTAAAATTATTGAAATCAATAAAAATAATGTTTTTTTTTTCCTTCTTTTTTTTTTTTTTTTTTAAATCGCGCATATCAACAGCTGTCACGCTTGAATGTGCTGTTTACTTTAAGTCGCGAAAACAATTTCTCAGAAACAATATTGCGCGCGCTGCCGCTAGAAACACATGTAGCACTTACCAGGGCCAAGGGAAAGGCTTTGAGTGACGCGCAGAGTAAACCTTTCGCACTCGAATTTAAAGGCAAACTGACATATGCTCATGTGTGTGTGTGTTTATGTTGGGGGAGCGAGTGCTAAACAAATCACATCTGGGGCAAATAAAATCCCAGCTAAAGTCAGCACAAAAGATCTAGCGAACCGCCAGCAAATAGACGCACACACACATGACACACATACACACACACATGACACACACTCTGACATAGTCAGCCCGCTGCCCGTTAAGTAATTCCATATTTTATTTGGCTTTGGCCAAGTTGAGATACAGCGCTATGCCAAGGCCAAGAAAATGGATTTGAACAAAGCACAAGAAAATAAGGGGGGCAGAAGAAGAGCGACTGCGTCTTGGAGCTGACTATCTGGAGCCGTGTGGAGCATTCACATTTGTTTGCGCATTTGCACGTAGATCTACGGCGGACCAAGCGAAGGTAGCAAATAATAAAAAACTTATTTAAAGGGATTGCAATAAAGTGCCTGGCACATTGGGATTTGCGCCCAGCCATTTCTACCTGCAAATATTTGAAGCACACACATATGTACACACACACACATACACACACACACATGCCAGCGCATGCCAATGTGCGGTCCCAAATGAAAGGATTCTTTTTTCGCCACATGCCAATGATGGGCCGCCCACATTAGGCCTAGGCCCAGCCTGGCCTGCTCCGGCCTTGCACGGCCTTTGGCTTCGTTTTATGTGCAATTCCCTCAAGTGCTTTATTTGGCCAACATTTCAGTTGGCCGCCTCGTCGTTAACTCTTTGCTTTGCTTTCTTCATGTTTTGGACCGTGTTTTTTTTTTTATTTAAAGTTTTTTCTCTCTTGATTTTTTTAACTGTTGCATATAATTTATTGTAACCAAAAGTTTTTCTGCTTTCTCTTCTTTTTTTTTTGTTGCTCTCTTGTGTGCAATTTTATAGAGCTTTGTTGTCCATTTGCCTGTGTGTGTGTGTGTGTGTGTGTGTGTGTGCCAGTTCTACTTTGGCAAAGTTTCAACTGTCAATGTGGACTTGGCCAGGGGATTAAAATTGACGTTAAGCTCAAGATTAGTAGTTGACTTGCTTTTGACTCCAACACACACGTGCGCGTGCGGTGGAGCCCTCCCTTTTAAGTCCCTCGCATTGCCACTTGTATCTCATAATATTAACGATAAATCACTGGCTGTCAATGGCGCTGTTTGTGGCTTATCGAATATTAAAAGTCCCCACGAGTGGATACAAAAATTAACTCATTAAATATTCATTCATTGACTTCAAATGGGAAAGCACAAATATATTGGGCTTTAATGTAGTTAAATGATGTAATGGGGCTTAGTTGGGGTATCCAGTTCAGAGCTGTTCATATTTCATGATTCAGCAGAGACCCAAAATTATCCTTAGTATTTATATAATATATATATTATTTAATTTATATAAATTTCTGAATTTATATGCGCTCTTTTCTTAATATTCAATAAATTTCAATACGAATTAATTAAAAAAAAAATAATTTTACTACAAAATAATTTTAAAAAATTTCTAATATGAATAAATTTTATAAATAATAATAAAAATAATTTTAAAAAAATATCAATATAATGAATTAAAAAATTTTTAATACAAATCAATTTTAATGCTAAAAATTTTTTAAATATTTTAATATGAATAAATTTTAATAAATTTCAATGCACATAATTTATATAAAAAAAAATATAATTTTAATAAATTTTAATATGAATAAAATCTAAAATATTTTAATACGAATAAATTTAAATACATTTATTATTACATAAGAATTTAAAAAAGTATAAATGGCAAAAAATTTTAAAATATTTATTAGGAATTTTTTAATTTTACGAATAATTACAAAATTTTAATACAAATAAATTGTAATACGAATTAATTGTATACAATTTTAATACGCATAAATTTTAATAAATTTTACTACGATTAAAATAAATAAAAATAAATTTTAATACGATTAATTACAAAATTTTAATACAAATATATTTTAATACGAATAAATTGTATACAATTTTAATACGCATAACTTTTAATACATTTTACTACGATTAAAATCCTAAGCAAATTTTAGTACAAATATATTATATTTAAAAAAATTTAATACAAATAAATTTTAATACGATTAAATTGTATACAATTTTAATACGATTAAATTTTAATAAATTTTACTACGATTAAAATAAATAAAAATAAATTTTAATACGATTAATTACAAAATTTTAATACAAATATATTTTAATACGAATAAATTGTATACAATTTTAATACGCATAACTTTTAATACATTTTACTACGATTAAAATCCTATGCAAATTTTAGTACAAATATATTATATTTAAAAAAATTTAATACAAATAAATTTTAATACGTATAAATTGTATTACAATTTTTATATGCATTTTAATACAAATAAATTGTATACAATTTTAATACGCATAACTTTTAATACATTTTAATAAGTACTTTGAAGACACAAGAAAGAAAAATTGCATAATTAAATAATCATATTTGTCGTAAACGAACTTAAAATTCGTGGCTAAATCAAATTGAGAGGCAAACGCTAGTGTGGGGTGTGTGGAGCGGCATCTGCATACGCCTAATAAGACAAGAAAGTTGCGGCAATGGCAAAATGTTGACATTAATTAAAATGTCATTTAAATGAAATATAACAGCGTGGCTACAGCGCTGAGAAATGTGGCCCGCTTATGGCTGACACCCATAAAAAGGGACACACAATAAACAACGGGCCGAGTGGGGTGGCTCGAGTGGGCAGCAGCGGCGCAAGCAGAAGGCCCAACATAAAGCAGACAGCACTCGACACAGTCCCTTCATTGGCAAATGGGATTGAAGTGAGCCCAGAAAGTCGGCTCGTCCAAGGATCCAGGCCCCAAGTCCCGCGCACAATGCATGGCCATGGACATGGCAATGGTAATGGCAATGGCAAACGCTCCATTAGGGTAATGAACAAGTTAACAGGCGCATATTTCTCATTTTTATTGCTGCGGCCCGGAGGGTTCATGTTGCGTTTAAATTTTTAATTTCAATTGCGGGGCGCAAATTAAGTGTGTGCCACGCCCACTCGCATACGGCGAGTGCGTCCGCTGTCGAGTGCTCGCCAAATATGAAGGCTGTCGACACAAACTGGCCAAAAAATATAATTATAAGCAAATTGAACCAAATTGAACAAGCTCCACAAATATATTGCGAATAAATAAACAGCGAAGGAGACAGCAGTTGCCGAAAACCGAAATAGAATGAGCCAAAAAAGAAATACAATTTTCGTTAATGAAGCGAGCAGAATACTAAAACAATTTGTAGTGGATATACCCTATAATAAAGGGTATATGGGTGACGGGGTATTGAGGTTTTGGTAAGAAATTCATCTTCTTTTATCTCTCATCTTCAATCTCGAATCTTCCGTCTCACATCTTCCATCTCCCATCTTAGAATTATGGAGATAGAAGATGGGAGATGACAGATGGGAGATGAATGTAAGATGAGAGATGGAGAAGGGCAGATGACAGTTGGCAGATAAGACACAGAAGATGGGAGATGGAAGATAGAAAATAGGAGATGGAAAATGCTTAGTATGATAGAAACTAGAAGATCGAAAATCACAGATAAAAGATTTTTGAGAGGAAATTAAAAATAATAACATATAAATAAAATATTAAGAAAACAATTTTATATTTAAATTAAAAATAGAGTGGAAGAAAATATAGTTCAGAGATAAATATTTATAACTACTTCTAAGAAATATTTTTATGTTCTTTCGGAAAAGATTATATATATATATAAATTTGATCTTATGTTGTGAATAAAATTTATTAAATCTTTTTATTTAAAATATTTTTTTCTTTTAAGCATGGTTTAGATATACCTCGAACTAAAAATAAAATATCTATCAAATACTAGCTATTATATATATATTTTTTTATTTTAAATAATATTAGAAGTTGAAATAAATTAAATCATTTTACGTTGTTCAGTTTAAATATTTTATTTATTTTAGTGATTTTTTGTTTTTTTTTTTTTAATGAAAAAATTCTTATTTATTATATTACGTGCATCAAAAAATGTTGAAATCTTGTCAAAATTTGAATTAAATAATTACAAAAAAAAAAAAAAAAAATTCAAAGAGCTTATTCGCTGAAGACGTATCTCAAAGTTCAGCATTGGCTGAGGATCTTTAATTTCAGTTATTATTCCAGCCGGCTGGCTAAATGACTGCGAAGCCAAGCCATTGGGTCGTGTTTGCAAACTGTCCCGAGTGTGAGACGCTGTCAGAGTCTGAGACAATGACTAGGCAAATTTGGGGCCAAGGGTTGTGCTCCTTCTCTTGGGGAGCGGGAGCAGCTGATTCAGCAGAAAAAGATTAATGATTTCTCATTGGATTGTCGCCGCGGCGTTAAAAACATTTTCTCGGGTCACGAGAAACTAAACGCTTGTATTTATTTATTTCCTTTTTTCTGGTTTTGGTTCTGCGCTTCACTGACTGTCTCCGACTTTGGCCAATAAAATGAAATTAAATAAATTTTTGAGCCAAATCTTATTTGTATATTTGTCAGTTGACGTTGGCCTTGTTGTGGCCAGGCCATGTCGTCGTCGTGGTATTTCTCGCTGCTGTCGATAATGCTTTTATTTCGTTTCATATTGGCTTTGCCATCGCCTTATTTATGTCAATTTGTTGGCGAACATTTTCTAAGCCATTTGTTCTTGGACTTTATGTTTATTTGCCTTTGTTTTGTAATATTCCAAAGTGGATGATTGCAAAGTTTGCCCAGAGCTAACAGCCAAATGCGAGAATAAATACGACTTAAGCTTGTGTTAAAACTTTTACCAAGATAACAAAATAATATCAACATATATATGTAATAAAGTTAGCGCACTTTAATTTTTATTCAATTTTTTATTGTTTTCAGCAAAAAAAAAAATGAATGCTTTAAGTCAGACAAAAAATCTCTTGGCATATTTGATGAGTCGAAAAAAAAAAAACTAAAATCAATAGAAAAACTGCACTTGAACCACTTCAGTGTACACAGAAAAAAAAATCGATTATTTATAACAAAGCCAGCGGAGATGGCTTCAAATAATTAAAAAAAAAAATGAAGCCAATTCGTGGCATGTTAAGTGGGCGAAAATCGAGCATACGCAGCGTGATACGCAGTCATCACGTTGGCAGCTTGCGATGATAAATGGAGAGTCAAAGGCCAGCGCCAACATGGCTTGTCATGCAAATTTCCGATGGCCTTTCAACCGAAGTCAGCAAATATTTAAGCAGGTCCGTGTAACAACAGCAGCGGCGTGGGTATTTCCTTGTGGTGAACCCAAAACGTTGAGCCCGTTTGTGTTGCTCAAATTGCATGCAAATGTATGCACATAACACAACAGGGAAAGGCACACAGGGACACAGCCAACAAACACAATAACAACAACAGCCACAGCAACAGCAACATTAACACCCAACGCTTGGCACAGCAGCTGACACCGAGTATTATTTACAAATCCACTTCTCGTTGACTTTTAAGCCAATAATAATATTAACCAAGCGACCGAATGAAAGTAGATGCGCATTTCCATACGACCCATGCACAAATCCAACAAATTCTGACTTTCCTTTGAATAAAGGCGATAAATATATATTTTCCTTTATTTTATTTAAATTAATAATTCAAATAAATTAAAGCTGACAATGAGTAAAAGATTTATTGAAATGAAGACTTAACCAAGTGAGTGTGATACTATTTGTCAAAAATTGTATTTAGGTCTTTTACTGTATTGAGATTAAGATAAATTGAGAATTATTTTAAATTTAGTATAAAATTGCCTAAAGACTGCTGAAGAGATGAAAATAATAAATAAATTTTATTAATAGACATTCCATATTGATATAAATGTTTGATTGATGGTTTAGATTGAGCTGAGGCACTCCATATGCTTGAAATATATATAGCAAGACCAAACAGTCAGCTTAAATAATATTGTCATTGATGTGGTTTAAAAATTAAAGCACAAACCGTTTTAAGTAAATGGGGAATATTAAGATATAAAAATATTTTAGAATGCATTATTCTTTAAAGTTTTAAAAAGGCAAAGAAAATATAATAAAACTGATTAATACTAAAATAAATATTTTTATAAAATATGATATACTAAAAAAAAAATGAATTAATACTAAAATAAATTAATTTTATACCAAAATAAATACTCTTATAAAATATGATAGTTAAAATATTTAAATATGAAAAAAAAATGTATATTTTTTAAATAAAAACTAATTAAAAAAAAAAAAAAAAATTTAATAAAAACCTATATGTTCAACTTGTTAAGCTGCCAAGGTAGTAGAAAGCCTGTTTAAATAAAATGTAAATTATTTTTTTGAAAAAAAAAAAAAATAAAATAAAAACCTATAAGCAAATTTGTATTAAGCCGTAATTTTTAAATTCATTTAAATTTCATTATATTTTGTATTTTTATATCATTAAAAAAATAATATAAATTAAAATAAATGGCAAGACATGGAAATTAAATGATTAAAATAATAGTCAATGCATATATGTAATATAGATATGAATATTTTTTACAAGATATATATAAAAATACATAATATAAAAAAATCATAAATTAACCAGATATTATACATTAATTTTCTTAAATGTGCTTAATGAAGTACTGAACTAATTTTCATCCACGCCACACATAATTAAGTAGTTAATTTTTTTTTTTTTACTACACACACACTTGAATGCACAACAATACAAATAAAATTAAAAAAAAAAAAAGTGAGCTGTTTGAACATTTTATAAATGAGCTGGGAAATTGATGCCAACACGTTTTTAATTTGCAAGCCGTGTGGGCTATAAATCTGTCAAGTCAAATTCGTGTAGTTTTTTATGGACTTCAGCTGTCTTCAATTCGCATAGGAAAAGAAATGGAGAGAGAGAGCGAGTCAGAGTGAGAGAGAAAGAGAGAGAGAGAGAGAGTGAGGGCTGCTGCTATGCTTTCAATGCAGGCCACGTTCTGGGCAGCAAAACCGCAAACCCAACGCTTAACTTCGTCGGTGGTAATACAAACGACAATTACAGTTTGCCTTCAAATGAACGTACAAACAGACGAACCGCAATTTGATGGCCGACCAAATGAAACGGACATACACACAGAGTGTGAGAGAGAGAGAGAGAGAGAGAGGGTGAGCCAGAGAGAATGGGAAATGGCAATGACCAGAGCAAATCTGTGCGGTTAAACGCAAGTGTCAGCTGTCATTTTAGTGCGGGGAATGCAAGAGAGAGAGAAAAAAAAAAAACAAAATACAAAACGATCTCTGGTATATGCAAAGGCAATAATTCTTTGAGCAAGTGTAACAAGAAAATAAGGGCAATGGCAACCAGACGTAATGAAAAGCGCATAAAAAACTCAGCAAAGCAGCTGAGACCGAGCGAGACAGTCAGAGAGCACTGTCACTTGGGTAAGTAAAGCTGGGCAAGCTGTCAAGCTCTGTATGTGTATGGACTGCACCGAATGAGTGCTCCACACCAGTTTGGCAAGCGTTACAAAAACAGAAAGAAATAACGCCCAGATTTCCATAAGGCTACAAGATAGATGATAGTTTCTTTGGCCAACTGTCGTTGCCACCTTAGATTAGGGCAAAAGCAAAAGCAACGCACAGCATAAATGGAAAACTCTGTGCGGTTAAGAACAAAGCGGCGACTTAAGAATGCTTAAACCTGATTGCTTGTAGCCTTCGAAGTTTCGACAAGTGGCCAAATGAAACTATGTTTGTAAAATGCAGACCGAAACACAAGAGACAGCTTAGTCGACTATGGCTTACTTGATGCTGTATGAGCAACATTTAATATGTTCCCAAGTTTCTTTACCCAACACTCGAATGGGTTTTTTCGGAGATACTCTCAGATTTTTGTCATTTCGAACAAGATTTTATCTTTAGTTTAAAATATGGAATTTGGATTCAAATATTGTTACTAAGATTCACACATGTTAATCATATTTTAAATATTATAAAATATTATTTTTAATATTATTCAAAATAACCATCATAGTAAAATAAAAAATCATGTAAGAATTAGAATATTTTTTTTTTTTTTTAAGTGCAGCTAGAGCTGATTGAGCAGAAGTTTTGCTCTCATGATAGCTCTCTATATTTTGCTTGCTCTCTGGGTGCACTTGCTGCGCTTCATATTAAATATGATAAAAGTAGTGCAAAATTGAATCTAGAGCAGTGCAGTTCACTTCTTTTGGAGTCCCAAACTTGTTTTAATTCTGCATCCAGTTGACTGGGTCTTTGCCACGAGAAACACACATATAAAAATCATATTTCGCCCTTGCAACTATAACCTTTTAATGCGCTGCCTTAAAGGGATTTTAATAATTTAATTTATTAATTTAAAATAAGTTTTAAATAATTCAGTTTGCCAATATTTTAGTCTTTCAACTTCTTTAATTTTTTTATGCTCTAATTTCGAGTAGTTTTTTTATCTCTTGGCTGAAAATTTGAATTTTCAATTTGGAAATATATTAAAATATTTTTTTTTATAATCAATTTTTTTTTTTTTTAATCAATTTTCTGCTTGTGCTATCTTTGGTTTGAATAAATATATAAATAATATTTTCATAATATATGATTTTATATAAAATGATTTAAATTTACTAATAAATACTTGGCATAAATCAATTTTTTAAAAATTTCTAAAGAGAATTTTCCCAAATATATTTATATTTTGAATATTTATTTTTTTGCTATACTCTTTTAGAATTTTGATATATTTTATCTTAAGTATGCAAACGTGCTTATAAAATTTAGTTAAATCTCATAAATAAAGTTACAATTATTTCAGCTCAGCCTCGCAATGAGCTTAGTCACTCTAAGACTCACTCAACTTTGACAGTTGAGACAATTATTATCCGATTTTCGTGATTAGCAGCTTATTCTCCGCATATAGCTCATAGACAGCTATACCCTAACGTAAATCTGACTATATGCAAAAAATAAAATGCCTTAAGCTGTGAGCCGTATAAAAAAAAATGCAGCTTATAGCAAAGCGTTCGTCTGAGGCGTGAGCCAGTCCAGCGTCAATTTGTTTGGCTCTCACAGCCAAGACGAAAAAAAAAAAAAAAAAAAAAAAAACGAGAAGATGAAACTAAAAACTTCATCTATCCATCTTGGCTGCTGCCAGCTGCAGTTGCTGCTTAAAAAAAAAAATGCTACTTGGAAGTGGCAGTGGAGGACGCAGCATAGACATCAGCTTACTGACTGTTCCTTTGGAAGGACAACTGGCCAGCTATACAGCTGACCGGCCATAATGCCTGCAAATCGCCTGATTATGTGCTTAAAGCCATAGCTACTGCATGGGCCATACATTGCAGGGACATTAGTCGGCCGTGAGTGGGCAGCAGTGCGGCCCAGTGATGCCTCGATGCCTTGGCTGCTGGGACACTGGCTAGCTGAGGCATGTCGCTGTCGGCCCCAGCAAGGGCTTTCATCACCAAGCAGATGTCGTGTTGAGAGCTTCATGTTGCCTCGCTCGGCAGGATTTGCATAGCATTGCAGTTGTTTAGCTATTGTTTTTTACCAACAAGCGCCAGGACCTGCTGTGAGTCGGCGCCGGTCTTAGCCGTATTTGTTTATGTCGCTGTGTGTGTGTGTGTGTGTGTAAGTGTTTGCGTGTGTATGCTAAAATCATAGTCATGTCCATGAATATCCTTAGCTGATTACATGCACCGTAGCTTATAAAAACAAGGACAACAGCAGCGGCGACAATGACAACACTGTGCTCCCAATGCGGGGCTAATATCCAAGCTGTTCGTCTGGCCCAGAGTTATGTCCCACTGCCAACTGGCAACTTGGCCTGCCAGCTTCAATAGAAACTTTTAGCCCATAATAAAATTAAGTTCATTTACAGCTTGCTGCACACACACACAAACTGCAAGTGGGCATAGAAAATAATTATGGAAAGTAACTAGGGGAAAATCCAGTTAATGTGACAATTTTGAAGGTTTTAAAATATTAACAACTAACCAAGTTAATAATTAATATGTTAAGTTTTATTTATATATAAATTTATATTTTATGTTTTTTAATTTTTTTTCGTAATTTAATTTTATTGTAATAATTTTTAAAAAAAATATATATATATATTTAATGTTATGTTAGCTTATATTATTACTTATTTATAATTATTTTATTATTTTTTTATTTTTGCACAATTATTTATACTTTTATTTTGTATATTATATATTACAATCATATATAATTCTTTTAAAAAATTTGACTTTATTTTAATTCTTAAATTTTCTTAATTTTGATTCTTAAAATATTCGTAAATTGAACTTAAAAATATATTTTTTTTATATCCATTTCTATTTTATTTATTAAGTTTATATTCTTTTAAATTATTTTTAAAATTGTATTTATTTTTATTGCTATTGATGTTTTATGTTATTTAAAACTAAATTTATTTTGTAGTAAAAAGGAAAATTGGAAATAAATGTTATTTATTTTCCATTTTTACTAATATTTTTAGGTAGAACATTGATGATTCAATCATAATGTATATAAAAAAGAACTTTGTGAATGAAAATATATAAATAAATGAATATCTCAAAAAAGTATTGGTAAATAATACTTGTATGTACCCTATGCCTGTGTCAAGTAATCTTAAAAATAAAGTCGTTAAAAATATATATATATATATATTAAATATTTTCATATATATTTTGAAGACGTTTTTATTCTCTACTTTGAGCATGTGCAAAGAATGACATAAAAATCAATACAAATATTTAGCGTTGTATTTTGTGATGAAAATTAAATTGAGTTTTGAATAGGGCCGTGTGAAGAGCGATGAAAAGGCGGACATGAGCTGTATGTGTATGGGCCGAGCCGCAAGTTGCGGGCGATCCATTTGAGAGGCACCACGCGGCGGGCACTTGAAAAACCACTTGGCCGCAATTACGCGCTGTTAATGAACGTCAATTGGGCGGCCACAACAAGTTGAAAATTATGCGACCCATAATGGACCGGCGCTGGAGTGGAGCAGCTGTAACTGAAACTGGTGGAAGTGGAAGTGAAGCTGCTGTGGGTTTTTGATCTGCGACTGACAGGTGGACGCACTTAAAATGTTTACCCAGTTGCCTGGGCCGATGGGGCTGCCTTGGCTGCAGGGCCCATAATGCAGCCAATTAATTATTTGGCGTGTGGGATGCTGACTGACAGCTGGGCATGTTATTATTGTTCCCATGCGGAGAAGGACACACGCTGGACACACACCCACACTCTGGGTGCAGAGCGTGATTTATATTTTAATATGGATTGCTTTCATTATGCATTTTTCGCCCATTTGGCGCCATTGGGTGCCGAGTAATTGTAATTTCTGTTATTTAAAAATTTATGACCATCGATGTGCCGGAAGCGTGCGACATTGTGCAGCAGCCAGGATACAGACGGCCAGCCAGTCAGGCGAGCATCGGGTCGGGTAGGTGAAAGAGCAAAAAATAATTGAATTTTCCTTATTTCTGCTTTAGCTGCAACAAATTGAAATTCCATATGGAGGGCAGCCGCAGGCGCATAATGACGTAAAAGGATCGAACTTACGTATTAATTAAGCACCTGAAAAGACCTGACTTAAGTAGCAAAAAGTGGCCAAGACTCGAAAGTTTCGCGGCAGAGCTTAAAGCGTTCAGTCCAGTCCTATCGACCCAGCCAAGTGATTAGATCGTAAGCTTATTTACTTAACGTTTAAGCCCTTGGCTGTTAACATCATTAGACATTGCCGTCTATAATGGGGTTTGGCGTTGCCTTTGGTATTGGCACTGGCGCTGGCGCTGGCGCTGACTTACGGTAAACTTTCTCTGGGGTAAAATCAAAATAAATAAAATCGCATAATAAAAATTGAAGTGGGGAAAGTTTTGCGACGTGCCAACTGCGTGTCCTGCGAACTTTCAGGCCAAGAACAAAAAAATAAGAGCAGAGCAGATAAGATGTAAGCGCGGAGCTACCCTGTGATAGCCAATCGAAAGTTATCTATTTTGAGAGTCGAAAGAATTGAGTGAGGGGATAGAGAGAGCAAGTCTTAAGCTACCTTAGAGTTTTCCTTTGAAATTTAAATGGATATAAGAACTCTTTTTAAGTTTTCTAGATTTTAATAAATATATTATGCATAAAGTGTCGAAATCGATACTTATTGAAAACTGAATCGGGCAACGAAATTATTATTCCACATTATTGCATGAGATATAAAATATTCACGCGCCAAAGCTACCTCGAGAATTAAAGGGTATTTTTATTTTTACAGATTTAAAGAAAATCTTCTGAAAATCGATACTTATCGAAAATTAAGTTACCAAAACATTTTTCATATGCTACATCGCTGCATGAGACAAAAGTAATTCAGATGCTCAAGCTACCGAAAACTACGATAATTACAGAATATTCTTATTGCTATTGAAATATACAAAATGGTACAGAAATTGAATTTATCGTAGATCAAGTTAGTTCAATCGATATACATATGCCACATTGTTACAGGGTATTCTCATCGCTATCGACGTCTAGAAAATCGTACAGAAATCAAAGGTAATGGAAATAATAAAGGCAAACGATACTTCCAACTAACTGTGACAGGTGTGAGCACGGCACGAGGACAATAAATTGACAATCTAGTTGCTAAAGCGTACAATTACGTGGGGATTAGCGCGAAATCTTTGTGCACGTCGTCGTGGCAACGCAGGCGCGCGTATTGAACAAAGTCCGTGACTGCGTGAACTTTGTGCCGACAAAAGGGAAAAGTCTCAAAGGGAATGCTGCTTAACTTATAATTACGACACGGAAAATAACTCAATTGATTGCCAGAGTCGACACAAATGGCAAATACTTTGATTTGAATAAAGCGAAGTTGGCAATCATTAGCCATTTATGATA
This sequence comes from Drosophila mettleri, assembly GCA_035047625.1. Lineage (NCBI taxonomy): Eukaryota > Metazoa > Arthropoda > Insecta > Diptera > Drosophilidae > Drosophila > Drosophila mettleri. The sequence goes on from JAWNPI010000072.1 coordinate 6,514,189, forward strand.
TTATTCTAAAGCAAGTAGTCAATGTAATTCAATTATATTTATTTATTTATGCATTCATCCATTATAAAAGTCTCTCTTTCTGTCTCCTTGTCGCGCTGTTACTTGTGCAGCTCAAGTGTAAGTCTGCATTTTTGTTGTCCTTCTTCTACTTCGCTTCTTTTTTTTTTTTGCTGGCTATTTGCACTCTTTATCTTGGCTATGACATGATTTATATGCAGCTGTTTTATCTGCTCAGCGCACACACAGAGCGAGAGCCAGAGCCCAGAGTGCAGCATATTTTGGTTTTGGTTTCGGCTGCCACAGTCCACAGCCCAAATACAAAAGGCGACAGCGCTTTACCTACACACACACACACACACACACACACACACACCAACACACATTGTCAGCATAAAGTTTAAAATATGCATAAAGTGAACTTTAAATTTTTGGCATTTGTTGCCTCAGGTTATTTCTGTTTTATATTTCACTTGCACGTTCCGCATTTCCTTTAGATATTTCATGTATAAAATGCAAATGGAAATGAATATTTTCTCCATATGAGCCTCTAATTGCTTCTCTACATGCGGATTCATTAAATTTTCACCTCTTCTCCTTTATTTCTACAATTTCATTTCACTTCAGCATGCGATTGTCCCACTTTGATGTGCGATGATATCCAATAAAGTGGAAATTTGGGGCGCATTTCAGTTCAAGTCAAAAATAAGCCTTCAAGAAAAGCAAAGAACATTTGCAATGATCAGCAAATTATGATCAGAGACACAAAAAACTTGCTAATAATATATACATTTATATAAATTATTATATAACAAAACCATTTTACCCTGTTTTCCCATTTTCAATGGGATCAGGGTATAAAAATATTTATATAAATTATTTTATAGAAATTTTTATATAAATATTTTTATATTATATTTTTATTTAAATATTTTTATAATTATCTTTCCACTCCGCTCGAGCAAGTACATTGCAGTCACACGCATGAGAATCGGTTCCTTTCTTTTATATGATATTTAGGTTGCAAAACTGTACAGGCTTTATAAATAAAGGAGTTTGAGCTGCATAATTTTCCTATTTAATTCAATTTTTAACACTCCAATCTCAGCTTTCCACGCTCCCTAAGAGCCTAGATATATACATATATATATATATGTCTAAATATATTTATCATTTATAATTATAATTTAATTATTATAATTTATAATTATATCTCTTATCAAAATGTAGATATATAGATAGATATATACATATATATATATATATATATATATATATGTCGAAATATATTTATCATTTATAATTATAATTTAATTATTATAATTTATAATTATATCTCTGCTCAAAATGTAGATATATAGATAGATATATACATATATATATATATATGTCTAAATATATTTATCATTTATAATTATAATTTAATTATTATAATTTATTATTATATCTCTGCTAAAAAATGTAAATGCATTTATGAATAACACTATATATATTTTAATTCATTTTGCCACGCCCATAGTAGGCGTGTCTGTATATAACCTTAATAGTAGAGGTAGAATCCTATAATTAACTATTGATAGATGTTGCCTATCATAGATACTTAACGATAGTGTAAGCGATCGAGATAGGGCAGCAATAGAAAGGAGAAGCAAATGATCAATGAGAAAAGTAAAAGCTAAGATAAGCGACTGTTGTTATTGATGTTAAAAAAAAAAAGTAAAAATAAAGAACAAATTAAATAAATAAATTAATAAAAATTTAATAATTAATAAAAAAAAATTAAAAAATAAATAAATCAGCTTCATTTTGAGTTTCCAGCTTTTAAATTGCAGAATATACATTTTTTCTTGATTTATCATGTAGATATATTTACAATATACTATTGATTTTGTTTAATTCAAATAAATCTATATTATAAATTTAAAGTCCCAAGCATTTCAACTAATCTAGTAGCTGATATACCACAATGCCGCTAATGGACGTATCAGGATAATTTTAATAAATTATCCAAAGAATATATATTCATAGTATTCAAGTCTCTATCACGAGGGAAGGAAGTGCGCACAGCTAAGGCCAATATGCTTATTTTCCCATTCAGAAACAGAGTATAAAAAGTTGTAGACAAGCAGACACGCACACTAAGCCAATACACTCGCTTTTTGTCGTGGTAGAGCCAGTTGGCATCAATTTTTCACCTGGCAACTTTTGGCGCACACGTAACACGGAGCGCCATGGGCGTGGCGAGCGCAAAAAACCGTTGCATACATTTCGGCGTCTGCAATGGGTGTGTGTGTGTGTGTGTGTGTGTGTGTGTGTGTGTAAGCCATAACTTTGGCAGGCAGCGTGACAGGCAGCGCCAGCGGCAAGCAGCGCAGTTTTGGTGGCATGCGGCATGCGGCATATGGCTAAACTTTATGACCAGCGGCTAAAGCAGCTGTGAGCAGCAAAGACGCGGCCGGATAAGTGCGGCCAGGTCGCACGCCCCCATACGCAACACTAATCCATTTGCTCGCCCCTCACGCATTAAACGCATTAAGTTTTCGCACTGAGTTTGCTTTTTAATTGAATTGTATGGGCGGCGGCTGCTGTGTGGGCGTGCTAAGCCAGCTCTTTGTTTACACTTGAAACTATTTACACGCACACACATAGAGTCTGTGCTTCATGTGGAAAAATCTAATTACTTGGCTGCTGTTTAGCCAGCACCAGAGAGTGAGAGAGAGAGAGAGAGAGAGAGAGAGAGAGAGAGAGAGAGAGAGACAGAGAGTCTCACAAACAGCAGCAGCTAGAGACGGCAGACAGCATTAGCAGCTGGTATCTTTGTTTGATTTTACGACAGTGCGACTAGGACGCGTCTACGTGGCGTATGCACAATATTTGCCAGGACTCCAGCACGCGCTCGTTGGTACATTAAGTGCTTATAATTTGAACAGAAAATGCGCGTAACTTATGATGTTTACACATGACTTACAAATTGTTTACGTCGTTCGGTTTCAGCTTACGCCAAGGATGCACACGCATCCACCCACACACAGACAGAGTTAACCACAGATAGCTGCGGTGCCCACGTAATGGCTATGGCCTGGGCTGCTGTAGCAGCTGGCAGTCGAGCGCAGCAGCTGGAAGCTGTGTGGGATTTGCTTTTGCATGGTCTACCTCCGGCATGCCCGGCCACGCCTCGTCATATTTGTCAAGCACTTGAGCACGTTGGCATTTGCGTTGCGGCCAGCATCGGGCTAAGCCCAGCAAAGAATTTATTTAACTGGGCTAAAAAAAAAGAAAAAAAACTGGAAAAAAGGCAGAGGAAGCGAACATTAAGCAGCGCGTGCTGTGAGCAGCTGCAAGGCACACGCGGCACACCGTAACCTGGCAATAATCATAATCTATATTATGATTTATCAACTGAGTAAGGCGAAACTTTTTCACAGCTCACAAGAGTTTAAAGTGGGCTCCTCCATGCACATGCCAATCATAAAGTTTATATTTCACATGCATAAAATGGTAATACATCAATGTCAATCAGTGCCCAGGCCCAGGGCCTGTGACTAGAAATCAATAAATATATATATATATATATATATCCCATGAGAGCTGAAGCATTTAATTTGCATTATGCAAATAATTTGCAAGTTCAGCTGCTGCAGCTGCAGCTGCAGCTACAGCACAAATCCCATTCCCAAGTCGATCCATCAGCGCACAAAGGACGATCTCAATCGTTGACAAGGGCCGTGTGATGAATTCCCTTGAATTTCGTTGCGAAAATAAGATTTGCTTCACTCGACGCCAGGCATGACAGCAATTAATGTAAATGAGCTTTTGCTTCGGGCCTGGCGCAGGCAATTACACATTACGCATACGCAGCGTGGTGCCAACAAAAATAAAAACATAAAAAAACGAGAGAAAAAAAAATGAAATCTGCCGCTGGCTAAAGGCATTAGCTTAGCTTTTCTGTTATCGTAGGCGGGAATTGAGTATTATATACCAAAACAATTTATGCTTAATTTAAATTAATTATCGCCCAGTTTGGAGGGCAGCGCTCTATCGCGTTGTCCGGACAACTTGTGCCAGCAAAATTAATTATATGCAATAACAACAAAGGCAACGCGCTGACATTGTCGCAAAATCCACACAAGCCAGAACATTTCGACCAACCAACGTTGCAGCGAAAATACACAAAAAAACTGGAAAATATCAAGAAAAAAATTTCTATCAAACACGTCGTTTTTCTTTACATTATTTTTAGTTTCTCTAATTTTTATTATGCTGTTTTTTTATTAGAAATCAATTAATTTCATCTTTACGTTCCAGCAAGAGCATAAAAAGTATTTCGAGCTCTTGCTCTTGTTGGCCTGCCGAACTCATTAAGCAAACAATGAATAATTTATGCGGAGAAACTCGCTCGCTTCACTGGAAAACAAGGAACATTCTTAATTAGATTCCTAGAAAAGGCAAACAATTAATTAACATCTGTACATTTGCAGGAACTGCGTCTGCTTCTCGTACTTCTTATGCTCGATATGGCGTACAAATATTTTTCTCTTGCATAATTTAATATGCATTTAAACATAAATTTATTTACAATTAGCCAAGTCCATTGTTATGCACATTTACTAATTGTTTCTGAATCTTAATTGGTTATTAAATTATTGACTTGAAAGATATTTCAGCTCAGTGGCGTAAATAAGGATTATATACCAAATGCTTTATATGAAAGTACAAAAATTGTTTTAATGGAAATATTTTTTTTGTTTTCTTTTTTTTAAGTTTATTTTTAAGCATAATAAATAAATAAATAATCATATATATTTTTTCATATAATAAATATAACAAATATTTAAAAATTATAAATAAAATTACAAAAACTTTATTAAATATTAAAAAAAGCAACATATTATTTAACAATAAAAACAATAGAAAATTTTTATTTAATAATAACTTATATTTATAAACAATGTTAATAATTATTAAATTAAAATTGTTCATATATATAAGTTATTATTAAATAACGTAGTTTTATATATATTTATAAGAATAATTTAATTATTAAGAAACGCATTTAAATGTTTCAACATTATTAAAAAAAATATTAATATATTTTTACATTACTACAAAAAAAAAAGTACTTATATATAAATTAGAAATTTTCACAATTTTTTTACGTGTGTCAAAAATTGAATTATTAATAAAATTTTGATATCATCTTAATGCACAAAAGACAAAAAGCAAAACTATTTATTTTTTTAAATTATTCATGATAATTTATAGTTATTATAATTATGGACAATGCAGAACAAACTTTCTTTAAATGTACAAGGTGTTCAGTCTTGGCAGAAATTTTCGGTCCTGTTAAAATAGAGACTATATAAGCAACAGCATGGATGCCTGGCAGAGAGTCTACGACTTCGCCGAGGAAAAAGAATATCACATATACGACTTGGCCTTAGGAATGTAGACGGCAGTGCTCAGAGAATGAAGGCAGCACATTAGTTTTTTTTGCGGAATAGTTTATGGTTACATGGCGGAATGCGCTCAGGAAACAGCAAAGTTTTTAGTTGGTAAAGAATAGAGCTGACTGACGGTCAACATCAACAAAAAAAAATTAGATTGTTATAGTGAAAATTACCGTAAATCTTAAAAATATGCCAAAAAAGGAAATAAAATATTTTATATGCATTTTGTATTTAATTTTTTTATTTAAAATGTAAGCTACTCAAATTCATAATTGCCAAATTTAATCTGTACTCATCATGAAATGAAGTACATATTAATTGAAGCACTCCCCAAGCGACTGGCTGTATTAAATTGTTGTAAAAAATGTGAACATGATAAAAGGAGTGCATTAAACCTACCCGCGTTGGCTGCGCAGCTCTTGACTCTGTTTTTTTCCACTGATAATCCAAATGATGCGTTTTGTTTATGGCTGGCTTTTAATTAAAGCATTTAGCAGTAGCACACACACAGGTACACACACGCGCACACAGATGCACTTGATATGACATTTTATTTGTTATATTCTTCTTTGAAACGTGTCGTAGCTATAAATGTTTTATAAGCTTTAATTATTCAACAGAGCATTTTTTCCACAATATATATGTTAATATATTTATATATATGGCTTTTATTTAAATGCATGCTCAATTATTGCCAGCACACGTACACTTACACTCACACACACACAGACACTCACACGCACACCGCAATAGTTGTATGCAGATAACAACACTTAAACACGCTTATGCCATCGATTTATTGCTGTTTGCCATTTGAAAATATTTGGAGCACATTTATGTGAAAAACAAATATATTTTTTTTTTTTTTTTTATATATATTTATTTATTATATAAAAAGCATTTACATTATATTTACTTTTTTTTTTATCTCTTTTAATCATTTATTTTTGTTGGCAATTAGGTCAGAGTATCGAATAATTTGATTATGTTTCAAGTGTTTCAAGCATATTTTTTATTTAATTTGTTTGAATAATTATTTAAGTATAAGTAAAGGATTTTTTGTATTTATCTATATTAATGCAGCATATGCTGCTTGATTTTTGATTAATTTGCTTCACTTGTTTATAATTAAATTGAATTTTGTTTGCGCTCAATCAATTAAATTCTTTTGAATTTTGACTGGTTTTATTTTCACTTGCTGTTTATATTTTAAATATTTTTTTTTAGCTAATTTAAAATTCATTAGATTTTTTGTAGCTTTTAAAGTATGCTTTTTTATGATTTTTATTTTCTAATTAATTTGATGAATTTTTTTTCAAATGCAATTTTAATTTTGCTTTATTAAAATTTTCTATAATTCTATATGAAAAGCAATTTTTGTTTTTATGCTTGGTTTGCTAATTTTAAAATTATTATTATTAATTAATTATGGTTTCTTTACTCTCGCACAAATTCACTTGGCAATTTAATTTTGGTTTTTATGCCGTTTTGTCGATGGCTAATTGGTGTTCTACGCCTGCTGACAGCACAAAAAATATTGGCACTGGTCCTGGCAACAAGTTCGGCCAGCTAAATGTTGAGCCAGACAAAATTTCCACTTCACAAGCCGCCGCAACGAACAAAATTAAATTTGTTTTATTTATTTTTTTTTCTCTTTTTTTTTTTTTCTTTTAACGATTTTGATTCTGATCAGCAATTAGCCGCGCCTCATTGAGCATTTAAATTTCATTTGATTTGGGGAGAAGTCGACTAAGTGCAGCCGGTGAGCGGCACACAAACTACGCGTTTTATATTCTGACGAAAGTTCGGGCGAAGAACGTGAGCCGTCTGCCTGGTTGTGTGTGTGTTGTGCACGGTAACAGCGATGCCGTTTGACTGAAGACGGGATGCTGCTGCTGGCTGTCGTAGGGCTATGTGTGTGTGGCATGTGGCATGTTGCAGCGTCTGCCTGATTTCTTGGTCAATGTTAGGCATTTCGAATTGTTTGTGGATGCCATTCAGCAATGCGCATGCTTCACTCTCCCACTCTCTGTCACTCGCTCTCTCTTCATGGACCTTCGGCTGACACACTTTTCTTTTATTTCATTCCCTTTTTATTTTATTTTATTTTTTTTGTGATTTTTTGTTGTTATTAAGGCGTCGCTTGTTGTAGTAGGTTAGTGCCTCGTCCTTAAAGTGGCGGCTTTCGGATTTCGAAGCGTGCTGCGTATTACTTAATATGCCTGGCACCTACGACGTTGCTGCTGGTATTTGGATTTAGCATAGCATAAATGATTCATGTGGCGTTATTAAAGCCACATGTTTACAGCTTCACGACTTCCATTCATCTTTAATTCACATACACACACACACACACACACACACACACATAAACAAACTTAGAGCTAGACTTAACTATTGGGTCAGTGTGATTTGTTCTTGGGCACATTTGTCTGGCACGCTGTAATAACTTTACGAGCGACAGCTGCAAATTCATTTATGTTAATTTGACTCGGTCAGACCAAGGGCTGGCCGCAAAAACCAGTGAGTGAAGAGCGCATTTAGGAGTCAACTACATTTATCAGTTCGCATGCACATCTCTGAGCCGACATTAGCTTCGCCTTTGTGCGTGTTGTTGTTATCGCCTTTGGCTGGCTTGTTGACAGCGGCCAACGAGACGTATGCGTTATTTTAATGAGCTTTTTTCATGTAGATTAGTTTTATGATTGCGTATATTAGTCTTGCCGGCGGCCGTACATCTAACAATCACATGTTTAATTATGCTGTCCGTGTGTCTGGCAGCAACTCACAACATAGCATAAGCTGTTTAGCTCCGTGTTGATTTCCGTTCAACATAATCTTTATTTCAGCTAGCAAATTTAATGCAATCAATCATACAAAATCTTGCTTCCTTTAATTAACCTAATTAGCTTGATTTGCCTTTACTTTACAGTTGCAGGCTTTTATAAATTAATTGAATAAATGCAAAAGTCAAATTTGGCCCGAATTTGAATTTTGTTTTTGGCATATTATTTAAATAAATTTAGAGCACAATTTACTACAATTTTTAATTGATCCAAATGCAATTCGAATATCTCTGCATATTCCACATTAAGTGCTTTAAATGCATTTAAATTATGTATGTACTAAGTATTAATGCAATCACTAAAATGATGGCATTTGCAGGTATTTTAAAGTATTTATGTATAATTTTATATATATTATAATATTATTTTGTATATATGTTATTAAAAATATTTTTGTAGCATTTTAATTTGATTTTAAATATAGAAAAATAAAATATTTTTTAGGTAATATAGATATTTAATACACTTTTAATAAATAAAAAAAAGTATGCGGTAGCTGCAAATGTTTTAGATATTGATATATATTATAAATATATTTTAAGTAATTTCTATTATTAAATAAAATGTGCTTGTGTATAAAGCAGTTGCTGAATATATTAAATATTTAATAATACAATATTAAATAGTTTTTTTAATATTTAATATACTCAAATATATTTATTATAGTTACTTCAACAGAGAATTAAATTTCTCTCATTAAGATATTTTCCAATTGTCATTAAATTTTAGGCCTCATTTGAGAGCAATCTTTATTCAGCCCTAATAAAATGTCATCCACTTTTCTTAAGTATTTAATTTTAATTTAAATACATTTGAATTGAGGAAATTCGCATTAGATGTCACACTCTGTTGTTTGCCCAATCTCCGTTTGCCATTATAATTCTGCATTTGTAGCAGCCTCTAAGTAGCTTATTGTGTAAACCAGTCAGTATACCTTGACGCACATGCGATTTTGACAAACAAATCTGAAACACATATGGCCAGAAGCTGCTTGCCGCTGTAACACTGCGTGGGGCTGTCAGTGATGCGAGCTGGTCGTAAGTAATACGCAGCTAAGTTTTAATCCATTGAGATCCAGTGCACACTGCAGCGGCAATGGCAACGCCAACGCACACTCATAAAGTCCGTTGAAATGCGCATTCATAACTCAAAATGGCAAACTAATTTACGCCAGACTTATTATCTAGCAGTGCCGTGGCAACACGTTGGAATACACCCCAGACACCCAGGCTACCTAATATACGCAAGAGGCAGACAACAGTTGACAGCAGCGCTGGGTGCTGGCGCCACACGACGAGCGCTAGACAAAAACAAGTTACGCGGCTTCAATAGAAAATAATTGACTAGGAGATACCCTAACTTAGACTAAATAAACTGATTTGCAGAGTAATAATTTAAAAATTTATTATTTTATTTATTATTTACAAATGTGATTCCTAAAATAGAATTTTTTTTATTTATTTATATATATATATATATATATATATATATATATATATATATATATTTTTTTTTTTTTTTTTTTTATTTATTTATTTATTTTTTTTAATGAATATTTAATAGATAAAAAAAATTTGTTTAACCATTTATTTATAATATATATTTATATATATAAATTTACATATATAAAAACTTCTACAGTGTATTCAAAGTCGATCAGCTTCTATATTTTCGGCCCTGATTGTAGCCACTTGGGCCAATGGCAAATATATTAACAGTTACAGTTAGAGCACGTGCGCGACAAATAGACAAAAGACAATGCAGCAGTTGCAGTGCGCGTGGGAGGGGCAAGCGTGACGCGCCAGCTGCCACTTGCTATAAAAAATGACAAAAGATAACCCGCCACACACACACAGACACACAGCGGGAGGCCCCACGTCCAGGTGCAGGTGTTTTGTCATTTTAACGCCACAGACGCCAAGATATAGACAGAGGTGGCTGAGAGAGATTGGGAAGGAAGGAGAGTCGTCTGTCTCCCAGACATGATTTCAGACTTGGGCTCTATGATGCTTTATTTACACTTGAACGAATTGTTGCGCATTTGCGACATCGCCAGCCGCTGCCACGGCGAGCGTCGCACAAATGAGAGTTTTGGGGCCTGGGCGAGAGACAAAGCACAACAACAACAACAATGATGATGATGACGATGGGCATATGATGAGTGCTGGTACAAGCAGCAGCGGAGCATCAGTGGATGCAGCAAATGAGCTGCTTCTTGATTTTCAATGGCACTCCAAGAACGACAGCGACATCAAATGCGACATGTCACGTGATTTGAATTGAAGATGTTGTCGCAAATGTGCATTAATTTGTCAGAGCCTCGCCAAAACGTCCTTAGAGCCTAATCCAATTTGTCCTCTATGTGTGGCGCAAGCGAAATGCGTAAATAATGAGCGGCGCAGAGCGAGCCACCACCAATCGAAGCGCCTCGCCTCGTCCACAATTGCATTGTATCCATGTGGAATTGATATGCTTAAGTGAGATGCATATCAGCTGCCAACGAGCACTATAGATCGATAATTGCATTGTCTCTTAAATATGTTGCTCGAGAGCTAAACAGCGAACGTAAATACGAATTACATAACTCTTAGAACCAGAGAGCTGAATATCGTTTATTTTTTACGAGTTCTACTCTATAAAAGTATTGTGCATGCTGAACATATATTTGTTATTAATGCACTTGCTCAGCTTTTTAACTTCTGTCTTGATAAATGCTTAGTTAATTTATGATAGTTGCTTGAGCTTAAATTTTACTTTAGCAATTTCATTTTATATATACATTTATTATTTATATTTACAATAAGCAATAAATACTTATAATTTTTTATTGAGCTTAGCAATATTACTATTGTTTTATATTAAATGAAATTTAAATATTTTTAATTTATTTAAAAATATATTATTATAATATATATTAATATTTAAAAATCTATTTTTTTTTTGTCATAAAATTTAATAAAATAAATTTAAATGTGTAGATACTAAAGTAAATGGTAAAAATTAAATTATATTTAATATTTAAATATGTATATAAAAAAAATTATTTTTGCCTAAGCTAAAATACTTAGACGATATTTTCAATATTTTATATTTATTTATATTTATGTAAGTATTAAAAACTTTTTTTAATATTGAGTAAATATATGAAATATATATTTTTAAATTCAAAAATATTATTTTATATTGTAATAAATTTAAATACATATTTTTATATTTTATGCATTAATAATTTAATAAAATGTATGAAATAAAAATATGAAACATATACAAAATAATTTATAATGTAAAAAAATATTTTATCACATAAAAATATTTATAAATTTAGTCAAACAAATTTAGAAATATTTTTATAAATTTAGTCAAACAAATTTAGAAATATTTTTATGTGATAAAATATTATTTTACATTATAAATTATTTTGTATATGTTTCATATTTTTATTTAATACATTTTATTAATACCACAGTAAATATAGATTTTTAAACATTAAATTTATGAATATTTTACATAATATTCTGTTCATATTATATCTTATATTATTTATATATTTTATATTTGCATTAAAGAAATAAAAAAATAAATTGCAATATTTTATTATCTCATGCACAGCTCCAGTGTTAAGTTAATGCTTAAACCTAATTTTTTTTTACTCTTAAATTCATGTCAGCTTAGTGTTAACGTGGCATTAACATTTATAGTGCCGTCCTGCTGCTGTCCTGACCTATGAATATAATTTGAATGTCAAAGGCTCATTTACTACAGCTGGGCGTGTTTAACTATCAGACCCTGTGCTGCCCTCATTAGATGGTATCCTAAAAGTCTAATTTTATTAGCTGTTAAAGCTCATGCTGATGCGGGGCTTCATTATCTAATGCCTATTTTCAATTTTTGCAGCTACGCACTTTAATCCTAGAATTTTCTTGTGTTTGCTGCTGTGCAAGCAATAAAAATATTTTAATGCACATTTTTTACGGTTGCCTTCCGGCTGCCCATTAAAAGGGCTGTGCCACGTGAAAAATGTGCAAGAGAGGGAGAGCGACAGTAAGAGAGCGAGCGAGAGAGAAGAGTGAAAAAAAAAGAATGAAAATATAAAATAATAATAACTGAAGGCAAACGTGCCGAAACTCATCTCATTTTGGCTGATTATGTTCCCGATGTTGGCTGGGTGGCTGTCTGGCTGCTCTTGAGGTTGGCCAAGAAATTTTGGGTTGGCGGCTCAGGGCCCACGTAAAACATGGCCATAAACTAATTGAATATTTTAGGGCATTATCTAAGCCATTTATTGTTTGAGTTTCGCTTCGCTGCATTTCATTTGCACCTGCAAGAATGGGGCGGTGTCGGGTTACAGAACTCCTTTCGGGAAAAGGACCAAAAATCTCCCAAACGAAATCTGATTTTATTTATTTATTCCACGCTTTCTTTTTACAGCTAGCCCAGCGCTCAACCTGTGCAGTCTCTTTGCTATTTGTATGCCCCGGAAGCCATTACAAATAGTCAAAAAAGTGTATAAGGGTCGCTGCGAAAGTGTATGTGCAAAGGCAGTTGATGGCTATGCTCGTATCGATGTTTGATCTGGAGAGCTGAGAGTGCTGAGATTTGAGAAGAGTTAAGAAATAAAATGAAAAGACATAAATTGTGAAGTCTTAGTATTTTTATTACTTATTACTCTTAAATTTATTTTAAGAAATAATTTCTATTAATTTTATAAAATAAATGGAGATCGATGTATTGGAAAATAAGTAATTTCGAAGCTGAACAACATTCAATTTAATGGAAAATTTGAAGAACGAATTTAATAGCCTTATTATGGAATTATAAAGAAACATTAATATTTAATATTAAGAAATAATTGCTATAAATAAAACAAATTAATAGAGAAAAATCGATGTATTGAAAAATATGCCATTTTTACGCTAACAACATTAAGTTAAATGAAAAATGTTAACAAATATTCTGAAACTATAGGGACGAATAAAGAGCTAAATATATAATAAATTTTTAAAAAAAAAATGTATAAATTTCGGTTCATAAATTATTATAAAAATTAGTTTAACTATGTACACATAGATACGCGTATGCATGAACGGATGAAGTATATTTAACCTTAAAATATATATTAAGAACTTTATAAAATATTAAAAGAGTTAGAAACTATATACTGATTAAATAGCATATTTCTAACAGAAGCTATTAAATTACTTTCAGAAATACAAAAAAAAAAAAAACCCTAGAATATATATGCATTCAAAGATTATTTAGTTTAATTTTTATATTTTTTTCGTTAATGGGCATTAGTTAATAGCTTATTATTTATTCATGCGGTAGATAAATATGACTTTTTATTATAAATATATTATTTTTTTAACATTATATTTTTCAAAACATATAAAGGACATTTTATATTTACTCTGTGATGAGGAAAGTTTTAATATATTCACCTCCTTCAGTTCCCATTATTATTATAAAGAGTATTTGTTAGTCGCGCACTACCAACTACAACTTACTTGGCTTGTTTTGTGTTTTCTTGTAATCGGTTTTTGCCTTACCGGTTTTTTTTTTGCTATATTTTGGTGTTTAATTTTTCCGGCTTTCACTTCTGTTGTTTTGGGGATTTTCTGTGCCACGGCTACAGTCTGGCTGGCTGAAGGTGTTTCGCTCAGCTGACATTAAATTTGTGAGCCATTTTTATTCTTTGTTTGTCTTCCGCTTGTTTAAGTGCTTCGCAGCATCCTTTTCATATTTGATTTTTGTTTACGTTCTCTGATTGTCCATTATTTATTTTGCTTTTCTAATGCTCCAAAACGCAAGAGATTTACTTGTTATTCAGCATTCCAAATTTCAATACCAAATACGGAAGCATCATAAAATTTTAAGTATTGCCGGCTTAAATAAAATGTGCATGGAAAATGTAATATAATTAAAGCTAAAGAGTTTTTAACCCACCGCAGCGCACTCGGCCATATCAATGTGTGTCCACTTAACGCTCAGCTTATAACTAATAGCAAAATTTAATTAAGCAGCCGCAACATGCAGCAAAATGCAGCACTCTCTGGGGCCTTGCTAAGCCGATGATGACTCACCGCCACCCACACACACACACACACACACACACGCACACATATTCTTTCGTAGGTCTTAGCACCGAAGAGGACCTTAGCCGGTCCGGCAGTGAAGTGCACTGGCGGACAATATAACAAATGAACCCTGTCAGTGGCGGCACAATAAAGTGAAAGACGAAGATGGAGAGTGGAATGGAACAGCGGGCAACATATTGAGCGTAAAACCCAAAGATTTAGCGTTACATGATGGCTTCGCTAAGACAACATATGCCGCATATACGGCGACAATTTATGGAGAGATAGGAAGAGAGAGAGAGTGAGAGAGAGAGAGAGAGCGCGCGGATGCTGGCATCATCAGGTTGACTCAGCTCGTCAGCGGGGTTCATCTATCATGTCTGCGTCTCTTGCAAAAGATCAAGTCAAGTGCTTGTTCCGCAGCAACAACAAAAATGAGAAAAATAAAAAGAAAATAAATAAAAATGCAGCAGAAAAAAAAAATATGAGCAAGGGAAACAGCAAAACTTAACTCCATTGTGCCAAGTGGCTGTTTATGATGCCTGTCTCCCTTCTACAGCTCTCTCTCTCTCTCTCTCTCTGTATCTCTCTGCCGGAAGTTATCAGTTGGCCAGACCAAGAAGGCGGCTTAAAATGTTGTTAGACCGCCTCTAGCCGTTGTTGTTGTTGTTGTCCTTGCACTCTTTACAATTTCTGCAGTGCCTGGAGAGTAGACTCATTTGAAATACGCTGCGCAAAGAGGGGTATATCAAGTTTGTTAAAAATCTTGAAACAATTCTGTGAAAGGCAAAAATATAAAAATTTCCTCAAGTCCATTTCAACTGGTTTTGAGCTTCCATAAAATTTCTATTCATTTAATTTATGCCTTTAGCTATTCAACTCGTAGAGCATTAAATATTCGCTAGCTCATGCATAACACATGCTTACACTCTTCCCTTCTTTTTTTTTTTTGGCTTTCAGCTTCAAGGCTTTGTCAACAAATGGTTTTCTTAAATTGTTTGCCCCTTGCCATTTTTCCATTTTAGCTAGCAGTCAGTCCATGTTATTGTTGTTGCCCGTTTGGGTGCTCTAAATAACAATATTTTTTTTTATTTTTTATTATTTTTTCTGTTAGTTTACAGTTTCCGCATTTGCCACAAAGCAAACTCTGGGCTGTGCCAATCGGACCCACTCCGTTGCTGGCCTGGTCTGGCCTGGTCTGTCCTGTTGCTTCTTGGCTTCCGCTTATCGTTCGTTTTAACAACGTTAATAATCTTATTTTGTGCCTCAATGGCGAGCCCCATTGTCCGGCAGCAACAAGAACCAAAATATATGCATAGCCTTTTATTGCATACCTTCAAAATGCAATTTTCGAAAGATACCGAAAAACAAGAGAGAGATAGAGAGAGAGAGAGAGGGAGAGAGAGAGAAAAAACGAGACGAATGGTTTTTACTGCCTCGTTGGGCCTGTTATATGACGGCAGCTATTGACTGTAGCCCCTGTAGTTAACTCCCAGCCACGCCACGCCCCATTTTGTAGCTGGCAAGTGCTTTAAATGATTTGCTGCTTGTTTTGTTAACAATTTCGGGATTTACAGTGCATGCCTCTCTAAATAGGTCTGTTGCCTTTGGCAGTTTGCTTAAATGAAAATATTCCACAGGAAATACCAAAGAAGGCGCAGCTCAAGCTGTAGAAGCAAGAGCTAGTGAAAATAAACAAAGCATCGTTTGACCTGTGGCACTCGGACCTGAACTTCAAATACTACAAAGCTAAAATAAATATTTAACAAGCTTTATTGTGTCTATCTAGATGGGCGAATCGACTGAAGCGAATGCTTTGCTGAATATGCATAGAATATGTGAGATGAAACATTTTTAAATTTGTATAGCTTAATTCAAATTGACTACAAAAATAGAAATTTTTGTTTGCATTTTAAAAATGTTAGTTGAAGTGCACATGCTCAAAAGTTAAAAGAAGCCAGATTTATTGTAATCTTGTGTGAGTGCAAAGATTAAGAAAACCAAGGAGAGCTGTTACAGGTCCGAGATGTATTTTTAAACACTCTTGCTTAAAATTATAGATATATGATTAGCTAAGATAACTCTGCATTTCTTCTAGCAGTAATATCACTACAATATATTTGACTCTTAAAGAACTTGCCTTTATCATAATCGCCTGCTGCAGAGATGCAATGATAAAAATGATTTTAAATATATTTTTTACAAATTTTGGAGCTTAAGCTTATTAAGCTTAATTCTTCTTCTAAATTTATTTTTTTTTTTTTAATATACAAATTATATATACAATTTATAAATCTAGAAAGCAAAAACTATTTTTTTTTTTTATAAATTAAGACATAATTAAAAATTATAATTAGATTATAAATTTTAGTAGAAATACAATTTTTGTCAGTTTAAAATTTAATATATATTTTATAATGTATTAAAATTGGTTTAAAAATGCTTTCTGAGCCTTTTGAAAATGTATAATAATTTAACTTCTTTATTAAGAATACTTTAAATTTTTAATATATTTTTAAATAAAAAACCAAAATATTATAAACACAGATGTAATACAATTTTTGTTAGATACAAATATTATTTAAAATAAAGAAATAAATACTTTTTGAACTTAAAAGAATTTGTAATAAGTAGCCTTATTAATTTACAATATTTTATATTTTTTTAACAGATTTCAGAATAAAAAGTTAAATTATTCTTATCGTAGAAAGAAACTGATTTTTGTTAGATAAAAAGTTCAAATTTTTAAAATCTTTTTATTTAAGGCTCAAGTCACTGAGATACCGAAACTCTTCCAGTCTCATCCATTTATGTGCTATGGCTTAGAGCCTGATTAGCTTAAATGTTATTTTGCTTGATAGCTTATAAAATAAGAAAAATCTGACAGGAATTTATTGTTTATTGCGTTGCTTTAGATCTCAGGTAAAATAAAATCAAATTCTTGTTTAATACATTTTTTTTTTTGCGTTGTTATCAATCAGTCTGTCAGGTCTTGTCTATTTTTAATTCTTTTAGATTATTGTACACAAGCTCAAGTTATGACACTTTTGTCAAGAAACGAACAAAATACTTAAGAGAATGAGAGAGAGACAACTTATGAGAGTCAAATATGATTTGTTAAGCTAAACATAAATACGAGAATATATATGTATATGTATGTATACATTTTGCCACAAAGCTTTGTTGTGTTGTACAAATGAAAATGTCTTGAGTGTTTAACAAACTATGCAAATAACATGAAATTTAAATAAATTTATGGGATCCTTTGATAAAAGTAGCCGTTGTGTGTGCGCTCAAACTCAAAGAGTCGCTTGTTAAACGGAAAAATTCATTCGTAATGTAAATGTTAAATTACAAAATTGTTCCTTTGCCATTTACCAGCATCGCAAAATGGGGGAAATTCCAACTGCCAACCAGGCAACCAGTTCAACTCTCCCCCACCTGCTGCACCAACCCTCCGCCTCCCGCTATCATTTTTTTTTTTTTTTTTTTGACCAGTTATATTGGACTTTGCTGTGCCCCAATGTGGCTGCAACGTGTGGCAAACACATTGAAATCCAATTAATGTAAATAAATACAAGAAAATCCCCGCATAAAACGAGACGAGTGCGTATGTTTTCTGTTTTATTTAAAGTGAGTGTGTTGCTTGCCACTGTTAAAGGGGAGCACGCGGTGCGGGGAGGCGGCGACTGTGTGTACCCTCAATGCAATTAACGTAGCTTTTGTGTGGCCTCCACTTTTGGGCAGCGCGTAGCGTTCGCGCCTTTACTCGCCCCCAATCTCTCAGCTTATCTGTCGTTGTTTGCGCTGTACTTAAGCCCAGCAAAAGCAAGTTAATCTGTTGCGATGTGCCACACTCAACTCTACTCAACCCGCATATCCTTAGACCTTGCCTTATGCCCAAAACGAACAAAAAAATAAAATGAATCCATACACCCACACACACCCACACACACACACACACACACACACTACTATAATTTGTTTGGGCTTTTTTTCTTCTCTGGCAGCAGACAGAACCGTTAAGCAGTTTCGTCTCGTTTTTCACTGCCCAACTGGATTTGCTTTTCTATATGCATGGCATTCTCCTAAAGACCTTTCACTCCAAAGCAAGGGGTATGATTGCCTCATCGGACAACTTGTCATTAAGTAACATCAGTCACAGATCTCAAATGGAGCTCATTCTATATAGTCTCCTTTAGGTTACAGCGCTTGCAATATATTAAAAAATCATTTCAATTTGAAAGCATTAAATATAATTATTTCAATGTTTACACAATTCTTTAGCGTGCATTAAAATTGAATTTAAATAATAAAAAAAAAAACACAAACAAACAAATATTCATTCAGTGTTTTAACTGTAACACGATAAGCACATTAGCGTTTATTTATTTATGCTTTTGCAGTCTATGTGTCAATAACAAATATGCACAGTACTAATTTTATTACTTATGCATTGATTTGCGAATGATGTTGAAGTGCCAGAGAGTGAAAAGTCGTGAATATACATAAATTTATTAAATAAATATATTATATAAATATTTGTAATTTTTAAATTAGGTTAAAAAGTTGTTTTTATTTATATTATATATTTAATTTAAAATTATTTTTATTTTTTTTAAATTATTCTGAAATGTAGGTATACAGTATTATATATTAATAATTATTTTAACATAGTTATCATATTTTCTTATTTTAAAGAAAAACAAAAATTTTATTGTTATGTATTTGAAAACATAAATAATAAATTTCAAAAAATTAATTTTATTAAAATTCTATAAAAGATAATGGAAAGTATTAATATAAAATTTGATTTAAAATTCTTATTAATATTTTACAATAATGAAGTTAATTTAATTTTATTAGTTATCAGAACATTTCTACATATTTTTTGTTTGCTTAAATTTGAAAATAATAATGTGTATTTAAATCGTGACATGAAATTTTATTTAATTTCTATTTTTAAATATTTTTGATTATTTTATTTTATTATTATATGTTTTAAACTAATATTTGCTTAAAATATTCAATAGAGCTTCAACTTAAGCTGGAAAATAACAAAATTTTACTAATATATAATATAATAATAATTTATGCATAAATCTTAATAGTATTCTAAATATATATATTTTTTTAACTTAAATAAAATTTTATATTAAATATAAAATTTTTTTTTTTATACATATGGAATTTAGAAAGTCAATAAATAAATTGAAAAAATTAATAAACATAAATAAAATATGAAAAAACAATTTGAAAAGTTACAGAAAACTTCTAAAAAAAACTTTGATAACTCAGTCCAAAAAAGAGTTCCAGAAATTTAATTATATGTGATAAATAAGTAAAAGTAACACTCCAACTGAAACTCGAAGCTTTTTTTATGTGGAGGAGACTACATTGCTGACGTCCCATTTTTGTTCTCTCAGCATGAAGCTGTTTGCTGTAAGAAAATATTCTATAAAACTGTCAAAGCTGCAGCCTCTCAGAGCCTTGAGGCACAATCCATTTGATAGTGAGTGAACAAACTCTTTTGCATTTAAAGAGGGTACAAGATAGTTACTTATACCCAAGGTCAGCACGCGAACTTGTTTTGGTTATTCTTTTATGCTGGCTAACGAAATTGCTAACGGAATTAGTACAGCAGCAACAAGAAAAGGAGCAACAGCAGCAGCAGCAGCTCGACTGATACTGGTACTGATTCAGAGCTGCAGCAGTTGCTGCTGCTCTTTTCTGCTCTACTCTTTGCTTTTTGCCAATTTTTCGCTGTTGCTTAGCGCTATCTGTTGGAGCTCCATTTTGGCTGGCCATATTCCACGTTCGAGCCGCCCATTTTGGAGGCGCTTTAAGGGCCCTCATGCATATTTAAATGTTATGTGGCCATTGGTGTTGCAGCTTTTGCCGGCCAAACACGCCCAGCCCAGGCCGCAGCAAATGTGCAGATAGCATAATTGATTAGATGTGAAGTGCTTATAAGAGTAGCTACAGATAGGGACAGAGACTTGTGTGGCCAAAGTCGAACAGATTTTGCTGCACTGTAAGCATTTGTGTATTTGGCGGTGGCTCTAAAATGTTCATTTGCCTCAGTTACAAATGCAATTTGCTGTTCACATTTTGTTTTCTGTTTTCTTTTTTCACATTTTGCGCGCTGTTTGTCATGTTGCTGTGGCGTGACAGCGAAGGACGCAGCAGGACATAGCCAAATGGGTTGCAGGCGCACCAACTGGAGCCATCTCGTCATCGTCATCATGAGCTGAACAGCTGAAGTGCTGCAAGAGCTGAAGCGCTGTGAGTGAGCGACGTATAGCACCCAAGTGTTTTCCAGTTACCCAGTCAGCCGACCAGCCGACCAGCCGCTCGCTTGTTATGCACACACTGATGAAAGGCATTTTTTTTTTTAGATTCCCTATACTCTGTTCTGGCGAAGCCTAAAGGGTATATTGCGTGGGGTCTCGATAAAAAAATCTGTAAAATAAATTGCTTTAGCAGCTACTTCTTCTGTGCGTCGGCTTAGGGTATCTGCAAATCGTGCCTCTGCCATCTCCAACGTCTTCTTTTTATTTTGGAGTAACTAGCAAGGCTTGGACGTTGTTATTGTGGCGAATGTTGTTGTACTCGTGCCCCTACTTGATGTTGTTGTTGGTGGCAATCAAAAACATGTTTTGCCAACAGCTGGCATGCGCCATTCATTCATTGTAGCTTGCCTCGCCTCGCCTCGCCTCAACCGAGACGAGACGGGGCGAGCCTGCAATCATTTTTATTAATTTTTCCCAAAAGGGAATCTATGCTGCAAGGCGCACACTCTCGCTCAATCTTTCTCTTTCACTCACTCGCTATGCATGTGTTCTGATCATTAGTTATATGAGCTAATAAAATTTTGCAAAAATTGCCAGCTTAAGAAGCCTAGCTAACATCGACCTTGCCTAATTGGATATTTTAATTACGAGAGAGCTGTAAACAAGGCGCAACATTTCGCATGTGCTCAACACTAGTCTAAATAGCCAAATGATAAGCGGGCTAAAACTACTACAAACGAAAGCAAAAGACGGTTAACGATGCTGCAGCCCATAATTCCCGGCCATGTAATTTGTTTGCATAATAACAATTCAGCTCGTTGAGCGGGCCCAGACTGTAGCTGGGCTGTAGCTTGGGGTTGCTTGCTGTTGTCGGCTGCCACAACGGATATGAAATGATGTTGGCCTCATCTGTTTGCAGACGCAAAATCAGCTGCTCAAATTCACAGACAAAAACGCAAAAAGGGCATACAAAATGCTGGCAAAACGGACATAGACGACGTGCGGTTGCGCTGCAACAATAAAAGTTAAAAAATTTAATGAAAAAATAATTTGTGTAAGTGTATGAAGATATTTATTGATATATTATATATTACAAATATATATATACAACTACACATATAAATATTTTTTATTTTTTAAAGAATTCATATACCAAATACATATATATATACATATGTTTTATTTACAATAAAATCATAAGTGCAAAAAAATTCTAAAAAAAAATGAATATACAAAGATTTATGCAAAACAAATTTCTGTGCACCCATAAATATGTTTTCTTATATATATCATATATTATATAAAATAATATTTATTTTTTAATTTTGTTTTCAAGCATTATTGATTAATAAAAAATATCATAAATTATAATTAAACCTGTGCACGCATAAATATTCTTTCTTATATATATCATATATTATATCAAATAATATATATTTTTTAATTTTTTTTTTAAGCATTATTGATAAATAAAAATTCACAATTTATAATTAAGTCTATTATTTTATAAATATTGTATAAATATAAATTAAATATTATTTCATAAAATCCACATGATAGGCATAAAAATATATAATATAATTTTATTTCGATCTCTTCTCACCCATCTTCAGGCATTTAATTTTACTTAAAAAAATAAAATAAAATTGTATGCAAAAATAATTTCTGTGATGGCACAAATATATATTTAATTATTTTATTAATTAATATATTTTTTTCATATATAATATATCTTATATGTTTTTAATTTCTTCCAAAAATGAGCTTATTCCAAATTTTATTATATTCTCCAAATCTATTTTATTACTTTATTAATATATTATATATATGAATTTAATATTGTTAATCCCAATAAGAGGTATAAGAATATAAATTTTATATTATTTTTTTTTTTTAATTTCTTCCCATCATTTATTAATAAAATAAATTATAACTATATTATATATTAAAAAAATTCTAATGATAGTCATAAGAATATAAATCTAATTTTATTTAATTCTTTACTTACTCATATTTAGGCCCATTCAGTTTCTCTTATCTTTAACAAAACTGAACCAAAATTCATCATGCTCTGCATGCTCAGTTCCATTTTAATCCCAAACATGAAAAAAAAGTTTGTCTCATTCCCAATGTTTGCGTGACGTTTGTAATGTTGAAATGTTCAAATGGCGACGCTGGCGCCAACGGCAGCTCCAAATGCACATTAAAAAGCAACAACAACATAAAGGCACAGCGAACTGTGGCATCTTCTTAAAGAGCGTGAGTAGATGGAAGATGGATAAAAAAAAAGCAAAAAAAAAAAAAAAAACTGCCTCACATAGTCGTTAAAACCAAATGTGCTGATTTCATTGTTGTTATGCTGGGTGAGAGGAGGCTGTATTTGTTGTTGTTGTTGTTGTGGCATATTGTGGCACGTTGTTGTTTTATTTATTGTTGGCACTGTTTGCGCTGGCCTGCCCCCTTCTTGGAGCTCGCCCCTCCTACCATACCTAATACATTTTGTATGAAAATTAATTTGAGCTCTCATCTCTTGTTGTTTCGGTTGAGCTCTTAGTCCTAATGGCCATAAGTAGGCATATTTTGCGCCACAAAATCTGTTTGAGGTGGCCATTTAGCTGCCAGTAGACGGCTAAGCAAATCAGAAAGCGCAGCAGGTGCTGCGCAGCCAACCAAATGCTAAGGTCGATGATCAGCGCAGACCCAAGCTAAAGTTGATGAAAGTAAATTTTCGAAAACATTAAGGAATGAGTTGGACGCGAACATGCTTGAGTAGACCTCAAAAGATACCTTTCGCGACAGAATTCATTGTGTCGCTTAATTACCTTTTAATGAATTGCATTTGTTTTTAGAAATTACAAATTTAGTTCACTTAAAATAAAATGGTCAAAATTATTAAAGGAGGAACTCTTTAAGCTTATTGCAGACAGGTTTCAGAGTAATAAAGAGTTGATATAATGAAGCTGCAGCTAAGCAAGTAAGACTGCTACAGTTGAGACGGTACGACTAGAAAGATAATTTCAGCCCTTCTTATAATATACTTATTCTTAAAAAAAGAAAAATTAACTTCACCTGCTATTAACGTCATTAATTTTCAAGATTACAGACATATAAAAAAAAAAAAATACGAAAAAACAAAATATGTCCACAACGATTGCTATTGGCGCTTGCAATAAATCTGCAGGCAGAGCTCAGCAGATGGGCTCAACTGCCAGAGAGTAGAGCATAACCCACATAATGTTTGTCAATAAGCCAATATATGAACTGGCCAAAATGGTCGTTAGCAACAACAGCAACAGCAGCAGCAGCAACACCTAAAACAAATAAAAGTAGCTACTAACTGGCGCGCAAGAGAAATTACGCTTATCAGCTGCAAATCAAGCAGCGCAACGAAAAAGTCACACACAAAGCCAAATTACACACAACAATGCCAACTGGCATTTAAGTGCCATAAAAATAAAGTAAATAAGTAAATCAAGGCCAGTTCGACAACAAAAACTCTGCTAAGCACTCATAAAAAGAACAAGCAAAAGCGGTCCAGTTGAAACAGCACGACTAGGAGATACCCTAAACCTTTTGAAGAAGTATGGTATAGCTACATGAATCTTAAATTTATTTTATGCATTTATAGGTAATGAAATTCATATGTATCTATTTAGCAAGTCTTATGTCTCTTGTATTTGATATATATTTTTTTGTGAATTAGTAGTATCCAAAATCCAAAATGTGTTAAATTTTGTGTATTCAATTTATAATTCTCATACAATAAAAAACACATGCTTATCCTTATGTAAAATTGATTGATTTTTATTTTTATACAAATGAGTTAATTTATCGAATAAAAATAATAAACTTGTATTGCTGATGGTATATTAAAATATACTGTACAAATTTCAAGTTTATAGAGTTCTGACAGTCGAATGGACAAGTAGGGACAGACAGGCGAAAGAAACTTGGGCTGGGCTCTAGCTCATCGAGCTGTCATAGCGATGATAAAAAATGTCTATTTTATTATATTTATTTATTTATATTCTTACTTATTTATTTCTTTATTTTTTTTATTTATTTATATTTTTTTTTTTACATATTTATTTATTATTTTTTTTATTTAATTATTTATTTTCATTTGTATATTATACTACGTCGCGCGCTATGTCACAAAACCATTATACCCTCAACTACCGCTTTCCATGGGTTCGGGGTAAAAAAAGAATTTAACGAGGAGAAGCAGAAAGCAAAGTCTGCCACACACCAACACAAACAAACACACACCTGGCTGGGGCAAAGTTGTTTGGCAGCCCATCTTTCAAATTTAATGTCTAATTTAAATGTTGTAAATACCAGCAGCAGATGGGGGATCGGGTAGCTGGGTAGCCGGGTAGCCGGGTAGCCTGCTGTGTGGGCGTGGCGCAACTTTGTTATGCAAATGACTTGCGCCGGCGAACGCAAAATTCACACAGTTAACACCATTGGCAAAGAGACTTTGGCCAGGCGTTGGTCAAAGGTAGCGCCTGCCTCAGCCCACATTTGTCCGCCCGCCGCCACTTGCTCCAGTTTCGAAATTGCAGCTCAGCTCTCACGACCGCCGCTGTAAATATCATTAACGTGATTTTAAAGCCGGCTCGTAAAACTGCCAGGACAACGCCAAGCAGCGGATGAGGTCGCTCTTCGAGTGTCGGAAATTTGCTTTTAATTTTGCAGTAGCAGCAACAGCAACGGCATTGCCAGCCGCAGCGTGGGCGTGGCAGCAGCCAGCCAGCTTCTGCCTGCTCTGTTAATGCAGCTACCGGCCCAGAGTTCACGCACCTGCCATGCTCCAGCGCTGCCTTAAATTATGACCCTCGCAGAAAGCGTTCCTCTTGCTGTCCCCACAAAACTCTGAAGCTTCGGCTTAGTTCGCATTTTATTACCCGTTTTTATTTTGTGCGGTTTAATGACAAAGCTGAAATCAATTTAAAGTGTTGCATAATTAATATGCTCAGCGAGACTTGTTCAAATAAATATTGAAAATAATTGCATTTTATTGTAATGATCAAATTTAAATCTCAAATGATATTTCTATGCATATCAAAAGCACACATTATCACAACTGTGTGTGCGTGTGCTCATTGAAAACGACTTTATATTTCCGCACAGCATGCAGGGCATATAAGAAATCAAATTACCCACACACACGCACACACAGACTCACAGGCAGACATCAAATGTGGAATCAAAGTTAATATGAGGGGCGTGACTCTGGAAAAATTAGCCAAATTTGCAAATTTAATGTTGCCAAACTTCAAATAATTTCTCAACATCAAAAAGAGAGAATATATAAATTAATGTATATATAACAAATATAGAAGTATGAAAAAATATATAAATTTATATATATATAATATAAAAAATAATGATAATTACTTCAATTGTTGATTTATTATAAAATATTTTAGTATTATTTCATTTTGGGTCTAATTTATCAATGAAATTTTATTATTATTAAGCTCCATTGGACGCTCACTGAAACGACTCTCATTATATATAAACAATTTAGACATTTTATTTAATTTACAAACTTACAAAATAAAAAAACAAGTTATTTTAAATATTTCAAGAGCAAAATGTTAAGTCGAAAGTAAAAACCGTTTTTAAAAAAAAAAATAATGATTGAAAATAGTATTTCTTGTTTGAATCCAGCTTATTCAATTTAAATCAAAATTATATCCTATAACAAATTTATAGAAAACAAATATTTTTATAGTTATTATACTATTATTTTTATTTTATAAATATTTCGTATTATAAAGATTTGAAATTTTTTATTTGCTGAAAATAGTTTTTAAAAATATCTGAAATTAAAAATACTTTATATATAAGAATTTCATGAATCAAATAGTTCTATATCTGAAATATAATAAATAAAATAATTTTTTTAAAATTAAAATAATTAAATAATTAACCTAATTTTTAATTAAAATATTTTTAAAATTTGTTAAAATGCTCATCATTAATAGATATAAAAAAAAATGCGAATCATTTCTGTGAAAGTTATTAATAATTATTTTTAATCATAAATTATCATTAAATCCGCTTAGAGAGAAATTTTCGCTCAATCACGTAAAATTCACGTTTTATGCACAGTTTACATAAAGCAAACTATTTGACAAAAGGTTTTTAATAGCCAGCGAAGTATGTATATATATATACATATATATATCTTTATATATATAATTTTATTTGAACTCACGCATTTTGACATCAAATAACATTTGGAGCCGCCCGCAATATTGGCCCCACAGAAAATTCGCTGAATAATTAACCGACAGCATAAAATTACATTACATTAAGTGCTGCTGCTGCTGCTGGTGTTGGATGCTGCTATAGCCGGAAGAGCTGTGGGCAATCTTTTGCTAACTCCACGCAGGCACTGTGAAATGGTGGGCGTGGCAGCTGAGGGGGTCGCGTATTCCACGTGACTCCACTTTCGGTTGTCTCAATTGTGGCTCCAATGAATATTCTCATTAAAATTACGCGCAGCTGTTCTGTGTCCATGTTGGTTGGTTGGTTCGTTACTTGGTTGGGCCGTTGGGTGCTCCGGTGGTCGGGCGGTCGGTTGGTCGGTTGGTCGGTCCCTGATGGCATTTAAAATTCAGTAACAAAATGATTTTATGCCATTGTAATGACCAAACATTTAACAGGCGGAAATGTTGCCGAAGTGTAAAACGTGTGCGGCTCTCAACAATTTAATACGCAAATATTATGCAACATGTCCGCAGGCGGGCCAACAACAACACAAGCAGCAATGGCAATGGCAATGGCTATGGCACTGCCAACGTCTACTGTTGACAGCCAGACTAAACATGGGAATATAGTACGGTGGTTGGGGCACGAGCATTCAGCGGTCGTCCTTGCCCATGTTCAACTTTGCTTGAAAGCATTTTGCAACATTTCAATGCAAACTTTTCTCATATTTCATTTGCTTGTAATTAACTTAATTTACTTGTTTCTTTTTGGCCATGACAGCCCTTGTCTGCTCTAACTCATCGTCATTGCTGTTGACTCATGTGTGCCACTTGCCAAGCAAGCAAACTAAAATTCTAAAGCAAAAGTTTAACTAAGGTAATTCATGCAGCTAGAAAATTGTTATAGTCAAACTTGTAGTCATATATCCCAAAAGAAAATGTGTGCTTAAAACATGCTTAGATATAAATTTTCTTGTCGATATCTGGCAGAGATATGCATAAACAAACTTTGAGCTATATTTCGATACAAGACCAAGTGTTTAGAATAAATTTAAGTAGAACTATTCATAAACCTATATATTTATCGTGATTTATTTATTCAATTAAATTGAATTTACATATTCTTATATAGCCATACCGTAGCTCACACTCTGAGCACAATCACTTAAGAATAATAAATATTTATTATATTAAAATAAATATTTACAAAAATATTAAAATAAATATTAAAATAAATAATAAAAACAAACATTAAAAATTAATCAATTTTTTAATTAATATTAGTACTGTATAAACTTTAAAATAAACATTAAAATAATTGTGAAATTATTTTAAAATAAATATTTAAAAAAAATATAAAAAAATATATATTAAAATTTATATTAATATCACTTATTCATTTTCACTTTTTACATTTATTCACTTTTGTTATGTTAAGTGTAACATTATTATCTTAATAATTTTGCTCAGTTGCAATTTTGAAGCTTAATTCTGATTTAAATAAAAAATAAAAATATATTATTTTATCGCATAAAATGCTGAACAGCTTAACACTTATCCCAAGTCCTTTGGGTATATGTAGGCAGCCAATTGCAGCTTTATTCGTATTATCTGTTAATATTACCCATTATAAAAATGAAAGCGGCATATGACGTGCTATTTATAGATATGTTATCATATATATATAAAATCATTTTTATAAGTTCATTAACATTAATTCAATATGCTGAGCTTAAGCAGTAGATAGACATTTTTAAAATATACAAAAATTATGTTTGTATTTTAGCTAATCATAAATTAAATTGTTTTCGATTTAAAAAAAAAAAGACTTAAAAAAATATATATATTATTAATATAAATTAAACGCTCTATCAACAGCTCTCTACAATATCACATCACATCACATCATTTCACAGAGTATCTCTCACTTGGGTGCTTCATTTAGCTTGAACACTTATTCTGCATATGCTGGTTGAAATTAATTTTGCGACCTTAATTTTCGATTGGCACAATGCCGCTATCCAATTCCGTTAATGAGCTTTTCAGCTTAAACGCAATTGTATTCAATTTGTCAGCAATATTACGTGGAATCCGATAAAGCCAATGCAAAGTGACAACAGCTCCCCATATCCGAGAGCTGACCTCCGTGGTCGACAGCCAGACCCCAGCGACAAATAAGCCGCACGAATAAAGAAACCAAATAACAAATTTTTAAACAAGTGTTAAGGCCACCTGATCCACAGCTCCACGACGCCGTCCACTGCAGCCCTTGGCCAAAAAGGACGAACAAGACTCGAGAAGAAAAGACAAAAAAAAAAAAAATACTTTTATATAAATGTAAAAACGTGGAAATGGAAGGCCTGGGATAAGCCTACGCGTTTGCATTGTGGCCAGCTTTAAAAGCGGCGAGGCGCACAACAAGGTACGGAGGCGCACACATGGAGTGGCAAAAGGGTTGCATGCGAAACATGCCATGATATTTACACTTGCATCCACAATAACAGTATTCAGTTGCAGTTGCCATTGCAGTTGCTGTTGCCCTTGCCACTGCCACTGTCGTTGCAATTGCAGCTGCAGTTGGAGTCTCTGCATAAGTTGAGTGCATGCAAAAGTGTTCAACTGTCGTTCGGATCGTAAATTCTTTGCATACAATAAAACGTTCCTGAATTCTTGGCCTTGTAAAAATGCCATGAAATATACAATGTATTGTATGTGCGAGTGTATTAAAAAACCATTTCGCCTGCATAGCAACACCAAATATCGTTCAATAACAATGGTTGGCTAAAATATTTGTATACAAAATAAAAATATTTTATAAATAAGATGAAAAAATGTTGCGTCAACGTGTTGTTAAATATTTTTAAACATAGTTTTGTCGTTAAGAATTTTTAAGAGGATTATTTTGTAAATAAAATTTATTTAGCATTTGTGTTGTACAATTTTCATGGTATGATGACAAAAATATTTCAGAGGATATAAAATTGATTTTATTAATTAATATTAATATTAATAATATTTTATAAATAATAATAATAAACGAGCTCTAGAATTTAACTTATAAAACGAATAACACGAATATTGAATTCAAAACTCATTCAATTTAATTTGTATTATTATTAATTTTATTAAAAAAATATAATGTATAGAAATACTCTTAGCTCGGCTTTTGAAAATGTACTGAATATAAAACATAAATATATCACAAAAAAAAAATGTTATACTTCTTAATTTTTAAGAAGGATTGTATTTTTTACTTCATTTAAGTTTAATTAAAGAGTGTCTACTGATTAATGATTTTTAACGTATTTGTTAAAAGATCAAAGTATTTATAAAAAACGCGATCTTAATATACTTATATACAGAAAATATTCAAGCAAGTTGATAGAATTTGCCTTAAATCGTTTTTTAGCTTAGATTTCAAACAGATAATTATATCATATCACAACATAATAAGCAAATTACGTATACGTGAGAGTAAACTAGCATAGGGAGTTCCTTGTTTTTTTTTTCTTTGCTTAAATAATAAAATATTTCAATAAATATTTATATTTATTACAAAATATGATTTAATTAACTAAAATATTAATAGCGCGCACATAAAGAAAATTTATTCAATAAAAATTACGACAATTTTCAATTATCTAATTTAATTCAATATTCAATAATAATTTCTTTCTCGTAAATTATATAGATTTTCTCTTTGTGAATACGTAATTGAGAATCAGTAGCTGGAATAAAAATGTATTTGCATAAATTTCAGCTACATTTACACTTGGCAGCCGCAGTGTATACAATTTTGACTTGCTCATGTCTATATGCATTTGTGATAAAAATGAATTTGCTTGTGGTTCAATACAGAGCTCGTACAGCTTACCATTTCGACACTGCACTCCGGAAGTTCACTTTTGCCTTCCTGACACACTCAGCTACAGCTTCAGATTCAGCTACATCTTTCAGTAGCTTCATCCCTCTTCCAGTTCGTTTCCTTTGATTTCCTGTGGCAGTCGTGTTAAGTTGATTCTGTTGCTGTGGTGCGCTTCATTTTCAATTTGATTTTGTGGTGTTTCTCATGTGGCGACCCGCCACCGTGGCTGCCTGCCTGCCAGCCGCCTGCCTGTCTTTTTCGGGTCTAATTAGCACCCATAAATATTGAGACCGACGCGGTTTTTTACCTCTCTCTCTCTCAATCTCTCAATACATATACAGCGCAGGCAATCGCTTCCGTTAGACATTTCAAATGTCAGTTGGGCACATATAATTAAATCAAACGATAGCCATGTAAAAAAATATACACCAAAATGACTGTAACAATTTGATTTACTAGCCAAGTGCTGGCAAAGTCATTAAATTTAGACGCAAAAAAAAAGAGGAAGAAGTTGCCGACATACAAAAAACTTTTTGCGCAGCCGAAAAATAATTGTGCAATATATACCCAATGAAAATAAAACAAATACGAGAAATGTCTGTGACAAGAGAACAATACTCTGTCTGTGTCAGCGAGTGAGCGGCGAGAGTATATGTGTGTTGTGAAATAGTGTTTACTTTTATTACAAATAAAATGAATGACTAACAATTAGATGGTATAGATAACTGTGGGCGTATATACTGAATCTTTCGTTGAGAGCATGAATATTTATTAGAGTATATCGGAATGTGAGCTGTAAGTGATTTTGCATGCACTTTGAGGGTTGGCTTGAATACTAATTTATTTTGAAGATAATTTGCTTATATATTATTTATAATTATATATATATGTATACAGTATAAACAATTCAAATGAATTAAAATTATTTAAAATATATTTTTTGAATATTTGACAGCAATCCTCATACTACAATTTGTTATTAATTCAGACGATGTTGCCAAACTGACAAAGCAAAAATAAAAATCTGAATATAAATTAAAATAATATTAAAATAAATAAATAAAATAATAAATAAATAAGTAAAATCTGAAAGTCATTAAAAATTAAAATATAAATGAAAATTAAAGCAAAAATCAAAATTATATTTTAATTAACATCAAAGTCAAAATAAAAAAAAAAATACATATAAAAATCGGAATAAAAATGCAATTTAAAATAAAAAATTGATATAAAAATAAAAATAATTATTTTAACGAGAAAATTTAAAATGGATTTAATATAAATATTTTAGGGCTAAAAAATAAAAATCAAAATATAAATTATATTAAAACTATTAAAACCAAAATCAAGCTGAGAACAATGATTATTAACATTTTAACTTATTTAAAAAACCAGAAAAAATTAATTTTTTGTTTTATTTCATCTATTTTAAAACTAATATACTCCACATAGTTTCGCCAGCAGTGTGCCTAAAATCAAATAAAAAAAAAAGACCGTCAAAAAAGGAACAAAAATTGAAGGCGAAAATGCGCGAAATTTATGAGCCATCTTTGCGCAGTAACACGCACGCACATAACGAGCCATAACCCACACATACACAGGCACACCCCGACACGTATATAGAGTGTCACACACACACACGCATATATATGTATATATATATTTGTGTATATGGTATAAAACGCTTCTAACGGTACTTTGTTTTAGTTTAGGACACAATGGCAGCCATCGTTGCCACCATCGGAGTCAATAAAACGCAGGCAACAACATAAAATGAACGAACAAAGGCGCCGAGCCATAGCCACAGGCACAGGGTCTAGCAGCAGCAGCAGTAGCAGCAGCATTTGTAGTGCCCATTAAAGTTTTGACCAAGAAACAAACACACAAGCACACACACACATATATATATATATGTATACATACACACACATTAGTTAACACTCTGCACTTAGTTGCATTTGGGGTAGGGTTGAGGGGAAGGCGTCAGCTTCCTGAATCAATCATCAAGTTTAAACGCATTACACTGAGCGTTAAACGATAAGCAGCTTTGTTGCATTTGCTGGCAACATGAGTAGAAGGATGCTGAGCTACTACTCTCAGCTCAATCTAATGCTGCACATAAAAACACACACAGGCACACACACACACACACACACACACACACACACAAATGTTTTGCTCCATCATCAAGTTGAGCTATTTTATTGTGCTGCGACCTAAAAACTGAAGCAATAATACGCTTGCTTGACCCATCTTGCAATGCTCTGTCTAACTAGATAGTTGTGTACGTATGTGTTTCTCTATAAGTATATATTGTATTGTATGTGAAATATATATTTTTGCCAGGATTTACGATGCAGCCAGCCAACAACAACAACAGCAACAACAACAGCCTTGTCTTTATTTCGAGTAGCTGCGTTAAAGCCAATGGGTACGACAGAGACAGCACAGACAAGCAGCGACAGTGAGTGGGGCAGCAAAATAAGTATTTTTTTTACGACAAGCCGAAAATTAAATGCACTTACAGACGTGAGAGATTTTCTTATACATTTTATATATAAAATCTATATAAAAATGTTGTACGAAAAGAAATAAATCTAAAAGTTTTAGACATATAACTTACGCGGGCTTCGATAGCTTAATAAGAAGTAAGGCTGAGGCAATAAAAGAATAATGTAGAGATTTCAATTTTATCAAATATTTAACAATATTTAAGTAGGCTGAAATAAATGCAATAAATTATTACTATGCTGCAAGCAGAAGTACTTAATAATTGATTTTATATTAGATTTTGAAATACAAAAAAAAAATTTATAGAATTCAACTATATAGAAAGGATTGCATTTAAAATATATAAAATATAAAATATATTATATATTATTATATATATTATATATTGAATATGTATCGAAGAGACTTGGAAACAGTTATAAATAATAAATAAATACAATAAAAGAAGAATATTCTGTATTATCTTAATTCCAGTTCTATTTTATACATCTGCAGCTACACATTGCCTTGGGTTGAATTTCTTCATAAATTGTTATTCAAAAAAAAAATATATATATATATATATATAAATATAAAAAAAAAAAGCAAATTTCTTGTGTATATTTTAAGAAAATATATTGTTAAACAGAATGCCTCAGGTTTTTTACTAAGCATAGCTTTTAATAAAAATTTTCTTTTTTTCAAGTTTCGAAATATTTTTTGCCTGACAGGCAGTTTTACTCGTGTGGTAAGGCTTAACCGAAGTATCTTGATAAAAGTTGGAAGGAGACAAATGATGTACTTATATCTATGTACTCTTAAAGAAAATACTAACGAAGTACCATATACGTTGCTTAATTTGTGAGCAGTCTATAGAGTCTGTAGTTAGGGTAGGCGAAATGGGCAGCTTGAAATAAATCACATGTACAAATGAAACGTTAAGAGATATTGAGGCAGCTTTTTATTTATATATACATACATATCTACATTTGATATCTTTGTAGAATTTAACGCCACAGATGTCACCGGAGTTAACTAAGTAATTGAGGTATATAAAACAAATTGTCAGCGAGTAAAATTGCTAAAGACTTTTGTGCTTAATTACAAAGCAGTTATGTATTCTGGCTATGCTAGCGATAACAAAAGCTGAATTGTTTTCTGTCAATTAAAATCAATACGTATAATTGATTACCAAAGCTGTAAGGCTGGGCTATAACTCTTGTTAGAGAACTGTCACATTAACAGCTGTTTGTTTATGAGTTAACTAACAATTTAGAAGCGATTATCCAAAGGGAAGTCGTAGTGTACGAATGCAGCTTAATTATTTCTTAGTAAACAATAATTATTAAATAATATAATACTCATATAGTTGGAAGCTTTATGATATGTCGTTTAAAAAAAGATATTTAGTTATATGCGAAACATTAATTTATTATTAATAAATTAAGAGATAAATATACAAAAATTATAAATAATTATTTTATATTTTATTCAAAATTATACTTTATTTTATAAATTTAAATAAAATTTAATTTTTTTTATTTGTTATTCAATTTATGGTTTGGTCTTATTCTATAAACATATATTTTTTTGTTTTTATATTATTTGTTCTTATTTATTTATAATATATGTAAGCTCTTATTCTTATTATTAAATTTTAATATATATATATATATATATATATATATATATATATATATATATATATATATATATATATATATATATATATATATATATATATATATATATATATATATTATATTTGTATTTAATTTTCTTGTCTATAATGACTTGATTGTAAAATACATTTTTTTTTTTAACTTTAACTTTTTTTTTTATTTATTTTAATTGAATTTAAATTAACTTGCCAATTTTTGATTATTTTTAGTTTATATTCATTTATTTTCCTATTTATAATTTTATATTAAATCAATTTTTATTTAATTTTTTTATTCAAGCTCGCATTTAATTAAATATTTAGTACATATTATATTTATATTTCACCGTTTACATTTATTTCTAGTTCTTGAACTATTTTCATATTTTTTGCTCCGTTGTGCATTCAGAGCTCTTCCAAAAGTATCTCCAAAGCAGAGTCGCAATCTAATTTAGTAATTCATAAGCTTTGATAATTATTTGAGCATTTCTCATTTCTTGCACAAACTCTGAAGCAATAGTTTTTCCGCTCTGATTAAATGACTTTCACTCATTCGCTTAAAGTTTAGCAGCTTTGCTGTCAGCTGGCCAAAGTTTTAGATGCACACACACACAGACGGACACAATCATTTGAAGCCCATCGAGTATAGGGTTTTCCATTTGCTCACACATAAAACTGAATTTCGTATCGCAGGCCAATTCCTGTCTGTCTGTAACTCAGCATGTGTGTGTGTGTGTGTGTGTGTGTGTGAGGGTGTGTGTGTGGTAACAAAAACTATTTATTTAGTTGGCCATTTTGTTGTTATTTGTATTTGTAATAGACACGCGCACACACACGCAGACACCCGCTCACATACATTTATAAGTTTCTGTTCGCTGTTCGTATCTCATGGCTGGCTTTACTGCTGGTATCTGTGTATGTCACCAGAGCGACGCACATCCGGCCAGATCTATAAATTTCCGATGCCCTACGACTGTGTGCGTGCGTTAGTTCGGTGAAATTGTGCGCGCATTTATTTATTGTTGGCGCTAACTCGCCAGGCCAAAAAGTGTGGCAAAAACCATGAAAAAAAATATACTAAAAATGATATAAAAATTGTGGCTGGGCAGCAGGCTATGACAGCCGTTATAGCTGTCTTAATATATATATATATAAATATATATATGTGTGTGTGCGCGTTTGGCGATTATTGAAAAAAAGAGCGAAACGAAACAGCGAAACAAGAACAAAACAAAATATAGCAAAATGCAGTGGCAAAAGCGGATATCAAAGTGCGATTTATTTTTATTAGTTTCGGATGTCAATGTGTGGGAAATTGAGAAATTAGAAAATATTATACACGGCTCTTGGCTTGTTAACGTGCACCTAAATGCCAACACACACACACACACACACTTTTGCAATTTATGTGTGTATTGCGCCGCTTTTGTTTTCTGTCACTTCGCTTGATATTATTTGATTTTATATACTCGCTATTTTATATTCGCTTACATATCTCATGCTCCGCCAAATGGATCGCAATGGAATGTAATGGAATGTCAAATAATTTCAATGATAAATTTAATTAAAAAATAATAAAAGCAATACGACAGCAAATTGAAATTTGTTATGAAAATAAATAAACATTGGGACAATAACTGCACAGCTGTCCATAGTTCTTGGATTGTGTTTTGTTCATTGCCAAATTGATGAACATTTACAACAATTGGAAAATGTTTGTCAAAAATACGTACGTGTAATTGAAACTTTTTGCCAGAAGTGAAAATGGAGGTGAACAGTGCGACAGAGTTTAGTTGCAACAAATCTGTTTAACAATAAAACAATTAGCAACATTTCAAATGAATCAAATGAATAAACAGCATTCAGAACTGATTTAGTGTGAATTAAATTTTGCCCGAGCTCGAGTTTGTATGATGTGCAACACAATACGATTTATTTATTGTGTAAAGTATTTTCATTAACTAATTGTGCATTAATATGGGTAGAGCGGGTGACCGACGAGCA
This sequence comes from Drosophila mettleri, assembly GCA_035047625.1. Taxonomy (NCBI): domain Eukaryota; kingdom Metazoa; phylum Arthropoda; class Insecta; order Diptera; family Drosophilidae; genus Drosophila; species Drosophila mettleri. The sequence continues at coordinate 6,551,086 of JAWNPI010000072.1, forward strand.
TTTAGCAAAAACAAAGAAAATAAATTTAAAATAATCTCTCGTTTTTCCTGTTCATCTCTCTATAGGTTAGCATTGCGTTTAAGCTTGATTTCTTTCTGCCTCTCTCTTGCATTCTAATGCATTTTATATTTTTCTCTCTTTTTCACTTTCTAATTCTCTCACTTTCTATGTCTTCTTTGCTATCATCTGTCTCTTCCTCTTTGACTGCCTATGTCACTCCTTTTTTTTTCTTCTTCCGAGAGGCAAAGCCCTTACTTTCTGTCCCTCTCTTTCTCTTAGTTTTCTTCTGCTTTTCTATGTCTGTATCTGCCTCTCTCTCTGTTTTTATCTGTCTGTTTACATCTCATTCTGTCCTTCTTGCTTTTTGCCAATATTTCTGTCTCTCTCTCTGTATCTTTTTGTCTCTTCTTCTCTCACCCTCTCTCTCTCTCTCTCTCTCTCTCTGTCTCAATTTCCACAATTTTAATGTGTTTCTCTCTCTCTCCCTTTATCTATCTTTTTATATTCTATCTCTGATTTTTAATATTTTTATGTGTCTCTCACTCTGTATCTACCTATCACTCGATCTCTTACTACCCACTGTGGCACTCTCTTAAAATATATTTTAAATAAAATATATATTTCAAACTTCGTTTCTCTTTCTGCATCTTCTCTTAAAAGCTACTCAAGCCCATCTCATTGTGCAGTAAATACATAATAAATATTCCCAAATACCTTGACAATTCAATGTGAGCAGAGAACAGAGAAGTGAATAACATATTGCAATCGAATCCAATCATCAGATTGCGCACATAGTTCAGGGCCCTAAAACAATTAATTAACAGCTACAGCAATGACCACAGAGGCATAAAATCAATATAGTTTATGAGCAAACAACAATTAGCAGAAACAAAAATCAATGCGACAACAATATTAATGCAGTTGTCTGAGTGACTGACTTGCAGATATCCTGTGATTCCTTGACAAGAGAGAACTCTTTATGGGGTCAAATAATTATGTATAATAATAAAGCTGAAAGGGCAAAACAAATTATTTTATTTTTATACATATAATTCAGATGACCTTCATCAGTCCCCAATTACAGGGTATTGCAATCATAAAATGGACGCCACCCATTGACCGTTCACTAAAAGCCTCACGCTGCCTTCTGGGGAGGCATGGGGCAGGCTGTGCAATAAAATTAGACATAATTACAAGAGGACTGCCGCTATGCTGGCACATATAAAACCCGAAAACAATCAATGCACACACACACACACACACATACATACAGGCAACACCAATACATATGCGAAATGGCATAATTCGCTGGGCAGTACACAAAATATATTCACGTTAACAGAGCTAGATGGCGGGCCAAAACTATTGTGAAGCGTAGGCAAAAACTAACAACAAATACAAATACAAATGCACGCATATATAGACATATATATGTGTATGTGTGTGTGTGTGTGTGTGGGATATTGCCTTTTATTAGCAAACGTCTGTAGTTGTTTGTGTGTTTTCGCTGTTGTTGCTCGTACGTGCTTCGAATTAGTTTTTTGCGATTTGAATAAAATTGTTTTGAATAAATTTGAATGCCGCATGCACACTCACAATCTAAAACACACAAACTCGCACACTCACACACACACACGTATTTGCTGTCTGCCCTAATAAATAGGCAATGCTTTTTGTGCAACTATTTATTTTTGGCCTGTCTGCTGCACTCAATGCGCAACTTTGCGCTTTATGTTTTGTAATTAACCAAAGCGCTTCGATTGCCCGCAAACTATTGGCACTGCCAAAAAAAAAAAAAAATAACGCAATTTGTATGTGGTCAATAAATTGGCCAAATTATGTTCAGTTCTTGTTTTTGCCATGGCTGACTAATCCTGCTACTTAAATATAAATAGTAAAATATTAAAATATATTTTTATAAATGGCCAAAAGAAAAGTTCATTGAATTTGACCATGACTTTAATGACAAAAAAAAAAAAAAAAATAAATAATAATAATAATAATTAAAGTTCTTTAAAATGCTCTCGTAGCTTCTTAGTTAATTTATTTATTTTATATTTTTTTTTAAACCTGTTTAGGGTTTTATGTTTTTAGTTAATGGCAAAATTATATATTAAAAACCAAAAAATATGTAGTGATTGAATGTTTTCATATTTTAACATTTAACTTTTTAACATTTAATTTTTTATAATAAAACCATTTGGCTTTTGAAAATTTGTATAGTTTGTTTTTTTTTTTTCTTTTGTATTTTATTTTATTGTCAAATCACTAACATGAGACATGATCTAGGCACGTTACCCAATGCTACCTATGCACACAATTTTTCTCTCGTTTTCTTAGTTTTTATTAAAAGTTTTTTTTAGTTCAGTGAGATACAAACATTTTATGAATTCATACAAATTTGTATCTTCATGCTTGAGCAGTTGTTGCTACCAAATAAATCAGTTAGAATTCGACTTAATATTTGAATATATTCATTTGGTAAGTGAGTTTCATTTCCAAATAATTCGTTGTTTATTCACTGAATGGCAATTGATGAGAGCGACTTGTACAAGCTCGAAAAGTTTAAAATTTTCACAGATAAAGTTCATGTTTAATTAAGTAATTTTTTTTAATAAAAAAGGTTAGTCTCAAAGTTGAAAAAAAAAACAACTCTGATTGAATTGTTAATTTACTAAAATTCGCTAGAAAATAATAAAAAAAGATTGTTTTTTTATTTTGTTTATTTTTAATATTTTTTATAAAACATAATATTTTGTCCTTTAGTAAACAGCCTGTTTAAATAAAATGTAAATTATTTAAAAAAAAAAATATATTTATATATATATTTTTTCCTTAGTATAACAATAACTATAAAATAAACAAAAAACTTATATATATTTTATATATCTATATAACAGCTTATAACTATCTCCAATGATATTATTTTTTTTACTAGAATTTTGTACAATTTTTGTGCACAGTTAAACTAAATTTCTCATAGTTTTACACAGCATTTCGCAGCTTTAAGAAACATATTCTATTAGGCTGAACTGCAGACACACACACACTCCCCTCTCTCTCTCTCTCTCTCTCTCTCATTCTGTCTCGTTCCCTCTATATCTCTCATACACAGAGACAACCGCATCGCAATGCATCTGTCCATTTGTGTATGTGGACTGCGAGCAGAAAGCAAACTTAAATTCCAGACATACGCGTATGCAGAGCAGCTTCAACTGGCGCACATATCGCGACTATTTGGTTTTGATTTTTTCGTTTTTGTTTTTTTTTTTTTTTTCTGTCATGTCTCTGCTGTAATTGGAGCAATAGATGCACCGCGCCCCTCAAAAGGCTGCTCGATGTCGACTTACCGCCTGGGACATGCTATCAATATTGGCTTGCGGACAATTTTTTTTTTTTAGGCACGAGCGCGCCTACACGCAGAGCACAAACAGATGCAAATATTGAAATGTGCGTGGTGCTTGTGGGTGTGTGTGTGTGTGAGTGCATGCATATGCATGCGGTGGTGTGTGTGTGTGTGTGTAGAGATGCGAGCGTGTTAGGCCTAAAAAGACGAACTGGACACGACTTGATATGAGGTAGAGATCAATATTGTTGTCTCCTTTATGTAGGAATTTTGTATGAAATGAACGGCTTGTTTTGTATTTACAGTATTTAAAATTCTTTAGATTTATGTAAAAATACAAAAAAAAATTAAAAAAAAAAAATTGTGTATAAATAAAAATAACTGTAAAAAAAATGTTTATGTATAAATAAAAATAAAAAAAAATTAATAAATTTCTTATGCCTGTATAAAAACAAATTTTAAAAAAAAATTTATGTATAAATAAATTTAAATTATTTTTTTATTTTTTAATATAAAAAAAGTTAAATTATTTATTTATTAAATAGATTTTTATATTTATATATAAATTACAATAAATGTATGCTTAAAATTAAAATCTTTATATTTATGTATAAATAAAAATATACAAAAAAAAAATTGTTTATGTATAAATAGAAAAAATGTTTATGCATATATTTAAACATATATAAAAACATTTTCTTTTTAATTTAAATTAATAAATTAGAATTAATAATATATAAAACGAAAAAATTATAAAAAATGTATGTAGGTATGAATTATAAAATTATATACAAAATAAAGGAATTTATATACCAATAATAAATTTGAAAATTGTTTTAATTTATGTAGAAATATCGAAACTCATATGCAAAATTTTAACAAATATTAAATTTTTCAAAATTTTAATTTAAAATAATTTTATGATAGATTGTGACAATCAAAGTTCATTCAGACTTTTTACCCCTCTTTGGCTAAGGCTATTTCGACTAAGTAGAGATTCAAGTGTTGAAGGCAGTTGGATCATGAGCAGTTCATACGCGTGTCGCAGGCAACCATGATTATGCCAAGTCATGCCAAAATATTGCCTTATAAATCAAATAAATAATAAATATAAATTCATATAAGTGCAGTTTAGAATTAAGGTGATACACATTTGACCTTGTGACAATATTATTTGCTTCCCTGTTTAATAGCGCTTCTCTGCGGCATGCATGTGCCTAAAGCCATTTGATGATACAAAATGATATTGAGATCATTTTCGCATGCGTGTCACGATGCACAATTAACGACACGTGAGCAGGCCCACGATATCTGTTTGCTATTACAGGACACACGGCTCAGCAAACAATTTGTTTATCAATTTTGCATGCAGCTATCTAAACGAGAGCCGCAACAGCACTGAGGCTGTCCGCAAACCCAATGCATCCCAATTGGTTGGCAATTGAGAATCTATGACAGAGCCAAACGCAATTTTGAAATGTTGCTGCGAAAATGCGCTGCTGCCAATTAGCGAAAATCTAATTTCGCAGACATTTATTTTAGCTGATTCTTTTGCAAGCTTCAATTTAATTAAAGTGACCCAGTAAAAAAGCAAAATGAAGAAAACACTTTGAAAGTGTTAAGTGAGTGGAGCGGCAGGCGGTTGGGAATGGAATATATTTATGCTTTCTTGGCACTTTCAATAACAAAACATAATTATTTTGGCTTGGGGATGCGCAAATTAAAGCAGATTTTTTGGGGGATATCCGTACGCCAAATACATAAATAAAGAGGCGTTTAAAAGCTTTTCCATGAAATATTCATGAGAGGCGCATAATTTAATTATGGAAAGGCTGCGGCCGCGTGCCAAAACTTATAATATTCTAATTTACTAACTGGCAAGCGTTCAATAATAGTTCCCAAACAAGTGAAAGGGCGAGAGAACGTGAGCGGGAGAGGGCAAGTCAGAGAGCGGGTGAGATTGAGATTGAGCTGTTATTTATATAGGCTTGGAAATTGCGCTACAAAGTTTGTTTAGGCTGAGCCAAAAAAGAAAACAAAACAAAAAAAAAAAAAAAAATTTAAGTGGGGTGAAAAAATAAAAGTATAATTAAGGCAAGCGAAAAATTCAATTAAAACTTTTCTGCTTATCAAACTAAGCATCTTAGAGAAAAGCTTAGCTAGTTTGGCAATCAGAGCTAAAAGGTGCCTTTAAGTAAACTCAACGGCGCTCGCCTTGTCTCGCCAACTAACACAAAACTTATGATGCCGCCAACTTTAAAAGGAAAAAATAAAATTGTAGTGTAATTCATGGTGTGAAGGGCCCAGAAGGGCTGCCACCAAAGAGTTGAAATCATTTTCACGAAATTTATGGGCAAAACTTTTCGAAAAAATCCAGCCCAAAGAGAAAGAGAGAGGGAGAGAGAGAAAAAATTGATCCATCTTAAGAGCCAATGACTTGGAGTCGACCCCACAAGTAGGTCGCGCATAGACTTGGCTTAATTAAGTTTGATTGAACTGCGCTACGATAAATAAGCCAAGCGCAATCGAATGAAAATATAATGAAATTTGAATGTAAAATAAAAAATATAAATCGAGAAATCTATATGGATTACAAGGCTAACAGAGCGAGTTCAGAATGATAAAAAAAAAAAAATCATTTTTTTATATATATTTTTTGAATGTGCTGAAAATTGAATAAAGTTTCATGGCTAACAGAAAATATTTTTTTATGTATTGTATATACTTTATTCATTTTATTTATTATATCTATTGTATTTATTTTTATACCCTGAATCCATTGAAAATGGAAATTTCAGGGTATAATGTTTTTGTGCAAATGTATGTAACAGGCAGAAGGAGGCGTGCCACACCCCATAAAGTATATATATTCTTGATCAGCTCGACGAGCTGAGTTGAACTAGCCCTGTCCGTCTGTCCGTCCGTCCGTCCGTCCGTCCGTCCGTCCGTGTAAACACCTGGATTTCTGCAACAACAAAAGCTAGAGACTTCAAATAAAAAGCAAAATGCTCGATAATACCATACGCTGTACGAGTTTATTTTTTTTTTTCGATAACTCATCCCATTTCTTTTTTATCGATAACTATCGAAAATATCGCTTTGTTTTTGAGGTCTGGCGTGCACACCGTTAAAGATAGAATCGTGCACTAAGTTGTGTTTGGTTGCTATATTGAATCCGCACATTTTGTCATTTTTGGATTTTTGATGCCACGCCCCTTTCGCCCACAATTCAACAAAATCGATAACTCACGTATATCAAATACTAGAGACTTGAAATTTGGCAAATAGGTACATTTGGATGTTATAATCATGCCCCGAAAATTTCATTAAGAACATAGATCGAGAAAAAAAGTTATTAAACAATAAAGTTTCCATAGCACAGCCTCTGCTGCAGCCGCAAAACTGTGCAGTGAGCATATTACGTGCATGCATATGTTTGTGTGCGTGTGTGTGTGCATGTGTTGTTTACTATTAATGAATAAATGAAGCTCTTAATGATTGGTATTACAGCTCAATGGATTCAGGGTATCTCTTAGTCGAGCAGTCTCGACTAGAGTTTAGTTACTTGTTTTTAATTTATTTATTTAAATTATTTTATTTTATTTTTTTTTATGATTTATTTATTTTTTATTATTTTATTTATATATTTTATTCATTTATATTAATTGTTTAATTTATTATTTTTTTTTTTTATTTATTTGTTTTATTTTATTTATTTTATTTTATTTTATTTATTTTATTAATTTAATTTGTTTTATTTATTTATTTAATTTTTTTATTTTAATTATTTTATTTATTTTTTATTATTTTATTTTTTTTATTATTTAATTTATTTATTTTATTCATTTATATTATTTATTTTATTTATTAATTTTTTTATTTATTTGTTTTATTTTATTTATTTTGTATTATTTTATTTATATTATTTTATTTTATTTATTTAATTAATTTATTTTATTTTTTTTTATTTATTTAATTTTATTTTTTCATTTTATTAAAGCTTTACTGTACCTTAAAGTAAGGCAACTGCATGAACCCCACACATTTATCAGCTGGCTCCCCCGTCATTGTGCTGCTGCTGCACCGAAAAAGAGGGGGAACGGAGCCATGGAAAAATGGAGCAAAAAAGCAAATAGAAATGGAAATAGATATACAAAGTGCAGGCAGACAGAGGTTGCCATGGCGAAATATTTGCAAATAAAACGGCTGCAATGTGACGGAAGTAAGCTGGCAAAGGATCGGACCTGGCTCAGCCAGAGCCCAGCAGGCAGGTTGAGGGCGTGCGGCTATCCATGGGGGTCGACTGACTGGGCGACTGGGGAAATACATTAAACTAAGCACTGCGCTAAGATGCCACGACTTGAACGTGGACAGTTAAAAGTTGGCAGCAGTTGGTGTTGTTGGTGTTGTTGGTGTTGCTGCTGCTGCCGCTGCTGCTGTCGCTGCCGCTGCTGCTGTCGCTGCCTTATGCATTTGTATGCAATTTGCGTTTGTCTTCTGCTCACTTTATTCTTATTATTTGCCAGAGTCCGCCGTCTGACATCATTTTTGCTCTATGAATACATAATTCTATAATCTCATTAGACGCCCAGCCAGTGGCCAGCTGCAAGTAGCTGCAGGCGCCCAAAGGCAGCCAGCCATACATGCTGCATATTAAGCTCTGGTCGAAGGCACTTCTGCGCTATCTTTATTTTGAATATGAAAACCTTTGATCCGGATTGCTGCTGCTTTGATAAATGTAATTTAATCTAATGTTAAATTCAATTATTTTCTAACTCCGATGCTGCCTGCGGCCGTAAGTTGTTTCAGTGTCATTTACGGTCTTTGAAGTTTCACTAGGCAAATAACTCGAGTCCTTAAAGCCTAAAAGTTACTTTAAGCCGCAATTGGGTTAATCTGAAGCCAATTTGAAAACCATTTGAAACAATGACAGGCCATAATCGTGAGGACAGCGTGACAATAGCCGCACCGCACATTGGTTAACCTTACGACTTGTTGGTAAGCAATTTCTGGCCCTTTTATGCAAAAACAATTTCTGGCCCGGGTCGCCACTTAAACAGCGCCAAAAATGCCCAAAACACACACACGTATACACAATAGAGAAACCAAGCTGAGTGCGGCTGGGGCGAGTCCCCATGGGCGTTATCTAATGAGCGAGCGACTGTGTTTGTAGTTGGGTCATTGAGATGAGCTCCATTCAACTGTCGCATACGTGTGCTCATGTTACCAGCCCGTCTGGAGCTGGCTGGCTGGCTGGCTGGCTGGCTGACTGGAAGCGTACAGTTTTGCCTGACATTCGATATTTTTGCTGGCGGTGAAACAAAGCTGAAGCGCACATGTCATCGCATTACGGGGCGTATGCTTGATTTTTTGCCAAACTACATATCAAACTTCAGCTGCAGCAAGCGACCAATTGCGAACTCAAATAAAGTTCGACTGCAAATTAAACGTTCGCTCATCTGAAAGCTTAGATTTCAGCCCCTATGCATCACATGTGACTGGCTTAAGCTGTTGGCCATATCTGTTTAAGCAGCATCGCTTACAGCTATTTCCTTGATATGTTTTTCATATTGATGGATTGAGATTGGAGCAGAATTGAATATGGCATGCCGGAAGCTAGGAAATTATTAGAAAATATTTGCAAAAATTCAAGATGAATAAATGAAACATGCAGCCTATATTCAAGTAGCTACCGAAAAGTGAAGACCCCCAGCAGGCAACTTCCTGTATTTGTTTTTATATTTAAATAAATGTGTTTAGTTTTTATGGCAATTTCTATTTCTATTTGAGCTACTGTCTAAATGCATTATGCCAATGGCAAAATACAAAGTGAATTTGAAATTTGCAGTTTGCCAGCTGCTGCTGATGTTGCCAATTAGCCAAGTCCAGAGTCAGGGCCAGAGCCGAACAATAATAAAGCAATTATTTTTGTGAATTGTTTGCATTTGTGAAATAATCGTTTAGAATGATTGCATTCAGGGCGTAAGCAAGGCCTCAAAAATTGCTATGCAAGAAATCTGTGCCTCAGAATGCTAAGCTCAACAACATTTTACAGCTGCTCGACTGGGCACAATGAATGAGCCAGCCCCAGTCCAGCCGGCTGCATCTGTAGCTGTAGTCTTTGGTCTCTTGTTATTTTTAATTATATTTGTTGTGTGCGTGTGTGTGTGTGTCTGCTGACAAGGCACACACACAAAATATTATAGTCAAATATATTTTAGAATTCAGTATTGTAGAACGTCAACAGTTGACATGGACAGGTGTTAGTTTGCACCCACACAGACATGCCGAGCAAATACACGACAAATGCAAATTGCCTGCCTGCTTTTTGACATATTTCTCAATGCCAGAGCGCAACACTCACACACACACACCCACACACACACACACACTCACACATGTGCGCAAACATTGAAATGAAAACACATTTTGCAACACAGGAAAAACATCAACGAAAACTTTTTTAATAAAATTCATTTTTTTTCTTTCTTCTTTTTTTTTTTTTGTTTTTTTTGTTGTATGCGCTTAATTCACTTTTTGTTTTGTATATAGCAACAACAACAACAACAACAACGAAATTATTATTAACCGCACAAAAATCTGTTTCCGGGAATTTCAGTTTGTTGTATTTCCTGTTCGCCTTTTATTTGTTCATTTATTTTTTATGCCTTACCTTTTGCTGCGGTCAAAATATTTTAAAGATATAAGCATGCTACTGTATATACATATATATATATATGTGTGTGTGTGAGTTCTCACATGCAACAATTTGCTGAAAACTTTTATGCATGTGTAAACATTTTTTAGAAATTTGCTGCGTTTCCGATTTGCACATTTTTTTTACTGCATAAATCAAGGCATTTATGCTCAAAATAAAATGTTTGTAAAAGCCGAGCAGCGTAGAGTAGACCCAAATAAATATTTTATTTTAATTGCAAGCAACAACAGTTTACCGTTTTCATTGTCTTCTTTCCACTAACATCAAACGTGTGCACAAGCTGAAAATAAAATATGAGTTTGATCGAACTAATAAAAACTTTTGCTTACCTTTTAAAACTGTCAATTGCATAAAGTCGCAAAGAAACTAAAATATTTATCGAATGTATGCATTATATTATTATATTATAATATTATGTATTTTAAGCAATTATTAAAAATATTTAGCCAGATTTATATACCCATTGAAAATGGGTAAACAGGGTATAATAGTTTTGTTAAAAGTATGTAACAGGCAGAACGAAGCGTGCCACACCTCATAAAGTTTCTTGATCAGGACAAGACGCGTCGATTGAGCCCTGTCCGTCTATCTGTCCGTCTGTGTATCTATATAGCTAGAAAATAGCTAAAAATACAGCTAAAAATAGCTAGATCATATCTATAAAATAGTCGAAGAATCTAGGAAGGTGGAATATGTAGTTTATAACTACAATTTAGGCATAAATTAGTGGGTATAATCCAGCCACAGTTAAGTTAAAGAAGCTGCCAGAATCAAGCAGGGATAGAGCTAAAAATAGCTAGAATTTGGCTAGAAAAAGGCTAGAAACTAGCTAAAAATACAGCTAAAAAAGGCTAGAACATATCTATAAAATAGTCGAAGAAACTAGGTAGGTGGAATAGACAGATTCTAACTATAATTTAGGCATAACTTAGTGGGTAGAATCCAGCCACACTTAAGTTAAAGATGCTGCCAGAATCCAGCGGGGATAGAGGTAAAAAATAGCTAGAATATAGCTAGAAAAAGGCTAGAAAATAGCTAAAAACACAGCTAAAAAATAGCTAGAACATATCTATAAAATAGTCAGAGAATCTATGTAGGTGGAATAGGTAGATTCTTACTATAATTTAGGCATAAATTAATAGGTAGAATCCAGCCACAGTTAAGTTAAAGATTCTGCCAGAATCCAGCAGGGATAGAGGTAAAAAATAGCTAGAATATAGCTAGAAAAAGGCTAGAAAATAGCTAAAAATACAGCTAAAAAATAGCTAGAACATAACTATAAAATAGTCGAAGAATCTAGGAAGGTGGAATAGACAGATTCTAACTATAATTTAGGCATAACTTAGTGGGTAGAATCCAACCACAGTTAAGTTAAAGAAGCTGCCAGAATCCAGAAGGGATAGAGGTAAAAAATAGCTAGAATATAGCTCGAAAAAGGCTAGAAAATAGCTAAAAATACATCTAAAAAATAGCTAGAACATAACTATAAAATAGTCGAAGAATCTAGGAAGGTGGAATAGACAGATTCTAACTATAATTTAGGCATAACTTAGTGGGTAGAATCCAACCACAGTTAAGTTAAAGAAGCTGCCAGAATCCAGAAGGGATAGAGGTAAAAAATAGCTAGAATATAGCTCGAAAAAGGCTAGAAAATAGCTAAAAATACATCTAAAAAATAGCTAGAACATAACTATAAAATAGTCGAAGAATCTAGGAAGGTGGAATAGACAGATTCTAACTATAATTTAGGCATAACTTAGTGGGTAGAATCCAACCACAGTTAAGTTAAAGAAGCTGCCAGAATCCAGAAGGGATAGAGGTAAAAAATAGCTAGAATATAGCTCGAAAAAGGCTAGAAAATAGCTAAAAATACAGCTAAAAAATAGCTAGAACATAACTATAAAATAGTCGAAGAATCTAGGAAGGTGGAATAGACAGATTCTAACTATAATTTAGGCATAACTTAGTGGGTAGAATCCAACCACAGTTAAGTTAAAGAAGCTGCCAGAATCCAGAAGGGATAGGGGTAAAAAATAGCTAGAATATAGCTCGAAAAAGGCTAGAAAATAGCTAAAAATACATCTAAAAAATAGCTAGAACATAACTATAAAATAGTCGAAGAATCTAGGAAGGTGGAATTGGTAGTTTCTAACTATATTTTAGGCATAACTTAGTGGGTATAATCCAGCCGCAGTTAGTTAAAGATTCTGCCAGAATCAAGCAGGATTAGAGCTAAAAAACAGCTAGCAAATAGCTAGAAACTAGCTAAAAAAGGCTAGAACATATCTATAAAATAGTCGAAGAATCTAGGAGGGTGGAATAGACAGATTCTAACTATAATTTAGGCATAACTTAGTGGGTAGAATCCAACCACAGTTAAGTTAAAGAAGCTGCCAGAATCTAGCAAGAATATGGCTAAAAAATAGCTAGAATATATCTAGAAAATTTCTGGAAAATAGCTGAAAAATACAGCTAAAAAATAGCTAGAACATATCTATAAAATAGAGAATCTATGTAGGTGGAATAGGTAGATTCTAACTATAATTTAGGCATAACTTAGTGGGTAGAATCCAGCCACAGCTAAGTCAAAGATGCTGCCAGAATCCAGCAGGGATAGAGCTAAAAAATAGCTAGAAAATAGCTTAAAAAAAGAGCTAAAAACAAGTAAGAAAACTCTTGTCGGCGCTCCCGACTAGGGACTACCCTATTCCCACCCGCTCTTAGTTTTTGTTTAGTCCATAACTTGTATGTACAACCATATCACCATATAACTTAAGTAATTATTGTTGTTTTTAAAAAGACAAAACACTCTATACATATATGCCATATTTGCAACTGAAAATAATTTTCAAAATTCTGAGTCCGGTATCCAAATGTAACAAAAAAATATACATAAAACTACATGCGTAATTTTGAGACTCTAGCTCTTAAGATGAAAAAGATAAAAAATCATAACTGATTTTTCATATGTTTTTAAATCGATAACAAATATTCAGGAATAGTTATCGATTTTCTGAAACAAACTCGATATGCGCGCTATATACACAAGTCTAACAAAAAAAGAGTCTCTAACTTTTATAGGTTCTGATATGGACGATATGGACAGACGGACGGACGGACAGGGCTCAATCGACTTGGCTTGTCGTCCTGATCAAGAATATATATACTTATGGGGTGTGGCACGCCTCCTTCTGCCTTTTACATACTTTTAACAAAAATATTATACGCTGTTTCCCATTTTCAATGGGATCAGGGTATAAAAATAAAAAATAATAATAATATTCCAATATATATATTATTAATATTTATCGAATTATTATAATATATATTTATTAATTTTTAAACTAACTCTCCCTTTCAACCCTAAAAACTAATCAAAGACAGCATTTTTCTTGCCAAGAGCTACGACAACAACTTTCTCGTTGAGTAAATTTGTGCTTACTCATCGCACGCCGTGAATCAATTTAATCCCCATTGCTTGTGATGCCGAAGGAGATAAGTGAATCATATCAGATTGTCACATTTAATTACCGCTCAGTGATTTGCCAATTTCGCAACACTTTCAAGCGCTACATTTTCAGCATCATTAAAAGCTAAAATTTTGCTATGACGCGAATGAAATGCGAGGAAAGAAAAAAGAGGAGAAAACTGAAGACTTGTGGCTGACATTGAGGCTATTCACATTCAATGAGTGACAGAGTGGTTGGGTGGTGCTGGTGCTGGTGGTGCGACGTTTAAGTGGCGTTTGTTAAGTACAGCACGCTTGACATCATTATCTTGAATGTCAACAGCAAAATGGGCGTGGCTCGTTGCTGTATGTTGTATTCGTATGTTTATGATGCTGTTGCCGCTGCCGCTGCCGCTGCCTCTACTGTTGCCGCCGCCTCTACTGTTGCTCTCTGATTGACAACTTTCGCAAGTTTTCAGCACTCGAACCTATGCTTGTTGTCAATTGTCGCTTAAATCCAATTTAACCCATACCCAGAGGAAATTCGTAAACGGTATTTTAAGCATCAGCAGAAGCCTCGGCATTATTGGCAACGTCATCGCTATCTGACAGTTTGCGCTTCAGCCCACAAGTGTCAAGGCGTTAACGGTTATGCGGTGCGGCTTTACTGCGTGGTGATGGGTGGTTGTATGCGGAACTTTCGGGCGACATGTCACGCACTGTGCACGTCGAACGCTCAAAAACTTGAACAAAATTTTCCACATATTTAGCTATGGACGAGGGAAATTTTTTTTTTTTTTTTTTCTTAATAAATTTTCCAAATACAAATGTTGAGCAAAGTTTGAGCAAAATATATATATATATCAATTAGTGGTGCAATTTGTTCCACTGGAGTTCGATGATAAATGGGAGCCAGAGAGAGAAAAAGAGAAAACTTGAAAAATTTCGATAGCTTTGAATTATGCATAGAGCAGAAGGCGGCAAAGGAGCGAGCTTAATAGAAATTTCGCAATGAAATCAAAAGGCGACCCTCGGCATAAACAGGTGCCACAATTCGAGGAAATCGGCAGCAGCTGTCAGCTGGCTTGAAGAAAAAGGAGCTCGAACGGAAACGGAACGTGCCCGATGCCAGACGCTGATTGCTTAGAGATGCCGTCCCAGTGTTCCAGAGTCTGAGGTGCGCCATGGCTCCCAACAATTGGCAGCATATGGCGCCGACTTCAGCCATTCATTGACAACAGATTGTCAAATGTGTGTGCGCGGAAGAAGGGAGGGGCCGGGGTTGGAGCTGAGCTGGAAACCGAACCCCACTTGAATTCAATTAAAATGGAGCACTTAATTGTATGCCAAGTTCAACGTATTCAAAAAGTGCCAACAGGCGGCCAAATCAAAGGAAGCGAAAGGAGCAAAACGAAGAAGAGCCCAACAGCTGCTCGAGTGTGTCTGTGTGTGTGTGTGTGTGTGTGTGTATGGGTATATATGCCACGCATGCGATATGAGTCAATAACATTGTAACAGCTGTCTGTTTGGTTAGGTTTCCCTCGATAGCACCCGTCCGTCCGTCCGTCCGTCCGTCTGTTTGGCAATTTCAAATGGAAATTTAAATGCGCCACGCTTAGAGCTAGAGGTGAAAGAGCAGCTGCTCAGCCAAAGGCCAATGCCTATGGCTCTATGCAAACTGCCATTGGATAGTCCAAAAGCATTATTTAACCAGCTGCCAAGAAACTAAAGTCGAACTAGCCCTGAATATTTCAGCTCTTCATGAAATATGAAACTGGCCCGACTCGCCCTGGGCGAGAATTAAATATTTTATGTATCTTTCCGAATTGATACAAAATATTTGCATTCTAATTAAAAATAAAAACTCACTTTCGTATATATATATTTCATAAATAAATACTCTTGACTTAAGACAACATTGTCATAAAAAAAAAAATATGCTTATAAATATTTAAATATATATATATATATATATATATATGTTTATATATATATATGTATATGCATATATATATATATATATAATTTTATATATTTTTAATTTCCTACACTTGCACTTAAAAATCTAACCACATATGAGACTCAAGCAAGCAAACGACGCTCACACTTAAGCTCGCATTCTGTGAAGTGCTTTGAAAGCAATTTTCTTGCACTTGCAAAAATTAGTTAAGTGAAAAAGAAAACGCACGAAAAAACAATTATAAGTAGACTTTGGAGCACGTTTCAAGACGTATGTATAAGATAAATGTATAGAAAATATTTAACTAAATTTAATTGAAAATATAATTAAAATGAAATTTTAAGCTAAAACTCTTAAATTCTATATAAATGGATATTTTAGTAGCTTTTGGCTGCTAG
This sequence comes from Drosophila mettleri, assembly GCA_035047625.1. NCBI lineage: Eukaryota > Metazoa > Arthropoda > Insecta > Diptera > Drosophilidae > Drosophila > Drosophila mettleri. Next base: position 6,566,956 of record JAWNPI010000072.1, read on the forward strand.
CTTCCGACTATTGTTAACTTCTAGTTAAATTTAAGATTCAGCTAGACTAACAATAAAATAATATTTGTACAACATATTCTGTGACGGCTGTTAACTTCTAGTTAAATTTCACATTCAGCTGCATTTTAACATAAGTAAACGTAAGTCAGCAGTAAAAAAAAAATTTTGTGACTTGTGTTGTGTTCTGTGAAATTCTAATTCAATTTACAATTTTAAGAAATAGTTAAGAGCTTAAAATTCCTCAAATCAGTTAACTACTGGTTAAATTTAGATTTCAATTTCGTTAACATGTTCAACTTGTTAAGCTGCCAATTAGGTAGTAAAAATCCTGTTTCAATAAAATGTAAATTATTTAAAAAAAAAAAAAAAAAAATGTCGTTAACAGTTCAATTGAATATTAACGTATTTTGATGTTGTCTGTTAACTTTAACAATTCAATTTATATATATATATATATATATATATATATATATATTTTATGTATATATATATATTTTTATGTATATATATATATATTTATATATATATATATTTTATGTATTCTATAAATATTTAAAAAATATTTTATAATTATTATTTCATACTCAAACTTAATGTTAAATACTTAAATAAAAAAATTATAGCTTAACTTTAAGTTAAACTTGTTGTCAAACTGAACGAATTATTATATAAATATTGTCAACAATCTCTTCAGAGTTATGGCAGTTGATATATATAAGTATAACAGCTAAGCCTTAAAAGCCATAAAATACCTTGAAAGTTTATATTTTGTTAAATATATGTAAGGCTCTTGTTAAAGTAGCTGCTAAATTAAACTGTAGCCAAAAAGAAAATGAATTTGAAATATAAAAAGCTCTTAAAGCAACAAACGGAAACTTACGTTTGCCTTATAAATGGCGAGCATTGCAGGTACGATTATTATATTGAAACCGCACCATCTCGCTCCCACTCTCTCTCTATCTCTCTCTTAGTCGCTCTCTATTATACGCACATGCTTGTGTCTGTATGTCGCTTCGTCTGTTTTCTCTGTTTTCTTTTGCTGCATTTGCTTTGATGCTTTTACTTTGTCTTAAGCCAGCTGTCTGCCCGCTCCAGAGTTTCTGTCTGCTTTTTTGTTGGCCCCACTCAGCCGCAGAGGAGAGTTGAAATTATTTGAGAATTTGTAGTTTCGCAGCGCAATTAGAGGAGCCGCAGCTAACCGCTTAAGATTGCTGTGTATGTGTGTGTGTGTGGTTGTCTATTTTGGGACCGACAGTTGGGAACCACACGACAATTTGTTTTGTGTGTGCGTGTGCACATTTTGAAAGGATAGTCAAAAGGGGGCGTTGAGGCGGTAGGCGGGGCAAAACTAAGCGCTAATGGCTGGCGTTGCTTTTAATTGGCTCTCATTAAAATTAAACGCAGCCACCAAATTGAATATGAGACTAGCTCAGCTGTTGACGTTTAAGTCGTGGCCAGCTGCGATTCGCAGCTTTCGGGTCGAGTCACATTTCCGACCAAAAGGCGGTTTTCTCGCTAGTTTTTTTTTTTTTTTTTAATTGCACGCCAAAGTTTTGCCGCTAATTCGTTTGGCTGTTTAGCCCGCAGCGTGTGTATGTTGTTTGCCCACACAGCTGCTTGGTGGCAAGCAAACGAAATTGAATGCTGTTGCCGGCACACATTAAAGTTGATCTTTAGCCCAGCACAAAGTAGTTGAGAGTTCAAGTCTAACGACTTTTTGGTGGACTTGCTAAGCACTAAGAGTTCCGTCTGTGAAAGATTTGCGGTGATTGAGTCGAAAGTTCGATGGGTCAACTTGGCAAGTGCAAGAGATACTTCATGTATAATTGAGATATGGCAAAGACATGAGGAAATGGAAGTTAAATAGGTATATAAAATAGAAAGGAAATAAATAATAATTTATAAATATTTATAAAATTTGCTGAATATATTTTAGTTTATTTTTTATATTCATAAATAATTCAAAAATGATTTTTTAGCATTTAATCTTAGTTTATTATATATTTATTTTATTTTATATACTAAAAAATAATTTAATAAATTTAGACACTTCATGTCTAATGAGAATATGACACAGACAAAAAAGAAAAGTTAAATTAAAATTTTTTTAAAAATTTATATATTTGCCGAATATATTTTAATATATTTTATGTTTTTAATAATTTTTTTTGTATATACTTTGAAATAATATAATAAATTTTATATACCTCTTGTTTAATGGCACAGAAATTCAGAAAGTGAAAAAGAAGAATAAAAAATTATTAAAAAATATTTATAAAATTGCTGAATATATTTTAACTTATTTTTTATATTTGTAAATTTTTTATATACATATAAATAAAATGTATTAATATATATTGCAACATAAATTGGGAAAGGTATAAACAAAATAAATTAATATTTTTAAAAATTACTAAATATATATTTAATTTTATTTGTTATATATATTTTATTTCATATATTTATAAATAATGATTTACATTAAAATTAAAATCTCTTTTAATATTTAATTATTAAATCTTAGTTTTCATGCCACTCCATGACCCACTTCTAGTGTCCCTCTTGCAGCGTTTTCAATTTAAATGAAATTAAAAGAAAACCATGCAGACGTCTATGACCAGCGGATACGTATGTTAATTCTGACAGAGATGAATTAAAATTGCGCATACGCAGGGTGAAGCGATTAAATAACAGAGTGCTGCTTCTGGTGTATTTAAATGCGAGCAACCTGTTCTAGTTGTCGTAGTAGCTGAATAATCCAATATGAAAGTCAATTTCTACCAACAAAAGTGTGTTGTCAATGCCAATCAAAATGTCAATGTGAGAATTATACAGAAGAAGAAGAGCAAAAAAAAAAAAAAAAAAACAGTCAAAGAAAGTGAGAGAGAATGTGGAGAGTCGAGAAAAATAAAGACAGGGAATTGCAAGCAAAATGAAAAAATCTAACCAAGCAGCAAATGCGGCAAATAGGATGAAAGCCAATCGAATTTAGCAGTCGGCCAAGCCCATATACATAGGTATTAACAAATATGTTTGACGGGCTGACGGGCGGCGGCAGCGGCAGCGGCTGGGATCTGGTGTTAAAGGTGAGCGAGCGAGAGAACGTATGTTCTGGTTGCCTGGAATTTACAGCTAACGAAGCGTGAAGTTGAAGTTGCAAGAGTCAAGAAAACGCATGCCCGAAAGGTCGAACAGAGAAAGATAGAGCGAGAGAGAGAGAGAGAGAAGGAGATGGACTGCGAGACAAACAGTCAGACAAGCCTGACAACAAAGCAAGTCGAAGCGATAAAGGAATTCAATCGAAGTCCTTGTCTAGTTGACAGCATTGAGCGTTGCAAATATTTAGAGAAGCAAAAAATCTATAAAATAATTGGAAATAGTGCCGAAGAGCTAATATACTTCTAGGAAAAATTTAGAGATGAAATAGAGCTAAAAATTTCTAGATTTCAAATTTGATTTATATTTTATTTTTATTTATTATTTTTATTTTATGTTTGTTTTATTATTATTTTATTTTTATTTTATTTATTTATATATATATATATATATATATATATATTTATTTTATTTTAAAATTAATTTTATTTTATTTTATTTTTATTATGTTTATTTTATTTTTATTTTTATTTTGTTTTTTTATTTAATTATTATTTTATTTTTATTTTATTTTTTATTTATATATATATATATATATATATATATATATATATATATATATATATATATATATATATATATTTTTTTTTTTTTTTTTTTTTTTGTTTTAATATTAATTTTATTCTTATTTTATTTTATCATATTTTTATTTTATTTTTACTTTATTATTTTTTATTTATTTATTTTTATTTATTTTTATTATTGTTTTATTATGTTATATCTTTTTTTTTTTTTATTTTATTTATTTATTTTCTTAATTTTTTTATTTTTATTTTAGTTTTTATTATATAAACGAACTTAAAACTAGAAAATTTTATTAGACTAAACTCTAATATTTTCTAGTTTTTAACATGTTAGCAGCTAAATTTTATATATATATTTAATGAACTTAGCTCTCTCCTATAGACTAACCATCGCATATTGGATGACAAAATGCGTATACTCTCATTTAGCGTTTAACAAACGCAAGAAAGAAAACAGGAATGAATCGACTCCCGGCAACAAGGCCCCAAGGCCCAAACTCTAAGCATAGCCAAAGTGCAAATATTGTCCGGGGCAACGTTTGCTGTTTGATTTTGCAGCCATGAGATTATCATCAGAAAGCCATTAGAATTTTTATTGAATTCCGCACGCAAACATACGAACATCCACACACACACACAGACACACAGAATACTTCCTGCACAACAACAGCTGGCATTAAGTAAGCCGCATTGAATTATATGCCCCGCAGGCAGTGGGAATAAATCGAGTTGCCCGACAACACTTTTACGCGCATTTTCGTTAATCATTGGGGATTAGTTCTAATCAAGTTGCCATTTGCTGTTGTTGCAATCGTGTTATTGGATTTGTATTGTGTTCGTGTGGAATTTCAATTAATGGTAAACCAAAGCCCTCAGTCCACGCTCTAACGCTCTCTTTCAGTTCCTACTTTTGTCTCTGTCTATTACACAGTTAATCTTTTATAATTAAACTGATTTAGCTGCCTTTACCTTTGCTCCGCTCATTGACTTGTTAGCATAATTATCCATTAATATCATATATTCTCATTCCCGGGCAAACTAATTCAAATATATGACCGCAATGAACAGGACATTCATTGCACATACACATATATTTACTACGCTCCGCACAGTTGCCTAATTGAAATTTAGTTTGCCTCCGCCGGCTATTGTCTGAAAGGTCAGGAGTCAAGAGTTTGCTGCGCCGCTTGCTTGCTGGCTGGCTGGCTGGCTGGCTGGCTGCTGTCCACGCTCAATGATCATTGATATTGTAATTGTGCCTATTATTGGCCACACAGGTGCCTGCAATCAAATCAATTAGGCAGCTCAGCTCCGTGCCACAATTTGCTTTGTCCAAGCAGGAGTGATACAAATTTTTGACATCCTTATTTCTGTAGCTATTTATATTATTAATGAAATTTGATAAGTGAAGTATTAAGTCGTTATTGCCATTTAATTATCAATTATTGGCAATTATCTAATGAGAATTTCTATTTCAACTCAAGCTGCAATCAGCACTTATTGCCTAAACATGGTTTTCTTTGTGCTTAATTTAGCAGCAAAATTCAGTAATTCCACTCGTATTGAAATTGCGCCAAAAAAAATTCAATTTGGCGCCAACATTCGAGTCGCAATTTTTGAAATACCAGCGCACATATTGCCCGTAATCATTCGGAATTGCATTACAAGTTTGTTGCACTTTCAGCAAGGCGAGTTTGCTCTGGGCACAATTTGTTGCAGCATGGCATGAGTGTAGCTTAGAAAATGAAACTGGAAACAATAAAATATATGATTAAAATAAATTATATTTGATTGATAGAAACTCCTTATTATATCTAGCCAACTTCATTTAGTCAAATAACAAATTTTATATACTTATTATTATATTTTCTATATTTATTTATGTTGCTAGAGCAGATGAGTGACTTTTTTGATGGTCATTCAAATTTTTATTTAAGAACATTGCAATCAAATTGATAAACTGCAATACTTAAACAGAATGTTCTTCAACTAAATCTGAAATATAGATAAACCTAACATAACCTAATATATCTTTGTAAAAATAATAAATAAAATAAAAAAATGTGAATAAAAGAGTAAAAAAAAAAAATAATAAGATATAAATAAGTTCAGTTAATATATTTTTATTATAATTATTTTGTAATATATCAAAGATAAATAAACAAGAATATCTTATATTTTATTTTATTTTATAAAAAAAAAAAGTTTTTAATATTTTGTATTTCCTAAAAAATAAGTTAAGTACAATTTTTAAATATTTTTAATTTTATATATTTTTGACTCCACAATATTTTATTATATTGCCTTTTTTATTCCAAAATATTTTATATTACTTAATAACAAATAACTTAAATAAATGTTTAAAATATATGTATTTTTGGTTTTTCTGCAATACAATTTTTAAGAATAAAAATATTTAATAAATTGCTTAAAAATACTATTTAAAATAAATTTGTTCAATATTTTTATTTGCTTTCATATTTTATTAAAAAATATTTTATTTTACTTCACAACTAATTATTGCTTTTGCCTATTGTATGAATTTATTTGATTGCAAACCATAATCTTCATATTTACTGCTTTTGTTTATTATTACAATTGTTGTGCTAAAAAGAGGGAGAGAGGAGAGTGAATGGCCGTCGTAATAGAGCTCATGATTTATGGTGAAAATTAAATAAAAGCCAGCAGCTGGCAACTGGCAGCTGAGCCTAAGCGAGTTGTCAACTATTGCAGCAGCTTATAAAATTAATTGTCATTAAAGTGACCAGCACATGTATTTACAATTTATGTCTGTACTCTCCTTAATTCCTTTTGTTTGAAGCAAAATTGTCTTTTGTTTAGTTATTTATTTAGTTCAGCAAGCGAAGATCTTCTTGGCATCTTGGCGGCATCTGACATAAAATCCAAATGCAAATTTCAATTATTTATTTTGTCAAATAAATGCATAAAATCTATTTTCATATGATTTAAGTTATGAATCAAAATAAAATAAATAGAAAAATAAAAAAATAAAAAACTAACAATAAATAGAGAAAATAAACTGTAAGTTCAAAGACTTGGCATTGGGGAAAGTCAAGCAACAAACCAAACGCAATAACGTGGCCAATTGCTGAAATTCGTTTCAAGAGCTTGCTGAATTGGCAACAAAATGGCTCAAAGAGCACGGCCATTGCCATTGCTTAAAACTTGGCAACAGAATCAAATTTTGCCAAAAAAAAAAAAAAAAGAAGGGAATAAATAAATAATAAGACAACACAAAAATAACATGTTACAAATTGATAGACAAAGCAGACTATAGAGATATGCTGTAAAAAATATCAGTTTGTGGGAGAAAAAATTATGTGAAATATTTATTTTATTTAATTTTTATTTTATTAATTAGTTAGATGCATTAAATTGATTAATTTTTATTTTATTAATTAGTTAGATGCATTAAATTGAAAATTAAAAGAAGTAAGGCAAACTCCGGATAGGCGTGTCTATTAAAGATTTTTAAAATCGCTGCAGATATCTAAATCAAGTTTTAAATTATGTATAAATTGTTAATATGGATTAAGCTATAAAAAGGGTTCGGTCCAGTATTTATCAACTATGATTGTATGAACTATGCGATTCCAAGGCAGCTGTCTGCTGACTGCACTAGATTCAATTCTGTATCACTTTATTTATACGAATTCAACTGTGAGCGTAGCTAGCGCGGCTGTAGAGCGAGCATATGAGAGCCAGCATATGTAGAGCGATCATAGTCAGAGCGAGACTCCCACTCACACAGCTCAAATGAAAACTAATTTACAATTTTATTTCATTAATTGATTTCACAATTTCATGAATTAAAAAAAATTTAAATATATTTAACTGTTTTCATTATTATCATTCATAATTATTAGAGGTTAAGATATGTTAGCCCTGTGTATTTTATAGCACAAATATCAGTAGCTAACAAGACTTTTACATGCTGAAGCCAGACTCAGTTCAACGAAGGGAAATAATTTTCATATTGAAATTACAGACTTAGTTAAGATTATTAAGATTTATTGGGTATTTCTGATAGTTTTTAGCTTTTTTATAGCTTGAATCAATTTTTTCAATAATAATAGAAAAATTCAGGCAATCGATTACTAACTGAAGCATAGAAAATTTTAAAAGAAAAAAAGAATAAAATTATATATATTTGTATTTAAATTTAATACTTTTAATAATTAAGAAAAGTATTATTTTTATTATAATTTTTAAAATTATTAAAAGTTTAATATTTTCCTAAAATTACATTCAAATATCCTTAAAATTCTGCAAACTCTTTAAATTTGAAATTAGTTTCTAAAAAACATAAATTAGTTGCATGCATCTCAGCCATAGCGACCCAAAGCCTTACAGGGTATATGAATGCAAGCAACAATATATAAGGATGCCGAAAATTTAATCCACTTGAAGAAAAATTGTGAGTCTTGTGAGTCGTGCGGCTTGTGTGAGCGAGAGCGAGAGCGAGGAGTGTGGGGCTGCAGTGCTTAAGCTTTGCTTTCACTAGAGACTCGCCTTGCCAGCGTTTTGTGGGGAGGGTAGAGAAAATTTATTACCATATCGATATGCGTAATAACTTGGCAATAAAAATAAATCTCAGCATAATGCTATAAATACAAAAAGCATCAGCACAAATGCGTTATAAATAATACTGCGATTGCCGTATTACAAATTCATTTCGGAAGCTTCAACTCGAAATAAACAAACAGTCAGACTGAGAGACAGACAGACGGACGGACGGGCGGACGAACGGGCGGACGGACGGACGGACGGACGGACGGACGGACAGATAGCGCGTCGGCTCACATCAAAAGCTGGCAAATGCAGATTGGAAATCATCATGGCCCAATGGACAGGCAAAACACAATTGTTGATGTGCTGGAGGAGGAGAGGGGCGCGCGCGCCACGCCCAGCGAATGGGACGCTAATATGAATATTGTCATGGCATAAAGGGAAATGAGCGAAAATGTGGGCGTAACAGCTCGACCGGCCCAACCCCCCACACACTCCCCACAGCTTTTATGCCCATGAAATGAGGCATGCGAGATTTCATAAAAAAAAAGCGCCAAGGCGAAAGTGAGCAAATGTATTTCTTGTTGATTGGCTCTCGCTCGCTTCCTTGCCAGGATATTGATAGCGCTCATAACCCGGCGGCAGGGGACGGCCAGAAACAAACTTCAATTTCAGACGATGCAGAAAAATTGCTGGCAATACGTAAGTGCCTCATGGCAAATGAAATATATATATAAAAAATATATATATATATATAAACGGTTCGCTGAGCATTGTATTGCCTTCAAGTTGGCTGCTCAGTACTCAATGCCCGTTACATAAGATACACAACACTACTCGATACTCGATATTCGACACTCGACACTCAATACTCGATACTCGTTGGTTGGCCAAGCCACTTGGCCTGTCCTTGGGCCAGCATAACATTGTGGCATGTTTTGCTCTGCCACGGCAATTTGTAAAGTGATTTCAAAAATAATTTCATTAATTTTACGCATTAGACTAAACAAATTTTTTGACCTTTGACATTGGCGTTTTTTATTTTTCCTTTTTCTCTTTTTTTTTTATTATTGTGTTTGGCTTCGTGGCGCCAATCGGATTATATCGAAATGCTGTCGCCGCTAAAAGAACTGTAGTTAAAAGCAATTCGTGAATTCAACATGGCTAATAGGGGAGAAAGACTTAATTGACTGCGCAAAGACGGACTTTAAATTTGTCTGGACTGAACTGTATGTATTTTGTGTATGGAGAGATATGTGCATTAATTTTTTTTAATTGGAATTAGCAGCTGAAAGCAAATATTGATAAAAATATTGATGATTATGTTACTTTTATCTCAGCTTCTAATCTAAGCTAATCAAGTATTTAATTTTGCATTTAAATGATATTCCTAAGACTATAATTTTTATAATTATGAAATAATTATACATATCCAAAATATATAAGTAAAAATTAAATTAAAAAAAAATAATAATAAAATAATAATAAAAAAATAATAAAAAACAATAAGATAAATATATGCAAAATAAGAAAACTTAAAAAAAAATCATAATAAATTATAATATATAATCATGAATCATGACCAGATTGAACAAAAAAAAATAATAAAAAATTATAATAATAATATAAACGTGCAAAAATAAGTTTCATAAAGAAAACTAAAACTGAAAAATGTATGACTAAATAATTAATAATAAAAAAAGTGAACATACATTGTAAAATTTTAAAAAAAATTGATATATAATTAGAAATTAAATGAAAAAATAAATATTAAATAAATTAAATTTAAAAAATTATAGTTATATATTTATTTTTTAAAATATATTAAATTACAAAATATATATTTTTATAAAAAATTAAATAAACAAATTGAAATCAAATAAATAAACATGAGAAAAATAAAATATATAATTAGAAAAATTGATATATAATTAGAAATTAAATGAAAAAATAAAAAAATAAATAAATTAAATTTAAATAATTATATTCATATATTTATTTTTTAAAATATATTAAATTACAAAATATATATTATTATAAAAAATTAAATAAACAAATTGAAATTAAATAAATAAACATGAGAAAAATAAAATAAGAAAACTAAATAAAAAATAATTGGAGTGCAAAAGTGAAAAATAAATAAAATTGTAGAATTAAAAATATATATATTGGGCAGCAGAAAACCTGTTTAATAAAATGTAAATTAATTTTTTGAAAAAAAAAAAAAAATATATATATATATATATATATAAATAAAACCATCATACAATAAACATAGTAGATGTAGTTAATTAGGAAAATTAAAATTAAATAATATTTAACAATAATCATTATTAAGTTACCTAAAGCGCAATATCATTTTATTTTTATTATATTTGAAATATGTTTATTGCTTTTTTTATGCTTTTAGCTTTACGTTTATCAAACAAAGATAAATCAATCCCCTTATTTATATGCATATTTATGACACCTCAAAGTACACAGTCCATTATCAATATATCAAGTTAATAAACTCAACTTTACACTAACAACAGTCAGCTATAATAACTATGAAACTTATTCAATTTTCATGCATCGAGTGCAAATGATCGAATAAATTGCATGGTTATTGCAGCTCTCCTCGGGAATAATTTGCAGCAGCCAATGCAGCTTTTATATTTCACTTTGTAACTTTTCTGCAGTCTGCATATGCTTCACAGACACACACACACACACACACATACACGCACACTGCACTGAAACTCTGAAATTCAAATTCACACTCGTTGACATCAGCCTGAGGTCCACGTCAGTCAAGGGCTTCTGCTTGTCCCGGGGCTTATCAAAATTTACAGCTGTCGTCTGTTTTCTGTTGGCATCTCTCACGTATTTTGTTTATTTGTTTGCTTCTTCTGCATCTGTTATAATATTTCCACTCGAAATTAATTTCTCAAGAGCTCAAGCGCACATGTGACGAGCGAACACACTCAAACACACACACACACAAAGGCTTACTATGTCGGCATATTCTCTTTTCTAAACACTAGCTGTAAACAATATTTTGCATACATGTATTTTGTACATATATTTATGTATTTATATATGTGTACATACATATTTGTAAATATGCATTATGTTGAGGTCCTCGTTGTGAAATCAGTTCAATCTGTGCCACTGACATGTGTTTGTTGTTGTAGCCGAGATTAGTTGTGCCTTGTTGTTGTTGTTGTTGCTGTTGCTGTATTATAATAACTCACAGGATAATTCAACTGAGGCTCACTCCAAGCCTGTTGATGTGAAAATTGCCATTAAAATGTTTACTTCAAGTGCGTTGAGCTGCTAATGGAACTTGCTCAACTCACACAAGTTTGTTATGCAAATTCAAAAAAATATATATATATACATATATGTATGTGTATATATAAATAAATATATAGCAGGCAAAGTTTTGTCATACATGCAATATATGTATATACATATGTGAGTGTGTGTGCCCGGTCAACAGCATTTTGAGTTACGGCCGAGCGGTAAACAACTTTTATGAATTTACTATTATAGAGTCTTTTGCGAGCAGCCCAATTAGCCCAGCTCGTTGACTATGCGAAAACAGTTTATTTTTAATAGAATTCTTTGCATAAAAATATATTTTATTAGGTTGTAAAACTGTCTGAAAGTTTCGCTTTTCTCTTAATCAAATCATAAAGAGTCTGGACTTGAATTGTTATACGCAATTCGGTTAAAGAGAGCGGAATGCTGAGCTGAGGAGAGGCAGAGAGCTCTGCGAATGAGTAGATAAATAAGATAAGCATAGCAGACTCCCTCAGCATACTTGAGTGGTGGGCTCGTCTTTGGGTTCATCTTAGCAAATATTTGCTGATTAAATTTAATTCAATTTGTTTGAATATTTATAGGGCGTAGGTTTAATGAAATGTAGAAAAGAAAATTTCAAGTACCTAAAGATCACTTAATTTTAATTTTATTTAGGCATTATTTGAGACTAAAGTAAAAATAAGCAAAGTGTACAATTGGTTTACTATTTAATTTATAATTTATTAATATTCCGTTTAGAAATTTTGATATGCACCTATTTATTTATTTTTTTACATTCTGTGGTCCATTATCTATCATTTATATCTAATTCTCTATCTTTGATCTTTTTGTATAACAAGAATGCAAGAAACAAAGACAATAGCAAAGGCAGACATGCATATACTATATATGTAAGTATATATTGGCACGATTATATACATATATACATATGACAATATTGCGAGAGCTCTGTCTTCGCACTTGTTCTTCTTTCGTCTTTGCTGTGTACTGTTTCTAAACTCTCTTCTCTTTTATCGATACTGCGTTTTAGTATTGCTACAGTATTACTGAGAGACTGAGAGCTTGTAACGAATTATTCTAAAAATAGAATGCAAGTGAGTTTGCCTTTTCGTTGCGTTGGATATAGAGAGTAACAAGCAAAGTTAGTTGATGCTTTACTATTGTAGAGTGGGAGCGAGATGCAACGCTAAGTCCGTTAGATCACTGAGTGCAAAGAAATGAGCAGAAAGCTCATAAAACAGAAGAAAAGAAACAGTGAGAATAAGGACTTGAAGAGAGTAATTGAGAGTAGTAAATTAAAATGAAAAGAGTTCCAATATACATACATACATATGTATTTACTGTAAATAGATCAAATATAAAATATTTACATGTACATACATACATATATATATATTAACCTGTGTAAGCTATAGTAACATTGCCCTTTTAAGACCTCCTAATGACTTTTCTCACCTTGCTTGATTAACAATCAAAATTACCAGCTCAACTGCGAGCAAACATAATGTATAAACATACATACATACATATATATTTCTTCTTCCCCTTTGAGTAAACTTTGTTATTGTTATACGTGTTATTTTTGACTCTGTTGCGTGACTTGTTTTACGCTCGGCAAAGTTCGCACAAATAAAAAAAAGACCGAAAACCGAAAACAAACAAACAAATGTCAAGGCATAAAAAAATGTGAGCCCACAGAAAAAGCTCGAGCGGGCAGCTCAAGGGAATGCCATTAATATGTGTTGGCGCACACAGTGGCTCATGTATGTTTGTGTACCTCTGCCTGTAGACATGTATATATAAATATATATATATATATATATATATAAATTAGGTTGAATTCGTCACTTGGCTGTTAAAGCTGATGCTGGCTGGTGTTGCCGAGCCGCCGCTGCCGCCGCTTGGGCTCGTTTTAGCCTGGCTAAGTGTTGCTATTAAAGCCCATTGACGACGCCCGTCGCCTGTCGGCCGTCGACTGTCGGCCTGTCCGCATTGACGTCTTGGTGGTTGCCTTGCCAGCCTCTTAGCCATAATTGTTGCTTTACTTAGAGCCGACTCATACCACGCAATCTTGCGCCGGCTGCCACTCACCTCGAACGCTCTTGACGCTGCAGCGCACCTTTGCGCATTTCATTTCATTTCGTATTTTTTTTCTCCCTCTCTCCCTCACTCTCTCTCTCCGCTGCTCCGTCTGTAGTTTATTTCATTTGTCTGCTTTGCCACTCGGCAGCATTTTCACTTATTTCTCTTACATTTTTGTTGCTTTTATGACTTTTGGCTTTTAGTGGCCTCTTAAGAGGCTCAGAGTGTTTGTGCCACCGCACAACGCGCCGTATGAGTTATGTCTTCAGCACAACAAATGAAAATAAAATAAAAAACAAAAAAAAAAAATACGCTCGCCACTGTATAATATTACTTATACGCACATTATTCCCGTGTTGCTAATAAACACCTTGTGGGCATATCAAAAATTATTCAACTTCATACAAAAAGCAACGCTCAGCCCACAAAATTAAGTGAGTCTTAGTGCAGACGCGGCGTAGGCGGCGGCGGCTCTTTTAGTCTCTGTCTTTCTCTTTTGACAAATTAGTTTGATTTATTAGGTTAGCGTCGCAGTAATTTTAGCGAAACAGATATTAATGTAACTTATAATGGTAGTTGCTATATGCCCAGCGATAATAAACTTAATCTTCATCAAATGGGTGGGTGGAGGAGCTGAGGATTATAGCTCTGAGATGTAAACTATACTGAAAATAATTTCTTTTTTTTTTTTTTTTTTTGCTTTAGCTTGAACCTCAGAGATAAACATATGTGTGCTCTATTTTAATAGAGTTTCGGAGATGGAAAATAAATATATTTCTTATGGCTTTATATTAATCTTCATTTCACTTACTTCGGTTTTTAATGAAAATTCGTTAGGGTTCAAGAAAATTATATGGCCTCTGACTTTCCCTCTTTCTTCGTCTCTTTATGTATCTATCTGTCCGTCTCCTCATCCTTCCCTATCTGTATAAGATTATTCTATTTCTATTTTTTCCATTTCCGTCTGCTTGCTTGTCTCCATCTCCATTTCTGTCCCCGCCTCCATCTCCATCTCTTTCTATATATATTTCTTAATTTATTTCCTTCATTTCTTTTTAAATTTCTATCTCTATCTCTATCTTTAAATTTAATTCTATATCTATATCTATATCTATATCTATATCTATATCTATATCTATATCTATATCTATATCTATATCTATATCTATATCTATATCTATATCTATATCTATATCTATATCTATATCTATATCTATATCTATATCTATATCTATATCTATATCTATATCTATATCTATATCTATATCTATATCTATATCTATATCTATATCTATATCTATATCTATATCTATATCTATATCTATATCTATATCTATATCTATATCTATATCTATATCTATATCTATATCTATATCTATATCTATATCTATATCTATATCTATATCTATATCTATATCTATATCTATATCTATATCTATATCTATATCTATATCTATATCTATATCTATATCTATATCTATATCTATATCTATATCTATATCTATATCTATATCTATATCTATATCTATATCTATATCTATATCTATATCTATATCTATATCTATATCTATATCTATATCTATATCTATATCTATATCTATATCTATATCTATATCTATATCTATATCTATATCTATATCTATATCTATATCTATATCTATATCTATATCTATATCTATATCTATATCTATATCTATATCTATATCTATATCTATATCTATATCTATATCTATATCTATATCTATATCTATATCTATATCTATATCTATATCTATATCTATATCTTTATCTAAATCTATATCTATATCCATCTCCATCTCCATCTCTATCTATATCTCTATCTGTATACCTAACTATCTCTGCCTCTCTCTTTATCTATCTTTATAAATCTATCAGTCTATCTTTCTCCCTATTTCCGACTCCCCCTATATTTTTCTATATCTCTATATATCTCTCTCCTTCTCTCCTCTCTATCTCTCTCTTTCCTCTCAATTAATTCAAGCATTTACAATTAAAGCAGCACTCACACTTTTAGCAAGTCTCTCCCTATCTCTCTCTGTCTAGATACATATATATATCTCTTTCTTACTTTCTGTTTCGCTCTCTTCACTCCTCCCTCAGCTAAAAAACATTCTAGCAATTTACAATTAAAACTCAATTTCTCATCATCACATCAATATCTTATAACACTCTATCAGTAAGTCGCTCTCTCTGTTTCACTCTGCTCCTTTATCTCCTGCTCTCTCTTACTCCCATGGCAAACAAATTTAATTAATTTTTAACGAGTTCAATAGACTGTCTCTCAAGCCTGGGCTTGCGTGCTGCTTGTAATAAAAAACTATTAAATCTTTCTTAAAGACACGCCTGATTACAATGGCCCTTGTTAACGCCCATATATAAGGCTCTGATAGACGGTCAAAACTGAAGCCCATCAACGTAGCGGGTGAGGGAGAGGGGGGTGGGCTAGGGGTATAGGCGACCCACCTCCGGCCCACAAGTCCAGCTTTGGTTCTCCGTAACAAGTTGCTAATGCTGCCTGCTAAATTTATTGTGCGTCTGACTGTCGGTCAGTTGTTTCCTCTCTCTCGCCCTCCCTCTTGCCCTTTGTCTTTTTCAGTTTATCTTTATGTCTCTCCTTCTCAGGAGACTTGTTGTTGTTGTTGTTATAGCTGCAGCGCCTTGGGGAAATTAGTTTTGTGTGGCTGCCCCTGCCTCGCCTTCTTTTCCTATTAGAGATTTTACTACTTCCTATTTCCGGCACACACACACACACACACCCACACATATATAAACTTCCTGTGTGGCTGTGTGTGTGCGCGTCGCTTTTTACGTTTACTTTCATTTTATGGAAATTTCACACCATTTATTAGCCGCAAGTGCGAACTGGCAAAGTTATGTTTTATGTATTTTTTCTTCTCGCTCGCTTCAGCTCATTTTTTTTGCCACTTTTCATACATATTTTTTTTTTTACTTGCAGCTCTTCTGTTTAGTTTTAATTTTTGGTTTGCAATTGCCTTAGCTAAATGTTTGCTGCCTAAATTTAAATATGCAAAAAACTTTGCGCTTCCAAAAAAAAAAAAAAAAATGCCAAGAAGTAGGTGTCGAAATGCGTTCAAATTTGAGCAAAAGTTTTTCAATTGCTCGCGCACTTGAGAAGGAAATTGAATATGAATTTAAGACATGCAGAAATGTGCATTTTAATTGATATTTTAGTGGATTTAGAAAGGTGCCTAAGTTGGCTTAAAAGTTAGTGAAGAAACTGTGAAGATAGTTTATAAAAAATTAATTGTTGTTGCCATTTTTGAAGAGAACATTGTTTGTTATTAACAAATAAAAGCAGTTAAATTTAAAAATTATTTTAAAACATAAAAAAATTATTTAGAAATTAAAATGCACTGCAGTAAAACGTTATTTTAAGTTGAAGTTGGGAGCATCTTTTTTTTTTTTTTTTTTTTTGCTTAACTTAAACTTTAAAATATTTATTTACCTAAAGCTAAGACCAAATATCGCAAACATATCGTGGATAAATTCTAAGTTCTTAACTCATTTCCCTGTTTCATAATAATATATGTATAATTACTATAATAGCAATAATTTCATCTCATTTTACTTTTGATTATCGAGAGCTGAGCTTTGTTCGATGCAGCATAAAATTTTATTTTCATTGGATACTGCTCTGCCCTCTTAAGGCATAGCTCTAATTACAGAATCTTATGCAAAGGGAAAAGTACAATTAAAATAATTAAAAATATATATTGAATGTTTTTGCTTGCATTATAAATATAATTTTTACTAGCAATAATAAAATTATTAGAAATATTATAAACCAATTTATTTTTAATATCACTCAAATAATTTATAAATAAATGTATAAATAAATATCACTATTCAAAATTTTAATTAATTAATTAATAAATTTTTATTAATTAATAATTACAGTAATGTGAACAAAATTATATTTCATCAGTAAAAATTTAATTATTAATTAACGCTAAAGAATAAAAAAATTTTAGTAGAAATTTATCAAATAGCAATAATTTTTTTATAAAAAATTCTAAAATGTATTAAACTTACTTTAAATTAAGTGAATATATGAAAAGTTAATTTTTTACATATTAAAAGAGTGCATGTATGTATCTAGCAGAAGCTTTAGTAGTCATACATGTATTATGTATAAATTATATACTTAAGTAATAGAGATTCAGCTGGAGATGAAAGAGAAATATCTATCCATTGATAAAGTATGTTTTAAGTTAAAAAAAAAAAATTAATATTTTCAGTAAGTCAACTGCCAACTCTAGCATATGATTTTAAAGAAATTTTAATTATTTTTATATGTATTTTATTTATTTATTAATTTTTATTTTTATTTTTATTTTTATGATAAAAATATCCATATATACTAATTAATATTAATATTAAGTTATTTATTAATATTACTAATTTTAGACCTGGCTCTTCTTTACCCATTATCTTACAATTTAAATGAATTTATATCACAATAATAAATTAGGCTTAAGCACATCACTACCAACTAGAGCTGTCTTAGGTCTATCATTTTATTCTGTATTTTGCAACATTTGGTATTGACTCGATATTTTCATGTATTTATGGCGGTTAAAAAGTGTTAAATTATTGACTTGGTTTGGCCAAAGAAAATACTTGGAATGCAGTTGCCATAGACTTGCCGCAGCGTGCATAAAAATGCGTTGTGGGGCGAACAGCATTCAACAAATGCGCCTTGGAAATGTGCACAGCAGTTGCCACACTTTGGCCACCAACTGTCGCCGGGCGCCGCAACGCACAAAAAGCAGCAGCAAACAGCAAACAGCAAACAGCAGCAGCAACAGCAGCAGCAACAGCAGCAAACAGCATAAAACTGTGGAATTATTTGAAAACACGTAGCAAACATCAAACAAATTGTGGCGGAATCCTTTTAGCCAAGCTCTTTTCACGCGAGCCAAACAGGAGCTTCAATGGCTGCTTCCGGTTTGCTGTGCGCTACTTCCGTTCTGTTGCCTCGTCCTTGCCGCCCGCACTCCAAAATTAATTCAAGCAGCAAAAATGGCGCATTGATAACTTTTGCGCAAGAGGCAACACAGGCACACTGCGACACAAGGACACAAGGACACCCGCTGTCTAAATGCTAGCACAGATGTTGCTCCTTTTCACTTCTGTTATTTATTTATTTTTTATTTTTTTGCAGTTTGTGTTTTGTTTCGCTTTTATTTTATTTGGCCAATTCGGACCGCCTGCCGACTTAAAGCAAGCCCTCAAATTTGTTGCAGGATATGTGTTTAAAGTCCCATGCTGCGCGCCCCACAAACAGGACGCCAAAGCACATCATTCATATGTCTATGTCCGTGTGTGTGTGTGTGTGTATATATGTGTGTGTCCAAGTCGCGACTGTCATATGAACTTAGAGTCACAAAAACGGACCAAGTTCAATGTCCCACACACACACATGACTGCTGGCTGCTGGCTGCTGTCGCTGTCTGTTGGCCAAGTGCTCATTAGTCTTTGTGAATTATTACAGTGCCCGAAGTTTGTCAGCGTAATCACAGTCCACACTGGCTGCGCTCAGAAATTTATGGCTTGCCAAAAATTTAATAATATTTAAGGCTCTTCCAAGTCATTTTCATCATAAGTTTTTAATAAACAGCTAAGCTGATGAACTGTGTTATTGTATCTAAATTCCAGGCGGAAATAAAACAAAATATTGTGAATATGTGTAGAGTAAATTAAGGCAGCTATGTATATAAATTATAAAAAAATACTAGAGTCTTAATTACAGAGTAAATACTACTAATTATTATTAAAGTAAATACTAAATTATTGCCAAATACGAATTGAATAATTTAATATAGATAAACACATCATATTTTTTTACAAATTAAAATTATATATAATATAAATTATAAAAAATACTATTATTAACTAGAGAGTAAATACCAATACTAATTATTAGATAAGTACTAAATTTTTGTGAAATATAAATTACATAATTTATTATAGATAAGCACATCATATTTTTATACAAATTAAAATTATTAATTTTTTTTTTAGCTATTTGAGCCACTTACCTATAAATTGTGAACAGAAAAAGTATTTAAAAAAAATAATTATTTAATTATTTGATTATTTAATTTGTTAGTTTTTGGCCATTAACAAAAAATATTATTTATATTTTTTTTTATTTAAAAAAAAAGTAAGAATATTTAATCATTATTTTAAGAAGACATGATTACAAATTGTATATTTAACTCCAATATTTTCCTCTTATATTTAACAATAAATAAATAAATAGACATTATTATTTATTTATATTATTATTAGATATTAATATTAATAAAAATCCAAAATTCCAGAACGAGGTGTAGGCTATAGCTCTTTAAAAATTCAATGAATTCAACTTATACAATGAAAGATAGTAAAGAGTATAAGATAGAGAGACAGAGAGAA
Source organism: Drosophila mettleri (assembly GCA_035047625.1). Taxonomy (NCBI): domain Eukaryota; kingdom Metazoa; phylum Arthropoda; class Insecta; order Diptera; family Drosophilidae; genus Drosophila; species Drosophila mettleri. The sequence continues at coordinate 6,587,019 of JAWNPI010000072.1, forward strand.
AGTCAGAGTCGTCAGAGAGAGTGAGAGATAGAGGGATTCGATGCTGTGTGAACTCTTCTGTACTACATATACTATAAGCAGCTTGTGTTATGGATGGAATGAATGAAACGGATGGAAATACAATTCACAATTAACAAAATATGAGTCATGAAAATTGGTATATATGATGACTGCTTAACAAGTAAGTTTTTTTTTCTCCAATTATTTAAATATATATTCATAAATATCTATTTTGTGCTCTTCAAAGTAATCTTCATGAGATATTATATTATTTGTGTTTATATTATAATCTTAGCACATCCTTAGCAGCTATAAATATAAAGAATTTTTTATTATGCTATAATGTTCTTAATTTAAATTTAATTGTAATTTTATCTCTCAAAAAAATTGTGTGATTTAATATTTTATTTTCTACCACTTTTCATATATTTCGACCTCTGCAACTCAATTAATAAATGGAATATGCAAAATATGTTAAATTCGAAGCGCTGCAAGCAAATTGCAGACTGATAGCTGAAACCAGCCTGAAATGCTTAATTTTTTAGGGATATGTAATTTTTTTTTTGGGTAAACGCACTGGCAACAAAGTCAGCGTTAAGCGCCTTACAATTCGTTTTGTAGCCAAAACTGAAAACTGAAAACTGAAAGATCCCATATTGAAAACAATTTATACATTTGTATGTGCCATTGAATACTTTCATGCACCTGCTCCAAAAAAAAAAAAAAAAAAAAGTTCTGCGAGCAAAAAATAACGAGAGAAAATGTGTTTGAAATTGATGACAAGCAGCTTTTGAAAACACACTCGATTGAGATGGTTTTTTTTTTTTTGGATTCGTTCATTTGGTCTTGTTTTTTTTTCTGGTGCTGCTGCTCGATTCGAAATGATGGAACTAACCATGTCGAAACGTTGGGGCGCACCACAAAATGGGCCACACGAAAAGTTTGCCTGGTCAATAGGTAGTCGTATGCATACGAGCTAGTAGCCTGGCCGCCTGGCTGAGTGGGGTTTATATCTTTCATTTTTTTTTCGAAAATGTTTAAGTGCCAAGCTCTTTTGTATGCTTGCCAATAATTCAAGGCGCACAGCAGAGCACAAAAAAAAAATAAAGATGAGAGGGAAATGCTTTATCTGCCCTGGGTGCCATTTACATAAAAAAAAAAGAAAGAAAAAACTGAAACTGACTTTTGGCTAAGGGAGAAAACACTAATGGAAGAATTGAAAAAAAAAAAAAAAACAAATTATGAAAGAGAAATGAGCGAAATGGCAGAAATTCGAGATTAGCTTATGATGCGAGCGGCTCAGCGCACATATGACAAGCAGCTTAAGCCCTGCGCTGCCATGTTTTATGTTACTTAATTAAGTACATTGCTCCCCATGCAAATGAAGTGCGCGACACACAAGACAAAACGAAATGAGAAGTGAAGCAGAAGCCAGAAGAATGGAAAAAAAACTTCCAACAGAAGCATTTTCTATTAGCAAGCAAACATTTTTAACGCCGCAGCATAATAGAATTGCGAGCCAACAAGGAGAATAAGAGGCTGTTGATAGTAGCAGCCGGAATGAGCCACTCACTTATCAGGTCTGATAAAAAGCCATAAAGAGAGCTGAGCAAAAATATATAGCCACCCCGAAAGCCAGCAACAAAGAGTAAGTAAAAATCCAGGCAACTGGGCAGAGCTAAGTGAATTTTCGTAGCATTCACACACGTGGCACACACACACCAGGGCACACACACATAGAGCGTTTAGTATGGAAATTAAATTTGCATAAATAAACGTCGACATGGGGAAAGCGACAGCGACGACATCAGCTCCAAGGACTTTGCCCAGAAATAACAGACAAGTTGGGGCTGGCTGCTGCATAGTGCTAGAAGAGTTGCTGTCTGAGCTCCACTTTAACCGCAAAGCAGCGACAGCAGAGAAATCTCAAATATGTTTACGACTCCGGCGCCGACGAAATTACATTTTTTTCTTTTTTACCCCACAACAACAACAGCAAGTAATAGGCAGCGCGTGTCAAGAGCTAAAATGAGAATCAAAATAAATAAAAAGAAGAACGAAAATTCGGAAAAGAAATTAGCAAGTGAAAATGTTAGAGAAAAGCACAATGATTGTGTGTGAAAAATGCACTAGGAATGCGCTAAGAGTGATAGAGTGACATGGAGAGGGAGAGGAAGAGTGAGAGAGAGAGAGAGAGTCCAAGTGGGCTTGGCATGATAATCAAGATGGGTTAAGGCTCAAAGCGACATGCTTGCCAGCGGCAAATCGGGTCAAGTGCTTTTGTTTTGTGGTTAAAATCTTGACCCAAACTGTCTAACAATATGAGCAAGTGGCTTTGCCAGTCACATGGAAATGGAAAGGCTTAAATCAAATTATTGAAGAGGTTCAAGAAAATGCATAAAATACATAACTAAGAATGAACGAGATACTTGATTCAGCTACAATGAAGTTTGCTCCTTGACGTCTTTTATTTAAATTTCTTATCATCTTTGAATTGTTTTACAATTTAATAATTTATTGAAATTATCATCTTTTTGATTCTTTAACTTGTCGGAATTATTAGAGTGGGGCATAGGGTACATCATGAATATTTCCCATGCGCCTTATTTATGCTGTGAATATTCAAAATTCTGATTTGTAAGCAAAATTACCATCAGATGGAGCTGAATCAAGGATATAATATATATATTTATAAATATAATAATAAATGAATTGTAGAACATTTTTTTTTTTTTTTTTTTTTTTTTTTTTTTTTTTTTGCTTGTTTAATGGGCGCCTTTCAGAAGTGAAATCAAATTCTTTGCTTTCATTATTCACTATTTGTTAATTTTTTATTTGACACCTATATAAAAATATATAAGAAGCTCAAATAAGAATTCAAGCACTCGAGTTGAGTTGTGAGTCCTAATGGAAATTCATAACATATATTTCTATGACACACTTAGACAAATGGAACTAAAATATTTGTGTCTTATCTCATTCAAAGGAATTTTAACATTTTTATAGCCAGCTAGGTAATCTAATCAAAATTCCAAATTAAATTATGGTTTTCCGAATATTTGATGTCTCAGGAGCACTCAAATGTGTTAAGAGCTGGTCAAAAGGGACTAGCAAAATATGCCAACCACTTGAATTTTACTAGGAGGAAAAAAATAAATTTGAAAAAAAAAAAATGTGTAAAAAACTGCCAATTTAAATTCATTATCAAAAGCTGCCCAAGCTAGGAGTATAATAGTTAAATATAAATATAAAAATATTTAACATATAAGTTATCAAAGTATAAATAAATAATGAAATAAAATTGTAAATTAAAATTATTCTATATTAAGCGATTAACGCTAGATAAAGCTGCATTTGGAGCTGGAGCTGAGTAAGTGGGAGTGTAGCTCTGCCTATGATCAATTTTAATATGATGGCTCTCCTATGCTCGCACTGCAGATGAACTGGCTGCATCATGTCGAATTCTATACGAATAATAGAAAGTAGTAAAAATTTAATTAAATCTAGAGCAAAGCAAAGAGCCTTCTCTGGCATTTTAGCATTAAATCTTTACCGAATTCTTTTATACTCAATCACATTCTAATGTAAGACTGCAAACAAAGGACAAATTATATTAAAAATATAGAAATGAATTGCATAACATCTCCAGGTATATTTCGTACACCTGAGAGAAAAAGACACACAAAAAAAAACACACACACACACACACACAGCTTAATTTAACTTGCTTTGTATACAACCTGTCAGAAATATTATTAAGCACTTACAAACTCTGCTTAAGCAAAATATGCAAGATTAATGTATTCAAGAGAATGCCATAAAAACGAGAGCTAAAACATTTCTTTGCATATAACGTACAGCGATTTACATGTTTGTTTTTTTTTTTTTTTTAATTTTTTTTTTAATCGCGTTTACAGCTTCATATGTTAATCAAATTATGGGCATTACCAAAAATAACTGAAAGTCGCAGCTGCTGGCAAAGATTACTTAACCGAATTAAGTTCATTATGCCCGAAATGCGCAAACAACGACAGCTGCACCCACACCGACACCCACACACCACAGCACAAAAAACGCGCGCTAATTTCACACAGCTTAAAGTCTTCATTATTTACACTGTTGACAAAAAAAAATATATATATATATATGTATATATATGTATATAAGCTGAGCCGTTGCCAGTTGCAAGGCCGCAAGCAAACATTACTCAGGCTTAAAGGCAAAACACGCAAAGAGAACAAAAAATTATGATTCTCCTGTGGCGCACCTTGACACAGCCGCGCTGCGACAACAACAAATGACAATGCCAACAATAAATAAACTAAACAAGCGACAAAGCAGCCGCAGAATCTACACAAAAATCTGCAAACAAATGACAAACAAGTGGAGCCAGACAACAAAATAACAAAACAACAAAACAACAAACCAAAACCACGTAACGGCAGCAAAGCACTGCGGTAAGAGTAGATAGAGTGGGAGAAAGAGGTGAAATTGGAGCGTGAGAGAGTTTTCTTCCCACACTCCCACACTCCACACATACAGACCATTTGGCAATTTGGCCAAAATGCTGCCATTACATTGGCGCTGATTCGGCTTTGCCAACCAGCTACAGCCTGGCCAGCTGTAACTAAATGCAGAACCCTGTTCTAAGCGCACAAAGCGCCCATAATATCTCACAGAAACACACAACAATGAAGAAATCCACTTAAGTTGATTTTCCAACTAATTCTAACCCAAATATTTAATCCCTTGTACTTTGAAGTTTTGTGTAGAGAAACGATAGAATTTAGGAACTATTTTAAGTATTTTAAATATTTTACTTTTTTTTTAATTTTTAAGAATATTAGTTTGATATATAGTCAATATATATATATAAAAGAAATGAAATTATACATTTTTTTTTTCCAAATTTATGCGTTCAGGTTTTCAGCTATTTTTTGAGCTATACAATAAATAATTTTATAAATACAAATATATGTAAATCTTTATTTTCTATTTATGTAAATTTAGATATATTTATAATAATTAATTGCAAATATAATTATTTATAAATTAATTTCTTCTTTATATTTTATAAATTTTCTTTAATTCATGCCTTCAAACTTGTGTATAAAATATATGCAAAAAATATATCTGTATATATAATTATACTAAAATATAAATAAATATTATTAAGCCTTAATATAAAAATTTGTTTGTTATACATAAAGGACACAAGAAAGAAGAATCTCTGAATTTGTCTTAATAATCATAAAAAATTAAATTTTTTTTTTTTTTCAAAAAATAATTTACATACTATTTAAACAGGTAAAATTAAAATTAAATTGTAAAATATTAAATTAAATAAGAATTCAATTGAATTAAAATTTTTTAAGTTTGTAAAATAGTAATAAAAGAAGAAAAAAAATAAACTTAAATAATGCCTATACAACTAAAATTCAATAAGAGTTCATAAACTTTTTTTTTGCTTCGATTCGACTATTAAAGTTGTGTTGGAAGTTGTGTTTGAAAAACTGGATTCGAATCCGAGCAGCATAAATAATTTTTTTTTTTTTTTTTTTTTTTTTTTTTTTTCAAAAAATTAATTTACATTTATTAAACAAGTTTTCTGCTGCCCAATTGGCAGCTTAACAAGTTGAACATAAAGATACAATTATTTACAGTAGAACACTACAGAAATTAACAATTAATTAATAACAATAACTACAAAATTAACAATAACAATAACAATTAACATAAACAACAATAACAATATATATATATATATATGAAATATTATTTTATAGGAACCTCGCAGGGAGGTCCTGTGGATGGCACTTCTTAAGTCTTCTTTTTCTGGCTCCTTTGTTAAGCCTTCTCGCCAAAGGGTTTGGGTGGCCTTCGAGTCTTGCAAGGTAGCTAGTAGCTACCTTTTGCATTACGTCTCCAACTTTGGGGACCTTGAGATCTTTTTCAATGTCCCTGGTACGCATGTACCAGGGAGCATTGCAAATTTGCCGGAGGATTTTTGCTTGTGTAACTCTTATTTTATCGAGGTTTGATTTTGCCGCAATTCCGTAGACTTGAAGCGCATATCTCCATATGGGACTGAGTATTGCTTTATAAATTGACACTTTACTGTACAGTGACAATTTATTGGTCGGCTTAAGAAGCCATGACATCTTTGCGCTTTTTGACATTACAGTCTTTTTGACCATCGTGGTGTGCATTTTAAAAGTAAGCCTTCTGTCTAACACTACGCCCAGATATTTGTGGCTTCTTTTGTGCGGTAGCGTTGAACCCTGCATGCTAATGCGACCACAGTTTAGAGTCCTTGTGGTAAACGTAACGTTTGCGCATTTGCTCCCGTTAATTCCAATGTTCCATTTTCGAGCCCAGTCTTCAAAAGTGTTCACGTACTGCTGCAATGACTCTGTAGCTTTATTGATGCAGGTACTACTTGTCAGTACGGCTGTATCGTCGGCATACGTGGCTATCAGTCCATTGTTCCGGTTTACTCCTGTGATGTCACTATGTGACGGCATATCGGCTGTAAACAGAGTATACAGGGTAGGGCCGAGAACGCTACCTTGAGGCACGCCTGCGCATATTGGCCTTTTTGACGATTTTATGCCATCAACGTCAACCCTAAAGCTTCTATCTCGTAGAAAGCTGCTGACAATCTGGTATAATTGTGGAGTGAGAACGTTTCTAAGTTTGAACAGTAATCCATCATGCCAGACTCTGTCAAACGCTTGTCTTATGTCCATAAAGACAGCAACTGTATACTTCTTGTGTTCAAAAGCGTCCAGGATAAAATTAACCACACGGTGAAGCTGCTCCGGAGTACCATGACCTCTCCTGAATCCAAATTGCCAGTTAGGGATTCTTTGCTTGACTGCTTCAAGTTGCAGTATCCGGTCAAGGATCACTCTTTCGGCCATCTTTCCTAAGGCAGGAATAAGACTTATTGGCCTATAACCATCTATTTCACTAGGACTCTTTCCAGGCTTTGGGATCATTTTTATCTGCGCTGTCTTCCAAATGTTTGGAAAGTGTCCCAGCCTGAGCATACTGTTTAGAATTAGCACTATAAACAAGAGAGCTTTTTTGGGTAGGAGCTTGAGTGTTCTGTTATCCAGCCTATCCTCTCCAGGAGATTTTTTAACCCTCAGATTCCTAACAATATTTATTACCTCTTCCAGTGTGACAGGCCGTACAGGCAGAGTCATCTGGAACGGCATATCCAGCTGTAGTTCAACAGTTCTTCGCGTAGCATCGTCGGTGAAGTTGAACGGCAAGAATCGCTGTTGTAGGCTGTCTGCAAATGTATCAGCTTTTTGCTGGCTGGAGTAGCACCATCTACCTGCCGTATCCTTAATCGGTACTTTAGGAGCCGAAATTTTTTTGAAACGACTCGTGAGCTTCCAAAGGGAGTAGTTAGAAGACGCATCCGGGCCAATAAATAATTTTAAATTTAAAAAGAATCATTATTCTAAATTAAGTCATAATATTTATTATATATTTAGTGCCTACAGAGATTGGGCAAGAGTTGCAGAATATTTAACTATTTTTTTTTTTTTTCAAAAAATAATTTACATTTTATTTAAACAGGCTTTCTACTACCAACTATTAAAGCCATCTTAAAGAAATATTACAGGCGCTGAAAAGTATGCTATAAATAATGTTAAAACTTGAGTTCAGCCAAATTTGGTTGAAAACGTTTTGGCGAACACATGCAATTAACTTGATGTTTTGGCGCCCAATAATGTTCATGCAAATCGCCTTTCATGGGTGTGGCAGTTTAAATGTACGCCTCCTCAGGGACCACACCCTCACTGCCAACATCTCATGAAATGCCTGTAATTGTACCACGCTGAGTCTGCAATTTGCGCTTATGTGTGTATGTGTGTGTCTGTATGTGTCTTAGCAAGCATTTAGCAAATATAACAAACTACAGCGTGTCGTGCAGTATAACAACATAAATGTACATAGAACATACAACTGTGAGCCACACACACACACACCTACCGACACACACCATTCACATACGGGTAAATATGCAAGTTGGGCATGCAAATAGAGCATCGAAATTGCTAAGATTAGTGCCCGATGCATTAGGCGTTATTGTTGCTGTCTTGACAGTTGGTTGCCTCTGGGGAATTAGCCACAGCCACAATTTTGGCCGGGCAGCAACCTTTTTGAAAAAGATTTATAACAACATCAATAACAAATATTAGTTGTATTAACATACGAATGCATAATTCATTAGTTCATTAACACCTTATATAAGCCCGAAGGCAAACATGGCCCAGCTGCCCATTCAGTTTGAATTGATTATGGGTCGGCAATATAATAAAGCGCCGCGGAGTATTAAATTCACAAAAATAATTTGGTTTTTGGGGAAGACTAATTTCGATATATAAATTAATAATATTACAAATAATAATAATATAATTAAATATATATATATATTTTTAGAATTTAATCAATTTTTGATTTTTCTAGGAAACCATGAGCGAAAAAATAAATTTTCTATGAGCCAAATGTTTATAGAAGAGTAACAAGTACTATTTAAATTACAATGCTACAGCGTATCTCCGAGTTGCTCACACTTTATCAAAACCCAACTTAATTATTTTAGTTTATAGAATTGTTGCCAGGCGATAATTGTGTAAATTGTGTTGTGTTGTGTTGTGTTGCGTGATTGCCAAAATTTTACAGCACATGTTAAACTTTTTTCTCATATGCAAAATTAATTACAACTGCTGAAAGTTCCAGGCTTTCAGGATTTAATGATGTGTACGCGTGCGGCATACGATTTCAATTAACAAATATTGTGGTTGTTGCCAAGCAAAGTTTGTACCTCAATGCTGGATTGATCGATTTGCAAATTTGCAATTAATTTAATGATGAAGCCATATTAAGTCCATTCATGGCTTACATTTCAAAGCTAAAAGAGAAATTCACATATTTATTGATGGAATTAAGCAATAGACGAAAGTCTACGGCTTACAATTAGAAGAGGGTTTTGAAAGCCATTTGCTAAGAAACTTTTGAGTAATATCAGTTACAGTGGCTGATATTAATATGAATGTGAATGTGAATATGAGTATGTATATATGATTTATATATATTTGCCCTTAAATATGAAAATTAACTTGAATATGAATATGAAATTGAAAATGAATATGTATATGAATATAAATATTAACTTGAATAATAATAATAATAGGAATACGAATATGAATATGGACATAAATATGAATATGAATATGAATATGAATATGAATATGAATTAAAATATGAAATGTAAATATATGAATATAATTATAAATATGAATACGAATATGAATAAAAAAAATGAATATTTAATTGAATGTAAATATATGAATATAAATATAAATATGAATATTTTATTTTTTTTTATTTTATTTATAGACTTAAAAATGTATATAAAAATAATAATTATTATTAGCTATGAATACACTATGAATAGTAATATGAATATGATTTTGCATATAATGAAAATGAATATAAAAATAAATAATAATAAATTTTTTATTCGAATTAACAAACCCTTAAATCAAATGTAGACATTAAATATTTCATACTCACAAACTGTTAGTTAACATTGCTGCTCATGATCCAATTAACATTCGTTTACCCCAAGCTAGATACAGTAAGGGGAGCCGATCCAAACAGTTCTCCTTTCAGGCTGCTGTTGGCAGCTCCACGCCCCTGGTTGCTCGAATGTTAAGGCAATGCAGTCCACATAAGTTCCACACCCGGCCACAAAACCCCTCTCAGACACACACACACACACTCATACTCATACTCATACACACCCAAACACACTCACACACACACTTCACGCTGACTGCACGACATTAATGTCTCTCGGCGGTGACATGTTAATTTCGTAGGAACTTATTACTAGCCGGCTGCTTGTAGAGGAAATAGCGAAGCAAGGAAGTTACTGGGAGTTTGGGGAGGGGACTACAACTACGGCGGATGCTTGGGTGTGTCGCTTTGATTTCTGCAGAGAAATGCGCTTTCATTTCGAGCAGGAGGCTAATTTTTGTGAAATTGGTTTCAGAGCTAACACAGGGTCTCGCAATATTTGCCAACTGAACTACAAGACAAAACCCAAAATTGGCAAGTCTTGGGACAAAATTGAATTCGAAAGGTTTCGCTTACATTAAAGACTTTAAACTTGAGCGAACATTTTTCAATCAATTTAAGTTTATAAAAGCGAAGAAGTTTGATGTTAACTCAAATTTGTGTTGCTCAATTGAGTGAGCTATTGAGATATTGATAGATATATAAAGAGTAAATTTCCCATTTTTAAATTTTATATATTATTTTTTACTTTAACTTAGTCTTTAGTACAGTCTAGCATAAGAATACACTGTCTCTCAACTCACACATATAAAATACAAACGAAAACAATAAAGATTTTATAAACTTTCACTTCAGCAAACTCACGTCTCATGTGCTTGGAAATACCCAAGAGAAAATGTGTTGAGCTAAAAAAAATATATTTTATGCGTCTTTTTCTTATACAGCTTGAGGTTAAAAATATATAAAAAAAAATAAAGCTAAAGAAAATTAAATAAAAAAATAATACAATGAAAAAAAAATATAAAAATAAATTAAATTAAATTAAATGAATAATATTAAGCATTATTGTTTTTATTATTATATATTTCATATTAAATTAAATTATAGATAGATATATTAATCAATAATTAAATAATATTTAAAATATTTATATTTATAATTTTTATTTAAAAATTTATTAATAATACAGAATTAATTCATTGAAATATTCATGACTTACTGAGTTGAAAATATTGAATTTAAAACTTATCTTGAAATGAAATAGAGCGAAATGAATAGAGGAAATACATTGCCGCTGTCGCGCACACTTGAGAACAAAATTATAATGCCCAGCGCCAGTTAGAGCATAACAAATGAAGGTAACTCGACGCAAGGTGCACAAAATCATTTTTACCATAAAATTTATTACTTTTGGGTTTCTCAAATATTTGCCGCACACATGGAGAGAGAAAGACTGCTGCGAGAGACTTGGGTCCAGACGAAACTGCAGACTGTCAGCTCAGGGGCTCAAAAGTGTTTTATAAACCTTCAATTGCTGTCAATTTATTGACAACATGTCGCAGCAGCGTCTTCAGGCGGCAAACAGACAAAATCCTTGCCCAACGAAAAAAAAAAATAAATAAAAATAAAAATAAAAGAAATCGACGAGGAAGAACAGAAAAGCAAGTTCTGAAATTTGTTTGCCAGGAGCCTTTGGGCCCAGGCAAGCAAAGCAGCCAAACACACAAGTGGTTTACTGGTTACGTATGTGTGTGTATGTGTGTGTGAGAAATGCTTACAATTTACAATAGAAATTGCTGCGTGTGCATTTGGATAACGCGGCGTATACGCAATCAGCGCGCAATTGCTAAAAGCATGACGACAACAACAAGTGTGTGTGTGTGTGTTTGTGTGTGCCGCTAGCAGGTGACACAAGACAACAACAAAATACTATACAAAACGAATGTTATATTTTACATTTCAATTGTTTTTTATGATTGCGCTCAAAGTGCACACGTACAACTCGAGCCTGGATAAAAAAAAAAAACAAGGAAAGAGGAGCAAAAAAAAAAAATTGTTGTTGTTGCTGTCTTCCGGCTGTCAATTTGAAGCTGTGCGTGTAAATTGCACAACAGCTGCTCGATTGACAGGCCCAACTGCCGCCAACTGTGTATGTGTGTGTGTGTGTGTGCCATCAGCATTTTGCTTGATTTTACGGCACGCCGCCACTGAAATTGAAAGTGAAAAATGCTTTTCTCAGGTGCTTAAGTGATGAAGTGCCAATTGCCGCTTCTGCTTCCCGCTCACTACTTGGCTTTGATTGCGTCCCATTCGTGATTACATGTCTGTGCCTCTGAATTGTACCCTTGCGTATCGATTTCCCAAACTCAAACCCATTGGAAGTAGGCAACAAAATTTTATGCGCTCGCGTGTCTGAATTACACGTATCGTATGTAAATGGAAATCTATGAGACGGCCAGCTACGTGTGATGGGAATGAAATCAGCTGCCATAATTATACGGCCAATGCCATGAATGGCAAAAAAAAAAAAATAATAATAATATATATATATATATATATATATATATATATATATATATATAAAACTTGAAGCATAAAAAAAATATTGCATAAATATGCCAAGCAAAATGATATTATGACAGCCATTTCATAGTCACGAAATAGTTCTACCCTCTTAATGTGCTCCAATATATTTAATATGCCAGAAATCGTTTGCCAAATCACGCACGATATTTTCATGGAAATTATTGCTAAAGAGAAAAAGCAATGAAAATTCTATCAAATTTATTATGCGTTCTCTAATAAAAGGCTTTCCGCAGACCAGTTCACGTCTCTTCAATGTAAAATAAATATGTATAAAATATTTTCTTTGGCTCACACTCCTTTATTTAGGGTCTTCAGACTTCACTGTCGTGTTTTTCGTAAGAAATTTTCGTCATTGTTGGCCAAATTCCTTCGTCATGGCTTACAAATCCTTTTTGTATAAGTCAAACAAAAGCCAGCATAAGTCAATCGCTTTTCAATTTTAAATAAAGAAATGACTAACTGCGATTGTATTTGTTAGCCTTAATATAAAGTGACTTAGCAAAAGCGCTCATTTTTACAGTAACTAAATTTTAGCAGTTTATTAGGTTATGTCAGAGCTTCAACTATTTAGTATGACTTGATATTAGAAATACTTAAAAAATAAATAAATTGAAAAATATAGTTAATTGAAAAATAAATAAAATGAAAACAAAAAATTGAAAAATAAATAAATTTAAAAATAAATAAGATGAAACCAAAAATATATTGAAAAATAAAATAAAAAAAAAAAAAGAAATTGAAAAATAATTAGATCGAATATTTTGAAAAATAATAAAAATTAAAATATAAATAAATAACAAAATAAATAAAATAAAATAAAAAAGTAAAATTACCAACAGCAAAGGCGAGAAAAAATGCTCTTGCAGAGCATGGTAAAATTTCAAAAAAATTTAGAAACAAAACTCTAAAGAAATTAAAAAATAAATAATAAAACAAATAATAAAATTAATAAATAAAAATAAAATTTACGAGTCATCGCAGCAGCAAAGAATAGGCAAATAATATTTCAAAACATTGTAAAGTTGAAAAAATTGTGAAACAAAATTCTAATCCATGCCAAGATGATCGGCAAACTAATAAAAATTCTTTAAGAAATACAAAAGCCAATTTAATCGTATTTTTTATGTAGATTGCTTCACTGTTAACTGAGCAAATTAATATGGGCTCTTCATACATGAGATTTTGCTATTTTCGAAACTCTCCATCAGGCAAGTGACGCACTTATGTGCTGCACCGAGGCATCGTCAGTGGGCATAAAAATGCAAATAAAAAAAGGTTAGGCAAAAAAAAAAGCGAGAGAAAATATTAAAGAAGTAGCATCAGTCAACAGAACAGTTAGAGCAGCAGCAGCAGCTGCGAGAAGAAGACAGAGTGCCATGGGCTCGATGTGGGCAACTCCCAAAAGTACAGTTACTTGCCAGCAGCAACTGGGCCACTTCAGCGCAAACTACTAAATTAAGGCGCTTGGTAATAAAACAAGCCGAGAGAAGATGATGCCCGGGCAGTAGCTGCAGCAACAAACAATTTTACAACTTGAGGCGCGCGCTAACATAAAAATAAATTTCTTATTTACATAAAGAAACTTTTAGGCAGGCGGCTAACAAAAAAAAATAAAAAAAAACAAAAAAAATAAATAAATATAGAAAAGAAAAAAAAGGAAATCAAAATAAAAACCGCAAACGGAAATGTCTTAAGTGGGCGAGCAGCAGCAGCGGGCAACAAACATTAACAGCAACAACTACATTTGCATATTTATTTATTTCCTTCTTCTTTTTTTTTTCTTACGCTATAATTTCCTTGCAGCACGCACACACACATACACACACGCATAGAGTGAATTGCGGCTGCCAAAAAGTATGCAACAGCTAAGTGACTTTTGTTGTTTGACGACTTAGCAAAATAATTTGAGTCGATTTAAGATAGGATAAGGAGAGAGAGAGAGAGAGAGAGAGAGTGTGTGTGTGAGAGAGGGAGAGGTATACCCTCCACTGTACATTGGTGTAACAGACACAAATAGATAGGGCTATGATAGGGTACGCAAACATGCTGACACAAATACGCCAAAATGTGAACAAGGCTGAAGATCTGCTTGAAACTGGGACAACTTTTCTAGGTAGCGGGCATTAAAAGCAACGATGCGTGTGTAATTTGAAGTGGGTGTGTGCTCTGTCGCTATCTCTCGCTCTCTCTCTTCCTCTCTCTCTCTCTCTCTGTGTGTGTGTGTGTGTGTGTTTTTCCGGCCTATAGCAATTCCCTGTACAGCATTTGGCTTTTGCTCTGTTTGCAGTTGTTGGCTGTTGATTTGCTTACACTGCCAGGCACAGCTGCACGCTGCTCCCTTTCCCTTTGTTGTTTTTGCTGCTGCTGCTATTGTTGTTATACTTTTTTCACAGTCATTTGGGCGCGTAACAATCTCTTATTTTTTTTATTATTTTTTTTTTTTATTATTATTTTTTTTTGTTATTTTTTTTTTTGCTCTGCATTGGCCATAAATATTCAGTCATTGTTTTGCTTTATTATTTTTATGGTTATTGTTTCTGTGAATGAGGCATTCAGCTGCAGCCCCCCTACGGGCGGGCAGCTGCCGCTCGGCATAGCTAGTTTCGCCCCACACAATTTATGTTGATTATTTTTATGGCGCGGTCACTTGGTGGCCAATCGAGAATCAGAACAGGATCCATTTAAATGCGCCCGGCAATATGTCAATATGCCGTTCGTTGTGTTCAGCGCTTAACATGACAAATTGCCACGCCCCCTGTGATAGTCGCAGAGACCCTAAAACAAAGCCAAAAACCAACGAGTTACGCGCTTCGAACATGAACCAAACAAATTGAGAGACCTGAAGGACGGCGCGTCACGTGCAGACGACGACGACCTGAGGCCGTGATATTCGTGTTTTCAAACAGAAAAATTCATACACATTCAGAGCAAACTTCTGCCGTAGCTATTTAAGTCTATTTATGTCTGCCACATAAATAATTACCAGCTGCTCCAGCCACATAGTTGACATTTGAAGTTCTACAAAACCGCAGATTCCTGAAGCTTTTGTCAAGCATCTCCTTAGCTCAGGGAGTCACACCCCCACACACACACACACGCACCATTGACATATATAGCGGAACCACTTGTGTGACAGATGTACACAATTTTGAGGTGAAGATTAACTTGCACAGATATTACCAACAAACACACACAAACCTCACACAGACGCACACACTCCAGTCCGTACACACTCCAGACCGATGACTGTCAAGTTTCAGCTAAGCTGTAGCAACTCCCAACCCACTTTTGCAAGAGCTTTTAACCTTTTCCACGTCGCACTTAAACCCGTTGGATCTCTTGTTTGCATTTTGTTCTTTTTATGCCCTACCAAATCTGATTACTTTGGCTTTTGTTATTGCACATGACTCAGGGAATATGGTTTTGTATAGAGCTATCTCAGCCTTCTTCGGTGGGTTTATATAAATGAAACTGTGTGGAAATTTAGCTTATTGAAGAGCGTACTATGGTATGCTATAGTTAAAATAAGATATTCCTAAAGATTTAGATAAATATTAGAAAATCTTATTCTATTTTCATATTATTATATTTATTTTTTATTTTATTCATATATAAACTATAATCCTCATCGCTCAGAATATATAATCAACTTAATGGCATTTGAGCTCTATGAAATGTATTAAAAAAATACAATATATAAATATATATACAAATAAAATATGATATCAATAAAATAAAAAAAATATATATGTAAAATAAATCAAATATATAAGAATTATAAAATATATAAAAGATATAAAATATGGAAATTACATTAAAAATATAAAAAAAATTAAAATATATAAAATACATAAAATATATAAATTATATAAAATATATAAAATAAATACGATATATTAAATATATAAATATATAATATAATATATATATAAAAAACATACAAAATATTTAAAATATATAGAACATATTAAATATAATATATATAATAAATAAAACATATAAAACATATAAATACATAAAATATATAAATAAAATATATATAATATTATATATCAGTTATGTAAAATATGTCAGACATATAAAAAATATTAAAAATATAAAAGAATATGCAAAATATATAAACATATACAAAATATATAAAACATATAAAATGTGAAAAATATATTAAATATATCAAATTTCTTCCGCTGCCCTAAGACACTGTTCGGCCAAAGGGTATATAACTTTCGTAGTTGCTCGCTTTTCTCTCTCTATTTTCTGTTCCCTTTTGCTATGCTAGTATCTGGCTATTAATATTTCTTGGTCTTGTGTTTTTGTTTGCTTAGCTGGCAGCCGCTTTGACGCCTTTTCTTTTGCTCTGGTTATTGGTGTTGTTGGCCTGGGCAGACGTGTGACGGCATCTCGCCCTTGTGCTTGTCCTCGTTTTGGCTTCTGCTTCTGAGTTGTCTCCGTCATTAATACGCTTAACATGGGTAACATGATAAGCTAACAAGTGTGTTTGTCTAGGCTTTGACTTGATTTTGACGTGGTTTACTTGGCCGCCGCTGCTCCTGCTGCTACAGCTGTGGCCTAGATCCTATAAGTGTTTGTCCTTGACTGGGCGTAGGATTTTTGGCCTAATTTTAAATCAAAATATTTATATTTGCATTTAAAATGCGCTTTTGTTGTTTTCTAATTTGCATTTGCTAAACATGCAATTAATTGCAGCTCATTAAAAAAAAATTACAAATATTCAAGCGCACATGGAAAATCAATTAAAACGGCCAACCGATAACAAAACATTTACGACAAACCACAAATCGCTGCCACAAAACACAAACAGCAAACAGCAACAAAATGAGCAACACCCAAGAGTGGAAATCCCACATTTCTGATGCAGTCCAGTCGAGTCAATATTAGAGTTTCATGCATGGCGCATTAAATATTTATATGTAGTTATATTTACAAGCTGCATTCTTGTCAGTGTGGGCGAGACAGCCCCCAGAGAAGACAACAATTTGCTGACTGCACGTTGAAAATATCAAGTATACGTTAGGTCAAAATCAAGTATACGCACGAGCGAGTATTTTCATAAATCAAACAAAGAAATTCTAGTTGATGTGGGCAAGGCAAGTCAGCAATAGATCAGCAATGTTATCGATAGGTTCGACTTGGAGAGACTGAAGAGCTTCTTCTTCGTGCCTAAAATATATATAAAAATTTATATTAATTACAATTGAATTGTCATCTTTTGCCCCGCTCTTTTCTCTCAGTGTGCGTATTTATAAGTAAAGCCGCACATACATGCACGCAGAGCAGACAACCAAACAAACACAAAATGCACAACGCAAAGCACACACGAAACAAAGCAAATAAATATGCATAAGCGAGGTATGCACGACTCGTGCGTATACCCTGCAAGGCCAGCGGCTAATGCATATCATTTCCAGTTTGACCTCAGGTTAATGCAATTGCAGCGCTTGGCTTTTGCAGGGTATTCAGAGCAGAGAAATTTACATTTGATGCGCATTTTCTTTACTGCTTTTGGCAAAAAATAAAATAAGATAAATAAAAATTGAAAAAGAAGAAGAGGAAGCAGCAGCAGAAAAATGAAAAACGCAAACCAAATAAACTTCTCATGCGCATAAAATACGAGTGCTTCACGTGCATCTCTGAAGCATGAAAATTGCATTTGTTTGTGCAACAACTGGACAACTGGCAACGGGGCAACGGGTAACTGGCAAATGGTATACCACATAAATGGAGCTGTGTAAGCCAAGTCGAGCCAGTTGATCAAATTGAGTTAGAGCCAAATTGCTCTACGAATATGTTTTGGTTCGGATTATAAATGCTCATTAAAATAAATGAGGTTTTGCTCTAGAATTTGTAGCAAAGCTTAAATTTGTAAATTAATACAAAATTAAATTGCACTCGAGTTATCAGGAAGTATAACTCAAATTTAGATTTGTATGACACAGCAATAAGCTATAAATTCTATCTTTCTGCTTTTTAATGATAGTTTGTATCATGCTTTACTTTCATAATACCCTGTAACAGCATAATACCAGCCAAAGGTTAAAAAAAAGGCATGTCACACAAACAACAGCCCGAGGCGTTAGCATGCAACGGCTAAATAAATAAATGAATGCATAATATTTTACATATTTTTCATTTAGTCATATTTATTACGCTTAGTCGAACAAATAGCCAATAAATATTAAAAAACTATAAAAAAATAAACTAAAACGAAAAAAATAATGCTAAACCGATTATTTATAATTGAAATCAGGCTAAAAATGCGCCACTTGAGCGAACAAACAATAAATCCACAAAAGCAATTTGCATTATGTAAAGCAACAAAAAAGCTGACGATAAACGTCACATATTAACTTTGACTCGCTCTTTTTATAAGTGTTTTATAGTTTATAAATATATATATATAAATATATATACAATTTTTTTGTTCATTAAATTTTTATGTATTTTTTTTTTCATAATTAAGAAAATTGTTTTCCAATTGATGGAGCACAAATGCAGTGAAATGCAATGCAATCATAAACTCAAATTATCTTGCCACTCTTATGCTCTCTCCTTCTCTCTCTCTCTCTCTGTCTCTCACTCTGGCTGCGCTCATTTGGCGCAATAAATAAAGCGAACTATGTTCAACTCGTTTACCACTATATCAATAAATTCATGGTAATTTGCGCATTCGGCTTGCGCTCTCTCTTACCAATTATTGCAGGCGACTCATTCGCTCTTCCTCTCACTCTCCCTCTGAGCGAAATGAAGCGTAAAATCAATGCAAATATTTGGCAGCATTTTTACTGTAATTTCCTTGAAGCAGTCAAATTAAAAAGAAAAACTAATTCGATTACGTTTAAATTGTTGCAGTCAGGCCTCGGTTATCAACAAATTGAACAGCAGCTGCAGCTGCAGCTGTCAATTAGGCATGCAGCCGACAACTGCAGCTCAAGATGCGACACTGACAGAGCCACAGGGCAAATTTACTGTGAACTTTGCAAGCAGCTGCGGTAAGGCAAACCTGTCACTCGCATGCACCATTTAATTATCTAACTTGATGAGACTAAATATAGAAGAGGGTCTACAAGATGCTACTGAAAAAGAGCAGACGGGGGAAGAACGAAACTCATTATGCAAGAGATTGTCGAGCATCGGGAGGTAGCTGAAGAAAGAAACTAATTAACTTTTTACGAACTGAATGCGGATATGAAAGCGACTCTATGAGATGATAAGGAATAAGTCATGACTGAAGGCAGACCAAGAAGAAAAACCTTACATAAGTGAATGAGGGCTCATGTGGAAAAAAGTGCTTAGGATGACAAAGGAGAGGAAAAGGCAAGAGAGGAAAAAAAATAACCAGATGAGGATATGGGAGAGTCTATATGATGAGCTAAAGGGAAGATAGTCATTGAAGAAAGACTTTATAAATAAATGAAGACCAAGAGATGACGAAATATATCTAAAAGGGGATCATTTTGGGAGAGAGAGAGTATATGATGATAAGCGAAAGCCAGAAGAGAGCATATAAGTGATGAAAGTATTATAAGAAAAAGATGACAGGAAAAGAGAAAAAAAAAAGAGAAAGAGAGAAAAATTACCAGGCTAAATCGGACTCGATTTAGTAGAGCATTAATATTGGCCACACGAAGAGAGTCGATAAAATGCAAATGGAAAAGCGACAACAAGAAAAACGAGAAATAATTATAGAAATATCGATGGCTAAGTGTTCAAGATAGTGAGTTTATACTTTATATTAAGAAGACAATTTAAATTTAAAAAAATGTTTTGATACAAATTTTATATAAATATAAATATATATATATATATATATATATATATAGGAATATATATATATATATATATATATATACATATATAATAAATATATATATTTATATTATAAAAAATGGTAAAATTCTAGACTAAATATATAAATTTTAGGATAGACTTTATTATAGTTATTAATTAACAATATTCGTAAGCAGATTGACTATTTCATCAACTATATATTATATATATATTATATATATATATATATTATATATATATATTATATATGTTAATATTATTATTATTATTATTATTATTATTATTATTATTATTACATTATTCTTAAACTCTACATATACCATAAATTTGCATTGCCCACACTGAAATCCTTTATATTTAACATAATTGAAGCATATTCAAATTTAGCGCATTTTTCCAGTGCGAAGCCCCCACATAATCCCTAATTGAATTTTTCAACTAATTAAGCTACTTAAAAATCTAAAACATGAACATTTTTCATGTTCAACATTTTCACATTAAATACTTTTTAAAAATGTTTATTGAATTTATATGCTCTGCCCAGCTACCCATCTGCTTAGGATGCAAACTAGAGTACATATATATATATATACATATACACACATACATACATATACACATTTATATACATTTTATGTGGCAGCCAAACTTTTGACGAGAAACTGTTGCCGGCTCTGAGCTGTGGGGACTGAGAGCGGAGTAGGGAGCGGGGGCTACGGTGTCTGAGAACTGAGCGGCGTTAACGTCGCCAGCCTGGCCGCATAAATATTTTAGATACTGTATGGAATGAGCCGAGAGGGAACGCAAGGCTGGCAAAAATAGCAGTGGCAGTGGCAGTGGCAGTGGCAGCTGCATATTTAGCCAGCCTAACCGGCAAGCTGTTCATCCGGCTGACGCTTGTTGTTACGGCCTGCACCAGACTCTCTCCACGGCGAGTTGGCCAACTTGGCATGCGGCAACTGCAATGTTGACGCTGCTGTTGCACACTCACTGGCGACGCGGGCAGGATGAAGTAACGGCAAAAATATGCAAGCTGCGGGTTGTTGCTTTCGTTCGTGTCCTTAACTTGGTTTTATGTCCATGACGCTGCCGAGGAGCCGGCTATTAATTTGTTGTCTGCGTCAAAAAGTGCTTAATAAATATTTTAATTAAGAAGCGGGTCATGTTTGCCAGCTACAGGGGCGGGCTCAAAGGTGAGCGCATGTGACAATATTATCAAACTGTGCCAAGCCATATCGAGGGGCGGCCGCAGCGAAAGATTTTTAGTTACTTTGCTCAAGAGAGCAGAGTGAACTTTGGCAGTGCCAAAAACTTGTGGCCGTTTGGCTAAAAAAGCAAATAAACTCATTTGTATAAGACACACGCAGGCAAAAGTACACCCACACACACACACACACCCACACACCCAAACACACACACGTAAAGCATATGAAAATTTGTGCCGAGTTTTTGCCACCAGCCTTGGGGCGACATTTAGCACTTGCCACGCCCCTTGGCATATGAACCTAGACAAGCAGCCAGAACCTAAAGCACCTACCCGAAACCGAACCCGACCCCGACCACAACAACGACCTCTAGCTCTCTCTCTCTCTCTCTCTCTCTCTCTCTCCCTCCCTCTAGCTCCCAGTCGCACAGTCGCAGCTTAGCTCTGACACATTTTACACATAATTTTCAACACCTAAATCCGCAAGTTAGTGCAGCCATCAGATTTTGCACACGTTAACGCAAACATAAAGCGTTGGATTTGTGGCATGCGGCATGCAGCATGCAGCATGCAGCAGGGGGCGGTCTGCCATGGGCCGTGGATGCCAACTGCTCTTCAGCCATAGCAGACTTGGCCAGCTGGCCATTTCCTCTCATGGCGTTTTTGTGCATTTTTAACCAAGCTCGAGGCGCAAGCGAGACAGCGCACGGCAAACAGAATGAGATGCACAGCGTGCTGCATGCGCCATCAAAAGGTCCAAATGACCTGCCAAGCAGCCAAAAGAAAAAGGAAGGGTAAAACTCTTCACAATATTCGGAAGCTTGAATTTTGACGGCTTAAAGGCTTCTGCTAGCACTCCAATGGGTTTTACATAGCATTAACCTAGTGTTAGATGAAATTAAATTAAGAAAGTGTTAATTATACAAAAACAAATTAACATAATGTTAAACTAGCTAAAATTGGAATAAAATTAAGAAGGCGTTAAGTATACATAAGCTAACTAATATTGGCATAGTATTAACATAATATTAAGCTTGTCTATAATCACTAAACTTAACATTACATTAACATAAGGTAGACTCACAGTCACTCCAATTGCTATAACACTTACATGCCTTTTGGCTTGTTTATGTTAACTTATAAATTCATGCTATTAACATAATGTTATGCAAAAGAACTGTAAAAGGGTTTATTGCAAATTTAAAATAAATAGCAAATCTCCAGTTGAGACGGATCAATTCAAATATACCCTACATATACCCTGCTCGACCCGATATACCTTTCATTAAAAACTTCTTTTATGCATGCATAGCAAACACAACATGCACACACACACACACACATTCAGTTTACATAGCGGCAGCGCTGGGACTGCAGCATATGATTTTCTATGGCAACTTAATTTTTGAATAAAAATATCCAGAGCGTGACTATGATTATGTGACTATTTACCACAGCTCAGGTCTCTAGAAATATGTTGTTTGTGAATTAGTGGAGAAATTGTATTTAAAATGAAATATAAACAAAATGTGCGATTTCATTATAAAGTTTGTCTTTCATGGTATGCAAAAAAAAAAAAAAAAAAAAAAAAAAAAAAAAAAACAGATTGTTGAAAGTTATTATTATTATATTATTATAACAAGGAATTGGAATCAAGTCTTTAGGGCTTCAGACACAGATACACACAGACTTAACTAGGTCGACTCGGCTCGTCAGCTAATCAAGAATATAAATACATTATGATGTATGCCCGCCTCCTTCTGCCCAATATATATATTTACACAACTCTATTTTAAACTGGAATCCCATTTTTAATAGGTTTAGGGTGTAGAAAAACCTCGCAAAAGTACATTTTCTAATTTTTCTTCTTTTTTATTCCTTTTGGTGGCAAGTGTGAAATTCGTGCGAACTTAAAAAACGAAGAATTTCCCCGTCATTTTTGAATTTTATTTTTTTTTATCTATTCATAAGTCTTCTGTAAATTTGATACACCATAATTTTTGTGTAGTATATTCTCAATCACATTGCATTGCGGCTTTAGATTTTTTCAAATAATTTTACTTCAATGATACAGGAGGAAATTTGTTTTTTAGGTATAGTTATTTTATTTATAGTTTGTTTTTGTAAAAATAGCTCGAGTGACAAAGATAACATTCAACATCAAATGAGAACGTGATGGGCTCGCTATGTTGATTTTAAGATAACGAATAATATATAAATTGTAATAAAATAATTATGAATAATAAAAGAGTTTAATATCGAATAATATAATATAACACTGTAATAATTGATTTAAAATGCTTATATATTTATTCTACATCATGTGGAGCTTACTGCCCACGCAGATGTCTTTAAATTATAAGTAATTCCTTTTATTTATATATAAATCTTAATTTAGTAAAATATAATTTCGCGGCACACGCAAAGGAAAATGTCATCTTCAACTAAATATCATTTATAGAAATATTTCCCATATTATAAATCGAAAATTTTGGTTAAAACAAAAAAAAAAACACAAAAATTAATAAAATAAAATAAATAATTCTCTTATAAAATTTATAGCCTGCTGTTCATAATACTTTTAATTCGTTTCTCAAGGCTACTTATTTAAAATAAAATTATATATACCATAATTAAATAAATGTTAAAAAAAATAAATTAATTAATTCTTACCATTTGATGAGCTGATAAAAATAGCAAACTAAAATAAATAATTCTTTTATAAAAATTATAGCTTGCTGTTCATATTTTTAAATTCTTTTCTCATTGTTATAAATTAAAAAAGAAAATGATATATACAATTTTTAATATATTTTTTATGAAAATTAATCAAATAATTCACACCATTTAATGAGCTGATAAAAAGAATTTTATTTAAATGATAATCAGCGCGGCAGTAGCTCCCATTAAGTGCTGTGCTATAAACTTTATCTAATGTTTGCTTTATTTGTTTATAAAAGAAAAAACTGACTGACAGTTGGTTGTTCACAGTTTTTTTTTACCACTTTCCGTCACTTATATTTTTTACCCCCCGAGCAGATGTGGCCTGAGTTGCTACGCATAATGTGGCTTACATCTGTTTAAGTAATTTACATATAAACCCATTTGTTGCAGTTGTTGTTCTGGCTGTTGCTATTGCCGTTGCTGTTACCCTTGTAATTGTTGACCGTCCATCATGTGGCGTCGCATGTTTGTTTTAAACAAAAGTTTGCATCGCCACGCAGAGACGTTGCCAACTTGAAACGGAAATTAATAAAAATGAAAAAAAGACATTTGCTCAGGCAAGAGCAGAAAAAAGGAAACTTGCATGAAAAAATAAATGAAAAAAATTAATATGCAACATTTTGCTGTGAGTGTTGCCGGCAGACACGTGTCCATATGCGGCATGTGTTGCATATGCAAATGCGTTGGTCCAGCAGCCATAACATAAAACAGCACCAAAAAAGAAGATTAAGAAGAAGAGAGCAAAAAATAACATACATCTACTCGCTGGGCTCCCGGACTGTATATTATAATTCTGTGGGCCCGGCCCGGCCCGGCCCGGCCCGGGGTCCATGTCTCTTCAGTGCGTAATCAATTACGTTTATAGTGTGGCAGCTGCCATCAGCTGGCAGCGCAACATTTGTATAAATTTAGTTTGCCACGCTCTCTGGCAAATCTGCTGCTTAAACCAGTTTTTCTTTTTCTCTTTCTGCCTGTTTGGTTGTTTGTTTGTTTGTTTGCATCATGCAGCCAATCGAGTGGATGAGAGAGCGTCGTGTCCTGGCATTTATTTATCATGTGAGCTGCCAATGACAACCGAGCACAGCGAACACTTGAGCTGCCGCGCGCTGCCAGCCGCAAACATTTTGCCAATCAAATTGGCCAAAGCAATAGAAAAAGCTTAGCCCAATCCAAAATGATAGACTAAAAGTTACCCTGGCAGCAATGGAAAAGGTAAAAGGTAAAGTAAAGTAAAGAATATATTAATATGTAAAGAGATATATAGGGTATATAGAGTATATAGAATACCCAGAGTATATAAGGTACATAGAATATGTAGAGTATATGGAGTATATATAGTGTATAGAGTATATAGATTATATAGATTACATATATAAGGTATATGGAGTATATATAATATATAGCGTATATATAGCATGTAGAGTATATAGAATATATAAATTATATAAATATATTAAGGGCTGAAGCTGAAATATACATAGAGAATATATGAAATATAGAGTATATAGTATAATATATGATATATATATATATAGTAAATATAATACAAAGATTAGATGGTATACTCTACCTAATAACAATATAGTAATAAAATTATAAATAATATAATGATATATATAATAATAATAATAATAATAATATAAAAATATAGGGTATATTTATAACATATAATATAAATAAAGCATAAAGATATATAGGCTAGATAGAGTTTATAGAGCATACAGATATATTATATATATTACCTAAAATTTATATACAAATGTATTTAATAATATGCCCTTTTTAACAACTCGCTTACAGGGTATCACAATGACAGCAGCACAGCCCATGCCTAGTCACGGCCCGAACTACAAGCTGTAAACAGATAAAGGAAACTCGACCCCGAGACCGAATGCCGATACGGTCACGACATTGCCACCCCCAGTCCCAGCGCCTCCCATCCCCAACATAGTTGCCATAGATACGCCAGCAGCAAGCAGCAGCGACACGGGCCCACTGTGGGTGCAAGTGGGGCAGGTTGAAGTGCAGGCAGCATAAAGATAACAAGTAACTAAACTCTAGTCGAGACTGCTCGACTAACAGATACCCTGAATCCATTGAGCTGTAATACCAATCATAAAAAGTTTCATTTATTCATTAATAGTAACCAACACATGCACACACACACACACACAAACATATGCGTGTACGTAATATGCTCACAGCAGAGTTTTGCGGCTGCAGAAGAGGCTGTACTATGCAAACTTTATTGTTTAATAACTTTTTTTCTAGACCTATGTTCTTAATGAAATTTTCGGGGAATGATTATGACATCTAAATGTACCTATGTGCCAAATTTCAAGTCTCTAGTATTTGATATACGTGAGTTATCGTTTTTGTTAAATTGTGGGCGAAAGGGGCGTGGCATCAAAAATCCAAAAATGACAAAATGTGCGGATTCAATATAGCAATCAAACACAACTTAGTGCACGATTCTATCTTTAACGGTGTGCACGCCAGAGCTCAAAAACAAAGCGATATTTTCGATAGTTATCGATAAAAAATAAATGGGACGAGTTATCGAAAAATAAAAATAAACTCGTACAGCGTATGGTATTATCGAGCATTTTGCTTTTTATTTGAAGTCTCTAGCTTTTGTGGTTGCAGAAATCCAGGTGTTTACACGGACGGACGGACAGACGGACAGGGCTAGTTCAACTCAGCTCATCGAGCTGATCAAGAATATATATACTTTATGGGGTGTGGCACGCCTCCTTCTGCTTGTTACATACATTTGCACAAAAACATTATACCCTGAAATTTCCATTTTCAATGGATTCAGGGTATAAAAAGCCCAAAGGAATCGCAACAGTTGGTAAAAGTTTTCAATAAGCTTTTCCTGGGTATAGGCGAGCGCAACGAAAATGCATAAATATTTACAAGAAGCATTTTCCGAACATCTACAACATAATTTGATGGCATCTGCTCCTTTGAGCGGCGTCCACTCAACACAAATTCAATCAAAACTACTTTGTATATGAAATTATGGAATTTCACTTTTGTTACTCGCCTTTTTGCATATTATTGAAATAATCAAAGGCAATATTACAAAAAAAAAAAAAAAAACAAATTTGATTTATTTACAATTGAAGCTGAATCGAGAACGAGCCGCAGTTGAATTTCAATTGATATTTAGCTGATGTGTGTTGAGCTAAACAAATGCCAGATACAAAACAATCCGAGAATTTAACTAACGCCCAAACATTTGTTAGCCCCAAGCAGACACACACACATATATATATATATATATATATATCTAGATGGTATGCCTAATGCCGCCATAACTCAATGCAAACCTATTGAATCACAGCAAATTAACATGCATACGAGTTTATCTAATACCAAAGCTGTGTGTTGGGCTGTGTGTGTGTGTGTGTGCCCAGAGGGGGACATGTCGCCTTTTAGCAATACGCCCATTCGACTGCTGGCGGGCTTAAAGCATGGTCTGGCTGGCATACAAAATAGGCAGTAGCAAATTCGATAACAAATGGTTCGGAATTGAAACAACAACAAATACTAAACAATATATTTATATGTTGATCTGAAATACCAGAAAAAAAAATACCAAAAAAAAAAACGAGAGCAACAACAGCAAAATAAGGACAAGTTGACAATAAAAATGAACAAAGGAAGGCCGCCAAATGTGGAACAAATGACATATTGTCATTCACAAACAAAGTGGGGAATAGCGAAAAAAAAGGACACAGAAATGGAGCAAAACACACACAGAGAGAGAGAGAGAGAGAGAGAGAGAGAGAGGTTCATCTATTGCTATACATAAGTATATATGTTTAGTTGTGCGATATTTTGTGAATTTGCTCAACGTAAATATAAAATTTATTGTCAAACGAAGCGCATAAATTAGCTAACAAATCAGCAACAGAGTCCTTAGCCAAAGATCCTGATGATTACAAATGAAAGCAGCTGTGCACTAGGCCATGAACATATATGAATGACAAGAGCACGCAAGAGCGTCTGGAAGATAAGCAGCGCAAGGAGTGAGGCGAACACTAACTGACCACTAAACAGAATGTTTTCTCTATCTCTCTCTCTCTCTCTCTCTCTCTCTCTCTCACTCTCTCTTTCTGCATTTTTTGATTTTTGTTCTCACTTCATGTAAGTCAATTAAATTGTCAAGCTGTTAGCATTGAGGCTCTAATTGCTTTAAATATTTTGATTTAGCTGAATGCATTAGAATTTTTTAAAACGATTTTTGAATTTGTGTAAATATTAAAATAGTACTAATATTTTAATACTTTAATTTGTTAAAAATATTAAAAGCAGTCAATGTTTGATTTAATGATTCGGCGAGTGCATTCATGTTCATGGTCACAGATTTTGGATGGCTCGTTCACAAATCATGAGCTGTCCTGAATGAAGGACGCAACGCTATGATTAAGGAGATAATGAAGCCATTGAAGGAGAAGCTCAACAAGGCATTTATTTTATTTTAATTTAAGGCACTTATTTTATTTTATTGAATAGATAAAATTTTTAAATTTACGTTTGTATATGATAAGAAAATAAATATATTATATTATATTTTATTTTTATTTTATAAACTTATTGTACATTGTATTAATTTATGTTTTTAAAAGCAAGCTTAATAAATATTATAACTCGCACTTAAGCATCATAGCATGATTGCAATATTCGCTATAAATCAAGTTGAAAAACCACAAACGGGTGAGCCTGCAGATGCTAAAGAAATCTATTATTCATGAGTAATCCAAAATAAAAAGACGAGTCATCGTCGAGCAATTCATACTGCAATTCACTTCTTGACCAGCTCAAGGCAGAATATTGATATGTCGAGCCAAATTGAATCGAGTCTGAATTTTAGTATTATTTTTAATAATTGGGTATTTTTATAGAAATATATATATATATATATATATATATATATATATATATATATATATATATATATATATATATATATATATATATATATATATATTTATAAATATAGTCTGACACAATATAATATAAATAGATTTTCCTACTACTTACTATCAATTCTAATACCACTACTACTGCTACTACGAAACTACTTACTACTACGTCTACTAATTTTACTAATACTACTATTTCTACTACTACTGGTTTATCTACTACAACTCATACTACTACTATCTATAACCAAAGCAGTTTTCCCTTTGATAAAAACTCATTCTTCAAATATTCTCTACTTACATCCATGTCTCTACTGAACA
This sequence comes from Drosophila mettleri, assembly GCA_035047625.1. Lineage (NCBI taxonomy): Eukaryota > Metazoa > Arthropoda > Insecta > Diptera > Drosophilidae > Drosophila > Drosophila mettleri. The sequence goes on from JAWNPI010000072.1 coordinate 6,616,200, forward strand.
AAAGCATATAGTAAGCTAGTAAGTGGAACATAAGTAGATTACTTTAAAAGTAGATTGCCTTTGATGACAATTCTGCCGGTCTGCCCAGCTTCCAGCTTCAGCTATTTGATCTTTAATGAATGTAACTAAACTATGACAACTTCCTGTCGCAGTTCCACTCAAGTTAAACATATGCTGAAGTCTTTCATGGGCTGTCATCAGGCTAAAAGAAAAACTTGACGCTGCCTAAGCCTGGGCTTCCAACTTTATCGATGCACTCAGCGCTGGTGTAACCATTAGGTAACTGCAACAACAAAGGCAACAACAACTGAGCAAAGTCTAAGCGCAACTTATCTCACTTCTTGCTTCAACGCTAGAAAAAAGTAATGAAAAAACTATGAGATAAGAGAGAGGGAGAGAGAGAGAGAAAAAATGGGAGGAATTCTGATAAAGCGCGTTGCATTTTGCGCGGCTTTGCCAGGGTTTTTTTTACAGCGGCAGCAGCAGCTGCAGGCCTGTTGACAGCGTTTCCGTTTCCGCTGCCTAGCGCCACCTGGCGACGGCACGTGATAAAGTTATGACGGAAGGGTAAGCAATGTGTGTGTGAGTGTGTGTGTGGTTGTGCGAGGGTCTTGCGCTGCAAATAAATTGCATTTGTTTTGGCAGCCGCATTTCATTTTTTTTTTTTTTTTGCTTTTGTTGTTGCTGTCGATGCTTAACCCCACATAGCCCCACATTTTTATTATGCATAGCTCGCACTTTGGGGCTGTCGCTCTCGCCGTTGTTGTTGTTGTTATTGTTTTTGTTGTCGCTACTTTAGTCAAGTTTTTATTTATTTGCGTGTAAATTCAGTCACGTTCCAAGCGCCAGAGACTTGGGCCGCCTGCAATCAGCGCTTTATTTTTATGCATTCCCTCGGTCCATCCAGCACGCCTCGCCAACACTTAAGTTCCAGCTTCCCAAAAACATTTGTAGGGCTGCGCTCATTCGACTTTCATTTTCCACAAATGCAACAAAAGCCGGCATAATTTTTAGTTTAATATATAAATTTTTTTTTTTATTTTTTTTTTTTTATTTATTTTTGGCATTTTCTGCACGACAACGTTTTTGGGTTAATTTACATTTTTTCGCACCCGGACTTTTGCGCTCTGCGAGGTGGCTGACTGCATGGCTGGCTGAAAATTGAATTAACAGCTAAATGAATTGGAATTTATGTGCACGCGTTCGAAAATATTTGCCTTTCCTTCATTTGCCATAAGCGACAAAATATTTCAGTTGTGCAACCGCATGTGTTGCATGTGCTGCATGTCTGCATGTGTTGCCGCGGCAACAGGTGCACATCATCGCAAATTATTATTTTTCATTCTGTTAAACTCTAATGCCAGCTGCATACATCCGGAATAATTATTGTTAAAGACAGTAAAATAAATTATTGATTTTCATAATTTTCGAATTGTTAATTGATAGAAAAGAGTAAAAAAGAAAAAGAAAGAGATATATTTATTTTGCAGTTGTATTTGTTTCTGTTACAGTTATGTAAATATGTTGAAAAAAAAATAATAAGTTAGTGTAGAGAAACTAACGTATGTTGGCCATGCAGAATTGCATCATTTAGCATACAATGCGGTTGAGCTTTATTTTAAAATTTTAAATAATTTCTCATTTTTATAATATTAAAAATTTTACATTTTAGAGATTTTTCTATCTATTTTTTTTAGTTTAATGATTAAATTTTGTATATATAATTTTATGATGCAATTTGAAATTTTTTTATTTATTTTAATAATCTTTATATCTGTTTCATATTAGAGCATGCTTTTTATAGTTTCCTTAATATTTTAAATAATAATAAAATAATATTAAATAGAATATTTATTATTTTAATTTTTTTTAATTTTAGTTTTGCCTAACTATTATTTTTATTTATGTTTTGATTTTTTTATAAATAATACTAATGTGTACTTGTTAAGCATTCTTTTCAATATAATAAAATATTCAACATTTTTTTAAATTTATTTTTGTATATTTATTTTATATATTATATTATAAATAAATACAGTAATATTTATCAAAATATTTTGAGTTTTTCATGTGTGGGCTTGGGGCAATTTAAGTATATGCAAATTACATCAGCTAATTCCCAACAGTCAACACTGCATTTTAACAACAGCTAAAAGTCCATTTATATGAACTCTAACTAACTTTTACTTACAGCTTCCGAGCTGCACAAAGTCATAACCAGAATTATCATTTGCAATGCCTTCAGGCTCAACCCAAAAAAAAAAAAAAAAAAACAGAAAAAAAATCTTTTCCGAATAATTTTCAACTCTAATGGAACATCAAATAGTGTATTTGAGTATCCTTGCGGCAAGCAGACAACAGAAATTTAAGCGTCTTATAATGTGTTGACTAGCTGACTTCTGGCAAGGCAGCATGATAATTTCTAAGTGAAATAGAATGCAAATTTATGCGCATATCAAATCAAAATAAATACTTAAGAGCAAAGTTGTGCAGAGTGCAACGGCAGCAGCGCCTCTCGCAAATGAATGCCACACAACAATTAGCCAGCAGTTATCTGTTCATTACACCAAACAGATCCGGACAGATTTCTGCAGCTGTCCTGTGATGGCCTCCTTCTAGCCCAATTTAGGATGCATATAAATATTTGTTGTTGGAGGCGGTGCGGGGCGGGGACTGAAGAGAGAGCTGCAGGCAGTTAAAACAAACTAAGAGAAAACTCATTTGGTAAACAGGCAGGATATGGCAGGATGTGTGTGTGAATGTATCTGTGCATGAATGTATCCCTATGAATGAGTGTGTGCTTAGGTGTGTATGTGTGTGTGTGTGTGTGTGTGTGCATAGGTATATATATGAGTGTTGCACTTGCTGCACGCTTCGAGTGTTGCATTTGTGAATCTTGAAAAGTTTTCGTGCGGTTTTACAAAAGTTTGCGGCGATGTTGCTGTTGCTATGATTGTTGTTCTTGTTGTTGTTGTTGTTGTTTTTGTTGTTGTTGTTGTTGTTGTTGTCATTTTTGTTGGTCATGTTGCTAGAGATTTCTGTGTTTTCTTTCAGCTTTTTTTTCTTCTTTGAGCAGATTTTGCATGTGCCAACGGCAACTGAGCTATTCTCATACCATTCACGTCCTTGACAGAGACTTGGCCAAAACTTTATGGTGCAACACATCGAAAGCCACTTGCTGCAGGTTGTCGCCGGCTAAGCCTTGCTATTTGTTGTTGTTGCTAGTTCTGTAGTTGCTTGGTGGTTTTCCAGCGCTTTCACAGCATGGCCCAGCCAAATATAAGTCAAGAGCTGAGCGTGGCAAACTTTCAAAATGATTTCATTAACCAACCGCATGTGAAAATTAGCACCTGTGTTTACCATGGCAACAGAGTGAGAGAGACAAAATGAAAGAGAGAGAGAGAGAGAGCAGGAGAGATAGAGAGCGACTTGTGGGTAATGGATGTTGGCAAGCATCTGTTTGGGGAATATGTGCTTGAAGCTGCAAGGCTGCGAGGCTGCGAGATACCACACCTGAGGGCATCTAATGATATGTTTAGTAACTATTTAGCTAACTTCTTGAGAAGTTATGATTAGCTGAAATCTTGATGTTTGCAATATTGATTCTTAGCGGGCAGAAGCTAAGAGTAAAAGCTAAGTAAAAGTTGAGTTTGATTGCAAACAAGCTTAGAAGAAATTTTAAATGAAGAAAAAACTTTATGTAATACGAAATATTGAATAAATATTATATATAAATATAAATATAAAAAATATATAAAAAGTAAATATAAAAAGATCAATATAAAAATATTTAGTACAACAAAATAAAGATAAGATAATATAAACAATATAAATATATGTTGGTAAATCTTATTTGCTATGCCCCAATAAATTATTCATTTTATTTATATTAAATATTATATATAATTATTAAAATGATAAAAAATATATTTAAATGAAATAAATAAAAAAAATTAAATAAAAAATATACAAAATAAATAAAAATATAATAAATATAAGTTTATAAAAATATATAATATATATATATATATATATATATATATATATATATATATATATATATTAAGTCCCAACGAAGAAATCATTTTATTTATAAATAATAATAAAAAAGATAAAAATAAATTTTAAAAAATAATAAATAAATAAAAATATAACCCAACATAAAAAACTAAAAAAATTATTTAACTATGTATATATTGGATACTCCATCTGTGACTTCTTCATTATTAGGTCTAATATTGTATATATATATAAATTTATTTATATATATATATATATATATATATATATTTGTTATTTTTATTATTTTTTTAAATGTGCTGAAAACGTAGTGCTCGGCGCGCTCTGCAGCCGTGGACCATTTCAGACATCTTTTGTCGACTCTATTTCTCACTATATATATATTTTTTAACAATCATTTTCAGTTTCACTCAGACACTCCCGGTACAACAGCCATAGATTTCGCACTCACAGTGAGTATTCAAAGATGAGAGTAAATATGAGTATAACTAGAGCGTGTGAATAACTGACCGAGTGAGCTACTCCGATAATACAAGTAGTCAGTATAGAGACTCGGGCAGAGCCATGTTACTGCATTTACAGCATGTTAGTTAACAGAGTCTGTTAACATGTTTCGCCATTAATACATATTTATATATTTATTATATACATATACTAAAATAAATATTTATTTATTCTATAAGCTTCATTGTATAGGCTTATCTCCATGGTCATCTATATTCGAACTTCCAAGTCTCTTGTGTCAAAAATCGAATTATAGCAGCGGCCACGCGCCTAATGGGCATATCTGAGCACTTTATGAGGCAATGACATCAAAGGGTATATATTCCGAGTTTCAATTATCTACTCTTAATAGCAGCGAAATGTTTTGCATTTAAGTTCGTTAACGAGAATTAAGCTTATAAATTTATTCGCATTCATGCTTCTTAAGAAGAGGAAAATGGTTGAATGGGTGCCCAAGCTTGAGTGAAGTCTGCATTGTCAACTAAATTTGTTTATTCGCAGTCTAAAGCCCACTCAATTGGACAATTAATGAAACCGGCCGTACAAGGGGCGGACAATAGAACTTAGTTTGCGGCTAATGTCGCGACCCTTTTGGCCAAGTCTCAAGTTCAAGCGGATTGGAGCACGAGCACGGCTTATTCGAATGGAAGCGACAGCACTGTGGGCGCTGATTAATCACATTTGGCAGGCTTACAATTATGGCAAGTGTAGGTGCCATTCGACCAGAGACAAAAGTGACCTCTGCGAGAGAGAGAGAGGGATAGTGGGAGAGAGCTAGATACGAGATATACATACATGTCCCATATGCTTTATACTTTAATTAATTTGTAATCCTTGACATTGAAGCCGAGGCAAATGCAATTAGAGGCATCTGCTGAATGTTTGTTGGCCTGCCCAACGGATTACAAGGATATCCATTTGTCTCCATGCATTTATCAAATGTCAGCACACATGCCCAAATGCACAGCGAGAGGGAGAGACGCGGGGGGCGGGTCACTCACATGTGCCACGCCTATCAAATTCTAATTGAACATTTGAAATGCCATCATCAAAATTGGCTACAAACGTTTGACAAACTCTGGCGGCGGGCGAACTTTGAGCTTAACTGAATATCCAATCGAGTGCACGAATGCGATTCCCAATTGTTCCGAAACTCCACTTAGCGTGGAATGGCGCGTGCTCGGGTCGGTGAAAGGGTTGAGTAAGAAGTTAAGCCCAATTCATAAATAATCAAATATATTGTCAAATTTACTTAGTGCAAAGTGTGCGACAAAATGAAGATGTTTGAATAAGATTAGAGATCTAGATTGGTATACAGAATAAGAGAGAAAGACAAATTGAATAAAACGGGAAATCACATAAATTTATAAATATATATATATATATATATGTTCTTGGAAATTAAAAAATATATTCTAAATAACTAACAATAAAAACAATGAATGAATGAATGAATGAACAATAAAAAAAAACGTATACTCTACTATTCACTGTTAGGACAAAAAATGTCGTGTACTTATTGAATATATTATATAAATTATATATAAATCTAATTTCCAATTATTATTAAAAACATTTATATGTAATGAAAAATTCGCTTCATATTTTTTTTTTTTTCAAATAAATTAAATATTTTTTTTTTTACTTAATTATACAATATTTTAAATTATAAATTATTATAATATATATAATAATAATACCAATAGACTCTTAATAAGTAAATAAATATATTTCATGCGTTTAAATAAATAAATAAACCCTAATAAATATTGAAAAGTAAACAAAAAAAAAAAATAATAATTTATTATTTTTAATGATTAAATAAGTCGAGTAAAATCAATGCAATAAAACATAAATTATTATTTTTCCTTTATAGCAGCTTACATTTAATTCAATTTTAAAAAAATATAAAAAAAAAAATAAAGTAATTTTTTGATTAATAATTATAGTAGCAAAAAATTAAAAGCATAGAAGCAATAGCCAAATAAACTTTAAAAAAATGTTTTTTTTTTATAATATATTATTTTTAAATTTTATTTTAAAGTTTCAGCTATGCTACTGTATGCAAAGCTAGATCGATAACTCAAACAAACAAACAATTGGCAGTAATTATTGATAATATAGTAATCACAAATAGTGTCACACTAGTCGAATGTGCTCTTACCTAGTCTAGATTATTATTATTCTCATCTGCTTAAAAAATCATGAATCATGAACGCTTAAAGCACTTATCAATTAAGAGCATTTTGTTTTATATTTATAGAAATAAATCGTATTTAATCTGATTGAATATCTAAATCAGTTACAAACAAAATCTTAGAAAATTTCTTAGAAATTAATTTGGTAATCTTGTAGCCACTCTCTCTCTCTCTCTCCCTCTCTCTCTCTCTCTCTCCTCTCTCTCTCTCTCTCTCTCTCTCTCTCTCTCTCTCTCGACCTATCTCCCTCTTATAGCTAATACAATTTCCTCTCTACCGATTCCTCTATGTCTGCATAATTTATTTATAGCGCTCGGCAATGTCCAAAAACTAAAAGCTCTGAGAAATATTTATAATTCGGACACGCCCACAAAAGAGCATAGGCGTTGGCTGTGGGCGGTGGTGGCGCTGCCGCTGTCATTTGCTTTGATTTGTGTTTTTCAAATAAGCAAAAAGCAATTTGTCTGCCGCAGAAGCAAATGTTGCCGAAACACTCCGCCCGCCCGAGCACTTTGCTCACAAATTGTGTTAATTTGCATATTCGAAACTTTTGCCTAATTGAACATAATGCCACTTAATTAAACTAAAGCAACTTTTCCCAAAATCAGGTAGGCGGGCGAAGGGTGAGGGGCGGGAGCGAGTGCGTGGTCTGCCAACATCTTGCCACAACTATGAGACGCATGTAAAACTGTGACCCAAAACATTTATGACGCACTTGAATTGTGGCTGCTCGTGTTTCTGCCATTTTGTGGTTGCAATTAGTTCAGATTATGACGAGGCTAATGTGGACACACACACTCCCATGAAGAGAGAGATGGAGATGGAGATGGAGATGGTGAGGGAGAGAGAGAGGGCGAGTGCTAATAAAACAGCTTAAGCATTTATGACATTTGCCTAAAATATTTAAATGTGATTCCAACTTCCAAATGGCAGTTGGCAGTTGAGCTCAAATGATTCTTGCAATTAAAACAATATCAATTAAATGTAATAAAATTAATGCACATTTAATTAAGCTTATAGAGATTCGCTGTGAGCCAGGCAAATTTAAAGTGCCACACATTTATTCAGAATCGATCCCAAAAGCAGAGAGACTTACATTTAATGATAGAGCTAAAACGTGCTCTGTGTGGATGTAGTTTTTATACCCTATTATAAAATAACAATTAAGGGCATATTCAGGCATTTAAGCAGTCTGCTATGCCCCTAAGATAAAACACGTTCCGTATTCAGTAAGATTTATTATCTGATCTTCCGCGGTTCATGAAAATCACACGGGCATACGGGCGACCACAATAAATTAAAATTAATTTAAGTTAAATGGAATTAAGTTACTAAAATTTATTTATTTCAACTTTCCAAATCATTTTTAAATAATAGGACATTATAATAATTTAAAATTAATTTATTAAAATTAATTTATTAAAAATAAGTTATAAAATTTGCTTTTAGGGTTTTCAATATGTTCAACTTGTTAAGCTGCCAATTAGGTAGTAGAAAGCCTGTTTAAATAAAATGTAATTTATTTTTTGAAAAAAAAACTAGGGTTTTCAAAAATTGTTTAGAACTAAAAAAAAATTGTTTTTACAAAAAATTAAATTATAAAATTTATTTTCAAGTTTTTCCAAATTATTTTTAATATTAAATAAAATTTTAAAAAATCTACAAATATTTTATTAAAATTAAACTGTAGAATCTTTTTTTTTGGTTTTTCAAAAATTTTTTTTTTATCTAAAAAAAAAAAAAAAAACGATTATTACCAAAAATTAAAATATAAAATTTGATCTTATATGAAAAATTGAATTAAAAAAACTGCATCTAAGAAAAATTCTAATAAATATATCTAAATTAAATAAACAAAAAAAAAAATAAAAACTTTGTCTTGGGTACTTCAAAAATTATTTTCAATTAAAAAAAATTGCAATACGATCAAATTTTATGATACATCTTACATTTCATTAGAAGTTAAAACAACTTTAGATTTACATTTTTTAATTTATACAGTGAATGAATGGAAATTCCAGGTATATTAATTATTTTTTGTGAAAATGTATGGAACAGGCAGAAGAAGACGTAGGAAGTATGTATTTTGCGATCAGACATGTCCGACTCTCCCTCCGCCCGTCCGTTTGAGCATAGCAATCTATGCTGGAATTGTTATAATGCTAGGCATATTTTGTGTATTGCCAAGTCAAGGCGTTTCGACTAGTCTGTTTTCTTACATGCTTTCAATCAAATATTTTTGAAATTCCAAATTTTGTAATCGCTAACGAAAATTCATTGAAAATTTCAGAATGTCGCTTTTGGCCATTATCTTACCGCTTTATGTGTACTGCGGAGCTTGCATATTTATTTATATGATTGACTCTGTTTTCTGGGACGAGTTTCAATAGGTGAAAACAAAGAAATCGAATTTTTATTTATGAAACGAATTTCAATAGTCTGCAACGATGAGGGCTGTGCCGGCCAGCAGAACTTGCTCCGCTGTGGCGCCAGCTGTATCCAGCTGCAAATGGCATATCAGTTTCTCCCTGCTGGCTGTGCTGTATAGCGGCAGGGTAATGCGCTCGTCGGTGTGCTGCTGGTTGTTGGCAAAGCGATCGATTTTCTTGTACTTATCCTGAGGGGCATTCATGTCCTTGTCATCTTCGATCTGGTATGAGATGTAGAACGGATTCGATTCGCTGCTATTAAGTATCTGTGTGTTGCCATCCAGCTGAAGGGATTGAAATAAATGAAGTGTATTTAAAATCTTAGTAAAAAATTAAATTTGTTTAGGCAACAACCATAAATAGCTTAGTCTGTGCCCGAACCAATGGCTCCGCAACAGTGCGACACTTAACGAATGTCCGTAGTTAACGAACATGTGCTCATTTAACATATACAAACGGCTGCTCCACACTGTTAAGTATCATTTGAATGCTTCAACAGGAGGAGCACATATGTAAAAGAGCATGCTCAAAATTAATTGTATTTAAAAACCCGAGATCTAATATATTACATTAATGTGCAAAAACTTTATTTCTAAAATATTTAAGTGTTTCAGAATAGTTTTTCTCTAATAAATAGTTTACCACCAGCCTTACTACTCATAAAATACTTGCAATAGATAACAGACAACAGTAGTGCTGTGCAGCCCTGGTGCTCAGTTAACAGAGCGCCGGAATGTCAATCAAATAAACAAAAAGAAGCGGCGTGAAAAAAGCGAAAAAACTGCAGAGAAATCAAATTCTGCAGCAAATGCAAACTAAATGTTGTAAATATAAATTAAATTTAATTCTAAACAAGTGGTAAACAAACAAAAACGCCAAGCTGGAGACGCATTTCATGGCCAAGATGGGCAAGGTAAGCGAAATGAAGAAAAAAAATAACAAGAAAAAAAAAGGAAGGCAAGAAAAAGACAAAAGAGTTCAGCAGCCAAGCAATGAAAAGAGATAGCGTTGATTGACAGACAGGCTGGCGAGACAGCCGAGCGTCCGGACAGGCAGCACGCACCAGGCATACATATACACATAATTAACAAAAAAAAGAAAAAAAAAACGGACAACATAAATAAAAACTCACCTTAAGCGGCGCCAGCTTGAGGTAAATAATATCCCCAGCTCCTACGCCGCTGGGCTTCGCACACTGCAACTGGAGTCGCTGCGTGGAGACACAGCATTTGCGCGCCTGCTGCAACTTGAGGCAGGCCAAAAGATTCTCGCAGTTGAAGACCTGCTTCAGATCCAGCTCCTGCCCAAACTCCAGCTGCAGCGACTGCCTGAAGCGCTGCTCCGCTGCCTCCGCACGCACCATCAAACCGCGCAGGTAGTCGACGGCGCTGTTGCTGCTCGGTCCGGGCCACAGCTTCTGCCAGCTGTGCGGCACCTGCGTCAAGAAGGAATATATGAGACACTAAAGCTACAGTTATTGCGCCATGCATAGCAAAAGAGAAAGCTCTCTGCCTGTCTCTAGGTGGATTACCTCAATGTCTTTATTCATGTCTATACTAAGCTATATCTATGTATGGAAAGGAGAAGAGAAATTGAATAGAGCTATGGGAAACGATATCTAGATATGATGAGCTGGCATATAATAGAGCATAGATAATATAACAGATATATTTATTGGACATCTATGGATATAGGACAACTATAGTGCATAGCTATAGCAATAGGTGGGTTACTGCTGTAGGACAGTGATAGGCGTAGTACATATAACACCTATAGGTATAGTGTAAAGACATCTCATATAACAGCTATAGGTATTGGAGAGCTATAGTTAATATAACAGTTATAGTTATATTATAGGAGAGTCATATGTATAGTATAAATAAATACAGATATAGTTCATATTACAGATATACAGCTGTAGGACAGTTGGGGATTTTATATAACAGCTATAGGTATAGGAGAGTTACAGCTATAGGACACTTATAGCTATACAGCTATAGCTCAAATAAAAGCTATATCCATGGGAGAGTTAATTTTTAGGAAAGCTCTAGATATATGACAGTTATAGTTTATATAACAGCGGTAGGCATAGGAGAGTTATAGGTATAGTACTGATATAGCTCATATCAAATTCAGATGTATAGGTCAGCTATAGTTCATATAACAGTTACAGCACTGATCTAGTTCATATAACAGTTAGAGGTATAGAAGAGTCATAGCTGTAGGACACTTATAGTTATATATAGTATGCAAGACTTAAGTATAGTTCACATGACAGCTACATACATATGAGAGTTGTATTTTTAGGACAGTTATAGCTCATATAACAGCTGTAGGTATAGGATAGATATAGGTAATATAACAGTCACGGTATCATATAACAGCTGTATTATACCTATAACTAAGTAGATATTCGCCTATTCCTATTTTTTTCACATATATAAACTCTATAGTAAAGGTATAAATAGGAAATGTTGGAAATTTGGATAATGTTTTATATCTATAAATTTTTGTATAGGATGTATGAGGATAATATGTGATAGAGATCTATAGCTATCCCAGCTTTATGGCCAGCCTAATCAATATAATTCAAAAATCAACTTCTATTCATATACAAATAACTCGTATATCTTAATAGTTCGCGCATTCGAGGTTTCACTGTACTAAAAAGTAATTTAATTTTCTCAATTTAATTTAAGTTTCTCAAATTCCTAAAATTTCCTTTTGCAATCAAATACAAGCAACAGAGCGAGAGCTCTGCCTAGCGAGTCACCACTGCAGTTGCTGCTCCTCGCTTCTCTCTCTGCTTCTCTCTCTGCTCTCTGCTCCTTCCACTCACCTGCTGCTCGGCTAGCGCCAGCATTGTGCTCGCATCCACATCCGCTGGCTGTGGCGCTGTGGCCGTCGTCAGCTTGAGCCAATTGTGCAGCTGCGAGAGCAGCTGGTGTACAGCTCTGTAGAGCTGGGCGCCCAGCTGCAGCTCGGCCAGCACGAAGAGCGTCCAAGGCGTGGGCAGCGGCGTAGCTGCCGCTTCCTTGGCCGTCTGACTTATGGTGCAGCCACTGGCCAGTTTCCTCCACAAGCTGAGCAGCGGCTTGATTTGCTGCTCCAGGCGCTGCCTGGAGTTGGCTGTGGCCGATTCGGCAGCGGCGCCACCAAACTGCAGCGCGCGCAGCTCCTTGATGATGAGACGCGCCTGCTCCGTTTCGCGCTGCTGCTGCGCCTGGCTGGCCAGTCCGTACATGCGCGGCTCATCCACATCGGGCAGCCGCTCGACGGCCGCATAGTAATCCTGCAGCTGGGCGCTGGTGGGCAACGAGCCGGGCAGGCCCAGCGGCTGCCAGCGATTGCTCAGCACATCCGCACAGCAGAACTGGCCGAGATAGCACCTCAGTATGTCCACATCTCGTGCGTTGTTCAAACGTCCGCCGTAGGCCAGCGCCTCGCACAGCCGCTGCATCAGCGTCCAATCGCAGCGGCCGCTGTTCAGCTGCGCATCCAGCCAGCTGAGCACGCCCAGTGCGGCCTTCAGATCGGCCTCGCCGAACTCGTAGTAGCGCGACCAGCCCTGGGGTATATATTGACGTCGCTGCTGCAGCACAGCCTGCAGCAGAAAGAGCACCAGGCGCATCTTCAGGCACTTGGCCGGCTGCTTGCTGGTCGCCTCCGGCTCGAGGCCAGCGTAATTCTGCAGCATGCGCTGCACCAGCTGCTTCAAGCCGCGCGGCTGCTCGTAGCGCACCTTCACGCACTTGTAGACGGCCGCCTCGCTGAAGCCGTTGGTGGACTCGCAGAGCAGCCATAGCCGAAAGTCCTCCGACTTTTGCAGCTCGCTCAGCTCGCGCTCCATCTGGGCCAGCCACTCCGGCACCAGATGCACATTCTTCACGCACAGCCACTGGCCCCGGCTCGCCGCCTGTCGCATGGCCGCCAAGGCGCGCTGCTCGCTGCCTCTGCCTATGGCCAGCTCCACATATTTCTGGTCACCCCACTTTTTCAGCGCCACGCCGCGCAGCTCCGTGGCTGGATCCAGCTCCGGTTGGCTTATCATCAGTATGGGACGATCGCAGCTGCTCTGCTCCAGCAGCTGTTGCACTGTGGGCTGTGTGCCCGCCTCTGGGCTGAGGCCCAGCAAATGGCTGCTGGCCAAACGCAGCTGCGCCAGCAGCAAATCAGGCCGAAAGATTTGGGCCAAGAGCGCGCGCTGAAAGTGCGACTTGATGTTGGCTGGATAAAGTAAAGGGAATAGACGAAGGAGTGAGTGAGAGAAGGAACTAGAGAGCCTAGAGAGTGGATAAAAAGAAGAGAACTACTTGGAGAGGAGTAGAAGGAGAGGAATCGACTCGGACAGCAATAAATTTCTCGGTCATCGACCTACTCCAGCTGCTCCAGACTTCAGGAGGTATCAACACAGAGTTTCATCTTCTACTCACGCAGTATGTCGTCGGTTTGCTGCTCGATGAAGCCGCGCCACACGTAATCCTTGTCCAGCTGCAGCTGTGGCTTGAGCTCGGGCAGCTGCTGCAGCAGCTGTGCCAGCTTCGTTTGGCCCTCGCGGCTCATGCAGTCGGGCAGGCCGGCAGTCGGCTGGCTGCCATCCGCGCTGCCCATGAAGTTGCTCACAAACAGCTCCCACTCCTTGGCGCCCAGGGCTGAGCTGTAGGCCTGCCGGCAAACCCACAGCGCCAGCGTCAGTTGACTTTCGCGCGGTGTGGCGCGCGCCAGATGCAAGTAGACGCTGCGCACGAGACGCTCGAACAGCTGTTGCTGGTTGTCCGGGGCGCGCAGTGCGCCCAGGAACAGCTCAATGTAGACCAGAGCGGACAGCTCGTAGCCCTGCGTTAGGCCCGCATAGAACTGGGCTGCCTGCGCGCAGAGCTCGCGCAGCGCTGCGAACTGGGAGAGCAGCGTCTGCTTGACCTGTCCGCTCTGCTCGAGGGCCGCATCGATTTCGGCGCTGCTGCGCTTCACCTCGTTCAGGCTGGCCAGCAGCTGCTCGTTGCGCAAAATGTCGCCTTCGGCGTTCGAGAGCTGCTCGAGCAGCTTATCCTGCAGCGCCATGCGCTGCTTGAGCAGCTCACCCTCGCGCTGCAGCAGCTCGATGCGCTGCTGCTCCAGCGCCGGATTCTTGAGCACAATCGCCTTGGACATTAGCTGATCGGCGAGACCCGTTGCGGTCACCGTGAACCGCAGCAGATTCACTTGACCGCGCTGCTCCGCGGGCAGCGGCTGCAGCCGATGCGATTTGCTGATCAGCACCAGGTGGAAGTCCTCATGCAGATCCACCAGCTTGTTGGCCACGGCCAATTGGCGCTTGTTGAAGCGCACATGGATGTGCAGCTGCAGCAGTTGCAGCAGCGGCGGACGCAGCTGCTCGCAGTCCAGCACCAGCAGCGTTTTGCCAAAGCGCACGGCCAGCTCCAGCTGATAGCACAGCCGCTCGCTGCCCTGCGTGGTCAGCTCGCTGGCTCGGCCCGTGGCGCGCAAATGCGCGCTCAGCCAGTGGCCCGCCGTCTGTGTGGGATCCAGCAGCAGCGGCACTGGGCAACTGCCAAAGGGCAGCGCCAGCATCTCGCGCAGCAGCGCAGCGCCTTCAATGATCTGCGCATCGCGCGCCAAGCCTTGGCTCTCCCAAATGATTTGCTGCTGCTCGCTGACGAGCGTCTGGCGCAGATCAAAGCCGCCCAGCTGCAGCTCCTTGCTCAGACGCTTGATTTGGGTGCTGCAAGCAGAGAAGGCCTTATTAATACTAGACTATTTCTAGGCGTACAAAAGATATCCAATTGGAATCCCGGTAGACCCAAGTACGACTCACCCGCGCTGCTCGACGCCCCAGCCTGCGTAGTAATTGATGGCCAAGGCCAGCAGCAACGTTTTGCTATCCAGCGTCTTGTGTGCTCTCTTCAGCTGCGCCAGCTGCTCGCTCCAGGCGGCATACTCTGCGCTCAGCTTGCCCACCAAGAGCTCGGCGGCCTGCAGCGTGGCGCCCGCCTCTTGCAGCTTCAGCTCCAGCACCGCCGCCTCCTGCGTGTAGGTTTGCAGCTTGGCGGACAGCTGCTGCACGCGCTTGTCCACATCGTCGAGGCCGCTGGCCAGCTGCTGCATCTCATCCTCGGCTGCGTTCAGATTGCGCTGCAGCTCGTGCTGCTCCCGCTCCAGCGGCTTGATGCTCTGAATGACGCGCGCGTAACGCACGCTGGCCTGCACCCAGGCGGCGAGCGGTGCTGCCGCCGCTGAGGCGCGCTTGGCATTCTTCGACTCGTAGGAGTCGCCCTTGGACGCCAGCAGGCGTTCGACGGCCTGACAGTTCTCGGGACTGATGTGCGCCGGATCCAGGGAGCGTATGTCCTCCTTGACGCCGCGCTTGGCCAGAAACGTTTTCATGCTGTTCCACGAGGTGTCCCGGATGCCCATCAGCCGCAGCACGCCCTCGAGTATGTCGCGCACGGCCTCGGGCGGAGCGCGCAGCGAACGTATTTCGGACAGTGCCTCCGACTTGATCTGGCCCACCGCATTGCTGGCTTCGGCCAATATGGGCTCCACCTCGGCCAGTTCCTGCTGTATCTCGCGCTGTCGCAGCTTCAGCTGCTCGCTGCTCAGCTGCGTCTGCTGCTTCAGCTCCAGCATATTCGATTTCTGTTCGTTCGCATTGTGCATCGTCGCCGAGATCATTTGCAGCGCATCGTTGGCCAGCTTGCGCTTCTCGCCCAGCGCCTGCTCCTGCTCGGTGGCATTGGACTTCAGTGTGGCGACCAGAGCATGCGCCGCCGCCAGCTTATCCACGCCCAGCTGCAGCTTGCCCATGCGCTCATCCATCTCGGCCGCCGCATTGCTGTACATGTGAAAGTAGCTGCTGATCAGCTGATAGTAGCGCTGCGCTGGCTGCTCCGGCGGCAGCTCGTCGGCCACGTCGCCAAAGTGACTGCAAACGGGCACCTTGCCCCGCCCCGCTGCCACAGCTGTCGCCTCGTTAAGCAACTCAATGTATTGCTTGGGCAGCATCGCGAGCGTTTCGCGAGACTCGGCGCGCACGTAGAGCATATCCATTTGACGATGCAGCGCCGGGCAGCTGCCGAAGTACTCCGCCAGCCGTGGACTGCTCGGCTCGAGCACGAGCACCAGGTGCAGATGCTCGCGAGCGCCTGCAATGCGGACATCAGAGATTAGCCATGATTTATTCAACTCTCTCAACTCTGCACTTACGCTTCATAAAGTAGGCGCCCAGCGACTCCTGGTGGCCCTCCAGCTGCGCCGCCTGCTTCAGCGTGCTGGCCACCGTCTCCAGGTCATCGCCAAACAGCTCCAGTATTTCGCTGCCCTCCAAGAGCGCTTCAATCGGCTTCAGTATGTCCGGCACATAGCTCAGCCAGCAGTGCTCGATGAGCAAATACGTCATCTGCTGCTCCAGTGCAGCCGTCTGCATTGCCAGCTTCAAATCGTTGTAGAAATCCGGCAGCGCATAACTCGCGTTGCCCTGCAAGCCCAAGACTTTGGCCTGCTGCAGCGTGGCAGCTGCATAGATCGCGTCCAGGTGACGATCACCAGCCTCGGCCAGGATCAGCAAGTGCGCATCGTTTCTGGCGAGGATTCGCGCCACTTTGGCTGTGTGCTGCAGCAGCTCCTCTGTTATGGGTGATGAAATGCTATAGCTTTCGGTATCTAGGGAAAAGAATAAAGTCATTTTTAACATATGCTCAACATATGTAGAGTTAGCTAACATTTTAATAGTGAACAGTTAACAGTTAGTTAACAGCATCTCTTTAACATTTCTAAATTCAACTACTCTAAATACTTTCATTCTGTTATTCTGAACTCGTTCTCTCTATTCTTGCAGTGGATGACCCCCGAAGAGGAGGCACGCCAAAAGTTCATCATGCGCGAGCGAGATCGAGAGCGAAAGCGCATCAAGCGCATGAATCCCGAGTATCGGCAAATGGAACGGGAGCGGGATCGATTTCGCAAACAGACGCCAAGGCCCAGTGTACTTATCCCGATTCATATTGTATTGTTCTTCTATTTTTCCCCCCCCCCTTCTCTCTGAACTACTCATATCTTGAAACGGCTTAGGGCACACAACTAAATCTCTCTATCTGAAGTTTTTCAGCAGCAAACGTAAACTTTAACTGCGATGCGCTGTGCAAAACATGTGTAATTATCATGCACTAAGAGGAGTTAGCATAGGGGAAATGATTATAAATAATTTAATCAAGGGTTTTATGTTTCGTGTTTAGTTTAGCACGTTAAGAGTCGAAGGTATTATATTTAAAATTGATTTGAGGCAGTAAAAAATATTGTGAAATTTGCAGTGAAATACTTAGATAATATTTATGAATAGAAATAAGTTAGAAAATTATGTGTATCAAGAAAATGAGTTTAAGTCAATAATTAGACTAGGTGAAGTCGGTGTTATATATAGTATATGTTATATATGATGAATTATAATATATCATATATATATATATATATATATAATGAATATAATATTATATATATATTATAATAATAATGCAATTTTAGCTGCAATATATATATATTAGGTAGTAAAGAGTCCTAAATTATATATATATTAGGAAATTTTACAAGAGTATGAAATCAGCAGATACAAAAAAAAATTGAATATATAGACTTATGGATCTATAGGAATATAAAGCTAACTTTTTATCATAATTCTGAACTTTATGTTGAAGTTTTTAGTTTATGTTTGTTTATGTTGAAGCTTTAGTTTTTATCTTCAAGCGAAAGTCAAACAATAATTTGATTTTAATTTATGTATATTAAATATATTAATATATTTATCGATATATTTTAATATATTCTTCAATTAAATATATTAATATATTTATCGATATATTTTAATATATTCTTCAATTAAATATATTAATATATTTATCGATATATTGTAATATATTCTTCAATTAAATATATTAATATATTTATCGATATAATTTAATATATTCTTCAATTAAATATATTAATATATTTATCGATATATTTTAATATATTCTTCAATTAAATATATTAATATATTTATCGATATATTTTAATATATTCTTTAATTAAATATATTAATATATTTATCGATATATTTTAATATATTCTTCAATAACGCTTCAATTAATATATATTAATTGATTTAAGCTAATATATGTAATACGTAAATATATATTCCTTGATTTCATTTAATATATATTTAATATATTAAATATTCTGCAATAGGGCCTGATGGTATAAATTAATATATATTAATTGTTTTAAATTAATATATACTCAATTTATATATTTTATATATATATATATATATTTTTTTTTTGATTTCAATTAATATATATTAAATATATTAATAAACTCTTCAATTAGGCACTCCCTTTTTCTATCTTTTTCTCTATTTAATATATTAATATATAATTATTATATATAATTGTTCAAGGCTCTCAATATTCCAAAAAATACGCAAATTCCATAAGGCTAACATTAATTTCTTATCAAGTATGTACCTAAGTGTGCCCTCTTCTGATTCCTACTTACTGCAGATTGTAATTTGCCTCTGCACCTCCTCCAGCCACTCATCGTGAGCGAGTCCCTGCAGCTGGCCCTTAGACTTGGGCGATTTGGGCACATAGTAGACTTTCTAAGAAGATACAAATTTAATGCAATTGAGAAACATATTTTAGAGTATATTATTTAAGCCTAGAACCGACCTCCTTGCCTAGGTATTTGCGCATAGTTTGCTTTAAAATGGTTTCAAACTGCTGCACATGCTGCTCGCTGGCCAAACGATCCCTGAACAAGCCGAAAAGCTCGCAATGCAAAGCCTGCAAAGGGAACAGAAAGTGAGGCAATTCAATTAGCAGCCAACAGTCAGTCACTTACCTCATTGAAGTCAGTCGGCGGATAGTAAACGAGAGCGGCCAAGAGCTTCATAATGCACTTGGGGCTAAACTGATAATGCAACTGCTGCTGTTGGCTGGTGGCGGCAGTAAAAGCCGCCTGGAGCTGCAAGGAGAGAGGGGGAGAGAGAGAGTGAGAGTGAGGGAGAGATAGGTTAAAGAGCACCGTTCGGGCACCGAGCCGACTTTACCTTTTCGAAGCACTCCATTAGACACTCGCTGACATGCTGCAAATTGATGGGGCTGCCGCCCATTGGCTTGAAGTGCGTTTGGAGCAGCGGCTCGAGGCGGCACTGGACGATGGCCAGCATATCGGTCGCGCTGGGCCGGGCCACGCGCACATACTGATTGATGGCCAAATAGCGTTCGGAAATTTTTGACAAATTGCCGCTAATGGAGGCACAAATTTGCAGCCCGCTGACGCTAATCCATTCGAGATTTTCGGCATAGAAGCCGCCGCGCTGCACCAGCTGCAGCAGCAGCTCGACTATCTCGCACGCGCCCCAGGCGTCCAGCTGGCACAAATCCAAATTCTTCATGAACAGCACCAGACGCGATTGCTTCGGCTTATATTCGCGGCCGCGCACACCGCTCACCGTGACGCAGTGCGTGCGCAGCGTGTGCAGCACATAGCCGGCGGTCAGCTGTGTGGAGCAATTGATGCTGGCCAGCTGATAGCCGGAGCACTCGAGCAGCGCCTGCTCCAGCAGCAGCGTCTTGCCCGCTCCACTAGGCCCCACCAATATGAACGGCGTCGCACGTCCGCACGCCGGCAGCTCCAGCAGCGCATTGATCATATACAAATACGATCTAACATAGGCCGTCACTATCAGCTGACTGCCCTGCTCGGGCGCCTCAATCACCCCGACCGCATACTGCTCCAGTGCCTTGCGCTGCGGCTCATAGTAGCTCAGCTCGGCCAGAGTGGGCTGCGCCACATACACATTGGCCCGCTGCAGCACCAGCTGCGCAAACTCACGCTGCCGCTCGCTAGGCACAAAGCCGAGCAGCGTACGCAACGTGGCCGCTCCGTACTCCTCGATCGTCTGGCCATTGTGCAGCTGCAGCAGAAGCGAGCGCAGCAAACTGGCGCGACTCACACCAGGCACTTGACTAAAAAGAGAAGAATTTCATTTCATTTTTGAGAATAGTTAAATATTGAGATGGTTTATAGGTAATGAGCGCCAGGTTGTAGTTGAAGAAAATTTATGCTTTGTAGAGCAACTAAAGCATTTTCTGTAATCTAACAATATTTTTTGATTTATATCTTAATATATTTATATTGTTAATGCTTACAGAAATATGTTGGTCTATAAAGCATAAACTATTTATTTAAAATTTAGTTCAAGAACTTTGTGTCTTTTAACATGCATAATAAATTTCTTCTATGAACTATACAATTTTATAAATATAAAAACTTTAGGTTTTATATAAATTTATAATTTTTAAAATTTTATAAAAAAAAATGTATAAAATTTTAAAAATAAATAAAAATTTATAAAATTTTATAAATTTTTATATATTTTTAAAAATCTATAGATTTTTATATTTATAAGATTTTATAAATTTTTATATATTTTTTAAATTTTACACATTTTTTTTATAGAATTTTTAAAATTTGTATACATATAAATAAGAAATACAAATATATAAAATTTTATAAATAAATAAAAATATAACATTTTATAAATATAAATACTATACGTATTTAAGCTTATAAAATTTTATAAATATAAATAATAAATAGAAATTTATAACATTCTGTATATATAAATATTTATATTACTAAAATGTTATACATATAAATAATGTATAAAAAATAAATAAAAATTTATAAAATCTTATAAATATAAATACTATATAAATAAGTAAAACAAAAAAAAAAAGAACCTGTTATAAATATAAATACTATACGTATTTATGCCTATAAAATTTTATAAATATAAACAATTAATATAAATTTATAACATATATATAACAAATATAAATATTTATATTACTATATATAATGTATACAATTTTATAAATTAAAATATTATAGATTTTTATATTTAAAATATAAATAATTTATGTTTATATTTATATATATATATATACTTTAGGTATTTATTTATATAGAATTAGTTCATAGAAGAACTTTATTTATATAATTTCTCTGTTCTCAAAATAGGTCTATAATTTCCGATATCAAATTTCTCTCTCTCTTTGTAATACGACAATTTATGAGTAATTTAATAGATTATTTACACATATGTTTTACTCTAATGAGTATTTGATTGAATCGAATATAGAATTTCGCCTGCCGTAAAGTGAGTCAAAACAAGCTTTAAATATAACAATTCTTTGTATACGAATAACTTATATGTCTAATAACTTAAAATATGGCAGCAAGAAAAATTTGCCTAATTAAAAACATTTGTGCATGATTTATGAATTACTGTATTAAGTACGAAGGTAGTTCTAAAATTGTTTAAATTAGATATTGATATTTATATAAAGTTATCAGTTATCAATTTTAATTTATATATATTTATAGAATCATTTGTATAGACATCACTTATCAATTTTAATGTATATATATTTATATAATCATTAGCTATTATATTTGTAGCTTACCCCAGTAATTGCTCATTTTGGAGCCAATCGTAGGCTGTGCCGAAATTTTCATCAATGTAGCTTTGCAGTAGATCGCCGTATGGCTCCTTTGCCAGCTCATAGCTGAGCACTTCAGTCAGGGGATAGTAATCGTAGCTATTTTAGAGAAATATTATTGGATAAACTATGAAATCAACTACAAATCACTTACCTCATGTTCACAATGCCCATGCGGGATATGGTTGCCGGCGAGGCATGTCGCACATCGTCAGTTTCAAATATGAAGTTTACATTGTTGCCGAACTGTATGCGCCAGCCGGAGGGCAGCGTCAAGAGTCTACGGAACGTTTCAAGATATGATTAAGAAACACACACAAAACACTAACAGAAACAGTTTAAATATGCTCTGCTTTTGACATGTATATGTCTAATGGCTGTAAAAAGAGAAATCACACAGACGCCTAACAGCTGCTGTTAATAACAGTAACAGAGCGCCAGACTTAACATTTGTTTATAGATTCTCGATTTTCTATTTTGTGACTCAGCGCTCTCCGCAATATCTCCCTTTACATGACTTTTGCTCTGTTAAGCTCTTGGCATGTTATGCATGTAAATGTTAAGGCGCTGTTAATGCAAATTCTCGTCTTTTATTTATGAATGCTCGCTCGCAAGCAGATGATGGAGCGTAATTAGAATTCAAATGATTTCTTTTCCTTTTAAATTCTTTCATTTTATTACTCGGCATTAGACATATACATGGTCAGCTGCACAAATTGTATACCCAAAAAAAAAAAAAACAGAAAAACAAGAAAAAAAAAAAAAGAAACAAAACAAATGAAATTCTGTTCTATTGAACTTTTCCCATTGAGCTACATAAGTTCTGGTATTTGATACACTTCTTCCATCGCTTCCCATCTCTATATTGCAGCTGATGACACCCGAGGAGGAGGCGCGCCACAAGTTCATCATGCGCGAGCGAGATCGAGAGCGTAAGCGCATCAAGCGCTTGAATCCCGAATATCGGCGAATGGAGCGAGAGCGCGATAGATTTCGCAAGAAGGCACGACGTGCTAACGTAGCATTTTTCCAATATATATATATATTTCTATATAATATAAAAAAAAAACACACACACACACACAGAGACATACACTCGCACACTCAGACACAGACGACGACAGGAAGTTAGCTTTAAGTAGTTGGTTGGGATTTAGTTTGCAGTTTTGATACGACACGAGACGACTGCTGACCTGCAAATACAGATTACAATTGCCCCCAATCGCTTGAGCCAGACACATTGTGCTTTAATAAGTTTTCCCCCGTTTCTGTTCGACTTTCAGTTGACGCCCGAGGAGGAGCTGCGCCAGAAAATGATACAGCGCGAAAGAGATCGCGAACGGAAGCGGATTAAGCGCATGAATCCCGAGTATAGGCGGCTGGAGCAGGAGCGCGATCGTGATAGAAAGAAGGCGCGACGCGCCAATGAGGCGTTCCGGCAGCTGGAGAAGCTACGTGATAAGATACGCAAGGAGCGTAAAAAGGGACTCCTGGTGACTGATCCCACGCAATTGCCGCCGGAATTTGCGGCCATAATACCGCCAGTGCCTGTTGAACCTGAGGTGATCATATCGACGCCTCAGACACAGCAACAACAACAACAACAGCAGCAGCAGCAGCAGCAACATCAGCAACAGCAGCAGCCATCCACACACCACCAACAACAGCAGCAACAGCAGCATCAGCTAGCGGCAGCAGCAGCTGCTGCAGCAGCGGCGCATCAGCAGCAGCAACAGCAGCACCAGCGTCGCCGCATCATGTCACATGTGCCAAGTGCGACGTCTGGCCTCACGCAATTAGCGGCGCCCGCTGGCCATGCCACGCCCACGCATCTGCAACAGCTCAATAAGCTGCAGCAGCTGTATCCGCCGCCCAGTTTCGGTCATCCCGCCCTGCCCATTGCCGGCGTAACGCTGATGCCCCAGCTCTGCCATCCCATACTGCACCAGAATCTGGGCGCCTCTCTGTATCCGGCGCCACCGAATGGCATCAAGCAGGAATACGGCTGTCAGGATGTGAGTAGCTTGAGTGCGGCGGCTGCTGCCGCCGCTGCGACGAGCTCCGCCTCGGCAGTGGCTGCGGCGCAGGCGGCGGCGCTCGCCTCGCTGCGTGGCGGCCCACAGCAGGCGGACGATCCGGATATGGCTTTGAATCTGGAGCCAGAGATAATATTGCAAACGCCACCCGATGTCAATCCCGCGCAGCAGCAGCAGCAGCATCACTTCAGTGCGCACCAGCAACAGCAGCAGCAGCAGCAACATCACCTGCAGCAGCAGCAGCAGCAGCAACAGCAGCAGCACTGCAACATGTTTCAGCATATGGCGCCCCAGGCGCATATGCAGCATATGCGAGCAGCGCCGCTGCCACCACCGCCCGCAGTTTCGCTGCCGCCGCCGCCGCCGCCAACATCAACGGCGACGCATCAGCAGCAACCACAGCCACCACCGCCACCGCCTCCGCAGCAACAGCAACAGTTGCAGCAGCATGCGCAATAATAAGAGATTAACGCACTCGCCTTTAGTTCGTAAGCTCAACTAGCCACATACGCATTTCACAGTTCACGTTCATGTTTATTATGTTAAGAGAGCGAGAGAGATAAAGAGAGAGAGAGAGAGAGAGAGGGGTTGACTGAGTTTGGAAGAGCGGAAGAGCTCAGAAGTTGGATTTGTTAATGAACTAGTTTATGTGATCAGCTTTATCTACTTAGCTTTAAGCAAACGCTTAAAAATATATTTAAAGTGAAATCTAATCCATTTGCTTAAATCTCATTAAAAATTATTTGAAAAATCATTTATACATAGTTCATATATAATTGAAATGAACTAATTTTGGCTAAGCTAAACTGAAGTATTTTGATTTCTCTATATGCATATGTATTTGTATTTCTGCAAGCTGGCTTTTATTATTATAGAATTTAATTTAGAAGCTGTAAACATTTCAAAAAACAGTTCAAAAGAACTATTTCAATTTAAAAATGTTCAAAAGAACTAGTTCAATTTGAGAATGTTCAAAAGAACAGTTCAATTTGAAAATATTCAAAAGAACTAGTTAAATTTAAACATGTTCAAAAGAACTAGTTAAATTTAAACATGTTCAAAAGAACTAGTTCAATTTAAAAATGTTCAAAAGAACTAGTTCAATTTAAAAATGTTTAAAAGAACAGTTCAATTTGAAAATGTTCAAAAGAACAGTTCTATTTGAAAATGTTCAAAAGAACTTGTTCAATTTAAAAATGTTCAAGAGAACTAGTTCAATTTAAAAATGTTCAAAAGACCTCGTAGAATTATTTTTGATTTCTTATATACACATGTATATATATCTACAATATGTAATTTATACTCTTTTAAAGCTTTAACTAAATCATATGCAAAAAAGTTCGAAAGAACTAGTTCAATAAAAAGTTCAAAAGAACTACTTTTGAAAGTTTTTTAAGCATATGTTTATATATCTGAAATGATTAATTTATACTTTTTAAAAGCTTTTACTAAGTAATTATCAAAAAGTTCAAAATAACTGGTTCAATTAAAAAAAGTTCAAAAGAACTAGTAAAATTATTTTTGATTTAATAATAATACTTCTTATCGCATTTAATTTATTAAGAACGCTTTAATTAAATCATTTACTAAACAAAATATTCAAAAGAACTAGTTCAGTTGACTCTCAAACTCTTTGTTATATGCAATATTATTCAAATTTAAATCGAATTTATTTATTTTTTTTTTTTTTTTTTTTTGGCTAAGAAAACCTTAACTTTCTAAGTTCATAAGAACTAGCTCACAATAATAACCACACCTTAAATAGATCTCTTAAATTGTAACAGCTTAAGAAACATTTCACATCAACTAGAAACTAGAAACTAAACTAAAATATTCTATTACGATTGGCAGCTACTAGTTCAAATGAACCGTAAACTAGTTCACCAACAAATATCAACAACTGCAGCACTCTGCCCCTCAGACCCACACTCATGTGCAATGCAGAAACGAAGAGAGACTCTTTGACGTCATTTGTAAAATGCCGTTACGTTGTGTATTACGTTTAGTACGTTACGTTACGTTATTGTTTTAGTGGGCTTCCCTCATTTTATGTCATAGTTTTGAGCATTTCTATGTTTTAAGTCGCTTTTGTTTGTTTCGATAGCTAAGTGATAGGGGATGCATTTGCCCATCCGTACAATACAATACTGCAACATTAAGATACGATACGATACGATATATATATATATATATATGATAATTGATATGTACGTTTAACAAATTGTATGTCCCGCGCTATAAATATATATATATATATATATATATATATATATATATTATATATATATACATATATTATATATATGGCAAGCCGCAAATAATTAATACGAATTTATGCGCAAGTACGAGCGAAATATATTAGCAAAAGCTGTTGCTAAAAGAATGAAAATGAAACAGAAATGTATTTTAATATATGTATTTCAATAGTGGGCGGGGCCTATAGTGAAAATTGTAAATATTTTGATAAACTTAGCAGTCACAGAAAATTTAATTTGAATATCGCATATATTTACGAATATGAAAATATTTTTCAGGAAACAAGATTGTTTAGGCAAGACAAGCTTAGTCTTTGGCATTAGTTAATTTGAAAACAAAATAAATAAATAATATCACATTTATTTTTATTTTTGTTTTTTAATTTGTTATTATAATTAAAAGAAATAACAATTATTTTTAGCCGCTGCATCAACTTTATGGATCTCAGCAGGTTGAAAAAAACTAAGCAGAATTTCTAACAATGAGCATGCGATTCAGAGAATTCAAATCATAAATTGTTTTTATTTAATAATAGAATTTTAGGTTATTGTGATAGAAAATACCCTCAACTACAAAATCAATTAAGAGCCTTGCAAGCAGAAATAACAACTGTGATACGCTGCTCCCATTGCAATGGGACCAATGCATTGGTGCATATGCCATATTGTTGTTGAGCTCCACAAATGTGGAAATAAAAGAGGTTTTTTATATATAATACCAATAATATAATATAATATAATATAGTACCACGACCTCAAAGGTAAAAAAGCATGTTATTTCATATATCAATAGTAATTCAATAACTTTAGAAGATATAAGGCTTTGAGGCTTGCCACGCCTCCTATTGACATATTTAGATAATGTTTACCTAATTCTATATAATATATTCTCATGGCTAACTTCGTCCCATAAAGTTTTTCCAACAAGACACATGAGTAACCCAAATATTAATTCATATGCCACTTGCCTTGTGGACACTTAGGAAAAACTAGACACTTTATCAGAAGAGGCTACCCATGAGCATATATTATAGATCTATTAGAAGAGGCTACCCAGGAGTGCATATTCCAAATCTCAAGTATCTATCATCAATAGCGGCGCATTAAATTCTGTTCACTTGAAAGACATCTGAACTAATATACTCTTTTTCTCATTGGAAAGAGAGTATAAAAATGTAGATCAAACTTCATATTTAAATTTCTGAGTCACATTAACATAAGTTTAACTCAGGCAAGTTTTGTTATAAGTCGGATATGTGCAATTAATACTCACTTGTTGTCATCCAGCACCGAGTTGAGAGCCTCTATCCACTCGGGATCGATGCTGCCGTCGCACACAATCCAGGAGTGGATGTGCGAGGGCTCCTGATTGACCAGCACCGCTGTGTGGGTGAGAACGCCGTCTAGCCACTGGCGAGTGTCGGTGTCGAGGCGGCCCAGCAGCTGCACGCGACTCATCGACTTGGGACTGATGGTATGGACGCGCAGCTGGGCGCCTGTTGTTGCGGTCAGTGCCTGTCGGAGCAGTGACAAAATGCTCGACTTGCCGCAACCAGGTGGGCCGACGAGCACTACGCCCATGCGTTTCTGTAGCTGTTCGTGCAATTGCAATGCCTTCTCGATTTGCTTGTCGTTGGCGCTGAGGCCCAGTGGGCCAAAGGCGGCGGCCAGCGCCTGTTGAAGCGGCGTCGACGGCGCCTCCGAGGCGCCAATTTCGGGAAACACATTTGACAGCAACATTTCAAAGCGTTCAATGTCCTGCTGCGCCAGCTTGGACATGGTTGATGAGCGCAGACAATGGACAACAATGCGCATTTCATCATTACTGCTCGCCGTGGGCCTCTGACTGGCATTGGAATGCTCATTAAGCGGCGGGGCTGCTGGCATTGCCGCTAATTGCGCGCGCAGTCCCTCGCCGCAGACGAGCAGGACGGTCTTCAGTTCGCGCAGTCCCCAGTCGTAGTGCCGCTGGGCTGACAACATTTTACCGCATAGATCGAAAAGCTCCACAATGCGCGCCGCAATATCCGCTGCGGCCGCAAAGCCCTCCACGAACAGCATGACGCGTGCAATTTCGCCCGGCTCCGGCTGTTGCATAACAATCGGACGAAACAGCGCCTGAATATTGCCCGGCAGCTTCTGCCTGCCGCCGTACTCCCCGCCGGCCGGGTTCAAGGTCACAAAAATACCGCAGTGCTGGTTGAGCTGAACCTGTTCGAGATTTAGGGAGAGTCAATTAATTAAATGGATAAAAAAAAAAACACTTTAGGAATGTAACAATATTTAATTTAATTTCAATTAAATAAATGCATCAAAAATAGTTTGGAAATTTATCAAAAATTAATTAAAATTTAATGAAATAAATATATAACAGTTTTTTTTTTAATTTCTACTAAATAAGTAGATAAAAAAGTTTGGA
This sequence comes from Drosophila mettleri, assembly GCA_035047625.1. Lineage (NCBI taxonomy): Eukaryota > Metazoa > Arthropoda > Insecta > Diptera > Drosophilidae > Drosophila > Drosophila mettleri. The sequence continues at coordinate 6,644,600 of JAWNPI010000072.1, forward strand.
AATTTATTAAAAAGTGAATCTGCTTCTCAATCATAATATCAATTAAAAGTTTCAACTAGGAATATTAATTTTTAAGTCATCAATCACATCACGTCAGGCTAACAAAAGCTTGTGTAAATCAATAATTTTTTTTTTTATTCGTAAATCAATCAAACTATAATTATACATAATACAAGCATTAATTATTCATCAATGAAGAATGTCGTCAATAAATTTTAATTTATTCTTCAATGAACAATGTTAATAAATTAATTTGTTGATGATTCATAAAGCCTTTTTCCTCAAAGCCCATCAATCCATATCTAATATATGATGACAATCAATTATTTTGAGTTTTTTTATGATTAATAAATAAAAAGATTACAAAGAAAACTTAAAAATTTTTATTAAAAATGTATATACACAAAAATATAAATTTTAAATTAATATATTAAAATTTACTTTATATTAAAGAATCAATAATAAGCCTTCAATAATTTTCTATCAAAAAAGCTACTAATTTATATTTTCTATTTCTATTTTCATCAATTTATATCTATATGCCTAATTCCTTTGCTTCAATCATATGTTATCAATAAATTTGTCTTCTGAATTCATAGTTTTATATGTGAACTAATATTATTCATTCATTCGATCTTCATACTTTTATATATAAACTAATATAAATTGTATAAATATTTTTAAATTTATTCTATCCCTTTGTTTAAAAATTCTTCAATAATCTGATCTATTAATTTTTATTGTTCTTGTTTTTATTTTAATTTTTTTGATTTATTTTACTTACAATTTTATTTTATTTATACAATTTATAAAAGTCTTACTTTATTTTAATAAATTTTTTCAATATCTGAATGAAAGAACTTTAACAATTGCTGCTTTATAAGGCGAATGGCTATTACGTATGAAGTCAGCCTTGTTCTGAGCTCTGTGGTCATTTATCATTATTCTCACCTGACGCTCGCCAATTTGCACGGTGTCCGCCTTGTCCTTCAATGCAGTCTGTATGGGCTGTATGAGCATGGATATGGATGATAGAGTTGCCTCCTGCAGTCTATTGAACTCATCAAAACAGCCCCAGGCGCCGCAGCGGGCTAAACCAGTTAGGATTAGGCTCATCGATTCGGTGTCCACGTTCTGAGAGAAAGACAGAGAGAGAGCGAGAGAGTCAGAGAGAGAGAGGAGGAGAGTTGTGAGAGAGAGAGAGGGGAATATTATGACAAATCGATTCACTCACCTCATCACAATTGAAGACCAGAACTAGTCGTCCCAGCATGCCACCCAAGGCCTTAACGCATTCGGTCTTGCCCGTGCCCGCCGGCCCGAACGGATTACCGCCGAGGCCCATATGCATGGCCTGTGTGAGTATTAGATAGCATTTGTGTGTGAGCCGTGTGTGGACGAGCTTATTGGCGTGTCCCAGAAATTCGTATGCGTATTCAAATTCAGCATAAACCATGCGCACCCAAACCTGTCGAGCATCGCTCGTCTTCTTGTTGCCCATGTAATAGCGCAGCTGACTCAGCCAATGCCAGTCGCTGGGGCTCAACACATTGTGCTGCTGCAGCTGCTCCACGACGCTCACATAATGCACCAGATCCAGCAGCAAGGCGCTCAGCTTAAGCCACTGCAGACTGCCCCCAGCCGCGCGCTGCTTCATTGTCGCCAGCTGTGACATCTCCGCCTTCAGCTGCTGCTGCAGCTTGGCCAACGACATGCTGCCAATGGCCTTCTCCGTCTGACGCGTGAAGTGCAGCGCTCGTGCCGTGGCCAGCACCTGGCTGGCATATTGGCCCAGCAGCTGTTCGTTGAGATAATCGCTGGCGCCGCTCGTGTTATTGTAGCACTCATAGATCTGGGAGCGCAGCGTCTCTTGTACGACGGACACCAGTTGGTTTAGCCAGCGCTGAGAGAGAGAGGGAGAAAGAGTAGCTTAAGCGATTGACTCTTATCGCTGCTATGCACACTCACCTCAATGTCGCCCGTCATGTCAACGGCTTGGCTCAGCCGCAGCGCATCGCCCTCGGCACTGTGCACGGCCAGAATGCGATAGTGGCCGCCATTGGGCGCCTGCTCGATGGCCAGGCTGTGGCAGCCCGGAAACAGTTTGCGTATGTGTCGCTTTATAATCTCCGCGTCCTTCGACGCCTGCCCGAGCAGCTCCAACAGATCATCGTCGCCCAGGAAATAGAAGCGCGGAAAGGAGTTTCGTTTGTCCTGCGGGTTTATTGATGAATCAGTTGAGATCCGCCCTAATCCCCCCTCGCCACTTACCGTTATGTAGCTCATCAGATTCTGCTGGCAGCGCACCAGCTGCGTTTCCAGCGCATTGACAATGGTGCCGATATTATTGATCTTCAGCAGAGACGTAACTCTCGGGTCCATTTGTATTTCACGCATCACGTAGCGAAAGTCCTTGTCGATGCGCTTGAACAGCGCGTGCTCCTGCTGCAGTGTGCCAGCCCCAAACACCGGCTCCAAGTAGACCCAACTGCAAATGCATCAAGTTAAAGACAATATGGAACTCGAGCTTAAGTCTACTGACCGCCGCTGCGACTGACTCAAGCTAGTGAGCAGCACGTCGAGCGTGTTGAGGCGACTCTCCCAGAGGCCCGCCTGATCGGAGAAACTGTCAAAGGCCGACGAATTCTTGGCCGATTGCAGCAGCGACTGATTGTCGCCAATCTTGTTGAGCACCTCCTGATAGTCCTTGATCAGGCAGACGTTCTGCCCGTTGGCATCCGTGCGCTCGATCAGCTTCAGCTGCGCTGTCACCGACCACTGATCGAGCTCTACGAGTGCTTGCCTCACTATCTGCTCCGATGCCGCCGAACGCACAATGTTGCCAATCTCGGGTGCAGCTGCCAGCAGTGCATCCATATCGTCCAGCAAATCCTGCAGCTGTATGGCATGCAGCGGCTTCGTGTTGACCCGATGCAGCAGCTGGAATATGATCGCCCAGTGCCGTTCGCTGATCGCATCCGATTGCAGCTGCTGGAGTATGGGCAGCGTGGCCTGCAGACGCTCCACCTGCAGGCGAATGCGCTTCGAGGGCAGATCGATGGAGGCATGCACGGAGCCCTCCCAGCGTGCGATGAACTCGTTGAGCACATACGGTCGCCGCCTGTAGATGGCCCACTCCTCCTGCAAAATGGGCTGCAATTCAGCTAGGAATTTATCGTAGACTTCCCACTGCTGCGACTGCTGCTCCAGCTGTGCCGCGATGGCGGCAAAGGGCGCCAGTGCATCTGCGGGGAATTCCATGTTGAATTTGAGGCACTCATCGAGCAGCTGTTGCTTCTTGGACTGCAGCTGTTGCCAGTAGGCGCGACGCTCCTTAAATAGCTCCAGGCCGGCCGACTCGTTGGCCTCCAGCTCGGCTATGGTCGACTCCCAGCGCAGCAGAAACTTGTCGGCCTCATTGCGCAGATTCTGCAGCTGTGTGTGCGCCTGCGTCTTGATGATGTCCACCTGGCGCTGCAGTATGACCGCATGATTCTCGAGCAGCGGCTGCAGCTGCTCCCACTGCAGCATGATGGCGGCCAGGGCCGTGACGCGCTCCTTGCACCAGCCCGCCAGGCACACATCCTTGGCCCGGACCAGCTCCAGCGTGCTGCCAATCTGCGGCAGCTCGCTCATGATCTTCTCATACTTCATGCCCGACTCACTGATGCTGCCCTCGTCCATGGGCACGTTCTGCAGAAATTGCAGCGCATTCTGCAGAAACTCCTGCACGGCGCCAACATCGTTCAGTATGGAGGCGCGCAGGCTCGTTGACAGCGCCTCCCAGTAGCGTCTGCTCAGGTACTCGATGTCCGTGCGCAGCGGCAGCACATTGATCACAATGCAGTCGATGGACTCCTCGGATGTCTGCAGCTTGGCCAGCTGCTGGCTAAACTGTTTGCACGCCCGAAAGTTGCGATCCCAGTCGTCGGCTTCGTTCAGATGAATGCCGCACAGCTGCTCCACGTCCACGCAGCCCAGCGCTATCCAGGGCAACCAGATGCGCTTGAACTCCTCCAGCTTGTCGAACAGCTCCGCGGCGCGCGCATAGAGCGGTCCAAAGTGATGGCGATTCAGAGTGACCATCGACTGGAACAGCGCGCCGCTGTGCTCGGACAGACCGCGAAAGTTGCACGGCCGCTCGATGAAGCGTCGCAGCTGCGTGTAGAACAGCTCGCGTATCTCCTCCTCCGGCGGACTGTAGCAGAGCTGACGCTGCCGCAGCACCAGCTTTATGTGTATATCCGGCAATTTGTTGTTCATGTCGAGCAGGCCGAGTATATACTGATACTCGAGCACCTTGTACAGCTGATGATCCCAGTGCAGCTTGAAGGCATCCAAATTCGTATAGCCCTGGCGCTCCAGCGTCGCCACCAGCTCGCGCAAATGCCGCAACTCATCCTTCCACACCTGATTTTGCGTTAGCAAATCCGTGCCCATGAGCTTGATGACCTGTTCGAATGATGATCATGATGAAATTCCTTTGGGATCTAGGGTAAATCCAGTCTTACCGTGCGCTTGGCCTGCTCATGATAGCCCACGAGGAGTGTGTTATCCGTTGATAGCTTGGAGACTGCCTCCTGCAGGGTGTTCACATAGCGCTGCACCGACGCCTCATCCTGCCAGGCGACCGTCTCGCTCTGCACCAGGCGCTGCAGCTCGAGCGCATTCTTGAGCATAATGGGCCGCTGGCAGGGTATCATGCGGTCGCCAATGGTGTTGTGGAACGTGGCGATCTGCTGCAGCCGACGCGCATAGCACATGTACTTGGCGGCGTGTGTGGCAGCCGTGCGCAGCTCCAGCGGCACTGTATAGCCCAGATTCTCGAACTCACGCACATCCTGGCAAAAGGTGACCAGCTTCGGATTGAATGTGACGCGCATCAGCTGGCGGCCTTCCTTCTCAAACTTGACCACGGCCTGATCATCGCGCAGTCTGCGGCCAGAATAATTCAATAAAATACAAATTACAATAAATAAAATAAAAATAGAAATTAAAAAATAAAAAAAAAAATTAAAAATAAATAAAATCAAAATTAAATAAAATAAACATTTTAATTACAATTAATTAAAATAAGAAATTAAATAAAAAATGTTTATTTGAATTAAATATAAAAATATAAATTAAATAAGATTAAAATTAAGTAAAATAAAAATTAAAATTAAGTTAAATAAAAATGATAATTAAATTAAATAAAAATTAAAATCATATAAGATAAAAATTAAGTAAAATAAAAATAAAAATTAAGTAAATTTAAAAAAAAAAATTAAAATTACATAAAATAAAAATTAAAATTAAATTAAAGTAAAATAAAATTTAAAATTAAGTTAAATAAAAATGATAATTAAAAAAAATAAAAATAAAAATCATATAAAATAAAAATTAAGTAAAATAAAAATTAAAATTAAGTAAATTAAAATAAAATAAAAATTAAAATTATATAAAATTAAATTAAAGTAAAATAAAAAATTAAAATGAAATAAAATGTAAATTAATTTTAAATTAATATTAAAAATATTAATCGAGAATAAAAATTTGAAATATTCACCTCAGTTCGCCACTTTTAACAGCCGTTGAGCATTGACCCGACCAAATTTCGAAATTCGTGCGCAGCAGCGACTCGGTCTCCTCCTTGATCTCCTGCACCGCTTTGTTGACCTTGTCGAAGCCGTCGCGTCCGCTTATCAGATGGCTGACCTTCTCGATCTCCTGTATTTGATATTGCACCACCTTCAGCCAGCGGCACTCGTTGCATATGACCGAGAGGTGGCCCGTGTCGGGCTCCATGTTTGTGTCCGTCATGGCTTTGCGCAGATCCTGGAGCAGCAAGTGCAACGACTGCAGAAACTGTTCACGCTCGATGCTCAGCAGCTCGAGCACGGCGGGCCTCTGGATCAGCATCTCGTATTTCGAGAAAATGAAGATGACCTGACGCGGATTGCTAAGATGATGGTGCAGCTGGGACTTCAGGGCGGCGGCCATGCGCTCGTCTATCGGCTGCAGCAGCTGCTCAAAGTGCTGCAGCGCCTTGTGCCACTTGGCCTGACCCGAGGGCGAAGTGTCAAATATATTGAGATCTAATGGGGGCAGAGAGTGACAGCTGCTCAGGCTTATACAGATTGAGTATCAATGCTCACCGACAAAGGCTGCCTGCTCCTGAAACATCTCCTGCAGCTCGGCATCGTTGAGCAGCGTGGCAATTTGCTTATACAGCTGCTTGATGTTACGTATTTCGGCGAGACGCTCCTTGAACTGCTGTCCGCGGCGCGGCACATGCGGCTCGCCCAGCCACGGATGCTTCACATAGTTGGGCCAGAAGAGGCGGGTGAGCGAGTCGCAGAGCTGCATCCAGGCATCCACAGTGTCCATGCACTGGCTCATCAAATTGTTCACATAATACGAATTGAGACTCCAGATATCCTCGGCCAGCAGCTGCGCCAGGCACGCCTCCAGCAACCGGTTGCCCATGATGTCCAGCAGATCGGCCATGCGCTGCTGCGGATAGTTGTAGGGCAACCGCCACAGCTCATCCAGATTGTTGTGCGCATGGTCTAGGAACTCCTCGATGCAACTGCTCGAACTGCCGCCAGTGTCAATGGAACTAAATAAAATTTGATTAACTCAGTTAAACTCGGCCTGGCTTCAGAATTTACCCAATTTTCATTTCAATATTTTCTAGCACTCCTATGAACACCTGCGCCGTCTCGCGATCCAAGCGCGAACTCGACTTTTGGCCCAATTTCTGTTTCCAATATTTGATCTCATCTTTTATGCTGCTGATGCCTGAAATTGTATAAATTATATTTTATTCATGCGAGGATGAGGGCTGCTGCTCACCGCTTTGAGGCAAACCCAAGGTGGAGCCAAGCGAAACGTGCAAATTCTCCAGGAGTCCACTTAGCTCTGGACTGTACTCGTTGCGCTTCAAAAGAGCATGGGAAATAGTATGAAAAGAAATAATATTTATATACATATATATATATATATATATATATATATATTGAGCAACAAACAAATTGCATCGTCGCTGCCAAGCAAATATAATTGACAAAATGAAATTGCAAAAAGAATTGAATTATGTGCAAATGCGATTAAAATGCTGCTTGCAGCATTCCTGACGACCGACGGACAGAGGGACGGACCGCCTTCTCCCCGGTGAAGGATCTGAGCAAACAGCAAAATAATTTAAGCCCAATGGGAATTAACGTATAAACTACATACGACTACAAATGCGACTACGAATACGAATCAGCTACAGTAAAACAGTGGTAAGCTGAACGTATCTCCTTTAATTAAAGAATATATCCGAGATTATATATACCCAAGGATATGTATACTTTAGAAATTTAGATACTCGAGATTATATATATACTTATGATAATAAATAATATAATAAAAACCGCGAATATATACTCTCGAATATATATACCCTAAAATATATATACTATAGATTAAATATACCCAATGATATATATTTAAAAAATATAATAATAAAAAATAAATATAATAATAAAGAATAAAATTAAATATACCCTATGATATATAATTCAAAAATATAATAATAAAGAATAAATATAAATAATCAATAGATATTTAAACATATATAAATAAATAATAAAATTTTAGCCTTATACGAAATTAGAGCATTATGAAAGTATATTTTCGAATATATAATCTATGATTTTTACTGTAGATATGTATTACCTCATAGAATATATATCCCTCAAATAAATGATCTAGAGTGGATACTCAGGAAAATAGCCTATATAAAATACCCTAGAATATATATATAATAGATATATAATATTTATAGCCTACAACCTGCAAAATATCATTGTGCTCGCTCTAAAGCCTTTAGGGAAACACATAATCTCTGCCTCTTCTACTTCTCTCTTCTGCCCCTAATTTTAGCTTCACAGTTACACAGACTCTGCTCTGCAATATACAGCAGCCAAGCAACTTCTCATATATAATTTATAAAATCTAAGACTTCATCTCAGTAAATCCTTAACTAGCAAATAGCCTTCGCAAGTGTTTGCCTTAAGAAGCCCGTGCATTGTTCGAGCTTTCACTGTATCAGATGGCTGCTGCACGTGGAACTTACTCGTGCCGTTGCATGTGGCGAAAAGACACGTGAAACGGAATTGTAAATGGATTTAACCAGGCCACCCTCCAGTGTTAATATGCCCAGCGGTGGCTCGACTTGGCTACTGCCGCCGTTGCCAGCTCCTTGGCCCACCTGCGGCACCTTGTAGAAAAGTAAACAGACTTCGTCGTTGGGTATGCGATGTTGAAATTTGATTTTGCCATCGGATTTATTATGCACGGCCGAGATAACCGTGTGCTCCTCTTGCTCTAGAAACTCCAATATAGTCGCTGTTTGTTCATCCGATTCCGTGCCTGGAATGCGCGCAGCAAAATACTCAACTGCCGATGAAAAAAATGTGGAAGTGGAAAAAAAAAGAAGAAAGAAAACTATATAAGCTCGATGTGAATGTGGAAATTTTATGGGTTTATCTATGGGAGAATGCTAAGTGCAAATGGTTTGCCAGCGAGTTGAACTAGTTTTGGCTTTGTTACCCGATGTATTTATTATAAATTTTGTGCGCTGACTCATCGTATATATTGAAAATATGTTTTGGATATAGTCGAACTTCACTCGCTGCACTTTCAATTTTTACTGAATCTCTTTCACTTTTGCGAACTTAATTTGTTGATACCCGCCGTTGACCCGGGCAACCGGACGACCGACGTTGCCAAGCAATGCAAAGTTGTGGATTTTCTATTTCGATGTTTGTTTTTCTTTGGCTTTTACACCTGTTGTTTTCTTCCTTGCTTTTCACGTGCTTCTCTTTGGGGGTTGTTAAATGTTTGGAGACATTAGCCCGATGCCAGCAACAGTGGCTGCTAATGAAACTGAGCGTTTGCCTCTCAGAAGGCCAGCACTAAAACTGCCTCAGCAGGTTTATATCATTTGAATGTCCATTAATTGAATTACAGAAGCGTGCTCAGCCTGCATGCAAGCAGCTTCCCTGGCGGCCGGACAGCAGCCAAGTCACGACACGGCACGATATCAACCGACTTTATGGCCATGTCAAACCCGTAACGAGCAGCTGCAACAGCTCAACATTGACAGCCACTGTATAAGAGCCATTTCACGAATCCCATCCAGCCATGAAGCGTATAGAGCTTTGTGCTCGTTTCTAGATATTGCATTGTGGAAAATATGTTTTTCGAAAAAAATGCATTTCCACTGCTTTAATTTAAAGGCGTTAGGTAGAAAAACTTTAGTAATTTATCTAAAAATGTAATGTTTTAGGTTATTTCAGTGTATTCAAAGTCATTTAGTTCAGTTTTATAAGAAAAAATTAAGTTTTTCTGAACAATTTAAGAGTAAATAAAAATGCAGAATATAAAAAAAAAAAATATTTGTATAAAATATTAATTTTTGTAGCTTATTTATATATTTTGCCCCCAATGAGTTAAATATAGCATACGAAATTTAAAAAAAATTATGTAAATAAATATATATATTATTTTTTCTTTTTTATAAATACTGAACCGATAATTAAAAATTAGAAATATAAAAGGAATTGCGAAACAATTTTAAAAAATTTCAAAAGCAAGTATTTTTTATTCTTCAATTGTTAATTAAAAAATTCCTTTTAAAATATAAATAAAAAACTTTTATTAAAATATTAATTGTATTAAGTGTAGTAAATTTTAACTGATTTGTTTAATAATTTATCAAGCTCTCAAAACCTCTTCATATATTGTGATATATAATTTCTCAAATATTATTTGCACCGATTTTTATAGTTAATTTGTATTAATAAAGATGTGTTGAAATTTACAGTAATTATGACAATTTTTTAAATAAAGTTAAATTTTTATTTATTTAAGTTGTATACAAATTTATAATAAAGATATTTTTTATTATTTTTATTAATTTGTATATTAAATTTAGTGTAAAGTGTACGCCACAGTCAAGCAGACTGGACCAGCGACTACTTCTGTTCATTAAGTCAAAAGCTTTTTCTGACTTCATTTATTAGGCAACTATTAATGAGTTATTTAGCCAAAAAGAGGAAAAACATAAGTAAAATAAACATACATTTTCAATTTGCGACTAAGTTTATATTATCTGGATAATCCTTAAAGCGAAAGGCTTGTGCCACTCTCTACTAATATACATAGATGGCATCATAAACATGTGCGTATTCATACTTTGCAGCAGTGAATTGCATGCACACCTCGCATAGCTGATTATAATCAAATTTCTGGTCTGGGGATTTGTGGTGCGCCCAAAAGTTAGAGCTGTGTGCATATTGTGTGTCTGAGTGTGTGTGCTTTGTGTCGGCGTGTGCAAACTAAGTTACGCCAACTAACTTGTAACTCTATAGATTACGCACTGGCGCAACAGTGAACCCCAAAAGGCAGCTATCACCAAACGCAAAAAGCGAATTTAGCAGAGAAATAGAGTGAGACGGAGACGGCAAGGGAGATCCTGGTGGCTGCCCGTTCCAATTGCCACAGCTATTCCCGTTGCCATATTCCGTGCGCTAAGCCCATCATCCATCTAGCGCTTAGCGGCGCTGCACATCTGTTTGCTGCAAATACCGTCAAAAATAGTTTTGCAGCTTTGGCTCTCACCATTTCCGTTTGCTCAACGTTGCAACGTTTTATTGGCACAAACAAATAGCTAACGAGTCACGCCAGCTTTAAATATATATATAAAAATAATATATATATATATATATTTTTTTTTTGTATTTTATTTTGTTGCATTGAATTGGGGGGCTGGCCACCGTTGGCCATTTAACAAAATTAACAGTTACTTTGTTAAGCTGCTTTTTATATGTGTTTTTTAGACTTGGTCAATGAAATGCCATTATTTTTATAACACTTGCTGGCAAAAAAAAAAAAAAAATAAGTTTGCTTTCATCTCGAATCCTTTTCATTTTTATTGACACAAAACATCAGCATGAAAGTTACATCAAAAAAGTTTCCAAATGCGATTTCAAGTGAAATTCAAGTTTAAACAAATATTTTACAACGTATTTATTGATGTAAATTAATCTTATAAAGTATTAATATAATATATAAATAATATAATTATATAAAAATATATAATATTATAAAATTAAATAAAAAATAAAATTGAAAATAATGTCTAGTAGAGAAAATGAAATTTGTTATACTCAAATATATTTATATATAATAAAGAAAAAAAAAAAAAACGGAAAAGTAAAAATTTGTAATATATTTTTTAATATTTTTAAATAGTTTTTATATCAACAAATAAATAAAAGCGAATTTGGCAAAAAAATGTTTTCGGAACATGTTTGAAAAATAAATAAAATAAAAATGGCAAATGGTAGAATAGCTTTGAAATATGAATGAAGAAAAATAAACTAAAAACTGTTACAAAAAAAAAAAAGAAGAAAAGTTCAAATGAAACTATGGAAACTTTGAAATTGACACATTCTGATGGATGCTTTGTGGCCCTTTCTGTCTTTGTGCCTTTGTGTGTGAGTGGGGCTGCTTTTTGTGTTTGCGCGCATAAATTTAATAAAAATTGTTGGCGCATCGACATTCAACGTTGGCGGCTCATTTGAGCCTTGATTTAAATCTGAATCTGAAGGCATAAATACAGCAATTTGGCTTCTAACGCCATATGTAAACGCTACGCTTGATAAACGCCCCAAAACTAGGCACTAAATACATTTATATTTATTTATTTATATACATACATACATACATACTTATGGGATACATAAATTTCCATGTGGCTTCGCTTCGCTTTTTTCTGGTGGCTGGTAGTTTCTACTAATAGACCATTGTTACATTTGACGATTTATTTGTTTATGTGCTTTTTATGGGCAAGACGACTGACGAGGCGCGGCCAGGGCTGCCAGGCTGACACAAGAATATGACGATTTCGATAATATTTTATGTGGTCTTTGCATCGACTACTGACAGTATTTCCTATTGCCACTTGGCTGTTACACTACTAAGAGAGGTGCTTCCGGTTTTGTGACGACGACGGTGAAGACGTGTTTGCAAAGTATATTTAAATATAGAAAAGATTATAAATATAAAGTTTAATATACTAACGATAATCATATCGAGTCGGAATTGTTTTATCTATTTTTATTTATTTATTTTTTTTATTTATTAATACATAAAGTATAACCTGACCGCTTAAAGACTAACTGGCTAGATATTTTCATATGTATATAATATATATTTTATCATAGAATACTTTTTGCATTTTTTATATATATTGATTTTATATAAGTTTCCAAAAATATTTGAGAATCTTTTAAGCTTTGAACAATATTTTTATTGAGTTTTTACTATAAGAAGAATTTTTTGAATACCATATTGCCTCAATTATTCATCAAAAATTTAGCTGAAGCACGTCTATAATTTTCTATATTTCTTACTCATTCTATAATTTTCTTACTCAAGATATTTTTATCAATTAATTAATTTCATAAATTATTGCCTATTTGAAATACAAATTTTTTATTTTATTTTTATCGAGCATATGCCCTTCCATTATTTGTGATATATATATTTTTAAACTTTTTTATCTCATGCAATTTAATTATTTATATATATTTTGTTTCATAATAGATATTAAATTTATTATATTATAACACTATTTTTCTATTAAAATGTATACATTTATTATTTCTTCTATAAGATCTTAGCATATTATTCCATTATTATTTTATTTTATACGTCTTACATTTATAAATTCTATTCTTCTTTTCCTGTTTACATATCACATCTTCAAGTTCAAATCAAAGATATTCCTGCCGTAGGGCATACAATCTTCAGTTTTGCTTGAGATAAAAGGTTCACTCTTGTTTTTATTGCCAGGCGATTACGAGAGTCAGTTTTTGGCTGGCAGATCCTTAAGAAATATCCACTGGCTCAGTAGGCAAAAAACAATGGCCCAGAGCTTAGGCACCGTTAGACTTCTCCCTATCATTGGCGCAATTTTAGTGTTTGGCTTTGGCCAAGAATTTATGGTTTATGGCATTTTACTGGTATTGTCAAATTACATGTTTCTTCTTATTGTTGTCGTCTCGGCTTCGTCTCTGCATGTAACTTGGGGTGGTCGAGCCTTTTGTCTAAGTGTGTATTCAGGCGTATAAATTGTCAACACATACAGTGAGCCATGTGTGTTTGCCTTGTTCTCTTAGCATTTTACATTGGAATTGCTCTTTGATGGCTGGGTCTTTGTTTATTTGTTTACATTTTTGCACTCGTAAAAGCATATCAATGTGTAAATTTTTATCCGGCTGCTGCAGCCGACAGCAATAACAATCGGCTATAAAATAGAAATTATATCAAAGATTATGATGGTTATTCTGGCAACAAAACATTCATTTATAAATATAAATTGAAAATAATATTGTGGCCGTTTAATAGATGTCAAGAAAGAGAGCGGGGCAGAAAGAGAGAGAGAGAGAGAGAGAGAGAGTAAAAACAAAATATAAATTTGTGCACAGGCAATATAAATTTAAGTCTATTTTTGTTGATACTCACAGCTGAGTTTAGGGTATCAAATCAAATATTTATTTATTGTCTTCTCCAGTACAGATCTTCATTTGAACTTGCCTCAAATCTGAAATCAAATGGTATTAAGAATAGAATTAATAAAAATGCTTGGGAAACATGCTTCAATTTTACTCTTTTTTTATATAGATTATATATATCTGCTGTTTACAGATTTAAGTCAGGAGATAACCAAAAAATATATTATGAAACAAAGCTGACTAGACGTGTGAGTATACCATCCTCAAGCGCTGCTTGAACTAGCAGAACACTTAATCACCTTCAGCCTTAAGACTTACTGAATTAATTATTCACTTAAGCTCTATCAAATATTTATTTAACATTTATCTACTATTTTTACACTCTATAATTTCCTTCCTAAAATATATGAAAAATTTATGATTTGATTAAATTTATTTTTGTTTTGATTAATCATTTATTTTTATATATATCTGAAGATAATTGTTGAAAAGATTTTTTCCACATATTTATTTTATTAAGTAATGCATATTATCAGAAAGAGTTCTTGTTTTTTATTAAATTCTATTTTGCTTTTCAAACATATGCTTGTTTTTTGTTGTCTTAAATCTTATAGAATATTTTGTCATCTTTATATTTGTTTTATTTTTTTTTTTTTTTTGCGCTTAAGTTATTAAAACAGCTGGCAGACAGGTGCCATAAAATATGCATACGAATATTAATGGGCATTGCAACAATTCATCGTTATACGAAGGCCTTTAATCAACGATGCACACACACACAGACACACACACACATGCATATGCATGCTTGTGCTCACGTAGTGTATGATGTGCATGACTTGGCTGCACATCTTCACTCTGACTCTCCTCGTACTCTCTCGTTCAGTCTGTCCTACTTTCTCTCTCCCTCTTCGCATCCGTCGACAATAACGTAATCACATGCATTTCCGTTGCATACTTCCAGGCGCCCGCTCAGTTTGTCTTGATGCATTTGAACGATTTGCCTGCAATAAATTTCGACATGCAATGCAGTCGCACGCGGATTTTGACATTTACTAATTGCTGCAGCCAGAGGGAGACGGAGGGAGACGGAGGCAGCGCACCTGCACAGTCGGCCGGAAAATGAAACTCCGACAACATTTCTAATCAATTTGTATGCTGCAACAGAGAGATGATCTTGTCATCAGTAAAAATAATTAATCAACGTGCCGCTCGTCAGCACTGAGTGCGGCTGCTGTTGTTATTCTTATTGCCATTGTATTGTTGTTACCATTGTTTATCTGTTATTTTGATTTTTGCCAAATACCCTGTAACAATTCAAAATGCCTTTTAGGGTACTCTGTGAACTTTTAATAACTCTTCAGGCTGATGCAGCTCAAGCTGTTTTGCTACGCTCTAATTAATGAACTGTTCAATATCCCATCTCGCATAAATTGTCCGATCTCTGAGCAGATGGTATGCGAATGGTCATTCCTCTTTCGAAACTGCATTCAGATGCATTTTGTTTTGCCAGCAAGCGTCGTATCACTTTCCTAAATTGGAGTTTGCTTCGTTTCTTTATTTTTTTTTTGTTTGCTTTGCTTTTTTTGGTGCATGCACCACAAGTTGCATTGTTGTTGTTCGAGTGTTGGTTGCAGCGCCTGGCATGCTTCATGGAAAAGTCATGCATATTCATTGTTTACTTGCGCAAACTAACGGCACACAACGAGCTCTACAAATAACAACAGCAACAACAACAACAATTTAGACAACAAGAATTTCACCTGATTTCTTTTCAAATAGCACAGACTCAGTCACCCACTTAGCAGAGCTTTAGCTCCGCCTCACTCACCTGCCTCATTTTGGATTCGTGCAAGGACATCCTACTTTTATATTCAGTTCCTATTCTGGTTGTATATGGCTTTGTTGTCTGTGGCCCGTTGTCACATACACATACTTACACACCCACATGTAAATGCTGCCATTTACCGTTATTGGTTTCAATTAACCACCAGACGGAAAATCCTCTTCACTTACTCTTGCCCAGTACAAAAAAAATTGCCTTGCAATTTTTGCATTTACATACCCTGTAATCAGGCAGTAGGCTTAACACAATGGATTGTACAAGGGATTGAGGTTATTTATATATATACATAAATATAAAAATTATTATTGTTATAGATCAGAGATAGAAACTCGCTTCAACTCAACGCTCGACTCACAAATTTACTGGCAATACCCAAAACGTATTTTCTGGTGCTCTCTCTCTCTCTCTCTCTCAGTCTGTTTCTTTATATCTTTTTTTCTATCTATCTTTCTCTCTCTCTTTTTTTAATCTGAAATTTTTTTTTCTATAGTAGAGGACATCTCTGTACTTAGTCCTTATAGTTGCTTGGCATGAAATGATTTACCTTTGAAATGTTTTGAGCCTCAGACTCACAGAGTAAGAATGCTTAGCAGTTATTGCCCAATTAGCTCGAGAAGCCTCATTTGAATTTGTGGTTTGCCAATTCGTAATCGATCAAACGACGCTCGGCTGCAGTTTGATCACGACTTGAGAGAGTTAAAGAAAATATATATTAAAATAAAATAAAATTCAATAAATCAGAGTTGCTAGCTAATTAACAGAAAATAAGTAAGCTTATACTTATATGCTCACCTTGCTTGCGTGAGATCATGTCTAACTTATTTTCTTTTATTTTATATTAAAGTTTTATTCAGTAACTATTTTGCTTAAATTCTTTTCCTAATTAAATTACAGCTAAAATCTTACTTTTTATCTTGCTTTAAAAACTCTTTGAGAATTCAAAAACTTTATTTATATTTTTATTTATGTATAACTGTTTGCTTATTTATTTATATGTTTTTGTTTGCTTTTTAATATTTTTAAAATCATTTCCAGTTGCCATGGGGCAACTAAAAACACTCACATTGCAATAAAAAAATGTATATATTAATATAACTTAACTGAGTTTGCCGCATTAAAACAACTATAAGCATAAGTATAAGCATAAATATATGCACAAGTATAAGCCAAAGTATAAGTGTAAGTATGCGTATAAGTTAACGTCTATGTATGTGTATTGGTGTACTCTCTTAGGCACACACAGATTTGGGTGTTTGTACATTGCTTGGGCGGCACATTTCGTTCATTCAGATGCCACATACAAATGACTAATTAAACATAATTAGCAACTATTAACAAGCCAGCCCCGCAGCGTTTAGGCCAACTCGAAATTGTAGCTACGCCACATAGGCACACACGCCTCGGTACGTACGTATTGGATAGGGTCCCACAAAAGGGAGGACAAAATCAAAGCAAATCAACAAGCGTGGATAGCGGACAGCCCGCACACACACACACACATTCAAGCTGACACCCACTCTCACACAGATATACACAATAGCCACTTGGACCCTAATAAGTCAACTGCAATGCATAAATTTAGGGGCATTGTGCGAGGCGTTTGTTTTCTGTGTGTGTGTGTGTGCGAGGTGTGTGGGTGTGTGGTCGGGGGAGGAATCAGCACGTGCTGGTCAAGTGTTTGCGCTTGTGACTTTGGCAAATAGCCGGCAAGAGTTTGGACGATGGCATTTCTTGATTGACAATGTGGTTGGCTCTGGACAGTCGACGTGCGCTGGCCCTTGCGCCTCCGTCTCTGCCTCTGCCTCTGCCCCTGCTCAGACACTTGACTGGCGCAAATTTGGCAATACAACAAACACTTTAACCTTTGGCAGGCCGCACACATTTCAATTGTTGTACAAAATTTGTTGCATGGTCAACAGCAGTTAAGAATTTATATACGTATATGCGGGCTGACTTTAAATACCCTATATGATTTAGAGCAGCAAAAGGTGAGCATTCTGAGTATATTTAGAGCCTATATAAGCTGTTGGGTGATGGCTTGAGACTCAGAGAATTAAGTAACTAAAGACTGAGGCTTAGGTGAAGCACATTGTATAAAACGCCGAGAAAATATTTTATATTTATCGATAGTAGATAAGACACAATAATAACATATATCGACTTTTCAATTGACTTTCTTAGTCGTGGCTCGAAACAATCTAATTATTAAAAATTTAAAAGTATAGTACTTCAACAAGAAACTACTGAGAATCGTTACCAATATTTTGTATTTTTTAAGAAATATGTAAATTATTTTAAAAATTATTTAAGAAATTATTTTACAAATTCAAACTAAAATTAAAAATTTTTACTTTTAATTTAATGTTCTATTTTATATATCATAAACACCTAAGATATATTCGTAATATATAAATATTAGGACTCGCAATAAATGGTGTTAAATAAAAATTATATTATAATATATATTTTAACACATAAAGCCAATATTTTTAGTTTTTTTTTTTGCCTAAATAAATTCTTTAAGTATATTGCAATTATCTCTATGCTTCATAGTATTTTTTTGTATATTCATCATATATCAAATAGCATAATTTTTATATAGCAGAAGATGCTAAACTCTTCACTTAAAATACACAAATTAAGCTCTCTGGCTTCAAATAAAATGGCTCTCAATATACAATGATTTACAGAGTATCTAAATACCTTCCACTCATGCATTCATCAACATTAAATGTTAAATGTGTGTAAGCGTGTATCAATGACTGCCTCGGGTTAGGGAAACATTAAAATTGATTGCCAGCAAGCATTTTGGACCCTGCTTAAGCCCTATAATAAATTGTGGCTCCGGGTTTAAATGTCTTAAATGTTTCCTCACAGCTGTCGAGGTCATCAGTTGCTGATGTTTTGATTTTCACACTTTGTGCTCAACATTTCGACAGGAATTTGACCCAGTGGTCTAATTTTTCTATTTCTCAATCATTTCAATCGACATTCGAGCCCTAATGGCTGCCAATTAAGGCAAATGGCCAAAAGTCTTATTTATTATTTATTTGTCGAATAAAATAATTTCCTGTTGTGCTTAAGCGCTTATCAATTACGCTCGAGTTTCTAATCTAATGCATGCAAATCCTTTTAAATGGCAAGCGGATATTAATATCAGCAACAATTTGCACACACACAGGCATACACGGCCACACACACACACACACACACACATTAATGCTCTCCTTATGTAAAATTCAATTTAAGATTGTCCTGATAGCAATATGCTACATACATAAAATTCCTGTTGCCAAAAAAAAAAAGAAAAATATAAAAAAAGCTCATAAAATTCTAAACATTTTCAATATGTTGGCAAATTTACAAATGGCGAACTCAGGTGAGAATATGAGTTTATGACAGCAGCATAAAATGCTCATAAAATGGTTTTATTTTGCGTTTATTGTGCGTGATGTCAGCAGATTACTTCATATTAAGACCATAGTTAGTACGTAAACACATAAAGCGGCCAACAAATTGAGGCAAATGCTATTAAATGCCATTAAATTCAAAGCACTTTATTATAAGGTAAAAAATGCTAATGATGTATTCCTGGTTGGATTAGTGGTGTGGAATATTTACTAAAAAAGGGAACTTGCGATTTGGAATTCAAGGAAAGTACATGGATGCAACAAGGATAAAAAATCATTATACCCTGATTTGCTCTTTTTAATGAATTTAGTGTATAAATAGTTGAAGAATCATTTAAAAATTAAATTGTATCTCAAAAGTTTTCAGCTTTCTCTTTATTTGAATTAATTATGAATTTGTTAATTGTGAAATAACGTAGGTTAAGCAATTTAAATATATTTTAAAGCAAAGAAAAATAAAGAAATTTCAACTGCACTTATCGCTTGTCGACTACAATACTCGCTGCTTTCTGAGGCTGCCCTCCGCCTTCGAGCTCAGTGTCATGACATCAAAGTGAAGCCTTTCTCTGTGCCCTAACTGAGCACTTCTTAGTCTTCATGAGGCAGAAGTCACAGAGTCAAGCATTATTGTATGCTTTGATAATGATACTTCAATTGTTTTAATAATATTATCTAAATTACCAATTAGCACCTACTAGATCAAATACCAAGTATGAATAGAGAGATTATGTCTCAATTTGAGTGGCATCAATTAACGTAGAAGAGCTTTGGCAACTATGTGATAATATTTTTGAGTAATAAAAATATCCAACATTTGCCTTTGATTTTCAGGCTAGCTTGTCGAGTGAAGTGAGCTCTTTGACTATTATTTAACGTGAATTATTTATTTTTTTATATTTTTATTTTAAGATAAGTAGTTATATCAGCTAGTTTTATACTTTTATATTAAGACAAGTAGCTAAATCAGCTAGTTTAATATTTTTATATTAAGACTGATATTTAAATCAGCTAGTTTGTTTTTGCTTGCTAAATTATATATATATTATTATATATACTTAAATTTTATTATTCATGCACAATAATAAAATTCTTAGCACTGCTAGCTCTTAGAACAGTCATGGTAAATACTTATAGTTTCATTAATTCCTACATAGATACCATATTTTAGTTTAATGTAAACTATTATGTAAAACTGATATATAAATATATTATATTATTATTATATTAAGTAAAACTGATATATAAATAACAAATAGTTAATTTGTTTTGAGCATCTTATATAAATAAAACAATTAAAATTGTTTATTGTGTACTGAGCAAACGTTGTCAGTCTTAATTGAACTCAGCTGAACTCTGTTTGTTTATGACGCTTGGCCGCCGTCATTGGGCGTATTAAGCAATGTTTAGATGCCCAGGCAAATGGCTCGCACTCAATGCAAGTTGGTAATGATTTGGTGCTTAATTAACTGTTTTTAATGAAGAGCGTGTTTTCTTTTTATGTAAGAGTAGAAGCTGGGCAAGCGTAAAACAAGCAAATTGTACGCTTTTAGGCGCTGGCACAACAATTAAGTTAGCATTTAAGCCGAATAAGGGACAAGGCGCACGGCAAAAGACAGACGGCAGACGGCAGACGGCAGACGGCAGAAGGAACATGGTAGCTAGCTTGGCCAAAGAGTTGACCAGGTCCGGCGTCCCCCTCTCAGAAGTCTGTGCATATAAATCAATGGCAACAACATTATTGTAAATGTAAAGAAGGCCGTACACACAGAAAAAAAAAGGTCAAATGCTTAATTTTCTTTGGGGTCGAGCACTGCAATAATAAACAAGAAAGTGTGAAATAAAGCGAAATGGACATAAAAAAAAAAATTTGTATGACCAGAGCAGAGCACGGCGGAGGGCGAGAGAGCGTCGGAAAGGGAACTGCAGACACAGCAATAAAAATGGCAAATGCTTTTAATTTGAAATGCTGCGCCTCGGACAGCAGCTGAACCAAACCAGGTTCCAGCCATGTAACTCACGCTCCTTGCTTTCTCTCAATTTTTGTGCTTTACTTTGTTTTTTTTTCGTTCTCGTTTTTCTTTTTTTAACTGATTCCTCGCAGGAGCGGGCAGGTTGAGGCTGAGCAGGCGCAGCATTTATAACGCTTGTGTGGATTATAAATCCCACTGGCACAATAAACTGCTTTATTTGCAAAAGTTTTGTGCATAAAAAGGCACAAAGGAAGCGAACTGGACGTAAAACAACTCGTTTATAATTTAGAATAAATACATATATAAATTTATACACATATATATGTATGCATGACATTTATTTGGCTTGTTAGCTATTTTAATGAAGCTTTATTTAATGTTATTGAGCAGATAATTAGAGCTTGTGCATGGATTTGTGTCTTTGCTTGGGCATAGACTGGCATTTAAATATATATATATAAATAAAATAAAATAAATTTGTAAATATATTTACTCTTAAGTAGAATTTGTTTCTTTTCATATCCGATTTTCTTTATTAAATTATTTTAACAAATATTTCCACAAATTTTTCGTTCCCTTTAACATGCAAAAATTATGAAATATTTTATGCACACACTCTTAAAGCTCTTTAACTATTATAAGGAATAAAACTCTGTGCAAAACTCTTTTCCTTTTTTTTTTTTGGGTTTCTTGTTTTTGCTTTAAAACAAGCTATAAATGCCAGTGCCATGGCAGCCCCCAAACATAAACTACGAGCTCGAGTGATACTTTATTTAACACTTGCATCAGCACAAATTGAGGGGGTCACTGTGTATATATACATATGTATTTATGCACATGTGTGTGTGTGTATGTGTGTGTTTGTGCATGTTAGATATATGGAAGCAGCATAACATTTAACTGCGCCTTTAGCTATCAGAGTGACATGCACTACAACTTGCACTGGCATTAAAAACAATCTAAAAATTATTTAAAATTATTTAAATGAAAGTAAATATTACTCAAGCTATGATTATAATAATAAAAGTCTTCGAAATACTCGCAGCACGCTCTTTTGTTTCACTTAGTCAACTATTGTAGCTACACATTCATTCTCAATTTGAATAGTAATAGTAGTGCTCTATGCATTGGCATTGTGCTCTAAGCAACCCGCAGCTGGATTTACTCAGCTTCCATTTCTCTACCCATCCATTTATTTGCCTGTAATGGCATTTTGCTCTCCTGTTCGCATGCTGCAAAAGCGGCTCTTAAATCTATGCAGGCCGTCAACACTAAGCCATTAGGCTAGCTCAATCACCCACATTGACTGGCTGACTGACTAACTGACTGGCTGAGTATTCAGTGTCCTGAGCCTGCATAAAACCATAGCTCAACACCCGCCTGTAGCAACAAACATAAAAAATAAATAAATTCACCAACTTTATGCTGAAGTTGAAATGCTCTTACAGAAGTTGAAGAGACTCGCAAATGAGTTGCATGAGTAGTTCTATTAAAATTCTTCATATAAAGAGAGTGACATAAGAAGTTTAAAATTATTGCTGTATTTATATTATATTGCTATATCATATTTAGTTGCGTAAATATTTGTCACGATTTGCCTTTGCATAATTTGATGACTATTAAATTATAATATTATATATATATTTATGAAATGTGCCTAAATTCTTTCTAATACTCATCAGTTATCATTAAGCTGGAGCAGTCTGTGAGCTAGGTAATTTATTAAATTAATTAAATAATTGCTAATATATGAAGAAATGACAGGCCAACAAATATTATTGATTAAGTTATTAAAGTATTTGATGAAGAAATTTTAAAACGAAATCAATATTAATCAAAGATTCTTATTATTATTATTTAAGTATTTGATGAAGAAATTTTAAAACGAAATCAATATTAATCAAAGACTCTTATGAGATATTTATCCATGTTGAAAATTTCCCAGTTGAATTAAAGCTGAGTCCAGACTAAAAGCAACTTTTAGATTCCAGCACAACAGCTTGTTCACTTACCTAGATTCAGTTTTATACAACTTTTATTATAATTATATTAATTAATAAAATCAAAGCGCAGCTAACGAACATAACCGATCCAGGATCTAGTGTTCATAGGCTGAGCGACATTCTTCCTCACACAGCGCCAACTTTCTGATAATTACTTAACATAGACTAATTTACAATTTATTTCATTAAATTATTATATATGTCTATCAATAATATCAATCCAATAGATTCAGCTTTTTCCCATACACATCCTTCCCCTAAGGCATCTATGCCTCAAGAGCCTTTGCCTATGCCCATCCTGGTTAGGGCATACAAATATTATGTCAGTGGATAAAAGTCAAAGTGAAAACGACAATGACAACGGCGACAAACAGGGCACGAGCAAATGTCGCGGGTTCAATTGAGCCGCCGTTGCCGCTGCCCCTGCCCCTGCCACTGCCACTGTCGCTGGCAGCATCCTAAACATCCATTTATCCAGCTATAGCCATCCGAGCAGCCATTCATTCATCCATCGAAACCAGCATTGACAGTGTTTATTTTATTGATGTCGCTGGTTTGTGCAGCTCCGTGGATGCTGCCACAACAAAGTCATCATTACGACATGGATGAGACGAGGCAAATGTGGGTTGCTTTTGTTGCTTTTGTTGTTGCTTTACGATCTAGCGAAGCGGCTATAATTGTGCATTCGCATTCACAATCACACTCACACAGTCACATTCACATTCACATTCGCATTCGCATTGGGCATGACAGTCACAGTCACAGTTACGAGACCATAATAAAGAATCCTATGCCGCCTTGCGGCTGCTGCTGCTGCTGTTGTTGCTGTTGCTGTTGTGATGCGCTGCTCCTTGGCAGCGTCATTTGCAAGTGATTTATGGGGCTTTGTGGGGTTTATGGCCATAGTCGCAGCCGGAGCGGAGCGGAGCGGAGCACAGCGTCCAAGACTCGAACACTTGATTAGCAGCTATGATTGAACGCTTATTGCTAAATTGAAGGCTTTATTCAATATATTGAAAATAGAAATTGAAAAAGTGCACGAACTATGCGCACTGATAAAACCTATTCGAGAGCTCATATTTCACTGTGAGTGAAGGCGCAATCAGCCAGCCGTCAACTTGGTCAAAGGGAAGCAGGCATAAATTCTAGAGATTCTAGAAATTAATTCACAATTGCATTGAGCAATTATCATAAAGACAAAGTTAAACAATTTAACAGATATACAAATAAATATATATATATATATATCTATATATATAGAACATTCATGCATTGTTAAGCTCTTGCGAGTATTTCAAGCTGTTGTCAGCTGCAATCTATTATAATCTAACTAACTGCTGCCAGCCACAGACGCTGCTGGGTGCTGCCACTCAGAAAACACTCCGCAAACATCATTTGTGTAAACCCACAAAACGAGTGCACACACACAGAGTAAGAAAAAGATAGATAGAGGGAGAGAGAGAGAGAGACTCCCTCGCACACTTACACAAATGACAGGCCAAAAAATATTATGGATATAAATATTTTCAAAACTAACACATGCAATCCTCTGCAATTTTCACACTGCATCGGGTGGCGGCCAACAAAACATGTTCAGAACTGAATTTCGACCTTACAGATACGCCACCCACCACCCACAAGTCAAAGCCGAAGGAGAAAGGGAGAGAGAGACAGCATCCAAACACCAATCCCAAACCAAAGCAGCTGTCAGCACAAACAGTTGCAGACACACATAAAGATTATACGTTGGGGTTTTATTTGTATACCCTATATGCTGATACACTGATGAATAGGGTATGTCTACAGACTATATATATATTTGACAAGCAGAGGGCGAGGGAAAAAAAGAGAGAGGAGCGTAATTCAGTGCGACAGGTAGATGGGAAGTAAGAAAGAGAGAAGGACAGGAGAAAACAAGAGAGAAGTAAATTAAATAGAAGGATAAAGAGAGAGCGCAATACTGAAAGATATGGGAAGAAGCAGACAGAGAAAAATATATAAAAAAGAAAGAACTAAAAAGAGAAAGGGATCTGGAAACAAAAGCCAGAAATAGAGATTGTAAAAAAGAGAGAGAGAGAGACGCTTTTCTGTCTCTGTCTGAGAGAGAGAGAGTAAGAAAGACAAAAAGAGACAAGATAGAATAAAAGCGAGAACGAATGCTAAAATGCAGCGCTAGATTACAAGAGGGTCGTATAAATAAAGTAGAGACAAAATGACAGACAAATAGAAAGTAGAGAGAGCGAAAGCTGAGAGAACGAAAGAACCTTGTCTGACTTCAATTTATAAAAACAAAATTCAATTTGTCACTAAAAGTGAGGAGAGATTTAGATAGAGCGAGAGAGAGAGAGAGAGAGAGATGGGCACACATTAGAGATCTTGTCTTCTTTCCGTTTTAAAACACCGAATTCAATTATGGATTTGTCATGATTTGATACTAAGAGTGAATGAGATAGAAAGTCAGTAGAGTCAGAGAGAGAAGAGGATGCATTAGAGAACTTTTCTGCTTTTGTCTTGATTTGTCTTGATTTGTCATCAAGTCAGCGTCTGTCGAATTGACTGAGCAGCTGCTATAGCCATCTTCCGCATACTCTTTCAGCAAATGTCTCATATAAGCCAGCGTAAGGAGACGTTTGAAAACAAAAGCTATTGAGATTTGCATTTCAAATGGAGCGGAAAAGCGAGCATGTAAAAATACCACGAACAACTCATGTGATGGGGCTTGTTCTGCTATCAGTTTAAGACTGATGGAAAATGATGGAGACTGCTGAAAATAAGATTATTGTTATTATTACAGAAAAAAAAATACCATTAGGTTTATTATTGTTATTATTATTATTATTATTATTATTATTAATTTTATTATTATTATTATTATTATTATTATTATTAATTTTATTATTATTATTATTATTATTATTATTATTATTATTATTATTATTATTATTAATCTTATTATTATTATCATTATTATTATTATTAATCTTATTATTATTATCATTATTATTATTATTATTATTATTATTATTATTATTATTATTATTATTATTATTATTATTATTATTATTATTATTATTATTATTACTAATATTATTTTTATTATTTTTATTACTTAATATTATTATTATTTTTTTTATTTTAAATATAGCATTATTATTTTTATTATTTTTAATATTATTATTAATATTTTCTTTTGTTTTTTTATTAGTTATATTATCAAATGTTATTTTGCAATTTATTGATAATATTTTATTATTAACATTGCGTGGCATCTTCTAGTCGTTCTTTGTCAACTATAAAACAACAATTCAGAACCGTTTTTTTATGATAGTTTTTACAGTTACCTAAATTGTATGCACACACTACACATTTTTGTAGCTTAACTATATATATAAATATATATATATATAAATATATTTAATACATATATATAAATATATGCATATTTATAATCGAGTTTTTGTTGTGGAACATTGTAATTTTATTGTAGCTGAAACTAAAAACATTTTGTCTTTAGTTAAATTTTGTGTGTTTTACTAGGCAATTTCTTTGTGGGTGTTTGGGAGTGGCGTTCGCCCTCAAATTCATTGAGCTGAACTGGTTTGGCATGTGCTCTGTGCCTATGTTTCGGCTGTGACAATTGTAATTTGTATTTGAAAGCCATTTATATTGTAATAAATCTACTTGCGGCGATGTTGATCTATTGGTTTTGCCACTCGCATTACCAAGGCGACATAAATTGCATTTAGCTCAGCATCTAGAAAATCAGCTTAAAAATCGTTGAATTTATTTATTTTTTTTCTTTTTTTATTTCGGGTTTTGCTTTTGTTGCCGTTAAAATGTATATTGAGTTAGGCAATGGCAGCTGCAGGTGTTTTGCATTTGTTTTACGCCTTGACATAAGTCTTTTCCGATGCTTGGCATTCAATTAGAAATGCGTAAATCAAATTCAATATAGCTAAACGATATTAGAGTCAGTTAATCATAGCACATAAATCTTAATACTGTTTGCCTTTCAAGATTGTTGTTATTGTTGCTGTTGATGTTGCTGTGGCAGTCTCGGGGCGGTCTTAAAGTGTCGACTTTGTCAGGCCAAAGGGGCCAAGTAAACAGCAGACGAGCAAAAAACTTAAGCATATTTCAAGGCACGCAAACTGTCGCTTGTTTTGCTGGAAAATACCCAAGAGCACTTACAGAGGGGGCATATTAGTTTTCAGATTACGCAATGTTAAGTGTAGAAAATGAGACGCGAGATGAGATTAAAATGGAATGAATAGCTGAAGAAGGATGAGAGGAAATGTGGAGAGTAGAGAAGATGGTAGATGAAAGGTGAGAGATCGTGAGAGCAGAATATATTGATTGAAGAGAGAACACTAAATAAGGGAGTAAAAATAATAGAAGATGTGTAAAAAATTAACAGTTAGTATAAAATCAGATGATGGAATATGTGTGAAGATGGAAAGTGAGCAGAAGAGCTTATATAAATAATATAAATTTGATTTCATAAGAAAAGAGATGAGAATTTATAAAAAGAGACACGGCAAAAGGCAACTGACAATAAGAGCTTAGAAGGTATGATATGAGAAGAGAAGTAAAGATGAGTAGAGAAGAAAATGGTTAAGACAAATTAAATATTATTGAGCAGAAATAAAAATGTGGACATAGAAGAGCCACAGGCGGGATATAATTTAGAAATTGTGAAAAAAGAACATAAGCTTAAAGAAAAAAAAAATGTTAGAGTAATAGCAAAGCACTAGATAATAAAAACTTAAAAGAAATCAGACAAAATTACGAAATATTATAACTGTACATTTTAGATTTTAATTTATAAATTTTAATAATCATATGGTCATTCAAGTCTTAACAATAAATTATATTTTAAGCATTTTATCTGCATTTTTATTTGAATATAAAAAAACCCTAACATACTTCTAAAACTCTTCTTAAATATTTTACAAAGGATATCTTTGCGACTAATATTATTTTTTCACTGTCAACTTGAATCTTTCTTTTATTTTTGTTCTTATTTCTATTGTTTTGTGTTTGTTGGTTTTCCAACATTTTTATTCGTTTTTTTTTTTTTATATTACCTCGCTAAACTGCTGGAAAATAGCAAATTTATGTTAATTTTTCTCGTTTGACATTATTGTAAATGATGAGCACAAAGAGGAAATTAAATGCCATAAAAACTGAAAGTTGTACAAAAGAAATGTGAAGACTTTGTCAAATGATATGCAGCTAAGTATATAAATAAAATAAGAATATATATGATTATATATATATATATATATATATATATATATATATATATATATATATATATATATATATATATATATATATATATATATATTTACTGCCTGCTGCAGTCTCTACTTAAACTCGAAAAATCTAGCTGCTTAAGTTTTACTTTTATTTTCTACTCTGCTGAAATTCAATTTTTGTAAATCTGGTCTGGGTCAGAAGAGCCAAAAGCCTTTATACAAATCTACTTAACGAAGTGATTTACAAGTGACCCTAAGCAGCACACACTCACACTGACTCACACACACAAACACACACATCCATCAGCTGGTGTAATAAGATTTTTACAACATTTTTGTTGCTGCTGTTTGCGTCGAGTATTGGTTGCCCACATATCATTTCTCATGCAGTTGCCCGGCAGTCGCATTCACAGTCTTATCTTATGCTAGCATAACACACACAGACACACACGTTGGTATTTGAAAATCAGCACAGTATTTGATAGATTTTTCCTCTGTAAAAATGTGACGCATTTACATTTTCTTTCATTTTTATTTTTCTTTATTTATTTTATTTTTTTTTTGCAGCTTTTTTATGTTTGGGGCAGGTTTCAAAAAGTTGGTTTGTTTATTTATACTTATTTTTCAGTATCTCAGCTCAGTCTCTCTCACTCTCTCTCTCTCTCTCTCTCTCTCTCTCTCCCTTACTGTCTCTTTTGGTCTATTTATTTTATATAAATGCTGCTCACACTCGACTTTTCACCTTCTGCTGCCGAACTCTTCAAATTGAATTGAATGAAATCGAACGCAGTTGGCCGCTGATAGAAGTGCGCGAGTAAATTCCATATGCAAAGGGCAAATATTTGCTTCACAATTCGGTTTCGGTTGCTGTTGTTTCTTTCTCGCTGCCCGCGATGAATGCCAATCATTAAGTGCAGCACACGGTCACGGGCCAATCAAATATTAATAAATGACTCGCTGTTTATTCCATTGCGGTTTAATTGACTGTAAACGCGTGCGATTAATCTGATTATGGCCCTTCATTATCTGTCATATCAACAATCTGACTTATGGCTTATTTGCCATGCAGTTTATTATAAAGCTTTATTATCGCATTGCCAGCTCTACGGTCCAACTGGGAAAGTATCACGAAAACTTGCACGACAGCATTTTCGATCTGCTCAATTACGTATATAGAATATACAAAGTTTATGCACCTTTTCTGGATCATTAAAGCTATATATAAAACTTAGATAAATATTTTAGGCTATGCTATCTTTTTTATATTCGCTGCGAACACATTTTTATCATAAAATACAGTAGGTTTTTATACGCAGAACTCATTAAAAATTACTAATAGGAGTAATATTAATGTAATAGGCAGAAAGAGGCTTCGCAGAGACCCTAAAGTATATATTGTTAATGAGGAAAAATATCTGAGTCAATTTAGCTTTGGCAATGTTGCTAAAAATCGACCTGTTCGGCTGCTATTATACCTAGAGACTCAGAATATTTTCTGTAAGCCCTGGCACGCTCAGGCTTTTTTTTTTCAAATAATGTATAAAAACATTAAAAACATTATATAGCTTCAGTTCATAAAAATACATATTTTTAAGTCTTCAATGCTTGACTCTAATAATGCAGTTTGTTTCATGCATATTTTATACAGTCTCCATTTTTTTTTATAAATTTATATTCAACTAAAACTTAAAAAAAAATTAAAGAGTTTATTAGCAAGTATATTGAACATGATCTTAGATTTTGTGATATGATAAAAATTAAAAATTAATTTAAGTAATATAGAATATATAAAAGAAAACGTTTTATCAATTGGCACAGCCAAGTTAAAATCCGAAACAAACCTTACTCAAGAAATAAATATTAGCTGCAGCTCTGGCTCTCGCCTAATCATGCATTATCGACTAGAAACTTGTTCACTGAAAATAGTTTGGGAGACTTAAGACTAGAATCAGAATTGAAGTAACTTTCGTACTCCAACTCACTGATCAATTAAAGCTTAAGCGCTGCCAGGGCACCCAGAGTGCAAGCATGGGAGAGCCAGCATATGGAGAGAGATCATAGGCAGAGCTAAAATCCCGCTCACACATCTCTAACTGCATCAGTTGATCTTTACAGTAATAATCGCTTAAATTATAATAATTAACAATTTCATTTAAATATCTGAAATTTCATTTCATTATTTGAAACTTCATTTCAATACTTAAAATAAATAATAATAATAAATAAAAATAAAATATCAACTTTTAGGTTTACCTTATCTTATCTTATACATATTTAGCAGTTTATAAAGACCACTATAATTGCTTCATTTGCCCAAATTTATAAAACTGAAGAGATCCATCAATTTTTGCCATTTAATTGATCTTAAATGTTGCCTTCGACACACATTTAGTAAATGAATTCGGTCAACCCCAAAATTGTTTTAGCTCTGGGCGCACTTATGCTCAATGCAATGTGTTTGCTCATTTCCGTTTTGGCCATTTTATCGTTTTTTTTTTTTTTTTTTTTTTGGGTTGGAGACTCTCTCTCTCTCTCGTTTGCTTGCCAGGACTTCCTGTTCCTCGTTGGTAAACACACAATTACCTGAGCGTGGCTGTGTCATGATTTGCATTGCACTTGAATTATTTCCGTTTGCTTTCACTGCCTGGCCGAGGCTGACGTTGCCAGAGGGGGGAAGGCGGAGAGCGGGCGGGCGAGCGAGTGACACAGGTAGAACAGGTAGCGGCACACGTGCATAATTTTATGCTCGGTGCGACGTGGCGCTCATTTTGTTTGACTTAAATGCAGTTAGTTCTCTTTTTTAACCCACCATTATGGCCATATCTTCTTTTAGCTGTGGAACGTGCGCGACCGTGGCGCAAACTATCTAGATAACTATATATATATATGTATGTATATATGTATGTATATATGTATACGAATGTATGCAGATTGCTAAGCAAAGTCAGCTGGCTCTAATGAGACGCGCAGCTTCTTCGCTGTAAGTCTCCAGGGTGGCTGCCTGGCTGCTGCCTCTCTCTGTGTGTGTGCCTTGTTACATGGCACACGATTGAGTGCACATATTGAGTTGGCGTGCGGCGCAGACAAAAGCGCATAAAACTGTGGGTGGCCTATGGCAGCATATCATGCGTATTGTATATGCTAAATTTATGCGCAATGAAGAGTAAAAAGCAATAAGCTCTGCTAAGTTGTGCATAAAAGGGAAATTGGCATTGACATGGGGCCGCGCCAGGCCAGGCCAGGCCTGACACACATTTTCATTTCAGTGTGTGTGTGTGTTTCTGTGTGCCTGACACATGTGCACAAACTGGGTCTACAATAAGTTTATTGAATTGTTAGCGGACACGATCACAGCGAGCCTGAGTATTAAATTGTCAAAAGGAACGCGTAAAATGGGAAGCATAAAGTTTTATACAAACTTTACACAGAGTTGTCAGATCGTATGCTCGTTAACTAACACTTAAGTTTGAGTTTGAGAATTTGTTGAAGCATTCAGTTGTCAGTTAGACTTGTCAACTTGAGATACTTCTTTCTTATTGATTTATTGAAAAATAAAACATAAGATTATTGTGGCATCTGAAATCTGCTATCTGTGGAACGAATTTTATCAACTATCGATTCTCTGTCACTTTCCTCTTTCTCTCTCTCTCTTTTTGGGTTAGAGTTAGACAGCTGTACAGCTTAAATGTCTACCACACATCTGTTAGGTGTTAGGTGTGTAACTATAAACAATTTAGTGACGGCCATTTTAGCAGAATATTTATATTATTTATATTAATATTGGCTACTCTAGCAGCGCTAGTTTCATAAAAAGTTGCCATTTTGGGGCAGCTAGAACTTAGGAATTGTTTTTAGATCAACTGATAGTTAATAATTTTAGAAGTAGTTTAATTTTTTTGTCCATCAAGGGAATAAGAGAAATGGTAAACTAATTAAAACTAAAATGATAAATTTTAATTAATTAAATTTAGTGGGAAGAACATGTCTAAGACATAAGCCAAGCTATGTCTAGAAATTATAGCCTCATATGAAAGGAAATGTTAGTTATCTAAAGTGTTAAGCATTCAATATCTGAGTATATAATAATTAAATTTATAAAAATCTCTCATGCCATAAATAACCACTGTAGATCCCGATAAATAATGAGACAATGTGCATAAAAAAAATGTTTTTTCAATTGAATATGCTTACGTGGTTCTGCGAGTTCCTTTAGAGAGAGGAACTCATATGCTAAATTTCACGTCCCTCGCCAACATGAGAGTGACGTTTACATAGACTCGAATAGCCAGACGAATGTCAGAATATAAAGAATTAATTTGATTTGGCTAATGCAATGATGCTGGGGTAAGCTATGTCAGCTTCATAACTTAGTGATTTTTTATAATACTAATTTTTTAATTACTTATTAAATTTTGAAACCGTTTTGTTACGAGTTCAGGGCGAGCTTAGCATACTTTGAGAAATACAAATTTAATAGTTGAATTAAAATTGTTAATGTATATATTCGTCTTACTTATATTTGCTAGGCAATATCATTAAAATTTTATTTTGCTTAACTGTGTTAATCAATTTTCAAACTACTTTACTTGGCTGACATTTGATACATTTTAAATTAATTTAAACCACATTATATCTTTACATACTGGCTAATAAATTTGTCAATTCTATTGGACATTTAATTTGGCACAGCAAACACAGAATTGCTTTCAGCAGCAACTCATTTCTGGGAAGGCACTTGGGATTAACGCGAAAAGCGACCGCAGGCTAATTGGCGGCCATGTTAAATAAACAGTTTCAGTGATGCGACGTGTTGGCTGCTTTAGTGCGTTTTGATTGCGTGTGCGAGTGTCTATGTGTGTGTGTATCTATTCATACATAATTGCATGACAACCTCATTGCACGCATGCAATTTGATGCCTTCGCATGAATTTTCAGCAAACTTTTGCTCGTCGGCCGCTGTGCATGGGTCTTAATTAGTTTTAGTTGCGCCGCGAGCAAACAGTGAAAAGACTCAAACGCCGTTTGCATTTGCAATGAGCCGCCGATTGAAGCGTGACCACCGCTGGGCAATTCGATTGCGGTCCTTTTGACACTCATTAGCGCTGGCCAGCCCAGCCGATTGCCTAATTGCATGTTTGCCCAGGCGTTAATTAAAATTATTATTATAACAAATATGCAACGTTTTCTCAAACTTTAATTAAATACTCGCCGCGCCGAAGACGCCCTAAAGTATGCAGCGAATATTTCTGGTCTAACCAGAGAGCCAAAAAATGAAGGAATGCGCCAGACGTCGTGAGAGTGTGTGAGTGAGTCTGTCCGTGTGTCTGTGTCTTTGTATGTGCTTCTGTTCGCTGAACAATAAATAATAATGACCGAGTGCTTGGCCCTAAGGTGCAGCGAAGCATGAGGCAAACTATTTTTAATAAATATATTATTTGCCTCCATTTCAAGGGGCATTCCCCAATGCTCTCACATGTGAGGCGCTTGTAGTTTCATTTGCTTTGCCTGCCTCCTTTTTTGTTGGCTTAGCCCCATTTCTGTCCGCTGCTAACTCTCCTTTGTAGTTTCGGACAATTATCGTCTATCTCGCAGCAGCCTTGACCCAGAAATGTTGCTGCAGACTTAGCCTTGCGGCCAAAGCCAGCCCAGCATGAGAAGTGGCCATAAATAGCAGACGTTGATTAGTGAATGCGAGCGGAATCTAATTGAGTTTACAAAATAAATAAGAAGCAATGCAGAGGCTTAGCTATAGTCAAATTAAGAGAGCTTAATTGAAATTGATAATAAGAAATTCTAATATAATATACAAATAATGAAAAAAGGGCGAGGGCAGAGATTGGATACCAAATTGAATAAGCATTGAGCGTTGAGCATAGACAAAATTTATTGTTATTATATAACTATTATTATATATTTCAAATTTCATACTTCCCTTTGGCAAAAGCTCTACGTCTAGCTAAAACTATTTAAAAACCACGTCTATTTCCCTTATCTACTCTCAACCTTTTACATATATTAAAACTACTTAAAGCAAATTAAAAGCAAAAAAAAAAAAAACCCAGTTTTCCTATTTTCTTTAACATTCATCCAGTTGTTACAGAGGAAACGAAATCAGTTTCTCGCTGTGAGCGTGCTGCGTGTTCTTGCAATTAATACAAGTGGCTGTTGAATATTTATTTTTGCACGCATTGACCGGGTCGAGCGACGTTGGTCAGTCACTCAGCTCAGTTCGGAGATAGCCAGTGAAAACAATTACCTTGTTGCAGCAGTCACAGCTGTGCGTGCGTGTGTGTGTCTCTCTCTCTCTCTCTCTCTCTCTCCCCCTCTCATGCTCTCTCCCTCCCTCTTCTCTATCTGTGGCAATTATAAGTTGTTCGTGTCTGTTAATTAAATGTGTCAAGTGAAGGCATTTAATAAGCTTCACTTATTTACAAAGAAACGACATGACGCATACGCAGCGTGGCACCAACTGTGCATCGGGCATATCCTTAAATATATTAACGCTGTCCTCATGGACTTTGCTTAAAAGTCACATTATTATATACCCTACGATTAAACAAACATATGAAGTGTTGGCATATGGAAATTGTCATAGTTGTAGAAATTACAAATGATCTTGGTTGAATGAAACTTAAATAATTTTTTTTATCTTTTTTGTCTTCAATAAATTTATATAAGTCTTAGAGTTTCAGTAAAATAATGTGAACTATAATATTGTATTTAATTTTTAATTTTTAGTTTAGTAAAATTAAGTGAACTTTAAAGTTTTATTTTTAGTTTCAGTAAAATTAATTGAACTTTAAAGTTTTATTTTATTTTCTGTTTATTTTTAGATATTATTTTAATAATATTTGGTTTTTAATTAATTATTAATTTTTATAATATTTTGTTATATGGATAGAATTTTTCATATTTAATATTAAAATAAATATTCTTTATACATTTTAATTTTATTATTTATCAGATAATATTATTTTCTAATAATACTTATGCTCATCCCATGCTTATCTGTACCTCAGCTTCCCGCTTTACCCACTTAGCTCATTCCCAGTTCGTACTGGCCGCAATAGCTAAAATCGGCTGCTCACATAACTGAGTTCAGAAAATATTTCACTTTGTCGCTTCAAGTATTAATTAATTGGATCACATGCTCAGGCGGACAGTGTATACACACTTTGCAGTCCTTTTGTTATTTATCCAAGTGCAATATTTCACGCCATTTAAAGCTGCAATGTTTGCCTGCTGCGATGCTGCTCCTTAAAGTGCCCTTGAAACATGAGAAGCAAACAATGCTAATTAGACGACAGAGCAAAGCGGATAATGCGTGTTAATCAGCTACAAATTGGGTGCGAGAAATCAAGGCGTTTAGTGGCCGATCCCTGAGCCCCGCAGCCGTAACCCCTCAGCTGCTCTGAAATATACCTGGATGAGTGGAGTGAAATAGTTTTGAATCTGTGGGTTCATTTGACAGTTAAGCAAGCGGCATAATTTGCATCCGACTCGCGGTTTTGAGGCGCACATCAAATGACAAGAGCAGAGAGAGGGAGAGAGAGTCTGAGCAGGGGTTGAGACGCACATGCGGAACAACAGACACACACGCATCTCCGTATGTGTGTACATGCACACATATATATGTTTGTCGCGGAATACCTAAAGTACTTCTTAACAGTCTTTACTCTACTCTTCTCTATTTATCTGCTTGTTTACGAGTGGAGCTCGAAAAGTGAAGGAGAGAGCGGATGGCAAGTAACGTATTAACAAATTATACCTTCGACATACAAATTGAATTAATGTTGATGTAAATTAAATAAAAGATTTTATTAATTAATATAAATATGTTATGTTAAGAACACAGCAAAGAAATAATTAAAATTAAATATATTGCTATCTATAAAACTAATATATACTAATATATACGATGAAAAAAAGAAGAAAATATAATTTATATTAATATTACTAGGTCTATAAAGATAAAATAAAATACTACATAAAATACTAAAAAAATATATAAAAAATAAATTAAATAAGAAAAAACATTAATGTTATTTTTGCCTAAGCTTCAAAAATATTTTATTTCATTTTAGAATTTGTATATTAGTAAAATGATAAAATACAACTATTATTAATATAAAACAAAACTAAATCTACTTATATTTTTAACAAAAAAAAGTCAATAATAAAATAAAAATAAATAAAACGAATAATTAAATAAAAATTATAATTTAAAAAAAAATATTTATAAAAAAAATTATTAT
This sequence comes from Drosophila mettleri, assembly GCA_035047625.1. Lineage (NCBI taxonomy): Eukaryota > Metazoa > Arthropoda > Insecta > Diptera > Drosophilidae > Drosophila > Drosophila mettleri. The sequence goes on from JAWNPI010000072.1 coordinate 6,680,898, forward strand.
ATTTTTTTTTTTTCAATATTATTAAAATAAATGATTAAAATTCAATTAAAAATATATTAGTACTTACAATTGTAATGAAAAATAGTGTCAAATTTTTTATATAAAAATTCCATTCAAGAAACTTTAGTTGCACACGTCGCACTTATGCAGCCGTTGCATTCTAAATATTTGCATACATGTTGCAAAATTAGTTAAATAAGCATTTACCGTTGTTTTAATGTAAGTGCTTGTGCTTGTGCGGCGACTGTAGTTGTAGCCGTTGCTGTTGTTGTCGCGCCTCGTTTAGGCAACATTTGTATTACTTTTAATGTTTGCCTCCCACGCGTCCGCAACTATTAACAAAAGGTAATTTTACCAGCAAATTGACATAGAAGACAACAAGGTAAAAGTTTTCTAGTAGGTTTACTTTTCCCTGCGACACACACACACACACACACACACACACACACACACACACACACACACACACACACACACACAAACACACACATACATGCGCGAATTTATGTAAATGGAAATTGCATTGCATAAGCTGAGCTCCCGTCGTGCTGGCTTCGGTTCGGTGACAACGTTTCGTATACGCAACGTGAATGTGCAGCAGTGGAAAGCGAAGCGAATACCGAAAACCATTTTGCACGTAGTATTAGCGCGCTGCTTTCATTATTTGTGCCATCTTTTAGGCAACGCCATTACGCCAGCTGGCAGCCATATTGCCGCCTAGGCTCAACTTCCCGTTCCATGGGGAGCCTCATTTCGGTGGGTTTACCGAGCTGATAGAGCCTGCACGCAGCGGACGGAAGGCGGGTGGCTGGCACTTTGGCTGTAGTTTTCGGTATTTTCCTTATAGGTTTCTTGTGCTTTAGCGCCATTGCAAGCGTTAAAATGTTCACGATGGTCTCCATACCCCATTATGTATATATGCGAGCCTTGGGGCGTTAATTGGAAGGGTTTTTGTCTTGCCAAAGTAATTGCTGTTAGCACATGCGAGAGCTCATAGGCACCAAGCCCTTTAAATATTCTAAAACAAACATGCCCAAGACCTTAAAGCAAGCCTAATTGCTTATGAACGAGGTGTAGCTGGCTTCAGGGCGACTAACTAAACAAAGATTAAATTAAAATCTGATGCAAAATTTCCTAAACCAAAAATATTTATTAATAATGGGAATTCTTTAACAAAAAACAAAATAATTTTCCAAGCAAAAATAATTTTATTTACAAACCAATTACAAAGATAAACAAAAACAAAAATACTGAATAAAGTACTTTTAGCATTTAGACATTTTTTGAGAGTGAAAAGTTTAAAAGGAAGGCTTATTAATTTATCCGGGTACTAAAAGGTAAAGAATATAAATATTCAGCTGTAATATATTTAAATATTTTGGGCTTAAATATTTTCAAAATATATTTTTTTAATTATTATTTTAATTTTTTATAATTTTTGTTTTAGGAAATGGAGAATAAAATATATTTAAATTGAAATAAACATAAAAAAATTTATTTTAATAAATAATAATAATATTAATAAAATAATGGAAAATTAAATAATAAGCTTTAAAATTTTTATAAATCTTTAGGCATTAATATTTTCACAAATATATTTTATGAATGAATACTAATAATAGTTGTACTCTTAATTAATTACCTTTTTTTGAGGAAAAGAGAAAAAATAAATAAATGTTTCAGTAAAAATATATATAGAAAAATTTAATTTATTGAATAATAATAATTTTCAAGTAACTATAAACTATAACAAAATATAATTATTTTTTACAATATATAAGGAAAAAAAATTATTAAATATATATTTTGGCAAATATATAAGTAAATAAAAATGACAATGCAAAGTATAAGCAACTGCGCAAAAAAACAATAGATAAATGATTGCACACAAGAAATGTTTTGTTTTTTTTTTATTAAAAAAAAAAAAAAAGTTGCTCAGATATCTTTGCACACTTCAAATGTTTAATATAGTTGCTTGAAGTTTACTACATCAAAGAAGAGAAAAATTCAACAACTCTTTTAGCTGCAGTCGAAGAAAAAACCAATTACGAAAGTAATTCATAAAATGCGCTCGGATATGCACTGCTAATTACGAGCTCTGCAGGAGGAGAGGGAGAATGGGGGTACAGGCACTTAATAAGCTGTCGGCTGTTGGCTGTTGGCTGTCGGCTGGCTGCTGACCAGTTGCAGTTGCTGTTCCCATGCAGCTCGAGTGTATGACAACTGTCCATGGCTGACAGTATCAAATATACAAGTAAATTGCTTCATTTTCGAATTTCTGTCATAGTCGACGTGCTTTGTGCCTCCGCCTGTCCGTCCATCCTTCCATCCGTCCGTATGTCTGTCCTCATGTCTGTTTCCTCTTCTGCTCATATGTTTGGAAATCTATTCGTGCCACGAATTTCATTTTCAACTTGGCAGCTGCAATGTTTGCTTTTGTTGCTGCTGCGACGTGCAACGGCTGCCATGCAACTTATTAAAAATGTCTGCAGCAGCAAGCGGAGCAAAAAGAAGGAGAATAAGAAGAAGAAGAGAAAAAAAAAAAGAAAACGAAAAGAAAATTATTTGCCGCAAAACTTGCAACGAGCTGAGTTGACAATGGGATGACAACGAGCAGTTTATACTTTTACCAGCAGGAAGAGTGCAATGTCGTGCTTTATAATTGTTCACGCAGTGAGTGTGCGACTGTGTGTGTGTGTGTATGTGTCTGTATGAGAGAAAGTCCTAAATGAAATTGCTTTGATTTTCCGACATTAAATTTTGCCACACACCAATTTAATTGTCTTGCAACATCATCATCATCATTATCAGCAATTCACCTGCTGCTGCTTCCCCTACTCCCGCTACGGCTGCTGCTGCTCTGTAATTATTTGCAATGGCTTTTGCCCTTTTACTGTGAGCTGGCTTAAAGTGCACTCAAAGCCGTTCGACTCGTAATCGAATGCGTAAATCGATGTTGCGCCGAGTCCTTAAGTCCTTTCATTTATTTGCTGCCTGATGAAAACCGCACAAGCGACTCACAATTCAATTTACAGACAGTTGATGTTTGTATACCCTTTGCAGTGGGTGCTTAAATTATGTGAACCAACAGAGCAGAGCGGGGCAAATGACCAAATAGCAAATGATTTGAGTGAAATTTGTATTATTCCTTATGATATTTTATCATGTGATAGTTTATTATGTATTATGTGTGCAGTTAATTCAATTTGGATGATCGTGGCAGTCCATCGATGAGTGCTTATCCTAACTTTGAGATTTCATATATCTCATGAGTGTCTTTAATACTTCAGCTGCTCATCTGTTTCTCACCTCTGCTGTTACTCTAATTTCAGTTCAGTTACTGCAAAAAAGTGTATTTTATCTTCGCCAAGTCCATAATTAATTCGGCTCTGTTATTTATTTCTTCGTTTCTCCGTTGTTTGTTTCGCGCATATGTGCGTGCTTTTTGCGCTATCGAGTGAACTGAAAACGTGTCTTAACGTATTCCTTGCGAGCCCTTAGCCTCGTTATGCATTGTTACAGGCAATTGTCCATGTCGAGGGTTCTTCGCAGCGTCCGCTGATGGGCCGGCGATAGGGCAGCCAGCCAAGTGGCCAAAAGGGCTTTTTAATGCGACTACTTGGCTCGGCTAACAGCCGGTTTCAATGTCAGTGCCAGGGCCTGGGCCAGTGAAAAGGGGTACGGGGCGTGACGGGGCACACAGGTGTGGCACCGCTTAATGAATGAAAATTATATGTCTCGAGTAGCTCCAGAGACAGCTAGTCTCTGTAGTATCACAGACTTACGCTTAACGACATCTGAACAGGTTATTTATTGATTTTGTCGGCAACTACGTGCTCTCACTTGCCGCTGCCAACGCATAAAAGCAACTTTATAATTAAAGCATCAAATGCAGACAAAGCTGACAAACTTATTTGCCATATCGTATGGCAATAAAAATATGAAATTTATATAGAAATCAGTGCAACAAGTGAAACACGAGGCAGCTAGTTAACGGCACTTAAATGATATTTTTTTTTTAAGAATATGACAAATAAGGAATAAATTGAATATAAAATTATTAATAAATCCAGAATATGAATATGAGCATAAATTGAATAAAGTTTTTAATTCAAATGAATATTCAGGTGTAAAGCTTATGGATAAATTGAATAGTTTAACTAAATATAATTTAAAATTGATTCGTAAATTATATCTATTATTGATTGCTGTATAAGTGACAGAGACAAAGTTATCTATATACCTATTCCTATATTTCAATATTTATTTAATTATATTATTAGTTACTAAAATCGTCTATAAATAGGATAGACAAAATTCTCTTTTTCTATTTATTTTTTCTATTTTTTTTTTTTTTTTTTTTCTATTAAGCATATTTATTTATTTATAGTATTTACTATCGATTATTTCTTTGGATTTATGGAGTATATTGATTAAGTGCTCATTAATTAGAACAATATTATTTCACATAGAAATATTCTGTTGAATTTACAATAATTGTAATTTCTTATATTATTTATAATTTTGTATAATTTACAAAGAATATATTTATCGAAATTAATATAAATAGTTCCTTTTTCGATTGACATATCAATCATCCATTATAAAATGCTATGTATATATATGTTTATATGTATAGATCGCTAATAATCAGTTTGGTACATAATATTTAGCTATGGCCGTCGCAACTAACAGAAAGTATATTTTTCGTCAAGTATATATATATATATATATATATATATATATATATATATATATATATATATATATATATATATATATATAAATATATATTTTTTTTTTTTTATCGAAATCTGCATATATAGGGTGAATTATCCAGTAAATCACACTCACTTGTAAAAAATAATTATCATTGCTTATTAATATTTATATTATATATATTTAAAATAAATCTATTCAATATATTTCAAGAAATTGTTATCTTAATGTACTTTAATATTAATAATAATAATAAAATTATTTAATATCCCTGACCTTTAACGCATATCAACAACATTTTTCGAGTGACACGAAACACTCGAAACACACATTTCGTCAAGTATTATTTGAGCAACATAAACTGTCTTGAGAAATTTCGCGACATTGGCAATAAATACAGACTGAAAAGTTTCTTGCTAGCTGAAAGTACAATGACATTTACTGATGCACTGACAGCAGACAGTTTTGTTGTCGAGCAACTTGCTCAAAACTCACATGCCGCACAACATATGTAGCGTATTAACAATGAGAGGAGCCCGGCCTGACAGTAAGATAGAGCACACACACACACACACTCCTTACTCCTCACTCTAGCGTCAAGCTTGAGCAACATGTCCAGGCGACAGACAGGCAGCACGAAGGGAGCAGACTTCAACGGCCAACGTAACGCAACGAGCAGGTGTTCCAACTTATTCATTAAAACAAAAGGAAGCAGACAGTGCAGACGGACGACAGAAAAAGGGGGAAGACAAGAGCACGAGCAGTGGGGGGGTTGGCAGCAACAATCCAAGACACTGCCAGTCAGTTAGAACTTTTGGCTGGGTGCTGCCTGTGCTGGTTAAGATTGTGGTCGACACGCAATTGCCGCAATTTCAACTTGAATGCGCTCCACACACACACACACACACACACAGAGCATCTCTGCTGACAAAAACGACAGACAGGCGTTGCAGCAAGGCGCTTAGAGGCAGTCTCCCTCCTTGGGCGCCCCTCCCCACACCAAGCCGACATCCGCCGCAGTTCATCCTGGCAAAGAGCGCGCCAAGTGCCGCAGCGCCAATTGGAAACTGAATCCGGTTTTTGGGTGCCTGTGCGTTAACTTTCCATGCCCGGTAGCGCTGATTGCTAAGACAACGGCCGACCAATTCATTCAATGCCAGCTGCCGCTGCCACGCTGCCTCCAGAACCTGAATTGCTTCTCCTTCTCTAACCACTTGCCACATCGTTGTTTTTTATTTTATTTTTTTTTTGCATACGATTTGAGCCGCCTCTGCGGGCGATTCCAGTTCAATTTATCATGGCCAAAGTTATGATCGGCTAAGTGCCGGCATTTAGTGCTCCCAGTTTGATGGTCGTAATAAATTGTTCCCATGACAACTCTAATTACTGTTGAGTTTCGAAATGGTTGAGCTGATGTACTCGAAGGCATCAAGTATTCTTGAATTAAGTCGAAGCTGTAACTCTTAGAAGATTTCAAATTATTGTTAATCAATTTTATAAATAACTAATACAAATATATATAAGTATAGCTTTTATGGTATACATTTATTATATAGATTTGATAAAAATAATTTCTTAATTTTTATTCCCCAAGAGTTTAAATAATTTTAATTTATTATATAATTCTTTCATACTCAAATATATATATTATCGAATGAAAATTAATTTGTACAAATCTTCAACCACATTTAATTATATTTAAAATTTTAGGAATTATAGAGCTTAAGTATTCTTAAATTATATATAATAAAGATTTCAAATTATTTTTAATCAATTTTGTAATAAATAGAATAGAAATATAAATAAATATATCTTATATAGCATATATTTTTTTTAATATAATAAAATATATTTCATAAATTTTATTCCCCCAAAAGTATAAAAAAAATAATATTAAATAATTCTTTCATACTCATAATATATTTGATTATATATTATCTAATAAAAAAAATTTTAAAAAATTGTTAACACATTTAATTACAATAAAAATGCTAGGAATTGGTTATATATGTGTAGGAATAACGTATTCTTGAATAAAATATAAGTTATAATAACTCTTAGCTAAAGATAAAGACACAGCAGAACAGATTTATTGATTGATATTAAATTATAAATTCCAATTTATTTCTATCTGTTTATAGAAAGCATAATTCAAACTATGAGAGCTCCAACAATAAATATGAGATCTTTATCGCTTATCAGCAGATTTATAAGCCCAACTTGTCCATAAAATTGTTATTTTAATAATCGCACCTCTGTTTCTATGGCGACACGCCGTGCATAATCAATTGGAATAAGTATCTTATTTATTGGCAACACATAATCGCTGGCAAATTATCATAAATTTTATAAAGATTGACCAATCGAAAAAAGAATCCAATTTATTGTTTTGATTCTCAAAGCATACAAAACTCGATTTTCATACACCTAAATAAAACCACAAAATTATGAATGAAAAAAAAAATATAGAAATAGTTTCCATATGCCAGAACGGAAGCAGGCAGCTTAGAGCGTAGTTAGAGCTCCGAAAGAGGCCATAAATATTGTTCATTTGTAAATAAATGGTTATGAAAAAAGTGGAAAAAAAAACTAGTAATGAAAAGAAACGCAAATAGAAAAGGCACAGCGCACAGCATATAAAGCATTGTCCAGTTGTCCCAATGTTCGGTTCGACTATGGCCATAGCTGCGCCTCGGCTATTTCCTAGACAAACATTAACATGGGCCGCCCCGCGTGTTAGCTATATCTGTGTGTATGTGTGTGTGTGCGTGTGTATGTGTTTGTTTTATTACAGTATCATCTTCCGGTCACTTTGTCATTTCTCCACAACATATTTCAAACAGTTACGACCAGACAAGTGGCCGCTGCGCGTGGCCAGACCATTGCACCCAGGAACTATACGAACGACACTATAACAAGAGCTGGAATTATTGAAAAAACAAGCAAGCAAAGCAAAGAGATAGATAGCAAGAGACTCGCAGTGCCATGAGAGCTACAAACGGATGTGCCATAGACAAAGTCGATTGGTTTCTTTCTACTTCTTCGTCTTCAGTCCATCATTTCGTTTGGCGCTTGTTTATGTTGTCGCCAAGTGCAGCCAAGGTACACTTGTTCTTATATATAAATTTATATTTTTGTATGACGATTATAGTATTAGCTAATCAATATTGCTTATATAATGCAATTATGATGAAAATGGTCGTCGAATACCTGAAAGGAAATGCGAGTTCATGGAATACTTATATGAACTGATTAATGGAGGCAGATTCATCCAAGCGTTTGATTATATTGCTTATTTTAATAAGTAAAGTTATTTTTATATTTAAAAGTGAGACATTATTGGTGCTTTGCCTTTAGTCAGCTAGATTATCGCTTCGGTTTTTATATTAATAATTTTTTTTTATCTTTGCCTAGGGACTGTAAAAGTATCTTGTAAGTTTTGTTATTTTTTTTCTTATTTTTCTCAATTTTATATATTTTACTAGTTTTTGAATGCATGACTTACTTTTTTTTTACATATATGAATATATTATATTTAAAATAATATATAATACATTTTTTTTTAAATCCTATATCAATATACATAAATTAAAGTATAATGAAGAATATTTTGAGCATATACGAATATATGTAAATTAATATATAAATAATAATTTTTTTGACATATGTGAATACACATAAATTAATATATGTATTTTAAAATAGGGACAAATATATTTTTATACTTTACCTTTATTTTATAATATAATTTTTTTTTTTTTGTTATTTTTTGGTTTTCATATATTTTTTGTCATCTTATATTATTATATATTTAAATAGTTTAAGTTGGATTTTATATTTGACGAATAATTAAATCTATTAACATTTATGGGTTGTTATATTTATATTATTATATATTTTATATAATTTATATTATATATTATTATATTAAATATTTTTTCTACCTCATAAATTAACAGAAAAGTGGAATATGACTTGAATTTTAGTTTTAAATTTTGCATATATTATTTATTTTAGATACTCCAATAATTTCTCTCAGTGCAAATAACTGTGCGTGAATTTGCTAAGCGCGCAAAAAACAAAGCGCCAGTGCGGATCACCATCGCCACGCCAGCCGCAGCGAACTATCGACAAAGTCGACGGCCACGCGGCCACTCGCCAACATCATCACACACACACACACACACACACACGCCCAGCAATGTAAGCAGAGCTGTGAGTCGCGACCCACAACGTGCCGCGCAATGGGGCACACGCTGTCCAGTGGCCGTCACTTAAAAGCAGTGCGCCCGGCTGCACAAAGTAGAAGGCGGGGCAGACAGCGGGGAGCAGCAAGACGCCCACGCTAAAGTGCCCCGCGCCAGCCGGGGTAACCGCAGCGCGCTGTGTCGCAACGCGCTTTGAATATGAATTACACAGAGAACGCACACGACTTTGACGCGTTGCAGAAGCAGCAGCAACAGCAGAAGCAGCAGCAGTGGAACGAGCGCTGCTTAACGTTTGATGTATGTTTTGTTGGGGTTTTTTTTTTTTTGTATTTGTTTTTGTTGTTTTTGAACTTTGTGAGTGATCAAAAATGATGATGACATGATTAACATGCAACAAGGTGCACTTTTGTAAGCGACAAGTTGTTTCCGCACCGCATACTGGAGTAAGCGTTCATTATTGGCATTGTCAGAGTTTGGCCGACTTGATTGATTGATTAATTGACAAAAGCAATTGCCGTTACACGCCAATTATGCCTACGAAAGTATTGAAATTTGCATATCTAATGCCACAATGCATGTATTTGATGCCCAGGCCTGCCCAGATGAGCGCACTCATATAGGCCAACAGCACAGTCAACTGCGCTGCTTATGTAGTTCATTGTGTTAGTTATGCAAATGTTGCATTTCCGTTTTCGAGCAACGGTTCCAATGGGTCCCCAATGCAGCTTAATTATTCATTAATTTCAACTTTAAATTTACTGTATGCGTGCTGTTGCCATTGCGATATCCTATAGATAGCCATACACATAGGCATAGGGCATATTTTATTTCAATGTCTATTGTTAATTACTCCGAATTTGTGCTTTGAGCAATTCATTGCGTTTTTAGTATACAAAAATATATAGAATTATGTATAGACTGTATTCTGGGATATGCCAATTGAACACAATTTTCGTATATGGTAAAAAAATGAATTCTAACAAAGTTCAGGCAATTAAAATTGGGAGAAAAAGCCCTAAATATATTTTTTACTTCTTTTCAAACATAAAAATAATATTTTAATATAATAAAAATAATAAAGTTATTCAATTTTCGTTATAATAGAAGAATAAGTTTGCTTCAAATTTGTGATGTGCAAATAGTAATAAATGAAATATTAGAAAATATAATTAATTATTTTCTATAGCTAACTAAACGAAATATTATTCATATTTATTTCTTTAAAACTCTAAATAATACATTTTTATTAAAATCTTTCTATTTGTGTTTACTGAAATATATATATATTTATATATATATATATACATATATATATATATATATATATATATATATATATATATTTTTTTTTTTTTTATCAAATAAAAGATGATTTGTAAAAATATTAAATTCAAATATTTTTGATGTATTTAATTAAATTTAAGTCTTATTTCTAACATTGGTTTTAAAAGTTTTAAATAACGAATTATTCTAGTTAGAATGAATAAAAGAATAATAAAGTTAAAAGTTCGTAATATAATTTTGATTCGATTTCCTTTTTAATATTTTCTACACAGTAAATGAAGAGCATAGAACATAATTAAAAAATACAAAAGAAAAAAAAATAAAAATAAAATAAAATAAAAAATAATAAAAATAAAAAAATGGTCATGTGTACATACTTTCATATGTAAGAAATAGTATATAAATATATTATAATTAAATATATATATATATATAATTAAATAATTAAATATATTATGTATATATATATATATATATATATATATATATATATATATATTTAAAATATATATAATTAAAAATGAGAGTAAAAAAATTTTATCAAGATATAATTTATTATTTTGCAAAAAAAAAAAAATGGATTTTATTTTTTAAATAAATAAGTAAATAAGCTTCGATTTATACATAATATATTTAATTTTTTTAATTACAGGGTATTTACAGTCACGATATAGACACTTTAAAGGGCAACGCCATTTATTGGCTGGTCAGTATCTGCCGCCGGGGAGTGGCTTTCCACATCTGCAGGCTTTTGTCACCATAAATGAAGTGTTGCCCGATTATGAAATAATTATACGCATTGTGTTTGCGTCCGCAAAGGGGATACAGATAGAGAAAGGCATAGAGAGTGAGGAAGAGCGAGACAGAGAGGAGGGGTGACAGGGTGGACTTGGCAAGCACTAGCTTATGAGGCTATTATGATTGGGTCAATGTGTCTGCAGTGCAGCTATTAAAAGCTGACTCTAGCATGCCCTGAGTGTGCTGTCATTTAAGTACACTTTCAGCCATGTCAAGTGAATGGAAAATTCATTCACTCCACATTCACAAACACAGCACACAACATACAACATACAACACACAAAACACAACAATAGCACCGGCCAGCTTCAGTAGTCTCTGAAGGTGAGTCTCGAATGCATTTAAATATAAGAGTTTGATCTACTGCTGTTTAGGCTTTGAGGGAACACCGCCACAATGGTTATTATGTTCAATCCTGGTTACATTGGACCCAATCCGCCTTGCTGTGACACGGACTGTACATGTGAGAATAAGTGTCCGAATACCACGTGCGGGCCATGCCCCGGTCCGACGGCACCTTGTGGCGGCTGTTCCCCAGCAGCGCAGAAGACCCAAATGCCACCGAAACGAGGCTATGAAGTGTGCAACAACAACAAAACTGAGCCGCCAATGCCAATGTCGAATTCAAGAAACCAGTGAAAAATTTGAATCAAGTTGGCTCTGCAGCTGAACCGAGGCTTGGACTAGCTGAGAACACAAAATTTACTTCATAAAAATGTGGCGCATTGACTGAACAGCTTTTATTTTTATCAAATTTTCTGGCCTACAAGTAAGTAAAATAAAATAAATAATCTTAAATTAATGTTAATTTAATTTCAATTTAATTTATTTTTTTTTTTTGTCAGAAATTATTCAGCTCTTGAGGCATGCCGGGCAAGCTGAAACTGTGCCCATGCAAGGGCGAAAGCATGAATCCCTTTTACGTGGGTCCATATCCCGATAAGGCGTGTGGCTCGTGTCCGTATGGCATCTACTCGGGGCACGTGCCATGCGGCTGGCCGGATCGCTGCAAGGGCATGGCCGAGCGGCAGCGCTGCTGCGTGCCAAAAGATGCCGAAACCAGTAAAGGCTCCAGTAAATAAATTTGGCAACTTGTAAATTTAATTTTAAAATTTAAATCCATACAATAAAGCAGAAGACGTTCAGTATAAATTTGTGGTTTTATTTAAATTTCGATTTGTGTGGATATTGCATAACTATAAATTATTTATTAAAAGTAAATAAATAAAAAAAATTAAAAATAAAAATTAAAAAATATATACATATAAAAAATATTATATAAAAAAATTATATATATTATATTTTTGTTTAAAATATTAAAAAAATTTATATATATATAATATAGTAAAAGTAAATATATATAAAAAAAATAATAAAAATCCTGTCAGTTAAATTTAATTTGTCTAAATAGAAATAAATTAAAAATATTAAAATATATTTTAAAAAATATTAAAATATATTAAATAATTTATTATAAAATTCAAGTAGGCGCTGCATTTGCCTTTACATATACTCATTAAAAATAAATTATATTTGTAAAATGTATTGTCCTTAAATTATTTGTCATCTTTGCGCTTGCCAGGGCCGGAGTTTAGCCATCACAAAATAGAGCAGATCGAAAAAAGAAGAAGAAAAACAACAACAAATGGACAAAATGCGGAGTTTCTGGACAGTGGCACATGAATCGCTTTCCCAGGTGCACATTGAACATGGAGCTGGAATGGGTGAAATCGAGCTCATCGACAAGCCACTGATTCAGATCTGGTTGGGACTCTACTACGTGATAGGCACATTTTATGAAGTGATGTCGTACCTGGCCGCTTAATAAACTCAAAAGCCTTTGACTAGACTATCAAAAAAAAAAAAAAAAAAATTATTCAATGTTTTAGGATTAGTTGACGAAATTTGTAATTTTAGGCAATGTTTTGGTAATTGGCTCCGTTAGGCCGTAGATAATAAAAAAGTAAACACGTCCAACCATGGAATCTGTGCACAGATGTGTTGGGGCGGTGGGTGTGATTGCATTGTTTGTCCTCGTGACGCAGAGCACGGCGCAGGTGGTCGTGAGCACCGTGCCCGAACTGATCAATGAAGGCGCATCGTTGGTGAATCGCGTCGCGAAGCTAGGTGGCATCAATCTAATGCGCAGCGAAAGGATCCGTGTTGCATGTGCGACCGCTAAGAAAGCTGGTGGCTGCCTCTATGACATACTTCAAATGTATGCCTTGGCCACCATTAAATGAGTTCGTTATTGAAGTTTGTCTGTTCGTGTGCACAAGTCGACAGTGATAAGTGGACAGACTGGACCGCAATGGCAGCTGAGATACCAAAGGACAAACGCGGCTCGATGAATCCAATATGTATATATATATATATTATATATTAAGTATTATATATCTATACATATACATATACATTTAGCGTCGAAGAAAGCATGCAAAGTTTGTAAAGCAAATTGAGCTTCAATCGAAGCTGGCTTTGCTCAGCTCTCAGCTGCCAGCTCCCAGCTGCGTCTACAGTTTTGCTCATTCACTTTAAATCTTTCGGCTTGTGAACATAAGGAATGAATTGAAAAATTTAAAAACAATTTCATTTCTTTTCGGGTAATATTCACGCATATTTTTGGCCGCAAAAAAAAAAAAAAACAAATTATTATTTTGTAAGTATAAAAATATTTTTATTTATTTTTTTATTGTATATTATTTTAATAATTCCTCTGCAGCTCTCTAGTAGAACCTTGACGTTTACATATATAAATTTGAAATATGTATATCGTTTGCAAATTTGATCCCTTCTATGTTGGACCCTGCCCACCCGGCTGCCTTGTGCCCGCCGGCGGCTGTGCCAGCTGTCGTGGCTGCTGCGGCGGCTGCTGCGGCAGCTGCTGCGGCGGCGGTTGCTGCTAAGCAATTCGCAGCCTCGTGAGATCAATTAACTAAAGTAATTACATCCGCCTCTCACTATTGCCACACAAATGCTAATCGGTTCTTGTGCGCTTCTCAGCTCTGCACGGAATCCTCTCTTTGGTGGCGCTGCTGCATGTGACTGAGTGAAAGTATCTCTGGACAAGGCTGAGGATATGTGTGTCTATGATTAACATCTGCCTAAGTGTTCATTTTAAATTATCAGTATTAAATAAATGTACTAAATTTATTTCTCATTTGTTTTATTTGTGGGATGGAATTAAGTATACCCTGAGAATGGGAAATCATGGGAAATAGGAAAATAAAGTAAATATATTTTTAATCCTGTTCTTTCGTTTGTCTGTCTTCTTGTATGAACGCGTCGATTTCAAAAAAGACTTCTTTCATTTTATTATTTTTTTTCCAATGCCTTTCGAATTTCATATAATTTAAGATTATTTATGTTAGATAAAATAAATCAATTTTGATATATTTGCTTCGATATTTTCCGGATTTTTGGGATTTTTATAAAACTTAATTTTTTATTTGTCAAAGCGAATTCCCATTTATTTTCAAAAATTTGTATATGCTGAATTTCCTTGGTAAAATTTGATTATAATTGCTTGAACATGTATTGAAAGGGAGGAAGCTTGTCACAACTTATAAGCTGTATGCTCTAGAACTAGCCTTGTTCGCTCCTCCGTCTGTTCCTCCGTCGGTTTGTCCACCTTGGCATCCTTCACTGGGTCTGCGTAAATATTATGTATATATTATATTATAGAAATATTCACCTTTTACGCTTTTATGCTATACTCCGATTGAGTTTATCTCTTTTTTCAATGAATCCTTTCATTTTCTTATTGACAATTGTTAATATTCTAGTTCCATTTAAATGGATTAAGATAAGATAGAAAAGTGAAATAATTTGTGGGAATAATAAATACATATACACAATTTGTTATATATTAATGTTTGCAATTTACTCACAATAAAAAATATAAGAAATTTGAGACAGAGCAAATGGATACTTATGTGTGTATGGCAGAATCATTCTCTGAAAATGTAAATTATTTTTAAAAAAAAAAAAAAAAAAAAAGGAAATGATATTAAGAGTGTCTAGAAGACAACTTGTTTAATACTTAAGTTCCCAGAGCAAAGCCTCTTCTACAGCCCCAGCGCTGTCGCTGTGCTATGCATGCGTGCGTATGTATGTGTGTGTGTGTTACTTGCTGTAAATAAGTAAGAGAATAATAAAAGAAAATTAAAAGAAACTTTTACCTACCTTTTATCAGCTCGAAACTATCTCTTAATGGAACACTTCTTAACTAGAGCACTTTTATTTGTGTAGTATAAAAATAAATAAATATCATATATAAATAAATATATTTAATAATAAAATAATAATAATACCATTGAATATTTTCTATTGCACTCTACCTATCCGTCAGAGCTTCTTTAACTATTTAGAAACTAGAAAATAAATTTTAAGCATAATTTAAAAATTATTGAATCAAGTAGGCTCTGTCTATTTCAGTTGCTTACCTGCCAGCTCCTGCTCCAATTTGTTCATTAGTTTTTAAATTTTCAGTTGGGCCGTTAACGAAAAATGAAAAAATAAAACAAGGCGCCAGCTGAGGAATTAATAGACGCATATCTTCGGCCAACAGGAAATACTTGAGTGAGTGAGAGCCTTTGAGACATTTTATTTGTGCATTGCGCTCCCAGTAACTGTGAGTCTCACCGCAGCGAGTTCGTAGTGTAATTATCAAGAGGAGCTCGCTCAAGCTTCAGTAGGATCTATAGGGGGAAATGTATATCGTATGCAAGTTTGATCCATTCTATGTTGGGCCCTGTCCGCCCGGCTGTTTGGTTCCAGCAGGCAGGGGCTGCGGTCCTTGCTGTGGCCCGTCCTGCGGTCCCTGCTGTGGCCCGTCCTGTGGTCCGTCCTGTGGTCCTTGCTGCGGCCCATGTGGACCCTGTGGCAGTCCATGTTGCACATCCTGCCCATGCGGCTGGTAGCTGATGAAGTGGTGAGTCACGATCTGGAGAACTATTTTGATTGTCCTGTTGACCTTTTCTTCTATTGTAGCTGCCACACGCCGAGGCTCGGCTGAAGATATGTTTGGATATTACACCTCAGATATTTTGGATCATTAACGACAATAAAAGAATAATGTAAAATTAAATTTGCATTGCGCTGGATGCTGCGTGAGTCTAGCCTGAGTCATGTTGTCCTAGGTAAGGACTTGCGCTGCTCAACAGCTGTTCGGCTCGACCTGCCACTGCGCAGTCGCGTCTCGAACCAAGTTGGGCCGGCGTAAGGGACAAAACAAAATAAAAAAAAAAAAAAAAAAACATCGAATGTAGAGCATTGTGTCAGGTCAAAGGCTGTGGCATCCACCTGCCTGATGCTTGATGCATGATGCTGTTCTCTGGGACTTGGCCAGCTATGTTTTGTTTTGGCTTAGCGCGATTTATGGCGCGTACAACTACACACACACACACGTACACTGTGGGTATTCCTGCTCCTCTTTAAGTTAGTCCTTTAAGTGTACTCGTGTGTGTGTGTGTGTGTGTGAGCAGGATATTTCACTCTCATTTTGGCATACGCGCGCGGAATTTATTGCGGCAGGTCGGAATTTTCATTGCTCCGCGTGCTTTGTTTGTCGGCAGCCAAGAGTCGCCTTCAAATGTCTTACTTTTAGCAGCCACTGTTATATATTTCTCCTATTTAAAGCAGGCTAACCTTAAATACAATAAAATATAGCTATGCTATCGAGGTAACTGACTGGGTTATAGTTCGAGGCTCCAATACGAAACTAAAGTTGAATTTATGGCGTGGAACATGTATAAATATAAATGTGAAATATATTAATTTTTTAAATAAATTTATATAATATTCAATAAGACATTTTTATGAATGTTCAAGTAAATTAGTATAAAATTGAATATAATTCATATAGTTTTTTTTAATAAATATTACTATTTAAAGGTTAATATATAATTATTAAATCTTTAATAAGCAACAAAATAAATATTTATTTCTTTTCTTTAATAAAATTTTTACATATAAAATGTAAAAAAAAAAAATTTAACATTAATTCTTTTTGTAAGCAAGAAAAAAATTATTTTAATTTTTGTTTTATATTTAAAATTTAGTTTAACATTTGTTTTATTTAATAAACATTTAACTTCTTTTTAATTTTTTTTAATCTAAGAATGTATATTAAATTTTATTAGGTTTTCTTTTAATTAATTATCTTAAAAACATTTTTGTAATATTTCAAATTTAGTTCAATATTTTTTTTATTTAATAAATATTTTTTAATATTTTTTTTTTTAATTTTTTTTAATCTTAAAACTTATATTGAATTTAATTAGGTTTTTTTTAATAAATTATCTTAAAAACATTTTTATATTTAAAATTTAATTCAATATTTTTTTTATTCAATAAATATTTTTTAACTTTTTTTTTAATTTTTTTTAATCTTAAAACTTATATCAAATTTAATTCGGTTTTTTTTAATAAATTATCTTAAAAACATTTTTTTTATATTTCAAATTTAGTTCAATATTTTTTTATTTAATAAATATTTTTTAACTTTTTTTTTTTTTTAATCTTAAAACTTATATTAAATTTATTTAGGTTTTTTTTTTAAATAATTATCTTAAAACATTTTTTTATATAGATTTAATTTTCACTAAAGTTTTTAATTGTTAACCTTAATAACTGCAAGTCAAGCAACGGCAATTATTATTCTTTTATTATTTTGTATTGCTTTTTTAATTGTTATTTACAATGTTTTCTATTAGGCTCCATCAACCGCAATGAAAGTTTTATTCTGATTAGTTTGCACCCACTCCAGTCTGTTGCAGCACGTAGCAATGCTGCAGTGGCGAGAAACAAAATTTGGTACGCTGCAGCTGAAGCCATGAAACTTTTGGTGTTTAGTTAGTGCTCTGCTTAACTGTAATTAAAGGCCTCTCTGAAGAACTATATCCATATACATTCGCACTGGCAAATGAAGCCAATGATCATAAACGGCGTTAGCCGAAGCAGAAAAAACATAGAATTCACGAACTCGGCTCGGCTTTGTTCGGCTCGGTTCGGCAAGGCTCGACTCGTCGCTGTGCGAACTTGTGTGCTTGCAACTTGTTCGACCTGGCTCGAGCTTGCGTGACAGTTCTTAACTCACATTGCATTCGATCTCGAAGTCAGTATTCGTTTAACAATCGCGCCGTGTGGACGTAGTTCGCTTGATCGTTCGCCTCGGCTCAGTTGGGACGTACACGTTTTCGCGATATTTCGAAGCCTGCCAAATAAATACTCAAGCCAGCAAACAGTTCGTCTTTAAGCACTTTAAGTGAATTAAGCATTTTGGCTTCATGTGTGCATAGTTTGTGTTTCAATTGCCTCTGTTGTTTGGGCTTCTTGTGGTGAGCCCTTCTCTGCAAGCATATTTCTCATTTATTGGGAGCCCCGCAACTCATTTGAATATTTTTGCAACTACATTACAGTGCCTCTGCTGTGTGTGTGCGTGTGTTTATGTGAGTGTGTGCGCGTGTGTGCCATGATTAACAAGCGCCTGCCGCAGGAGGCGTGATGTAAACTGACATTTTTTGTAATTTTTCGATTTACATGCCGTTGCACATTGGGTAAGTTTCGAATAACCCAAATGCATAAATATATTTACAGAGTGAATATAATATTTTTTTTTTTCAAAATTTTCTAAGTATGTCAAATTTAAATGGAAATTTGTTTTGGTAGCCAGACGAGCTATCAAAACATATTAAAATATACAAATTTACATTTAAAATTATAAAGTAAATTATGGCATTTGCCTTAAATTTAAATTGCATAAATATTTTGTTGGCAATAAATTAAAATTTAATGCAAATATTGCAGAGAGTGTGAGAACTTGTATATTTTTAAATTATAGAAGAAAATTGTATTTGATTTTGAAGCAGCTTGAAAAAAATAAATATTATTATTCTGCAGCCTGTATATGACAAAACTAAATATATTTTTTTTTTAAATACAATTTTTGATAATTTTAAAATAGCCAGTTTACATAATTCTTAATTAACTTAAAAAGAAAAAAAAAAAATTTAATACTGTGAATTAAATTATTGAAAAATGCTATGCATTACTTTTTAGTTATGAATAATTATTAATTTAAGAGAATGAATATCTTTAAATAAATTATAGCCATATAAAAATAATAATAATAATAATAATTTCAATAAAATACATTTCTTGTAGATTGTTTTTGAAAATTATTAAAAATGTATATAAATCTTTGAAAAATTAGTTAAGTATGGATTTTTAATATGGCAATAGCTGATACTTTATATCACTTAAAAAATACTTATTTTTTAATTTATTCAATGTGAAAACTTGCTTTTTGCTGGTAACACATTTTAACAAATATTGATATTTAAAAAATAAAATAATAATATATGTGGAACATATATTTATATTTATATAAATTTTTTTAAATATAAATACTTTACTAATTGCCATACAATTTATATATTGAAAAAAATATATATATATGTATATATATGTATATATATATATATATATATATTTAGCATATTATGGCTAAAATTTTGTGAATATTAAATCTTAACTTAAATATTTATATTTCTTTAACATTTAATTACTATCTCAGCTTTCTATTGGCATTTGGCTCTCTCACTACCAAAGCTGCTGAGATGCAGCTCGTCTCATTAATTTTATAAGAGCTATCAATGACAGAGTCAATCAAGTTTTTAATGCCTGCTCAGATTTTCAGAGCTCACATTGAAAGCGGCTCAATGTAAAACCTTTAAGCTTTCATCAACTGACACCTGCGCCAATGTCTCAGTTGGAACAAGCCGCAAGATCAATAAATCTATAGCGTATATATATATATATATATATATATATATATATATATATATATCACGTGTCAGCGCTTCCGCTCTGAATGAGGCTTCGCTCTGTGGGATACACCGTCCTCAATTACAGTAAACCGCAAAGTAATTCAGTGCCAGAGCCAAATTGCAGCTGACATTGTGTAGATAAAGTGCGTAAATTTTTGGCAAATCGATTTTTAATTCATTCTCCGTAAAGCACAGGACGCGGCGAGTAGCTCATAATTTGCCACGTCGATGCGGTCCATAAATTAACGCGCCGCCAATTCCCAATTTCCCAATTCTTACGCATAAAACAAATTTTATGGGCTTTGGACTAGCGCGCCAAATGCGACGCCATAAATTCTTGACAGTTTCTAAATATATATAAATATAAATATTGGTTGCCTATATATATATATTGGCCAACAGGTTGGCTAAATAATGAACATAAAATTGCTGTTAAATATTATATGGCTAAACTTGCTGCATGCCAACACCTGTGCACCGCTGCCAAAATTTATATACTTATTAAAATTTTCAATGAAGGGCTAAGTTTGATGAAGCGGCAAATATTTATTTTTCTTTCCCTTTTTTTTTTTTTTTGCTTTAGCTGGTCAGTTGAACTGTGCCTCAGCTGTGGCTGCATGCGATTAAAATATTTCGTTTCATATGTGGTTCTGCTGAGCCCTTTCCCTGTCCTTGTTTTGCTGTTGTCTTTCAACCCTCGCATGCCGTTTGGTTTCTGCTACTCTGCGGCATCATTACCATCAGCATAAACATTATCAGCAACAGCCCGTCTCATCAGCATTTTCATTGCCTCTCGCTTTTGCATAATTTCGAGCCATAAACTCACATAATCCGCAGTCGTGATGACAACTAAAATGGGTAAAAATAGAAAAAAAATAACAACACACAAACACCCGCAGCAGCCAAAGTGTGAAAACTTGTCGCCACACACACACACACTCACACACACGTGTGCTTGTTAAATGTTTTAAAAATGAAGCGCTGAAAAGTTTGGCGCCCGAATGTTACGCATACGCCATGTTGTTCGCAGTTATGGGATGCCGCGCGTCGGCTTATGTCTTGGGCTCTCATATAGTTAATGACATGCAGCTGCTGTTTCACTTGCGGTGGCCTCGCGGCCTCGCGTCGACATACTTATGAATTTTAAGGTGATTCGCGTGTCGTCGGGTTAGGCTTAAGTCCACATCAAATGTAGAAATTTTGTCAAGCATACGTCGCGTGTGCCAGCCTTTGCCAGCTGCCAGCTGCCAGCTGCCGCTCTTCCAGAAGGGTTACTCCAGCGCATCATAAATCAAATCAATGTTGACTGCAGCCGCTCGTAATCAAAATCATTTTGTGGTTTTCAGCATTCGCCTGCGCGCGCTCTCCCCAAAGTAATTAATCATTAAAAGTAATTGGTTTTATGTTTTGATTTGACAGCTGAAAAATTGCAGCTGCGACAATTCAATTCCATTTCCTTTTCATTTTTATACCCTGATCCCATTGAAAATGGGAAAAAAGGGTATAATGTTTTTGTTAAAAGTATGTAACAGGCAGAAGGAGGCGTGCCACACCCCCAAAAGTATATATATTCTTGATCAGGACGACAAGACAAGTTGATTGAGCCCTGTCCGTCTGTCTGTCCGTCCGTCCGTCCGTCCGTCCGTCCGTCCGTCCGTCCGTCCGTCCGTCCGTCCGTATGTATGAACGCGTCGATCTCAGAACCTATAAGAGCTAGAGACTTGAATTTTTTTTTGTTAGGCGCGTATATTGGGCGCGCATATCGAGTTTGTTTCAGAAAATCGATAACTATTCCTGAATATTTGTTATCGATTTAAAACCATATGAAAAAACAGTTATGAGATTATCTTTTTTATCTTAAGAGCTAGAGACTCAAAATTTCGCATGTACCTTTATGTGTATTTTTACCAATTTCGGTTTTTGTTACATTTGGATACCGGCCCCAAATTTCCCCACAATTTTGAAAATTATTTTCAGTTGCAATATATATGGTGTTTGGTCTTTTTGAAAACTAAATCAATTATTTAAATCATATGGTGAAAGTTTCATCAAAATCCGTTGATAAACACAAAAGTTATTAAACAAAATGTTTGGCTAGATCAACAGCGATTGAACTGCAAGCGCACACAGACCAGGTGGCGCTTATACATGTTCAATTTGTATACATGTGCACACATACATGCAAATGCTCGTGAACAAATTTTCTAAGAACCGCAATTGCCTTTGAGTTTGGGTCGAATTGTGTTCGAATTGTTTTTGCTACCTACTTCCAATTGCCGCTCGCCGCTGTGTGTCACAGTCGCAGGCGCTGTGTGTCGCTGTGCGAATATGTTTTCGATTCTTCTTCTTTAATAGTAACGGAACAATTCTTGTGAGCTTGCAAAAGTGAGCTGGTATAATCTTTGTGTCGCATTTGTTTGCATAATTCCTCTTTGATCGACATTCTTAGTACCATTGGCATAGATTTAAGTTGCGTGATATGGTTGTACATACGAGTTATGGACTATATTAAGAAAACTAAGGGGGGGTGGGATTAGGGTATCCCCTAGTCGGGCACGCCGACTAGAGTTTTCTTACTTGTTTTTAATCAAAATTATTATTTTTTTTTTTTAATACCTTCGAGCTGCAACAATGTTTTTTACACCATTTACAAATATGAAAAATTGCAATGCAATTTTTTGCTTCATTTGTGGGCGTGTGCTTGACTGCAAAATGTGCAGTGACAAAGCAAAAACTTTGCCAATATTCTTAAAAAAGCAGCTAAATAAAATAATTAAAAATAAATATTTTATGGCAAAAAAAAGCAAAAACTTTGCCAATATTCTTAAGAAAGCAGCTAAATTAAATAATTAAAAATAAATATTTTATGGCAGCTCAATAACAAAGCAAGCATTTGAAAAAGATTTTGCCTTTTTTTTTTTAATAAATTCCCTTAAAATTTTTAAATAAAATGTAAATTATTTAATAAAAATATATATATATATTCCCTATTCAATAATTTTATGTGTCATAAACAAGTATTCAAATAAAATATTTGTACTTAATTTCAAAAGTTTGTATTTTTTTTCAGCTTCTGTCATTAATTTTAGCCGCGCAAATAAATTTATTTTACTTTTATAAAATGCAACTTTCTTATATAAATCAAGCTACATTTTAATTTGCTCATAATTTATATAAAATACAAATTGAGTATTCTCTTTGGCATTAAATCGTTTCATAATAATATATTATGTCTCTTTTTATAACATCTCCCATAAGCATCTTTTGGTTTTTATAGCCGCCTCACATCTCAATTTATAATTTTATGCGACGCATAAGCAGACGTTGAACTTCTTGCTGAAGCCAAGGCAAAACCAGGCGCAGACAGAGACTAAATTAAGAAATTAAAGTGAAGCCGCCGGGGTGCAATAAACAAAAAGTTGAAATCCCGAATATGAGAACGAAAAACTTTATCAAAATTGTTGACAATAAAAAATTATTAAAAATGCGTTAAAGTATTTACAGAAATGATGCCGCTGCGGCGCGTACCAAACTTGGCTTTCGGCATTATTTTGTTTAAGCAAACGAGCCGGCTGCGAAGTGCTGCGCCCCAACTGGCTGGCTTCACTTCAAAGGGCATAAAACGGCAGCTAACTTCAGCACAAATATACAAACGCGCAAAAATAACAAACAAATCGCGCTGTCAGAGCGCTGAATTATTTTTTCTGCTTCAGTGTCCCGCGGAGCCACTCGTCCAGGGGGCGCAGTAAGAGAATTTATGTTATATAGAATATATTTTTGACGTGTTTGTGCTTCTGTTTCCCAAGTTTTCATTTTTCTGGCTTTTTATTGAAGTATATTTGGCTAGCTAATTAAGTGTCATTTGGCTTGCGCCGAAAGTAATTCGTATTAAATATTTATGCGTCATTTAATCAAAAGCAGCAAATAGACACAAACTCCGGCTCTTAGGCAAGAGCCATCAGCAACTTCTCTCGGGTATTCATTTGATTTGCTTTATTTATTTATCTTTTGTTTATTTAAACATTAAATGGGCTTAGATTTGATTAGCGTCGTGTGTTTATTTTCATATCAGTGTCAGCAATGTGTATGCTTTAGCCAAATGTCGATTTTTGTGCTTGATTTGTCAAAAGAGTGCAGGACTCCATGATATCCTATAGGCTGTTCCGTTTAAGGGATTGTTGTTACATTTACTTAACAAATAAATATATATAAATAAATAAATTTTTAACTTTATTTTATATATATATTTTTTTTATATATTTAAAATAATTTTAAAATTGTTGTAAATAAACTAAATAAATAATCTTAAGTTTTTTTCAACAATTTAAAAATATACTTTATTATTATTAAGTAATTGATTTATAGAAAATACTTCTTTGGGCATTAAATATTTTGTTTTTATTTATATATATTTTTTTTTTTAATAGTTTAATTTTGATAAGTTAGTTTTTAAAATTATTTCTCATACTTAAAATTATATATATATATATATATATATATATATATATATATATATATATATATATATATATATATATAAATTAATTTAATAATATTTGTAAGCTATATTGTAGGCGTTTTAAAACTATTTTCAAAATATTTGTAATCATTCAATTATTATATATTTTTAATAATTTAATTTACTTTAATTCAGCTTACCTATTCTCTGAGCCATTTACAGGGTATACGTGTAATGCCTTTCGCTCGCAATTTATTTGCTTTTCCCTGATTGCTTAAATTACATTTTTTTTGTTGCTAGCCGTTTGCCTTTTATGTGGCCACTCAAATTAAAATTATATACATATATATATATATATATATATATATAAATATATAAATATATATGTAAACATAAGGGCTATAGCAACATCTGAGTACTGTAATTTTCTTGCAATTAAATATGTAGCAGCATTTCGCATTAATAAATTGATTCTTAATTGAAAAACCCAAGCTGAAAGCTGCGCGGTTAAAGGCCTTTTTTTTACAAATGTAAATTCTTTTTAGCCATTTATAAATCATTTTAAAAATACATACACCTTTTTTTTTTATTAAGTATTAAGCATTTTTTTACAATTTTATCTGCATATTTTTATTAACATATAAATATTTTGGATATATTTTTTACTTCATTATTGATGAGCTTTAAGTGTATGAAATGTATTTCGCGTCTTTGTCTATAGTAACCAGATTAAGCCTTACAGCTGCCTTAATTCTCTTTTTCGATGGATCAATTTTCGTTAAGACAATAATGTTCAGTTCATGCCTTTTCCATTGAGTTCCCTGAGTAAACTTTAAATAGCTTTTCATTAGGCTGAACGGCGTGCGATATCAATAGGGCATTAACTTTGCCATTACATTTGCTTGTGTGTGGCAATTGCATAAAAGGCTGACACTCGGCAAAAGTTTGATGCTCGACGAGAGCGCCTGAAGGGTGACAAAAGCACTTCGTTGACAACTGGCGGCAAGCGCCAGTTTGTTGCCAACTGTCAGCTCGTTGTCGAAATGACAAATGGGCGCATTTGCCTTTTGTCAGACAGCGCCATAGATACGCTGGAATCGGCAGTAAAAATAAGAGAAGGCAAATAAACTGTGTGGGGGAAACAAAAGCAAAACAAAAGCTAAAGCAAAAGCAAAAAGCTGCTTTTATGCCACACACGTTGCAAGTCGCTTCGCGTCGCGTCTCGTTGCCAGTGAAAAATCGGGGTATATATTTATGTATTTCTGCACGCCGCCAAAAACAAAAAAAATTTGTCAACATGGATCAATATTGAGGACGAATGCGTGAACAAGTTTTGGCTGCCAGACGGGTAACATCGTCATCCTCACCAGATCTGTGATACGCGCATGAGGAAGCAGCGCTTTCTAGCTTAAAGTATTATGTTTCAGCACATAATCATAATACGCGTTGCCCTTGTTGTTGTTTGGTTTGTTTTGTGTTTTTTGTGTGCGCAACAAAAATCGAAAATCAACAAAAATTGTTGTGCGTTTCCACTTGATTTGCCCGCTCAAATTGCTCGTCAAATTTTGTTCGCCTTAACTTGAATGTCGAAGGAAATAAAATGAAATTAAACAAGTAAGAAAACTCTAGTCGGCGCGCCCGACTAGGGGATACCCTAATCCCACCCGCCCTTAGTTTTTTTAATATAGTCCATAACTCGCATGTACAACCATATCACGCGAATTAAATCTATGCCAATGGTACTAAGAATGTCGATCAAAGAGGAATTATGCAAACAAATTCGACACACAGATTATGCCAGCACACTTTTGCAAGCTCACATGAATCGTTCCGTTATTATTAAAGAAGAAGAATCGAAAACATATTCGCACAGCGACACACAGCGCCAGCGACTGTGACACACAGCGGCGAGCGGCAATTGGAAGTAGGTAGCAAAAACAATTCGAACACAATTCGACCCAAACTCAAAGGCAATTGCGGTTCTTAGAAAATTTGTTCGCGAGCATTTGCATGTATGTGTGCACATTTATACAAATTGAACATGTATAAGCGCCACCTGGTCTGTGTGCGCTTGCAGTTCAATCGCTGTTGATCAAGCCAAACATTTTGTTTAATAACTTTTGTGTTTATCAACGGATTTTGATGAAACTTTCACCATATGATTTAAATAATTGATTTAGTTTTCAAAAAGACCAAACACCATATATATTGCAACTGAAAATAATTTTCAAAATTGTGGGGAAATTTGGGGCCGGTATCCAAATGTAACAAAAACCGAAATTGGTAAAAATACACATAAAGGTACATGCGAAATTTGGAGTCTCTAGCTCTTAAGATGAAAAAGATAAAAAATCATAACTGATTTTTCATATGGTTTTAAATCGATAACAAGTATTCAGGAATAGTTATCGATTTTCTGAAACAAACTCGATATGCGCGTCCAATATACGCGCCTAACAAAAAAAAATTCAAGTCTCTAGCTCTTATAGGTTCTGAGATCGACGCGTTCATACATACGGACGGACGGACGGACGGACGGACGGACGGACGGACGGACGGTTACATACTTTTAACAAAAACATTATACCCTTTTTTCCCATTTTCAATGGGATCAGGGTATAAAAATAATACATAAATAAAAATTACAAATGTTGAATAACTGTTAATGAATTATATATAGTTAAAATTATAAATAAAAAAAATAAATAAAAAAAATAAAAATTGAAAATGTTGCTCAAATGTACATGAATTATATATAACAAGTAAGAAAACTCTAGTCGGCGCGCCCGACTAGGGGATACCCTAATCCCACCCGCCCTTAGTTTTTTTAATATAGTCCATAACTCGCATGTACAACCATATCACGCGAATTAAATCTATGCCAATGGTACTAAGAATGTCGATCAAAGAGGAATTATGCAAACAAATTCGACACACAGATTATGCCAGCA
The DNA here is from genome assembly GCA_035047625.1 of Drosophila mettleri. Taxonomy (NCBI): domain Eukaryota; kingdom Metazoa; phylum Arthropoda; class Insecta; order Diptera; family Drosophilidae; genus Drosophila; species Drosophila mettleri. The sequence goes on from JAWNPI010000072.1 coordinate 6,708,148, forward strand.
CACTTTTGCAAGCTCACATGAATCGTTCCGTTATTATTAAAGAAGAAGAATCGAAAACATATTCGCACAGCGACACACAGCGCCAGCGACTGTGACACACAGCGGCGAGCGGCAATTGGAAGTAGGTAGCAAAAACAATTCGAACACAATTCGACCCAAACTCAAAGGCAATTGCGGTTCTTAGAAAATTTGTTCGCGAGCATTTGCATGTATGTGTGCACATTTATACAAATTGAACATGTATAAGCGCCACCTGGTCTGTGTGCGCTTGCAGTTCAATCGCTGTTGATCAAGCCAAACATTTTGTTTAATAACTTTTGTGTTTATCAACGGATTTTGATGAAACTTTCACCATATGATTTAAATAATTGATTTAGTTTTCAAAAAGACCAAACACCATATATATTGCAACTGAAAATAATTTTCAAAATTGTGGGGAAATTTGGGGCCGGTATCCAAATGTAACAAAAACCGAAATTGGTAAAAATACACATAAAGGTACATGCGAAATTTGGAGTCTCTAGCTCTTAAGATGAAAAAGATAAAAAATCATAACTGATTTTTCATATGGTTTTAAATCGATAACAAGTATTCAGGAATAGTTATCGATTTTCTGAAACAAACTCGATATGCGCGTCCAATATACGCGCCTAACAAAAAAAAATTCAAGTCTCTAGCTCTTATAGGTTCTGAGATCGACGCGTTCATACATACGGACGGACGGACGGACGGACGGACGGACGGACGGACGGACGGACGGACGGACGGACAGACAGACGGACAGGGCTCAATCAACTTGTCTTGTCGTCCTGATCAAGAATATATATACTTTTGGGGGTGTGGCACGCCTCCTTCTGCCTGTTACATACTTTTAACAAAAACATTATACCCTTTTTTCCCATTTTCAATGGGATCAGGGTATAAAAATTAAAAAGTAAATAAAAATAATAAAAATTACAAATTTTGCCTAAATGTTCATGAATTTTTTATAATTATAAAAAAATTAAAAAATTTTGTAAAATAAATAAAGATACATTACAACATTTGTCCAAATGTATATGAATTATATATAAAAAGTTAAAAAAAGTAATGAATTTTATATAAATATAAAATATTAAAAAATAGTAAGAAATAAATAAAAGTAAAAATAACAAATTTTACCTAAATGTTCATGAATTTTATACAATTATAAAAAATTAAAAAATTATATAAAATAAATGAAAATAAAAATTACAACATTTTCTCAAATGTATGTGAATTATATATAAAAGTTTAAAAAATATATATAAAAATAAAAATAATATTAAAAATAATTAAAAATAATAATAAAAATTACTTATAATGCCTAATGAATTATGTATTTTATCAGCCCATATTTAATTATGTTTCTTAAATTTTAAACATAAGATATCGCTTGACATGCGCTGAGCTGAGCTCAGCAAAAAAAACGTCCACCTTAATTTGTATGCAAGTCTGAAGCAAGTCTTATGCATTGCCTTTGCTCTAGATAAATATGAAATGTGTCTCAAAGTGCATAATAAATAAATGATATGCAACTCAAGAAAGTCTGCCAGCTAGGAGTATAGACACGCCGCTTCAATATGCTCTGCATAGAAACTAATTCAGAACATATTCGCTCCAAAGCCCAAAACACTTGTGTCAACAAAGACAATAAAAAAGGTTTTATGCAGTCTGTTGTCCTTGCTGAAAAAAAATAAACAAAGCAAACTGGAGTTGGGAGTGGGAGATGTCCTGAGCTACGACTGGGCGATGCTCTGAGCCCTTCTGCTGCCAACCAGCATACCCTAACTCGGGGTATAAATATCATTTGTCTGCCTTTGTCATGATTTTGATTAGCTTCTCGTCTCTCTTATCAGCTGCACTCTCGAATCAAACAAAACAAAGCGAAAAATGTTTGCGAATTAGAGCAGCGCATATCAAGTATACGCAGCGTGTGTTGGCCGCAAAGCTTTGACTTCGGTCGAGTAGGGTCGGGTCGGGTCGTTGAGACGTGCTGCTCTAATTGCATGACAGACAACTTAAAATTTATAAAACTCAATTTGCTAATTGCTATCAAAATAATGAAGTCTACTTGTGTCTGCTGATGGGGCTGCCAAGCGGCTGCTGCTGCAGTTGCTGCAGCTGATGCTGATGCTGATTGCAACCATCAAGTATCATTCGAGTAATTTAAAGTGCACTCGCACTAGCTAGAGAGCGGCTCTCGGCTGGCGGATGCTACTGCAGCAGCTGAAGTTACTGCAGCAATAAAATCAAGCAAGTAGCTGCAGCAACGGCAACAACAGCAAAAACAACGAAAAAAGCTGGCCAAAAGTTTGCTGCACACGCCGAGTCATACAAATAAAAGTTCAGCTGCAGCTTATGCAAGCCAAAAGTTCACCCTTTGCCATATACACTTGAGGTGTTTGCCCAGAACTTTACTCCAAATCTCTCTCTCTCTCTCTCTCTTTCTCACTCTTTCAACTTATTTTCTGTTTGCTGCTATCGTTGCTTATATATATATATATATACATATATATATATATATGTTTTATGTTCTCTTCTTCTTTTTGCATTGTCCATTTATGTCTTGTTAAGACTTTTATATGCTTAAGTCCATATTTAGTTTTATTTCGTGCAAGTTTCCTAAACTGCTCTGCCAACTAATCCCTAATCTATTGCGAGCTGAGGGTAATACTTTAAACGCTGCAACTGACGTTCCATCAACTCCCTTGTTTGATTAATTTCCCTTCAAAGTTTCCACATACTTTTCACCAAAGGCCAAACACTGTTGCGACTGCTCGAATTGAGGTTTGAGTTCTACAAAGCACAATGCGAGCTTTGTTTCTATTGTCTTGATTTGAATTAGGATTCATTTGGACATGTTGAAAATGTAATTGAAGTTTGCAGTAACATAAGCAAACATGCCATCTGGCAGCCCCATTCAAACGAGTGTACTCTGGCAGCCCCATACTCTTTCTACTTTTACTCTCTATTCAACTTTCAATCGAATCACAACGTTTTACTCTCGCTGGCATTGCATGGCCAATTAAGCTCAGCATAACCAACAGAACATATGCTCATGGAGTCTTGGAGTGTGTCTATGAATACATCTATATATTAATTAAGTTCAATGTCTGAATTTTAAAAAATTATTTTTATTTTCATATATATAATAACTTAATTAAAAATTTTTAATAATTAATAAGTTATATATTTTTTCTTATATATCTATATTTCTAATATATATAAAATTGTAATTATATATAAATAAAATCTAAACATATATTAAAAAAAAAATATATATATGTATAAAAAATATAGATATATAAGAAAAAACATATAAATTATTAATTTTTAAAAATTATTTTTATTTTTATATATAACAATTTACTTAATAATTTTTAATAATTAATAATTTATATATTTTTTCTTATATATCTATATATTTTATATATTTATATATTTTATTTTATATATTTAGATTTTATTTTTATATAATATAAATACAATATATATATAAAATATATTTATTTTTACTTACATATTTTATTAATTTTAATTTATTTTTAAATAATTACATTATTATAATTTTATATATTTTATTTTTTATATATTTTTATTTCATGACATCCGAGTAAGTTTCTTAAAAATCTATATACATTAATATTATTTATTAAACAAACTCTTTCCGATGTAAAAAAAATAGATATGTTTATATATATAACTGAAATATTATCGTAAAATGAATTCTTCGACTTCGAAGGCTGTCATATCTCTAACCACAATATCCTCATCATTGACAATCTTTGACATTGCATATCTAATGAAAATATCAAAACTTAAATTTATTTATGCCAAGGCCGAGACAGGAAAAAATGTCTAATTATCCATAAATTACGAAGCTCATGTAACTAATACAAAAAGCATGTAATAATAAAAATGATGGAAATCTGTATTTTTTTGGTACGCTAATTTGATCTAAATTCACGAACTCATTAACTTAAAATATGCGCAATGGCAATTTGATTAGGGTAATTTGCGGTTGATCCTACGCGACGCAATGCCAATGTCACAGGCGCACTCACACACACACACACACACACACAGACACACGCACACACGCCTAACAATGGAAATGTCTCTCGACATGCTCTGGAGCATATAATCTTTGGTGTAATTTGTTGATGGCTGTGCGGCGTTTATGTTAAATTAATATGCAGCGGCAGCCGAAAGGCAAATTACGTCAATAAATTAGGCGCCGACTGGAAGAGCGGAGCCAAATTCGTGTGGCAAAAAGCTAACAAAGTTGTCTTTGGCAAAATTATGAACAATTGCCTAGCCGGAAAAGTTGCACGTTTTGAGCAACGTCTTTGCACTTTGAATAATTGCACGCACGTTTCAAACGAGTTTTGCGCCTATTTTGGTCTAACTGTTATATTTAACTCGCTCTATTACTTCCTCAGTCTCACTCTCTGCTGTAAGGAGGGAGGCGGCGTCTGGCATGCCCTTGGCCTCGAGCGCATTACGTGTTCGGTTGCCTTAAAAGCCAAAAATCTTTTACGGACCACGCGAATGTCTGAGCCGCATTTTCCACAAAACCCTCGCTAATTTTCAACGAACGAATTTAATTTGCCGCCCGCCAGGCAATTCAATTCTCTTATTTGCCATCTACTTCACAGACTTAACGTTTCTCCCGCTTTCTCTCTCTCTCTCTCTCTCTCTCTCTCTCTCTCTCTCTCACTCTCCTTGGCGAATTTTTGCATTTGTGCGTGGCGAACACACCTCTGCGGCTTGCCCAGCTGGGCGCGTCCTTCATGTTGTGCCAATGTTTTATTCCATTTGCACTCAAGCATGGAGCCTACTTGACTAAAATGGTCATTCAAACATTTTAATTAACAATAAATACCGCAAATGAATACAAAACTATTTTGATATACATTAAATGAATTTTATAAATAAGCTGATCAAATTAAATATTTTTTATAAATTTGAATACTTTGCTTAAAATTTAACTTAAGCAAATATAAATATATTTATTAATTTTAATTAATAGTTACTTTATTTAATTTAATTTTTTTTTAGTTGAGTCTGTTTTATAAATTTTTAACTTGATTTTAATATTAAGAAAATGTATAAGGAATAGCAAATACATGTAATAATTTTTTTTTAGAAATATATAACATCAATAATAATAAATTTTTTTTTTTTTTGGTTCTTTTTTAATTTTATTTTTTATCGTTTTTTATAAAAGAGTTTTTTACTTTATTTTTTTTTTGCAGAAAAAAATTAGTTTAATTATAATCGTAAATTTTGAAGATCCGCGTTTTATTTATTGTTAGATCTTAGTTTTTATTTGATTGTTGAAAATTGCTTAAATTTTTTCATCAGAAAATTCACATATTTCATTTTTTTATTTTCTACACATGATCAGGATAACGCATATAGTAGAGCACAAATAAACTAATATACTCCTAGCAATTTAATGAAAAACTAACAAACGAAATGTAAGAGCGAATAGAGAGTGAGGGAGAGAAATTCACAGGCAGCAATAAAAAGAAAGCTGAAAAAGAGAGAGTGAGAGAGAGAGAGAGAGAGACAAATACAAAGCCTTGTCAGCTGAACCAAGTGGAGCAGGTGCAGCACTTGGAGCTGCCACAAGGCAACACAAACCAAACCAAGAGCTAAAGAAACTCAGCTTGAAAGCACAAAACATTTCATACAACGCCGGCAGATGTAAGAATGTGTGTGTTTGTCGCCTGTAGTGGTTGCTGGATCCATACTGGGCGAACGAAATACAATTTTGGGCAAAGTGTAGCGGAAACATTGCGGTAAATACTTTAAATTTAATACAAGTGGCAGCCAAGTGCGCACAAGGATACTTCGGCCGGCCATCGGCTGCTTTTGGCCGCTGGCCCGGAAAGTGTTTGGCCAATATTTTCATAATTAATGGCATGTGCCATTGAGTGGCATGGCATGGCATGGCAAGCAAGGCATGTAGTGGCACGCCCATGTATGCGAGCGAGCAACAAAATAATTGCAAACTGAGGTGCGATGGCACTGCGGTCGCTCGGCCTGAAAGTGAGGAATTATACGTGAAACAATGTCACTGCCGATGCCTGGTTAATTGTGTGCGCTCCTCCGTCTATAGAAAACAAAGGCTTGACTGTAGTTATTTATAAGGCGATTAAGTAGCAGACAAATGAAAGCAGTTCCACCCACGTTTTCCGTACTCAGAAAACAAGTCAACATGAATATTCATTTTATTTAAATGTAATGCAAATGAATGTCGAAGACTTTAATTCCTTGGGATGAAAGGAGTTTTAATGCTGAAAAAATTGTATTTATATAAATGCATATGTATATATACATATATATATAATTATATATAGAGATAAAATGAAAAATATTGAAATACAGAAATAAAAAAAAAAGCAAGCTAAATATTTAGTATTTAATTTATTGATTAATTTTGTTATAAGCATTAATACATATAATAAATTAACATAAAGAAATATATAAATAATATTTTATGAATCACTTTTTAAATAATTAATAATTAGAGGAATCAATAAACAAATGAATAATTTAAATAAAAAAAATTAGAAAAATAGTTTTATAATAAAAGAATTAATTAATTCAATGATTAAGTAAACAAAATATTATAATAATTAATATAAATTAAAATACTTTAATAATGGAAAAAAAATAAATTAGTGAATTTATTAATTATATAAAATAAATTAGTTAAAATAACAAAGTAAAATATTAGTATTTGATTTAATATTAATTACATTTTATAAATGAATAAACTTGTATAAAATAAATTAGTTCCAATAACTAAATGAAATAAATTAGTATAAGTATAAGTAATATGAATAAATAATAATTAAATTTAATATAGAGATAAAAAAACAAATATAAGAAAAGCCGATTGAAAATATTTAATTTTAAATAAAGTAATGATGCATGATTATAATGATGAAAAATATAATAAGGCGATTGAGTTAATTCAAACCTAAAGAGCAGTTCAATTTGTGAAGGCGCGAAGGCTTTGAAGAGCTTTTCCATTCAACGAATTTGTTAAGCCGCAAATATGCAATTCAAATTATTAGAATAGCAATTATGTGAATAAATTTATTAAACATTAATTACGAATAATCGCGGCCTAATTAGACGGCTATTTAAAGTTGCAATTACGCGCAGAATGTGCTATTTATAATAATAAGTGAGAGAGCAAGAACTCTGGGCTGGGCTTAAGATGCTTTTAAATAATTTCATTCGAAGGTTATTAAAATTTCATAATTGCCTTAAATGGCTGCTGGCAGCACACCCCGCACACATACAGTTAGCCAGAGTTTACAACGAAAATAACAGTAACCACAACACGGACGAAGGACGAAGGACGAAGGAATGAACATAACAGCCAGCTCAGGCATCGTTGTCGCTTATCTATGTGCATAAGTTATGAGGCACAGCCGCAGCCACAGCCTCGGTCGGACGCTCCTCGTTAAAGCGTGTTCAGTGTCACGCCAAAGCATGCCCCGGGCAAACAACCTGTGCCGGCATCCCTACCAACCCCCGCCCGCTTTGTCTCTTACTCTGCCATTCGCTTTGCTTTTCAATCGTGGACACCGGCCACGGTCAACGTTTGCTGTCAATTTGGCGAGGCATTTCACGTGGCATCGCGCTGAGCCGTATAACATTTTGCATATTTAAACGCAGCGAACGTAGCGAAATAAAATGTTAACTTGCAAAAGGGAATACATTAACACATCCTTACAATTAAGGACATCAAGGATCAACAGCAGCAGCAGAAGCAGGCAGCCAAGCCAGCTAAAGTCCCCAATGCACTTACGAGTTACTCGAGTCATCTCTCTCTCTCTTTCTCTCTCTCTCTGTGTGCGTGCGAACGCCATTCGAATGTAGCTGGCTCAAGCTGTGCACGGCGCAAAGCCATATAAAATTTAACATACAAAGTGGGCCGAAACGAGGCGTGGCCGTGCACCCGCATTACGCCGAGTCGATTCAAGTGACCACAGAATGAGCCGCCTCCACTTGCACAGTCAAGCAAAGCCACACCAACCCAAGCCAAGCCAATCCAAGCACTGCAACTGCCGTTAAAGGACTCGCTCTGACCGCATCACAAACTGCAAACATTGTGTATACACGAACCCATAGATGCATTTGGGTACTGCGTAGCGATATTGGTAAGCAACCATGCTCCATGGCCCGTGGCAGGCACACAGGCGTCACCAATGCTCGCAAAGATTGTTGCGCTTCGCCGACTCAATTTTTTATGTCTTTGGGGGTAGAGAGACCTAAAGTAGGTAAAGCTTGTTTTTTTAAAGAGTATATGCAGCAGTTTGGAAAGTATGAGCCAATGCCGTCTATAATATTTTTAATAATTTATATAAATGAGAATATATATTTTTACAGTAGTTAGCGATGCGATAATTAAAGATATTTTAGATTTGTTCGATTCTTGTAGCTTTTATCTGTTTATTTGATGGAAAAGTTTCGTTTCATGCACTTTCAAAACTCTTAAGAAATATTTTTATTAAACATGACATTTTTGCCACAAACTCCACAACATTTTTTTTTGTTATTTCTTTCAGCCTAATCTTTGTTGTAATTTTTAACTGCTTCATTGCGTTATTTGAGAAACTTAGTTGTGGCAACATGTTAAAATCAGAAAAAAACCAGATCTATTTTTTTTAAGCCAAAAATCGAAGAAGATCTAAAGTAAAGGCAAGCAAAATAATATACAACATACAAAATTTTTGACACAAAGCTCATAAGTTCTAAAATAAATCCAAAAAAAAAAAAAAAAAAAAAAAATGAAGATAAATAAAAGAAAAATTTAAATATGGAATTACTTTTTAAAATCAGCTTGTATATCCATCTGATATTGATGATCTTATTTGACATGCATTCGATAATTTTACATCAAATGGCATATATTATTAAATATATTAATTATTCACTTGTGTTAAGTAAAAAATAATAATATTAGTCTACTCTAAGCGATTATCAGTGCAAAGAGCTCTCTAATCGCTCTTCATATGCTGGCACTTGGAAAGCAACTTTAAATCTGGACTGAGTTTGGGCTAGACTGGACTCTTTTCAAATGCCAGCATATTTTCTAAATATTAAATAGTTTAAAAATAGTTAATTAAGGTATAACAATTCTTATGAGAATTGAGAATATATAGAATTGTTTCCTAACTCTTAAATTTGCTCTATTTTTTATACTATTTTAAAAACCTATCTCAACAGATTTTAATCCACATTTGTTCTAAAAATATTTTCAATTTGAAAAATGCTGTTCATTAAATGAATTGTGTAAAACCAATTTGTTTAATTTGCTGCCAGTTAACACCAGCCAGTACATATTTTTTCATGGTTGCTAAACTATTTTGGCTTAGAGTTGCAAGTTTCCGATTAGACTTAGCCGCAGCAGCCGCAAGTGCTAAATTGTCAACTAAAGGCCAAGTTGGTTGCCAGCAAACAAATTCAATTAATGCTAAAGAACCTATACGTAATACGAGCCAAAAATATTCGCATATTCGCTTCGCTGTAGCCACATTTTGCATCTTGTGCGTGTGTGTGTGTGTGTGTATTGGATATGTGTCCAGGATATCGGGCGAGGTTGGCTGCCAGTCTGCTTGGCTGACCATTTTGGCTATCTCCGGTCAGTCTCAGTGTCTGTGTGGCGGGTGCCAGGCCATCGATTGGCATTGCCAATGGCCACAAAACTTTGTTTACCGTTGCTTGGACATTTTGCAATCAGTTGAGGGCAAAACTTTGCAGCAATATTTATGTCCTTTACACACTTAAAAACCACTCTCTCGCTCTCTCTCTCTCTCACACTGCTGCACACACACACATACTCATTCCCATATAGAGCAGTTAGCACTTTCTAATGCATTTGTGACCTCAATATTTTCGAGATTTTTGGCAACGCTATTTGGCTAGAATCTGCATAGTTTAAATATAATTTAACTTTGATTTAAGCTTAAAATTTCATTTGCCTTTAATCAAAATTTACGGCAGCAACGGAAAGCAACGTAAAAAATAACCTCAATATTCTTGCTGTTTTTTACCATTTTTTTTCTCTCTGCTTTTCCATAAGCCAACTTTGATGGATGACCGAAATGGGGCTTGCCCACTTCTAATGCAGCACACTTCCGATACGTTTGCGCCGGCCAACATAACTTTTCAATTAGTAATTTAAATCATAATACTAGCAGCTGACTCTCCGACCTCTCGGACCACGTCACCTGCGCCCTTTCATGCTCTAGAAAATTTGCCACAATTTTGTCGAAAATGCAACAATATTTTGTTGTTTGTTATTTTCTGCAGCTGTTTTATTTACTTATTTGCGGAAATATTGCGCTTCAATTCAATTGAAATAAATTTTATTTGGGTCACGCGCACACCAATGCAATTTTCAGTTATTTTTATATATTTTATTTCTTGAATTATCGAGCTTGAAAAACGACAAATCGCCTGGCGGCAAAATGTCGTATGCATAAATTATATTAATAATTAGCGGCTAATCGTCCGTGCCTTGCATGCCACATCGATTTCAACACGAAATCATGAATATGAAAAAGAAAATAGATATATGAAATTTAAAAGTTATGCTAATGAGCCGCTTGGCCTTTGGCTCTAATAAACATTTTTTATTTATTTTTATGCAATTAAATACATTTTTGAGACAAAGCCTGAAGAATTGCATTTTGTTTAATAATTCTGATTTTTTTCTCAATTTTTTATTTACACTTAATTGATATTTTTTTATTTATTTTTATACAATTTAATGACTTTTTGAGACAAAGCCTGAAGAATTAAATATTTTTTACTAACTCTGATTTTCTTTTTAATTTTTTATTTGCACTTAATTGATATTATCCAATAGCAACCGCCACTTATCATGCTGCACATGACGCCTTCGCTCCCACATTCAGCAAAACTTTTGCGTTCGCAAAATATTTGCACAAATACAAAAATTCTATTTCAATTTTGGGGCCATTAGTGTCGCCGTTTAAATGCGGCCACCAGGAGCAGTAAAAAAGAAACAAAGTTTTGTTTTCACGCTTTGCCATTAAAGAAAACAGTCGAAGCAAAAGAATAAAAAAAATAAAATGAAAAACGAATAAAAAAAAATGGCAAAGTAGCAGTAAAGTTTTTCGGTTTCGTACCCCACAGCTGCCATGCTTCAAAGTCCGTGGTATTTTTATACATTTTCTTCTTGCATGGCCATTTTTCAACCGTTGCTGCTTTTTGCCAGTTTTGTTTGTTTGCACAAGAAAAATTAAAGGAAAATACCGGCCGAAATGAAATTGAACTAAACCGACATTCGCACGACCCAATCAAAATTCAATATTTATCTGGAACATGTCTGTAGCGCAGCCACGATAATCATTGCAAAATACGATGAAGAATAAGCATCTATGATTTTTGGTCAACAATTTGAGCAACATCAAATGTTTATACGGTTGCGCAGTGCTCACAAAATTAGAGTTTCTGTGGCTAAAAACTTTTGCCCACATAAGTATGCAACAGTTTTTTTAGCTCTTGCGCCGCAACTTCCGCCGCACAATGCTCTTTAATTTAATTAAAAATATAAAGACATACATATATATATATATATATGTCTATGTATATATATATATATATATATATTTCTTGTTGTTTGCCAAAAAGTTTGCTATCTAAAAAATATGACTAACGATGTGCAGAGGCAGAGGCAGAGGCAGTGGCAGAGGAAGGAGAGTGGGAGCTGTGAAGCTCTTGTAACGCATTGCCTAATAGAAAGGCGCACGCAGAGGCAGCAGCAGACACGCTTACTGTTAGCCCACTAAGCCAGCTTCTATGTGGTGGTGGCTGGTGCAGCGGGTCATGTGGGTCAAGTGGGTGGGTCAAGTATTAGCATTGTGAGGCTACGCAAGGGTCGACTCACGGTCTCGTTTGGTCGCTCGGTCTCTCCATTGTTGTTGTCCTGGCATGGGTTAAGTGGTTTTTAATGAAAGTTAGAAGCCGCTTTAATGAAACTTGTTGTTGCTAATTGTGTTACGTGGCACAGTTGAGCAGCTCATCCCTGGCCAGCCAGCACAATCCCTTTAAAACTGTTTTTAGAATTCATCTGCAACTTTTTCCGCAACGCTCGAATATGAAACCGATTAAAAGTACTTGCTGGCGACGCATCATTAATCGTACGGCATAATCACTTTAAGCCTTTAATGATAGCTTATTGTTGTTATGCTTTTATTATTATAAATTCTTTTATGCAATCTGCTATAAACTAAAAGCGCTGACAATGAACAATGCAAAGGGCCATGCATAATTTTTGGGTATTCGCTTTGTTCGCTTTAATATTCGTTTGCTTTCGCGATGGTATTATGGACCCAAGCAGACAGTTGTAAATATATAAATATATATTTTTCTTTCATTTCCATTTGACTTTCTCTCTCTTTCTGTCTGTCTCTGTCACTGTCGCTGTCTCTTTGTCTCTCGCTTTGCATTGCGCGTTTTTTTGTTGCCATTTTTTCAGTTGATTTCCTGACCCCTGACTTCCTGATCGGAATTCTGTATTTCCGTTACGTCCATTACGCTCTTAAATGCGAACTCGCCTTTGTTGTTGAGTTCTCTCTCGGTTTTTTTTTTTTTTTTTTTTTTTTTTTTTTTGTCTGTTAACTTCCCACATTTATTATTGTTGCTGCTGCTGCCTTGCTAAGCAGCTGGCATTGGCTCTAGAAATTCAATTTTCCTGCGGGAAATTTCAAATTATTTTCAACCAGCACGCAAAAAAAGAATGCTGAAAATATTTAAAAAAGGTAACGCGCAGCTAACGGAAATTACTGCTGCTTTGATTAAGCTAGTTATTATTTAAGGAATATTTATTTAGTAGCTAATTAAATATGGAAGCACTGCTGATGCTAGTCGAGAGCTGCCTTTTGGCAATTTTAAATAATAATAATAATTTTACTCTCCTGCATAATGGGTTACTGAGTTACAGACTTATGTACATTTAAGCGAAAATATAAAGAGAACTATGCTGAAAAGTATGAACAGAATTTCTCTTTAAGGTGTGGGCTGCCCAAACAAGAGCGAGACAATTTCCGAGGGCTATATTGCAGCTGCTTTTTATTATATTGTTAATATTAAACTGTTAAAAAACTTTGAGGGCTTCACCATTTAATCATGGATTGTCTTTTATATGTGGAGTATTTTGAAAAAATGCAGAAAAATTTATACTCCTTTACCTGATGTAATACATGCAAGTAAAGCAGAGATTACTTAGTCCAATGCATTAAGAGCGCTTAGTACTTGATAATAAAAGCAACTACTTAAACTCTTAAGTTAAGTACTTAAGCAACTCTTTAAGCTTAGATATGACAGAGCTCAAATGAATCATTCAGCATGCTTCATTCATTATGATTAGATCGAGTGATTAAAAGTTTGAGCTTATGCTGAAAATTTTATTTTAAAATGTTATTAATATAATTATAAACAAAAATATAAATATAATTATTATATAATATATTTATTAATAAAAATTGCATTTATAAAATTATATTATAAAATTTCTGCATTTGCAATAATCATAAATTAAGTTTAAAAAGTTTTTATAAATTTCTTTTACTTTTGCTCTTACTTAAAGAAATTTTATGCATTACAATTGTTTGCCTTATCAAATATAATAATATCTTCTCACAATATTAATTTTATTTTTAATTTTTTTTTTAAATAATTAAAAATAACTATGAACATATTTTCTGCAACATTTTTGGCTTACTTATGCCGTCGACGTAGGTCAGCTCGCTTTTAGCTATAAATACTGCCTGATGGTTTCACTAATGATAAGAGCTTATTTTGGTTATGTAAATGTGGAACATGCCAGCTTACAGATTCTCACTTTTTTGCTAGATAATTCTAGATAAATGTTAAATTATATTAATCAGCCAAAAAAAGCCTAAATTTTTCTCTTTCTTGCTCATTTTGTTGTGCTGACAGTGTCATAATTTAGACTCAAATTAATTTACTCAGTGTTTGTAGTACGCAATGCGGTATATGGCCAGATTCATCTGCTTTTCGCTCTCACCTTGGCTGCGGCTAACGGTTTTCATTCCCAGCTGAATTCCTTCCTGTTTAATATGCCCAACGTTTGGGCTCAACGCACAGTGATTTTAATTAACATTTCTGATTTTGTGGCTTAGCTGCCTGTCGCTGTCTTTCCATTTAAGTGCGCATGTGTGTGTGTGTGTGTGTGTGAGAGAGTTTATTAGCACACCTGTGCACACAGGTGACATAGGTCTTGAGCCAATGTGCCGTGGCTTGGGCTTTGTCTGCGGCCTGCCCTTAAACTTCCTAATTAATTGAATTGCTGCTTGTTTAATTAGCTGTGCAAGTTTTTATGATTAAGTTTGCGTTAACAGTTGAGATCTTAATTCAACTTAATTAATGTATTTTGAACACCAATTCTTATCATTACAGCTATAAACGTAACAAGTAGCTTGTGGCCAAAATATATTCTACAAATAGGTAAGTTAACAGGACGCAAACAAATGCTTGTGAAACCTGTTAATAAATACTCTGAGTTTAATGATGACGAATAAATGTTGTTGATATTGACAGGCTTTAAAGGAATTAGGTTTGAATATTTATATAACCTGCAGCATTATTGTGGGTATATTGTTTATATTCATGGCTTCCATTATTAAATAGAGTTTTTAACTAGATTTTGTATACTTGAAAGTGCATATTCCCGAATAAGAGCACAGCTATGATTTCAATAAATTATGACAATTTCCTAGAAATAGAGGCGTTGTTGTCTAAAAAGGCACTTGATGGAGTATTGTAGTCTATAAATCGGCTATTCGTTGCTGTACGTAGTGGAAAAGCACTAAAGCGAAAAACAATAAATCCTACCACATAATTCCTTCGTCTCCTCTGTCTATATATCATATACAAAAGCATCAGAATTACTAAGAGCAGCAAGTCTCTTCTCTTCTATAGCACACGATTGGCATATAAATATATTTTATCCCATGAAATCAATTAAAGTCGCCTCAGTATCAGCTATTTCAAAATTTATCATATTATATCATATAAGTAGAGCTTTAAAACTATGTATTCATATGTATTTATATCTGTTTTGATATATATATTAATATATTATATGGTAACGCCAAATATTCTTACTATTCTATTATTTTTTTTTTAAATATATAAATTTATAAGTTGTACTATAAAAACTTAAAAAAAATATCAAAAATAAGCTAAAGAAATTACAAATTATTTATATTTTACCTTAATTTTAAGAATCAAAGTAAGAACGCAAAATGTGGGCATTTCCTTTGTCTCTTATTATTTAAGTTTTTTACTTAAATTATAATTCGCTGAAATCACAAAAATAAAATATAATGATTTTTTATAATATAGCAAATAATTTTTTATAAATGCCAAAAATAACAGAAATCCCTTCAAATTGTTTTCCGATTTAAATAAACTTAATTTTGCTCTTAGTTCAAAGCAACACTTCAAGCATTTACATCTATGCGAGCTCAAGGCTGAACTAGTTATTGTCGATGACATTTATACATATATTTATGTACATATAAATCAATATATATGTGCATCACTCAGTTGCTCAATCATCTATACATATACATTTTCATTAGTTGTTTATATATATCTATCCATGCGACGCCATTCAGCTGACAGTTTGCATTGCTTTGACAGCGGCACTCAAACATCAATCAGAGCATTTTTCAAAATTTTCTATGTATCCTTTTTTATTTATTTTTTTTTTTTTTTTTCGATATATCTTTGATTGATTTATTTATGTTGTTCGTGTTTTTATTTTTGGGGTTTTGCTTTCGCTGGCTTCATTTGATGAGCATGAAATATGCATTGGCTTTGTGTGCAGCTTTTATTATTGAACTGGAGGCGTGTGTTTCTGTTCTGTTTTATTGTTTTACGAATATTTGGCTTTTATGGTTTTTGAAAAATTTTAATGATTCATCTCTATCTATCTTGGCTTATGGCACTTCATGTATATATGACTTAGTCAGCAAGAAAAAAAATAAAAGGTTTCGACTGTAAATCAACTGAGTCGATGTTTGGCAAACAACATTTGCTGACCGTAGCTCAAAGGCAAAGGGCAGCAGACATAAAAATGAATATGGAATCCAATACGAAGGAGCACAAAACAGCTGCAGGCCAGGCAATCCGAGCTGTGTGTGTGTGTGTTGATATCCTTAATCAGAGCTGTGTGTTGTGGAAATGAAATTATGAGTGCGCCTATACATAACACCGAGAGACATATGCACATAAGTATGCCAGAAGCAATAGAGGACAGTGCAGCGAGCCAAGAAGCTGGGCTCCGCCTGCCTAACTGATGAAGTTGATAATGATGAAAGGAAATAGATAAAATGAATGCCAAAGACGCAACCAACTATGGCGATGGCAAAATAAATTATGAAAAGAATGTTTCACGCATGTGCATAAGAAAACGGGCGTGAATCCACACATACACATACACACACATGTATATGTATTTATATATATGTATGGCTGTCTGTTCGCCTGCTTAATTAATTTGATTTCGTACATTCAAGTCAAGGAAATGCAAGGAACTTGAGCAAAAGGCAGTTAAATTAATTGAAAGGCAGCCAAAAACGAAAAGCAGAGAACAAAAATTCCGCGATTGCAACACATACATAATTTTTCGAAAAGGAAATGCCATGCGTGTACGTGTGTGTGTGTGTGTGTGAGTGTAAAAACTCATTGAACTTGCAGCAAAAAGAAAAGCAACGACAGTTTTGCCGTTGTTGGCCCAAACCGTGTCGACATTGGTAATAAAGCGCTCACTAGCAGTTCGTATATCCTGCCTGTACCACATCCGTTCCTGCATCTCTGTGTGTGTGTGTGCTCCAAACGAGGTTAAGAGCTTAATGAGTGAGAGTACTGTAGTTGACATATGATATTTTTTATGTGCCTCCTCCACAGCCTTGGGCAACAAGAGTTTGCTATTACCATGCAGCCGAGCAGCATGTCCTTACAAGGTAAATGCGAAGGTTTTAACTTAATTAGTGCATACACTAAATGCGACATAAGCTCGCTCCTCACTTTTGTTCATAAAAACACCAGAAACTATATAACAGCTATTTGTCAAGATTTTTTCATTTAGTTTTCACCTATAAAAATAAATGTGTTGGACTCGAGCGTAGTTAGTGCGAAACGACTCAAATTGAATTTCTACATGGAGTCGTGTCTAATTATTAATACGTTTATTGGGCATCATCAGTATATAATGGAAGCTAAATTTTAGAGAATATATATATAAATATATATATATATATATATATATATATATATATATATATATATATATATATATATATATACGTCTAGTCTGCAATTTTAAGAAGTTTTATTTAAAATAACGTTTACTAAAAAAAAAATTAATTAAAACTTTTGTATTTATGTTATCGCACCTATATATAAATCATTCTTTATTCAAATCAAGCAAATTTCTATATGCTCAATCATTATTCATATACATTTCTTTACTTTCGCTCTAAAACCAATTTAAATCGAGTTGAATTTCTCAAGAGAAGCTGCTCTGAGCATATTAAAAGAAATAAATTAATTCACATGATTTTTAGCTTAGCTTTTTCACTCGCCTTTTATTGAGCTGATTACAATGAGCGCTGCAGAAAATAATCTTCATTTATTTATTACTAATTTGTATAAAATGTAAATATAAATATATATAAATATAAATATATATATATATATATATATATATATATATATATATATATATATATATATATATATATATATATATATATATTTATATATATTTATATTTACATTTTATATATATTTATATATATATATATATATTATATATATTATATATATTATATATATATATATATATATATATATATATATATATAAGCTAGTCTTATTTGCATATTTGGAAAATTTAGCTACAGTCGAGTTCATTGAAATATTCGCTTAAGATCGGAGCATAGTTTATCTGTACATTTTCTGTATATCAGTATTTGAGTGTACTTTTCTTTTACTCTCTCGCTCTTTAATTGAACTTGAAGTATTCTCTGCCTTACACTCTTTTTATCTGTATGCGTCTCTTATTTTCTCTGTGCTATTTTTTTCTCTCCTCAATTTTTGTTATTCTGGCACTTGGCTTAGTTTGATATACGTTTCTAATTGCCCCTTTCTCTCTCCATATTTATATAACTTCCTCTCTTTCTCAGTCTGTGATTATGTTCCTCTGTCAACATCTTTAGCTAATTTTCCTGTCTCTCACTCTCTCTATCTCTTTCTTTATCTAATGTAATACAGCAATAGTTTTTGCTTTCTCTCTCCATTAAATCTTCTGCACTGCTCTCTTGGCCTTTCTCACTTTGTTTCCCTTACTCTATCACATGCTCTCTCTAGTTTTTCTATCTTATTATCACACTATTTCTCTCTCTGTATTTATCATTCTATATTTTTCCCTCTTTCTTTCGTTATCTAAGTCTGTATCTCTATATTTTTATTTATTTTATTTCTACTTTTTCTTCTATTTCACTCCGTGTCTTTGTCCACTCATTATTCCTTTCGCTCCGTCTATTTTGCATGTCAGCTATAAAGCTGCCCAATTTGTATGTGCCATATCTCTCTATTTGCACTGGTTTTGTACATGTCTCCATACGTGTGCATTGCCGTCTAGTGCTCAGCTCTTTGTCAATTAGTCAAAACAAGCCAAAAAGTTATGCAGTTGCCTTTGCCGTGTCCATTGCTGTTGTTGCTGCTGCTGCTGCTGTTTGTTTACTGCCACGTCAAGCGCCGGGGAGCGTGACAAACAACATGTAAATACCGACAGCAAACACGGACACACACACTCGCACACATATGGCTTGCAATTTGTAACAGTATTCGGGATTGTTAACCGCTTCTGGCCATTGTTTAAACGGCCAGTGGTGCTGTGGCAGTGAGTGCTGCTGCCATATTTGCAGTTACTGATGTCATTAATTGTTGCATTTTGCTTTTGGCTTGTTGTCTGCTCGCTTAACGCCACGTTAAGCACGCTTTTTTGTTGCCACTTGGCTAAAATTGTACCGGTTACCGGATTGAATTGCAGCTGCAGCATTACCTTGGAGCCCTTGCTACACCCCCGTTGCCATATCAGTTACGTTAACACGCGCTCTTGATTTATTAGCGAGACGAGGCGAAAGTCAGCAGCAACGGAGCAGCAGCAGCGGCAGCGGCAGCAACTACGGCAGCTACAGCAGCACTTTAGCCACTAACAGCTTTTGCTTAGCTAGACAGTTTTAATTAAATTTGATTTAATAATTCAGCAGCCAGATTTTTGGCGCTTGCCAACTGCGCGGCATCATGGCCTGCCCAAAAATTTATGACGAAGAGTGCGCTGCATATTTTACAGACAGCTACGTCAAAGCAGGGCTCAGCGCATGCCACGCAGTGCGGCACGAAAGTTTATCTAATGAGCAGCTGAGCCAGAACTTAAAGAGTCTGCAAGAGTGAATATCTAAGTTATTCAAAATGAGTTATTTAGCAATCATTTTTAATTTATTTAATACGAGCTGTTTTTTTTAGATATACACACAAATTACAATTTTTATATACATCAATTTGTTGAAAAAAAAAATGGATTTTTGGCTTAGTTTTTTTCTATAAGAATATATTTTTTTAATAATTCTTTTAATTTTCTTTTATGTACAAATATTAAAATTCATAAATATAAAAATATAATAAATAAGAAATTTTCTTTTTATATTTTTTTTTTTAGTTTTATATATTATTCATAAATATTTATATATTTTTTATTTATAAATTTATTTGCCATGCATCTTTTTATTTTTAAAATATTTTTATTTGTGTAGCTTCAGAAAAAAATATTATATGTAAATCTAACAGAACAAACTAAAATTTATTTTTGGCTTTTTTCTATATTTTTGTTTATTTATCATAATTAGTAAATTTATTTATAATGACTTTTATTACTTTAAATACATATTTGTGTTACACACACATAATTTATTTTAATGAAAAATAAATCATGAAAACATTTTCTATTTAGTTTTTTCTATATACAATTTCAATTCATTCAAATTGAATCGTTTTAATTGAATTTATATTTGGAAAAATATTTTTGGTGCAGCTCATGCACTCGAACTTTAAATATATATGATATAATAGTTATTAAAGCAATTAGCTTTTGTTTAAATAATCCCAAAAGTGCAGCAGCTCAAAGGCCACTCGAACTGAATGAACTTCAGCAATTAATGCCACTCGTGGCTCGCTAAGTAATTAAGTGGCAAAATGTTCGAGTGCGCGACTGTGCTGCAGTTGCTGCACATAAGTTGACAGACAAACAGACAAATGCCATTTGCAACAATATGCGGCAACAACAACAACAGCAATAAAGCAAGAGAACAAAAAACGCAACGCACACAAACACGCAACATCAACAAGTTCATTAAAACAAAAAAGTTGCCAAAGCAAAAAGCACTCGCTCGCTCACATTCAGCTTCAATGAGCGCTTCACTTGAACTTTGCGCAAATTGTTGTTGTTGTTGTTGATGTTGTTGTTTTTTATGCACAGACTGACTGCTTTTTTTTTTATCTGTAAGTCAACTAAGCTACTTTGGCTCTGTTTCTCTGTCGCTCTTCGCATGATTTAACTACTCGCACACCTTCGCAATTGGCAAAAACCAACAAAGAGCCAAGCAAAAAATCGGAAATGATGCGGCTCATTTGTGTGCGGCCACAAAAGACCGGCCCATGCACTCGAAATGGACAAGCAGGCAACGGCTCTCGACAGAATCAGCTGAATATTGTATACCCTGAATTAGTCAATTATTTATTTGATGTATGCTCAAGGTATTGAGTCAAGAAATTAAATTTATTTGAAATCGTTTTGACGACTAGGTGTCAAAATTAAATGAGAGTAGCTTTTGAGAAGATATAAGGAATTGTCTAATAAATAAATAAAATAAAAGTAAATCTATAATGATATTTAAATTATATATCTTTGATAATATAAAAAATTGATAGACTATTATTAAATAAAAGAAAAAAAAAATGGAAATATAATATATATATAAACTACATATATTGATATAATATTAATATGTCGAAAAAAACAAATAAATAAATAAATATAATAGTCATAAACAAATAAAATTGTTAAATATTTTACAAAATAAAAATTAAAATTCTTACATTTCACATATGTATATAATATAGATAATATAATATATATATATATATATATATATATATATATATATATATTTTTAATTTTTAGCAATTTGATTTAAAATTATATATATATAAATTAATTTAAAATTATATATATATATATAATTTTAAATCAAATATTGCTAAAAATTAAAAATTAATTCAATTAAAAATTAAATTAATATATATATATATATATTATTTTTCATTAAAATAAATTATGTAAACATATATAATAAATATATAAAAATTAATGAATATATTAAAAAAACATATTTTCAAGTATTAAAAAAATATTTGTATAAAAAGAAACATCTGAAGTTACAAGAAATTTATTATAAATATATTTATTAGAAATTTTATGCTCTTTTTAAACAATCAATATTTAAACACCTCAAATCTACCATTTATTTGTATAGAAACATGTGTGGACATTTGTGAATCAAACATTTATGAAGCAAAGAAATAAGCTTAAATTAGGTTTCTATTACAACACATTTACCATGAAGTTGTTTGCTCATTTCCCAAGTGCAGGGTATCTGTCGGAAACGGAAGTGACGTTGCAATTGAATTGTGTGCGCATTCTATGAGGTGGAACATGCTCAAACAGTTTTCCCCCTGCTAGCCGAGCGGCTCTCCCCTTGGTCATGTTCACGTTTTGCTGCACTTTATGGCCAGCGAAGTGTGTCGATGGTAGCGAAAGTGAAACCGCTAAAAAGTTCCGAGTTGGCCCCTATTTGCTACACTTCTTTTTCCTGTTTTTTTTTTTTTTTTTCTGTTAAAGCACATGCATTGTTAACAACCACCAGGACGGGGCACCAACGCACACCAGCGTTCCCCAACACATCGCGATGCCAGACGGAAGCTTGTGGTGGGAAATTTCATTTATGCTGACACTTGACTTGGTCGAACTCGCCCTTTTGCAATGCAGCACCCTTGTCTGTCCGTCTGCCCGTCTGTCCGACTGTTCCAATGCCTTTAATTTGCAGCAAATAAATAATGGAAACAGACGTTGAGTCCTGTGCCCGATTTACTGGCCATTTGGCCTTGACGCCAGCGCATTGCTACCAATTCTATTCAATTTGCTTGGCCAGCGTGGCTCGTATTATGTGCTTCAAGCTGTGCACTTTTTCCATTTCCTCTGCGAAAGCACAGTTGAGCGGAAGTTGAAGCGAGCGACGGGTCTGGAGGTATATAGAAACAAAAGGCCAGAGTCCAGAGTACTCCATTGATTTTGTTGGTCTTTTGTGGTTGTCTTAGCTGCTTTTTTTTTTTTTTATTTTCTTATTTTTTTATTTTTGTATGCTTTAGCATTGAGCCGTCCATCGGGCAAGTTTGCCTTCGGCGTTAAATGTGACAATTTAATTGTTTGGTAATTGTTGGCCCTTTGAAGTGGGCTTTGATTTATAGCCAAATTGAATAAATGCTAGATAATTGTTTGCTTTGAAACTATCTAGTGTTACCTACGACCTTGATTTAACTGCTTTGGGCATTACAAAAATAATTTTATCCAAAGGTCAATGAAGGCTGTCTAATAATTTAAAGTTTAAATATTTGCTCTGGTTATTTTCAGCTTAATCACAAGGCAGAGAGAGAGAAGCTTAAAGTAGATTTTGATGTATTTGAAAATGCTAATTGGAAAGTTTTTCCTTTTTTTTTTTTACAAAATTAGGTATTCTGATAGAGAGTATGGTTACCTCATGAGGCTATGTCGAAGTGCATATCTGATTTATGGCTCAAATAAGCACGAATTACAGAACTTTTCTTAGTAGGTAATTATTATTATAATATTAGTTTTGTAATATATATTTATATATACATGTATATGAAATCTGCATCGTTGGGACAGCATACTACTCCCACTGATGTGAAGGATTGTCAGAGCAATTAACTTATATTAGTCTATTTATGAGCATTCACAATAAAAGAGAAAAGCCATCTCTTCTTTTTCTTAACATCATGAATTACAACGAATGTATTTTAATGTTTTAAAAATAAATTAAATTAATTATAAATGTTTGTAAATAATTTTCACATATTTTACGGGCATTGGCTAATTGTAATTTTTATTATTTTATTTTTTTTTTTTTTTTTAAGTAGCATTTATGATGTAATATAAGAAAATAAGTTCAAATCTTTTTAGAATTTCTTTAAATATACTTAGTTTATTTTATTCTTATATTAATATATTTATTATAGTTATTCATATTGTAGCACATTTACTAATATTTTTGCTTGTCATATTATTATTTTAAATTATTTAATATTAATATTTAAAATGTAATATATATTTTTAATATTTTTATAATAAATTAAAAAATTCATAACATTTTTTATTATTATTATTATTTTTTTATTTTTTGCTGCACTTTGCATTGCCAAATTTAAGAGAAATTAAATCTTTAAGCAAGTGAAGGCCAAAACTTTTTTCTTGTTAAATCTTAAGTTAATTGGATAAAGGGAAATGCTTCTAGGCTCAAATAACGTGGGTTTAAAGTTGCTACACAAAACTTTGTTCGCACAGCCTTCCGCAAGCTCTTTAGCTGCATTAAGTCGAGCTTTTTGGTAGGCGCCAGACGAGCCACCTGAATATTTGGCGTGTGAAACACGTCCAAGTAGTAAACAGAGGCAGCAGCTGAAACTTTTGTAAATGATTGCAATGCATGAAATTGGCTAGCATTCAGCTTAAGAGCAGGCAGCAGCTGCCACTCGCCTGGCACTGGCATAACTTTTGCTCTGTTTCCTATGGTATGGTGGCACACAAATGAAGTTAGCAAAACTGATTAACTCTCGGCGGCAGCAACACGGAGTCTGGCTGCAGCCGCTCGAGAGCTGCAGCATAATTGAATTTTGCACGCCCGACGTCCGACGATTTGCGGCCCTCTTGGCCTTAGCCTGGCCTACTGACAGTCGGCTTGTAATAATGTTAATGAAATACTTGATGCATTTGCACTTGCATTCGAATGCAATTACTGTTTTTAGTTCAGCAATTTTTAGACGATTTCTCTCAAATGGCTTAGCGCCACACACGAGTCACATAAATCTTTTGCTCGCTGCAGTCACGCCTCCATTGCCAAGTGGGCTAAAAGGTTCATCAGCTTTTAAGATTCCGTTGGTGTCACTCGACCATTTTCGACTTGGACTTGATGCCAGCCATTTCCCCAAGCCACGCCTGCGACACGCCCACAGCTAAGAGCCAACAGCCGTAGTTGGCTGTGCTAATTCTGGCATTTGCCATGATAAATGGCGGCCACAACAAACATTTATAAAAAGCGCGCAAAAAACGCCATTCACAAAAGAATCTACACAATTTCGCAAACATATTTTCTACAGCATTCAATAATTTTAAAGTGGGCATATTAGCTTTTTGCAATGTACTAGGAGAAGTCAAGCTGAACATAAATTCATTTTCTTGCTTCAAATTGAGCAAAAACTTTCAGAAAGTGCAAATTTTCAATTCCTTAATTTAAAATAGATATCGAGAGAGAGGAGAGGTGAGAGAGAGAGAGAAAGAAAGAAGGAGCAAATAGAAGAGAAGGAAACTGAGATAGAGATAGATAGAGAGAGGGAGTGAGTTGGCTACAAAGTTAAATTTCTCTATATAAGAAAGTGCTTGAGCGAGAGAAGGAAGAAGAGCGAAAGAGGAGGAAAGAGAGGGAAAAGAATAGAGAGACCGAAAGAAAGTGAAGGCGACAGAGGGAGAGATAGAGATGAAAATATTCGGAACGAGTAAGTTGGCTAAGCAGTTAAAGTCCAAATTCTAAACAAATTTGAGAGTGAAAAAAATGTATTGTTATTTTTCCAGCGCATTGCGCAGTCAGCTACACCCGTCCTTGCCGCTTTGCGCTTCTGTCATTGAAAGTTATGATTTTTCATAAATTTTGCAGCTGACCCTTTGGCACTTTCAACTGTTTGCTGTCCTTTAAGCCAGCTTACTTGGCTCCGGCAGCAGGCACTGCATGCGCTGCGACATCTCTGATGCATAGCCAAGGTAACTGGGCGTGGCCCAGCGGGCGTTTGCCACACACACACACTCACAGCACTTGACGCCAAAATGGAAAAAAGTTAGTCAAGTGTCTTGCTCTTGGCTTTGGCTTTGACATATACACAAACTGGCCATGAATCTGTTTGGCGTCAGCTTATGCGGTCTTAGACTTGGTTAGCTCTGGCTACGCATAGCTCAACTTTTCTCATATGATATCAATTATGTCGCTAATGAATAATTCTCTTGACTCTTTTGCAGGCTTGGGTCTCCGCAGCAAAGGTAAGTAAGACCAAAGTTTTCCAAGTTGTCCAAGGAAAAGCGTAATAAGATGTTATTAAATGTAAGATTAATTATTATTATGCCACTGATGTCAATGTAAATATTTGAAGCTTAATGAGGATATATTAAATGTGTTTCGAGGAATTAGTGAAACAATATTAATATTTGTATAAGTTGGTTTAATCAATATAATTTGAGCGCATTTATTGTTGTTTGTTGAAGGAAAATATAATGTAAAATTGTATTTTCTATTTAGTTTATATTCTAAGCCCTTACTGGCATCTTCAAGTCAGTTGAGGGTAGATTAAAAAAATTTACAATATACAATAAAATTGTTTTAGAGATATACAGAATCAACTTTTGAAAAATATATTAAAATAATAAAAATTAATTAGTTGAAAAGTTAAAGAAAATGCGTCTCTTTCTTCAATTATTTTTCATTTTTATATAAACATCGTCAACTATCGATGATGGAAAATATCACTGTTCTTCACTTCAATAATTTTATATTCTAAAGTCGTAAAGCAGTGAAAGATTTAAATTATTTTAATTGAAACTAAAATTAAATTCAAATTAAACTATTTTTTCCATTTAGAAGCAGAAGCAACAGTGCTAATATTCTAATTGACTTGTTTTAATACGTGAAGAATTTTCTTGGCAAAATCTTCTGAACTGCAGAAAATATTTTGTTATTTAACAGCAGCTGCTTGTATATAGTTATCTAATAAGATACAAATCTTATTGAGTTACTGTTGGCAGAAGCGAAAGATGCTGAAAATCAAATTGTAGCTCGAATGCATAGAAGCAAAGATTTATAATTTGGCAACTAATGAAGTAAGCGATACTCAATTTGTGAACTCAAATTCTTGGCGAACAACAAAATAGCAAATAAAATAAAATATAAAATAAATTCCTTAATTCCCAATATATCTATAACCGCTTGCTACTAGTCAGCCATAAGACCAAGCATAAAATAGATAAATTCTAAAATATTGAATTTCTTATCTACTTCAAGTAAAGACATGAGCGAGTGCACTGCAGAACTGTGAAACTTTTAATCCGATAGTTAACTAAAAATGATACATTTCAAACTCCGTGTTTTTTTTTTTGTTTTTGTTTTTGTTGCTTTTGTTGTGGGTTTTTGCTTTGCTTTTGTCTTTTTACAATCCCATTGATTGGTTCTTGGTTGGCCCGCGCTCAGAATCCATGCACCTTGAGGCGATCGGCCTTGGCCAACCCCACCTTGGTCAGCCACTGGCAAATGTTCTCGCGCTGATCGCCCTGGAGCTGCAGCACCTCGCCGTATTCGGGATGCTCAATGACGGTGCCGTTGCATGCGAATTCCTTCTTGCAGGAGCGCACGATTTTCTTCAAATCGTATTCGGCGGACAGACCCTGCACAGTGGTTAAAGTCTTGCGGCCGTTGCGCTGCTGGATACGAATGTGGACAAGGCCGTCTTGTATGTCATCATCTGGTCCCTTGATGGCATCGGCGAAAGGATCGCGTGAGTTAAGATTCTGAATGGACATGCGAAGAGCTGGACACAAATAATTGGCTGCAAACAAATATCAAAGGATGTGCACGAAAATAATAAACAAACTATTTTTGTTTTTTGACGTTTTTTTTTTTCTGAGTTTTTGGAACGATGAAATTTTTTTCTTTTTATATATATTATGTTAGCCTGTATATCGGAATTTTATGACTATTGTTTTTTGTATGGCAACCAAAATATTTAAATGGAGCACGGAACTACAGATAACATTATCTAAACCTGCTATGACTTAAATACGCCTTGATCCCGGAGCCAATTTAATTGAGTTTTCATTTTCGATGGCAATTGCCTGGCCTACTCGACTCTGGGCCATCCAATGAAAACTAATGAAGTCTGGCCAATTAGCACGCAGCTTGCCCATTTTTCCGCCCTATTTTCCAACGGTAATTAAAGCTAATAAGCTGGACAGATTCTTTTTTGCGCCCCCAGCCCACGAGCACTTTAAGTGCAATTATTATTCAATTTATGAAATTGAGCAGACTTCCTTTTATGACTACATGAAATTCGATAAGTGCTGCCTGCTGTTGCTATGCTCGCGTTTCGTGAGTTGTAAGAAAAACATAAATTCAATTTCGAAATTGTACTACGAGGTATTTCAGGCGCTGTTGCGTAACAAAATATGTTTTTTGCTTGATTAATTTTCTGCGGTTGCAAAAAAAAAATAAACAAAATGGAGGAAGTTAAAAGTTGTTTAACAGGAGTAGAGCAAAACGACTACTTAACACTCTTTTTAGACTGATGAAAAGTATCTGTAGCATAAACTTTGTCTCTAATGAAATGAAAGTGGAATCTAAGCTTCAAGAGGAGCTCAAAGTTTAATTATTATACGAGTATCATCATCATCATCAGGCAGCACTGAACTTATTCCTTATGTAGCGCAATTTTTAAGCTGTTCAAACAAGTTGAACTTCGCTGCTAGACAACAAAATTCTCACAATACGTATTATAGAGTATGCAATGCCTAAATGTTGCCTATTGATGCCCGTTTTATGGCAAGAGCGTAAAAGTAAAAAGAAGAAAAGAAAAAAAAAACAATAGAACTGGCAGGAAAGTGGAAGAAAGGTAGCTACGCAAGCACAAAATCAAATTAGAAAATTTGCATTTAGTGTGAGTGAGTGCGCAGAAAAGTAGGGAACAAAAAGTTTTCGTGCCAAATCACATGCATATATTTGCCCTAGTCACAGTCATAGGCATAGGCACCTGCCGCGTTTGATTCCGGTCCATAATTCGCTTTGTCAAACTAAATTAAAAAGTTTTCTGTGATTTTCTGTGGTTGCTCGACCCGTGTGCAGTTTGCCGATAATGAATCTGTCATGTGGCCAGATGAACTTTTGTTTTGTTGCGCTGCCAAAATGAAAGTAACATTGGCAATTTATCAGTCAGCTAAAGCAAATTTGCATTAGCTGTCTGCTGTGCACGGTCTTAATTGCTTATATGTTGGCCAACTCATAAAAACTCATTTCATATGATTGCGCACCCAGAAAGATGATGAATGCGTCGCGGAAACTGCGCGGTGGGCGTGTGTGTGTGTGGGGAAAATAATGAAAAATTATACCCACACACAAGCGTAGGCCGCACTAAACAGCTAAAAACTGTTACACACGTACACACACACACACACACACACACAGTCACAGTCATACACAGGTATGTGCCGCTGCATACTTTTGGGCGCTGTAAAATATAAAATTCTATGAATTTGTACGTACATCATTTGAAAATCGTAAAAGTTGCAAGTGTTGCTTGTCGAGCACACACACATACACATTTCCTTTGTGTCTGTGTGAGAGCTGTCATAAACAGGCACAACAAAAAGGTAAACTTGGTTTTACTTTTATTATTCCCATTTTTTTATCATTTTTTTTTTTTTTTTTTTTTTTGTTGCCTTCTTCTTTGTGTAAAAAGCGCATACACTTCTTTATATAATTATAATGCCTGGCCAAATGCGGCTGGCTCTAAAGGGCTCGACAATCAGTCTGTTTGGCAAATGGAAAATTGAGTTGGGCAAAGCTGAAAAGCTGCCGTAGACGATTACACAATGCAATTTGCCTTGGTTATTTGCCCAAGTTTATGACTCCGCAAATTGTGCCAAAAATAATTTTATATGCTGCCGAGCCATGTGTAAGAATTTCTAATTTTCACTCAAGCAAATTAAAATTTCCCTGTGTGAGTGTGTGTGTGTGTATGTGTGTTTGTGATTAAATTGATTCAATTTGTGCTAACTGTAAAAGGTTTACCAAATTATTCATACGATTTATTAAGTTATGTGAACCAAAAAGCATCTAAATTTATTGCGAGGCTCGTAGAAATGATTGAAAATCTAGAATTTTTCTTTGACAAATAAAAAATATTTATGAAATTTAAGTCTAAGCTAAAAAATTATGAAAACATGAATTATGAAAATGCAAAAATATTTCTAGTTTTTCTCATGCACTCAGGCAACTTAAGACTTATCTTAATGCTTATGCCATTTCTCTAGGTATTTTATTTATTTATTTGTTCTCCTACTTTCTCACCTTGCTGCATTTTACTCTTTTCTTACACTCCGTATCGTCTCTCTTCTCTGGCATATTTATGGTGCATAAATAAATTTTGCACAAATGCTGAGCTGTATGTAAGTTGCATTGCTTAGAGCCAAAACATTTAAGCTGAAGAAAAATACGCAAAATTTATAATAATATTAAGGGGTATGAAATATAACCTTCAATCTAAGGTTCTTATTTTATTTTATATGATTTTATATATATATTATATATGTTTGACTATTATATTAAATTTTATATTTTTAAAATATTAAAAGGCTCCAATTGTCGCTTTTCATATCTATCAGTCTCTCTTATTGCTCAATTTATTGCAATAAAAAATTAAAAATAATTTGATAATAATAAAAATAATAATTTAAGACATTTTGCACTGACTTATACCATTTACGACTCTTATACATTATAAATTTACCTCACTTAAAGTCTTATATTTATACTTATCCTATAACTCATAGCACTTATTACTCAATTTATTGCAATAAAATATTTTAAATAATTTTAAGCCTTTTAGCACTGACCTTTTATACCACTTACGACTTTTATACATTTTATATTTATATTATTTAAATTCTTATATTTATATTTATACTCTCTTTTAGGACAATTTTTTGCAAACAAAAAAAAATAAAAAATAAATTTAAGCCACTTCACACTGACTTCTTATACCACTTACGACTTTTATACATTTTATAATTATACAATTAAGTAAATTTTATATAACTTAAAATCTTATACCTTATTATAAGTATAAGCTATATCTCGCTTTTCATAGTTCACTTAAGGCAAAATAAAAATTAAAAATAATTTTAAGCCAAGTCTTATACTACTCTTATACATTTTATAATTATATCATGGAAAGTCTTAAACTGTGTTGAGCTTTTCACACACACTGATTGCGCTTGAAAGGCTTTGAGTGTTTCGTTTCTCTTGCTCAATTACAATTTTTGTGTTGATTCAATCAATTTTGTCTTACAATTTAATTCCTCATATGAAATCAGTTCATGTGGAATGCTGTCAGACACATACACACACACACACACACAATCAGTCAGGCTGACTGCAGCAGGCAGCTGAACGACATAATCAATAATGAGGTTAAATTGCAGTTTGACATGTGATAAGCGGCGCTGCTGATGTGTGGGGCAACTAATGAATGCCCATGGACATACGTACTCGTCGGCATTGTCGCTTCTTCACCTGACTGACAGGCGGACAGACATCGGAGCAAACAAATAAAACCGCTTTTATTGTAATTCACAATGTCAAAACATTGCAGCGGATGTTTAGCAAAAGTGTTTGGGGCAGAGCAACAAAGCGCTGTGGCATGTGAGCGAGCAATAGAAGCTAGTCACACACACACACACACACACACACAAAGGCAGTCACGTCTGTGTGCGTTTGTGTGCTACCTGCACAGCTTTATCGCATGACACGCAGTTGTGCTGAAAATGATTTTACTATATTTTTTTTTTTTTTTTTTTTTTATTTTGTGTCCCTCGGGTAGATTGCTTTAACGACACACTAAACCATAAAGTACTTATGCCGGATAAGCTGCCAGCCCCGAGAGCCGGAGAGAGAGAAGGTGAAAAAAAAAACGGTTTGGGCTTCATTGATTTTCCATTGATAAATAGCTGACAGTTCACCCTTGCCGAGCGCACGAGCCATGCACATCAGGCAAAATAGTTTAAGACTGTCAGCCACATTAAAAAACAATTTCCGTTGAGTCTCTTGCAAATTAGCGACAAAGTGACGTAGCGGAAATGAGTCCACAAAAAAAAAAAGAGCTGTATAAAATGTGCATGGAATATTTATGTAAAGCGGTTTAACCTGCGGCTTAACTTGAACAAGCCAATGGAAATATACTAATTGCTAACCAAACGAATGCAGAGCCAAAAAAAAAAAAAAAATATAAAAAAAATACGAATTCCTGAATACCTAAATCGTTGAAAAGTTAAAGCGATTTGTGTGCAGGTCAATCAACTGCCCAGTGGCCAAAGCGAGTATCTCTCATGCGAATAATGTGTGTGTGTGTGTGTGTGTGTGGGTCCTGTGTGTCCTGCGGCACGCGCATAAAACTGTCGTAAGTAAAAATATAGAGAAAATCTCAAATATTAATAAAAGATGAGCGACATTAGTGTCTTCTTCGGTCCAACCCAAAAATCGTAAAAGTAGCAAACAAAAATAAAGCGAATGAAAGAAAGAAAACACTTTTTACTACATCCTTTCAAACTGACTGAACGCCGCCCCCCGCTGCCCATTTTACATTGGCTCTCAGCTAACCTCGAGCGTTTTGTTGACCTTTTTTTCTTGAAATGAAAAAAAGCTGCTTTAGCTCTTTAAACCATTTGCCAAAATAAAAAAATAAAAAAAAAAAAGAGAAGAGAAAATGCCGTAAAATTTGTAACACTTTTTGGGACTAGACGAAGATGGCGACACGCACACACACACACACAGACACACGCAGACGTTATGCTCGAGATGTTTTCTTTAACGAAAAAGTATGACACGAAACAACAACAATAAAGCGTAGAAACAGCCACATCAAAACTAGGACCCTGGCACAATTTGTCACACATACATGCCACATAAATTATGTATGTGTGTTTCTGTGTGTGTGTGTGTGTGTGTTTGGGTTTGTTGTGCTGAACCTATTTGATTAATAAATTGTTTAGAGCGCGCGCTGAGCAATGGCCGAAACTTACTGACTTGTGGCTAATAAAATATGAATGCCGCAACTTTTCAGTCACAGCATCAAAAGGCGAGACACAGTCACACACACACACACACACACACACGTCCGATTCACAAATTAGTCATGCGCATATAAATATTGCGTGTAATTTATGTGCCGCTGCTGATGTATGCGAGCGCCTCAAATGGAGCGCACATTTAACCTCAGTTTAGCATTTGCATTTGAACGCATATGTCTGCGGCGCAGAGAGCTGATGCCAACTGCGGCTGGCCAGGCGAGCCCACACTGCGTATACGTAATGGAAGTAGCTTCTACTTTTTGCGCTGTCACTCACTAGTTGGCCTCATTTTGCCTTGCCTCTTTTTTGCTTGTTGTTCCTTTCGTTGCTGTTTGGGGCAGCTCCTTTGATTACATCTCAATCAATTGGCGGCTGTTTTATGTTTGCATTCATTTCAACATCAACTTTCGGCATTTGAAATGTTCATTTTTTTTTTTATGACGCCTGCGGCCAGCCGTCTAGAATGTTTTTTAGCCAGCGTCTCATGAAAATTTGTAAGCATTTTAAGCTCTTTTCTTTTGAGTGCTCCTTCCGTTTTCTATTCTGCTCTCCACTTGATTTTATTTCATTTTATTTGTGTTTTTTTATATATGTTTTGTGTTTGCGTAAACTTGTTTATATCCAATTACAATTTTATTGTACGGCCAAACTGCTCACAAATTGCCAAAACATATATATATATATATTAAAGCATATATATGTTAGAATATATATATACATATTTATATATTTTAAGAATGAACAAAAAAAAAAGCCTATTTTAAGTAATAATTGGAGTTTTGACAAATAATATAATTGAATTATTTAGTTGGGCAAAGAGTTACATTTATGAGAATTATTTGGATTAGTTATAATATTTATAAGTCACAAATTTTATTTTCAATTAAAAAAAGAAAATCTTTTTAATTTTCACTGAAATTTATCTACCAAAGTTAAATTCATTGGATGCCTTAAGCTTCGCTTTGAAGTTAACGTAATTTGCGGCATATAATGGATTTTTATCTGCATATATCTAATGTAATGAGCATTCCTAATAAACAATCTTGCTGCATTTTTTTTTTTTTTTTGAGCTGACACAGTATTGACTACATTCAGAATTCTAATAAACTCTCTTAGGAACTCATACATAGCAGTTAAGCGTTGCCTCCGCCTCTGCTGCTTCTCCTACTTATAGCTGCTATACTCTGACTTCAAGTCCGCATCAGCTTTGAAGTCAAAATTCTCTCTCTCTGTCTTAATGTGTCTCTCATTTTATTTCATCCCTCTCTGTCTCTCTCTTTCTTTATTTATTTCTTTCTTTCTCCCTCCTTTTCTATCTCTACATATCTCTCACTCTCTCGCTCTCTCTTGCTGACTATCACTCCCTAGTGCGCTTAAGCTGCCATTACTATAGAGTTGCTAAAATGCTGTTATAGATTATGTCATTTAATAAATATAAACAAAACATATTTATATAATTAAATTCCGCCTCAGTGAATCAACATGAACCTTCCATGTTATCACCTCTAAAATTATAAAGCAATTAAAATTATTTTCCACGAATTTAATTTTTTTAATCTTTAGCAGCAGCTAGCATTCTACAATGTTAGGCGAAGATTATAGTCAAGTAAATTAAGCAGGAGCTATAATAAATATTTATATATATCTAGAAAATTTGATACATTTCAATTCAAAAGTTTCATATTAATTAAATTTATACAAAATTCGCATTTTAACTTTAACCATTGACAACAAAGCCAAGGATTCCTTTTAAATAATTTCAAGTCATATTTTGTTATCTCTGCTCAGCTGATTGTCATATTAAATCATAATATAATCTAAAGCATATTTCTAGACAAGATGCACATACATTTTCTCAGAAGTCTTTTGCTGATCATTTGAAATGCTCATTCAAGTCCATTTGTGGCTCAACATTATTTTGCAATTAGCAAAAATGAAAAGATTTGCTGCGGGGCAAAGAGCAGATTTGCTGAGGTAAATGAAAAATGTGCTGAAGCCCCGCCGGAGCAGCTATGCGGGTCACTCAATGCTTGTCACTGTGCCCGAAGAGCGACAAACACTTGATGGCAACTGGCGGTGGCCTCGCAGCTGTCTGCTTGATTTTTGGCAATGCTTTGTTTGGATGCTCCACTTCTTGTTTCCACATCAGTGCACGCTGGGCTCAAAGTTGTGGTTAACTGTGTGTGCACACATACATACAGTCATCTACTTATACTTGACGGCGATGCACAAGTGACTCACTCACTCACCAGCACACACACAGCTCCACTCATCAGTCATGCAGGAGCAACAACAACAAGCGCAAAAATAAGCTCACACTCGTGCATTCAACATGTTTTTGCAATTTACCGATTTAAGCTCTAACTGTACATGACATCCGCATCCCCTTCTTGCTCCTCTCTCACTCTTAGTCCCTGCCACGTTTTGTGATCATCAGCGCGCAATTCAAGCGGAATTTTCGCGAAAATTCACTTTGACGCTTATGCATTGCGTATACGCCGCGCATAGCGTGGGCATCTTTAAGTTTGCTTGCTTAAGCGCAAGACAAGCACGTTATTTGATTAGACATTAAAAGGCAGCTAGCAAAGAAAGAAGAAATAAAACTGTTTACACACAGTTGAAAGCCTGTCTCTCAGCCAAGCGAATAGTAAACATGACATTCATATTGAAATATATATATATATAAATATGCGTTAAATAATTGAAAGTTAATATTTGTAGCCAGCCTGGCAGAGCGCAAAATTATCAAACAGCTTATATGCCAGCATTTATCATACACGGCCTAGACCCACACAGCATATGTATTTAAAAATATATATTTTAGCCTGTGCCTGGCATCTGTCAGCCTAATACCTTTAATATACTTTCGCCCCGGAAACGCGCCGAGTGTGGAATTTATCAGCCAAGGCAACGCAACAGTTTTCGGCTTGAAGCAGTCAAAATATATACAAAAGAAAAACAACTGGAAGTTGGTTACCAGGATTTGTGCACTCCCTCGCAGCTCTGGGCTTTTTTTTTTTTATTTATAGATTAACAGTGTCCATCATGAGCATAACAGGGCGCACAATAAAGGGAATAAGCCAAGTGCTGTCCATGGCCATGGCTAAAATCTCGGCCTCAGTCTTTAAATGTTTCAAATTGTCGACAAGGGATTTGGCATGGCATTTGCGCTCAGATAAGCGCCTGTAGTTTGGCTTATCTTGAGGAATACTCGCATTTTTATGCCTGCCGCTGCTGTGCTTAGATTTATTACTACCCATTTTTTCCTCTTCTCCTTTTTTTCCACCATTTTTTTGTGTTTTTTGTTTGCTTTCTGTAGTCCCTTTCTGGCCTGGCTGGGGTCTAGCAATTAAAGCGCTTTTCCGTGCTCGTCAAATAGTTGCGGCATACTTTCCACTCGCTCTGAAGTGTGGCTTCAAAGTATGCAAATTATTTCACATTAATGTGTGTTAAAAAGTTGCGGCAACTTGCGCTTGATTCAGTCATTAAGCAAAAACTTTTCACCATGGACTTCCTTTTGTGTGCGCTTCCACATCAAAGCGCGAGCGAGCCTCGCCAAACTTAATTACGACCAGCTAGATGACAAAGCATACATACATATGGCCAAACAGTATTTTACCACAACAACGGCAACGAGCAAGAAAACAAAAAAAAAAGGCGCAAGAGCAAAGAAATTTCGCATGATATTACAAAGCCGGGCCAAGTGCATATGTGATTAAAGTGGAGGGGAAAAAAAATAACGCAAGCCAAAGAAAATAACGCAAAAAGAAGAAGAAGAAAACGCACGTAAACAAACGATGCCAAAGGCAGCGGGTAAAAAAATACTTTGCAGTTTAGTGAAGTGCGCGCCATGAGAGACATAATTATGCGATTTAACACTCTAGTGCCGGCTAAGTGGAACGACAACCGACCGACAAGCTGCCGCAGACCCGCCTCCTGCAGCCACGCCCCTCATCGTCATCAGTATCATCATCATCATCATGAGCGTCAGCGTCCTTGCGGCGTTCGCCTCGTCGAGGCGTTGAACAAAGGAAGCGTCTGCAACAAGAAAAGGAAATTTCTGCGCTATAAGTGCACTTCCACGCAAAGTGAGCTGAAAATGAAAACAAAAACAGTCAACTTTTGCCAAAACTTGAGAGTGCTCAATTAAAATATACCCTACATTTTTATTTGACATGTATATGAGCAATTATATGAGCACGACGGCAGATCTAGCTGAGAGTTTTGATATATTTCAATTAGGTTTCGGTGGGAAGAATTCAAGAAATTATATAAATTTATAGTTTATATATATATAAAAAATAAAAATTTAAAGTGTCATATTTCGGACTTCTAATATCAAATTAAAATTGATTAAGGAATTGCATTTTATTTTACATTAATTTTTTATTTTCTTTAACTTTAATTAATTTTAATAAAAATAAAAAATTATGAAATTTAGCTAAGAGAGATCGATATTTAAAAAACTATAAAATATATTTGAAATATTATTTTTTTTATATAATTAGTAGATTATATGAAAATAATTAAAATTCTCTGTTCAGGCTCAATATAAACACATTTTGCTCAAGAAATATATTTCCAGCTGCTCGAACGTGACTAAAACTTTTGCCTCGACGCTGTTGATATTTTTGTCTCTATGAAAACTTCAACAAATTGTGACAGTTGTTGATATTTTGTTTACATTTTATATTGTTGATATGATGCACAAATAAATTGAAATACTTCGAGCACTTAAACTTTCACTTTATAGAATTTTAATTGAATATTCTTAAATAAATATATTATCTTTTATATACATAAATATATAAATTTATATTCCATATACTTAAGCGCGCTTAATTCTCTCCTAAAATATAATTATCTTTGTCAAAAGTAAACCAAATTGTTAGTGAACTTTGACGTTTCAGTCTACCTTTCTCCATTGTCTCTTTGCTGTTTATGTCAAATATTAAATTATTTTCATCAAAAATTTCTTTCTTAACTCTTATGCTTAGCGCGCTAAGCTCAAACTTAGCCAATTTTCCTAACTTTCTGACAGTTTTCAACTACAAATTATGAGCACGTGTATAACTTATTCAGCCAAAAGCAAAGGTCGAAATAAAATATTATAAGCAAAAAAAAAAAAAAAAAATAAATCATATAAAATTGAATATTTTTAATTTATTAAATATCAATTGATTTGCTGATTGTACTGTAATTGGCTTGTTTATTCTGTTAAATGAAGCATATTTTGCATAGCTCGAAGTTGGGCTTTTAATTTAGTGCGCAGCTTCCCAGGCTGGAATATTTTCTTTTTCTAAACAAGTCAATGCAAATGATTGCACAAAATGCCTCATTTAGCAGCAAATCAAATCGCTTCATTTCTAAGTGGATAAACACATAAATAACTATGAATGCAACCTAGCCTGGGCATAAGACGGACCAGGACCACGGCCAGAGACCTAGGCCCTGGGCACAAGCTAAACGAATGAGCGAAATTGAATGAAAATTATAATGCCAGTTGCCTGGCTGATTGTCGGTCCGTTGTCCGCTGTCCGTTGCCACGTCCGGTTGTCCCTTTGGCCGTTCCGTCCTTTTAGCCAGATGAAATTTTATAAAATAACTTGGCCCTTTTTTCTCAGATCAGTGAACTTTTTGGCCGGTGCTCGCAACCAGAAAATGCTACAAAATAAAGCATAATATTTTTGCTTTAGCAAAAATTGAATTGTATTTTGACTGATGCTCAGCCCAAGGCATTTTTCGTTGTTGAGCCAAAACTTGTAAACGTATAGCGTTTATAAGTCGATGTGTAGCAAAACTTGGGGCACAACTGCAAAGCTATTTTCTAAAAAAACATCTAACTAAAAGCGATGCAAACAAATTTTAATTTTGTTTTATGAAGAATTGTTTCAAGTTCGTTAAAAGTAAATATAAAAAGAAATTAAGCAATTTTTAAGGTATTTAGCAATCTGTAGACATTTATGTAAATTCAGTTTTTGGTCACATTAAAGCCGAAAGTCGCTTAAATTATTTAATGCTTAATGCCAAGAAAATTGAATTTTTAATCACTGCTGCTTACACACTTTAGTGTGCGTGCGTGTTTGAGTCATAAAATGAAATTATACGCAATGCAGCTCAAGAAACGAAAGAGAGAGAGAGAGAGAGAGATGGAGCTAGACTCAATGTGAGAGTGAGAGAAAAAGTGTAGAAGAAAGTATGAATAGTACTCGTAGTTTTTAATTAAGACTGCGAGGGGAGCCAGGCTAATGGCCAAGCAGAATGGCTGTTCAAAAGTGTTAACAGTTTCAGTTTACGCAGCTAACAAACTCATTTCGTTGGGGACGACAGTAAGCGCTTTAAGGACCGTGTGTGGGTGTGTGTGTGTGTGCTGCCGCCGCCCCTTTTCCACACCCCTGGCGAGCATTGCAGTGCACGAAATGAACAATGCTGGGGATTTTCATTTAAGCCCCTGGCTTTAACTGAGCGCTCAGCCAGAGACACCCACACACACACACACACCCACGCACACCCACGCACACACACTCCCACGCGCATATGTGAAATCATAGATCCGAACTTTATTTGGCACCACATGGCGTATGAGCAATGCGTTGCCCCAACTCACGCCCCGCTCTGCTGCGTGCTCGCGCGCGCTCGCTCTCTTATCTACACAGCTGCACAACAGCTAATAAATGTGTGTAAATTAGTTATCAAAGGCCGAGCCAAGCCAAAAGCTGCTCCACATCATAAACTCATCATAATTAATATGATATGCTATTGTTAGATTTTGGTCTCACTCACATAAGGCAGGCAGGCGGCTAGCTTCAGCGAAGCTGTGATTAATTAAGCGCTTCGCTTAAACCTGAGCTTAAAGCTGATATATATTTTTAGCAAATAAATACTTGAAATT
Organism: Drosophila mettleri; assembly: GCA_035047625.1. Lineage (NCBI taxonomy): Eukaryota > Metazoa > Arthropoda > Insecta > Diptera > Drosophilidae > Drosophila > Drosophila mettleri. The sequence continues at coordinate 6,747,438 of JAWNPI010000072.1, forward strand.
AATTAAAAATATTATTTTAATCATATATATTGTTGCCCATGCAGACACAATCGTAATTTCAATTAAATTCATTTTTATCACAACCCTCGAAAGGAGCAATCCAAGTGCGAACTCCACGCGGACAAACACTCAAATGTCAAAAGCGGGCAATTAATCATTTTTCTTCGTTCTTCATCTCTCTCTCTCTCTCTCTCTGTCTTTCTGTCTCGCTCACTTCATCTCCACCTCATCTTTATGTGTAATTTATGCACAGCTTCAAAGTTTGGAGCACAACTTTACACTGCCATCCATAAATGCCAATAAAATGTCATGAAGATTTCGATTGCCCTACTCTTTAGCTCCTTCTGCAACCTCTCCCCACTCACTCTCTCCCACTTTTTCTTTCGTTTTTTCGCTCTCTTTTGCACTGTCATTTTGACTGCCATTAAAACGAATTTTTCAATTCAACTCAATTGAAATGTCAAAATGCTCATTAATTTATCAATTCGTTGATGACCCTCAAACTGTGTTATGCCTGACCAGAGGGCAAAGGGAGAAGTTATGAAATTTTACTTTCATTTGAACAGACTCTAGAAATGTGATGAAGACATATATATATATATATATATATACATATATTAAGTTATAATTTTAAAGAGCAAACTACTGCTTCAAGCTCTTGCACATACACCCACAGATACTTAACTGATATTAGAATGTCTTCCTATCGACACATTCGCTTCCAGCAGCTCAACTCTTCGTGCTCATATTTTAAACAGCGTAACTTTAAGCATTTGCGGACACATTTTTGTCAATTCACTGATCATTTTAATCAATCAAAATTCTGCTGCCCATTTGCCTAAAATGTAAAGCATCTGCTGCTGCTGTTGCTGCTTTGGTTTCTATTGAAAACTGAAGCTGAAACTGAAAGCAGCTTGCAACTTGGCAGCATTTGACCCTTGGACGCAGCTAATTTATCAAAGCACGCTGCTCGCGACATTGCAAATATTTTGTTTTGTAATGTAAAATAATTTCTCCACGGCTCCATGGCCCTAACCAGGGCCCCAGTCGAGTTGAAAGCATGCCAAGGACTGTGCGCGCTTCGCTTGGTTTATGTGATTGAAAGCACATTGTGTCACACTTTAATATTTATGACAAAATGCCAGTTGGCCCTTGGGGGTCGGCCGAGTGTACAGTTAACCTTTGCTGACAACTTTGCCCAACCATCTCTCTTTCTCCCTCTCTCTCTCTCTTTACATCTCTCTTTTTTAATTACGTTCTTCAGCTTTGGTTGGCTGGCATTTGCCTGGACATATTAGAACTCGAAAAATATTGCCGAGTTCATCGCATTTTTTATGACTCACTCTTCGCGAGAGGCATTTTTCCATTAAATAATATTTCGCTTTCCTTTTTTCCCCCGTTTTTTTCAATATTTTTTCTGCTGCCGCTGTCACCCTTTTTGTATTGACTTTTGAGGCGAACAACCGCATTATATCAACCGCAAATACCGCAGCTCCCATGTTGGAGAGCTCAATCAAACTGTTAATCGACTTGTGGTGTGCGCCCATCATGCATGGCCCAATCCACTCTGGCCACCACTCGTGCGTGCCTCTGCTGCAGCATTCTCAGCCAACACACACACACACACACACATGTGGCTTACCCCTTTCGAATTGTTTTTCCATCTTCGCAAAATTTCCAACCATAAAATGTCAATAATATGTTTGCTATTTGCGCTCTTTCAATGATGATATGTTTGCATTGCATTGGAGGCTGGGCGCAAACACAACCTGCTTAATGTCAATAGGCCATAATAAATGCCATATTTTGCGAGCCCTGAACACCGCCAGCTGCCATCCAATTTAAGCGAGGAGACATATTTATCATATTTAATGCATTGACTTTCAGATTGCATGAATAATGCCAATTTATGATTAAAGTTAAACAAAGAATTTGATATTTTGTTGCGTTTAATTTAATAATAATTGAATATTAACGAATTTAATAAGAATAATGCAAATATTATAAATAAAAAAATATATATTTATATAATATATAAATATATATTTTTTTATTTATAATATTTGCATTATTCTTATTAAATTCGTTAATATTTTTTTAATGTATAAAAAATATGTTTTTCTTTTGTTTTAATGGTAATACAATAATATTAATTTAAATAGGAATAATTGCAATGCATTAAAACACTAAAAATACATATTCTTTATATATATTAAAATTTTATTTAATTATATATATAATATATAAATATATATTTTTTTATTTATAATATTTCCATTATTCTTATTAAATTCGTATACAAAATATGTTTTTTTTTTTGTTTTAATGGTAATACAATAATATTAATTTCAATAGGAATAATTGCAATGCATTAAAACACTAAAAATACATATTCTTTTTTATTTTATAACTGAAATTTATTTCTGGTTAACTTTAATTAACTAGATATAATAGAGTGATTAAAATTACTATAAGAATAAATAAAATTGAATTACTAAAGCTACAATCAAGCCTTTGTATATAGAAAACCCTTTTTTATAGCGGGCTCTAGGTATGTTGGCACTTATTTAAATAATTTACATATAAATATTAATTAACACTTATGAGCTGCATTTATAATTTTTTGTTTTTTTTTTTGCAAAAAAAGTTTTAGCTGGATTATGCAGTTAAGAATGCATTAATTAACTTCGACCAATGGCTACCGGCCTTGCACCAATGCTTATCGTATCTGAAGCATGTGATACAGTTTCGAGTAACTCTGTTTAATATGTGCATAGTTATTTGGAATTTTTGTTTCACACTCGTATAAAATCTTGAGCAATCTGTGAACTTAACGTTACCGCAGAATAAATAATAAATAAAGGTCATTCCTGTTAATTCACTTTCAATACAGAAATTAAATTGGAATATTGTTTATATTAAGCAATTATCACTGAAGAAAGAGTAAAAGTTTGAGCTCACACCCGGTTGCTCCCCAAATGATTGGTCTCCAAACTTTTGAAGTCAAATTCGTATCATTAAAATAATATAAAATTTAATCTGAAGCAGTGAATAAGTATTTGGGTTGGAATCTTAAAACTTGATTAGCAATTTATTTTATTATGGAAGCCATTGCTCCGGATCGTATGTTTATCATAAAGCAAAATGATTTGGAATATTTCATATTCACAAATGCTTTTATAGCTTTAATTTAATCAAAAACACCAGCAGCTCCCCAGATAGAGTTATCGAAAACAGTGTGACTCCTGTTGGCTCAATGGTAAATACTCCAAGTTAAGTCCCCTATCTGGAAGGCAAATATATAAATCTGATTTTTAGTACCCACGCAAATCAGTAAAATTAAGTATTCCTGGAACTGTTATGTTTTGCCCTTGGAATCATGTTTTGCACAGCCTCTGGGTATTTTTGCTTACAGTGCCAAAGTACATATTGTCGGCCCAATGACACTTGAATGCTTGACAGCTGGTGTTAAATGGGGCTGTCAGGCGTGTCACACTAAAATAGATTTGTTGTGCCACGCCACGCCCTCAAGTAAATGCTCAAAATCAATTTGATTTACATGAGCAGGCGCTCGTAACATAAATGCAATTTCAAGTGCCTTATTAATGGCAGCAAAATGTTTTGACTTGCATTCGAATGTGTCGTCTGGCAGTCACTTTGACTCGAGCATAAATTAATGCCAATTAAATTTGTTAGTTGTGGCACATGTGATTTGCTTACTTCACCATTAGAAATTTAAGCCTTGTGTCCATATAAATAGTTGATGGCTTAGAGCTCTGAGATTTAATGGAATGCCGCAAGTGTATGAAAATAAGTTAAATTAAACAAATCTAATGAAGTGTGTGTGCGTGTGCGTGTGCGTGTGTGTGGGTGTGGGTGTGGGTATGATTGTATAAGTCCTTGGCGCTCAACTGAGGCCTTGCCAAGACAGACGACATAGCTGCCAGAGCCCAGACGCCGCACGTGCCTCCGTTTGTGGCCAGCACGAGGAGCACACAAAACGATGTTGTAATTTCTGGCTACCTTCTTTCAAAATGATATAAAGCTTGACGCATGCCACCAACCAACCAGCCAACCAGCAGCAGCAGCAGCAGCAACAACAGCGAGCTGGGCAACAATGTGGTGACGGCATTCACAGCTTTTACTTAGGTCTGTCACTGTCTGTGTCTGTCTGTGTGCGCTCTCGGCTGTTCTATGCCACACATATACAAATGTAAATACATATACATACATACATTTATATTTTCGTATATACATTCATGTGTAGCTGCTCTTGGCAGCCTCTGAAAGCGGCGAAATGAGCAAGCGGAAACAATTAGCGTTGTAGCATTATTTGTAACATGCTGTTTGCCAGCCAGTAATTAAGTGTCTCATTAAAAAATGATAAATTTAAATGGAAATAACTTTCACAATGACTGCAGACTGTCTCAAGTGCGCCTTAAAGCCACACAGCAGCTATATTTTATTACAACGGAAATTTAACCGCAAATCCAAGAACGAGAAGAGACAACAAATACAAGCGTCAGACTTGGTGATACTCGAGCCTTAAGCTAAGCAGCTCTTTAGCTGCTAGTGGATAGTTGCGCACTGAGAGATGCCTATTATTTATGTAGAATTTTTATTATATTTTTCTTGTATTGTAAAATTATTTTTGTTAAAGAAAAATGCAACTTTATTTACTGACAATTTTTGTTGAATCAAAAAAAAAAAAATAAACAAGTTAGACTCAAATAAATCGATTTATAAACTTGTCGTTCTCACCTCCTGCCGCCTGTTACATAAATTTAACAAAACTTTATGCCCAGATTTGCCACTATTAATGAGTTCAGGGTATAAAAAAAGTTGAAAGCTGTTTGGATTTCTTGTGATATCATAAAGAAAGATAATGTTATTGAGTTACTTTAAATGCTTTTCAGTTGTTGATACAGTAACTCCTTAGAAGCTTCATGTAATATTTCAAGCGTATAAAACTCAGTTCTTCTATTATTTCTGATCAAACCTCGATATAAGCTTCAGCTTGTCTAAGCTCTGCCTCCGCCTCATAGCAAAACAATATGCACTAAATTAGTATTTTCAAGGGGTATAAAAAGTTTACAAGCAACTCATGCTGAGGCGAGGAAAGGCAAGATTTTATTCAGGCTATAAAAGTTTTAGAGCAAAAACTATACACGAAAGAGTTTTCTCTTTCTTTTTTTTTTTTTTTTGTAATCTACAAATTGGCGCCTTAAACCCGCTTGTGGGCTCACTCTCACACACTCTCTCTCTTTCAATTTCACTGTCAAATCGCCAACTTTTCCGCTTGGCTAAATTCAGCGCTTTGTCTTTCTTGACTTTCAAACTTTAAATTGTTAAAATATAATAAAACAAAAACAACAACAAAAATTGAAAGCAATTTGAAGCTACAAAACTTTTTGAGTTTCTGTTTTTCATTTTTTCTTCTTTCGCTTTGATTGAAATTAATTCAAAGCATTATTTATAAACAACCCCCATAACCCCATCAGCACAGTTGCATAGAAATATTTGCAAATAAATCTATAGTTTTAATAAAATCGAAACTTTTTGTTATTGATTCCGGGCGAAATTTGCATTTCACAAAAAACATTTACGTTGCAAAAGTTCGGCTCGAACTGCAATTGAATTAAAATTAAACCCATGTAATGTGCTTTGTCAGCTCGAGTGATATTAAAATGCATTAAATATTAAATCGCCCACATGCACAAAGTAAGTGCATTTAAGTAAATCAGTAAATATCGGAAAGAGCACAATAATAATAAAAAATAATGAACAGCTTTTTTTTTAATCATCGAAATTGTTTTAAATGGCATTAAAGCGAAGGCAAATAAAAAGTTAAATTGTGGTCGAGCTAAACTTTGCTTTCAATGCACTATTAAATTGTTTAATTATCTGCTTTTTTTTTTACAAAAGAGAGAAAAGTAGATTAAGTGCAGTGTGCATATATTATATATAAAAATATATTGGAACTTTTTTTTATTATTTTTTAATTAGATTAAATTATTTTTTGTTATAAACAATTTTATATATATTTTTGTAATATAATATATATATATATATATATATATATATATATTATTTTTTTTTTTTTTTTTTATATTTTTATATATATTTACTTTTTTAAATTAATGTAAATACAATTTAAAATATAAATTGCAATCAGTTAAACTTAAGCTTTAAATATTACGTAATTTTTTAATTTTATTTTAAATTCCAGGAGAAAACTTTGCTACTCTAAACCGATCGATAAAGTTATTTCAGCATCCTTGCCTTAGACACTATATAAAGCATGGCTTAGGCGCCACTTAAATATTGAACAGCTTGGCAATTGAAGCAATCATAACCCATTTATAATGGCCATCGATGGCGGAGCACAAATCTCGCTAGTCTTAGATATTGCAATTTAGAAGCGACACGTGCTGCAGCCCAAACATTTTTATCAATTTCAGCGTAAAGGGCTGGAGCAGCAGGCGAGCTGGTGGTTAGCAGTAAGCTGCCCGGATTGAGCAAAGTGGCTGCGACGCGTGATTATGCCGTGCCACAGCAGCCGCAGCATGATAGACACACAGGCACAGCACGTTGCGGCGGCCTCCAATTGGCCAGGCATAAAAGACTTGAGCGATTAGTTGCAGAACGTGCGATGCATGCAGTGGCTAGCAGCCCACACACACACACACACACACACACACAAAGCCCGGCACAACTAGGCACGGCCACTCTGTGGACTTTAAGCGCAGCTGTTTGGCTTTACAAGAAAGCTAAAATTTTCGTTGCTCTTCAATTGTTTTTGTAATTTGGCAAATAACATGTGTTCACACTCAAATGCAAACACGCCCACTCTAGGGGCGAGTGCAAATGTTTTTTGCTTGATTTATTTGCCTGGGCCAGGGCAGGCCAAAACGTGGGAATTGTCGTGTAATTGCCTCGTGTAGACATAGGGGAAATTTATTATATATATATATATATATATATAAAAGCAGTTGCTCTCTCGCTCTCACTCTCTCTCAGTGCCTCTCTCGCTCTGCCTCGCTGTGTGTGTGCGTGCATTGGGCTGCAGCTTTTATCGCTCATTTTTTGGGTCATTTGGTCGATGCGATTAGCTTGTGTGGCTTTGCCTTTGGCTTTGGCTTAAACTAATGTGACGACGCCCACACGCGCTCCTGTGTGTGTGTGTGTGTGTGTGTGTGTGTGTGTGTGTGGCCCGGAAGTGGAAGCTGTCACTGGCCAATTAGGCACGGCAAATGAGCAGCAATCTTTTGACTCAATGATGCCTAAAAGGCTCCTAAGACCAGCTACCAAGCACACCTTGACCAGTGCCGCAGCAAGTTCATTTCAGGCATTAAGCCTGACTGAATCTGACTAACTGAGGTATGTGTCTGTTTGTGTTGGCCTGGCTTTAAGTTTGGCTAGGACCCTTCACCAAAAATGTTTCAGATTTCACTTGCAGCGCCCGAGACCCGCTGCGAGATATTAAATTTCAGACGTCACCCTTCTCAGTGCTATTGACGTTGTTATTGTTATTGTCGCTGTCTCTGTTGCTTTTGTGGTTGTTTTTGTTGTTGTGCGCGGTTTTCTTAACTGTCCAACCCGTTTCAGTGTCAGTTGCACAAACTCGCCGCTTATTTCCTACCTGCAGCTCGACTGCTCACGTTCGCCGTCAGCCTTTGTTTGTCTTTTGATTGCATTTTTAACGCTTCACGCCAGTGCATCCATTCACGATGGCCACGCCCAGGCGCAGGTTCAACATTCACTTCTTGCCTCTAGTCGGTCTCGCTTTCTGCTTTAGTTTAATTGAATTGCAAATGCCGCAAAGCTGCTCAAAAGCTAGCAACAAGCTGTAACCATCGTGGCCGAGCGTCAACTGCACATTGCAAGCCAATCACAAGAACTCGCACAGCTTCCGTATGAGCAGCAGCTAAGCAACTTGAGTGTATCTGCTTCAAACTAGTTATTTGTCGAGCCAAACAATGCAATTTTAAATTTTAAATGTGCCTATAAACAGAGCATTTAGGACTTTTTATAAACATTTTTGCATCCTCTTCATTTCTGTTCTTCTTTGAAACAGTTTTTGTTTTTGTTAGATGTTTGTGCGAACATCTGTTTTAAAATTGGCAAATTCCAATTGAGTTTGGTATTTACTTTATGGTTTTGAAATATGAGGCCTTTTGCTAGTTAATCTTAATAGAGTTGCATTTTTGTCAGTGCAATGCAAAGGATTCTGCTGAATCAGTTCCATCATATTCAATAATTGTTTGATTTAGTAATTCATACGAATGGATAGATGGGCAGCTAGTTTAGCCTGCTTAATGTCCATTTTAGTAAAAAGGAATTTCAAGCATTTAGAATTAAGCATGGAAATAATATGATTTGATTGAATATTAAGCGTTCATTTTATGCTCATTTAATATTTGTGTATAATTTATCCCATTTGTTTAACTAATTCACATATCTTATCTAAGACCAGCAACAGGCGATTTATTAAAGTAAAATTTTAGTTTATTCTAACATACATCATTAGATATCGACTTGATTTTTTGAAATATTTCAACTGGTATATAACATATTAAAAAAATGCGCGAAATAATATGTATTTTATTATCAATATATATTTTAATTACACCATGAGCTTCTATAGCGTCTTCTACATACAGGAGAACACATCTCATTGTAGACTTTAAGCAAAACTTTTTTTTTTTTTTTATTAATCACTCAGATTTTAACAAATGGGACATATAGCCTTTAGGAATTTTTAGAACATTTATATGAAAATTTGAAAAAAAAATGTTCTTCAATGTAGCCATTTTATTATTATTATTTTATTATTCATAGTCTAAAATTTCTGGCTTATTAAATAAAAATTATATATATTTTTAATTACTATGTTCACATATATTTATAATTACATTTCCGTATATATATTTATTTGTATTATATTTAATTCCATAATCATTATTTATCAGTTGCCAGCAACATTTGTAGAAATTAAATTCTGATTAGTTTAAAGAAAACTGTTTTCGATACCATTTTCAACGATTTCACCCAATCAGCATAACTTTACTTTGGAATATATATATTTTTTATAACAAATGGCAGACCGTTTAATGTCTGCGCATAATTGAACAATATATTTATTTTTTGTTGGCTTGTAGCTGATCCAACTACTCATACAGCCAGAGCACGCAGTGATATCATAAATAAAAAAACAAGAAAAGTGCAATCCCAAAATGTTCGCTTTAAAATCGCTTGGCTATTAAGGGACAGAAGCTGCGCTGGGCGGCCAAACACAATAACAAAACACAAATCTACAGGCTGAAAATATATTATATTGTAATATAATTTCTCGAGCGTAAATCTAATTTATCAATTTGTATGTGCACAAAAAAAAAAAAAAAACTCCCCAACATCGACGGGAAAAGCGCCAAATCGAATAAAAGGCAACAAAATGGCAAAAAGGAAAGAATAAAAAAAAAAAAGAACTGGAATCGGCCGCAACATTTGCTGCCAAATCAGAGAATCGGACAGCGTGTTGCAAGTGCAGAGGGCGAGTGTGTGTGTGTGTGTGTGTATGTGTATGGGAGAGCCAGCTCCCGTTAGCTTCTGCTCTCTATATAAAACGTGCCGCAGGCCTTGTGGTAATTGGCAATAAATGTGTTCATGAATTTTAATGTTGGCTCCATGGTCAGCGGCACTGCCCCGCCACGCCCCGTCCAGGCCAACTAAACGAGGTTACAAATCGAGCCACGCCTACGGCCCAGCATAACTCATAATATTATGCCAGCTGCTTTTTTGGATTTTTCTTTATTTTGCCTTCGGTTCTTGTTCTTTTATTTTTTTGTTTCTTTTTTTTTTTGTAATTCTCATGCTGTTGGAGCTTAGCCTTTAGCTGGAATTTAATGTAATTTGATTTTGGCCAACGCACAAATATTGAGATTTATTTCATTTTGAATTGTGCGGAAAAACAAAAACATGACAAGCCATAAAATCTAATACAATTGAGTTGAGCTGAAATCAGAAAGTAAATGAATACATTTGCACACAGCATGTAACTCAATAGGGCAACAAAGTGCAGAGTGCAGAGTGCCTCCTCCAGGGAGCGGACAAACAAGGCCGCGGCTCGACCACTTCCGACGTGGAGTAACTTTTCGGTTTGATTTATCATATTCAATTACAAAAGTAGCGCACGTATTAAATGGCCACATCCGCCGGACCGCCGCTGCCGTCGCTCGTTCGCTGGGTCCGTGTCTCATGCGGCGTATGAGTAATTTGGTTCTGCAAAGCTTAAGCCACTTCTTATGTGACTTGGTTAGCTGGCTGACTGGCTGGCTGGCTGGCTGACTGCTTCCGGCATTCTGTTTGCAATCGCATACGCAAATGCCCGCAACGATTGCTCAGTGTTTAAATAGCACAAAAAGCGACTGGGCAAAGTAACCAAAGAAATATGCACGCTGAAAGCCGATATCAACAACTACTTTAGCCGAGTGTCCCTCTCTGCCCCCCTCTCATTCGCTCTCTCTCTCTCCCGCTGTCCAATTCGCGTGCAGCATGTGCTCGAACGGCAACGGCAAGCGACGGCCCAGAACGCAAACAAAGTTTGCCAAAGTCCAAATGGAGCGTGTACAGCGTCAGCTGGCAGCGCGGCTAACTTCCATCTAACTAAATGTATCCGACTCTCTGTCTATTTGTGTGGGTGTGTATGTATATGTGTGTATGTGTGTCTGTGTAGGGGAGTGTGTGTGTATTTTTCAGAGGCTTGCGTGTGGTCTGGCTACAAATCTGCAGTTTCTTTAACGAGTTTGACAGATGCTGACTTCTGGTTAGCCGCGCTCTTCACTCTCCCTCTCCCCCACTCCCTCTTTCCATTTCACTATATAAAGTTTTCATTTTAAGCTGATTAATTTTTGCTAAACGAACTTGTTTCGCTCGAAATTTGTTATTAAAGAAGAACTTAAACTTTTTTCAATAACTGTCCAAATATGCATGAAATTGAGATTAATGATAGTTAAGTCCTTCAGTAAAGTAACTCAATGCGACTTTTCGGTACGAATGTATTTTCAGAATATTCGAACAGGTTTTTTTTATTATAAATGGATTTAGTAATTTGCATTTAATATTTAGTAATATGTAATATTATTTCAATAATATTTAAATATTTAAACTTTATTTTTAATATTATAGTTATGTTCTATGTTAAAAAATTTAAGGAATTTATAGTTAATATATATATTAAAAATAAACGGAATTTATCTTACCTTCCTATCAAGTCCACCTTGAACTTAGAATAAAAGAAACTTTAAAATTTCAACGCATGTGCTTGCTCACAGATCTTGATTCAATTTCTTACTAATTTCAATATACGAAGGAAACATGAAGCACCTGAGAGCAATTATGCAGAGAGCGACACTCCCGCTCACGCAATTGTTATGATCTTTTCATACAATCTCTACTTGCTTTCATCTTGCATCTTTCTTCAATAAAGTTATTGTTTCAATAATTTTCATTTCATATTTTTTTTTTTTTTTGATTTAACCAAAGTTTGTTTTGCGTTCCATCTGTCTATATAACTTAAAAAATGTAATAAGTAAGAATTATTCGGAAGCGTTCAAAATTTTTTAATTTATTTTAACTTGTTTTTATTTATTAATTATTATAAAAATTTCCAATTAAAAATATATATCATAAATATAAATATTGACAATTAAAAATATAAACTATTAGTGAAGGATTTTACTATTTCCTTTGAAAAAATAATAATAATTTCATAGTATTAAAATATTTATTTAAATATATTGAAGACTAAATTCTTTCAAATCTGAAGCTCAAAAAAATAATTTATAAAAAATTGCTCAATATTAAGGCCAATTCGATTAGCCTCTGCCCACTTTAAGTCACAACTGCTTCGCGCTTATCATAATATGCTTAAGTTTCAATTTTTCACAGCTCTGGAAAAAGGAAAATAATTGCAATAAGTAAAAATTTCAACTGCATTTTTGGCGAACTTGCCTTACTTTTAAATGCACTTTTCGAATTTCATGGCAACTCATGCTACAGAAGTAAATTGAGCATGCCGCAAAAAAGACAGAAGAAGTTGAGAATATGAAAAAAAAAAGAAATAAAAGTTTTCTTTTTGTTGGAGGGGAGCGCAACAGACGTAACTTAAGAGATGCGCGCCCCTCTATCATTTTTGGTGAGGCAAAAGTCTCAGTCGACGGCGACGACTGTCGCAATTTTTCACTTTTACCGCAACAACTTTGCAAAAATATTACTCAGCCTGGCGCCCAGCAGCAATATTCTGACAACAAATCCAATGCGCCCAATGCACACAAGGTGCCGACGATGAGCCGGAAACTTGACAGTTGCTGCCTGCCATCCGCCTTGGCTGGCTGGCTGGCTGGATGGCTCAGTAAAATGAAAAATATGCTGCACATAAATCCTGCGGCTTTCCCATTTTGCCGGCAAGGCCAGCCTGCTGCACAAAGCCAAGGGGCATGAACAAAAAACGCGAAAGAAAAAAAAAAAAAACAAAAATGTGAGGAAGGAAAATGGTTATGAAAAATCAAAAAGGAAAATTCCTTTGGAAATTACATATGCAAGTTTCATGTTGCAGTTGGAACAGTTGGAAACGCTTACGCGTGTTGGGCTCTCAGGCAAATGGAGTGTGATTCAATAGAGTGCACTAGGTGGCAGATGGCGGTTGGTGGAGGTTCGGGAGGCGGTAGAACGCATAAGTTGAGCGCATTATAATTTCGGGCTTATTTTTGAGTTCGCTTCTTTAACCGCATTGTGTGCTGCGGCTAATTTATGCAGAGCCGCGCTGCGCTGCCCTGTGCTGCGGCGAGTGCCACGGGACCACCGCAGTTTATCGCCAAGCGCACAAGTGTCCAGAGATGGCAACCACAAATCACTGAGGTCAAACATGGCGTATACGCAACGCACTGCGCGCCAAACACTAACATGTGTAAAATAAAACAACAAACAGCAAACAGCAGCAGCAGCGGCAGCAACAACTACGATAACAACTGCAACAAAAACTATGCGCAACTATGTCAACATATGACACCACGTTGATTTCAAATTGAAAGTGTGTGTGCATGTGTGTAATAGTGGGTGTGACTCGATGCAGCTGTGTGTGTGAGTGTGTGCAAGTGCATGAGTTTGCGGTTTTATAAATAGATTAGCAACAGTAGAAATATAAAACAAGAATTAGCAGTTATACATATATAAAGGTTTGCCTTGGTGTGTGAAAAATTTTATACACTTACAGGCAAATTGTATTAGTTTAGTTAAGCAAAAATAATGATAAATAAATTTAAATACTTGTAATATTATTAGATACATTTTAAATATATACAAAAAAAATATTTATAAATAAAAATGCAAAAAAATAAATTATAGGCATAATAAATATAATATTATATATAAAAATTATTTGTAGATATAAGCGTGTTTTTTTTTTTTTTTCAATGCATAAAAATACATAATACATTTATACAAAAAAAATATTTAAAAATAAATAATTAAAAAAGAAATAAAAAAAAATATATATATATATATAAATATTTTATTCAATTGAATTAAGCTCATTTAAAAAGTATATATATATATATAAATTTAATTATTTTTTTTTAACCTCAAACTACATTGAATATTCCTAACACTCCAACATAGTGTATAAAATTGAGCAAATATTGCTTGACGCTCTAAAAGTTGAATGAGTTTTGACTGTGGCCAAGTGTTTGGCTGTAATTAAAACGCTCCACTAATTGCCACTCGTGCGGCAACTAAGCTCGATGTGAATATAATGAAAAATCAGTAAACAAATTCTCTGTAGATATGTATTTATATCTTTTGCAGATGCTTATGAAGTGGCTGCTGTTCAGCCTGTGCATAATGCCGGCAATGTTCAGCAATACGAGCAGAAAGTGCCCCGTCGAATGCAACTGCAGCATTGATGATATGGATCGCTATCAGGCCATCTGCACAAAAGGTAAGTAACGCAACGTAAAAGGTATTCAAAAAAAAAAAAAAAAAGTGGAAAAATTATAAAAACTGCATTGATCAAAGCAAAATGTACGCAAATTATGCAAGACACGCGAACAGGAGCTCAGGTGAGCCACGCAATAGTCCCATCATTAGGATAACATCATAATTGCAGAGCTGAGCTGGGCTACGTTGCACATATGAGCATTAACGGATATTTCCCTTTTAAAGCAGGGCCCTTCTCTGTTTCTCTGTGGGTTTTTCTCTTTCAAGCGTCGCAGACAATTTCTATTTCAATTTCAATTTGTTCAACTGTCATCTGCCGACTGCCGAGCAATTGAGAAATCTATAATTTCAATTTAACGCTTGTTTGGACAGCGTACACATTGTACTCTGCTCGAGTCCTTGAATGTGATGCTTTGAATGTGATGCCATTGTCGTTTTAATTTCATTTTCCAAATCTTCGGCACAATAAGTGAGGCACGGCTAAGCAGCCCAGCACCCAGGCAGCCAAGCAGCGGCTGCCATTGGCAGTAAGACAACGAAATGGCTTTCAATTTGCCACAGATTAATTCAGCCTGAATTAAACATATTCTCGTTCGCCATATTTATTTCTATTGAAGTACTTGCTTTTATTTATTATTGTTATTTATATTCTTCGTTTTTATCTTATTTATTTTATTAGGCTCTTAGATTGTTGTAATTTGACTAAACAGTTTAGAATTAAATTAAAGAAATTCTCAAAAGTTGGCTTTTGTCTATTTTGTGAATTGTTTTATTAATACATTTTTTTTAAACATATTTATTTAATTTAATTTATTATTATTTACTGTTTTAATAAATATTTCCTATTTTGAAATATATTTAATTTATTATATTTTCATTGATAAACAATTTTAATACATTTTCGACAATTTTGTAAAATGTTTTTTTTTTTCGTAAAAAATATATTTATTTAACATTAGTTCTTTTTTTTTTTTTTGCAAAATATTCTTATTTATTAATTATAATAAATGTTTTGTTAAATGTATTTTATTATAATAATGTTTTAATTGACTTTTGAGAATTTTTAAGACAAGTCTTTCATGAGTTCTATATAGACCATATCATGTGGCGCTAGGAGAGTCAAATATGAATAAACATTTTAGTTACTGTATTTTTAGTGCTTTTAATAAAGTGTAGCTTACATATTATACATTTTTTATACCAGAATGCAAACTATGCGAATAAAAGAACAAAGCCGAAAATTTGAGCAGCAACTGCTAATGAGCAGCAACTTTTAGCTGAGCTTCCAGGTCGACGCCCACTGCCCTCTCCAGCTGGCATCTATGCGGTATAATGCAATAATACTCGTAAATGCCAACGAAATTGCAAGCGCGTTAAAATATGTTACAATCAGTGTTAATGCTTTGCATTTTTTATGAAAAATCCCATAGAGAAAAAGGAGGGTGAGTGGGCGAGGTTGGGGAGCTGTTGCAGCCTTATAACAAATGCTGGCCCTCCCAAATAATACAATGGGAGCACAACAAACACACACACAACAAGCTCACACTGCATGCAAGTATAATGCAGTGTGAGAATATAATAAAAGTCGACAGCGACCGCGGTTACACAATTGTGTATGCCTGGCTATAGAGAAGGAGAAGCAGAAAAGTGTAGAGCGCGAGACTCAGTTCAGGATAAGGAAAAAGTGCTAACTGGCAGCTGCGACGTAGTTGTAGTTGTTTCAAATTTGGGTGGGAGCACAGCACTAAAAGGCGAACGAACATTGTTGGCATGCCAAACGGAGAGGTCTCGCAGTTAATGATCTAGTTTGCATTGTTAGCCTTAGTTATTGTTCGCTAGTTGCATAAATTTTACATTTATTACGGACATAAAGCTGTTGTTGCTGTTGATGTAACGCTTAGCTGACCTTTATTTAATTACTTTTCTGTACGCAGGTGGCCTGAGCTCACTGTCGGCCAATCTTTTGGACATTGATGTGAAGGTTATCATAATACGTGGACCACGCAACTCGATTACGATTGGACCGGCGCTGCGGCAATTTATGCAGCTGCAAGTGCTGCGCATCACCGATTCCAATCTGCCAGCGATTGGAGCCGAGTCGTTTTGGGGCCTTAAATATCTGCGCATATTAGGTGAGTAATCAATTCTTTACGGCAACCTACTAAAAATCGCCATTTGTTTTACGCACGCGTAAAAGTCAGCCAGCCAGGCAGCCAGGCAGCCAGCCAGTCGGGCAGCAAGCCAGGCAAACTCGCAGCGATTTCAATTTAAGCAGCTGTGCATAGTTAAAAGAGCGACCAGCGCGATATGCAAATAATACAATCAAACTGGAAGCTTACAGCACGCAGAAATCAGGCAGCCGTTGCGGTTGTCCTGCAGCCTCGTAAAAGCCAACGCAAATAAAAGTGCGCGTCGCAAAATGTTAAATGAGCGCAGTCGATGCGGTCGACAGCGTACAGCGTACAGCGAGCAATCCCTTCGAAAGAGTATTCAAAGCTTTCGCGCATATCTTGCGACTCACAAATGTCAGTCTTAATCAAGTACAGGAGACCTTAGCTGGCCTGACTAAGCACAAGCTGTGCAGTAAAATAAAAAATGGATTCAAAAATTCAGTTTCATTCAATATGCGAAAGTTTTTCCCTTTAGCTGACAGCAGAGACTTGTAAGACATTGTTTTCATTTATCATATTGAAAATTGAGCATTCCTTAGAGATAAAAAGGGTTATCTTAAGGAAATTCTTCTTCTCACCATTTAATGCGGAAAATTGCCTGAGCCTCGAAAAGTTTCTTGGCAAAAAAATTTGAATTTTTATTTGTAGAATAATTTTTGTACATATAATAAAAAAAAAACTTAATATAGTAAATTAATTTAAATGAATGAGTTTTTAATACTGGCTTAAAATTGAGTTAAAGTGCTAGAAAATATAAAATAATTAAAAAAACAAAAAAAAAAAAAAATTAAATTAATTATTATTAATTTTATCCTTTTATGGTACACATGAAAAATATTTCCAATTGTCAAAGCCCAAAAATATTCCACGCTAATAAATTAGAGTGCCTAAATTTAGTTAAAGCCTAACTGTTTGTACTGTACCAATATCAAAAAACAAACCAATGCACTTTCTTGTCAAAAGTGTACTTGACTTTTCGGTCTGGGCCAAAAGTTGAGCCTGCTTGTGTTTGTCAATAAAATTGAAATTGATGCGCCAAACAGCGAAAAGCGAACCGAAAAATAAAATAAGTCTCGTCCAAAAATCAAAAGTAAAACTCAGCCAGGCAACGCGTCGATATCGCTCAGCGCATTTCCAACTTGTTTATTTGAGTTTTATGGCCGTTTGTGGAACGAGCGCTGCTTGCCCGGGCACTCCAATTTTTTACATGCACGAATCTTTGTTTTTTTTTTTACCAGCCGCTTGCCAAAAGTCAAAAGTCTACATAAAATACAGATACACATATTCACAGAAAAACAAAAAAAAAACCTTTGCTGCAGCTAAAAATTTTGCTTCTAGTCGGGCAACAAATTGTATTATATTTTTTTTTCTTCTCTGCGTTTCTATTTAAATTAATTTTGGCAAATGCTTAAAACGTTCCAGTGGGCGTGGCATGCTGCAGCTCCAGTTACAAACAATGACAGCCAACTAGAGCTTTTGCCTGGCTTTTAGCTACAAATGCCGCTCGTGCTGCTCCAGACAAAGGGGCGTATGTGTAATGTGTTGTGTGCTCTGTGCTTTATCTGTGGCAACTTTTTGCCTTAAATGGGCCAAGTGGAAATACTTTTGTCTGTGCGGCACACATCCTGCTGTTTGTTTTAAAGTTTTCCCTTTGTTTTCGATTTGTCAACTTTTATTTTTTTATTTTTTTTTTTTTTTTGCTCTTTAGTTTTTGCCAAGCATTTAGTTACATTGCCCATTGAACTGGCGTCCTTGCTGAGGCTTTCCAATTTCGCACAATGTTATTATTTGCCCAATGATAAGCAACCCGAACCCTTTGTGGTTAATAACAATAAAACGAAGTTGTTGACAACTGCCCAAAACAATTGCATACAACCCATAATAATACAATTTTTCCATTATATATTTTCATGCGTTCTCACAAAAAACTGTTGCGCTCGACAACTGCCGACGAAATGCAATCAATAAATATATTGAAAAACATATACTCAAATACGTACCTCTGCTGTTGACATGTGCAGATCTATCGAAGAATAATATAACAAACATCACGGAAAATAACTTTCGTGGCCAGGATAATCTGCATGAATTGGATTTATCAAAAAATAAAATATTGCGCATGGCCAGCTCAACGTTTCGCCATCTGATGGTGAGTAACAACTATATATATATAAATATATATTTTCAGGTGATGTTTCCTTTTTTTGAGAATATATATTTCAATGAATTATTAATGTGAAGGGCGAGCGCATGATGTGGTTATACATAGCTGCGACAGTTGTTATTAATTTTTATATTTATTTGACAGATTTATGTAGCATTGCAAGAAAGGAATGATTAAAAAGTGCACAAAAATTACCCACAGATATTCAGTAATAGTAAAACGGATTTATGGACTGACCTAAATTGCAGTCAAATCTTAAACTGAGAAAGTAAAT
This sequence comes from Drosophila mettleri, assembly GCA_035047625.1. Taxonomy (NCBI): domain Eukaryota; kingdom Metazoa; phylum Arthropoda; class Insecta; order Diptera; family Drosophilidae; genus Drosophila; species Drosophila mettleri. The sequence continues at coordinate 6,766,042 of JAWNPI010000072.1, forward strand.
ATTTATCTTCAAAGCTTCAACTCGAGTTCCTCTTAGTAACATTGAGATCTTCTTAGAGATTTGCTGTTCGTTTAATATGCCACGTGCTCTACAAGTACAAATAGTAAATCAAATATTAGTGCAATTTCTGCAGAGACTGCATAGTTTTGTCTTTGCTCGTGCGCCAGTTTGTAATAAATATCATGGAATTTTTAATAGCCAGCAACAAATAGTGTTGCCTACATTTTGGGGCAAGCGAAAAGTTTTACGTGCTTGAATTTAAGTTAGGGAGCTGCAGCTGCTTGCTTGTGCCACTGCCAGTGCCAGGGGCGGAAGTGCCAGAGCACGAAAAGTTGCTGCGTTGTCTTCAATTTGCTTTCGATTTTTGTTTTACCCGCTGCTGTTGACTTCCTTTTGGCTAGTCGAAAGAGTAACTCAGAGTTCCTCTGCAGCAGTTATCTTTTTCGGCAGTTTCCGGTGTGAAATGCTACCCGCTCTGATTTATGAATTATTAGCCATGAATTTTGCTTTGGTGATGCTGGCGGTGGCCGGTGGGCGTTGGGTGTTGGGGTTGTTGGGGGTGTGGTGAACTCTTGTAAAATATTATTAATTTGGTGCGTGAGGTAATAAACTTTGGCAATTGCATAACTCTTTCTGGGGCAGGATCTGCGACGTCTTAATTTGGCCGACAACTCGATTGTGGAGCTCGTGCAGCGCAACTTCTTCATGCTGACAAGACTGAAGTACCTGGACTTGAGCGGAAATCCGCTGCAGGATTTACAGCCGGATGTATTTCGCGATGTGCCCGTAAGTAAACACAACAACAGCCATTGCTCCCACGCACTTACTCTTACACTTACTCTCTTACTCTCTCTCTTTCACACTCCCTTTGTCTATCCATCTCTCACTCTTTGCAGGAACTAAAAGTGCTCAAATGCCGCAATTGTCAGTTGAAAAAAATCAATCCGCAATTGTACAATTTATTGCCACTTTTAAGCGAATTGGATTTGGGTCGCAACGAGGTTTGTCTTCAACGCGTCTTTTTCAAACTTTTCAACCATTTTGCAATTATTTTCCTTTCATTTTTTTTTTACAGTTCAAATTCCTTGACAAGGATGAATTTCGCGACGTGAAGCGTCTCACAAAAGTTTTACTCGACGGCAATCAATTGTCTGTGGTCGTGGACCAACTCTTCCGCATGCAGAAAAGTCTTAATCACTTGGGTGCGCCATCGAAATTATAGTCATTTAGTTTGCCAGCAAAACTCATTCAGTGCTTCCATTTGCCCTACTCCATTTCAGATTTATCGTACAATCGGCTGGCCAAAGTGCCAAATGATTCGTTTCTGCAGCTGACCAATCTAACATTTCTGGATCTCTCCTATAATAAGCTGGTTCGCCTCGAGCCGCAGTCCGTGCGCAGTTTGTCTAACTTGAAAGTTTTGAATATTAGCGGAAATGTTCTAATGGATTTGAGAGACATGCATGAAACTTTCGAGGTGAGTAAAAATAATCAGTTTATTTACTATAAAATTACTTCTTAAGTTTTAGTGCAACTTAACTAGGTCTTAAATACCAACATTAATTTTTATAATTTTTGCTTTAATATTTAGCATTGAACTAAAATTTGTTTTTTATTGTGCCTAAACATAGTAAAGTCTCATTTACTTTTCAAACCTTTTTCACACAAATTAGTTTTTTGTTTGATTTAATTTGACAATTAAATTACATTTACCACTCTTTTGTTGGAAATTTCCGGTTGAAAAGGTATAAATAAACGTTAATTAATTTTGAACCACAAATTATTCATTTACTGCTTACAAAGTATAAATAAATATTTATTATTTCATAAATGATACACTAAATATCATAATACATTTATATAAGTTTTAATCAAATTTTAGATTTTTAGTGTTTTTTTTTTTTAATATTAGATCTATATTAAAACATGTCAATCATGAAAATTAAATTTTAATAAATAAAAATAATCTTGTTTGCTTCATCTCAATAGTTTTTCAGTAGTTTTATTCATATTTTGATTTAAATTTTCTATTATCTGCCATTGGAATAATAAATAATTTTATTCTACACTTAAAATTGTTATAGCCAAGATCTCGACATGCTGTCAAATACTTTCATCAAAAATATTGTAATTAAATTTACCTAAATAAGTTAGCTTTAGCTTAATACTTAAATTTAGCTCACATAATGCAGTTTGTCCGTTAACTCCTTAAATATGATTTCCATCAATATTTATCCTTCAATAATTTGGCATTTTAATAAGATCTAATTATGCCTTAACTATTGCCCAAATATAATCTACCCGTCAAGTACTTAATAAGCAGCTAAAAATTAACAAGTAATTTCCCTTATTGTATTCAAGGAAATGACTTCCTTAGATGCCTTGCCCCATTGCCAAAATTTTACCACACTCTGACCAAAAACTAATTATGCGCTATCAGCTTAAATCTCTCTCTCTATCTCTCTCTCTCTCTTGGTCTGTCCCACTCTAATACTACTACTACTGATACTAAGCCTCTCTTGATTGAGTGAGTGGCCATCCATCAATTAATGTTGAAATTGTATTTTATCTTTGTAGCTGATACCGGAGCTAACGCACTTGGCCATTGCGGATATGGGTCAGCTGCCAGTGGGCCTGCTATCGCCTTTCCGGCAGTTGCGTTATTTGAATATCTCGGGTAATTCATTGGATAACATGGCACTGCAGGTTATCGATTCCTGCCGTGAGCTAGAGGTAAGTTGCCCTGTGATTGAATGTACCAAGAGGCAAGTTATTGCTAAGGCAGTGTTTGCTATTGTTGCTCTTTGCTTTTCCATGCAACCGTAGCATGACTATCCTTGTGTGCTCCTTCTGCTGCTGCTGCTCCTCCTCCTCCTTCACCTCCTGTTGCTGTTGGCATTTGTGTATTTATTTGGCTGTTGATAACTTTTTGGCCAATTGCAAAATATTTCAACAGGCAACGAGCGTCTGCATGACAAAATGATATTGCTGCCGGTTGGCAGTTTTCGTTAGCATTTGCCATTTACCATTTACCATTTAACAATTTCTCTTGTTGCACAGCTCCGACAACAAGCTACGCAAAAAGCTTCTTGCTTTCATATTGCAGCTCTGCCTACGCGGTCGCCGTCCGTCCAATGTCCTTGTACGTGCTTCCTTCGTGTCACTTTTTATCTGCCTCGCTTTCTCTATCTCTCTCTCTCTTTCTCTGTCTATCTTTCCCTTACAGCTGTTTGCGTATTGTTTTTACAGTAGCAATGTCATGCTCATACCCTGCAAATATGCCAAGTGAGGCATATCAATTGAGGGAAATAAATTTCTCAGCTCTAAAATATTCTCAATCTATTTTACTGTTTACTTTTTACTTTACAAACAGTATTTATATTTTTAGAAATTGTTTCTGACTCTATCAAGTATCTGTAGGTCGTGTTTTTGGCCATGTTGACTAGGGTAAATTTATGCCAGAACAACAATCAGTTGATAGCCATTAAGCTTTTCATTTTAATTGAATTTAATTGTGAATAGTCGGACAGTGCAGTCAAGCCTGGGGTATTGTTATTGTTGCCAGTTTTATTTGACATTGTAGCCAAAGCAAAGATTTTTGGGGCCATCAGTTGAAGCTAATTGCAATTGGATAAGCAAATCCCACAGAGAAAACACAATTTTTTTTTTTTTGACAATATTTTTGTGTATTTGTTTTTCACAGTTTTTGGACTTATCACGAAATCAATTATACGGCATCAATGCGGACACAGCGATGCGCATTCAGGGCATTCGGAATGTGCGCCTGGATAACAATCCGCTCATCTGCGATGAATGCCACATGGGAAAATTAATAAATGTCGTGCGCCAAGTAAGTCAACAAACAATATAAATGAGCATAATACGCATACGACGCGTAGTCCGTGCTCATTGAAAATATCAATTAGTTTTCAAAATACCAACTGATAAATGATATCTTATATCGATTGACGCCAGACCTTGACTTATTTTCATTTGCTCCTCGACAGCTGCAATGGAAATGGGACACATATCCCATTTGTTTTTTGCCTAAGAGTTTGCGTGGCGCTGAAATAATTAATTTGGACATTGGCGGGCTTCACACGTGCCTCGACTACATCAGCGACGAGGAGCAGAACGCCGCGAGCACTTCATATAACTTTCTTGAGCATGGTAAGTGAATAAACTCTTTGATTTCAAATGAAATTTATATATTTCACACATTTAATTCGCAAGGCAATCAGCGTGGCTTTTATTCATATTGAAGCTCAATCAGTGTTTTTTTTAGCTGTGAGTGTAATTTGGTGAGCTGGTATCAGATTTCGGTGTTTTTAAATTTGTGAAACTCTTCAGGAATCATTTTGACGAAAAATTTAATTTAAATTAAAAACTGGCAATAAAAATATTATTAAATATTATTATATATATATCAAAATTAACAGATGATAAAGAGTATATTAATAGCTGGAATTCATTTCGTGTCGCAAAAGAAATAATATATTAAGATTTACAAATGTTTGACTTAGCTGTGGTATAGTGGGGATTGCAGAATCAGAAAACAATTTTCAAATATTTTAGAGTAATCTCTTGAGATTATAAAATACATATCATATATAAATACCATCTGAACTTACTAAGCTATTTTCATAGGAATTCAACAAGCCTTTAAATACTAATTAACATTTTTAAGGAAAAATTAAAATTTATATTTATTTAATTTATTTATTTATTTATATTTATTTATCTATTAATTTTTTATTTTATTTATTTCTTTTTTTTTATTTCTTTTATTTATTATGATTTTTATTTGTTAAACAATTTTTTATTTATTTATTTATTGTTTTATTGACCTATTTCTTTTTGTGTTTATTTGCTTATTTATTTATTATTAATTCATTATTTATTTATATATTTAATAATTTGCTTATTTAATTTTGATTTATTAATTATTTTATAAATTTACTATAAATTAATGTCTTTTGACTGATTTATAGACTTTTATTGTTAGTTTTGATTTTATTTATTTATTGTTAATATATTTGTTTAAATAATTATATATTTTTTTTATTTATTTCTTCTTAATATATTTATTTATTTAATTCATTTAATTTAATATGTTTATTTAGTTATTTATTTATTTATTTATTCATTAAATATTTAATAATTTGCTTATTTATTTTTTTATTTATTAGGTTTTTATATAAATTTACTATAAATTAATACCTTTTGACTAAATAATAGACTTTTATAGTTATTAAAAAAGTTCTTAATCACCTTTAGATTCTCTGTACAACACTTTAAATATATTTATCTCAATTATAATCTTCACTCATATCTATTCAAATTATGCAATTATTTGCCTCTTTTTCTTTTATCTCTTCTCTTCCCACAGGTGGTCTCAATACCTTGGCTATATTGGGCGGCATCATTTTTGTGCTAATTGCCGTTATAATATTATCGCTTGTGGCGTGCTTCTCCAAGAACCGCGCACGCTACTATACCAGAGAGGATCATCTCAATGGCAGTAAGTACAGAGAGAGAGAGAGAGTGAGAAACAGAACACAAATTAGATGCAAACTGACACAAAGTGAAGCCGTAGAGCGATTGGCTCGTGCAGCTGCCGTACAGCGGCTGATGTAATACTTAAGTCTGGTTGGGCAAGGCGCCAAGTCAGCGGCAAGGCAGACCCAAGCAGGCAAGGCGTTGAAATGAAAAACTGTCTGTTTGCATTAACGACAGCTGACTATTTATGCGCTGCTTTAAAGCGGGCTTTCTTCACTTTTCTCTTGCCTTCTTAAAAATAATTTTTCTTGCAGCTAGCACGTAAAATTTTTGTCGAAATTAAAAAGAACGAAGCGGCCGCACTTAATTAATTACAAGTACGTGCTTCATTATGTTCGCGTAGCCCTTGCCGCAATGCCCTCTTGCCTAATTGAGGAATAAATAAATTTCAAGCTGACCTGCGTACCTTGGAGGCCGGCGTTAATGTTTGTGCACACACACACCCATACACACTTACACACCCATACACGCATATATACTGAAACACACCTGCCTAACTTGGTTACCTTAGCACAAATTGGCCCTGGGGCCAAGCGTGGTCGTGGCCATTCAGCAGAACGCACTCGAGGGAAACGCAGCTTCCATAGAAAACAAAGTAAACTTCGGAATTTTGCACAATTGTAGCTGGGTTTTCGCTGGATTTTTTTCGCTCCCTTTTTTTTTTTTTGGCAAACAATAAAAAACGGTCGCCAAGGCTGTGGCAACAAAAAGTTTTTGCAACACCGCATTCGATTCCCTCGATAAGCTCGAAAACAGCAGAAACAAAGAAAAAAACACTCAATTTTTATTTTAAGCACGACAAAAAATCTGCCATGCTCAAAAATTCAAGCGCCGAATGCCGCCGGAGTCGAGCGCACTGCAAATACATTGAATGCAGCCAGTAAAAAATCTGTCGCTGCACGGCGACTATTGACAGTTGCAGCTGCAACGATGCTCGCGAGCATCTCAAAACGCGATATAGATATATGCTCAGAATTTGAGAGAGAGAGTTTTTTTAAGCTAGTCTCTATGAATAGCAAACTTGATGAAAAAATTAAGCAAGTTTCAGCAGAAGAAACTGCGATGACCATTAGAACAGAAATGACATTGGCTGGAATTGGAAAACATTTTGGAATTTGATATATGAATAGCGAGCTAAATAAATAAAGGCGAATAATAAGCTATATAGCAATATGTATATGCCTTATAGCTTAGATATTTTTTAACTCAGGGATATGAAAAAAAAATTTAGATACAAATATGTGATAAGCCATCTTGATATAAAGCTATGTAGGCTTTACATAAAGCGTCTCTCTCGGAAGAAGCTTGCCACAATCATAAATAGTTATATAGATATGCCTAAAATTTTAAATATCTTAACGTTCGTATAAGAATCATGTCGAGCTAAAGACATCTTACCATTTTTAATTCTAGATAAATATATATTCCTAAATCATTTTATTAATTTATTTCATTACTAAAATACCAAGCTCTCCCCTGCTTATAATACGACATTCAGATAAGGATTTTCAAGGCCACCAAAATTTGAGCATTTCTGCTTGGGACACCTGTATATTAGCCCAACTTTTCTGACAATCAAAAAGTAAAAATAAATTTAAAATAAAATAAAATAAATAATATTCAGCTGCTTTACAAAACTAACTTTTGTACTCAAAGCTTAACTTAAATGAATTTAGGCAAAGGCAGGCTTTGGCATAGCAACAAACACACCACATAAATTAAATATAGAATATTTAATATTATTTAATATTTTTTAAATATTAAATTTAATATAATTAATACATTTTCTTTTTAAATACAATTTTTTCTTATTTAATAAAACTTATTCTTAAAAATTCAATTCTAGCTTAATTCATTCCAAACTAAATGTCTTAGCTGTAGGCAGCTAAGTTTTTCAATTAATTGAAACATTTTTTGAACCTTTTTATGTCCGTTGGTCCAATAAGTTCAGAGAGAATACATGTATGCAAATGCTTGAAGCAATTTCATAGAAGAACAAAGTTTAGAAAAAAATCAAGCATTGAAACATACAGAAAATACTGTGAGCGCCCCCATAAAAAGTATTTTAAAAATAAAAAAATAAAAAAAAGCAATGCGAAAACAAATAAAAAACAAAAACTTTAGCTTGGCAGAAAAATGCTGATTTCAACTTCAAAGCAAATGACCTAAGGCGTTTCTCCTTTAATTGAGGGCGTGTACAAGATATATAGTTCTTATTTTGGCTTGCCCTGAATAGGAAGTCTTTATGAGGATGGGAAATATTTATTCATGCTTTTTGAAAAAGTCAATGCAGAGTAGAATAGATTTGATAGAATGTATGTAACAGGCAGAAGAAGAGGCAAAGTTTATTATTTAAATATATATATTATTGATTAGGATATATTATTGATACGGCGCATAGTTAATATAATTAACGAAATTAGACTTGAAATTTAGATTACATATATACACAGAACTAATTTATAATAAAATATTTTTTAGCTACTGTAAGGTATTACATACATACACAGAACTAATTTATAATAAAATATCTTTTAGCTACTGTTAGGTATACCCAAACACCCAATTTCTACTCACATCTGCTGCTCTGCTTAGCTCATCTCTCTCTTTTCCTCTCTGTGTTTTGCTCTTCTCTTAGGCGATAGCAAATGCTTGGAAAAGAACTTGGAGGCAGCGACAATAACAACGCTGGGCAATGGCAGCTCACCGACAACGACAACCACACTAACGCTGGCCACAACGCCGGCAGCCGGCGGACCAGCCACGAACCATGGCACAACAAATGGCAGCACAAATGGTCAAATCCAGAGCCCAGCAAATGGCAGCACGCCATCTCATGCGGCCGTCGATGCCGCCGGCAAGGAAATCAACTTTACGTTTCCGATGGACGATCGCGTTTGCACGATTGACGAGCTGGTATTGCCGCCGGCGCCGCCGCCGCCCGCTGTCGCCCAGGTGCATCAGCAGCCGAGCATGGGCAGTCTAATGTACAGCGTCTCGCAGTCGCCGGGCAGCAGCAGCAGCGGCTGTGGCACGGCAACGGCGCGCGCAGCGGCCGCGGCTGCCGCCACGGTCATTCCTCCTGGCGCGCCATCGCCAATGCCGATGCCAATGCCGATGTCGATGCCGCTGCCGTTGGCTGGACCCGCTGAATCTGTGGTTGTGGTACTGCCAGCACCGCCGCCGCCGCTGCCGCAACAGCAGATGGGCAGTCTGGCCAGCCTGCGCGATGTGCAGCAGCAGCTGGTGCATTTGAGCAGCACGCTCGAGCCGCTGGTCAGCGTTAACTGACCCAGGGGCTTGGCAGCAACGGCCGCAATGGCCCCAACCGCAGCATCAGCGGGTAAGTGCGTCAGCAAGCAAACGCTGAGCACGACAGCAACGTAAGCCACAGGAGATTTGGCCCCACCCACATTCACAGTCCCAGTCGCAGTCCCAATCGCAGTCCCAATCGCAGTCCCAGTCACAGTCTCAATCCCAATACAAGCAACTTTTAGTTGACTGTTGGCGAACGGGTCGTATAATTAATGGCATTGCGCTGAGTTTTGTGTGCCGGGTTCAAATTGAAGTAATTAGGATTTGAGTTTGCAATTAAGTTCATTAATCATTGGCGCGATTGTGTGACGACGACGAAAATGAAGGCAACAAGACAACACATGCTGAGCTCTGACAGAGCATTGCGAAAAACTTATTTAAAAAATAAGCATAAATAAATTAAGATAATGAAAATTGAAGCCACATAAAATGCATTTCAGTTTCCAGAGTGGAATTTTCAATAAAAATCGAATTCTATAAATATTAACTGCCATTTTGCGTATAGCGCAAATATTGCGCGTTTCATTAAGATATTTGTAATTTGGTTTTAACTTTCTTTTTTTTTTTAAATATAAATATATACATATATATATCTAACTGTAACTCAGCATCTGTGTGTATATAAAAAAAAAAAAATAATTAAATACAAATAAAAATTATATCTAAAATAAAAACACTTAAGAATAGGCAGCAAAAGAACACATTTCACATGTGATAAAATTACATTTTGTATATAAAAGAAAATAAATATGAAAAATAAAAGCTACATGGAATTTCTTACAGTAAAAAAAAAAAAAAAAACAAACAAAAAATTTGTATATTTGGCTAAAAAATAGACGAAAAAATGAAGCAGCTGCCATTTTAGGCTAAAAAGAAAATAATTGGAAAAGCAAAAATAAATTAATTAATTAAGTCCTGAGCATATAAACTTAGCACGTAGCTAGTTGCATAGATTTTAAACACATATACATTTAAAACATTAAAAGCATAGTTTTAAGAAAGAGAAGAGGAAGAAAGTAAATAATATTTATTGTTAAGCAGGCAGAAAATAAAAACAATCATTTAAATGTTCACAACCGAAACCCAACCAGTAAACCCAAACGATTGAATTTTATTTGATTGTAATTTTAAGTGCATTTAATTTGACTTTGACGACAGCTAAAATTATATTTATGTTTAACAAGTTTAAGCACTGAATCCGTAATAAAGTGTGACATTTTATGGAAAATACTAAACAGAGAAAATATAAAAATAAAATAAAATTGATATATCATTCATTTCTCATGCAAAGCGGCTACGTGTCGCAGTTACCGCAACGCAAATCGTTTTTAGAAGGAAAAAAAAATGTAAATCAAATGAAAATCATGGGAAAACCAAAAGGCAACCTAAACGATGGGAACAATGAGAATCAGCGCTAAAATTTATTAAATAAAAATGCGGCACTTGCAACGTTTTGCGGTTGCTTGGCCCCCATTGCCAGCCGCCCATTGTGGCAACTAGAATTATGCTTGTAGCATGTGTGCAGATGCTGCCGCTGCCACTGCCGCATGGTGAGGTCCCCGAGTGTGAGGCCACAAGAGCCGCCATTGCAGCTCAACGCAAATGAAAATTGCTTCCGTTTCCGCTTTGCGACACACTTCCGTCGACATTGGATTTTGCTATTGTTGCTGATTGCGAGCTGCTTGGGCTTCCCATCAAAGACGCATTGATACTTCTTTGCAATTTTATGGCTTAAACGCAACTAACTTTAAATAGGTTGCAGCCATTTGTTTTGACCGGCCATGAATCCAACTGACTCGATATTCCCCGGCTCTCGTCCACTCTATTTACATCGCAGGCTCCGAGCTCTCGGCTATTGCACTTGAGTGGCTGACAAACATTTGAATTTATGCATGAATATTGTAGAAGGAGCCGGAAGTCAATGGTGCTTCGTTTCGTGTTTTGTTGCTGCATTGCAAATGCATTCGAAATTGGTGTGGAGCATCGAGAGTTGCTCAAGTGGACATGCAAATGGAGCATGTGGCTGCTGTTCGCTTGAGAATGCGCATCAATATTGGTACACACTAGACACTTGACGTGGTCCAAGCCTGCGTTGATTAACATGCACCACTCGATAAAATTGCCGGGCAACTGCATTAAAATCCCAAAAAACATGGCCAGCACTTGCATGGCAAACTGACTTTAAAGCTGAGCATGTAAAACTTGCTTGCAACATGCACTTACAAGCAATTGATGAAGACGCTGCCAACTTGTTTCACAGCTGCTGCCAGCCAATTGGCTGGCACGAGGAACAGCTGTGAGCAGCTGCCAGTTGCTGCACCTTGGCTTTTGTTCATGCCTGTCAAGGCTATAAAATCTACTCGAGCTGGCAGCTGCTGTGCTTGTGTTTTCCTCACTTTTCTTTTCTTTTTTCTTTTTATTTTTTTTTGTTGTTGTTAGTTTTGGGTGCAACATTTGTGGCCGGATGTGTAAATTTAATCAGGCAACGTACTCAAGTATGCTTTGTTGCCACACCCACATAGAGCTTGAATCCTTTAAATTTAATTAAATATATTTGATTGATTGCATAGCAGCAACCAGAATTTTCTATACATATCAAGTATACGCAGAGGTAAACTAGAGTTGTGGTCTTTTGTTTGAGGCAAATTGGGTATTCAGTATTTGAGTATTTTTGCTCAAGCTAAAATTTACTTCGATTTCATAGATATAAGAAAATATTTTTCTTAACTTTCCCATTTCAAGGAAAATATTCAGATATATTTGCCTGCCAATCGATACGATTGATTAATCAAAGTTTGTATAGTTTTAATTGACAGTTGCCGTGGCTGCTTTGGCTAAGCACACACTGAATGCTTCAAGTAGAACACTCAGCTGGTGCAATCAATCAGTGGCTGTCAGTGTACTATTAACCCTTACATATTGCGGCATGACAAATCGCTGCTGACATGCCCAACGACAGGACAGGCATTGTCTGCAGCTCGAGTTTCAGGCACTGTTACACAGTTACAGCTTACGCTCCTTAATGCCAGGACACGCATTTGTCAGCACTAATTGTTTTCCAAAGCATTTGTAAAAGTTGCCAAAGGCAACAAAAAGAAACAAAAAAAAAACATAAGAACAAAAAGCAAATGCGAACAAAGCTTGTTAGCAGCACAGCCAAGAGAAATGCATGAGAAAACATAAAGCAAAAGTCTGAAAAAAAAAAACCAAAAAACAGGAAACAGGCAAACAGTTAGACAAAGATTTCATTTGAGCTTCGACACATGATTTTTAGAGGGCCTGCAGCAGCCACGCTAAGTTTCCAGCACACAAAAATATGAAATCCGAAATCCTTTTTGTGGCCTGTGCTCTGTGCTCTCTGAGCTGCATCGCTCGGATGCAGCAAAGTGTAATGCAAAACTATGCCGCAAATATTGCGGCACTGCACGACGTTGACAGTTGCCCCAAGGCGCACAGCAGCAGGCGTCGGCCACAGTTAGGTGTGACAAAAAAAAAAAAATTGGAAGGCAAATGTATAGATTGCCCAGGTGTTGGCTTGACTAGCAGATGATCTGTAAATGACATGTTTCCTGAGAGCGCATGCATGGAAAGACAAAAGAAGGACGATAAAATGTGGTTGGAGTTTTGTTAGATATTAAAGCAAATTTGTGGTCTTATTAGGGGAATTTTATTAGTAACTATATTTTTATAAAATAAATAAATAAAATAATATAAAATGTATAATATAATAAATTATATTATATTTATTCTATAATTGGGAAAGCTGATCGCATAAAATTTATAATATAATATACAATAACATATATAATAATTTATTTTATTATATTTATTATTAAATATTCTTTTAAATAATACTATATATTTTTCATTATATTAATATTATTTAATAGAATATGTAATAGCAAATATAATAAAATAATAATTAAAATTAAATTAATTTAATTCATTAATAATAATAATTAAATTTGATTTAATTAATAATATATAAATATAAAGAATATCTAATAATATCTTAAATCAAATTGGGTAAGCGGATTCGATATCCGCATAGATCAATGTAAGCTTAGATATAATATTTTATATTTTAGCTAAAACTTGCAATAACTCACAAGTAAGTAAATCAGACTTAAAAGGTATAGTAAATAAATAAAATCAAAATACTAACATTTATGTCTATCATTTCCCACGCTTTTAATTTACAGGGCAAGTAAGCCCCAACAGCATTCGGGTCTAAAAATGTAGGCTTGCAGGCCTGAGCCAATTGTCGGGCTGCCAGTTAACAGGCTTGACTTTAAAAGGGATTGCCAATTGCCCAGAGAGATAACTCAAATTGCTAGTTTTAAAGCCTGTCTGCTTACTAATAGTTATAAAGGGCCAAACACACACACACTGAGATTATTTTGGCTAAATGAGCTGCCTATTTTGCCAGTGATATATATACATATATTTTTCACCGAAGGCCTGAAAATCTTTCGCACCTAAAATGGACCCCTGGGTGTAGTCGAAAACTTTTCAAAATGCATAAATTCTTGATATTTTTGGTTTTTGTTGTTGCTGTTGTCGAGCGAGGCAAGTTTTAGCAGCGGTTTTTGGTTTTTGGGTTTTTTGGCAAACCAATTGCCTGGCGACTGCAACGGCAAAGTTTCAATCATATTTGGCCGACACGTAGAACATAATTATTACCTAAGCGCCGGACTAATTTGATGGCGCCCATGAAAAGTTTTGGGCCAACTTTCAACGATTGGATTGGCCATAATCACAGCGCTAAGGACAAAGCATAAATCTATGCGGTTCGGGTGGCACTGCCACTGCCACGGGCACATGGGCGCAAGCATAAATACACAATATGAGGCCATATATATCTGGCAAGTCATATGCCATGGACATGCCCACTTTTCCTGCGGCTGCTTAACGCCCCGGCACAAACAGCATCAGCAGCCTGAAGCATCATTTCCCACATTTCCCGCTGCGGCCGGCTTCAGATTTATGATGAGACAAAGTCGCGCGCGTGTGTGACTCCATTAAATGTGTTAATAGGATAATGTCGCCGTCAAAAAAAGGTAAAAGAGAAAACATATAAAAAATATGCCTTGAGTTTATTTAATATACACATAACTCCAAAAATATATATATATATATATACAATATATATATATATATATATATATATATATATATATATATATATATATATATATATGTATATATATAAAAATATTTACTGCTCCTGTGCTCCCCGCGGTTAAAATGTAAATTTTGAAAAGCCAGAAAAAAGAAACAAAGAAGCTAAGTGAGTTAAAGCACAGCTACTCAAAGCTTGGCGTACATTGAAAAAAAAAATTACAAAATAAATCATGTTTATTATTTTTACAACATATATTAATTATTTTGTAATTTAATATTAAGTAGAATAAAAAAAATGTTTGCTAGAATGTAAATTGAATAATATATAACGAAGAAAAATTTATTTTTATATAAATATATTTATTTTAAAAAATTTATTATTTCATAAAATAATTTTAGTATATAAAACATTTTTGCCTAATGGATGGGTTACAACGAATTTATAGCACAATAATATTTATTAGAGTATTACATTAAAAGAAAATTGAAATGAGCTGTGAAGCGACTGGAGTACACATACGACGCATAAAATGTGCCTTTCGCAAAAGAGATTTTAAGGATACAGAAAATAAAGACATTATATCAAGACAGAAAATATGTTTTTATTTATAAATAATTCATATTATAGCCTCGTTAATTTAGGTAAACTGTATTGGCTTAGATATACATGCAAAGAGTATGACATATATTTAATATATATTTGTTATATAAGTGATCTTACGCTGCAATAATAATACAGACAGAGGGCCTTAAACTAACCTAAAACTAAAACTAGCCTAAACTAAACAACTAAAACTAAAACTCAATAATTTTGTTTTCTTTGATTAGTATTTTACACTGTGTAAGCTTAAAAAACTTTTTCGATGAGAGCTAATTGTTATACTAATAATAGAGTAGAGTGTAAACTGAGGTGGATGACGTTAATGAGTCTTAATTTGTTTGTGATGTGTGACGAAGTAGGAAATAGGATGTGGATGAGTAATATTTTAATAAGTTTCAGTTTGGTGATGAGAGTAGAACTTTGGGGTATATGAGTAATGTGCGATTATGTAGCAGGTGTGTATGGTGTCTTTTTGGTCTTCTTGCCTGTCGGTCTCTTTCATATATTTTCAAGGTGTTATGAGACACTCATGCACTTCTCAGAATGCATGCATCACATACAGAAAATACAGATATATAGTTCGGCGGCTATTTATATAAAAAATATATATTGAAAACAAAAAAAAAAAGAGGAAAAAATCGTTTATTTATAAATTACTTATATATATATATAGCATTACAGACATATCGAGGACATTACACGTTTTTTCTCTCTACCTTAGTCACTCGCTTTTTCTTGCAGTGCACTCAATTTCAAGTTCAACCTCCTGTTTCTGGCCGGGTATGATAAATGAGGGCAGACAGCGTTACCGATATACATGTAAAAACTTATTCAGTTGTGCGCACTGCCAAGCACTAGCATACAGAAAGGAAAGGAATGACAGAGAAGAGAGAGAGAGTGGGAGAGAGAGAGGGAGGCATACACAACCAGAGTGTAACCTGAAACACGTGCTGACAGCCAAACAAAGTAAGGACTTCATGTTCCATGCATAAGTATATAGATATATATATAAATTGTATGCATGCGAGCATTACAATGGGTATGGGCGAGTTTAAGCACGCAGCTTTGTGTATTGAACATGTCATGGGCAAAATTGTGTCAAAACTCTACCGCAAATACACAGGAACAGGTGCAGGTGCAGCTGCAAGTATGGAGTGAAGCGTGGGTGGCATCTATATGCCCTTATTGGTTATTGGTCAACGGAGTTAGGCGACACACCTTGCAGCTATTGTTGTGTTGCGCATCAGCCATTTTGACAATATTTTCTGTTATGGCAACAGAAACGGCAACGGCAACGGCAACGGCATGGCCTGCCACTTTATGCAGTCCGTTGCTAGCCCCGTTACTGCCCGCTTGCAACCTATGGCTATACATCAATTTAACAAGCAAGCATGCACATGGGAAATTAGCCAGCAATAACGGTATTTTCGGGATGCAGCGACAAAACTGTGCTTACAACATATGCACACACACACACACACACACACCGAGAGTGAGAGAGACAGAGAGAGACTGCAATAACAACAGCTTTGTGGTGTGCTCTCCACAAAATTGTTGCACGAAGCGGTCCTTTGCCTTTGTAAGCACCAAAAATGCAGCTTCTTGTGGCCAAATTTATGCAGAGTGCAAGCCGAAAATGTATCAAGTGCATGAAATACGAGCTGCTGACAATATGCGGCATCGGGGTCAGCCATAAATTTGATAAGGACTCAGCGGAGACACGCAGACAAATGTCTGACATAATAAGCAAAAAAAAAAAGAGATGCTGACGGAACTACAAAAAATTGAAGCAATCTGTGAAAACAAAAATAGGGACAAAAAGATGAGGAAATATTTTAAATAATTTAGATAAAAATTATTTATTTAGTAAATTTATTTACTTTTAGAATAATCTATATTTTAAAGAGTAGAGTTGAGTAACTTTTCTTAAATACTTTTTTTTAATTTTTTTCAAATATTTTTTGCAATGTATTTGCTCGAAAGCCACGCATTTAAAACTATTTGCCAGAATAAAATTCTAGATTTTCTTAATTCAATGTCATTTTTATTAAAATCTGTTGTTCTGTTCGTAAACTATATATAAATTTATATTTATATACATATTTTCGTGCATGATATCTATAAGCATACCCATTTATATACTTTTTTAGTTTTAGCAAGAAGTGCACGTTAAAGGAACTGTAACATTACAACAGGGTATCATGATTTTGTTTTATTTGTGTTTTTAGCTGAACAAAATTTATGCCAAACGCGAACCAATTTTGCTATCAAGACTAATTCCACAGCTTTTGACTCACAATGCAGCCGATTGTAAGTTTAGTTTATTCTAATTCGAATTATGCCCTAAAGAGGAGACTTCTTTTGGTAATGCGCATGCACTTTAATTTTATAGGCTACCGTTGTTCTTAAATTAAATTGCTGATCATGCCCAACACAATAGTCATCATCGATCAAATTTGATGTTGGTATGTAAGCTGAATATTTTTCAAGCATTAACATGATTTCAATTTGGCTGTCTGCGGTCGAGCATTTTACAATTTTTTTTACAATTACTGCAATTTCTATATTATAAAATTTCATTTTAGATTTATTTTAAAATTATTTGTTATTTGTCATAAATTTATTGTAAATTTATTTTAGATTTATTTCATATTTATTTTAGATTTATTTTTAATTTATTTTGGATTTATTTAGTTAGATAGTCGTTGCTAATTGCATATATATTTTTCATCTTCCATAACCATTCAGTTCCTATAGTAGTTCCAACTGTAATTAGCTCATGCTTAGCCAGGTGTTCGAGCTCATGTTAACATAAATAACATTACATAAGTGAACAAGCTAATTGCTCACATTTACACCTAAGAACATTTTATAATTGACTTAAGCTGAGGGTTAGCTGAGCTGAGCTGCTTTTTGGTTGATGCGCACAACCACTGTCCATTCGGTTGTGGCAATGCAATTGAATTCGATTTCAGTATTTGCAGCTCAAAGTCGACTCATCGGCGGCGGTGGCCACAGATAGTGCCGCAGCCGCAGCAGCAGCGGCAGCGGCGGCAGCAGCAGCAGCAGCAATTGGCGCTGCACGCATCAATGCAAATGTCAAAGCAATCATTGCATGACCATGACGCCTGCGGTGTGGTGTGGGCGTCTGGGGCGTAGCACGGCTCTGCCTCAAACACCATTTGCAATCGAGTGCCAGGCCGTTGCCGGGGCCATAACAGTAAACACCTGATGGGCGAAGGCAAATGCACAAATACATACACTAATACACATGCACATATTTATACACAAGTATTTGTTTATACATACATGTGTGAGGGTGTGTGTGTGTTAGATATATAGTGAGATTTGTTCACCCACGATTAGTTGACGTTGGCGCACACAGTTTCCGCGCCATTTGCTGTCACTTCGCCAGTTTGCACATCGTCAGCCCCGACGCTGACGTCGTCTGCTTGCCTCGTTGCCTCGCTGCCTGCCTGGCAAGTTCGCTCATGCAGCACTTGAGAATTCTTTACTTTTCTCTCTCTCTCTCTATCTCTCTCTCTATTATTTTTTTTTTGCCTTGCCAGGAGGTCTGGCTGTTTCCTTCAACTAATGGCAACTGGAAATGGAAGCGACTGCGACAACGTTGATTGCCGTTTGTTGCTGTTGCTTAACTCTACACAAATGTTGCTGTAACAAACGATACCCATTAAAAATGTGTGTGTGTAAATAGGGAGTAAATGGCAGTGATAGCAATGTGTGTAATGCAGGTAAGCTGTGTGCATATTATGATTAGTCTAACTCTATGAATATATTAATGTGTCTAAAATATATTAGTATGTATTTCTTGCCTATCATTTACCTTGAGTTTCTTATTTACGTTTTATATTGTGTAATGTTCTCTTATACCCCCTTCATAATAATCACAGAGCATTTACAGTTTTTTTTAGTGTGTAAAGAATGTACTAATCGAAAATATTTGTCATTTCAAAAGTTGTCAAGCTGCCTGGCAAAATATGTTAAAACTTGTTATATAGTCCAAGATCTATTAACACAAAATATTTTTTTTATTTATATATTACTATATATACTATAGTAAGCATGTGATAGGTATACTATATATATATTTATATATAAGCCATATAATACTCTATAACTATGGCCAAATGATCCTATTAGCAATCTGAAAGCACTGCTATAGTTACGCATGTGATAAGTACACCGTAAAATTTCTGGCTGTTAACCTAAAAGACTTCACGTACACCCTCTAGACCTTCAATTCAGGAATTTTTTTATTACCTCTACTATATAGCATCTCTAATCAACTACCCATCTAACTCACTCTGTTATATTGTAATATAAAATTTGATTGAGCCAAGGAAAAATTACAAAATATTAGTTGCAAAACTTTTGAGCCTTATCAAAAAAATTTATAAAAAAAAATTAAAAATATTTATTTAAAACAATAATAAAATTATAAATAGAAAATATTTTAAGATACAAAATATCAATATAAAAATATAAATATAAAATAAATATCAATACAAAAAAATGTCAATATAAATATGAACAAAAAAAAAGATATTACTATTTTCTTATACAAATATTTTTATATAAATAAAATTAAGAATATTTGCCATCAGCTGTTTTTACTCATATTCCCATTATATACCTTAGTCAGGTCACATTTATAGAGTATCTATGAGCTATGCGTACCTATCGCTGTTGTTGCTGCCGCTGTCGCTGTTGACAGTTGCGTTGGCGCCAATGTTGCCAATTTCTGCTTCTTCGTGTTTTTCCTTTGTGTTTTTCGCCTTTCGCCTTCAATAAGACAAGAATTTGATGTTGTTCTTGGTTTGGCTGCAATTTTACGTGCTGTTGGCCCTGGATAATCGTAATGCTATAGACAAAGCTGATGTTCAATTTGCCCAACTGGGCCATAAATTTATGGCTACTAGCGCGTACGTGCCATTCATCAACATGGGCGCTTTGGGCTAAAAAGGCCGGCTCTTTAAGCTTAGCCAAAAGCCGCTTCGTGTGCCTATTGTACTTGAATGGATTGGCTGGCGCTGCAGTGGGTGCAGCCAATTTGGCCAACGACAATTGCACTTGGCGAGAGTTTCAGGATGTGGCAATCTCATTGATTGCTCAGCACAATTTGGCTCTCGCTTTTGTCTTGCAGCAGGCAATTGAATTGCGCTAAATTAGCTGCATCTGGCCCAAAACAGTTCTGTGTGAGTGTGTGCCTGTGTGTGTGTAAGAGAGTTTCAGTCTAATTGTGTTGCAAAATAGTTTTCCATTTTCGAATTCCTATTCAATAGAGTGCCTAAAGCAAAAGTTAGCTAAGCTTGCGCATATAAGCAATGTTTGTCGGACCATATGATATTGCGTTTGCATGCTAATTAAATTTAAGAGAAAATACATGTAAATACAAAAAAAGAAATGTGTAGACTCGAATAACACTTCATATTTCTCTCCTTCTCTATCTAACAAAATGTGAAAAATCCATAAATGACTTCGCCTTGAACAAAAAAAAAAAAAAATCTCAACGTAATGTTGATCCATTCACTGTAACTGATTCTCATCTACTAATCTGTAATATCTTAAGTTTAATATATTATTATAATGAAACGAGTTTAGTCCATTTGGCATTGCTTTAATTTTTTCAATTACAAGGCTTTGACTGCTATATAAATAAATATTCCAGCATGTATATAGCATTAATAAAGAAATTACTCTCTATCGTTAAAGTCTTAAGAAAATGCGAAGCAATGATAAAAATGTATAGAAAAATAGCTCTGGAAAATAATATACTAAACAGAAAAAAATTAAAAAAAAATAATACATTTATTATATTGTATCTTAGAATTATTTTTGGTTGGAAATCAAAGATTATATGAAAATATATTTAACTAGTTTTTTTACGGAATTATTTTATATATTTTTCTTCCTTTTATTACGTTTTATACTTACATTAAATATAACATATATCACCCTTTTTGCCTATGAAATGGATGCGGTTTAATCCAAACAATATCCAGAATAAAAGCAACGTTAGTAACCCAAGGCAAGTGCGTCCTCACTGCTCTAGAGTCAATTCTGTACTAGCTTCAGTATTCGAATTTTAGTATTAGACGCAGATAGCGTACCTAGAAAGTGAGCATAGGAGAGCAAGTAAAAGAAGAGCGATTATAGTAAAAGCTGCACTCCCGCTCACACAGGTTCAGCTCTACCTTATTTTCTTTGCAGAGTTGACCAACTAATATACATAATTTCATTTCATATGTTCCATGTGCATAATTTCGTTGTGCTTGATAGGATAGCTTACTCATAATTGTTATTCTTTCCTATTGCTATATATTCTTGAATTTAATTCAATAAAAGTTCTTAGCTGCCTTTTAATCTGAGCTTCAATCTATTATTGGCTCAATAACTGCTTGAGTCTTGACCAAATGTCTGTGCCGTTGAGGCAAAGTGAAATATTGGAATATGAGTTCTAGGCAAACGCTGAGAGGCGCCAATGCGTGTAAATAATTGAGGTTGTCTTTGTTGTCGCTGCAGCTTTGCGGTCCTCATTGCCATATGAATGAGAATATGTGCATGTGTATTTCAATTATAGCTATCAAGCACTAGGGTGTGGTCTTGATTGATCTCTAAACTTGATGTATCTTTGGTACGCCCTAATGGCCCATTGTAAAGAACTTAGAATAAAGTCTCTGGCACACTACTTATAGATACTTATAACACCTTTACAACAGGCAATTGGCACATTATTCATGTATTGCATTAGCTATGGAATGGCACGATAGTATCTACGCCTCACTTTAGTTCAATTATGTGCCAACTAAAGCATTTAAATGGGCGTTAGGACACGCCCAGCACGAGCACATAGCGTACAAAATGTAAGTGCAAAAGTTTTGCTATTATTAAGAGCCTCATTGTCGGTTTTGTTGGACCCAGGCGACCAGCACTGCTCACACTGCCCCTGCCCCTGCCCCTGCCCTGCTCCCACCCAACACACATGCTAATGTTACATGCCACACAACAAGGCAGCATGTATTCATATATATATATATATATATATATACTAAGCAGAACTTTGTTCATATATTTTTTTTTAATGTCACTGAAGAGCATAATAATTACGTTCATTGACTTTACTAAGTAGCCAACTTTATGTTAATTTGATTAAGTTGACAGAGTCGGAGATTCTCTGTGTGCCCAGAGTCTGGCATATTTTTGCATACATTATTGAATGCGCCAAAGAAATTGTGTGCAAGACATCATCAGCTCAAGTGTGTCGGCACATTTACAAAACACGCTTGAATTATTTACAAAATGTAAGAGGCGACACTTCCAATTCCCTTTATGTGGCCGTAGGCTGCTTAATTAAAATACTTTAAAACATATTCGTTAGGTCTACAGCTGAAATATGAAATATTGCTTCAAAGTCTTAAAACTTTATAGACTTGATGCTCGAGTGGGCAAACTTAAAAGTTCAATGAGCTTCGTTGGGCTTACAATGTTTCGAGGGAGGGTTTCTTGTAGTTTCATTTTTCATATTAATAAAAGTTTTTTAATATGTTAAAAATTATCTTCTTTTTTTTTTATATGCATGTGTTGTCTCTAGAAATTGTGAAACGAAACTATTAATTAGCCTATACTAAGTGATTATCACTGTACAGAGCTGTGCAGTTGGAGCTTTGAGAGCGGGAATCTCTCTCTGCCTATGATCGTTCTCTATATGCGTGCTCTCCTATCCTCACTCCATTATTGCATTCGTATAATAAAATTAGTACAAAATTGATTCTATTGCAGACAACAAAATGTATACATGAAAATATATATTTTTAAAATATTTCACTCAAATATATAATTTTATTTTTTACAAAAAATAAAAGAAACTAAAATTTATTTTTCTTATGACTTTTGTGTTTTGAATTGGCAAATTTAAATTTGTTGCATTTTATTTTATAAAATATATAATATATATGACATATGAAAATATTTTTAAAAATTATTAACAAGGTAAATATATTTATTTTTTCCTAGATACAAATTTAATTAATAAAATAAATTTTATATTATCTAAAATCGAAGAAAAAAATTAATAATAATATTTTTTAGGAACATCAAAAACCATTAGTAAATTTGCAATTATTTTTTTAGCTTATATGAGCTAATAAATAAATAAAAATAGGTTGTAATCATAAATTATAACTCAGTTTTTATTAAAATTATATTTAATATGTAATTAGGTATTACTCATTTCGTTACAATCCAATAAAATAAAAAAAAAATAAACTTGTTTAACTACTTTTACCGCATTAAATTGTTTACAGATTTTAACAAAAATTCTCTAGCATTCGCTAGCAATTTAATTAGTTGGAATTACGGCACAAGACTGAGTGTATACGTAATAAATATCGCATGCGTCATGCACCATGCCTCAGAGCAGGAGCTAAATCAAGAAATGAAACGCAATCGAAGCTGAAGGCAACGCTGTTGCACGCACGTCTTATTGATTTTGTTAAGTTGGCTATTTTTGCATTGCTAATACGCCATGTAGTGCGCGTATTATTTAATGGCCACGCATCGATTTCTGTGCTTTGGTTGGGCAATGTCAATATCAAAGGCGAAGCGAGCTGACGAAGCCGTATGAAAGCAACGCCAGCGCATTGTTTAGATTGCCAGAAAGATGCAACAATGCGAACTAATTGAATTTGCAGCGCGGCTCAGCGAATGCCAGGTATAAATGACGGATTGTCGCTGACCGCAAATTGAAAACGACGCGAACAACACAACGCGGCGTAGTTCAGAATCTAAAAAAAAAAAACAATACAAATAGACGAATAAAGCGCGAAGCCAGGCACTTTTTTTTTTGATTGGATAACGAAATACACAAAAATAAATCGGCAAAATGGTTGTTAACTTCAAGGTGTTTAAGAAATGTGCGCCGAACAACATGATCACGCTCTATATGAATAGGCGTGAGTTTGTGGATTCGGTGACACAGGTGGAGCCAATCGGTAGGTGGCCAGTGGATTATGATAATTCAATAAATATATAAAGTTGGGACAATCAGACAATTGCTAAGATCAAAGACTATATATTTTATTGACAAAATTTTAATGTAGTGGAAAACCAAATTTAAATCAATAATTAAATGAATAGCCAATAATGATTTATTATAATGACATATTATTTTAAAAATTTATAAAAAAAATTAATTAAAACTAAAACTAATATAATACATAATAATAATAATAACTAATATAAATAAGTTAATGTAATTATAAACATACACTATAGAAAATTTAATGAATGCAAATTTTATAAAAAATCTTTGTTTAAAATTCAAAGCATTAAATATGAAATTCAGTTTTAAGTTAAGTTACATTTCTAGAACTGCATATATACTTATATAAAAATATGTTTCACTGAGCAATAAAAATCAGAAAAGAAAAACAATAAACAAACTCTAAAAATACAAAATATATATAAATCAAATTAATAATTTTTATAAATTTTTTCATTTCTAAAAATCATAAAAATATTTATGAAAATTGAATTTTTTTCTAAAATATTTAATTCATAAAAATAAACAAAAATATTAATTTGAATTTTCCACATTTAATAATATCTTCACTTATTGGTGCGCATAAAATTTAATAAAAATTCTAAGGACTAATTTATATTTTTACAATTTTTATTAAAATTTAACTCATGGAAAACAAAGAATGTTTTCAATTTAATGATGTGTATAAGCCGCAATCGTTCTTAAAATAATTTTAGAGAAGCCGACATACAAAAGAAAATGACTAGAAATGTGTTTATTCAAGCCACAGCTTTGCTTTAATATTTATTTATTTTATTACTAATTTAATATTTATTTGAGCCGTAAACTAATGAACACATGCATGTTTCACATACAATTCATAGATTAAATATACCATATTATTACCAAGCAGATTAACAAATTTTATTACAAAAATCAGAGTCATAGTCTGTATGTATTTCAGATAAAGTTATGTATTTAGATAAAGCATACATGCAGGACTTAATCAGTTGATCTGCTTGGGCTTTAATTAAATTACGTTCTAATTTATGCAATGGGGCAGCGGCAATTGTGGCAGCCACAAAGCTGCTTATTAGTTACGTGTTAATTGTTCGGTCGTGGAATATTGGCCCGAAACACGTGTCGGGGCATGGCCCTGATTGTGGACGCATTTAGTGTGGCTCAATTAATTTGGCTTCTCCATTGGTAGATGGCATCGTTGTGCTGGACGATGAGTACGTGCGTCAGAATCGCAAGATCTTCGTGCAGCTTGTCTGCAATTTTCGCTATGGACGCGAGGATGATGAAATGATTGGTTTGCGTTTCCAGAAGGAGCTGACGCTCGTCTCGCAGCAGGTGTGCCCGCCACAGAAGCAGGACATTCAGCTGACCAAGATGCAGGAGCGACTGCTCAAGAAGCTCGGCTCCAATGCCTTTCCCTTTGTCATGCAAATGCCCACCAGCTCACCCGCCTCGGTGGTGCTGCAGCAGAAGGCCAGCGACGAGAGCCAGCCCTGCGGTGTGCAATACTTCGTGAAGATCTTTACGGGCGAAAACGATTGCGATCGCTCGCATCGTCGCAGCACCATCAATCTGGGCATACGCAAGGTGCAGTATGCGCCGACCAAGCAGGGCTTGCAGCCGTGCACAGTGGTGCGCAAGGACTTCCTGCTGTCGCCCGGTGAGCTGGAGCTGGAGGTGACACTCGACAAGCAGCTCTATCATCATGGCGAGAAGATATCGGTTAACATTTGCGTGCGCAACAATTCGAACAAGGTTGTGAAGAAGGTCAAGGCCATGGTGCAGCAGGGCGTCGATGTGGTGCTCTTCCAGAATGGCCAATTCCGCAACACGATTGCCTTCATGGAGACCAGCGAGGGCTGCCCACTGAATCCGGGCTCCAGCCTGCAGAAGGTCATGTATCTGGTGCCCACACTGGTGGCCAACTGTGATCGCGCCGGCATTGCCGTCGAGGGTGACATCAAACGCAAGGAGACGGCACTGGCCTCTACCACACTGTAAGTTGCCAGTTGCAGAGCTCCATCTCAGCAAGCAACTCTAACTTATAAATTTACAGCATTGCCAGTCAGGATGCGCGCGATGCTTTCGGCATTATTGTTTCCTATGCGGTCAAGGTGAAGCTCTTCCTGGGCGCTCTGGGCGGCGAGCTATGCGCCGAGCTGCCCTTCATACTCATGCATCCCAAGGTAGCTGTGGCCGAAAGCCACATAATAAACTCATAGACTCAAACTTACTCTCTCTCTCTCCCACACAGCCTAGCCGCAAGGCTCAATTGGAAGCTGAGGGCTCCGTTGAGGCCTAAGGATGTAGCTACCTCGATCTAAACGAATACAAAGTGCATATATTTATTTAGACAACTTTAATCAAATTGTTATGTTAAAAACAAAAGCCAAAGCTGATGTTGCTGAAATGTTCTGAAGTCTGCAGTCGTCGTAACTTTTCTTAAACTAACAAATCTATTTGCAACATATGTGTGTATGTGTATTATAAACGCTACGAATACAACTTATATTTTATGTTATAAATCAATTAACAATTATTTAAAATGAATAAAAACAATTGCCTGATAAAAAGATTTTCGAGTTGCTAAAAGATTAAAATGCAAAATGCATTTTTGAGTGTTAAAATACTAAATTTATTGAGAACAGAAAATGGAAATAATTTTTAAGTTAACAGATTTAGTATATGCTCTAAAGAGAGATTAGGAAAGAGCGGCATTTGGAATAGAAAACGTTGCTTACTTAGAGCTCTGCTTACTTAGAGCTTACTTAGAGCTCTGCCGAGCGGGAGGCTACAAAGAGTGACGCATAGAAATTTGAAATGTCTTTAAATATGGTACGTATATTAATAGATAACAATATATGATAGATGAACAAGATATAGTTAGAAGAAGATATACATCTTTTTGCACCATAAAGCTTTATGTAATAGAGTTTATTCACACACAGAACAATTACTTATAGATTGTTACGTGTCGTAATACATTAATTTAAACATTAGTGAGCGATAAATAAAATAAATATTGATATATTTGCTTAAATATAAATAAATAGATATTTAATTAAATTAATAAACAGATAAAATTATATAGATATTTATTCATAGATTATGAGCTCCCTTATTATTATTATCTGTTTCCATTAAAAGTCAGATATCGATAAGAAATGCACCCACTTTTAGAGGTACTTCGAAGACAGGTAGTTAATATATATTTTAATCATTATATTAGCCTCAAAACAGATTAGATTATCTCTAGCTTCTATGGCCTGTCAGAGATAATCTTTCATAAAATACTATGACTGGAGATATGGCTGGCAGACTAGACTTCTAGACATGGCTAAGGCTGCGTGCCTTCTGGACCTGCTTTACTTTAACCACTTTACAAAAAAAAAATACTAAAAGTCATTCATATTTTTCATTCATATAATAAAATAATATTTCTATGATTTCCTATTTATGCCACAAATTTTAAAAATACCTTTCAGCTAATTTTATTGTCAAGTTTTCCCAATCAACTATTTATTTTGCCATGCCCAGCTCAACCATGTTTAAATACTTAATCCATTTATCATAATTTTCGTAACACCTTCAATTCCACTGGCTGATAACAACAATTGCTAATGCAATTAAGTGTCTCGGGTCTAACTATTTTTATGTTACACCTCGACAACTTATCGGCTAATCAAGCGAAGATAACCTAATCTAATTGCACGCATCGCATTGAGCAGCACGAGTGCCTAGTGACCGGCCCGGCCCTTGTTAGTTTAACTACTGTTGCAATTAGAATTTCTATTGGCATCTGGAAATTCAAATTCATATCGAATTTGTGTTAAATGCTAGCCGCATCGATGCATTGGTTTACTTCAATTTGCATGCGCTGTAAAATGGATGTTGGCTGGCAGGCGGAGATTAATTGAAATACATGTAGCCGCAAAAGTAAACGTAGCGATTGGCATATACTCGTAGCATATTGATTTTGGCCTGCATTATTAACAAAGGGCATATTAATTCCATATGCAGCAGTTGCTTGCCGAAATGCACTTGAATAAATGCATAATCTTCAGCAGTGCTCATGTGGCGCTGCCGACCCATGCGGCATCTGTGGTGGAATAATGCATAATCCAAGCAGATGCTGTATGCACTCGCCTTTCTGCTTCTGTATTTGTATGTGTGCGGTTAAGTGTTTACTACAATAATGCATACTGTAGCCAAATAATAATTACAGTAGCTTATAAACTTAACGCAAATGTAATGTTGCAGAGCGAAGAATTGGAATAAAAGCTTGCAAAGGTATATACAAGTTCAATGGCTACGTAATACGTATAAAATTGAAGTGTTAAGGGCAGTTTAAGTGTTATAACTTTTGAGTATAACAGTGATTTGGTAAATCATTTCCCAGGTATAAAAGTTAATATGCTTAATATTTATAGTGAATTTATTACATATAATATATATTTATGTAATATAATAAATTAAATGCATGAAAAGTATAACTAAGTATTATTTTGTATAATTGCTTTTAAATATAACATTTGGTAAGTATGTGTCTCACAGTTAATAAGCACTGCAATTTTTATATATAATATATAATAGAGTATAAATTTTATATATTTTTTATAGCAGTTTTCAAATATAAAAATTTTTAATAATTATTTTTGTATAACAGCTTTGATTTATTGTAGCACTGATATATTAAGCCTATTGAGTAGAGTAAGTAAAAAATACATTAATTATAAAAGTTTCTTACTATATCAGTTGCCAGATAGAACAACTGCTCTTTTATATTATAACAGTGCTTAATTATTAAATAAATCTGGCTAAAACTAATTCTTTCAGGGTAACATTTCAACTAAATTTTATATATGCAACAATTTAAAAATTATTTAGTTGTTAAGTAGAGTTAATTTTAAGAGTTATCTTTACTATTTTCACATTAAAAACAATGCTTCCAGGTTATAACATATAACAGTTAATATAAAAATATAACAGTTAATCATAGGTCAATATTAAATATATATTTCTCGCACTTTTGCACTGTCATCCAATGGTGAATTATACTCAAAATAACTACGAATACTTTGTTTTTTTTTTTTTTGCATAACAAATTTCCCATTTATATTCAATTATAACACTCAGTTAATTAACAGAAATCTGCCTGGTCACTGTTTTAACATTGCCATCTGTTCACAGTTATTCATGAGTGCACGCCAGACTCTAATCATGCAACTGATAACGATGATAACCCTGAAGTCCTATCAGACCTGTTGAGTTTCATTAAGTGCATGGCACAAATATCTGCACAGCGACTATTCATAGAATCATAAAATTGGAGGGAGTCATTAAAAGTGAATAATAAAAAATAAATAAATATTCCATATGGAGGAACGAGATTATGATTAAAGTGCGATTATAGCATACGATTAAGCAATAATCGAAAAGTTAACCAGCTAAAATTGGCTTTGGCTGAGGACATTTCGAATGCAGACGTCGCGATGTGCTGTCGTTGCTGTGGTGTGACCCAACAAAAGGTCTGGGTATTTGGCATTGGGACACTTTTTGCCATATTCGGTCTATTTCTTGTAATATGGTGGCCCAGTATTATCGACAAAATCATAATGAAGGCAGGTTGATATAGAAATTACCAAATTGTGCACTTTACATTAGAAATATTGGATTACAGTCGCTGCCTCTGACGCCGACATCGAAAACGTTTGACAAATGGGAAGAGCTGCCCATACCCGTCTACATGAAAATGTATCTGTGGAACTGGACGAACGCTGAGGAGGTTAAGCTGCATGGAGTTAAGCCGAATTTCGAGCAGGTCGGCCCCTATGTGTACCGAGAGGAACGGCTGAAAATGGACCTGCAGTGGCATGAGAACAAAACGGTTACCTTCAAGCCGCGACGCACCTGGTTCTGGGAGGAGCAAATGTCCGAGGGCAAGCAAACGGACCTCGTAACAGTACCACATCTGCCATCGATTGTGAGTATTTGACGTAATCGTGAGCGAACAAAAATATAAGAACTACAGATATTGTGTGCACTTTAGGCGGCGGCGGTTTCCATGCGCGATAGTTCCAAAATAATTAAGGGGTTTTTCAACAGTGCGCTCAATGCCAATGGCGGGACATTGTATGCGACACATACGGCCAGCGAGTGGCTCTTCGATGGCTTCTACGATGAGTTTTTGCATTATGCAATGACCTCGAACAATCCCATGGCGCCGCCAATTGAGACAGATCAATTCGCCTGGTTTCTGAATCGAAACAATTCCGAAAACTTTGAGGGCGCCTTTACAGTGCACACGGGCGTTGGCGACATCAAGGAAATGGGCGAAATTAAGTTCTGGAATGGCCTCAATCATACGGGCTGGTACGAAGGCGAATGTGGACGCCTGAATGGCAGCACCTCTGATCTCTTTGTGCCTGACGAGCCGCAGGAAAAAGCGCTCACCATATACATAACTGATACCTGTCGCATTATCAATTTGGAGTATTCGGGCCAGAGCTACGAGATTGAAGGCATTCAGGGCTGGAAGTACGAGGTGACGCCGCATACCTTCGACAATGGCCAACGGAATGGCAACATGAAATGCTACTGCCCCGTCGACAGGCAGCCCAACAATTGTCCCGCCTCAGGCGCCACAGACATGGGTGCATGCGCCGATGGAGCGCCAATGTATCTGTCAACGGATCATTTCATGTATGCGGATGAGAGCTATTCCAGCACAATAACTGGCTTTAATCCAGACTATGAGCGTCACAACTTCTACATCATAATGGAGCGCAAATTCGGTGTACCACTGGAAGTGAATGCAGCCATCATGGTCACACTTCTAATCGAGGCAGATAACGATATTGAGTGAGCTGACAATCTCTAAATTAAGCTATTTAATCGGTATCTAAATATTTCTTCCTAATATACACAGCATTCTAAAGAACATTCCTACCTTCTATGCGCCACTCTTCACATCCGCCAGCTCGGCTATTATTAACAAAGAACTAGCTTCAGAGCTGAAGGTAAGTAACGCTTCCATTTCCAGTTGCAGCTCGCTCATGACATTTCTTTATAGCTGGCACTAAATCTGCCTTCCATTGGACGCTATACGGGCATTGGTTTTCTATGCCTGGGCTGCATTCTCTTGGCGGTGGGCGCTATCCTCACAATCAAGCGCAAGTGGTATGGACAGACAGCAATTGATACGACGGCGCTTATCGATTCAAACAAATGACTCAATTAGAGCTGAGCGCTAATTTTGTTAAAGTAAGCCCAAGAGACTTTCTGTTTCTGTGCAATGAATCTAGACAACAAAATCTAAAGCAAAATTTTGTATCAAACGTGATTTTCAGTTGTGATGTATATAATTTATTTTCTAAATTTATTTGTAATCAAATATTGATATTTAAAATACAATTTTTTTTATATTTTATAAAGAGCAATTTGGCAAGAATTAGAGATATTTATTTTAGTTGGATGAACTTGTGAAGGCATTGCTGTTGAATGGGAGAATGAAAGAGATGAGAATAAATGAAATATGTTCACTATTCTCTTATGAAATAGTTAATATAATACTATAAAATCAGTAGCCCTCAATCAATAGCACAAACTCAGCCTGTGTTGTGAACTCAAATTTTCTTCTTCTTGCATAACACGTTATTCTCTTGCTACTAACAAGTATTGCTCATTTTTAATTTATTTTGGTAATTCAAAAACCGACACCTGCATTTTCCTTCTTGGGCTGTCTTCCACCTTGAAACTAGACATTATACTACATTAACCTTCCAGATAAACACTGGAGATGTGCTCTCATTCAGCTTTTTTATTAATTCATACATTTTTTCGCAAGTGTTTATGTGAGGAGAATATGCAATGTTTTAGGACATGGAGTCCTAAAGGTTGATCATTGACTAATAAATTAATTATAATTTATGCATTGGAATGGTTTATTTCAAATATTATAAAAAATGTATGTTCTTTAAAAAATGTATAAATATATATATATACCTTTTTTTGAGCATAATGATATAGCTGAAATGATACAGATATGTAAAATTAAATACATATTTTTTTACAAGTTAATTATAATTTATAAGTTTACGCTGCTTATCATTAGTTGGCCATTTTGTGATTAGATTAGAATAACACATTTTTTTTATTCCTTTTTCTAAGCAATTTAAGCTTCTGCTCTCTGCTTCAGAGAAAACGTTTATCCAAGTGATAGTAAATGACCTCGTGGCATGCTCTGAATGGAAACCAAAATGTTAACTGAAAAAGCCAAAAAATATGCAACAGCTTAGCTAATTATTATTATTAATATTCGTAAAATGCCTAAATAAAGATTAAGATATATGACTAACATAGTACACAAATCAATAGCTATCAGCAAAAATTAATTATAGCTTCAGTATTTATATACAACAAAAAATTCCAAGCCATTAAAAAAAATATACTAATACAATATTTGATTTAATCTAATCAATGCCTAAAATTTGTAGAAAAAAATTCATAGAAATTGTAGAATTTGTATCGTCTTTTTTATTATTTTTATAAATAATGCCAAGTCGCAACTCTCCCAACCAGTCACAAAATGTGCGGCGACTACTGCAGCGTGCGCCAACAAAAGTTCTGGATTTTTGGCTTGGGCAGCTTTTTGCTTGTGCTGGGAACGATTTTGCTAACGGCCTGGCCAAGCTTGTGTCGTCAACTGATGCGGAGCCTGTTGCCACTGGCTCCCAATTCTTTCATATACAATTTTTGGGTGACAACTCCAACGCCGTCGTATACAACATTTTATCTCTTCAATTGGACCAATCCGGAAGATTTAAATAATGCCCAAGTGAAACCGAATTTTGAGCAGTTGGGCCCCTACACGTTCAGCGACTACAAGGAAAAAGTGGATCTGTTGTGGCGACAGCCGAATCTAACCTATTACGGACGCCGAGTTTGGCATTTTTTGCCCGAAAAATCAAATGGCAGTCTAGACGATGTCATTGTGACGCCGCATTTTCCAACACTGGTGAGTGGCTACGTAGAAAATACACTTAAGATAATTGGAATTTCATGCAGCTTATTGTGACCTAAGCTGTTTTCTGTGCAAATCCGTTTTTGTCGGATTTAAAATTTCGTTTGATTAATTTTTGATAATAATTTTCAATAAATGTCGCATTTTGAGGCAGTTTTGTGCCTGATATAAATTTATCCTAAAAAATAATTTTTGAAAATTTTTTTTTTAAATTCGTAGAGAAAAATGATTCAAAATATATATTTATATTCATATAAGATTTTCTTGAATTTATCAAATATGATTTAATATTTCGTTTTATTCATTTTTGATAATAATCTTTAAAAAATGTTCTTTTAATATTGCTTTAAGGCAAAAAAAAATGTTTAAATCAATATCACAAGCTGAAGAGAAAAATAGTTTAAAATATATATTTATATAAATAAATTCATATGAGACTTTCTTGAATTCACTATGAATTTATTTTATTGTCGACTTTGAATCAAGCTTCAAGTTGCAGAGTTCTTTGAAACTATAAGCCAAATCCACTAATAAATTTTCTTTGTATTTATATTTTGTATGTGAAAGTCTTGCAAAAATGTCAGCAGTACTAGAGACTGACTCTTTATTATATATATTTTTCTTAAAGTCTCTCTTTTACACTAAGCTTTATCCTTTAATTGCAGACGGCCGCCCGCTATGTGCGCAAAAGTCGTCGCCCGCTGCGAAAGATTATGAACTTTGCGCTGAATCGTGAGGGCGGCGGCACCTACATGAGCCATACGGCTGGACAATGGCTATTCGATGGCTTTTATGACGAGCTCATTGACTTTGTCGAGCTACTGCATTCGCCAATTTTGCCCATATATAGCGACCATTTCGGTTGGTTCTATCAGCGCAACAATTCGAAGATGGCCGAGGGAAATTTTACAATACACACGGGCCGAGACGATCTACGGTGGATGGGCGAGCTCCAGCTGTGGAATGGCAGCGACCATACGGGCCACTATGAGGGCGAGTGCGGCAAGGTCAATGGCAGCACGGGTGAGCTGTGGGCGCCGGGTCGACAGTGGCACGAGACAATTTCCATATTTTTACCAGATGCAGCGCGCTACATAAATCTGTACAGCATGGCGAATGTCACGGTGCATGGCATCGCGGCCTGGCGCTACGAAACTAACGAACTGACCTTCGACAACGGCCAACTGGCGCCGGATACGAAATGTTTTTGTGTTGCCAAACATGAATGTCCACTGAATGGTGTGCTAGATTTCTCACCCGTCACAATGCACGGACCCATTTACGTATCGCATCCGCACTTCTACATGACCGATGAGTACTACAGGCGAAATACGACGGGGTTGCAGCCAAATCCCGCGGAACATGGCATGTATGTGGTAATGGAGCCGACACTGGGCATACCACTAAGCCTCAAGGGACAAGTTATGATCAGTGCGCTAGTGCAGCGCGATGATGCCATCGAGTGAGTACATTTGCATATATAGTAAATACGGTATGCTTTATGATGACATATCAAGCTCAAAAAATCAGTATACTAATATATAGATATATATATTTATATATATATATACATATATAAATATATTTATATATATCCGATATATCTAATTGCTGTATATATATATATAGCTAATTTTCTATTTATTTCATATGTCTTACTAAATGTTTCAATTTTTATTTGATTTGAGCTGTCTTCCATTTGGTTCAGCTTCTTGCTCTCACTGACTACTCCTTGAGCATGTCTCATAAGAGACAGAGAGAGAGAGAGAGAGAGAGAGAGAGTATATCTGCCTCTAGACTCCTTTAATTGACATTTTTACTCTAAAATAATATTTTTTCTTGAGAATGCTTGCGGTTGTCTTCTTACAAAATATTATCTTTGATGTATATTTAATCTTTCTCTGAGAGAGATTATTTCTGTGTCTCTTAGATTAACTAGACACAGTCTCACACCTACACTCTGTCTCAATAATATCTTTCTCTCTCTCAATTATATCTCTCTCGATAATCTCTCTCTATACTATCTCTATATATTCTCTCTCTCAATAATATCTTTCTCAATACCATTTCTCTCTCTCCTTCTCTCTCTCTTTCACTCACTCAATCTCTCTCTAATAATAATATAAAATCCTTTTTTAACTCCCAGCTTCCTCAAAAATATTGCCTATGATCACTATGCGCCGCTCTTTGTAATCCAACTCAGTGCTGAAATAACTGATGATTTGCTCAGCCTGCTTAAGGTCAGTTTCACACATCAAAATTTACTCATTTCACCTAATTTTGCTTTCATTTACAGCTGAGCTTAAGTGTGCCCGCCATAGGTCAATTCACAGGTTTATCTCTGCTGCTCATTGGCATTGTCATGCTAAGCGTAGGCATTGCTAAATGGAACAATGAGTGCAAAATTAAAGTCAACGACCCGAGCCAAGCACTTGAGAATGACGATTTCACAGCCAACAGCTTTTATCAATAACAAATTTTACTCACATTTATTTTGCTTTGCCAAATGATAAAGACTGCTGATTTTATTAGACTCTTATTATTAATAAATATGAAAAAAAATGCGCGCTATTAAAATGAGTTTCTTAACACAAATTGGCGTGCTGCTGTTGGTTTTTTGGCCAATTGCCTTGAGGTGTTGCCCAGCTGAGCTCGTCTAGAATTACACAAAATTATGGCCTCTCAGATATGCTAAAATTTATTAATATGTTAATAATTGTATTTTGTTTTTGTTTTTCTTTCGTATTTGTGTGTGGTGCCTGATGGTGCACGGCCAAAAACCTTGAGCACGTAAGCTGCATACTTTACGGCGTACGAACTCTTTCACCTAGCCACACACACACACCCACACCAACATATGGGCAACCAAATTGCTAACTGGAAATTTGAAAAATGCCAACAGAATATTATAAGCGGCTAATTTATATGCGCCCGGCACGCAAACTTACGTTTTGCACACACATTGTTGTCGAAGAACTCATACAGAGAGAGTGAGAGAGAGCGAGTGAGCGAGGACAGACAGAGGCCGAAGCTGGCTTAGAAAGCGCAGGAAGTGGGTGGCGTAGCAGCTTAAACAATGTATGAAAATATGAAAATTATATGGCAGCAAATATGTGTTGGCCATAACTTTAATAAATACACATAAGTTATGATTAAGCTGAAAACTGCTCTGAGAAAAGCTGCTGCTGAAAAGGCTTTAAGACGTGTATATTCAAATTGAGCTATAAATTATAAACGCTTCTAAGCTAAAAAAACCATGCGATTAACATATTTCCATCTTCTCATTTATTAATAATCATTTTTTATTAAATTATTTATTTCACTTCAAGCTAAGCTCATATGTTTCATACTCATATAATTTGGCCACAAATTTATTTGCATTTTCTCTGGCAATGCAATATATTTCAGTAGCAAACAGCAAACATATTGAGGCGAATCTCTGCACAAATATGTTTACATTTATTTATTTTAGGCTAAAAGTTATTTATCAAATCAAATCGCATCGGATTGGCTTGATTTGCGTATTTGCATTTATTTAGCTTGCAATTTATTGCATTTTGATGAACAATTTAAAACAGCCTTTTGATTTATACTTCATTTTCAGTGTCCATAAATAAAGTGAAATGGATTTGTGTGCTTTGATTAATGCAAGATGACAATTAAAATAAGAATTACGGAATATTATATGCCTTATATAAATTTTTATATTATTTGCTATGAGTTGAGGAATTAAAAATGCCATCCGAATCGTAAAATAAAAAATTATTAAAACAGTTTCGTGGATTGAAGAGAATATTGACAGAAATGTATAATATAAGTTGGAAAATATTTCTAAAGGAAATCAAAATATATATAAAAGCTGAAATAAATATTTAAAAATCAAAACAATATATAATAATAATAATTAAATTTTTTTAGTTAAATTTAAATTCATGAGAATATTGTTTGCATTCAACTAAATAGGGCTTTAATTATGTTACGCATTTTTTCATATTTATATTTTCATATATAGTAACACATATTCATATTTCTCTTTATAAATTTTATTATTCTTTCTAAAAAATATTTAGTATGAATGCATATTTGCCTACGTATTATTTTATTTCTTTTAAGAATTATCTGAACTCCTACAAATACCTGAATTTAATCTCTCTGGATTTAAACCGGAGATTGTTATTAAAAATCCATTGCCCCACTTTGTGTTACTTTTGGCAATACCTTTTTGTCAGTTGCTTTGAGGTTTAATTTAAGCAAGCAACAGATCGAGCCCTAGAGCCACTTCATTATTTTGCCTAAGCCGGCCGCAGAGAATATACTGCAGGAATATATTTTGTTAGTATATAAGTAAATGTGTGTCTGAGTGTATATATGTATATGTGCTTGTTCATGTTGGGCATTTTTATGCATAAGCCAAATGGCATTGTTGTTGCTGCTGGGCAGCTCGTCAGCTCGACTGTTGTCCGTTTATGTCGCGAAAACTTGGTGTCCTAATCTGCTGCCTGTCTTGCATACTAATTTGTTTGCTCTTGGTCTGTTCCGCTTTATAGGGCCGGCGAGTCTTACTCTTTTTGGATGCTTTCTTTACCGCCTTTATGGTTTTACTCTCTCATTCTCACACACACTCTCTCTCTCTTTCTCTTTGTTTTCATTTTGTTGACAACCCATAGATTATGTTGTTGGGTTTGGCTTTTGTGTGTTGTTCCAGGCCAAAGCATGTTCTGGATGTCTTTGTATATATATATACATTATATGTGTATTAGTGTGTATGTGCTCTCAGTGTCATGTTCGTTGGGCTTATGCATTCAGTTTGGCTTGCGGCTCGGCTCGCTCTTGTCCACGGTCTACTCCATTGGCTGGTTTTGTTTGTTTGGTTATGCTGCCCACTCTGCACTCTATAAAGCCTTGTTTAGCTGCTTAATTTTTTCCTTTGTCATGTTGACAGCCCTTCGACAGGGACTTTTTGTTTTTTTTTTTTTTTCTGTATGTGTGTGAAGTGTTGCTTGGGTTCATTTCTCGCACAATTTAATGTTATTTAATTGGCATTTAAGTTTATGAAAATGTTTGTGTTGCAGCTGCCAGCGAATGGCCTTCAATTTGGGCCGGCAAAGGAGGCTAAAATGTCGAGGTCAGTTTTAATGTGAGTTTTTCATGCTTTAAGGTAAATTTGATACTGTTTGCTTTACTTTAATAACACACGCAAAATCTCCATAACAAAAGGGATTCTCTTGTATGCTCCAAAAAGTATGCAACAAATTTTGCAGCTCGCAAAAATTCAATTAAAATAAAACGAATTGCAGTTAATTTTCGCTGACATTTTTAAATGCAACGCTAACCACAATATGGCCTCCATATTTTACAATAAATCTTTGCATTTTTTTTCTCATTTCTTCGTTGTTGTTGCACAATTGATGTTGCAATTTTCTATGTGCAATGCTGCTGCTGCCTACAAGGCTCATATGCGTACAATTTGTACTGGCCTTGGTGACCGACAGGCGCCACAAAGCTGACAGTCACACACAGCATATACACAAAAAAAAAATGGCGGAATTTAAAAATTCAATTTGAAAAAGTCAAAGTGCATGTGCAGATCCCATATGAAAATAGAGTAAATATAATACTAAAAATTATACATAGTTGCGTATATGCATTTTGTGTTACTATAAAAATTGCCTATTTCGGAGCATTTGCCACATGGGACATGCGCTAGCAAATGATTTATTTTTTATTGTCTAACAGTTTTTTGCCGAATTTAGTGCCAAAAATACATGCAACGGAGAAATATACAAGCGAGCTAGACAATTAAAAATAAAAATATAACAAGGAAATGTATACTAACTAGAAAATACAAAAAAGGAAACGATACTATGAAAATACAAATGGAAATAAAATAAAAAAATATAGTTTCGAATTTTGTATTAACAAGCACAAAATTGAATGAAAATAGTTCAATAAAAATATATAAACTGGTCAGAAAGTTGCGTATAAGACTAGATTTAAAGAAATAACAAACAAAAAATAATATACAGATATTTGAATATTTTATGATGGCTGCATATAGCAGCATAAAGTTATAACGAAATGAAAAATTTAAAAATGAAATAAAAATAATATGAAAAAATAATAATTAAAACAAATAAAAATGATTATATAAATAGCAGAAAATTTAATTTAAATTTATATAATTAAAATTATTTATAATCAAGTCCGGAATTTAATATTAAAATAAATTGTATCTAAGTCAAATATTATATATTTATATTTTTTCATTAAATAGAAAATGTATACATGATTTAGTTTCATATATATATAAATCTTCAAATAATTCAATACTTAAATATATATAAATCTGCAAATATTCAAATAATAATTATTCAAATGTAATCGAATTAATAAGCATATAATACATATAGATTTACTATACTCAAGCGACTTAAATTTCAATTAGCATATGTTAAGCGAGCAAAACATTCGCCATTGTCGCATATTAAAAATTACGATGAACCAACAACAGAGCGGAGCGCCTTTTAATTATGTTCTCCACTGGCCGGCCAACAAATAATATGAAATTTGAACTTTATGCACATTATTTTAGTTAATGTTTGTTTTGTTGCAAAATGTTTGTGTTTCCGTAACAGTTGGATATGGAGAAAGCGTTGTAATTAAAACTGCGCTCGGCTAACAAAACATATTTCAGCAGCTGACAAAAATGTTGTTGTTATTGTTACTGTTGGTCTGGCAAATATTACGCATACGCCATGTGAGGGCACAAAGTGCGTTTTAATTGCCGCCGCGTGCTTTTATGAAGTGCACATAAAATGTCAGCCATAAAGTCGGCCTTTGTCTGACCGCGCCACGCAAATGAAATGCAGCTGCACATTTTTGCATAGAAGTCGTAAATTCTAAAATTGGGCGAAATTCTTCTTGTTGTGCTAAAGGCCTTGGGTCAACTTTAAAGCGCAGCTGGTGGCAGAGCTTATGTTGGCTTGAAGCCAAAGGCCATATCGAAATGGAAAGTCCAAAAATGGCAGCATTAACTGAAAACTGCTTCAGTTAATGCTGCCACTGCTGCTGCTGCTGTTGGAAAAACAATTTGCCAACGGATAGAAACATTAAAGGACAGGCCAAAGACCATGCAGAAAGGAAGATGCTCTGAGTGTGTGTGTGTGTGTGTGTGTGTATAGGAGCTATCGACTCGAGCGAGACACTTCCACTGGCTGCCCTCTGCTGACCAAGTAGACTGCATAAATTGTCGACAAGCTGTCGTTAGGCAAACGAGCTGAGGCTTAGCGCCTGTAAGTATGCAGCAGATTGCGTCTTGTTGCAGCATATGACTATGCATATTTGAAAGGCAATTTCTTGACGCAGCAGCTCCGTTTCCATCGCACGCAAATGAAATGCAATATCATTCATGTTTACAGGCACTTTACACCGGAAGCTGTATATATATATATAGATCTAGATATATATGTATACGGATAATTGCATTTTATATCGATTTCCACAAAAAGCAACTCAACTGTGCCTTAGACGTTATTTTACGCAAACAGTTGGCCTGGTCTGCTGTCAGTGTTAACAGCTGTTGGCAGCAATACATTAAATCGCTCAATCCTTCATTTCGCTGGCAAACAACATTTCAATCAATTCAATCGCAAATTTCACTTCCGCATCCGCTGTGCCAGCTTCTGGCAAAATGCATGAAATGCATTTAACAACATTTTCACACTTATACCGCAGCATTTTGTTAAATTCACATTAAATATACATGGGCAGTCGCCAAAATGGCTGCAGCTGCAGCACCAGCACCAGCACCTGCACCAGCACCAGCACCACGGCACCACCCTGTCAAAATGTCATTGCGAAAATCCATGAATGCTTACGTATCCGCTTATGCAGTTGCGCTACGCTTCAACTCGGGGCGGGCGTTGATATTCACGTGATAACCGCGCATTCAGTTACGCAACACGACATTGCAATTATATATGTAAATATAGCCACACATGCCACTTGCTCTTGCATAAGGTGCGATATGCATGCATCAGACTGGGGTGAATATAGAAATGCGACTCCAAAACTACTTCTATCCTAACAGCTTTTAGTATATGTATTTACCTATGGATGAAGAGCTTAGTTTTTTTTATTAAGTTTTAACCTTAAAATAATTTATAAAATTAAGTAAATTAAAATTGATTTATTTAATTTTATAAATTAAAAAAAATTATTCTGGATTTTTTTGTCAAATATTTTAATGTATTTTAATGGTGGTTAAAATGCAGTGCAAGAGCAGATATAAAGTATAATAATCTAAATATTTCTTCAATATTTGATTTTATTTACTAAAAAATTTTGGATTCTGCGCAAATGTCAAATAATTTTATAATCTACGAATATTTTGAAGGAAACAAAATAAATATTCATTAATAAATGAATCATTGAAATTAAAATACAAAATTCCCATCTCGTATAGCTGTAAATAAATTTTTAGTTCTTAGCAAACTATTAAGAATGATAGAAGACAGAAGACTTTAATGGCACTTGGCATGCGGCATCCAAAGATCACATCTGGACAATGCTGCATATTTAATTAGATACATATAAATGTGATTTATATATTAAAATATTATTATATATAAAGAACTCGTTTTTGATTTAATTTGGGACAAGTCTAATTAGCTCTTGTTGACTAACTCATATTAACCAAGATTATATATTCTATTTGATATATATTTTCTATTTCTGTTTAAATTTCAAAGAATTATTAATAAGAATTTTCCCTACATCAGACAATCAATTAGTCCCCTATTAATTATTAAAATGGAATTTTTCATAAAATTAAACAGCTTTCGCGCCACTGTGTTGACACATTTAATTGTGGCTATTGTTGCCATGATTGTCTCTGATGTTCAGCCCAACCCAAATGGCATTTGTGTGTGATTGGCTTGATTCAATAATGCAAACAGAAACCACGCCAGACAGCAATGAGCGCGCATTGTTTGTACCACGGTCAGTGGGACACATTTAATAATGCCAATATGCATATATAATATAATAATCATATCAACACATATACAATTTGGATTGAAATTTAGACCGGTTGTGTCACTGTGTATGTCAGTTGGAAGCCCGTTTCGACAGCACTTGTCTGCGCATCGCTGGAGAAGTGAATGACGAAGGGCGAACGTGCGATTAGTTTGCTGCCAGCCAGTCCGTTGCCGCAATAATAGGTGGGCTGCAGTGCTTGATTATTGGCCACATATGAGTTGGCTATTAGCAGATAGTCCGAAGCACGTCCCAAGGTGCGCACCGTGCTGTGACAGTCCGTATCATAGCCTGGACCAGGTGCATCATTGAACTTCGATAGGGCAAAGTGCTCAATTTTGTAGCTGTAAAGTGAAAACAGAAAAGAAAAATATTAAAATATTATAAAAAAAATATATAAAAATAAATAAAAAAATATAAAATAAATTAAAAAAATTAATAAATAAAATATAAAAAAAAAATAAATAAATAAAAAGCAAACAAAACAAAAATAAATAAAATAAAAATATAAACTTTAATCAATATCTTCATCTTCCTGCCGACCTGCACTCACCTGATTTCCTGATCGGCAGCACCTGCCACACATATGGTATACTTCATGTTGGCCATGTAAACGCCGCCAGCAAAATTGAAGCTAACAATGCCGCCCGATGAGCTGCGCCAGTACTGATCACAGCCGAGTGGAGCCAACAGCTCCAGATCTGCGGCTGAGGGTGCTGTCAGTGTTTGAAGTAGCTGAGCCGCTGGACCCCCGCCAGAATTGCCACCAAAAATAGTGCGCGGCAGCAAATTGCTGAGGAAGGGCAACAGAGGTCGCACAGTCGGCAGCTGGGGAGAGTTGACGGCGTTTGGAGCAGCTGGCTGCTGCGTATGCTGCAGACACTCGATTTGTGTTAGCGTCAGCTGCCACGTGGACTGCGCTGAGTGGCTGCCCAGTTGGAAGTGCACTTTAAGTGTCTGGCCGCGTCGCAGCTGCACGTACAAATGCTGCCCGTTGTTGCGGCCACAGAGCTGAAAACGCTGCACCTGCACAAAATCGACGCACTCCAGCAGCTGCGTACTGGCATTGAGCTTCGGCTGCGGCAGCTCCAAACGCTCGAAATCGATGCGCACTTGACAGACCTGTACGCTCCATGGCGCTACCTCATAATGGCAACTATCCAGCTTGCTCAGCTCCCCAGCTACAGGATTTCGTATGACAATGCGCTTTTGCCGCACACTGACCCCAGCGTTGCACTGCAGTTGACAGCGCACCCCGTGCCACGAGCTGAGCAGCAGCAGCAGCAATGACAGCGACAAAAACTTCATACTTTTTATTGATTTCTCAGCGAATAGAGGCAATGATTTAATTTACAATTCTTTTTGGCAGTCTTTTGCCTTTTATATATGAGCTCTTTTTTATTATTTTTTTATCATTTGTTATCAGGTTGCGGCCAAGATATCACACTATCGACAACTGATATTGACATTCGACGACGCCTGATAACAGATAGCAGATGTCTCCATACGCGATAATAGCTGGCCCCCACAGCATCTTGGCCAATAGATGTCAACAAGTTGTCAAGTTGCGAAATGTGGTCGAGACTTCATGACTCAGCAAGTCAGCAGTGGGAAAAACTCGCCTTCGATTGAAATATTTGAAGTGCATTTTTGTCTTTGAAGGCAAAAACAAGTTGTTGACACAAAAACAAAAAGTTGGCTGAATAAGAACATTTCTTTTATTTTGAAATGTTGCCTAGGGCAAGAAATTGAATAATTAAAATTGTTCCATTAGAAAGTGCTAGGAAATGACGAGCACTAAATCCTGGTAACCACCTGGCCTGATTACCCTGAAACCTGATTACGCTTCACACACTCCAACTTCTGACTTCTGATAACTATATAAAATATGTATAGTTTAATTAATATTTATTCATTTATATTTAAAACTTAATGTTCTTTTTTGGGGCTTCTGTGAATTGGAAGAGCTGAGAAATTTAAAAAGTATATAAAATTCGAGTTCCTTTGAGCAAAATCCTAATCCATTGATTTGTGAAATTCCGTTAAATTTTGAATTTCTGTTAAATTTTAAATATACCTTAAATTCCATTAAGTAATGAATAAATTAAATTTTGATAGTCCTTAAAATTTGAAATACATTTAACAATTTTTAATTCCGTTAAATTTTGAATATCTGTTAATTTTCAAAAACCCTTTAAGTAATGAATAAATTAAATTTTGATAGTCCTTAAAATTTGAAATATCTTTAAAATTTGTAAATTCCGCTCAATTTTGAATATCTGTTAATTTTCAAAAACCCTTTAAATTTATTTATTTATGTTAAATTTTGAAAATCATTTAAAATTGGGTTTTTTTGTTAAATTTCCAAAGTTCT
Source organism: Drosophila mettleri (assembly GCA_035047625.1). Lineage (NCBI taxonomy): Eukaryota > Metazoa > Arthropoda > Insecta > Diptera > Drosophilidae > Drosophila > Drosophila mettleri. The sequence continues at coordinate 6,810,134 of JAWNPI010000072.1, forward strand.
TGAAACAATCCGCTAAATTTAGCCGATTAATATATATTTGCACGTAAAATGCACACATATTTTATTAGTCACAGTCAGAATGAAAGTTTCTTAAAGTTCAGAAACCTGTGCAGCACTCGGCAAATATGAATAATAGTTATTACATTTTGTGGGCTGGCGGGCAAGCTGTTATGTGGCATAAATACCATTTTATTAAGACATGCTTTAAATAAAAATTCATTGGCCAAACGTTTTATCAATAAATGCCATGAGCAAGTTTTACGCACATTTTATGACACTCGCAGACGCACACACACACACACACACACACAGCCCAAAGGCTGTGGCTGCTGCCAGGCATTTATGGCCGTCTTACACCTTTTACGACGCCAACACACACGCACATCTCACCTCAGCAGGGCAAACAATAAAATGCCAGGCATTTATGTGCGCATATTTCTGATTGTGTGGTAAGTGCGTGTCTCTCTCGCTCTTTCTTTCAGTACGTATGAGAGTCTGCTTTTAATTCATTTAACTTAACTATATGTACTCTTTGTGGTATAGCTCGAGGCGCCGTAATTTTCAGCTCCCAATTGGCAAAATTAATAAAAATGAATTGTTGTCGCGCAAGTCGAGTGTGTTTTTTTATACCCTGAATCCATTGAAAATGGAAATTTCAGGGTATAATGTTTTTGTGCAAATGTATGTAACAGGCAGAAGGAGGCGTGCCACACCCCATAAAGTATATATATTCTTGATCAGCTCGATGAGCTGAGTTGAACTAGCCCTGTCCGTCTGTCCGTCCGTCCGTCCGTCCGTCCGTCCGTCCGTGTAAACACCTGGATTTCTGCAACCACAAAAGCTCGAGACTTCAAATAAAAAGCAAAATGGTCGATAATACCATACGCTGTACGAGTTTATTTTTTTTTTTCGATAACTCATCCCATTTCTTTTTTATCGATAACTATCGAAAATATCGCTTTGTTTTTGAGGTCTGGCGTGCACACCGTTTAAGATAGAGCCGTGCACTAAGTTGTGTTTGATTGCTATATTGAATCCGCACATTTTGTCATTTTTGATGCCACGCCCCTTTCGCCCACAATTCAACAAAAACGATAACTCACGTATATCAAATACTAGAGACTTGAAATTTGGCAAATAGGTACATTTGGATGTCATAATCATTCCCCGAAAATTTCATTAAGAACATAGGTCTAGAAAAAAAGTTATTAAACAATAAAGTTTCCATAGCACAGCCTCTGCTGCAGCCGCAAAACTGCGCAGTCAGCATATTACGTGCATGCATATGTTTGTGTGTGTGTATGTGTGCATGTGTTGTTTACTATTAATAAATAAATGAAGCTCTTAATGATTGGTATTACAGCTCAATGGATTCAGGGTATCTCTTAGTCGAGCAGTCTCGACTAGAGTTTAGTTACTTGTTTTTTTTGGTATTTATTTAAGCGAGCATATAATAAGAAATTTGCACGCAAAACGCGATTAACATATCTAAAAATACTGTTTACAGCAACTTTGCAGCTTTGCACATTTGCATTTGCATTCAAGTTTCAGAAACACAATTTATGGCCCAAGTACAAGCCCAACAACAAACCATAACTGAGAACGCGTGCAACTGGCGCATAAAAAAATTTTTCCTAATAAGTATAAACAAAAATAAAAACTGAAAAAAATTGGAGCGCAACTGACGTAGTTAGTAAAGCGGCAAATAAATGCAATGCTTGTGTGAAGGATTTCGTGAGCACTTAACGACGAGAGAATACTCTACAAGTTAAGTAATGTAAATGTAAGAGAGTTGAGTTTTCCTAGCTTAAAACATAAGTCTCCCAAGTTCAATGATCTCAACCTTATTCTGAGAGAATAATAGCAAGTAAAGCAAATATAATAAAGTAATAAAAATAATATAAATTACTTCTGATTTTGAAACTGGATAGATTATAAAATATTTATGATTTATATTCTGATTATATTCTGATTATAATTATAGTTTTTAGCAAATATCGATTTCCTTTGTAGCATCATCTAAAATTAGAAATATCTAAAAATCTGCAAAGCTATTGAGCACTGAACTATCTTTTGCCTTTGCCATGCCTTTTGATGGTATCAGCTAAGACTTTTTTATATATAAATTCAATGACAGCCTGCATCATAATTTATAAAAGAAAAATGATTAAGATTAGATTAGTTTCATTGCCATCAATAATAATGAAACTAATAATTTTAAAAAAATATGTATGTATATAATTATATGTAAATATAAAACTATATATTTTGAATACTCATTAATAAATTGATTAAGCAATTTTTTTATAATTTTAATTATTTTTTTCAATATTTATTTTAATTTGATTGGTTTTTAATATATTTCAGTTATAGTTGTTAGTACTCAAAAAAAAAATAATATTCTACATTTACATTTTTAAATTTTTCACGTTCGCTATGTTTAAAAAAATTGATTTAAAAGGAAAATATTATATTCTCAAGTACTTTTCATTATCTACGACCACATTGATATTCCTATTCATTAATAGTTCGAGCAATAAACGTATTGTTTACTTTATAGACATAAATATGAAACAATAAAAGTACTTGTCTAATTAGATTTTATTCCAAAACACTTTCATAAATTTCTATAAGCAGTCCAACTATGCTAGAGAATGATATCACCTTTTTCGCCAAGGACTTTACAGCAAAAGTTTTAGCAGCCATAGTCACAGTAGCTGTCTTCCTCTACCTTCCTCCTGCCTCTCCCTTTCTCTTATTTATGTCAATGTTTTGTTTTAGTTCTTTTATTATTATTATTATTTTTGTTGTAGGAGGCAGTTCGGCTGGTCGACGGCTTGCATGTCGTACCCACTTGTACTACCTTTTGAACTTGCAATAAGAACAAAAACTGACGCGCATTTCGTCGGTTGTTGGTTCACGTTCTTGGTTCTGGTCTCTGGCTCTGGTCTCTGGCTCTGACTCTGACTATGGCTATGGCTGTGACTCTGGTCTCTGGCCCTGTTTTATGTGATCAACAACGTGTTTTGTTCTTACTCAAGTTGTTTGGTACTGTGCGAAAATTGCTTCGGCGAGAAAAATAAGTGCAGGCATGTCAGAAACAAATACACACAGTCAAGCGTTTATTGTTTTCATTTCTTCTGTTTTTCTTTTTTTATTTGTTTTTTTTTTTTTTTTTGCCGGGCAAAAAAGTTCTTGTGCAGTTTTCTTGTTAGTTTTGAATAACCACCTCATAAAAGTAATACCACAATGTCCTTGCCAGTGCAATTTGTTGCCGTTGTTGTTGTGCGCTTTTCTCATGCGCAGCTTGATCGAAATTTAGTGCAAAACTTTTACGCAAAGCGACAAAATCGAAGCCAAGAAACTGGGTTAAGACGTGTGGCATAGTATGCCAATTAGCTGACATTCGATTGGCTGCCAGGCGAACGGCTTTCACTTTTCGCGCTGCTCAGGCAACAGCCACGCCCCCTTATCATAAAAAACTACATTAACAAGGTGCGCACCGACATCTAAATTGGAAATCTTTGCCGCGCAACAGGAACAAGAATATATATATACACATTTATTTTTTGCTGCCTTGTGTTGATTTCCTAGCCACGCCCCGTTGTGTGTGTGTGTTTTTTTTTTCTACTCTTGCATATTTTACTCATATTTGCTTATCAAGTAAAATGCATGCAACAACAATGTGCGACATGTTGCAGCTGAGGGAAAAAACTAGCTGTTTCCGGGACTCAAACACTACGCCAAACTGATTGCGACCCAACAACAACAGCAACAACGATTCGGAAGTATGAAGAGGTAGGCAACACTTTTGTTGAATTTGCAATAAATTTCAATGGAATAGCAAGAAAAGTAAAGCGCAACAAATAGATAGACAAAAAAAATTCCTAGCAGAGGCGTGTTCTCGAAAAGAATTTCAGCTAGAAAGTAATTTCAAAGGCATTTTCGTGTTGTAAAATGATTTTCAGTCGTGTGCAGTAAAGTTTCACAAGGAATTTAGTAACCAACGAAGCTCTATAAGTTTGCTCCGAAGCAAGAGAAATTAATGGACTTAAAATATTGTTTATGTTTGCTTTGTTATACAACTGCTGACTTTATACTGTATTTGTATCTAATATGTTAAGATATGACTAGAAATAGCCAAGTGCCTAAGGCACGTTTTGCAGTTTAAAAGCTCAAATAATAAAGAGAGCAATAATTATTTTTCATTTCTTATTGACAAATAAAATTTTTAGCTTGCTAATTGAAACTTGTATCAATTAGTGAGTAGAATTGCCAATAAAAACGACTAAAAACTTAATTTTATAGACTGAAGTCTAATTCCAATTCAGTTATTATTTAACATAATAATATTATACAATTGAATATGCATGGCTTAAATAACATACAAATCATATATTTATATTTTATATAAATTTATTAAAATCCACTTCATACATTGTACCTGACATTTAAGCTAGACTTTTCGTTGGTAAAAATGCAGAAAATTCCTTTGTTTGCATGAATGACAAACTTTTCACTTAACAGAACACGATATCTGTTTGGCAACTTCACTCAATGGTTAGTAAAATATTTCAAGTGCCCGCGGCTATTCATTGCAAACTATGTAATAACTTGATTGAAACATTATTAAGCGCGTGACTAGCCTCACTAATATATTCATATTAACTGTTCGCTGTTAATGTAGAAGATTGAAAATAATATTTTTATATTACTTTCATAAATTTTCCAAAAAAAAAGAGAAACTAAGAACAATTTGTTATGTAATTTAAATGGATATTTATGTTGAATTTTATTTTATTAATATTTATTTATAACTTATTTATATATTAAATTTCTTTAATTTTAATTTAATTTTTATTTTGCTTATTATTTTTTTATAGTTTTTTTATTTTGTATTTCATTTATTTATATATAAATAATTTATTATTTATTTATTAATTTTTAAATATTTATTTATTATTTATTTGTTTACTTTTCATTATATATTATTCAAATTTAATATTTTAAGGCATGAAATAAAACAAGGAAAATTTAAATATACAAATATATTTTAATGATATAAAAAAAAATTATGTAAACACAACAAATTCCAAGTCTAAGGAGAAAACAAAATGCAGAACTTGCAGCAATAAATGTTAATGTTTTATTGTTGGCGGAAATGTTGACAAGCTGCATGAAAACAAATCGAAAACTTCATGTAAATACAAAAACAGTCAGACACAAAGCGAGCTGTGAAAAGCTGTGAGTCTGTTGCTTTTTTAGCCATGAGGCACAAATTGCAAAACTGTTTTCTATTTACTTATATATATTTAATTTAATGCATTCTGGCCATCATCAACATCAGTAGCAGCAACAGCAGCAGCACCGGCAGCACGATAAACTTTTTCTCTATGTCAGTTTTGGCAATTGTTATTACTTTTAAAAAGTTTTGGGCTTTTGTGCTCGTCGTTCGCAGCGTATGCATATTATTTGGTAATTTAACTTAAATGCGATTATCGTAAATACTATTTACTTAGCAAATGGCATGCAGTTGAATAAATTGAAGTATTAGCCGCGTCTTTTAAAGCCTGAGCATCAGTCAACGCATTTCGGTTCGCTACAAAGCCAACTTCAGATCTCATTCAGCCACAGACTGGCATTTGTCAGGCGCTGAGACTTATTTATGTGCGTCGACTGCAGCCATGAATTGACTTTGTGACATTTTAGTTGGGCGACATGCCAGCAATTTTGTCTGCCACCCAGACCACACACAGCTCCCAGCCCTAATCTGCATGCGAGTCTGTATCTGATGTCAACGGCAGCAGGCGATGCCGTCGTTGTCTTTAGTTTTAGCACACACACGATGCACTTGGCACAGGCGGCGGCACAATATGTCTTTGATTTCCGTTTATACTTAAGGCCAACCACAAGTAAACCTTCCTCCTTAGCCCTTGCCCTCTCTACTTGCCGGCTGCGAGTGGGTGACTTAATGCATTCCTAGCTGCAGGAAAATGCTTTGAAGCACTCTCCAACATATTCGCATTTGTGTCTGTTGAGTGGTAGCTGCTTTATGGAATGGCCATTGAATTGCCACTCAAAGCGGCATAAGCTCTTTACTACGTGAATGTCGATACGAAAACAAGAAAATAGCATAAATAAAACATTTCTATGCCACAAGATAAATTCATATTTTAATAATCTTTTTTGGTTTATAATTTTATTTGAATATTATTGAAATTTCAATTGCGTTGAGTTTGTTTTTTATATTTTTATAAATACAAATTGACCAGATAATGTCAAGAAAAATGTATTGGGAAATAAGACCAAAACTTATTGAAATATTACTTCATATGCTTCAATCTTAAGATTTAATTTTGGTTGGCTTTGCCCAATGTGAGCAATATTTTCAACTGTTAGTGCTGAATGAACTTTTGTGGGTCTTCTTAAATACTTTTCGCGCTGTGCCAATCTCCGTGAGGATGTCAGCTTAAGATTAAAAAAGTAATCAAGCGTAACCGCCTGTTGACGGAAGCCATTCTTGTTGACAATTCAATAAAATAACACAAAAATTGGTAAATTATTTAAAATTCATGAATTTTGATTCTATATTATTCTATATGCTAGTAATTATTTTCAGGTCATTCATAATATATTTGTTATTATATTTTAAACTTGCTATTTATTTATTTTATCTATATATTTTAGCAAATTTGTATTCATATTTTTTAATATTTATTAATTTATTATTCATTAATGATTTTTGTATAATTTTTTATGGTTATTTATTTGATATATTTATATTTATTTTGTCAATTTTTTTAAAATAATTATTTTATCATTTATTTATTAATTATTATTATATGCAATGTTTTTATGATTTTCCTTTTATTTATTTATTTATTATATATTTTTGATATTTTCAATAAATAAATTATTTATTTTTTTATTCATAATTCGTAATATTTTGTATTTATGACTTATTTATTATCATTATTTTATTTGCTAAGAATATATTTATAATATATTAATAATTATTTAATTTATTTAAATTATGATTATAAATTATTTTACTACACAAAGATAAATTTTTATGGGATTCATAATATTTATGGAAATAAGTTTTATTGGCTTGTGTTATTAGTATTTTCAATCAAGGCTTCAAATGTCAGACAGTCAATAAAATGACTGATAAATTCATATTTTGATGGCAGAAATTGTATCAACATGCAATAAAGAAAAGTTACAAACAAAACTCAAATCAAAGAACAAAATGCATAGAAATAAGCGAACGGCGACAACATGGCGTATGTGTAATATTTGCATATTGCACAAACACAATGGGAAACTTATGTAGGTTGCATGCAACAAATTTTGTGGATTTATCTAATCAGCATTTTGTTGACATTTTGTTTGGCAAATGCATGAAATATTCTCAAAATTATATTTAGCTATGCAGACGAATATTCCAGTTGATATTTGCGGCAATTGATAAACAGAATAATATCGTAATTTTTATTAAAATTTAAAGTATTGACACTTTAAATTTAACTGGTGGCTCGTTGAACGTTTATCTGTCTGTCTGCACGTAGTGCAAATAAAGTTGCCGTCAGCCAAGTCAAGTGGATTTATATGAGGGGTCTGCCATAAAGGCAATTCGCTGGACAACACGCGACGTACACTTAATACACACGTATGCAATGCGTGACTGCTGCAACAAATATAAGCCGAGCTCAGCAGCTGGTCATGTGTGCATACATGCACAAATGTGTGTGTGCGTGTATTTGTATTTCAATGACTGAGTGTGTGTTTGCGTGTGTGTCTTCAGCCTCTTGTGAGCGGGGCAAAAGAAATGATATTAAAATGTGCAAATTGTTTATATTTGAAGCGGCAAAGAAAACAGTGCGAAATATGTGCAAGTCGAAATGATGTAAGTATGTGCCGGACATTGAATAAGATTAATGAAGGTTTTGTTTATGGTTTTTTGTGCGGTTTACCCCTGCTGTGGCAGCGTGGCAGCATGCTGCTTGCTGCTGTGGCTGTTGCTGCTTCTGTTACTGCGGCTGCTCCTGTTGCAAGCAGCTTTCGGCTTGTTCTGTTGCAGACAAAAAAAAAAACATATTTCAATGATGATTTTTCGGGTAGGTGGTGCATTCAAAAACAACAGCAAGCAGGCAACTACAAGCTGACCCACACATACACACACACACACACACACACACACACCGACAAACACTATAAGTGTGAACAAAAGGAAGTTTTTGGCGAATGCCACAAGCAACTGTCACATGCATGTTGCGAATTGTGTGACAATTTGGTTAATGCTCGCCCCGGAGATATTTTTATTGGTCTGTCAGAAAACAATTTCAATAAAAAACCATTGCCAGTAAGCCTTTCGGGTTATTTAATATTTTATATGCACTTGAATTTGACAAATAATTTATTTGCCAACAGAGGAAAAGCTACAGAAAATAAGAAAGCAAAAATATAAATTCAAAAACTTTTCCATTGACCACATAACTGTTTTATGTGACACAGCGAAAAAGAAAATTGTTTTTTATAAAGAAATAATACCAGTCGTTGACATGAGTTGATGTTCGCTTTAATAACAACTGTTGCCAAAGCGTGAATCATTCAATAAGAAGAGTTTTCTCCAGAAATCCAGATTTACATTTAAGCTTTTCAATTGGCAAAGTCACGTCTTTGTCTTTTGTTATCATGTACTTATGCTGATGTATGTCGACTGTCAATGGCATAATAAGCTGAGTTAACTCACTCCCTCTCACTCTCTCATGCATTCTATATTTTCTTTGGCATAGAATTACTCCTGCTCGATTACCCACTAAATAATAAATAAAGAAAATATTCATGCATTTCACAACAAGATTTGCATATTATTAACTCCCTAAAAGCCAACTGTTGTTATTAATTATGAAATAACTATAATTAAAACTAACTCAGGGGATTTTATGTGCTTTTTCCAGCTGCGGTGTAAAACTTTATCTACCAAGCAAAATTCTTTCAGGAAAATTAACTTCCTACAATTTTTTCATTGTTTTATTATTTTTCTCATTCATTTTTTTTTTTTTAAGTATTCTCAGTGCATATTTCATAACAAACAGAAGTTGGCCGACACCTTTAATTAGAAGAGAACTCAAAAGGGGAAACAACAGAAAGCAAGTAACAGAAAAAGGAAGAGGTAAATAATCGCCGCTGAGTAACAGCTACTCCATTACTTTGAAGTAATGTGACACGCAATTGCAATTTAATGAGCTCATTGACAGCGCCAACGGCAGCTGCAGCAGTAGAAGAAGCAGACGAAGAAAAAAATATATAAAGAGAAAAGCAATAAAGAACGCTAACGCAGAAATGAGTTAGGCGCGGCTAAATGGTCTGTAACTTAGCCGACAAGATAGAAGACTTACGCGCTAAGCGAGTATTAAATATTAATCCTGGCACGTAATGCACAGAGACCCGGCCACAGCTCGAGTCAACGCATTGCACAGGACTCCCGCTGGCTTTGGTCGCATTTTTCAATTAACCACCAGAGGTTCATGCCGGTTGCCTCGCGGCCTGTCAGCGTTGCTGAATGTGTCGCATGTTGACATTTGTTACCTACATGCAACATTATAAATATGATGCCTGCAGCTGCCAGAGCGCCACATGACAGCTGTTGCTCGAATAGTTTTTAAGTACTTGCTAATGAGTCTGTAACTTGTCTGGCCCAACATGCCTGTGGCCTGTACAGCCATCAGAGCTAAGCCAGTTCCCGTACACGAATTCAACAGAGTTTCACCAGGATTATGCCAGAGATGAAAACTATGATTTAAAATAAAATTTAAAATAAAAAATTTGTATTGAATTCCTTTTATATGATTATCAGACATCAATTTATAAAATATAATATCTTAGATAAATTTGCAGAATTTTTCTTATGCACCCCAAAAAGTATGCAACACAAATTGAGTTACACGAATTGGGGTCGAAACATCTACGCGACACACAGCTGCGTTTACATTTATTAAAAATATATTTTCAACCCCATTTATTTTGTCGCTCTAACAAGACAACGACATTCGCCCAGCGGGCAGTCAGTGCTAAGCACAATAGCTAACCATGTTACGCATATGCCAACAGTTGAGTGCTTCAACTTCAGCTTTAAAGTGGAGCTGCGCGCAATTATGTAACTGCTGAGAGCAACTAACATTTAAAATATATGACCCCATTTTTTTTTTCGCCAGTCTTGGCGTTAAATTTAAATAGCATAAGCGTAAAGCAATATCAGCGCGGAGAGCAGCAAAAAAAAAAAAATGGTATTCATCGAATAAATTTGCACTAAACTGGGATTCGAAATGGATTTTCTAAGCTAAAGCAACAATGGGGCACCGGCATAATCGCCATGAATGAAAGCGCAGCATCATCGACTAGAACGACGTTGATGGTCGACGGCTCTGATGGGGCTGATGTGGCTGATGGGTGACAGCAACATGGCCCTGACAGGCGGAACAAACGAGCTTGGCGTATATGAACCCAAAGAACTACAGCTGCTACACGAGCTGTCGCCGTGCGAGGCCTGTGCAAAATCTACTTTAGTTTCACTCCACCGACTAGTCGTAGTCACTCTGCTTAATATATTTGCATGCTGCTGGGTGGAGGCGTGCCAGTGGCATTATAAATCGCATTAAGTGGATCATACTTTGCATATGAAGTGCTCGACTGACGCTCCATAGTCTAGATGCCGACTTGCCTTGTGATAAAAACCAAGCACTCGACAGCAGCAAAAACAATGAACGCTGCCACGAATTCGCGCGCAGTGCAATCAAAATTCAAAAAGTTTCATTACAGGTGAAATGACTGGGTGGGGCGGCTGGCGGAGGGGTGACAGGGGGAACTGTGCTGAAGGTATTTCAGTGCCAGCAGGACTCTGCGTTTTATGTTGTCAATTGTTTGGCAGCTGATGATGAATGTTGCCGATAGCGTCTCATTCCACGCGTTGATAGCAAAAATTTGTAGCCGCATTAAGTTTGGCACGTAAAACTTGTGATACCTTTTGAAAATATAGATACCCTAATGGCACTGCAGCACCGTAAATTATGAGATAAAGTTTTGCTCCCTCAAAAGTGAAAACTTTTTGCTAGAATATTTTAAGAGAACTGCAATTGCTAGCAAATTTCAAAAGATATAGTAAAATTACGAAAAGTTGTAATATAAAATAATTTAGTAATCATTTATTTCAATATAAACAAATTACATATAACAAAATTCAACTCTGGCTGCTGATTGTTATAGTGATATTTAAATATAAAATTAATTAGAATAAATTTCAATTGTTAAAGTGATTTAACAATATTAACTATAAGCAGAATAAATAAATATTTTAAAATAAATTGGGAATAATATTTAAAAATAAAAAAATATATATATATATATATATGGATGGCCATATAAAAATAAATATTTGAAATTTATAAAAAATAATAGTCAATAGTGTAATTTAATATATTTTAATGCATATATTTTTTTTACGCATATACAAATTTATATAATTTTTAAATTTCAAATTTTATATATATATAAATTCAAAAATGAGTAGCAGGCTTCAGTTTACATAAATAATATGATATGACGATGATAAAAATAATTTAAATTTAAAATATAAAAATTACTTATACATATATATCATATATATTAGTATATAGTATTTAAGTATATAAAGTCTTTCTATACTATTTTTTTATTTATTTATAATCAATTTCTCATTAATATTTTTTTATATCTTATATATAATTATTGATTTAGTTTACAACTTTTCATGCAACTAAAATCATCAGTTTAATATCAAAATTAAGTCTTTGATTGAATAGAACTCAAATTTAAGGCATGCACTCCACATTAGTTTGCAGTCATGTCTAGACATTTTCATTGGCATCTTTTGGCCAACTTCATATTCATGAGCAGCCATAAAATATATGTCATAAATATGTATGGCTATCGAACTGAAGCACTTGTCCAGAAGTACTCCAAAGCTCTCACCGTGCTCTTTCACAAATTGCGCAGACAATTATCATAAATATGCCAACAACTAAACTAGACGGCCAACTTACTAATGTAAACCAATTAAAGTTTAGCTTAGTTAGACGTGATTGTAGATATAATTTATATAAAATATAGAAAAACAAGACAAAAGTCTTGCCTAATTAATAAAATGCTAAACAAGTTTTGTTAATTGAAATAAAGTATTAAAAAGACAATAAATTAAGTCACATCGACTTAAGACCAGAGTCAAAGCAAGCAAATAACTAAAACGTGCTATATATATATATATATATACTATAGAAAATTCTAGCACATTATTAGACAACTGAACAACACAATGCTTGTACAATACAAATAGCCAAGAACAATGTCAAGCTCAGAGCGCACAGTGCCGGTTGAAAAAGAACGCCCACAAATGCCATTAGAGCACAAAGAGACTTGAGCAGCCATTGCTGCTTGGCGTTTGGCGGCGATTCCTATCGGCAATCGCATAAATCTCGTCCTTTGAGAGTTGTTACCGGTTCACAAAGCGCGACAGCGTTGCCACCTAGTTGCAAATTGTACGCAAGGGTTTCCCTTAAAGCAATTACAACACGCAGTTTCCTTTTTATGCACTCGCCAACTGGCCAACAACTCGGACACGGATTTGTCTTGGACTTTCTGCTGACTTCACATTGTGGCAACGTGACTTTTATTGGACTTTGCCTGTTATTCCTGCTATTTTCTTCTTCTTCATTTTTTTTTTGTTGTTTCTTTTTTGCTATTTTGCGTTCATTGCTAAAACTTTTCGTCTCTTGTTTATGGCATTTATCGTGCTATTTATTTAGCTTGTTATGCCTTTTGTTTCCCAAAGCCCCCCCCTGCCTACGCCCGCCCAATCCCACACTCTGTTCAGCTCTAGCTAAAGATCTGTCCAGGCGCACGGTTCACTCATATCCTGCAGCGTTTTGCTTAACGCGCCTTCGCGCTTATCTAAACGATTGTCTGTGGAGTGATTATGAGCGTTGGGTAGGTTGTTAGCATAATTGACGCCCCGTGCCCGTTTAGCAAATACTTTCCACCAATGAGCTGGCATTCTACAGACATACTGAATAATAATCAAGTGCTATTTGGTTACATTTTCATGCCTAATAATAACTTTGATTGTGGCAAACAACATTTGTGTATGGGGCGTAGGTGCCTAAGTCATAACGAGCTGGATACATGTGCAAAGTTCATGTGGAGCTAATAAACAATGTGAAATATATATTTAAATATATAAATAAATAGAGAAAAAAAAAATAAATAAATAAATTATATTAATATTTACATTAAATATTTTCTATAAATAATGTTTTTAAAAAAAAAAAAAACCCAACACATATTTAAATGTGTCTGAATATTATTAGAAATACAATTTATTTAACATAGTTTTATCATATTTATATTTTTAATTTTAATTTATGCTTTTCATATTTTAATTCATTATTATAAGTATTATTAATTTAAAAATTATTAATAATGCAATATTTATTAATAGTATTATTATTATTAAGTTTATAATTATTATTATTTTTATATTTATTATAATGAAATATTTTTATTCAGATATAAATTTAAGAAGATTTTATGGACATTTCCAAAATGAGTTTTATATAAAACATTTGTAATAAATACATATTACTATTTTACATTTTCTACAACACTTATTAAAATCTTTAAATTCTTTGCCTTCGCAAATAAATATATACTTAAATCTATTTCGTGCACTCTTTGCAAATACGCCAAAGTTTACACGCGTAAATGGATTCTAAACAGGTAACAAGCAAATTTATCTTCATTTTATTTCAATTTCCCCAAAGCTTTTTGCAAAGCTAACGCAGCCGGTAACTGCAACTGGCAAATAAGCACAATTAACAGACAGACACACACACACAAACACACACTAATTTATATATATATATAAACAGGCACGCACAGAGAGAGAGAGAGAGAGAGAGATAATGAGAGAGACGCACTCGCACACTAACAAAGTAATCCTGCGGATGCACCACAATGTTCAGTGGAAATTACTGCAGACTAACGCACACCATTAACACACACACACACACGCACAACTGGCAAAACTTTTGATTACAAGTGAAGTGCAATGATGTTCGCCGTTCAAATAGTCCCAGCAAAGCTGTTGGCACAAATCTGTTGAAATTGTTGCGCTTAACCGAAAAAGGGAGCAACAAAAAAAAAAACTGATGACAAACACGCAGCGCTTGGCGAACATTAAAGCCAAGCGAAAAACATGACAGAGACAAGTGACAACATCCGAAGATGCCACTTGATGCTCAAATGCCAGCATGTGACAGTGTCTGTGCGTTAGCCAGACGACATTGTTTCTATCATGCTCTAATGCTGATTGCGCAATCAGCTTGTCTACCACACACATAAACACACACACACACAATGCAATCATTTGGCATGCGGGGCGTATTGCGTATACGACCTGTTGACTCGAGCCAAGCTAAATGTTTTGCGTGTAATTATTGTAAGTGCTAGCCACAACAAAAACAAAAAAGAAACTAAAAACAAAAACAAAAAGAGCTTATATACGTACGAAAATAAGCTCTGCTGTTATGCATGCATTTTGTGGCCAGGTTGGTTGAAACAATTACCTAAAAGTTCACAGCAGCAGCAATAACTCTTTTCACACTCAGTTCCCAAAGGGAAAAAGAGTATATTGGCTTTGTGCAAGGTCCAGGTTGTGCATGTTTGTGAAATATGGAAGTATATGCTAGTGAGTACCTTTGTGTAATATAGATTAGTCCTAGGTATTTGGCAAATCGGCATTACCAGGGTATCTCTTAGTCGGCCTCGTCCGACTCCCACATTCTTACTTATTTTCTAAGTGTACTTTGAGCATGTGTAACGTATATATTGCATCGTACTTATGGCATTAGAGTCTTAAGTTGAAACAAAAGTAAACTTTGATTACAAATTATGGAAAAAGTCAGACTTAATCAAGGCCTACCGGTCTGAATTAATTAAATCACTTCCAATTGACCTTGTATAAGGCTGAACTGTTTTTGCTCATCAATAATAAATATGGTATCTGGAATCTAAGATGTTAATTGATGATGACTTAAAATTTGATAGGATAAAAAGATATAATTTAAACAAAGAAATAAGGTTTTAAGGATAGTAAAGTGTAAATAATTGAAAAAAAAAAAAAACAAGTAAGAAAACTCTAGTATATATATATATATATATATATAATATAGCTAAAAAAAGCTAGAATATAGCTATAAAATAGCTTAAAATACAGCTAAAAATTGCTAGAACATATCTATAAAATAGTCAACGAATTTGGGTAGATGGAATAGGTAGTTTCAAACTATAATTTAGGCATAACTTAGTGGGTAGAATCCAGCCACAGTTAAGTTAAAGATGCTGCCAGAATCAAGCAGGGATAGAGCTAAAAAATATCTAGAGTATAGCCAGAAAATAGCTAGAAAATAGTTAAAAATATAGCTAAAAAATAGCTATAACATATCTATAAAATAGTCGAAGAAACTAGGTAGGTGGAATAGGTAGTTTCTAACTATAATTTAGGCATAACTTA
The DNA here is from genome assembly GCA_035047625.1 of Drosophila mettleri. NCBI lineage: Eukaryota > Metazoa > Arthropoda > Insecta > Diptera > Drosophilidae > Drosophila > Drosophila mettleri. Next base: position 6,825,741 of record JAWNPI010000072.1, read on the forward strand.
GTTGATAGAATCCAGCCACAGTTAGTTAAAGATTCTGCCAGAATCCAGCAGGAATAGGGATAAAAATAGCTAGAAAATAGCTAGAAAAAAGCTAGAAAAAAGCTAAAAATACAGCTAAATTATAGCTAGAACATATTTATAAAATAGTCAGAGAATCTAGGTAGGTAGAATAGGTAGTTTCTAACTATAATTTAGGCATAACTTAGTTGATAGAATCCAGCCACAGTTAGTTAAAGATTCTGCCAGAATCCAGCAGGAATAGGGATAAAAATAGCTAGAAAATAGCTAGAAAAAAGCTAGAAAAAAGCCAAAAATACAGCTAAATTATAGCTAGAACATATTTATTAAATAGTCAGAGAATCTAGGTAGGTAGAATATGTAGTTTCTAACTATAATTTAGGCATAACTTAGTGGGTAGAATCCAGCCACAGTTAGTTAAAGATTCTGCCAGAATCCAGCAGGGATAGAGCTAAAAAATAGCTAGAATATAGCTAGAAAAAGGCTAGAAAATAGCTAAAAAAATACAGCTAAAAAAGGCTAGAACATATCTATAAAATAGTCAAAGAATCCAGGTAGGTGGAATAGGTAGTTTCTAACTATAATTTAGGCATAACTTAGTGGGTAGAATCCAGCCACAGTTAAGTTAAAGATGCTGCCAGGATCAAGCAGGGATAGAGCTAAAAAATAGCTAGAATATAGCTAGAAAAAAGCTAGAAAATAGCTAAAAAATACAGCTAAAAAAGGCTAGAACATATCTATAAAATAGTCAAAGAATCTAGGTAGGTGGAATAGGTAGTTTCTAACTATAATTTAGGCATAACTTAGTGGGTAGAATCCAGCCACAGTTAGTTAAAGATTCTGCCAGAATCCAGCAGGAATAGGGATAAAAATAGCTAGAAAATAGCTAGAAAAAAGCTAGAAAAAAGCTAAAAATACAGCTAAATTATAGCTAGAACATATTTATAAAATAGTCAGAGAATCTAGGTAGGTAGAATGGGTAGTTTCTAACTATAATTTAGGCATAACTTAGTTGATAGAATCCAGCCACAGTTAGTTAAAGATTCTGCCAGAATCCAGCAGGAATAGGGATAAAAATAGCTAGAAAATAGCTAGAAAAAAGCTAGAAAAAAGCTAAAAATACAGCTAAATTATAGCTAGAACATATTTATTAAATAGTCAGAGAATCTAGGTAGGTAGAATAGGTAGTTTCTAACTATAATTTAGGCATAACTTAGTGGGTAGAATCCAGCCACAGTTAAGTTAAAGATGCTGCCAGAATCAAGCAGGGATAGAGCTAAAAAATAGCTAGAATATAGCTAGAAAAAGGCTAGAAAATAGCTAAAAATACAGCTAAAAAAGGCTAGAACATATTTATTAAATAGTCAGAGAATCTAGGTAGGTAGAATGGGTAGTTTCTAACTATAATTTAGGCATAACTTAGTGGGTAGAATCCAGCCACAGTTAAGTTAAAGATGCTGCCAGAATCAAGCAGGGATAGAGATAAAAAATAGCCAGAAAATAGCTAGAAAATAGCTAGAAAATAGCTAAAAATATAGCTAAAAAATAGCTAGAACATATCTATAAAATAGTCAAAGAATCTAGGTAGGTGGAACAGGTAGTTTCTAACTATAATTTAGGCATAACTTAGTGGGTAGAATCCAGCCACAGTTAGTTAAAGATTCTGCCAGAATCCAGCAGGAATAGAGATAAAAATAGCTAGAAAATAGCTAGAAAAAAGCTAGAAAAAAGCTAAAAATACAGCTAAATTATAGCTAGAACATATTTATTAAATAGTCAGAGAATCTAGGTAGGTAGAATATGTAGTTTCTAACTATAATTTAGGCATAACTTAGTGGGTAGAATCCAGCCACAGTTAGTTAAAGATTCTGCCAGAATCCAGCAGGGATAGAGCTAAAAAATAGCTAGAATATAGCTAGAAAAAGGCTAGAAAATAGCTAAAAAAATACAGCTAAAAAAGGCTAGAACATATCTATAAAATAGTCAAAGAATCCAGGTAGGTGGAATAGGTAGTTTCTAACTATAATTTAGGCATAACTTAGTGGGTAGAATCCAGCCACAGTTAAGTTAAAGATGCTGCCAGAATCAAGCAGGGATAGAGCTAAAAAATAGCTAGAATATAGCTAGAAAAAGGCTAGAAAATAGCTAAAAAATACAGATAAAAAAGGCTAGAACATATCTATAAAATAGTCAAAGAATCCAGGTAGGTGGAATAGGTAGTTTCTAACTATAATTTAGGCATAACTTAGTGGGTAGAGTCCATCCATTATTATGCAAACAAATTCGACACAAAGTTATACCAGCACATTTTTGCAAGCTCCCAAGAATTGTTCCGTTACTATTAAAGAAGAAGAATCGAAAACATATTCGCACAGCGACACACACCGCCGAGCGGCAATTGAAAGAGATTTTGACGAAACTTTAAATAATTGTTGTTTTTAAAAAGACCAAACACCCCATACATATTGCCATATTTGCAACTGAAAATAGTTTTCAAAACCGAAATTGGTAAAATTATACATAAAACTACGTGCGAAATTTTGAGACTCTAGCTCTTAAGATGAAAAGATAAAAAATCATAACTGATTTTCATAGTTTTAAATCGATAACAAATATTAAAGAATAGTTATAGATTTTCTAAAAAAAAATCAATATGCGCGCCATACACATGAGCCTAACAAAAAATATTCAAGTCTCTAGCTCTTATAGGTACTGAGATTCATTCATACATACGGACAGACAGACAGACGGACAGGGCTCAATCAACTTGGCTTGTCGTCCTGATCAAGAATATGTATACTGTTGGGGGTGTGGCACGCCTCCTTCTGCCTGTTACATAGTTTTTACAAAAACAAATTTAAAATATTAACTTTTAATTAATACAAGAAAAAATAGAAAGCGAAAATAAAAATTGTAATAACTAAAAATATTAGTATTTTATTAAAAAAGGAAAAAAGGTTTCCTCTGAATAGGCTTCAGCACAGTCTCAGCTGAGTGCAAAATAAAAGTAACTTTGGGTCTTCAGCACAAGTGCTTGTCACTGCTCTAGAGTTAATTTTGTTCTACTCTAATCAACAAATCCAATAGTAAGCACAACTAGCACACTCGGAGAGTGAGCATAGGAGAGCACGCATATGGTGAGCGATTAAAGGCAGAGCGACTCTCCCACTCACATAGCTTGAGCTCCACCCGTTATTCGTTGAGATAATTTTCGCTTGACATAGTTTAATTTTCAATTTCATTTCATTATTTCAAATGACTTAACAATAGGCAAATCACAAGATTTACCCCATTCCTTAGATTAGCTTTGACTTACTCACTTGACTGTGCAAGGCTTTAACAGAAAAACAATAATAATATATGCCAATAGCTAACAAATTATATCTACCAATAACAACTACATCTAAGCCAACTTCTAAACGTTTTCCAATACCATTATTTATGGCATACTACACACACGCGCTTAAACTCAATTTTGATTTTAAATTGAAAACTTCAAAATTATAGAATTTTAAATAATAAAAAAAAAATAAATTATGTATATATTTATATAAAAATAGAAACGATTTTCAATACAATTTTATTTATTTATTATTTGTGTGATTTCTGCACGGCAGGTGAGTGTGGAGCGTGAGCACATTAATGCGCATTTAGCATTATGGCATTTGGTGTTCTGGCGCTGCGTGGCAACAAATTTGGAATGCCGCGTTGTTCGCGCTGATGGTTTTGTGCCGTGCCACGCATTTCAACTAAGCCAACAGCAAATAAATATTTAAATATGAGAATCAAAATTTTGTGCAATTTATGTTTAGCATAACAAGCTATGCTGACTTAAAAATAATAATTTCTAAGCATAATTAATGTCAAAGTGGGAGAGTTGGCTAAAGGACAGTTAGTTGAGCTAAAGATAAAAGCTGCAATCAGACAGAACCAAACTTATCTCGACTAGTCATATGTAATCCATTTATCTGCTTTGTTCTACCAAGTAATCCCATATTGTTTGGCTTTGATGTATTTTCAAAGTCAATAAGCCAAGCCAAGTAACAGAACAAAAAGAAAATATATCTCAACAACAAAATCGCATCAACCACAGCCAAACACACACACACACACACACATACGCACACCCTCAGCCATTTGTCAATGGCGAGCACATTGTAAGCAAAAGAAAAATAAAAGAAATATATAGAAAAAGGGAATATACTTTTGAAAAACATTTCGCGCAGCTCGGAAGAAATGAACTCCGAATGCATTCTCGTTTTGCGCGAGCGAGCAAAATCTTGTTTTGCATCAATAAACATTGACGTTGCCACGCATAAAAGACCGAGTGTGCTTGGGGTGTGTCATAAATAATATGTTCAGGGCAAACAATCGCAAGAGCACTTGATGGCTGCGCACCATAAATGATGCGGCAACAATGCGCCAATACATAAACAACATTAAAGCTAATGCATATACACTGAACCGAACTATGCTGGGCAGCTAAGCAGCACACATGACAGTGGCAAAAATAAAAAAAAAAAAAAAAAACTTTTCATAAGAACTTTGACGCAAAAATGCATTTACTGGCGTCTGCTTCAGCGGCCGTAGCTCGTTTGCTTTTATGCAATTTCTTATGGCAGCAAAATGATGCAGCTGGCTCAATTCCCAGGCCGTAAAAGCGACTGCATCATCTGCTGTAAGCATATGTGTGTTAGCCTGCTTAAAGATAGAGTTACTACCTGGCGTATACTTAATATTTATTATTATTTAAACTCAGTACTCAGTAAACTTCAAAATTAATTTTATTTTTATATTACAACAAACGTAAATAAATGTTAGATGAGCTGTGCGTTAGTTAATATACACATTAACCTTATTGCAAGGCGATATCTCAGAGCATTAACGAAATCAGAAACCGAAAATTCAAGCACAGACAGAAAGCAAATTTGCCTTGGGCTTTCAGCCAAATTCGGCAAAAAAAAAAATGATAAAGAGTTTGAGCTGCCGCCATTAGCAAGGCTTAAAGCAAGGCAGAAATCATAAGCTTCTAATTTCACTACATTAGAAGAGCCGCAGACGTTGCTACAGCCGCATCGTTTGCTGTCTGTGTCTGTCCGTGTGTGTGCGTGCCACGCGGTCGTATGCGTAATATGCCTAATGCAAAACGCAAACTCAAATAAAAGTGATATGCGGCGAGCGACGAAGACGTTACGCAAATGTATTTGTAAGCAGCCACTTAGCACACTTGCGAGTGGAGTTTGAAATATGCTTGGCAGCTGACTGCTTTTAGCAGCAACAGCAGCAGCAGCAGCAGTAAACAAAAGAACCCAAAAGCTAAAATCCTCTTGAGAATTTGACAACATATTCACACGGGCCCCGCTCTTCGCTCGGCAATCTCAGCGCGTGCCACACGCTTTGCGCATTTAACGCGTATTTTGCACTGCTTGCTGACAGCGTCACGTGTGTGTGTGTGTGTGTATGTGTATATGTGTGTGTGTGCGTGTTAGTATGTGTGTCTGTGTATGATGCCAAATTTGTGGCATGCGACATAGACGCACTGCAAAAATGTTACATAAATTGTTTTTAAAGTCAAAGCCAAAGTGAGTGAAATGTAAGCGGAAACTAAGTCGAGTTGCATTTGCTGGCAAGCAGAAAAATTGTTAGATATTTTCGTCTAACCTCGCGAGGACACTGAATTTAGCCCTTGGCTTACACGGCTTGATCTACGCCCAGCCAGCATGATGGACAACTTGAAGCCAACTGCTGACAGCAGCTGCCACCCAGCAGACACCAGACCTGACACCATTAGATTGAGGCTGTGCTTTATACTTTCCATATTTTTTTTTTTTTTTACTTTAACACTTTCGAAGCTGTCATTACATTTTGCTGGCAATATTATAGATGATGAGTTATTAGCCTGCAGCAAAAATAAAAAAAATGATCGTACTGAAAATGATTTGAAGAAATCTCAAAAATTTCATATGAATTAAGGAAAGAATATGTTGGACATAATAAATATTTAATATGAGCATTTATTGATGAGAAAGATTTTTTTTGTTGCAACAACTGTGGGTCGATCGATAATTGCTCAATTCGAAAAAAAAGAGAGAGGGAGAGAGAGGAAGATTATGCTGAAAATAGTTCAAGGTGTACCTGAGTAAGAGAGATGACTACCGTTCGGTGGAAACGAGAAATTGGCGGTCTTGAAATCTGTAAACAGTGAGGTCGAAAGTTGGGATTAGGTTGAATTCTTAAATAATAATATTATATTATTATTCTTCTTCAATGCAAATTAAAAAAATGCATTAAAAAAAGTATAAATTTAAGAATAATTCAATGAATGAATTTAATAAGAATTGTGTAGAATAGGACTTAGCTTTTGGTAGTTGCTTCGAGCTTAAGAATATTTATTTATTATATATACAAATACTTATTTAAATAATAGGTATATTATTATTATCATTAAATCTTATAAAAAAAAACTACCAACTTATCTATAATAATCAACAAAATTTTATTAAACAGATCCCTTTACACTCAAAAATAACTTCGTTCCACAAATATTTTTTATTATTCGCTCAGCTTGAAACATTAAATTTATTTTATAATAATTCGCAAGTTCCCATTAAAGCAAACTTAAAGTCGGCCAATTCAAAGCTACTTGGCTTAAGTGTTCACCATTTTATTATTAATGCGAACTTGCGAATGGCCTGGCATTAATTAGAGATTTGCCACGTTAAACAATACCTGCGAGATTTGCGGTTCACTTGCATCGAATTTGCAATTTATGTAATGTGCGTGCTTGTAATTTGGTGATTTAATTAGTAGCAATAATTCATTGTTTTTGTTGGCGGCGCCGAAACCAAAGATAATAAATGACATTTAATTGTTGGCCATACTCGTAATTAGTTAGTTGGCCATAAGCCATGCTTTGCATGAGTCCTGCTATAAATGGATGCGGCATGCTTATCGATGATCTCCTAATGGAGTGCATAATATGGCCAAAACCTAGCTGACTGTCACGCAGCGTGGGTGCACGCTACCCAACATGCTGTGCCTGATGTATTTTCTGACTAGATAAATATTTCATTTAAATAATATAAAGTTAAGGCCGGGACTTGAAATATTTTGTAAAAAAAATATTTTTTATTTTTCATGCATTTTTGTGGGACAAATAATAAAATATTAATGAAATTTAATAAATGTTTTGCATTATTATTATTATTATTATTATTTATAATTTTAAATAATATAAAATAATAAAGTATATTAATATATATTTAAATCTAAATTTAACTGAAACTAAAAAAAAAGAAAAACATTTTTTTTTTATTATTAAAATAATGTAAAATTATTTACCTTTTTTAATTTATTTTTGCTTTAAAATAAATATTAAAATTAAGTGAATAATAAATACAAAAACAAACAACAAAACAAGCTTTAAATACTTATATACATTTAAAAAACTAAGCAGAAAGAAAAACTTATCTCCAAATTTATAGCGAATTATATTATTTATATATTATTTATATATTTTTTTTAATAAGCAAATTAAATAAAAAAGGTATTTCAAAACAGAAATATCTTAATATAGAATTTACTTACTCATGATTAAAAATATTCTTAATAATTGCCTGAGGCGTTTTCTCAGCTTATCTGAGTGACGGCAACTTTTGGCCATTAGCCTGTGTTAATTACATGCTAAAGATTTAATGACACGAAAATGTTACCTTGAACTCAATTTCGCATATAAATCTCGAATGCATTCCGTTTGATATCCGTTAAGCATTTGCATAAAACGTTGGCCCATATGAATCACCTGCGCCGCATTGCTATAATTCGCATCTAATATGCGGTTAACCATTTTGCCAGACCATTACGCAACATTGAAGTACGATACACTGGATGCCAATATAGCAACAACAAAATGACAACAAGTATTCAACAATAATTAATAATCATTACTAAGCCGCACATTATTAAGTGGTTGACTAAATATTGAAATTACAATGGTATTAATGCCATCAGGAACAACATAAACAATGGCCTTATTATGGTAACGGCTGCCGGGCCAGACCGGGCTAACAGCCACAACAACAACTACAACAACAATAACAACAATAGCGGCAACAATGACAACAATGTGGAAATTGCTTTAAACAAACGATGAGCGGAAGCTACAGAGGGAATCGGCGTGGAGCAAAGGCAACATTGTCAGCTCTGTGAGAGTGAATGGGTGTGTGAGTGTGAGTCCGTATGTGTGTGTGTGTGTGTGTTTCTGTTGGTGCATGGCAAATTATGGGCATGCGTGTGAATTACAAGCATGAGAATTGAAACAGTACAGCAAGCCTTGCCTTGCCAATGCTAAGTGAAACAATGATAGCAAAATGGAATGTGTTCTCAAAATTGATTTTTCTACTTTTCATACAATCAGAAACTCATTTAAAATTCCATTGCGATGAGTAAGCTTTAAGGACTGAAGTGCTTTGTGTCACTTAATCATATTTCTTGAATTATTCAAGTTTCATATTGAGTTGCGTGAAGTAGTTAAAAAAGTATACTTTTTATGCAGATAACTAAACTCTTAAAAGTGTCCTCCATTGGCAGAGTATGAATATAATGAATAAATATTATAATGTGAACATTATTATTTCAAGTTTAATTTTTAGCTCGTGGAGTTTATGCAAACTTGGCAAGTTTATTAGACTCTGAAATTTAAAACTTAATTTAAATCGAATAAATAAAAAAATTAAGAAAATAATATATATATATATAAAAATATATATTGGCGAATTGAGAGTGAAAGCGTTTTGCAGCTGCCTTAACCAATTCCACATAATGATAGTCATGTGTGGGATATAATTATGTCGGCCAAGTAGAGCAGAGCCTATCACCAATGCAATTGCATTAATAATGCCGCAGAGCAAGGACACGCCGACAGCGACGACAGCAATGCCAGTTGCTGCTGCTAGACACACCCACTGCCCACTTTTTAAAGGGGCGTACAGAATTTCATATTTGGCAATAATTATGCCCATGGCTGGCGGCTGCCACAGTAATATATATTAAGATATATACGTGTTTGTGTGTCGGTGTGCAGTTGGCATAATAATGCATAATTTATGCACGCATTTAATTAAATTCCAGCACTTGCGCTGCTTATTTTCGCATCAATTTGTTGGCCCAGTCCAAGAGCAGAAAGCGCTGACCCAAATGGCCCAAATAAAAGGCTTTGCTTTACGATGGTTTTTTTTTTGTTTTATTCAATCAAGCGAAATGGCAACCGCAAAAAATTAACTGTCAAAATGGGTTGAAAATTAATTTTAAGTGGACGAGCAATTAGTCAAAACATTTAATTTGAAAATTAGAAATATGTCAACTGTAATTGACAATTGGCCTCGATTTCAAATGCCGCAAAAATATATCCGTTTAATAAATCGTCGAAAGTTAATTATGCTGAATGGGCATTAGAGACAGTAAGCAGATTGCGTTTACGCATTTTGTGTAACATTTCGTTGGTTAAATGGTGTTAATAAATGATTATGTAATTTGTGCAGCTGGTCGATTGGTTGAAATAATTGCACTTCAAATCAACTTAAATTACATTACAAAATGTTTTCATTTAATATTATTATATTGCTGAAATTCCCCTTGATATATATATATATATATATATATGTATATGTGCTTGTACAATAAGTATGTAAATAGAAATGAAAATGTTTCTATTTAGCGCAAATATTTAACAATATTTGCCAGCTATGCACATATTTACAATTTAAGCTTGATGCATGTATTTGCTGTCCAATACAATTACAAATAAGCCTGAAAACGATTCTATTTAAACAAGTTTTTAATTAGTTTGCCGTGGTGTTAGTTTGACAAATCCAAATAGGAAGGAAGCATGAATAGATTATAGTTTGCAATAAATATTTGATTTTTTGTAATACATTTTTATTTAATATAAATAAGCATAATATAGTTTTAAACTAATAATATGCAAAAATATAGGAATACTTAAAAAAAATAATGATACTAAAGAGTAAAATATATTATATTTTTTTCCTTGCAATTTTATGTCATTAGTCAAACCCACGAAGAGTGGACAAGGTGTAGCCATGATTGATTGATAAATTTATGTACATTGCGCTCACCTTGGCGCCACAAACAAATGATTGCCAATGTGTTCGATGCCAACGAACAAAGTAATCTGTTCTATGGCCTGCGTCTTAAGCCTGTCGCGCGCTAAGGCAAAGTTCAATTTATTTCCGCTGCTGTAGCGCGTAGGCGTTGTCAGCTTTACAGCTAATCTAAACACAGCAAAGAAACAGCAAATAGTCTTAAATTACAGCTAGCAATCAGCTTAAATTTTGTGTGTCAAATTAGGATAATTGTTGTTAAGTAAGTATTGATAAACAGCCATGATATATAGAAATGTTGCTTGCACATTTCAAAATGTACTCTAATTGATGTATAGAAAAATTGCCTAGAGGTAATTGTAAATTAATATTTCCGAATTTATTTTAATTGATAAATAGATATTTTGCTTAATTACTAAATGCCAATTGCAAATAAATATTTATTTAACAAAATACACATAATAATTTGTAAAAGCTTAATTCAGCTAGTAAGCAAAAAATTATATAAATAAACCATTCCAATCATATATAGAGGGGTTTATAATTGGAATGACAAATTAAATAAATATTCATTAGAAATAAAAAGACTGAAAAGACATAATCCAAACAAATGATCCATAAAAATATTATACTATCAGCTTTACTAACCTATCAAATTTAAGCACTACCCACTCCATATTTATTACTCATCTCAAATAAAATGTAACTCACACAAGGAACTCAATCATGCCATTTATCTCATTTTAAACTCTACTTTATACTGTAGCAATTAAGTCTCACCGCAACAGCAATCACACCAATGTTTTAAGTGCACACGAATGTATGGGTTAAATAAAGCAAATATTTATCAGAGTATGCCATATAAATAAAATCAAGCGCTTTATGAAAACTTTTGTCAGACAAAATGAAAAATACAAAGAGTATGCATGATAAAGACAACAAATTTCAACTTGATTACACTTAAAGAACATTTCAATTTAGTTAAATTGAAATGTGTGAGATACGCAATAATATATCTTATTCTCTCATCTCTCGAACAGTTTTTTAAGACATTTTTCATTAAAGTTTTCATTGTAAGCTTTTGTAATTAAGAGACTAAGACGAAAGATATAGACTCACTAAATATAATTATAAATAAATTAAAATAATTCAGCTAAAGCTGAAGACATCGCAACTAACTTTTGTTGAAACACCTGATAATTTAGTGAAGACACAATTCTAATGAAGCTTTATTAAAGCCAAACCTAATGAAGCCGACAAACTCTCTCACTCTCTTGTCTTGTCAAACACAGTCTTATGTTATTTCTCTGCGACAATTCATTGTACCTTAATTTAGCACGCCCTTTGGCTAAACTGTTAGCTAACCGGCTTAGCTCATTTGAGACTCCTAAATCAATTGGGACAAGTGTCTGCTGTGACATGGCCAACAAATGATGATAGATCAAGCGTACTTGCACTTGGTCACACGCATATGGCATAGAAGGTTGAACGGGATGTCGTCAGGTCCAAGCATCATTGTGCGACACCGTAACTAATTTCACTTGAAAACAAGCATCGATGCTCTCAGCATCCCTCCATGCATGTAGCTGTGAAGGACATTAAGTTGCTGGCAAGGACAACAGCTTGTCAAGCGCACCAGTGCCAGGCGCACCAGTCAGAGTACAAGACCTGCTCATTATTTATTAATTGGATTCAATGTTGATGCAAATTGCACGTGTGTGCGTGTGTTCCAGTTGCATGTTTCAATTAATTTTAGAATGCAACAACAACAAATCACTTGGTCATAAATATCATTCAAATTTTTTCAGACGTCCATATCTTATTTTAATTAACATTACATAAATAATTGCATATGGGGCGAGCTCGGCATTTGCATGAAAATATTTCACATTTTCAGTTACCCAAAGGCAATTTTTCTGCATAACTCGGGCTTGGGCAATGTTTGTTGTTGTTGATTATAAATAGCTTAATAAATATGTAATGCGTGATTGCTATATGTTTTTTGAAATATTTGCTAAAGCTTGGATGAGTTATGAATGAATAAATTAAATTTAGAGAATTCCATAAAAAAAAACGAGTCAAAGTAAATATAATGGACGTGTATGAAATTTATACACCAAATATATTATGAAGTTGAAAAAAAAAGGAGAAAGAGAGAGAGAGAGTGTAAAGGTATCGAGTTTAAATTTGTAATATTACGAAAAAAAAATTATAAATATAAAAAAATTATATATATAAGTAAATAAATAAATAAAAATATATTTAAAGAATTTCACAAATTAATTATTTGTTCCATAATACCAATCTATATTTTTTTTATTTAATAATAAAAATATTTTCAATATAATAAAAATATGCTATAAAAATAATTTTAAAAAATATATTTATTTTTCTTGAAGATTTTTTGACCGCATCCCTTTAATATTATATACATTTAAAAAGTTCATTGAAATAATTCTTAAAGATCTTGTTCAGCTCCAAATTCAAGGCTTTCTCCCCAATCGTCATGCGAGATTCACAAAAGGCCTAAAGGAATCCAGTCTGGGCCAAATGGTGGCTGCTGCATCATTAGTGTCATGTTTTCGCTCAAACATTTGATACACATTCCTTGCTGCATACTTTCTTTTTTGCAGTAGGCAAAAGTTGAACATCGGGCAAAACACGACCAAACAAATCCGGAGTAAGAGATTAACTGAGCATTCATGACCTTGAGCTTGTTGGCAGAAGTAAAGAATATATTATATACATATACAGAAAGTAATCAACTCATTTGAGAATCCTACAATTTGAACAACAGGGGAAAAATATATAAAATGCAGCATTTACATTAAAGATAAATATGAAATGTATATACTCATCTTTTATCTTCTTTTATAAAAACCTTATAATAAATAGTTTATCTTAGCTATTTTGAATTAAATTCATAATCCTTATTTCACCTTAAATGCGTATATTCACCTGAATTTGTACAGGTGTACTCTGATTTTGTTGTGCATATTTGGAAAGCAACTTAACTTAGCCACATTTGATATGCGCTGATAATAACGTGGCTAAATTATATGCACCGCTAGCCACACTCCCAAAAAGTTTGCAACAACTTTGAAGAAGCTTAAAAAAAACCAAAAAAAAAAAATGCCCACAAAAATAAATCTCAGAAAAAAAGACAACGTAAAATATATAATCCCAGAGCACGGCTTTTTGGCCAATACATGATGCGTGCAAATGCAAGTCTCATTAATTTGGGCCAGATTGCAATTTAAAATTTAGTGCCTGACGTCGCGCTGCAGATTGTTGCGGCTTTAGTTAATTAACACCTGTGTGGTGGGCGGAGCAGACTGAACCACTTCAGTCACACTTTTGTGAGCCACAGCCGTGTGCACTGACGCAAAACGGAAGTGGCACTTGGCAAGCCAGCGAGCCAGCCAGCCAGCCAGCCACAGCCTCTGTGAGCGTATCGAAAACCGAAACTTTTGATGGAAAAAGTTTGCAACAACAAACGCATATCTGGGCAGTCGACTCGGAGAGAAAGAGAGAGAAATAGAGGTTGAGAGGAACTTGAGATGGCGAATGGGTGAGGGACACCTTAAGACTGTCTAGTAAGTCGCTATATTTCTCGCGAAGTGCCTCATGAATTTTGATTTTACAGTTTCATCTTGTATTTTTTTTTTTTTTTTTTTTTTTTTACTTTTGCATTAAGCACGGGCTTAGATTTGAATAATGAGAGGTGCACAAAATGGGGCTTCAAGATTAATGTTTTGCAACGCTTTAAGCTAAAGCCAGCTAAACAAATTCATACCTAGATAAGGGCCTAAAACAATTGCAAAGTGCGAGCCCTAAAAACTTTTGGCCCCACTAAAACAAAAAAAAAAAACAAAAATACCAAAAATAAAGTTGGCAGCAAAGTGCTCATAGAATTGTGGCCGAGGAGCAGTGCACAACCAGCCATGACAGGCCGCCATGAAATACGGCGCACAGTTGCAACTCCTGGCCAACTTCCTGCAAAAGCCAAAAGCTCTCGCGCTCTCTCTCTCTCTCTCATAATTCATAGGCCTCAGGACGTACGCTCAGCTCTTGCGGTCATATTATATTTCTTGCCCGCCCGACCACGGCCCTGCCTCCAAAAACCGACAACGAATTGAATTGAATGTCAGCAAATGCTTGACTTATGTCTAATTGCTAAGCAGCGTTCAAAAGCAACAATTCCTACTTTTGTCATTCCCGCATCTGTGGACGTTGCAGCATAGCCCATGTCTCACGAGCTTTCATTCTGTATTATGCAAAATGCGCAGTAGCTACAAGAAGTTTTGTCACTTGAGAAAAGTGCTTAAAAAACGCAGTTGTGTTCATTGACCAACTAACACATACTCTATAAAAAAAAAGCAATCTAATACTTAGGTTATTTAGTGTAGATAAGTTCATGATGAATATTGTTATTGAAATTAATAAAAATTAGGATAAGAATAATAATAATAATAAAAAATGAAAACAAACTTATTTATTCTAAAGCTAACAAAATCTATGGCAATATAAAATAAAACCCCAACTTGTTTAACACATAATTGTTTTTTAATTACATGCCATAAGCTATTATTCATCAATATATTTGCACATGAGTGCATATACTCCTTGGGAACGCTACTCGTACTGCGGGGTATAGGAATAAAATAAAAAAAATGCAGCAGCGCAAGTTTTTGCTGAGTAGTATCCGCAGCCAGAATGCTGATGACTTTGGTAACAACTTAAATTGTTTGGCAGCAATGGATCCATGTAGTCGCCCAGAGGATAAAGTTGAAATGCGTTTAGGGACTGTCGATTTGTTGGTCAACTCGTGCTGACCTAATGCTGGGCCCCACTCTCACTTAAAAATGCAATTCTGATTGTGTGCAATGCTAAGCATATTTAATTTGCCAGCCTGCAGTATATAAACCATAATAATAAAATGATAAAAATAAAACAATTGTAAAAGACACAAATGAGAATGCACAAATGGGTCTTCCTTTTCCACGTTACATCGGACTCCCCTGGCTGCTCCAAGGTTGGTGGAACATCCTCCACTTGGCCAACATTAATGATCACCTCAGACTGCACTTCGTCTTCACATTGCAACAACAAATTACGTTCACTTGAAAAAAGGAAAAAAAAAAAACACACCCACACAAACTTAAAATCGTGAAGCTGTATTTGTTGTTTTGATTTTGAATTATTATTACCACATTTTGCAGAAACAAAAATCTCAATATCAAGCGCGTTGTTATCAGCTGTAAAGCAATCGGCAAACTGATCCAACATCGCCAAGAGCCGCTAATATAATAATTTTTTGAATGCGCTAAGTTTCAATTTCGATTACAGGCGAGAAACATTATGCAAAAGTCAGCAAATATCATTTCAAGAAATCATTTTCTCATTTAATTAGCTCCACCGCAGTTTGTCGCCTCTCGCCTCGTACGCCTTTTGTGTGCTAGCATATGCATCTACATTTTTTGTTTATTCTTTAGTTTCATTTATGTATACATTTTTATTTCCATATTCTTCTGTTTCTGTTTCTCTTTAAAGAGACATTTGAATTCTATAACAAAGTATGTGGTGCATAGACGGAGAAGTCTGCGGATACTGCACTAAATATGGTTATCATTTTTTTTTTTTATGATACAATAGTAGTGATAATAGTGATACATAAATTCGACTGAGACAACGTCGTTAAGAAGTATTCTCACTATACTTTCTGTAAAACTTGATGATATCAGCCATTAAGCACTGGGGAAAATATGTAAATAATTTATGAAAAAGCTTATCAACTAATAGGAACCTTACTCAATAATCAATCACCTTTACTTAATATCCACATTAAACTGAACAGGGCAGAAAAAAAGCCATAGTCACTTTTTATTTTGATTTTGATTCAAATTTGGCTCCCTGGCTCTCTGATCTCTATAAAATTTATTCATAAATTAAATTTTTGAATTTTCCTATTTAATACAAACAAGTTGCTTATCGCTAGTAAGTTATCTATATTTATTACCAACTAACTAACTAACTTATTGAGTTCACAATTTAGTCTTCGACCAAGCAACTATGACTAATCAATATATATTTTTCTGTTCTGATTAAAGCTTATTGATAAGTCAGCGACAAAATAAAAATTTTTTTTAAGTATTTATTTCAAAATTTTGTGAAAATAGAAAATATAATCAAAAATGTTTATACATAATTAGCATAAAATGCATTTTAAATTTATTTATAATTATATGCAATGTAAACATACATAAATTTTTAGTGTTATTGACGAAACATGTATCTAACTACCTATAATATTTTATATTGCTATATACACTTTCAATGGGCAATAGAAATAAAAGCAATAGTAAATATCTATAACAAATATTTTTATTAAATTGTATATGTGTAATGAATATTGTTAATTGATATAGTGATGAATAATATGTAGGTAACTAAAAGTAAACTTTTGCTACAATTTCAGTTTAGTTTGTAATAAAAATATGGCACACAAGTTTCTAAATAATTCGATAATTGGTGATCTTCCATGGGAAATTCCAAGCGTGAGCATCGTGTACGATACGAAAATGCATCAGCAAAGAGATAATTGCCTAAGACAAAGCATGTATGGGCGGCCATCTCCAGTTGTCTTCAAGTGGGCTGCGTGAGATCATCAAACATTGCAAGCCACATAATGGATACATAAACAAAGTCATCCGAAACCCAAGATATTCATCTTGGGTACGAGATATAATAATCTAATATGTATAATTATACATATTATAATAAATATACTTTATTTATTTGATATGATATAACTTTTATTATTTCTTATTCTCTTAGTATCATTATTTATATATTTTTACAAGCTTCAAGTTCAAAAATATACGGAACACATAAAATAATTACGTTATCTCATTGGGACTTAATTTGAGTACAATTATGTTACTTTAAAGGTACTCCAAATTCTCAAGTGTGACAAATTGTTTGCCTATAGTATATTAGATATAAATATTATTATTTAACTAATATGATTATATTAATTACTGAGTGACCTTATCAAAAATGAACTGCGATGGTCAGTTTTCCCACTGAGAACTTCAAAATATAATTCAGTTCCATCAAACTTGAACTATGTCAATATTCTTTAGCTTGTTATAGGAGACGACACAAAAGATTTTGTTTATGTATTTAACATGCCTCCAAACAAAAATGAAAAAGAAAAAAAAAATAAACAAAAATACATGAAACGGATTTCATTCATGTTGAAGGCAAATACGCTAACAACAACGACAGAAAATCAAGTAACAAAACGCAACAATTTTGTTTACAAATAAAAATAAAATACAAATTAGTACAATTAGATATTTGTTATTATTGATATTAGTGGGAGCTGGCGAAGTGTTAGAAGTATATTGAAGTCATAATTGATAAGGCTGCAGTTCAGAAAGAGCGTCAAGCGCCGATTGTTTTATCTTATCTGAGTCACACATAAAAAAAAGGCAAAATATAATGACTATATACTATATATATATATTTATATGTGTGGTTATGAACACCTTTTTCACATTTGTTGCCACAATTAACACCTTTGCAGTGTGATAATGAAGCAGACAGCAACTGTTACTACGACAGCGACTGGGAATTGCGACTGCGACTGCGACTGCGACTGCTCGATAGCAGTTGTCAAATTTAGTTTAAAATCGAACTCGTTACGGCATGGACACGGACGAGAAGAAGGCGACGATAACGGAGCCGCAGAGCGGTCACGATGAGGTCGATTTTACTAGCTTCGAGAAACAATATCGCGCGGAATACAGTCCGCTGCATCCGAAAATTGAAGCACCGCCGTATAAGCAGAACCCATGGTATCGCATCCCCTCCAACATCATGATAATTATCTTCCTGGTCGTCGTTTTACTGCTGGGCTCCGTGCTGCTGGTGGTAATGGTATTTACCGCCAGTCCACTGCAGGTGTTGCTCATCGTGCTCACCTATGTGGCTATAGCAACGGTTATGATATATATTGAAGTGTACAGCATCAAAGCGCGGTGATTCAAACAATTCCACGTACACTATGTACACACTCAGCGCCAATGCATCGAACATTTGTGTTTCTGTGTGTCGAAAATATCTTAGTGCCTAAGTTTTTTATTAAAAATTATCATGAAAAAAAAAGACTTTTGCAGATTATAGCATTTTATAGTTAATACTGATAGCAACTAGCTTTAAAATGAAAAAAAAAAAAAAAAAGTTGAATTCCAATAAATTATCAAATGAAATTCTCAAAAGCTCATTCTTCTAACTGGAATATATAACTTATATTTATTAGTAACTCTAATATTGATACGACTATGTATATATGTATTTACAAGTTGGCGAAGTGTAATCAAAACGTTTTTTTATGGCCAATAAACTGGACATTCAATCCATTCAGCCATAAAAAATGTTCTCCGCACGATTTCTGACCTGGATTTCAAGAAAACTTGTGAAACTGTAAATGCGAAATGACATTGAAACATAATTGAAACAATAACAAAACTATCGACAATCAATGCTGAGTACAATAGCTGAAAGTCAACGTAAAGTCTGATAGGTGGAGTCAACAAGTGGAATGAAAGTAGAAGCGATAATATTTATCACAGACTCAATCATAATGAAAAGACAAGTATGAATTGAAAAAATAAACAGTTGATTTTTGATGCCATCTTGATTGATTTATTGAAGCTATGTATCATTGCATTTATCTTCAGTGTTGGCAGCGCTTCAAGTGTCAGCGTCAATTTGTAATGACTCAAAGCAATTCAATAGTATCACTTTTGTTGTGGTGCTATTTTCTACATATATCAGACTTAAAGTCATACATTTGTTCTGCATTATTAATCACCAATTAACAACTTAAAGTCAAGTCAACAAACTACGAGTTTTACCAGACAATGCATTTGCTTTGTTGTTATAGAAAAGCTGTAACTTTTTGAAAATTCAGAAGTCTTTTTTAGCTTTCCCCTTGAACATAGTTAGTTAAATCATTAACAATTTCTTGTCCAAAACAAGTCCCATACTAATTTTAAATAGTTTTTCGTATAATCTTAATTGTACCAGTTAAATTTTATATTTTTTTCTTACAAACAATAAAAATATTATATGAATAAATTTGTATTCAATGCGAGGCAAATTTATTTCAGTCAAAATATTTGAATTTACTTACCAAAAAAAAGTAGAAGAAAAATCAAAATAGATTCAAAAATTCTTGGAAAATATAAATTATTTTGTTTATTTTTATTTTGTATAAATTGAAAATTAATAAATTAATTTAAATATTAAAGTAAATCAAAAACTTGACCAAGTACTTCAACCTTTAAGCTTAACAAAGCGCTTAATAGCTGCTTAATGAAACAAAGCAGAACAAAAACGATTTCAGCAGGTTCTAAAAAAGAAGGAAATAAAACTACAACTTTAATTTCCGTTAGCAAAAAAAAAGTTGTGTGACTGAGGGCAAAGGCCAACAGCTGACTTACCTTAATTACTCACAGAATTTCGTAGCCAGGCTAATTATTTGCACTGTTCACTATGCAAAGTGTTTGTGTGTGTGTGTGTGTGTGGGTGAGTGAGTGTGTGTGCTCATGGCCAAGACTTACGTAGCTGGCGTATTTAATTATAATGGCGAATGCGCTTAGCTTAAGCATTAATGTCCATGCCGTTTGTTGACGGCGATTGCGATGGCGATTGCGTTGACAACGGCACAGACGAAAGATATATTAACATTTTCTTTTTTAGCTAAGCCAAAGGCGTGGCTGCTCTTTTTGTTTTGGCAGTTTAATTAGACACACGAGATTTGCTTTAAATATAACACAATTCTTTGCATATAAAATAATTACATGCTGTAGCTTTAATTGTCCCTTTGTATTTTGATTTATATATATAAAAAAATATACAAAAATAAAATATGATTAAAATTTTACATAAAATGTACACAAGTTCTTTCATATTTATTTGGAATATTCTAAGCATTAATTTTCTTTGATGTTTGTGATTTTCACATATATTTAAATAGTTTTATTATTTAATTGCCGAATATTTTTTTTAAATGCGCTAATTGAACAAAAGTTGTTAATATTTATGGTAGTCGCACATGCTTTTCATACCCTTTATAAATAGAATTTTAAGAGTTCGTTCTTTCTTAGAGTATTCCTTTCAAACATTGATAGTGTTCTGGCTTAACCACATAAAAAAAAAAAAAATCTTTCGATATAGCAAGCTATTCAGCTTGCATACAAGCCAAATATTGCAAACTTATAAATTGAAGTTCAAAGAAAAATATCTTAAAATATTTACAGAGCATTGCTTATTCGTGCCTCTTACATATTTATAATATAAAAGTTTTCTTGATTTATTGCTCGATTGGGCAATATTTTCATAAAATGTTTTAGTTAAACAAAAGCTGCCTGCATTTATTGTTACTGTTCCGCATATGTTTATTTATTTCGTAAATATTTAAAGTACTGAATTATGCATAAGCGAAGCGTTTTATATTATTCCATGGTTTTTTCTTCCTCTTGCTTCATTGTTTAAATAAAATACAATTGTTATAGACATAGTCAATTGCACAACAAACGGTTGCAGGCCCAGTATGTAAATAAACAAAGATTGCACATTTGGCAAGGACACAAGCAGCAAGAAATAGCAGCAGCAAAAACTGCCTTTGCCTTCTGCTGCTTGCTGTCTGCTATCGGGGGAAATGTTGCTTCGAGTTTTCTTAACTAAATCTCAGTTGAACACTTTTCATTTAGCATTTCAGGCAAGGCCAAATAAAATAAAAAACGAAGCGAAGAGTAAATGAAATAAGTAAAAGGGCTACAGGCGGGTGTGAACAACCGCACCATGCTCGTTCTACGTCTTAAAGTAACTAAATTTGATTTTATCAATTTTAATTTTAAAATGCAAATTTACCGAATTTAAATTAATTATATATATATAAATTTTTAAGCACCAAATAATTTGTTAGATTCAGCTGAAAAACTAGAGAAGACATGAGATTCGTTACGCTCCTTTTATAAATAATTATTGTATTAAAGTCTAAGTCTTGCCTTCATTTTATATGAATGAATATTCCTCAAAACCAATCAACTTTTTTTACTACAACAATATATATGCAAATTGTAAGGGGAGTGCAAAATTTCTCGTTGACAGCTGCTCGACAAAGGATAAGTGCAAATTTATAAATAAGTGAAAGAGCATATGTATGACATTTTGTCAGCTAAAAATGAAAACTCATTTTATAAATATTTAGTAAATAAAAAATTTTAAATTTAATATATAAAAATATTAAAACTCATTTTATAAAAATTTTTGTAAATAAAAAATACGAAATTTAAGAAATAAAATACTATTATTGTATAATTTGAAAGTGATTAAACATTTAATTATATTCAGTTTTAATGAGCATCAGCTCACTTATTGATTATCATATATGAATTATGTTCATGCATAATTTAGCCTTATTAAACAGACAATTTTAATTAAAGTAATTATTTTTAAATACTTTGCATGATTTCATCGAATATTTTTTAATGACTCGCAACATGTTACTTTAAATGAAGGCTCTGCTAGGCAACACTGGCCTTGGCCAGTCGCATTTAAATATGCACACAGGCGCATTTGAATATTCAATTAAGTCTAACTGCCAATTCAGTGATAAGCTGCCGCTCAACCCCATAAAAGCTGACAACTGACTGAGTTCTAACCAAAATCTAGAATTGTGTGCAATAAAAATAAACTCAATTCAAGGCCGACAACGTCCTTTTGTCTGTTTTGTTCGCCTCGCTTTTTGGCCAGAAAGCTTTGCCATTTTGAATGCAAATTGTGATGACAATTTGAGGGCTTAGGCTTTATCAGAGTTTTTTTTGCCTATTCGTGCAGAGATTACGACTAGCATGTTTTGAAATTAAAAAAAAATAGTTTGACAAGTAGTTATGTCACATGAAACTCCTTTCTTTGGCTTAAGCAGCAAGAATAGTAATTATTGTGTACCCATGTATCTAAAAGATATGTAGACAATTTATCTATTTATTTTTTACGTATCAATGCATCTACGTATCTATGCATCAAATTGTTTTTGGTATAACTAATAATAAATCAATAATCGAAAATTCAATCATATTCTCAATTCATCTAAATCAAATAAAATAGCTTAAGCCAAGAAGAAAAACATTTCAAAGAAGCTTATGTAGTTTGACAAATGTAAATTCCTTGAAACATGGAAATACATCATTTTAAATATAAACACAAATTCAAAAATTAACAAAATTCTCTTATATTGGGTACATAGTTTGTGTGTGTAGAAAATGTAACGAGCATGTCAAAGCATTTTGTGACATATTTTATTTATTCTATAACGAGTAAATGCCGAAAAAGTCAGCAGTACGCAAACAACATGCATAAATTACCACAGAAAGAGACACTTTGAGCGTGAGGCATTTGTCCTGGGGGCCAACTCTGGCGTTTGCTCTGCAACTGCAATGCAAAATGTGTTGAAATATTAAAGCCACAAAAAAAAAAAAAAAACTAAATAGAAATAGATAGTGAGCAAGAGAGAAAATGAGCGGAGAGAGTGAGAAAGGGAGGATGGAAAAGTGAGAGTGTAGGGAGTACGCGACTGCTTAGATACTCTAAATGTAATATTTTTGTGAGATGAAAAGCAGCGGAGCCCTCGCTCCTTAGTACAGCTTATATGGATGAATTCAGTTTATCTAATAAATGAGTGAGAGAGACAGAGAGATACAGGAGGAAATTGGACTATTGACTCTTAATACAAACTTTAACACAGCAGAGAGCAAAGCCTCTTTAAATATGATTTGTATATCTATCAATTTATCTGTTCTAATCTTAAATAAATTTACATTTTTTCAAAATTAATATTCTTAAAATTTATTTTAATTAATTAATTATTTCAAAATTAATATTCATTAAAACTATTATAAACAGCTAATACTAAAATATATCTACACTCAGAAAAATAGCTAATTACTTCTACTAAACCATTATTTGCCACTCAAACATGAGCAAAGATACCTGCAGCTACCTGTTACAAAAACATAACATCCACATCTAGTCATGGCTTTAAAGGTATACGAAGCGAGAATGAGACAGAGAGAGAATTTGTGCTGCAACCACACCAAAAAATGTGGCCAAATGCAGATGAGCAGAATTCTTTCTGTGCCCAAAGTTTTTGGACACTTTTCTGAAAGCCTAACAGGCCACTTTAGTTTTAACCGCAAAGTTTGCTGTGTGCGCCGACCTCGTTGCACTTTTGTTTGGCCATTGGCCTTTCATGTCATTTAACTATTTTCCGTTATTTCTCTTCTCTATGGCATTTTGTTTTTTTTTTTTCTGCTCATTTTTTTCAATTTTTTTGGTTCTATAGCAATTTGCAAGAGGTCGAGTGTTGTCCTGCACACTGTTGATTGCCAGGCATTTCAATGGGCCACTATGAAGTAGTCTGGTCTATATTTATTTGAATTCAAGTTGCCTATCTCTGCGCCAGTGGTGGAAAGCCTTTAAGCCACGCTAGAAATATCTATTGAGAATATTGTTTGAAAAAAAAGTGCAAGTAAAAGTTGAAAGAGAAATATTTAGTTAGTATTGATAGGTCCAAGGGTCATTTCCAGTAAATGAACTTTGCAGTAATCATAGTTTATTCAACATTTATTCAATTACTTTTTTACAACATTTTTATTCTCTATTGACATTGATTTTATTACTTACAGTTCGATTGCTCATTGCTTTATTACTTTATTCTTTTCTTTATTGTTTCTGCATTTAATGGCACAACAATTAATTTGATATTAAATAGAGTCTGTGTTGCATTGCTCTGGCGGCCACGTGGCATATTTGTTTATTTATTGTGTTAATGTTTGCCGATTGCATATAAATTGAGTTGACTTGTTTTATATTGTCACGTGTCGCTTGCCAATGATGCCAGCATATATTATATATTTATGAATTTATCACAAATATACATATATATATAATTATATATATATATATATATATATATATATATATATATATATATATATATATATATTTATATAAATCACATAGTTAATGTGTTAATTATTTTGAGCTGTTTCAGCCTCGGGGGCAAAGACTTGATAATCGCAATTGCGCACGCACAGAAAGAATATGTTTCAATGTGTTAAGTATGCGTGTAATATTTACCAATTTATTTCTGGACTTAATAATTTTTGAAGTTTACTTATATTAAATTTTACTCATTTCAGTTTATTGATTACTTAAATTCTATATTTATTTTATATTAATTTGTTAGCTCATGCAAATTTAATTATTTTATTATTTCTACTTCCAAAGCAAAATTAAAAATATTATTATTTTGTTTATTTTATTTTTTTATTCTTATGTTTTATATAAAATAATATTAATCTAGAAAAAAGTATTTTCATATTTAAAATTAAATATTTTGTTTACGATTTATTTATTTAGAAATTAAAAGTTTTTATCAGGTTAAAAATTTCTTGTGAATTAATTTTATTTTTACATATTTTTATGAATTTTTAAATTGATATTTAAAAAAAAAATAAAATTTTTCTTATTCTCATTTTTTTTACTATTTTAATTATTTTGTAATTAGCAATTATTTTTATATTTTACACCTAATTTTATACGGTGCGTATGAGAAATATTTGAATATATACTTGCAGCTGGCAACTTCTCAGGTTGTGGTCTAGACTAAACGAAGCTTTCGTTACAATAAAATGGTCGTCTCATCAAAGCTAACTACATTCAATGTGTCTAAACTAACGACGTTACAAGCTTTAAGCTTACATATTTATAGTTGAAAATATATAGAAATTTATAAGTTTTAAGACTCTATTTCTTTAATATAACAATATAAATAATATGTAATCATCACTGGAAAAACTTAAGCATAATTTCTAAACAAAGCTCATGCAATTTTGGTTACCTGGCAACCCTGGTGAAGGAGTCGCGTTGATGGCAACGTCGACGGCTGCGTCTAGCAACGCTTAAAGCTTCTCAATAAGTCGTAAATTTTCCGGCACAACAGACGCAATCATTTTGTTGACGGAGGCGCGCGAGGCTCTGCGTAGTAAAAATCAAGCCGAAAAAAAAAAAACAAAACGTAAAAAAATTGTATTAAAAAAAATATGTGCAACAAAATTAATCTAATTAAGCGTAGGTGCAACAAACGCGCATGAACAAGAACTAAAAACTCGAATGAATTACATTTGACTACACGTAAACTGAGAGTGTGTGTGTGTGTGCGAGTGGGAGCGAGTGTGTGTGTGTGTGTGTGTTTGTACTGTGTGTATTTGGTAGGGAAATGTGAATGCGAGAGAAAATTGTGCAAGAAAAGCCAAGTGCAATAAACTGTGAATTCAGAGGAATCAGCGCTATATACAAAATGCAGTTGGGCCTGCCGCATAATTCTATTGCTGAATCTCCCAGCTAACAGTCCCATAGTATATTATGCAAATTAATTTCAATTGGTTTGCACTCTGGATACACAAACGCAGCAGCATCAATAGCAGCAGTAGCAGTAAAGCCGCTGCGGCTGCTGCTCTTGTTGCTTGTAGTGGCGCGCCTCTAGCAGCAGTAGTAGTAGTAGTAGTAGTAGTAGTAGTAGTAAGAGTAGTTGTAGTAGTAAGAGTAGTAATAGTAGTAAGAGAAGTAGTATATGATTGTTGCCCGCTTTCATATACACAATTTGAAGATATAATAATGCTTGGCTCTGCGGCCTGTCAGTTGAGCAGTTTTTTGTGCCCGTTTGCAGCACGGCATATGCTGTGCTCGCAGCCAACACTCCCTGAGCTCAGCATGAATAACATATGTGTGTTTGTGTGTGCTTTTACGTGCTCTCCTTGATTTACCGGCATTTGCAGTGCTAAACTCATGAAAATTGTTTCACAAGAATTTTTTAATCATACGTGCAGCAAACACACTCACAAGCACACACTTTCACAGACACACTCAAGCACACTCACTCGCTCACTCAAACACACCCACATTTAACGTGCTAAACGAAAGCTAAGCAAATACCGCTAACTTTCCGCGCGAAAGTAATTATAATTAAATACTCGCAGCTTAAGCTCGCGCAAATGCTGTTAGACAATTAACAACAATTTGCTGCAGCATTCAAGCTTGCCTTTTTCCACTGAGCCAGGAATGCTTTTTATGTTTCATAGTATATAACTGCTCTACTTTAATTGTAAAGGCTTTTGGTAAAGGTTAAGCATATCGAGTAATGAACACACATACATAAATATATACAATGAATGAAAAAAAAAAAATTAAAAACGGGATTTTTCTAATATATACTATGTAATGTGTATGTATAAATATATATATATAATTTTGCTACATTTGAAATGAAGCTTTACTCACTCATGAATATTAATCAATTTATATCTAATAATTGATGCCTAAAGTGAATCAGTCACGATGATCCGGGTTCAAATTAAAAGTTACCTAAGCTGACTTTTTCATCCCATAAATAATTTCTAAATACAATAGTTAAAGTAATTTGAAAAAAATAAATTATTAGAAATGGGTTATAATGTGATTTTATAAACTAAGCCCTATACATATATATATATATATATATATATATATATATATATATATATATATATATATATATTATACATATATATATATATTTATGAATTTTAATTATATTATAATATTATTCTATTTTTACTTTATTATTTATTATTATAAATTTTTTTCCTCTTTGAGCTAGCTTTGAGCTATTACAATTAAGCTTTTACTTTTAGTCTGTGGCATACCAAAATCTTAACTTAAAATATCCCCGTAATACCAACGATAGTGTCATACCAATAGATGAAAGATTTTAATTTTTCCTAGTCATAATATTTCAGCACAAAAAAGGTTGTTTAGATTCAACAGCATTTTTTCAAATTCTTACTTCAATTATTTTTTTAATATCTCAAGCCAAAATGATTCATTTTTCCTATTTAAAGATCTTACACATTTTTGAAACTCATAGAATGCCCAACCTCTTAATGGGCTCAAAAAATTTGCAATAAAAATTACAATAAAACGTTTTTTCTCTATGAAGATAGTCATCAACGCCCACGATGCATATGAAATGCAGCTCGGGCACTGACGCCCGTTGAAAGTAAACTAAAAATAAAATATCCGCCTGACAATAATATCAATTAAAGTCCGTTTTGAGTTCCATGCCCAACAATGATACAAACGAAACGAGCGAGAAAAAAAATGATGATAATATATAGCATTACACGAGACTTTCATTATAAGGCAGTTAGTCGGCATTCAGTGAAGAAGCCGAAAATGTTAATTCGAGAAATCTACGAGTTCGAGTTTGAGTTCTCTCAGCACTTTTGCTTTTGTAATGCAGTCCACTGCCGGACACCGGCGTCGATTCCAGTGCCCGTTTACCACCAACAACAACAACTATAATCACAGCAATTGACAGACACAGTGCGAGAGAGAGACGGAGAAAGTGACAGAAAAGGAGAGAAGGAGATAGGGAGAGAGACCCATAATATATTGTATAGAGAGTGGGGTCGGGCGGGGCTTGCTAGTGCGGGACAACGACGAGATGCGACGTCAGTTGCACAATTTTGCACATAAAAACCAAAGCATAATCATGAATAATGAGCGTTTGTGATAAGTGATAAGTGCCCGGTGGAAAATGTGCACATACACTGCAAGAATATGAAAATAATATTCACAGAATAGAATTTCTTAAACACTTAAATTAGGATTGCAACAAATTCTTAAAAATAAAAGGAAAATAAATAAAAATTTATACATAATTGAAAAAAAAATGTAAATAACTATTAATACTAAAAAAAATTAATAAATGTTTTATATTCATACTGAATGAGAATATATTTTGATAAAATTAAAATATTATAAAATATTATTAATTTAATTAAAAAATTATACAATATTTAAAAAAAATAATAAGATAATAAAAGTATAAAAAAATGAAAGAAATTATATCAGCTAAGACTTAAGAATAAAAGTTAAAATCCAATATATTAATTGAAAAAGTTATTGTCAGAATATATTTAATAAGCTTTATTTATAGAAGTTACATAAATCTGATTTAAATGTAAGATTGTTTTATCAGCTAAAAAATATTTTTTGTAGGTTTTTTTATTCAATGATCAAATATAAATTTATAATCAACAAGAAAATCCTCAAAATTAACGACACTTAAATGTTTTCGCATTGGAAAAAAAAAATGAAATATAAAATACAAATAAACTACATATTTAATGCATCTGCTACATGCGCTCTAAATGGCATTGCCAGACAAACAGGTTTCATGCCAGTGTGTGTCATCCCATTTCCAATTGGGTCTGCGCTAAGCCCGTTTTGGGCTCCCGGTTGAGCGCTAAACGCGCCCAGACATGCAGTACGAAACGGGAATTGGTTCGGTTCGGTTCGCCAAATGGACGTCAAAGGTGAAAATTCTGTGAAGTAGCAAGCAATAAAGTATATGTATATACATATATAAAAAATAAATGAAAAATATTTAGTGTGTACTTAAATAAGAGAAAACCCCAAGAATATTTAAATAAATGTTCGTTTATATAGCTGAGCTTTGCATATTTCCATCAGCTCTATAAATATACATTTGTGCGTTTTGTTTGCCGCCCAAGTGCTTGTGTCACAGTTTGGACTTTATTTACGCCGTAGTTTGTCATTTAGTTTGTCAACTTCAATTGAAATTAATTTACTTTCTTCATATTTAGCTATCGTGTAGATGTAGATGTAGATGTCGCTGCAGATGTATTCGTAGATTGTGTATCTGACTGTCAGCCTTGTATGCGATCAGATTTAAGCACAAAGGTCAGCAAATAAACAAATTGTCGCATATTATATGGTTGTTTATCCCATTTGGCTGTGAGCATACGCAAAAAATAAACTAACCGAAAGCTTCGCAAATTTTCCAGCATTTGTATATGGCAGACTTTTGCGGCTGGGAAAACTGTCACGAAATTGTGGTCAAAGACAGGTTTAAATATTTTTTTTTCTTTCGGCATTTTTCCCAGTCGACACGTAAGCCAACAGCCCAATTTGGTCAAAACTGCAATGTAACTGTGCCACATTTATGTGGCAGCTGCATGGATACATACATATATATTTATACATATATATATATATATACATACATATATATATGGTGATCGGCACAAACTATTCTGTTCATATCGTCTAGCTGAAAGATTGTGATTTGCATACAAAATACTTAAATTTCGTAGCCAACGTCTCGAATTTCAATGAGACGCAATCACAACTTTTGAAAACTAATCAAAAGTGTTTTTGGGATAAAAGAAAAAGATATATATTTCAAAAAAATACTTATAGAACCAAGTCTTTTCAACTAATTTCTGCATAGCTCTTGGCAATTATGTAAAGTGTCTGCGCATACAATTTGCAAGCGAAAATGAATAAAATCGTGGTACCATAAAACGAAACTCCAAAGCAAACAGCCAAAATAAAACAACAACACAACAAAAACAAGTGCAAGACAAGCAAAACAAAAACTTATATACATACAATATATATATATATATATATATATATATATATATATATATATATGTAAAAAGAGGAGATCTCTTGAAAAGTGCTAACAATTAAAAACATTTTCGCTAAAAGAAAAAACAACGAAAACTAAACAAAAACTTTGAATGTCACGCAAAATGTTGCAAGTGCCGGCAGCAACATTTTTATTGCTGCTGCAGCTAACTGCGACGGCAACAGCAACGGCAACGGCTGCGGCTGGCAGTGACACAACAGCCAGCAGCATTGCAGAACGGCAAATTGATGGCAGCTTGAAGAATGCCAAGCTGATTGAGAGCAAAGTGCTGCCCGATTTGGCTGGGCTGCAGTCCAATCAGGAAGATGACAAGTGGCAGCACATTTACCGGTTTATCAACGATGGCTTTCCTGTTTTGGAGCTCTACGGCTACAAGACAAAGACAGGTGAGTGACATTAAGACATGCATATCACACATTCACATATACTATATCATTATTATGCACACATAACTGGGAAATAAACAATTAACTCGGCCAGACGATGTTAGCCAACTATTTATGCTGCACTCAGCATGCAGAAGCTAATAACATATAAAGTAGCAGCTTCTAATAGTTGTTCTCAATTATAGGATTTATTGACAATTATAGGATTTATTAATATAGAAATATAGAAATATAATAAGCAACAAAAAAAAAATAAAATAAAAAATATTTTATCACTCATAAAATATAGATGCCTATTTTATGAGTAAAAAAAAATATAGATGCCTATTTTATGAGTGATACAATATTTTTTATTTTATTTTATTATTTTTTTTTTTTTTTTTTGTTGCTTATTACATTTCTATTTCTATTTCTAAACACATAAAATAATTCAAATTAATTTATCAAGCTTTCTGTTTTTTTTTTTTTTCTTAAAATGACACTAAGATTTTCACTGATATTAACGCATATTATTTGCTCAATTAAAATTCATATTTTATTCATAAATATGCGTATTCATATGCGTATTCATAAATAGTTATTGCAAATATTTTTAATGTATTATTACTTATTATTTTATATATTAATTATTATTTATGTATATTTCATTAAATGTTATAAATAAAATATTTGTAAAGAAATTTCATACAATACAAATTTATTTATATATCATAATTTAAATATATATTAAAAAAATATATACATATTTATATATAAAATATTTAAAATATTTATTTATACATGATTTAATCAGCATAATTAATTTATCCAAATCTTATCCTATGAAAACGATATGCTCTAGTTAAGAATAAAAGCAAATGCACAAATGCGTCTTCACTTCTGCAAACTCAATTTTGTACTGCATTTATCATATGAATTCAACTTCAAGCGCAGCTCGTGCACTCAGAGTGTGAGCACAGGAGAGTAAGCATATAGAGAGCGATCATAGGGAGAACAAAACTAGCGCTCACTCAGTTCCCATTCCATCTGCTGCTCTTTACATCGTTAATCGCTTAACATCCACGAAATTACATTTTCATTTCAATATATATGAAATGAATTAGTACTAATTAACTAATTTAATAAAATATAATTGAATATAAGCTTTGGAGTTCGTATTGGTTGAAATTCCGTGAAATAATTATGCATAATTCCATACTTATATAATCATAAAAACTGATCCAATTACAAAGCTCTATTATTATTATTTTTTTTTTTTTTTATTTTTGTGATACCCTTATAAATTGAAACTCCAGCTACAAAAAATACTATGAACTCTTTGCAAAAAGCTTATGTGTGCACTTTTTTGCATTACCATTAATTTTTTTTTTTTTTTTTTTTTGAGTATTGATGAGCAAATAACTTATATTAAATATCGAAAATTGAGCCGACTCCAGTTGCATTTCAACAGAGCATATATACATAATTTACGATGAATATGAATTAAGATCTGCATAAGTTGCCACGATGAGCATATCTCCTATAGCAAAAAAAATTAAAATATTTAAAATAATCTCAAAAAAAATTATTGATTGACAGAAGGTATTATAATAAATTCTTTAATAATTATTAGATCTTAGGTCTTTTTTTTTTAGATTTATTTATATATTGCTAGAAGAGAACTTTTACGAAATTTCCGAAAATATTTATATTTATATATATATATAATACCTTATTTATTGATAAAGCTCTCACAAAATGTACTTTAATATAATATATAACATTATTTATTTATATGGTATATATATTATTATAGTATATTGTAGCATATACCATATTATAATTTATGTTTAAGAGTACTCAAAGTTCGTCGAAATAAAAGTGACAGCTGCTTCTTAGAACTCTCATATGTCTCAGAATAAATTGTGTGGCCTTCACCCTTCACATTGATTCTAACTACTATATTTGATGATTGTCAGGTCAAGTGTTAGCGCTTGTTTCTTGCATTATAAGATTCGAATTATAGTGTATAAATGTTCAAGCTTCTTACAAGTCTTTCATATAGTGAAACTTTCTCTTTTATGCATTCAAAAATATTTTATGCCTCAGTAAGAGTATTCCAAGTGCGAACTGCCCGCAATTACTTTTTACTTCTTGCTCCATCTCCTGGCTATAATTTATCATAGATTTTTTTTGCGAACTCGTGTTGGACACATTTGCCGATGTCTGGTCTATTAAAGAAATGAGCTGAACATTTAGCCATCATCATTTTAGCCCAGTTGGCCATTTGTCAATGTCAGCTCGTGGCATCGCACTCAACTGATGCGAGAGGCTTCAGTGCAGCAATGTCGGCGCTGACGTGTACATTGCGCTTGCTCGCTGTATTGAGTACAATTTTCGGCTGCAACATCTACAGGTATAGGCCGGACAGCTGCAGGTTCCAGCGGCGTAAGTTGCTGCAGCGTCTGGTCACACTGATGCACTGCCTCTGGATGCGGCCGAGTATATACATCTCTTGCCTTTTGTATTTACAATGGATTACAATGTGTTTGCTTGTATTCCTCTCGGGCGATATGACAAATGAGGACACAGCTCTGGTATTGATGTACTTCTTAGGCGCTCTGATCTTCAAGTACCAGAATGTTATTGCCATATTATCAATATCGCACATCTATAGAGATCGCCTGATGTGCGTCGATCGTGTTTTAAATGACTTTGCGGCTATTTATCAGCGATTTTGCCGTCGATATGGCTGCGCACCACACATCAAATGGTGGCTCTTTGGGATTTATGTGTTGCAATCAGCCATGACCAGTGGCACAATGATAAGAGACAGCCTTGTCAATCATATACCCTATATAATAGATAATTCGCCCATCGATTTGTGGTTTAGGTATTCGACACTGCTCTTTGTGGGATTGCAGGCCTTTCTCTTGGGCCTTCTGGCCCACCTGGGCCTGCTGCTCTTGCTGGCGTTCTACGAGAAGGAGCTGCAGTTCATACAGCAGCAAAGGCATCGCAGCAAGTTCGCTACCATGGAGCAGCTGCGACACTATGTGACACTCATACACCTGAGGCATCACTTCGAACTGCTCTTACGTCCCTTTGTGTGGGCGGCCGTATGCTTTCATGTGACCTATTGCATGATTAACATACACTTGATGGCTTATGATATTCACAGGCTCGATATATTCTTCTACAGTCTGTGCACTAATCTAGTGTATCACTTGTGCTTTTTATACCAGACGATAGCCATAAAGTCAGCGGAGCAGCGATTCGGCCACGAATTGCTTAGCTTCACAAACAATGCCACCAAGCAAAAGCAGGTGCGTTAATCGATCGAACGATCGATGAAGTGAACGATTTTTCTATATGCTCAACTCTTGCAGCTACAAATCTTCTGCCTTTACAAACTAGTTTTGTGCCGTGTCTGGAATTTCAACTCCTTTGATACGTTTAATCTGAATCGCGGTCATATCTTAAATGTTCTGAAGTATGGATGGATCTGGGCCATGTTTACCAATAGCATTTTGGTAAACTCAACATATGCTTGGCATAAGCACATTCAATATCTAAAGCCTTAATTGATCAAATTTTTTATTTTTCTATATGCTCTGTTGAAGCATTTCCCTTCATATCAGTAATATATCTATTTATAAAAAAAAAATATATATACATTTCATAGAAATGTCAATTTACTTTTAGAAAAAATAAAATGTATTTAATAATATTCTTTTAATAATTATAAAAAAAATATTTTCAACATTTTTGCAGCACAAAATTTGTATATGCACTTTAGAGGTATTTCCCATCATATAAATAATATTTCTATAGTCAACAGAAAACATATAAATTTCATAGAAATATTAATTTACTTTTATAAAAAAAAGTGTATAATATTATTTTTTTTAATAAATAATTTTTAAAATATTTTTTAATTTTTCTGTAGACCAAAATTCGTATATGCCCTCTTTAGGTATTTCTCATCGTATTAATCATATGTCTACAATCCATAAAAAATATAAAGAGTTCATAGAACTATATAACATGCATATATATGCATATGGACATTCCTTAACAATTATCTAATCATGCTAGGCTCACGAACTTACGTCTTGCATAATGATTAGCATTAACTGATGTAGCTCAGACGCTTAGCTATAATAAAAATCGCACGTGCAGGCATTTAAGTGTATATATAAAATTTTGTTAAACAACTATCAACATAATAAACAGTCTGTAATAGGGACATGTTCTGGCACCAAGTACATTCCATATGTTCTCTTTGTACTTGCAGACACACCTTATACATTGATAATACCCAAAATCGATGTGCGGAGCATTGAGAAGCCACGTTTAAAGGAATTCATGTTGGAGCATTTGGTGCCAGGGAAAATCTTCGATAGCTACAATACGCTCATCAACGGCAGGGAGGAGGAGGAGTCATATGGTAATGGCAACGGACATAAAATCGTTTTTCGCAAATTGGAAAAGTCCCACAACAATGTTTGGCTAGTCAACGGACAGCAAATACTCTACAAGCTGCGTATCAATGAACAGTTGATGGCCATTGGAATTGATGGCTATTTGGGTGATCGAAAATCGCCCTATTCCAAGCGCAACATACAGGAAACGAATAAGTGAGTAAACCAACCAAAGCCTGTGCAATCAGCATGTCCTTGCACTGAGCGAAATGTGTGAAGACTTTAAGCTTAAATTACAATTTCCCACACAATATTTTGTAACAAAATAAATATTTACAGAAAAATGAAAAAAATAATAATTAAAAATATTTTAAAAATAATAAGTTTATTTTTTTATTCGAATTCCCTACATGCTTACAAAAAGCAGCCAAAAATATATTAAAATTTACAGTTTTCGTACAATACTTTCCCTTACTTTAAAAAATAAAATAAAAAAATTTAAACAAGTTTTAAATATAAAAAACAATTTGGTTAGACTTTATTTATTTTTATTATTATTAATTTATATTATTTTATTATCAATTTATTTAGATTTTTGTATAGTTTTTTTTTTTCTTTTTTATTATTAATTAACTTTATTTCATCATTTTTAAATTCATATCAAACAATTTATATAGATTTAGTAATTATATTTTCAAAAATACTACTTAAACTTAAATTAATAAAATAATTATATTAATACAAAATTAAAATATTTTTATAAAGTCTCTCAAAATATTTTCACATTTAATCCAATTTAAATACCAAAATCTAAAAACAATTATTATTTTTTTTGATAAATTTTCATTAATTCCTCAAAAAACTTCCAATTAGAAAGTTTTAAGCTTTTCGCTGAGTGCAGCTTCTAAGGCTAGTTTGCTTGCGGTCAAAAAGTGCACTCATGCGAAATTTATCAGGCAAAAAAATAGTAAAAAAAAAGTTGTTTGTGGCCCCAACTTTTGTGCTCAGTTGCTAACATGCCACCACGTGCTCCACTCTATTGCAGCCGCTACAATGACCCACAGCCGCTGGAGCAGCCAAACATTACGAATGCACATGCCAAAGTGGAGCCCATTATTAAGGAATCAAAGGCGAGTCCATTGATGTCATTTTTGGCCAACATGAAAACGGGCACAAAAGTGTTCCAGCACTTTCTATCGAAATCCAATCTGACACGCATTATGGATGATAATGCGTATACGGTGCTTATACCATCGGACAATGCCTTTCAGCGTTGGCATCCCATCGATTGGGGCTTCTATCCATTCAGTGTGCCCGAGTTCACTGAGAGCGTATTGCGTAATCATTTCCTGCCCATGCAGCGACCGCTGCGCCTCTCCGACGTCAAGAACATGGACCAAATGGTCGTCCATACCATGGGCGGCGAGAATGTCGTCTTCCATGGACAGCGTGAGTGCATGAATTTCAATTATTTTTCCGAGCTAACTGAATTGGTTGGCTTTCAAATTTGCATGGCGACTAACCTTTGACCTATACGCAGCCACGCCCACTGTGAATAATGTGAGCATTATGTCAGATTACACGCTATCCAATGGCAATCAGGTGTTCATCATATCTGAGGTGTTATTTGTCTCCGAGGCTGTGGTTTCCAAATTGCACCAGGTATTAAAATACACACACACACACACACGCACACACACACACACTCACACAGAGACACGCTCACTTCTACTTTTGATATATGAGCTAAAACTTAATAAACTTGCCACAGATGCACAAGGATAAGGAGACACCGCCGCTGCTGGCATTCCCGTGGTTCGGCGCACAATTTCTATCGCACTCGTTTTTGGCCTTGGAACGTGATTCGAGATTCACGCAAATTACAAGGTAAACATGAATACCAATTACAACTAAAATCTGTTGGAGGCGAGCTGCGCATAAATTAACAAAATTTATGTGCAGAGAAGGTAGTGAGAAGTGAAGAAGTAGAAGATTAAACTTAGAGTACTTTATATGCGTTTAGACTAGGAATTTATTTGCTTTAAAATAAATCTTCAAAGGGGACTTCATTTACCTTCAAAAAAATAATGAATTGAAACTTTATAAAAGTCTTAAAAGAAATATATGTATCGATAATTATCGATTTTTAGAGCAAGTCTTACTTAAGCTCAAATAAGTTACCTTTATTTTGTCAACTTAGGTAAATTGCTGAGATATGCTTTAGTGCTACTCCCCATAAATATATTTTAAGTTTTTATTCCAAATATAATATTTTCAATTATTATTCGATTATTAGTGTATTGATTTTTAAAAAGGAATTTAACTTTAATGCTAAGTAAACAAACTCATATTTTTAGCAACATTTTTTGGCATATGATTTCCTAAAAAATTTGAGTCCACGATTTTGAGAGAATATTCAATTATATTTATCGACTAGTTGAATATATATGAACTATATGAATTATGGATATTAACATGATTTTCGCAAGTGGAATGCTTATTATAGAGATTTTATATAATTTTAATCACAAGCTGGGGTTCGTACCCATTTTGTTTTTTCACTGCAGAGCTTAGAATTTTTTTTTTGGGTAGTATATCACACCTAGAATCAAATATTGAATATTATTCAAAAGACAAAAGTAAAATATTTTATTATATTATAAAATCTTTTATTTTCTAAATTCTTGATTGTTTTATTTTTATAGATACCTTAACAATGCGGAAATAGCGCCCCATATTTCGGGCGCCAACTATACGTTCTTTGTGCCCGAAGACAAGGCATTCGAGAAAATTGGATTCGACAGACTCTCCGATGATGTTATGGCAAGTTACAATTCATCATCATAGTGAGACTTAAACGAAAAGTAATGATATTATTACTCACTTTGTAGGCCTCTCAGCGCGGCATTAAGATGCTGCTGAATCACTTTGTGCGCGGCCGTCTGTACAATCGGGATCTGCGGGACAATGAGGTGTTCGAGACGATTGGTGGCGGTCACGTGAAGATCACACGCAATCCGGGCAGCAATTATACGAGCGTGAACAATGCACAGATAACCGAGAGCGAGGTGTTTGTCTATAACCTGGGCACCATGTACTACATAGACGACATACTCTACTCTCATATGCTGCGCGATCATATCACCAAATCAACCAAAACGAGATCGGATCGAAATGGCGGCGACGCCGGCGGCGGAGGAGGATCACGGAGCACTATACGTCCCAGCGATGTGGAGATTGTGCCCAATGAGTTTGAGAGCGAGCACAATGGCGGCGACTATGCCATCCATGGCGATGACGAAGACTTTGAGGATGAGATAATAACGCCAAAAGCGTTGCCCGTCCAAATCTACGAGTTGCCCAAATAGATTAAAATTCGATTTGGATTTTTTATTTTTTTTTTTGGCTCGAGCCGTGGCGAGTGCGCAAATCTGATATCTATATATATATATAATTTGATCTGAGTGGGATTTTTTTGCTATATATATGTGGGTGTGTCGGCGGACTGCAAGCGTTTTTTGTATAGTTCTCAGCTTATTTTTTGTAACGTATATTTTTTGTGTGTCTAGTTAGTTTTTAGTTTTGTGTGTGTACATTTTAAGTTTAGCATTGAAAACGAGGCGGTGAAACGAAGTATACTACAGCAGAAATAAATAATGAAACCTAAAAGAATGGCAGCAACTAAATATATATATATATATATACATATATATACCTAATCCTAAAGAACTTATCAGCAATTCTAATGAAGCTTGTAGAACTACGTAGCGACAAATTGCAAACTAAACAAAATACGAAAACTTAGAAACGGAATTTAAAACAAAACAAAAACAATTACAAATACTAAATGAACAATTCAATATATACGTATATTAAAAAAAAAAAAATAATATATATATATATATATATATATATATATACATATATAAATATGTGTGCAATTAGACGCTCTTTGGGTGTTTTGTGCTTTTTTAAAGAGTGAACGTAGTGAAAACATATCGGCTAAAAAAAATTACAACTTTATCGGAAATGTAGCGAAAGAAATATTAAAAAAAAAATATTTAATTATAAAATAAAAAAAAAAGCAAACGAAATTCCAATTTGTAGTAGCCAAGCGCAATAGTTGTGAAAAATATCGTATATTTATATATATAAATAAATATATATATATATATATATATATATATATATATATATATATATATATATATATAAATAAATAAATATATATATATATATATATATATATATATATAAATATATATATAAATATATATATATATATAATCTATATGGCAGATATTGTATTTTTTAGTTTATACTAATTATTATTATTATATCTGTATCTGTGTATATGAAACAACAGCAAGAAGCAATGAGAATGAAAAACATGCAATTTTATAATAGTTTGTTAAAATAAAAATAAAACCATAAAAACACAAAAGCAAAACCAAAAAACAAAATACCAAAACTCTTATTATTTAATCAAATTACAAAACTCTAATCAATTTTTTTGTTTGTTTTACTTTTATTATGAATTAGTTAAACGCAATACACGTAAGTATATGCTTAGGATCTATGTATATGCATTATTGTATGGGTGTATAGTTTTGATTGTATATATGTGTGTGTGTATATATAAGCATGTAAATAATACCTGTTATACTAATTGACCTAAAAGATAGTTATTAATGTTCTTTTCGCTCATACACTTATTTTTCTTTGCTTGAAAACTTAACGTAAACAAAGCCAATGTGAGGCGGGGCAAGGCGCGACAAGTCGGCCACGCCTATTAAAAGTAACATTTTTAATAATAATATTCGAGTGGAAAGGATGAGCGGGAGTGGGCAGTGGACTCATTAGCCGTGCCATCAAAAAATAACACAATTTTCGTTTTCATTATTTGGAACCTTTCAAAATTAGTTAATATAAAATGCGTATTGCTTCTATGTCTAATATATATATATATATATATATATATATATATATATATATATATATATATATAATATATATATATATAATGTAATGTATATGTATGCTGTATGTAACTTAGCTTATATAATGTGTATATATAATTTTTTTAGCATGATATGGCGCCTTTGTATTGCATGTTGCGTCTCTGCATTCTTGTAACTACTCTTATATGGCTTTAGCTACTTGATGAGTGAGAGAGAGAGAGAGAAAGTGAGAGAGGACACACATAGAGACATTCATACATATATCTAAAAGTCTAAATATTCGAGCGCAATCGTCTCGAATCACAATGTATCAAATTCTACAATTTCCGCTTATGTTTTTTTTTACTTAATATTAAATTATATATATATTTTTTTTTCGTTTTGTTTAAGCCAATTTCAATTTCTTTTTTGTCGTGAGATCTAATTATGTGAAATGTTGACAAATAATTAACACAAATTATTAAAAAAAAAAAACACTAAATAATTGAAATAAAATCGTTATTTTTCAGCATTTTTTTATATCGAAATTTTGTTTACTCGTTTGCATCTTGAGTGCTCGAATTGTTGCTGTTGCTGTTGGTTGCGGAATTTGTTGTTGTTGCCGTTGACGTTGTTGCTGTTGCTGTGGTAGTTGTTGTCGCTGTTTCAGTCTCGTTATCACTCGGATTTAGATTTTCCAACGACTGCTCTGCATCCGATTCGGCCGCTGCACCGCCCACAGCGCCTTCCAGTTCATCGCACAGCTCCATTGCCGCCGGCTGCTTGGGCTTGAAGCTATTGTTATCCACATTCAGTTCGTAGCTCTTGAAGGGATCCGCAAGCTTGGCCGAATGTTGTGCAGTGTGAGTTTGGGCCTGCGCTGCGGCACGCTGCATGCGTCGCTGTTGATTGCTAAACGTGGGACTCTCGGAGCGCGCGCGCTGCAGCAGCGGCCGCTGCTGCTGATTATAGTTGCCGTCGTGTTCGCGCGAGCGCCCAAACTCGAAGCCATTCTGCCACTGCACGTGCACGTTCTCGTACGATGGATCCTCGTGGCGATAGCTGCTACTAGTGTCGGCCGTGCGATTCTGACGCTTGTCGGCGCCGCAACGCAGCCGACTCAAGTTGCTGTGCAGCGGTCGCGGCGTTGCGTTCGACGCGTCGCGTCGCATGTTCGCGCTGCTGCCCTGATAGCGCATCATGTCCTGCGGCAGTGCGCCGAGCCCCAGACGCGGCGTGCCATACGGATTGGACATCTGCGAAGCCACCGAAGCGGTGTCACAGTTGACGCAGTCGCGCGAGAACATGAAATTGAAGTCGATCACCTGCTGCAAAAGGCAAAGTTTGGGTACATTAAACCAATGGAGTCAGAGATGGAAATGGAGACTCACTTTGCACTCGGGTCCCTGGCCAATCCACAGTGGCAGCCACTTGTTGACCAGCAGCCACTGCAGACTGGACTTGGAGATGCGATTCAAGGTGTTGTTGCCGGCATCTGATGAGCTGCTCGAACGCGTCGCCGTCGCCGCTGCCGTCGCAGTTGTTGTTGTGCTTGTTTTCTTGGGCGCTGCGCCTGTTGCTGGCTTTTCAGAGCTGCTGGCAGCTGCAGCTGCAGCTGTGCCGGACTCCTTGGCCGCTTTGCTTGTCGACTTGATTTTGGGTATTGCGCCCGTGGGACGCAGCGTGGCAGCCGAGCTGCTGGCCGTCTCCACACTCAGCTGCTGTTCGTCTGCAGCTGCCGCTGCGGCTGCTGCTGCTGCAGCTGCAATCACTGCTGTCGCCGGGCCAGCGGATGCCGAGCGTGAGGCACGCTCCATGGATACATTCGGTGTTAGCGGCGAGCAGTGATGAGCTGCAGCGACAGCAGCCGCTGTCGTCTTATAGATATTCGTCATGCTCTGCGAGTTCTCGCCGTGCAGGCAGCTGAAGAAGGACGAGGCGCTGTTCTTGACGGGCACCTTGACGTTGCTATAGTCTGCCATGCTGGCTGCCGCGGCAGCTGCAGCGGCGGCAGCAGCAGCTGCACTGGTAACACCAGCACCACCGACACCACCGGCACCCACATAGCCCTGGCAATTGGGCACTGTGCACGTGGCGGCATTAGCAGTGGGCGCCGCTGCAGCGCCGTTCGCATTCAGACGTATGTGGCCGACGGTGCCGAAGTGCGAGTGCCCCAGCACCGCGTAGTGTCCGCCCAAGTTGTAATGGTCGATGTTGCCGCAGGAGGAGCTCAGATGCCGTTCGATGCGTCCAATGCCATGGCCGAGCACATCCAGGCGCGTATAGAGCGGCACACGACCTGCTGCCGCAGCAGCCGTGGTGCGATACAGCGGCTCATCGCGTATCTGCTCGTAAATGTTCTCGTAGCGCATGGTGCCCGCCGCCGCATACGGTAGATTATAGCCATCTGTTGACTCAGTGTCATCGAAGCTGCGCTGTCGCTGGCAGTTGGAGCGGTTGCTGGCATACAGTGGAGCACAGCGCAGGCCGCTGCCATAACGATTGCCTGTGGAAAGTTCAAATTGGGCATTAATAATTTTGTAATTAATTTAAAATAATTTAAAATTGAATTATGTAAGACTTATGATATATTTGATTATAATAATGACAAAAATAATAGTAATAATTATAATAATAATAGCTACAATAATAATAAATCTTATAATACTAATGAGCTATAATAATAGTAGTAATCATAATAATCTTATAATTGATAAAATTACAAATAATATTAATATTAATAAAATTAAAATTAATAATAATAATAATAAAAATAATTAAAATTAATAATAAAAATATTAATAACATGAATAACTATAGTAAAAATAATAATGAATATAATAATAATAATACACGACCCAAGATAGGGTAATCTACACATAATTTGTTCCCTGCCTTTTATAAATTCCAGCATTGCCATAATAATTCAGGCGATCTCTTCATGAACATACCAAAATAATAAAATATAAAATAATATAATATAATAAAATATAATATAATAAAATATAATATAATAAAACATAATATATAACTTGCAGATGGCTGGATTAGTGAAAAACTTATATATAGACATTTATATATTTATAGATCCTTATGCAGTCTGAAAAATTTATTTATTACAAATAGTTTTTATCTACTGTTGCTATGCTAATATGATCGCGATCAATTACAATTTCTTATTTAATTTTAAAAATTAAAAAATTATTTTAAAATTATACTTTATAAAAAATAATAGCATATAAAAACTATATAACTTTTTGTATTAAGTAAATATTATAAGAAACTTAATTTTTTAAGCACTAAAATAGGAATTGGAATTGTTATATTTGTCAAAATACTGAAGATTGATTAAAAGTAATTTGACAAAAAAAATTTGTAGTTTCTTAAAATTTCTTAGTTTGTTGTGAATAAAAAATATTATGCTTAAAAGTTTATTGTGAATAATATGAATAAAAAAAATTTAAAAACTTAATATGTTATTATTCTTAGCAGAAGTGAATATAAGTCTTTGAATATTTAAACAAGGCGACTTATTATAAGACACCCACATTCTTCTAATCGTGGCTTTAAATGCATATAAGTCTTTGAATATTTAAACAAGGCGACTTATTATAAGACACCCACATTCCTCTAATCGTGGCTTTAAATAATTCTATATATAATAGAATGGTTATCTAACACATTTAGTTGTTCTTCTTTAAATAAACTAATTAAATTAATTTACATTAATTGCATCAACATTCTTGCTGCATGAAGATCGAACAGGCGACATGACATGATAAAGACATAATCACTAAATGTATCTATAATTTAGATTTATCTAACTATTTATTTACTTATTTAGTCTCATTCAATCTCATTATTTATAAATATATTGACCACATCAACTCAAATGTTGCTCATATCACAAATGTTGGTAAGAAAATATAATATTTATTCTTGAAGTTAAATTAACGAAAAATACAATTCAATCTTTGTCTTTCTCTGTCTTTTCTACAAAGCCTCAAATATTTATTTATCCCAGTAGAGCTTAGACCTTAGACCTCTTTTAGCCAGCTGACTTACCATTTTGCATATCAATGCGAAAATTACGACGATAGCCCAGGCCGGAGCGCACCGCTCTGGGGACATCGTAGGCAGCCGCTGTGGACGCGGAGCGATCGTATAAATCGTTGCGATAATTATTCATGGGCAGCATGCGCGCTTGCTGCTGTTGTGCTGGTGTTGGCGCTTGCTGCTGCTGCTGCTGCTGGGCTTGTGGCTGATTGTTGTTGGCATTGGCTTCAGCTGCTGCTGACGGTTGTTGTTGTGGCTGTTGAGCTGCTTCCTCAACATTCGCAGGGGCATTGGCATTGGCATTGGCATTGGCATTGGCCACAACAACTTGCTGGTTATTATTGTTGTTGCTGGGCTGTCCAATTGGCGCATAGATGTTCTCATAGTGCGGATGATTAGCTGGCGGCGGCTGCTGCTGCTGCTGCTGCTGTTGTTGTGCCGCTGTTGGCTGTGCTGCCGCTGCGGCAGCATTGACATTGCCATAAACAGCACCACCGACAGCGCCCTCCATGCTGCCCTCAGCCTGGCTATTCTCATCATCCAACAGCGCTATGGCCAGCGAGGCCGCTTGCCTAAAAATGAGACGCAA
Organism: Drosophila mettleri; assembly: GCA_035047625.1. Taxonomy (NCBI): domain Eukaryota; kingdom Metazoa; phylum Arthropoda; class Insecta; order Diptera; family Drosophilidae; genus Drosophila; species Drosophila mettleri. The sequence continues at coordinate 6,869,890 of JAWNPI010000072.1, forward strand.
TTATTACATAAATTTTCTCAGAGGTCTGGGAAACTCTGCTCATCGCTCACCTTGCCAACGCGCCCTGCTCTTCCATTCACAAGGGCTTGTCTATCATACAGACGCCCGCATAGCTGCGTCCAATGGTCATCAGGGCGGGCAAAATCCGCCAGCTATCCGAGTCCGGGCAATAGACCTCAACGGAGGCCAGATTCGAGGTGCCATCGTCGCCGCCCACCACATACAGCAGACCATCGTGCGCCACAACGCCAGCGTTGCGACGACAATACGACATGTCCGCCACGGAGCGCCATGTGTTCGTCTCATAATCGTAGGCCTCCACCGACTTGCGCACCATCGGCCCGTCGTGGCCGCCCACAGCGTACAGAATATTATTGAGAACGCCAACGCCGGCGCCGCTGCGTCGTGAACACATTTCGGCAATGGCACACCAAGTGTCCGTATCGGGATTGTAGCGTTCCACGGACGCGAGACATTGCCGCGAGAAGCCATCGTAGCCACCGACGGCATAGAGCAGACCGTTGACGACGCCGACGCCAACCGAGCTGCGGCGCGTCGACATGGAGGCAATGAAGCGCCAGACTTCGGTCTTGGGATCGTACATCTCGGCGCTGGACAAGCCGGTGGTGCCATCGAAGCCGCCAACCGCAAAGATGCAGCCATTGAGCACAGCGACGCCCAGAGTGGAGCGTCGCGCCTCCATATTGCTACAGTTGGCCCACTGATCAGTGGCCGGATCATAGACATCGACAGTGCGCACGCGCAGCGATCCATTGAAGCCACCCACGGCATAGACCTTGTCGCCCAGCACCGAGAGGCCGCTGCGACAGCGACGATTGGGCATCTCGGCGGCCTGATACCATTTCTCTTCGCGCAAATCATACCATTCCACGGAGCGTATGGCCTTGGGCGCCTGACCGCCAATAACTAGCAAAATCTTGGGCATGCCCACGGGCTTGCGGGGCACAGTGCGTGCCGATTTCGTCTCTGTGGGCAGCAGATGATAGGTGAGAGCTTCAATAATCAGATTCTTGCACTCAATGTTGCCCTCCAGCAAGAGCTCTTTGTACACACGCTGCGTAATGAACTCCTTGGAGAGGAACGGCAGACGCACGTGCTCCATCAGGGCCGAGGTGAACTGCTCCCGCATGGGCACATCGTAGCGCAGCCAGCCGATGACGCACTCATAGACGCGCTCCTCATTTGGCACAGAGATGCGATCGTTCGATATCAAATTAATGACCTGCTCGTGCGTGAGATTCAGAAACTCGTCAAACTGAATGACCTCGCTGCAAGAGAAGCGAAAAATAACAAAAACAAAAAAGTTAGGGCAAAGGTGTGTGTTTGTGTGTGTGAGTGTGTGTGTGTGTGTGTGTGTGACTGGCTCTGGGTGTGTCATAAAATTTGCACAATTATCACTCAGCTTTAAGTTGCGATTTAAATATAATAAAAATTAAGCAGTTTTTATAGTGAGCGACTAATCAGCTTGGGATTTAGCCAGATTAAGACTTAAGTTTCTGTAAGCTAAACTTTCACTTGAGCTTGAGTTAATGTGAATCAAGCTTAAGTGTGATTTACTTAAAATAGTTTCAAGTTTATTTTCATTTATCAGTGTTCTCTATGAGTAAAACATTCGCAAGTCTGCTTTAGTTAAATAAATAAATATTCATGCATCACATTACATAAATGAGTAATTGAGTGATTGAATGTTTTTTGGATTCATTTCCACTCACTTGAAATGCTGCTCAATATATGTCTCTGCATAGTTGAGCAGCTCCACGCAGCCATGCAGATCGGCGAATTCGCGAATGCCCAAACAGTTGCTGGCATCCAATTGAGTCTGGAGAAAATCACAGCAGGCGTCGCGCACGTCGGTCAGCTGCAGCAGATTGGCAGCAGTGAGCAGCACCTGCACATTGTCCTCGTTCACCTCCACGTTCGATGTGTACACGTAATCGATGAGCAGCTCGAGGGCGCGTGCGTCGACGCTTTGCAGCGTGATGCGCGACTTGCGCGACTCCTCGAAGCTGGTGAACATGGCAAAGAAATAGGGACTGCACGAGGCCAGCACCATGCGATGGGCATGAATCTCCACATCATCGGCCACCAGAATGACATCACATAACTGTTTCTGTCTGCGCATAAAAAAATTGATCATATGTAAATCGTGTTATTGAGTAAGGTCAGCACGTTTAAAGTGACTCTTAGGCTAAACTTTCTATAAAATCTAGCACAGTGGTGCGAGAGTTGATTAGCCAAAAAATAATATTATATATTAAGATGTAAGATAATTTATTTAAATAATAATATAATTAAATATTCAGAAAAATAAATTAATAAATATATAAAATAAATTTTCAAAATATAATATAATAAATAGGAATTATAATACATTAAATAATATGCCTTCAATTAATAATAATAAATAAAAATATACATATGTAAATAAAAAAATATGCTAATTTATTTACATAATAATAAAAATATATATATAAAATATATATATAAAATGAAATATCAACATAAAATGTAATAAATAAGAATTATAATACATTAAATAGTTCGCCTTCAAATAATAAAAATAAATAATTCGAATTAAAATAAAGTAAATTAATTATTACTTTGTCACTAATTAATAATTATAAAAAAAAATATACATAATAACAATAAAAAAACAACAAGAAAAAAATCTATAAAAAAAAACAAATATCCCTCAAAATAACCAATTATAATAATAATAAATACGAATTCAAATAAACCAAACTAATAAATTATATACTTGTTAATAAAATAAAAAATAAAAAATATAGTCCATAAAATAAACAAACAATTAAAATAAAGTTAATATTATATTACTCTAGGTCTTTTCAAGCGTGTCTTTATATTATTCTGATTTTTATCACGTTATTGGAGACATTGGGAATTCGAAATATTTAAAATTCATTAAATTGAGAACATAAATTAAAAACGAGCTTTGCAGCCCATTGGAGCCACGGTGCGTGGCTTGTTTAGGGCATTGGCTTACAGCAAAACAAAAGCGAAAAATGAAGTAAGCGAAACGAAAACAAGTTTTACAAAAACTAAATAAATTTGTAAATTTTTCCATTAAGGTACTTTTCCATAGGCGACATCTAATCAGCTGGCCATACGGAAGTGGTAAGTGAACAAATAATAAAAAAAAAAAAAAAAAAAAAAATAATAATAAAAATAAAAATTAACACGAGAAAAAATAACGAAAACGGGGCAATTTCAAGTTCAAGGGCAATTATATTTGTCTAATGCGAAAACAAAACAGAAATGAAAATAAAACACAAAAAAAATGAAAAAAAAACTCATCATTAAAATCAAAGCAAAGTCGAATATTAATGCGAATGGCCTCTTGACTAAAGCAAATGCAAATACATACATACATATGTATATACATATATATAAGATCGAGAGGTAAGTATATACACACTTTTGCATACACATTGACATGCGCGTGCGTGTGTGCGTGTAAGTATGCACTGTTTGTTCATAGTTTACCGCTGTTTAAAGTTGAAGACAAATAAAGCGTAATGCGCAATTATGCGAGCGCGCGAGGGAGATAGGCGGAGAGAGGCGCAGAGAGGCAGAGAGAGACAGATAGGCAACAGCAACTGTTGACCGCGTCTCGACACTTTTTTTGCCCATTATAAAAATCATATTTTTGCCAAGACCAAAATAAACAAATCTTTAAGCAGAATTCATATTTGTACATCATATACCCATTAAAAAGTAATTCAATGGGATATACTGGTGCTGAGAAAGATCATGTAACATTAGCTCCTATGAGCTATATTTTATGTTAAATGATTACATTTAATAGTGACTCAAATGGGTATATTGAGAATAACAAGCGATATGTAACATATATTCTTTTAAGTCTATCATATAGGTTATATACATGGTATTTAGTAGTCATGCCTCTGTCACACTTTCGCTTAATTGCGAAACAGGTGCAATATCTGATTATGTTATTTATGGCCTCACTTCATCCCGATACCCTTTAAATATAGGTCAAACGGTTAAGAATTAAAAATAGCACAGCGACTGAATGGAAATCACAAAGGAAGTATATGTATGAATAAAATTCTTTTTTTTTATGCATAGATATTTATATAGGGTGACTATTAGTCGAATACATATATAGCTAATCAAGTTAATGTGCAAGAAATTTACTACTAGCGACTATGGGTCATATCGCCTTGAACACGTCGCAGCAAAATTTAATTATATTCAAACAAAGGGTATTCGCAAGTCGAGCACTTTTTATACATCACTTGATGCATTGTGAATGCTTTCTTTAAGTTGCACTATAGCAACTATAATTGAACTATTCACATTGTCGACAGGGTATGTCGTCATACTTATTTTTTCACTTCACTTGCATTTGGTAATTTTAATTAATTTTGAAATGAAATAAATAAAAGCAAATCAGTGGCAGGATACGTTCTCCTTTATGTACAGGGTATCTACAGTCGAGTAGCACAATTAGCAGGGTATTTATGCACAGGGTATTTTTTGCCGAGAGCTCATATTTCCTTGCGCACTGCGCAGTAATTATTTGATTTTAATTAGACACAAATTCAATCATTTAGAGGGTATCTGTTAGTCGAGTCTCGGAGTCTTGGGCTTACTTGCGCATCTCGTTCATTGCATCGAAGGAGCGCGACGTGTGCTGCTCGTTGTTGTACTGCCCTACAGTGCCGCGCTCCTTGCCGTTCGGGCGCTGTATGTGCTTCTGGGAGCTCTCGTCGAGGCTGTTCTGGCTGGCATAGCGCAGCAGGCAGCTGCCTCGTTCCAGGCCGCTGCCTTCGGCGGCGGGATTCTGTTGCTGCTGCTGCTGCAGTAGTAGGCGCTGACGCTGTGCCACGCCCACGGCGACGCCCAGGCCAGGTGCGGGCATTGGACCGCCAGGTTCCATCAACAAGGGCGCCGCAGGCGCACCCGCACCCGCTTCACCGTTATTCTGTTGCTGTTGCTGCTGCTGCTGTTGTTGTTGTTGTTGTTGTGGTTGATTCTGCTGCAGATTGCCATTGCTTAAATTGCTCATAATACCGATCGTATATTTGGTTAATAATGCAGTCAGCGCTATCATTCACACACGTTCTCACAGCACGCGCGTCAGCGGAATGTAGCTAACTAAAATTTATTTTTATTTTTTTTTCAAGCAACTCCGCAAGTTGCAACTTGTAAAATTCGAGTCCGTCCAAAAACTGAAAAAAATACCATATGATTTCTGGCATCAATAAGTTAACAGTGCTCTGTAAAGTTACTTAACATCTATCAAAACTGTTAACCGTTTCAAAAATATTTAAATAAAAAGCATATTTTTCTTTTTAGCAGAGAAGAAGCTGCACAAAAATAAATTAGTAATTTGCTTTTACTTCCGAATAAAAAATTATTATCATTAATTAAATTGCAAACAACAATATGATAACATTTTATTTACATCAGGAAAATAGTGGCGGTCGGACAATAGTCTAACCAATGCTGTATCAAGCTGCTCCTCATTTAACATAATTTAAATTGCATTTTTTTATAACTCTATAAAACTGCTTTAATTGTGATAAAAAAACAAATATATTTTTACCGGCAACCGTCAAAAACTGAACCTAATGAACTGTCTTCACGGATAATTTATCTAAAATTCAAATTTCCCCTGTGGATGTAGTAGCAGAAAAAATACCAACTGATGCAGTGTGGCAACGCTGCAGCGCTCATCGATAAGAACTAACAACTATCGATGCACGCATCACAATTTTTAGGGCGGTGTTCGCATTTTGTTTTCATTAATTTGATGCTTACAAATTGTTAATTAATTTTATACTAAAACGCCACTCAGAATGCAAACAATGCAAAAATATGTATTAGCCGCTGCTGCGCTATGCTTTCTGCTGCACACAGGTAAGTAGCATACGCAGTGGACTAAGCCAAACAAACACTAACACAAAAATTTGTCTCGTGGTGTCTCAATCGCAGCTTCGGCCATCAAATGCTGGGAATGTCGCTCCGATAGCGATCCCAAGTGCGGCGATCCCTTCGACAACAGCACGCTGGCGATTACAGATTGCCAACAGGCCAAAGAACTGGAGCACCTGAAGGGCGTCCGACCCACCATGTGCCGCAAGATCCGCCAGAAGGTGCACGGGGAGTGGCGCTACTTCCGCAGCTGCGCCTACATGGGCGAGCCAGGCATCGAGGGCGACGAGCGCTTCTGCCTGATGCGCACCGGCAGCTACAACATCTTCATGGAGTATTGCACCTGCAACAGCAAGGATGGCTGCAACGGCGCCACCCAGCAAAGGAGTAGCGTCCTCAACCTGCTCCTGGGCACCTTCGTCGTCGGCACTGTGGCGCACCTACTGCGACAATAGCAGCGTCCCATATAGCGAATGTCAACTGTACTCGAATACTGTTTGTGTAATTTTTGAATGTGCCTTCAACTCGAACTAAACTTAACAAACGAAACACATTTCCGTCACGCCTCTACACATAGAGACATATCTACACACACATGCATATGTGTTGCAATCGCTATATATATATATATATATATATATATATATATATATATATTTCTGCTTCTATATATATTCACATTCCGTAACATTTAAGATGAAAGCGCAATCTCGTTTATTTTGTATGCAGAATTTTACACTTGTTTAGTTTAAGTGACAAAAGTTTACAAATTTTTATTGTAATACAAAATAGAACATTTTACAAAACCGAATAAAACACTTAAAATTAAAATTTTTTAATATATTTTATTTTTATTAATTTTGAATTAAATTAAGCTTTTGCTTCTGAGAAATTAAAAGCTCAACAAAATGAACTAGTTCCTCCCTTACAATTTTATTAACATTCTATGAGCAAACTAGTTCTATAAATTTTTTAATATTTGTTACTTGTTTAATTTTTTTTTTTTTTTAATTTAAACTTAACGTACTTTTGTTCAATAGAAATTATAGTTTTTTAATTCCTATGTGCTAGTTCTTTAAATTTTTGAATAATTTTAATAAAATTTTTAAATTAATTTATTTTTTATTAGAAGTTTTTATTTTATTATTTATTATTTTTTTTTATTACTTATTTTTTTTTTTTGTAATTTTAAATTTAATGCAATTCTGCTTATTTTAAATAAGAAGCTTTAGAAAATAAACTTATCACTTTTTTTCATAATTTCTATGAGCAAACAAGTTCCTCGTTCACAGCTCCATATATTTTACTTGGGAATTCCATGTTTACACTTGAAAAGTGAACTAGTTCATTTATATAAACTCAATAATTTATTTAATAATAGTAATATTTTCTAATTCTAAAGAGCGAACTAGAACAATACGCCTAGTTGACTTCCTTAATTTATGAGAACGAACTAGTTCTTATATTTGTATTGCATATTTCCTTTAACTCTGCTATAATTTCATAGCTAATAGAAAAATAGTAATTATTTAAATATTAATATGCTTATTGAACAAGGATCGAAATGAAGTATCGAGTACAAATTGCATTAAAAAAAATTGGGGCATTTAATTAATTATGTAATCAAAATGCATAGTATGATAATTTAAAATATATGAAATTTTACCCGATCATAACTACTAGTAATATATATTTTTTTTATATTACTTTATTTTATTTTTAATTCCCTTATATCAATTTTCTTTCGTTATTGCTCGATACTCGTTGGTTCATACGACGCATTGTGACGTGTGAGGCCCAACGAAAGTTGCATTGCACGAGCGATTTTATGCGCTTTTGGCGAATTTCAATTTCTTTCCTTTCTATACTTCGTGTGTTAGTGCGCGTCGCTCCCTTTGAATTCGTCTTAAAACGTATTAAAAAGTGTGTTTAAAAGTTTCAAAACCCTTGTAAACTGTTCTTCAGTACATTTACTATTGTTTAATTGTCGAGAACATTTTGTAAGCGTATTTTCCACCATCAATTTCTGTAAGCGAAACAATTTTTTTTTGCCCAGAAAAAGCGCCGTTATTTTCAGCGGCCAGTGTTGCCATACCAAAGATTTATCATTCTCGTGCGTTCTGTGTAATTTGTGTGAAAAGTTTCGCTATTAATAATTAATAAATAAAGAAAAAAAAAGAAGATAATTCTGAACATGGATGAATACCAAGAATTCTGGCTGGACATTGAGCTGAGAAACAACGTTCTGCAAAATCGGCAAATCATACATGATTTTCTAAGGTTAGTTTTTGTTTGAAGTAATTTTTGCAATTTATTTTCACTGTTGAAAAATATACACGAAATAGTAATTAAACAAATTGTACATTATTAAAATAATAATTAATAAGCGGCGGCGGCTTCTCACAGCGCCATTTGAATAGCGAACAACGCGAGCAGCGCTGCTGACGTCATTGCCACAAATCGTCCTGCCGACGAGGCATTGCACAGATCACCTTTGCAGGTGTAACAGCTCTCCACCTGGCGGCTGTGCGTAACTGTGCACACGTTCTCCTTCTGTCCAACCACCTCGAAGTGGCAGTCGCGAGAGACAATTACGCCAGCGCGATCTAGAAGTAGATTAAATAATATAAATTTGATATAATTTTTTATTTTTTTCCTATCGAATTTTCATGAAGTTTTCAGAGCTGCTGCTGCCAGTTCTATGCGCTGCTTTCAATGGGTAAGTTTATGAGTTATCCTATATACATATGTGTGTGTGTACAATGCTAATTATTCTGTTTACTAGGCAGATGGCCGCTTCATATTAGGGTTCCGCTCTGCAGGTCCTGCTTCGATATCTTCGCTCATTGGAAATCAGGTCGAGTGCAGCTGTTGTCTTTGCATAAAATCGTATTTGTTCTGTGGCCTTTGACTGCGTCTCTTTATTCCCTTGCGAGTAGCGATCGTCATATTTCTGCTCTGCAGTCGCTAGAGTATCTGCCCACATTGAGAATTTGAAGACAGGTTCCTAGGTGCTTAATAAATATGTATATATCATATATAATTGTTAAAGTTTGCCTCTGCCTATTCAGACATCAGAGAGCAACAAATTTAGATTTAATTATTATACATGTATAGTTGAGAGCAGTTTATGATGCTCTCTGGTGTAACGATTCGTAGAGAAATAAAAATTCAATTTTAAATATTCATGTACTCAACTATATTAATAATAAGAATTGTTTAATTATTAATTTCTATGTTAAAACGATGTTGTAATATTTGTGTCTAAAGTAAGGTGTCTCAGATATCAATTCAAGCTCTGTCTCACTGTGCTCAGTTATGTAAATGTTGACTAACTGTTTAAGTATGTCCATCCTTAAGATCTAGATCATGTTTCTGCTTAATGTAAGAATATATATGTATATATGTATATATATAAATTTGTATATACACGTATGTATGCATGATTATATTCATACAATAATGTATATATTCGTATGTAATGTAAATTTATGTATTTACAGGTATTGTTAGTATAAATATATATATACATTTATGTAAGCTTTTTCAGGTATATATATGCATGTAATATATATGAATATACATAGTTATATATGCATTTATGTTTGTATGTCATGTACATGTATGCATACTGAAATATATGCATGCATATGCATAGTATAAGTCTATGTATGTGCATGCAAGTATGCATACTTTTATGTATATGTATTTATTTCATGTATGTGTATGTTATTCATCAATGATTAAGAAATTTTCGCAAATGGCTGTGCTAAATGCTGCTTTATATTAACTAAATGCTGAGCAATCAATTAATTTAAGAATATAAAGAAACATTACATGTTTCTATCTACACAATCGAGACGAGTTTCACTTGACTGAGATTTAACGTTTTATCAGCCTTTCGTATTATCTATAAATTATCAATTTTTCAACGTGAATCATATTTAGCTTTTGCTTCATACTTTCATAGCTTATATAGATTTCGACTATATGGTCATAGATATATGGTAGATCATCTCTTATATAAATATTGTGTTATGTTAAGCCAAGCAGCTAGTTCACTTATATTTTTGTTATTTCTTGAAATTTGTTCATTTTAAAAGTGTAAATCTTATAAGTTTATTTTATAGGGCTATATTTTAACACTTGGGCTTGTATAGCAATATCATATTATATCCATATTAATATTATATATCCATGTCATATATCAATATCATATTATATCATATAGAGCGATATAATATTATATAAATTCTAAACGTTTTTTTTTATAAACATTTACCACCTGTATTTATACTTCCATTTGATATATATCCAAAGATCCAGAAATATTTTGTTTCATTTAAATTTTCCATTTGTTTGTTCTCCTACAATTTGACATTTGCATTATTCTCACATTTTGTGTTATATTTTTAGCAATGCTTTAACAGTTTTTATATATGTTTTGTATTTTTAACGAATTTCATTCAATTGTTTTATTTACATTCGAATTTCTGTATATTGAACAATTTGTTTTGTTTTTTTTTCTTTTTTTTTTATCTTTTTACGATTTGTGGCTTGTGACCAAATCGAATGCCTACGGTTTATTTTTTTCGTACGACTTAAATATATACTAAATTTTAGCTCAACGATTGGCGTTTTTGAGCGATTTTGGAATCTACTCTTTATATATGCTAATCAAGTCGGAGCGGCCTCCGAATTGAGTTGACGCGTCTACGCAATGACATCACTAATAATAATTAAATTAGTTTTTTTATGTTCGCTCAAGGTGTGCGCTTCGTCGTCTATTCATTGCGAATACAAATCATGTGGAAAGTGTAAGCAGAGGGCGACTGGGGCAAGGCGTGGCTAGAAAAGGGGGCAATGCCGTTACTTACCGCTAGTGACCACCTTGTTGCACCTGGTCACCGGCTGCAGCTGTTCCATGGTGCTTGGCTTTGCCACACTGTCGCAGTCCACCTGACGTATATTCGAGGTCTCATCCACTTTATCCTTGCTGCAATTCACATCCGTCAGGGATTTGCATTGATAGCATTTGATGGCAGTTGCTGTAGATGAGAGCATGACAATTATTGAGCGTAAGGCGAGACAAGGTCAAGTTTTATTATTTTTTCAAACACAACTACAATTTGCATGGTTACAACCAGTTTACCTATGACGCCCTCAGCTACGCTTGGCTCGTTATCTAACGCCTACTTCGAATTAGCATTTCCTATTGGAAGTATCTCTCTCTGTCTCTATATTTACTTATAGCTACTCGCGTTTGTTTTCGACATGAAGTCAGCTATGTGGATATTTACGTCTTATGCATGGGTCGTAATACGTGCACAAAATGGCATTGTTTTGCCATTATTTAATGTTTTTTTATGCATTGTTTATTATTTGGAATTCTTGAATATTAATTGGAATTGTATTCGTTGTTAAGCAAATATTTGATAGATATTTTTGGCACATGTTTTCTTTGGATGTTAAGATAACAAATTGTTGATTTTATATTTTAATTTCGTCTCTAAATATTGTTGAATATTTATTTCAAAAATAGTTTATAAAATAAATTGATTTAACATTAAAAATGAGACAATAATTTTTTTATGTGATATCTTTTTACTTCTGCCTACTTTGATCAATAATAAATTTTGATTAATTTTATATTGAAAAGACTTTCAGAAACTGAAATTGAATAAAATAATTTGGTTTTGCTTTAGTCTATTGTATCTATCTAAAATAAAATGTGTGATAATAAATTGACAATAGAAGAAAGAAGAAATTAAAAAAAAAAAATATAAAAAATTACTATCATTAAATTTAATATATATGTATAAATTTATAAATCATAATTTTGCATAAGTTATTTTTTTATTAAAAATTTCTAATATATATTTCTTTAAAAATATTTTTGAAAACTTTTTTTTTTTAATTTTTAAATATCAAAGTTTTTATTTTCTTTCTTTACACTTATATAACAATTTTGAAACAGGTTTTCAACTGAAGCTTCTCTTTGAGTTTTGACCCATTTGCGCACAAATTGTGTTTGAAATATTTGAAAACTTTTCTTTTTCTATGATTCAATAGAAAACTTACCACTGTGCATGAGGCACATGGCAATTAGCAAACAGGCAAACAATTGCTTCAGCATTTTTCACAAATATTTATTTATATTTAATTTTTTTTATTTTGTTTAAACTTTTGGCTAAACGAACGTTTTGCACGGTTTCACAGTCGACGAACAACTGAATGCGCATTTCGTTTGTTTGTTGCTGCGAACTTGTTTTGAGTGCTGAGCGCAGAGCGCAAAGCTTGTTCAGCTTAAATTGTTTAAATAAATTTTTGTGAGTGGAACTCAAAACGAGTTCTGCGCCAACGGAAAATGAGCAAAAAAAAAAAAAAAAAAAAAAAACAGAAAAAGAAAAGTAAACAGAAAAACTATTTTGTTTTGATCTACAGCTTCGCTAACGCAGTGTGTTTGAGTTGCTCTCACTCTCTCTTTCTGTCTCTCTCTGTCTCTCTTTCTATGTCTGTTTTTGCGTGTGACTCTTGCGGTTGATCTGTTTTTCTTAAATTTAATTTACTTTAACTGAATTTAATTGCAAGCTGACACACATTTTTGCCGCGCGCCGTATCTCACGCATAGTGAAGTGAGCTACCCTGTAAATATAAGAAAATATCTAAATTAATGTGAAGCATATTTGAATTGCTCTGATTTATATTTGTTATTTTTTGCATAAATGACCATAAGTTAGAGCGCTTATATATAAGAAAATGTTTGAATTTTTGCATTCTTATGTATTTATTTTGAGTTTTATGCTATGATACCATTAAAAATGTATGAGGTTGATGCGGCTACGACTAGCTTCATAAATCTTGTAAATATATGTATACAAATTTATATCTTCTGTAAGCTCTAAGATCATAGGCTTTACTCTGAATTGACTCTCCGAGGCTATAAGAGTGAGGCTTGTACTCTGGTATGTTGATTCTAAAGCAAAAATCGGGAATTACTCGCTATAAATTTTATATAATTTATTTATTTTATTATAATTCAAGCTCTGTTAATTGACAGACATTACGAATACCCTATTTTCTGACTATTTTTAATATATTCATATGTTTCCATAGTACTTTACCTATTCAAACGTTATCCTATTTTATGCCTAGTTCTTAACTGTTGCAATTGTTTTTTGCTGAGCTTAAGGCAATTAAATCGGATCTGTTTCAACTGCCACGCTTAGCTGAGTATTTTTTTCTTCTTTTTCTATATAATGCGTCCATTCACCTGTACATACCCGTGGCTGTCGTAACGTCTCCGTTTAGCGCCGTTATCTAGCCTGATTGCCATTTATTGTGCTTGATATTTGAGCTATTGAGTATGTTAAAATCTTTGCTGTCTGTTGTCTTGGTGATGCGCCCTCCAGTCAGCAAGCCACCCCCAGCCACTCGCAATGCGCAGCTCAGACAGCATTGACTTTTTTTTTAAATCCTTATAACAAAAGGAAACCCCTTTTCGTTGCGCCAGCAAATGGCAAACGAATTGATAGCATGCCAATGCCTCTGTTGGTTATCAATCAGACTCGAAGTACTTTGAGTACGCAGGTTAAAGTGACTTCAGTAATCAGACGCAATTTGCAGTCTTTTGACTCTTTCCAAAATACTCACTCAATTCACTGCGCTCTGATGGAATTATACCGAAATTTGTATTTATTTTCACTCGAAGGCGAACACAAATTCACACACCTGTTAGCCTAAGCTTTGGCTCAGCTCTCAGCTTCAGTTGCTAAGCTATTGCAATCAGTTCGTGCCGAAAAGATTCAAATTGCTCTTAATTCATCTGTGCATATTTTGTGTATTTTATTAGTTTTAAGCTATTTCTTTATATTTCATTTTCCTGGCTTAGTAAATGGGGTTTTTATTTCTGTTCATTTATTTAGCAAATTGTCAATTCCATTTTTGGCATTGAGTAGTATATATAAATTATCTCAAATATTAAATATGTTTCCGAAAAATTAATTATTTTCAACTATGGAAAGTGAGTTTCGAGGCATAAATACCCTGTAGAATTTTTATTCAGGCAATAATTTTATTTTATTAAGAAACTTCAAATTATTCTATTGGATTATAATATTTATAATATATAAACTTTATTCAGTGGTTCCAAAAATTTTCTAAATTTTCAAACATTTATTAAGGAACAGAAAATTAATTAAAAAAATGTTTTTTTTTTTTTATTAATTTATAAATAATTGTTTTTAGTTTTATTTTAAATAGATATTTTAGCTTTTATTATTATTATTATTATTATTATAAGTTTATAAAAAAAAAAATGGTTTATACATGTAACTAATAAATTATTATTTTTACCTTGATATAATATTAATTCATAAAAAAAATATTTTTTCTCAAAGTTCTTTTATCCGTGTAACTAATAAATTTGTGTTTAAATTATAATTTCTTAAACAAAAATTCTTATCTACGTATTAAGTGTACATATCATTTATAATTTTTGGAAATATATTATATATATATAATATTAAGAAGAACCACGAAAACATACGCAATTGAGTTTGGCTTTTAGCAGAGATAATTAATTTCTGCTTATTACTTCCATACTTTCTATCTCTGCCCTTTTGTTATCCCCGCAGGGTATTCTAAATAAATGAACTGTTAAACGTTGCGAATGCGTGCTGTGCGTAAAAGCCAGTTCGAAAAGCGATTTTCAATTTCCGCTCGCAGCATGTTGTTTTCCAGTTAAATATTTCACACTGAGCATGCTAATAATTTTCCTAGATATCTGTCAATTTTGCACAAAAAAATGGTCAGCTCTGTCACTTTGTTGTGGTTGCGCTCGCTTGATGATGATTTATAGAATGGCAAATCTTAAGCCGCTTTGCCCCGGTCATCAGCATTGACGGCAACAATAAATTCTGATTGAATTTTTCGCCAGTGAAAAGCTTGCACACACACAATTTTCTATTATATATATATAGAAATATTTTTTCCTTTTTTTTGGTAACTGCTATTGCAACGCAACAGCAGTTGTTGGCCGGGTCGAGGTGGTGTGAAAGGTTGGCTTGGACTATGCAGTTATTGGCGATGCTTTTGCTACCGTTTGTGGTTCGGTTTGACCGTCTGCTGCTGTTGCTGATGCTGCCGCCTCTTATTACCCTGGAGATGGCGCGTCGGGTTAGAATTCAATTATATGGTTGCATAGAGCTTGAGAGATAGGGATGCCACAACGACAAGACCGTACAAAATGCAAGCAAGCTGCTAAATACCCTAGTAAAAGCTGCAAATGCTGGCATAATTGAAAGTTGAAAGAGCTTTGGCAAATTTGAAAATTGTGTATAGAAACTGGTGTTAGTCAGATTTGTGCGGATTACATATGAATTAATGATAGTTGGAGTGAAGTAATACAAAGAATGATTTTTTTTTAACTCTTTTTTAATATTTTTTGTCTTTTAAAATTAATTTAAATATGTATAACATATTTTTGAAAATTAGTATTAAATATTTAAATTACTATTTTAATTATTATATATTTAATAACTATAATTAAACCATAATAACTATAATTAAATTACTATTTTTATTATTATATATTTAATATCTATAATTAAACCATGTTTAAATCACTATCAGCTCTACTTCACATTAAACAGAAATAATATAAACCTCATGTTAAGTCTTTCAATTTTTATAAAACCTAAAAAATAATGAGTGTGGTATTATAATGTTTAATTACCACATGATAAATAAAAAGTCTAAAATTAATTAATTAAAGTGTGTTAAATTTTATCTCAGGATAAAAGCTTTGCAATGGGCTCTTAAAGTTAATAATATAAATTAAATTAAAATTAAATTATTTAAATTTCTATTTGCAATTTATATTGTATAACAATAGTTACCTGTATGATCAGTACAGGGTATATTGTGCTCGTTTACTTAGCCAAATCAGAACTCTCCCATTTGTTTGGTTCTTGTTATCAGCATTATTATCAGCCACTGACTGTGACTTTGCTTGCCGTTGCTGGATTCATGTCCCTGCATCCCGTCTGTCTGTTGGTCATTTTTTGTAATATGATATTTATAGTTATTTTCTACTTATATATATTATATTATATTCAATCTGCACTGCTTGTTGTCTGCCGTCTGCGCTCCATTGTTGCCAAAGATTTGCTGGCTACAGAATTTGACTCGGTCTGCACACAATTTTTAATAAGGAACTGTGCGCTGTTAACAACCTCTCAATCTCTGGCTCTCTCTCTTTCTCTCTGTCACTCGTTCTCCCTCACTCGGCGGTGCATATTCCATACTCGAGCCATTGTCATTTCAGTTGGAAAACTTGCTGTACCAGAAACGAGCAAATTTTCAATTTAAGCTCAGATTTTAGCTACTGCATTTAATGGCGTGTTGAAAAAAACTAACGACCGGCTCATAAGTTATTGAGAGTGCGATACGTCGAGCAGTTAAAAGACTCTCATTCTCACTCACTCTATCTCTGTCTTTCATTTGCTCACAGGCAAAACATAAACAAATTGTTTGGCACTCTGACCACTCTCCCTGCCTCTCTCTCACTCTCTCTCTCTCTCTCTGTTGAAGAAACAAAACGCCCATATAATCTGTTCAATAACTTGGAAAATCATTGGCAATAAATCAAAATGACTTGCAGGAAGTGGCAGCTAACAGGAACACAACCAAGCCACAGTCTATACTCGCACACACACACAAACACACACACAGCCATATGGACTCCGACACCGAACACACACACAAATGTCTGCCGGCGGTATTATAGTTGAGTTGCATTGAGTCTGAATCCGCTCTTAAAGTCGACCATAAGCGAATTTCAAATTCAACTCCAGGGCGGCATAAATTTTCGATAGCATTTTACGCAAAATCAGCACAAAATCAAGAAAACGAAATACTTTCGTCTCTGAATGAGAACGAATTGTGTGTACTCTATTCAGACTATTTATTGTATATACATTTATTATTATGTTGCTCTTACGTATGATATCAACTGAACACAACAAATATCGTCAATCTTGAATATTACTAAGAGAGAACGTTGTTAAAACAGAGTATTAAATATGTGTGAAAAATATATATAAAAATACATGAAAATATATAAAAATATATGATGAGCATATATAAAAATATATATAAAAAAAAAATGTATAAAAAAATATTACAAATTTTTCTGAAAAATATATATTAAAAATATTTTAAATATCTGAAAAGCTAAAGCTTAATTGAGGCATGTTTTTTAAGAACTTTACAAAGTCAGAAAAGCATAAATTCCTTTACTTTAAGTTAATTTTGTTTTTATTCTTTTTTAATTAAATTTTATTTACAATTTAAATTCACAAATTTCCTAACCTTTTAAAATTTGTCTCTTCAGCTGCAAACTCAGATCTTTTGCACTCAGATTATTAGAACTATGACCAACTCTTCAAAAAAGTATTTGTTTTCTTATAAGAAAGTTGCTCTTTGCATAAGAACATTATGGTTAAGGGCTTATCTGTAGATCATGAATAAGAGATTTTGCTGAATGCAACTTTAAAGGAATTTCACCTGAGAGATAGGTTGCTTACTAACAATACTATTAAAACAGTTAACAAATACATAAATATATATAATTAAGTTCTATACTCTTTATTTAATTTTTTTTGATCAAATTTTTAGGCTCTTAGATCTACCACAAAATCCTGAAGCCTAGCTCTTGTCTACTGAGAGCCTCACTGATAAATTTAATATACTCTATGTTAAAGTATAATCAATGAGGTTTTAGGTTTTTGTTGTTGCAGTTTTTCTAGGTTTTTAACGCCGCCGTTAACACATCATTTTTGGTGGCGCCTCTTCGATTATCTTTCACTTGCGATCAAATGAAGTGTGCAATGTGCTGTCTCTGTTCTTCGTCTAACTGTGTGCGTGAGTGTGTGTGTGTGTGTGTGTGTGTGTGTGTGTGTGTGTGCTGTGCTTATATCTCTGTCTGTGTGCCCGTTTATCTGTGTTACGGTCGGCTTAGATGCCCCGGCACGAAATGAGCTAGTCCGAGGTGCTCAGTGTCGGCCTCGGGCTTTTGGGGGGTCCACGCTGTCCACGTTTAATGTCACTCGCAAAGTCGCAAATTGCTGTGCATGAGCTTTTTATGTTCATGCAAATGTCACCACTGCACCACTGATGGCATCGCTTCGATGCCAGCACTAAGTACGATGGAGCTGTGAGAGAGGAGCGGCAAGCAGCAAATGGGCACTACCAGAGGGGGGAGCGCCACGTAATGTGCCGAGTTGCCCGGCCTTTTGTTTGGGCTGCGTCGAAAAATGCACTCAAAAGTTTACACAGAAAGGCCATAAGTGGCACGGAGAATGAGGCGGTTGGATGGGCGGTCGGACGGTCGGACGGTCGGGTGGTCGGTCATGTCCTGTCCTGTTGTCCTGTCCATTTGCTTGTTCGGTAATTTTGTGCTTAGTGCCTGGCCCCCCTCGAACCAGTGCAGCAGCAGCACAGCAACAGCCACCCGAAATCCTCTTCGTTGCTTCTATCTCTTGTTTTCCGCTTAAAATCAGATGTCGAAATAATTTGCAACACGCCGTGCCACATGAAATAGGGGACACGTTGACAATGGCAGAAAGGGGAGGGGTCAGAGTTCATGCCGAGGCGCTGGCCAAAGTGGCACGTGTTTATGGGACTTAGCCAAATGGCGCATTTGTTGCCAAGCAGAAGCAGCTTAGTAGACACAACAGCTTCGAGTGATAAAACTACTAAACGGCAAGCGGAGCGGAGTGGAGTGGAGGGCTCTATTTGAAAGAATTTCGTTTGGCTCAACTAATGGTAGCCACAGCCGAGTAAGTGGATAAACATAAACAGTTGAATGTATGTGATTGGAGCTTTAATGAGCTTTCGCTTAGTTGGGCAGCAAAGATTTGAAGGCCTGGAATGGATATAAATTAATAGTTAGTTAAAGTTAGAAATAATTTTAAGCATTTCTAAGTACTCTAAAAATAAGTAATGAAATAAGAGAAGAATTTAAAAATTGACTTTTTAAAATATTTTTTAAGTTTTTTAATCTAAATATAAAGTTTGTTTTTATTATTTATGAATCAATAAATTATAATAAAAAAATGTTAATATAATATAAATAAATATATATAAATATTTAGTCTCTTTTTATTATCAATAGATAACTTGTATTCATTTCAAGGCACTTTTATATAGCATATATAATTTCACTCAACAGAACCCAGAGCAGAAAGTATTTTATTTCAATTTTCTATGCATTTTCTTACGAAATTTCAATGTATTTTTCTCTTACAATTCCCCTAACAAATACCAAATACCATTAATTAGTCCAACATTGATATTTACATTGTTTATTTTAGCTAAATGCTTATTATTGCTTTGTCGTTCGAATTTAATTAATTCCCAGCAGAGTCTACTCATAAAATTGACCTAGATATTGGAGAGTGGCTCGTGTGCAACAAGTTATGAAATGATTTGTCACTGATTTTGTCCTTTGACTACGAGCGTTTTCAACGCCAATCGATGAAATATAATAATAAAATCAAAAGCAACAATTTGACACGAATTTGCTGCTGGGCGAAATTCAATTAATGAATGCATAAATACAAGCGAAAATCAAATTTTCGTAACAATAACGATGGCAACAACAACAACAAGCTGAACGGAAAGACACAGCTGCCAATGGAGGCGAACAACAAAGTTAATTAAATTGTGCACTGGCAAGTGCTATATGGAAATGAAATTCATCCGCCAGCTGTGCTGTTTGGCTGGTCTATGTGTGCTTATATCGAGCTGCAGATCGGATGGAGTATGCTAGAATACATACATCTCTAATATGTTTACATAATACATATAATGTGCAAAATAACAATAAATTAAGTCAAGCAGCAAACAAGAATCTCTATCTCAATGCAAAGACATAGACAAACAGAAAACCCAAACCGAAACCCAGCCACAATTCGAACCAGAATCAAAGTCGAAATTCAATTGAAATGGCCTCAAATGCAATATCTAGATAAATGCGAGAGCTGCTTGGCATTTAAATATTAAGTGAATGTGTTGCTCAGATAATGCATAATTTAATATTAATTAAATCAATTGAAGCCCTGGGGTTATTTGTGAATGAAAATATACTATTTGCTTTGAAGTGTGAACAATGTTATCTAGAGACCTGTGATATTTATTATTTTATTTTATTTTATTTACATTTTATTTAGTATTATTTTAATTTATTATAATTATTATTAATGTTCTCTATTTTATTTATAAATTTATTGATATTATTTTTAAATATAAAAATCTAGAAAATAATGAAACCTTTAAAGATTTATTTTAATTATATTTATATATTTAATTATAATTATGTATTATTAATATTCTTTATTTAGTTGAATAATTATAAAATTTGACATATTAAAATTTAATTGTAATTAAGTGTTTAAAAATTTTACGCGATTGCTGAGTATCAGCTGTGTGACCAGGAGACTAGTGGATAAAATTTTGAATTTCTCTAAATTCTTATTCTAAATATGAAACATTAAATATATTAAAATTGATCAATTGATAAGATGAGAAATGGGTTCAATAGTTGCGAGCTAAATAATAATACTTATTTTGTTAATATTGAAATCTATAAAAAAAAAACTATTTTAATCTCAGTTCTATCAGCACATAGAGAATGGTAAATACTAAGTCAAAATATGCTTAATGAAATTAGATTGTTATCTTTCCATATCACATTTCGCAAATACAGCCGTTAACTAATAAAATGTAATCAAATTAATCACATATTAAATAAAATTGTTAATTATTTAATTAATTTTATTTGTTTGAACTAATTTTTGCATAAAACTACTCTGATCTTATTCCCAACCCTTATTCATTCGCAATTTGACAAGATTACAAGCTAACCTCGTCTGTGAGTAGATGCTTAGGGAATTTATCTATATAGCAACAGCTGAGATACCCAAAAGTGCAATAAATTAGAAGTTTTTGCCAGCCCAGGCGAGAAATAAATTCGTTATTATTATCGTCTAAATGTCAAAGCGCATTAAAATCAAGTGGGCGCAAAGTGAGTGAGCGAGGGGAGCGCGAGGGCAGTTGGGGCTGGATTTGAAACAGCTGTAACTGTAAATGCCGCAGCTGAGCAATCGTGGCAATAAACCACGAATCGAATTCGTTTCAACTACAGTCGGTGGATGCTGCTGCCGGTGCCGCTGCTGGTGGAGCTAGAGCTGCTGCCTGGCCAGAAACACGGATATAAATTTCAATTTCCGACACTCTAAGTGGCGGGGCAAATGAAATAACATTTTCATTTAACCTGCATTCGATTTCAGTCACACACACACACACACATGCTCTCTCTTCCTCTCTCTGTGTGTGCGTGTGTGTACGTGCATGTCCATTATCGACTGGCGCTCTTCAACTGCTCCTGGCAGGACGCTCGACTGCCAAGGCAACAGCTTCGCTTGCCTTTTGCATTACAGATTGCATTCCTCTCGTTGCATGTTGGCCAAGCATCAAACACGCAACGCCAGGAGCAGCAGCAGCAGCGCATCCAGCGAGGACACAAGGTACACAATTCGTCCTGGCTGGTTGGTAGGTCGGGCGGCTGGCATAGGAGCTGCATTGGCAGACACTCATGAAATTGGCCATAAATAACATTTTCTTTACATTTCATTTGGGCTAGCCGGCGCATCCGAGTGGAGTCGCCGATCTGCTGCTCGCACTTCCTCTACGTTTTGTTTGTCTGGCTTTCTGGTGGTGGGCTTGCTGTGCGGTGGCAACGGCTTAACCAACTGGGCGTGGCTAAGTTGCAATTAGCCAGTGCCCCAGAACAGCAGCCGCTGCCAAGCTGATTTAAAGCACGGCTTGTGCTTTGTGCTCTCGCATTGACTGCCGACTCACAGTGTTTACACGCTAATTAAAACAGCTTTTTCCTTTGGCCTGCAGTACTGGGTTAGTAGAGTGCCAGATTTATGGCAAATGATGAGACATTAAAATTTAGTCTGCTTATTTATTGGATACAGTTATTATAGCTTTTATTGGAGTTGGAGTTAAAAATGTTTCTTGATTGGATTTAAGTATTTGTCTATTAAATTTCTTTATTTATATATATATATATATATATATAGAAAATATATTAACTGTCATGTTACTCCGCGAATCAGGTGAAATGAACTTCGGGATATTTGTCAATGGAATTACTTGTCTGTTTCAGCATTATGTTTCAGTTCAGACATTTCTTTCACTCTTCAGATTTGTCTCTTTTTTATGACATCTGCCAAATCTAGCAAAAATATGAATACATTGATGGTAAAATAAATTGCTCAATATTTTGTAGGTGCAGGAGCAAGTAGGTGTACACTGTTAAGGTTGACTGTCAAATTGAGTGCTTATCTTAATAAATTTCAAGTCTGCTTAAGATTTATATCTAAATATGTGCTTCAAGATATTTGCAAGTTATATTGGTCACTTACTTCCTTACAGGCAGAATAAATAAATTTAGAAAGTTTTTAAAAATTATCTACTAAAATCTATTTATTATGTATATATTTTTATTATATTTTATATTATGTATATACCTTTTAATTAAAACTACATATTGAATTTGTGGAAAACTGGAAATATTAAATAAATTAAAATGGTTGTCTTTAGAAAATTTAAGAAAACCTAGAACCTAAAAAAATATAGAAATACCTATGAGTTGAAAAATTTACATATATTTTATATATAATCATTTATTATTATATATTTCATATTTAATTATTATATATTTTAATAATTCTTAATAAATAAATAAATTCAATTGCAACTTAACAGTGCAGATAATAGAGTAACAAATATTTATAAATAAAATATATTATTATATATTTAATAATATAAATATTATATATTTGTTTTATTATATATTAAAACATTATTTTTCTACTCTTTTGCTAAAGCTTGTGTTTACGAAAAAGTCAAAATATTTCCATTTAATATTTAATATTTATTTCATATTTCGGTCCCAAAGATTCATCGTGCTTAATATAGTTTGCATGATATGAAAGCTACATTACTTTCATACACTTTCCATATTTTAATTTAACAATAAATTTCAAAGTGTTGCCCCCGGGCTGCACTACTTATATAGTTATAGCAGCGGCAATCGTGTAGCATATGGACGACCTACAAATAAGCAAACAAAACAACAAAAAATACAAAAAAAAAGGAAGCGAAGCAAAAGGCAAACTTATTGCCGTACACGGACTGATTTCCGTTGGGAAATCAGTTTAGCAGTTGGGCTAAAAATCATAAAATCTAGCGCTGCAAATAAAAATGCGACCGATGAAAAAGAAAGTGAGACGACAAAAATCAAAACGAGCATGACATCAAATGTTATGTTACGCATACGCCATGTACGAGGCATGTCAGTTGCTGTTGTTGTTGTTGTTGTCGGTTGACTGGCTCAACAATTTGTGTAGAAGTTCACAATCCATTGGCAGCCTTTTGCTGTGTGAATGGCTTCCAGTCAGCTCTTTAGCCTTGCGGACTTGTAGGTATATATATATATATAAATATATGGAGTGTGGGCAAGGCCAGACAACTCTTGAGTTTATTTCATGCATTAAAAGCTTTCAGGCTTTTGTGTATTTCTTAGTCAGTCTCTCCATCTCTCACTGTAGTTGTTTTTGTTTCTATTGGCTTTTGCGGCCTGGCAAAACTTTTGCAGCACATTTATAGACTTTTGCCATACTGCTAGCTGCTGCTGCTGCTGTCTCGCTTAACCTCTTAAATGCGGTTTGCTTCAACATTTTACTATCAGTTGCCAAGAATCGTCTGGCATTATTTAAGTTGCTGTTGCTCACAATTGTGCGTTAAATGCGCTTCCTACGTCGAAACTTATCTAATTCAGCTAATTTGTCGGTAGTTTTCACGCTCAGTTTTCACGAGCTTTCAACCCATCGTCGCTGCCTGCTGCCTGCCTGCTGCCCGTGGCTCGCTGGCTCCCTCTTAATATCAATTATTTACCACATGCCGAACCTATTGGCGAGGTAAATTTAAATTTATTGGCCGTTGGCGGCGCGCACAAACATGGCTATAAATTCAACATTTAAACAATTGATGTTTCTACACACTGCGTACATGCGAGCATAATGCGAGGGTTACTCAATTCGTTCTAATCTGATCAGAATAGGCGCTGATTTGAATAATAAATTTAATTTGATTAATTTTGTATATATAATATATTATATAT
This sequence comes from Drosophila mettleri, assembly GCA_035047625.1. Taxonomy (NCBI): domain Eukaryota; kingdom Metazoa; phylum Arthropoda; class Insecta; order Diptera; family Drosophilidae; genus Drosophila; species Drosophila mettleri. The sequence goes on from JAWNPI010000072.1 coordinate 6,894,089, forward strand.
CATTTATTTTATTATATTATATAAAATATAGTATAAATTTAGTGATCAGGATATTTGGGAATTTTATTTTCATAGATCTTTTGATTGGGAACTAAATAAATTATTAAGTTTACATTTGATATATTTGCAGCATGTTTCTTTTACTATGCCTTAAGTTATTTAAGTTTTTTAGAATTTCGAGCTTGATTCGGTTTTTTTCAATTCTGATATTTTGTATTTAAGCTTGCTACTCATACTCCCATTATTTATTTTATAATTATTTATGGACTTAATCTTCATAGGCAACTGATCTTTATAATGAAAAATTAATAATGGTAACTAAATAAATTATATTAAATATTTATTATTATTCTTATTTCTCTTCAAATATTCTGACCAAATTTTGTCAAATTTATGTATTTAAAAAAAAAAACACTTCAATGTAATTGCTTCTAATTAATTTACAATTCGATCGATCACCCCATGAGCTTCAGCTAATGAACGGCCCTCGTAGTTGGCCCTAAAATAATAACGTAAATTTTGGATGGTATGAAATGGTTGAAGCTGGTTGCTGCTGCCTCTGTAGCACTTATCCTTCTTAGTTACACTTCTAGCTGCCGTTGGTTTTGTTATTGTTTTTGTTTGGGGCTATAACGTGCACTTATTGATACTTATAGCACCACACATACACACATGTATATACACGTACACACACACACACACACACATATGTTTACCAATGTACGATCTCCACAAACATGCATCTGCTTGGCTTTCTCATAGCTCCCTCGGGTCGCTTGCAGCGCTGGCAAAATAAATTCAATTTTGTAAAACTGATTCCCCACACAATTTCCCGCACACGCTACTCACACACAAACACACACACACACACATACGCTCGCTCGCTCGCTCTCTCTCTCTCTCGCGCAGTCACTCATCTGATGGCTGCATCTCCCTTCAGCCATTCAACACGCTCTGTCCAAGTGTGCGTGCTGCATATGTGCAAAATTTTAAGCGAAATGAATATGTATTGGCATTTAGTTGAAGTAGCTATAGGTAGCACTCAGCCAGCAGCTGCCACTAACAGCAACAAACAACAAGTTGGAGCACACCATCCGAACTAGATAACAATTTATAGCCATCAAGCGCGCCAAAATACTATAGTAAAAGTTAATGAAAGCAATTTGTTTCACGCTGCGAGAGACGCAAACTGAGTGAGAGAGAGAGCATGAGTTCAAAGTTTCTATAAAAAGGGTAAGCAAGGTTGAAGCACGCAGCATGCGTGTAAGACCCACACTTGACTCACGCATGTCACTACAGCAGCAGCAGAAGAAGAAGAACTATCGCAATTGAAGCTGGCATATAGTTCATAGTAAGACTTAATATTATATAAAGCAGAATTGACTTTTAATATACTGTAAGAGGATATTAAAATACTCCCACGGACATGTTTAACGCATTAAAAAAGTAATTTAAAAACATATAAATAATATATAATCTTGTTTGGGTTGACGAGCTGTGTGAGTATGGTTTGCCTTAGTTTTTATTGCATCTTTTATATTGTTCAGGGCTGTGTGAAAACTTCTTTTGCCTCTATCAATTTTTTTTTTTTTTAATTTTGTTACTTATTTTTATTGGTTCCTAACATACCCTGCCTTCTTATATATATCAAAGCTTTATGAATCATAATACTTGTATATATTGATGTTATCAGAACCTATATCAGAAGCTATTTTAATTTGCATAAATCTGAAACATTGCAAAAACAATAATTTAAGTCAAAATTAATGCCAAAAAAAAAAAAATGATTTGTAAAATATAAAAAATATTTTGAGAGAAAATAGAATTCTTTTGAGTACGTGAAATGTGTGTTTAAAGAGAAATTAATAAATGCGTTATAAATAAATATAAATATAATACAATAATTTCGTTTAAATTAAAAAAAATTTTTAGCTAAAATAAAAAATGTTTACTTAATAAATAATTTAATAAGTAATACATCTACTATATAAGTATGTGTGAATAATGAGCTACATAAAAATTTAAATAAAATGATATGTGGAAATTTAATATGATTTAAAGTATATAGTTGTAAATTTATATATATATTTAAATTAAAATCTAAAAATTTTCTGTATTTTTAAATTTATATATATATATATATTTTTTTTTTAATTGTAATTACGTCTATAATGTAAATTAAAAAAAAAAAAACTTGTATTCAAAAATAGACATATCTTACAACAATAACAAAAAAAGTTGAAAAAAAAAAAATAATAATAATGCTTCACATAATTTGTATATATATTTATTTAATTTATTATTAATTCCTTTATTTTATAATAATTAAAACACATTTTATTTATATATTATTATTCTATGTCTTACGTTCTTCAATAATTATACATATTTTAATTTAAGTAACAAATTAAACATATTTATATATGTTTATTTTTCATGCTCTTCACATTCTGTACTTATATTTCTTTACTTGGGCTAAAATCATTTTAGACTTCTATCGTGCTGTGCTACTCCCTTATATATGCCTAAATTAATCAATGAAAAGCAACATAATTTGATTATAAAATTGTGTATATAAATATTCTTTGTAATGAAATTACATTCGAAATGCGCAATAATTCTGTACGCAATGTACTTAGAGAGCATTTTCTGTGCCTTCTTCGAATATTTGGCGCTTCTGATTATGCTGGGTTATGCGCTCATCATAAACAAATATTGTTTGAATAATTGACGAAGGCTGTGCATATAAAATGTTCGCTTTCGTGTTGATTTGGTGTTTTAATATTTTTGCAATTCGCTGTCATAAAATTTGAGTGGCGCGCCTCCAGACGCACCGCAAGGGAATGTGTCTGGCCGCTGCTCGGCAAATGCAATCAAAGCAACAGCTTCCAATTGCCATAAGGCTGGCTCCAGCTGGAGACGCTGCTGGCACAGCAGCGGCGACTTTTCAATCAAACGCTGATGGGCCTTTTTATGCTTCTCTTATTTTTTTTTTCCTTTTGCTTCCTATGCACACACGCAAACGCTCGCACTGGCGACTGGCGCCAAAGGTGAAGCTGAATAACCCTTTTATTTTGACCACGCCACGACATCCCGCAGGATAACGCACGGCTCACGCACACCCAGACAGAAGAAGCAAAACGTTGCCAATTCGACAACGGCACTCAAATGAATTGGCGGTTATTGTACGACCGGGGTCGACGAGGGGACCTTGGCTACTTTTGTGGCATTTCGTTTGCTTTACGGTTCATTGGATTGCCACAACACACACACACGGCTGCCAATCGTCTCTGTGTATTGCCAAAGTAATCACATTTAATATGAAACGCACTGCAGCAAAACCCAACAGCGACAAGAGAGATAGAGGTTATGGAACATACATGCAGTAGTGTGTGTGGGCATCTCTGCCTCCTCTCTGTGTGTGCACGTGCCCGCATAAAAATAAATGCAGACATTTCTCATATGGAGAGTTTTTTTTTTTTTTTTTTTTGTGGGAGTCGAGCACTTCCTGTGACCACTAATTGAGCCAACGGAAGTCTAGAAGCCGCACAACATAATTTAAATAAACAAAATGCCACTAAGTGAAGTTTGGACCGCAACAGGACGCAAGTCAGACACAAAAACAAAAAAAAAAAAAAAAAAAAAAAAAAAAAATAGTGAACTCAGTTGAGCGTAGTGCAGTGGACGAACTTCCGCTTTTTGGCGGCTGCACTTGCAAGTTACTCCCTTTCGTCGTTGTCACACACTAAACACATTTTTCATAATGCTGCCATGAGACGCCCATTACATGCGAATGTATCTGTGTGTGTGTGTCTGTCCACAGCGCTGCATATAGTGTCCAAGTTGTTAATGCAATCACATAGCATTCATATTCATCATAAAACCACAAAAGACACACAACACATGACGCTACAGTGTTAGCGAGACTCTCCTTGCCCACACCCCCACCCCATCTTGCCCTTGTCGGTCACGTGGCTGCTCTGACTGCCGTTGTACATTTGCCTAAACTCTCGCTCTCCATTTAACTCGCATCCTTTTGAGCTTGTTAACTCGTGCGTGCTCGTAATTTTTGCCTTTCTTTTGCCGCTCTTACATAATTTTACACCTTTGTCGGCATGTTTTTATGTGTAGCAAATGTGTAAATATAATTATTCGCTTTGTAGTTTTATATTATTTTAGTTTTTTTTTCTTTTAATATAGTTTGGATTTTAATTGGGCTTGGCGAAAATTCTTTTCACTAAGATTTCATTTAAAATATATTTACCAACAGAATAATATAATATCGTATGATATATAGTATACATAAATTATATATTAACTTAAATAGAATATATATACTTTAGAGTTTCCCGAGTTGCAATTTTTATTAGTCATAAAAAATGTATTCAATAATTATATTCTTTTTAGTATCTATAATTGATCAGTTCATTTACACTTTTTAGTTCTTAAAAGTAATTTTTTATATTTCACAGGCTTCAGAGGTTTCGAAAACAATAATTTAAATTGAAGAAATATATAAAATAAAAATATTATAAAAATTTTATATATATTCATATAAAATTTATTTGATTTTTATTTAAAGAATCCTCAACTATTTCCGTATTTATATCAGCCAAAGAAGTGAATAATGCTGCTTCTAATAAAACTTCCTTTACAACACTAGTCAGCATACATTTTTCTTCACATTCTTCATATCTGAACTTTCTTTTTGAACAATTTAGCTAAGCATTCTTTCATAACAATCTAAAAAGTATTTCTTTTTAACAACTGCTGCCATATTCTCTTCCATTACTTATCTTTCATTATTTTTTTTTTTCTTTTCTTTCTTCTGAAGCATCCACAACTTTAGCAAACATTTATCAACACTTGTGCAGGAGTAGGGGCAGAAAAAGAAATATAATCTGAATCTTTTGGCTCTGCTGTTCGTGTCATAAACTGAACACTTGATTTGTGAAAATTGTTACCGCCTCCTTTCGTGGGGTCACACCTGCAATCCATTCTCGTATCTCTTGCAGTTTGAGTTTTTTTTTTCTCTTTCTTTATGGTTTTTTCTTTTTTAATCATAGCTCACCTGCTTTATGCGCTTTGCTCTTTATTTAGCTTCTGGTGCAGCCAGAGCTTGGCATAATTGCAATGTTTACCTCGGCACAGAGCTAAGTGAAGCGTTAAGGCGGCGCTTCAGGCGCGTGGGCGGGCGGGTCGACAGCGGCATCCTCTTGATTAAAATTTCTGATTACTATACTGATAGCAAAAGAGCGAGAAATGCATATAAAACACAAAAAAAAAGAGTTAGAGAGAGAGAGGGAGAGGGAGAGGGAGAGAGATGTGTGAAGGTAAAAGGGTAAAATGGCAGCAACAAAAAACTAGCGCAAAAGGTGCCACAAAATTGCAACGACGGCAGCTTTGTGACAGCAACCGGTGTATCCCGACTGCCACGCCCCCATTCGCCTAATAACATATCCAGCCGGCAGCTGATGCGCCCCCTGTGTGTGTGTGTGTGTTAGTGTTTTGTTTGGCTTTCATTAGTCGGCTCTGGGGCTTTTGCAGCTATGATGATATGCCTTCCAAGTTCTTCCTTTCGGCATGATTGATGATTTCAATTTGAATTTTCATGTCGAGCATCATAAACAAGCCGACACCGAAAACAGAACAGGAAAAAAAAAACCAAACTCAAACGAAACGTGAAAAAAACTACCAACTTAATTTAACTTTTACCAACACTGGCTGCAATATTGTAGTTGTTGTAGTTTGAGCTAAGCGCGACTGTACTTCCGCATTTTCGGCGCAGATGAGAAAACGAAACGTGGAGCGCTAATTAATGATGCCCCATGACAGAAATTTATGTGCAATGCAAAAACTTTTGCAATATTTGTTCACATTTAGAGTTTGTCCGTCTCTGTGTTTGCCCCTTTTCTCGCACTCGCCCATGTATGTGTGTGTATGTAACCGTTTTTGTGTGAGTTTGCGTGTTCGTGTGTGTGTGTGTGTGTTTCGGCACTTCCGTTTCCTGTATTAGGCCGGGTAAATGTACTACCCACATCATGTTTATTTAACTGCACTCTAGGGTAGCCGCACTTTATCATTGCGTTTGACAACAGAAGAAGACATTTTTTTTTTTTTTGGAAAAACTGCAATTTAAATATGCTCTCTTATTTATAGCAAATAAATCTTTAAATTATTTCTTCATATCAATTTGCCATTTACCTGCTAGACTAATTAAAATCGCCATTTCAAAATCTTAAACTACTAAACTCATTTATTTATTTATTGAAACTACAGTGGAACCTATCCTATTAGCTAGAAGTCTTAAGGCTTCCTAGAAACATATTTGCTTAGTAAGTTTCAGATAAATTTCTTTCATTCCTAGAGTACCTGCTAGTGTCTGATGCGTAAGAGCTCATATCAAAACATGATGTTAACTTTAGATATATGTAGATAGACTAGTTAAATATAGAAAGAATAGACTAAATTAAATTAATTAACTTAGTTTGAAATCAACATAAATTGTATTTCTTCAAATAGTTTCATATTAATAAACTTCTTTTACGCAAATTTTATCTTCAAAAATTCCCAAACTAAACTAATTTAAATAAAAATTGTTGAAAACATCTAATATGCTTTACTATTATACATTCGATTTAGTTAGTGTATTTAGAATTCAAAATAGATAGAATTTATGCTTAGTTCATTTCATGTTTATTCATATATAACTGGTTTTGCCTGCTGCTATGGATATATGCATGTCCTGGCACGCCAGCTTTAGGCTACTTTGTCTGCTAATGGTCATTGGATGTTGGTTGGATTTCATTATGCATTGTATTTGAGCCTGTCTCCCTGCCATTATATATGGCTGTGAGTGTATTAATGCAGTGGGAAAAGTAGCTTAGTTTGCGCATAAAACTTTGCTCCAGCTGCATTGGGCATTGGGCATTGCAGCATCAGCATCAGCATCAGCAATGGCAGCAGTAGCAAACGGCAGCTTCTACAGTTCTGTCTATCTGTCGCCCCTTGTCGTAGTCAGTCAGTCGTGAGTGGTGTCTGTGGCTCAGTCGAGTGTTTGGCTTTTCCTGCGCTTGAGGTGTGCTCTTCTGTTGGGGCAACGGCACGTACGTCTAAGTGTGTGTAACCTGTATGCCTGAAGTTCAATAACGTTGCAGTTACATGCGCCAGCTATTAGGGCCTGGGGCTGTTTATGATATGCATTGATCGGGCTTATATTACACACACTTTTAATAAGCTATACACAGTGAGTGAGTAATGTACTCTCATAGGTGGGTTGCTTGAGCTGCTATGAATAATATCATTTTCCTTTTGGCAATTGCTGAAGCGAAGCTGTAATGGCTTTGCCAATAACCCCTGACTGAATATGCATATTAAAGCTTTGAATATGTTATTTTAATGTAATTATATAATATTTTCTATATTACATTATATTTTATACATAGTATTATATTTTATATATAATATTATATTTTATATTTAATATTATTTGTACTATATTATTTATCATTTTCTATATTATATTATATTTTATACAATTTATTATATAATTACTTAAGTTAATCTTATTCTATATTTCAATTAATTATTATATTTTTAAAAATTAATATATAATTTGTTTTATTGATTAATTTTTTTTTTTTTTTAATAATTTTAAGAATTTTATCTTTCTTATATACCTATGTTTATATTACTTGAATAATAATTTGAATTTTTAATTAATTATAAATTTCTCATATTACATAATTTCTGTAGACTTTTAAACATTTTAATATTCACTTTTTTTATTTTATTATCTATTTTTCTCATTTAATAATTCTGTAAAATTACAAAAATAAAAATATTTATGTTTATTTCAATATTTTTTTTTATTTAAAAAATAATTTTTTTTTTTTTTTAATTTTAAAAAAAAAAAAATAAAACTCATATATTTTACAATATTTTCCTAAATCATTTTCTGTCTGCTGCTAAAGGCTTCATCGATTCCGATTTTCATTGAATTTCAATCTTACTCTAAATCCTAGTTTATATTACTTTAAATCTGAAAGAATCCCCCGTTCATCACATATTCTATACAGTTTTACAACTAGTCAAGTCATCCGCGCTATGCCCAGTGTTAATCTTCCTGTCAATTTTACATCTTACACACCATTTGGTGCTATCAACAACTGACGATAAAACAAATGCAGCTATGCACAAGTATCCATGACGAATATATGTAGATGTGTGTACGTATATTATACACAAGGAAAACAAAAAAAAATAAAATAAAAATGGTATGAGCAGTGGGAATACGAGTATAAAAAATGTGGAAAACTGGCAATGCACAATGACAACGACAATGACGACTTGTCAAATATTGACGTATCTCTTGAAAATTGTGCTCCAGCGCGGCTCATCCAATGTAAGCAGCCAATGGCTGGCCGTCGCCTGCTGCTGCTGCTGCTGCTTCTGTTGCTGCATCAGCAACATCATCAACTGGTTGGCAACACATGACGCCACACACACACACACACATACACATACAGCTTGTTTCACCCGTCCACCCAAACACACACACACACACAGAGTCTCGCTCACATATCATTTGTGTTGTTGGGTTCGACATTTTTGTATTTGTTTCAAGTAGTTGGGCTTGATGCTCGCTCTTTTTTTTTCGCTTTCGTTGCACTTTTACTGTCCAGGCCCAGACCCAGACCCGATCCTCCGGCTCCTCCAGCACTTCATTTGCTGCGCTCAAGTGGATCCACTTTCATTTGTTTGCGCTCCGCACAACACTGAACAAAAAAAAAAAATAGATGGAAAGAATGGGCCACAGCCTGGGACAGCGCCAATGAGTTGCCCGCTTTCTTTGCCATTTTTTTTTTTTTTTTTTTTTTGTATTTCTTTCTTTCTATTTTTTTTTTTGTCACCCCGCTTATTGTAGTTTGCAGAGTAGCTGCTGCTGCTGCCTGTGAAGCGGCTGCTGATTCAGCTTTGTTTGCCTTAAGCCTTTGTGCAAACATTTTGCGCCTGAGACCCCAGCCAGAGGGCGCCGCCGGGACACACAGAGAGCGTGCAGGGCGGCTGCATAATAAAACCGAAAATACACTAAACCCGTGCACAGCAGCAAAGGCAGCAAAAACGTATGAAAAAAAAAATATATATGTGTAGCAAAGAGCAGCCATTACGACATCCTGTTGCTTGTCCCTTGCTTGTCCGTTTTCGTCGATGCCCCGAGAAATGCATCATAAATGGACACAGTCTGCTACGTATGTGGCAGGCGGGCTTTCTGTGTCCGCCCCAGGACACACTCACTTATCACGCATGCTGTTCGCTCTGGCTCCGTCTGTCGCCCGCCCTCCCCTTACTTTTCTCCACTTCAGCAGTAGCGCTCTGCTAGTTACTGTTTTTGTTGTTGCTGCGCCTCCAGCACATGATATCAGTCATATGCGTCATGCTTAGTCAGTCAATGATGAGCCGTCACTTTGGCCAAAAGTTATTGGCTAATATTTTACTGACATTACGTGTATGTGTATGTATGTGTATGTGTGCGTGCGTTATTCACTTGTCTACCAAAATCAGTCATTTTATTTGGCATCAAATCTTGACATTGACTCATCATCCTAAGTAAAGTGGGTTGAACTTAAGAAATTAAACAAACTTGGCAATATTTTGGGAGATCAATAATAAATATTCAGTTAGCACTGCATTTCAATAAATTTGAGTTTTTTTTATTAAATAAATAAATAAATAAACAAAATAAAAAAATAAAAATATTTAATAAAATAAATCTTTTTTGATTTCTGTCTTAAATTTAATCCTTAAGATTCTCTTTTACCATTTAATTGCTATCGATCGATTAGTATTATTTTTTGAAAGCAAACTGTTAGAGCCCACAGCTGGACTATGCATATTTTTTTTTTTACATAAAAGTTTTGAGAACAATTTGTTAGCTTCTGGTTATATGTGCATGCTTTTAGAACTCTGTATATAGTTACAAAATTTGTTCTACAATGTATAACTTGTTATGAAAAGTTTGGGCTGCATTATATTTTTTTTCATTAATTTTTAAAATCAACAATTATTTTATCTAAAATAAAAATTATTTATGAAAAATCCATAATTTGCTTAAAAATCGCCAAGCATGTGTTTAAATATATGATATACAAATACATATAATAAATATAATATATTAACTTATCTTGTTTCTTAAAAATTTATTTTGATTGAATTAAATAATTAATGTTGTTTTAATTAAGAAATTAGCCTATTTTAAATATATATTAAGTACTTGATATATTTTTGTCTAGAAATAATTGCCGGTCAGTAGATTTATGAAATTCTTAAAAGCTAAAATAAGCAATAAAACTTTAAGACTTCTTAATTCCCTAAAAATACATAAACAATGGAACACTTCAAGCTTCAACTGTCGACAAGCCCATCAAGTGCTAAAAATTTCTCTGCCTAAAGAAGTGTAATAAACCTTATATTTTATGCTTCCATTAGTTAATCTAATAATGACATTCCAGCTGTCGCACAAAAATGCAATTGACAATAAAAAGTGCCGAAACTGAGCCTTGGCCAAAATCATCATCAACAACAACAACAGCAGCAGCAGCAGCAACAATAATAATGAGAAGGCAAACAAACAAGGCAAAAGCAAACTTTGCACTAAATCCTTACAAATGTTTATCTTTTCTTAATCCCGCACTTAACTGCTCGAGACCCGCATTGGCCTGTGTGCCAAGTTTCGTCGAGTCGAGAGACCTTCTGGGCCTGAATTTCACAAAAATTGCAAAAGAAAGGGTAGGACAACATTCAGCTATTCTGTTGCTGCTGTTGCTTGTCGCAAGTGCATGTAGCTGGCAAATTGCTTAACGCTTCGCAGCGTCCACGACGCGTAGCCCCACTCGAACTTGTGAGTTGCAGTTGCCCCGCCTCCTCTTCCTCCTCTTCCTCCTTCTCCTCATCCTCCTCTGCTGCCGCTGTCATTTTCTTAACACAGTTGTAAAAACTTTTGCGCTGAGAAATTTTGTGCTTTTCAAAATCCGGGCAAAAAGTAAGCTCTCGATGAGTGGGCCAACTGCGAGTTTGGGGTCTAAGAATTTGTGCAGCGACAAGTTTTATAAGTAGCTGCCGCCCCTAGATAAACTACCTCCGCCCCACCGATGCCCCTTCAGTGCTGCTAAAGTCTAGAGTTTGACCGCTATCACGTCGTCCTTCATTTGCACATCGACCGCGAACGTGCAAAGTTCTCAGCGTTGACTTTTAGCCACGCCTTCCGCCTTCAAATTTGCTCGACTCCAACTTCAACTTTTGGGCGTTTGCTTAATTGTTTTCTCTTTTTTTGTTTTCATTTTTGTTGGCCAAAATGTTGCAGTAAGAAAAAACGGGCAAATAAAACATTTGCAATTGTCGCCGACTCTGGCTGCCTGCGCCTGTTGGGGGGTGGGCGTTAGTTGAGGACTTCTCGTCTCTGAGCTCTATGCGTCTTAATCTTTTGTTGATGCTTGTTTATTTTGCAATTACTTAGGCGTTTTGTTTGCATCTTCACTGCGGCGTTGCCTTCCAACTTCCTTAGGCACACCGTACGCCGTCTTTTCCTACTTAAGTGCTACGATGCGTCGTTGTCGTCTTGCCAGTTGCTACGTTTGTTTGCCTTGCCTCGCCTGGCTCAGCTGTCGTCTTGCCTCTACTTTGCCTGTGCCTTTGCCTTACCCCGTTCTGTGCCTGGCTGCTCTTTTTTTTTAATGTCGACTTAGGCTTAAGCTCGGCCCGCTCTTTGGTTGTTCTTATTGTCGTCTGGAAGTTTACTGCAAAACTCTTCACAGCTGCAAGTTACTTGCCTAATTTCATGCTTTGATTATTTGCCAAGGTGTGAGGCACATTGGAGCTGTGTAATTTTTAAAGTAGATCATAATGCTGATTATGTTGGGATTTTACAAAAAAATTTTGTATGCGGTTTGTCGATAATGAGTTGATAAGTTCGACGATTCACAATCTCAAAATTAATTTAAAATTGATTTTTATATTGCTTATTCTGTGCTAAATAGAAATAAATAAACATTTTATTTTTCAAATATGGATATCTAAAATTAAATATAAATTATTGTAATTATCACAATTGTTATAAAAAATTGCTTTAAATTTGATTTTATAGAAATTTAAAATGATATGTAATGTAAATATATATATATGTATATATATGTATATGTATGTATATATAAAATATATAATTTTAATTTAATTATAATTTATGGAAATATGTATTTCGCCACCTCAAATTTCTTTCAATTTGTGTAACTGAACCTCTTTCGATTTTAGTTTTTAATCCAGATTTATTTGGCATTCTGGGCATAGTTACTTAATTAAATTGCTTAGATAAAATATGATCTACTTCTCCTTTATTAATTTCAATATATTTGCAATTTTTCTTAATTTTACCACAAGTTTGCCAATGCTTATAGGATTCTCATTTCCAGATTCATTTCTTAGCAATTAATCACGCATACACGCCCCGTGGCACATGTTGCGTTTAAAACACATATTAAAACACATTCTTCTGTTATGCTATATGCCTCATTAGGTACAGCCGAAAAACAACATTTAAAAGCGTTTTCAATAAATCAAGAGTAATGAAATTCCAACAACCAGAAGCGTTTCATAAAAGCGGACAATTAAACGCCCATTAATCAAGCGATTGATGAGGGGAATGCAGCAGCAACAATATTGAGTGGAGCGCAAAAAATGTGGCTAACAACAATTACTGAAATCACTTGAGATGAAACTTTTGACAGTGTGAGAGAGGGCAAAAGACAGATATACAGAGAGAGCGAGAGAGACAGAGAGAGAGCGACATACACATTGAAAACTATTTGCTGCTTTAATCGGAAACGGAAACAGGCTGACAGTCGGCAGTTAGGCAGGCAGTCAGCCAGTTGACAGTCAATCGATAGATGAGGTTCGGCTCGGTTGGCATCGTCTGTCTCTCTGTCTGTCTCTGTGTGTGTGTGTGTGGGCGGGCCGCACTTAGTTTTGCCGCACAATCAAAGCGGAAGTCATTTTCGTACGTTAATTGACAACAACCAACAGGAGGAGTCAGTCCGCCAGGCAAGCAGTCAGTCAGTGCGCTACGTTGCCAGTACCAATAACGATGACGACCACCGACGATGGTGACGTTGATGGTGTCGCCGACGACGTCGTCTATCAATCAGTGACCCAACCGATTGCTGCCAGTGCTCGATCTGCAGCTACAACTGCTTCTACTTTTCCTCCTGCAACAGCATCCCCTTGTCTCCTCCCCACCGCACCACCCACTCGCGACTTTTCGTATTTTGTTGTATGGCAAAATAGTTGAATTGTTTTGCATTGTGCAGCTTTGATGGGAATGACATGAACGATATTGTGTACTGAGGGTTTGGGTATTCGCTGTTAAATGAAAGCTTAATGAAGCCTGAGTTGGTCTGGCCTGGCCTTAAGAGCCAATACGTGAACGTGCTCGCGCAATTGGTTTATAGAGTGGATTCTCTACAATCCACTCTATGTATATGTGTGTATGCATGGATTGCTTCTGATAGTTGGTGTAATAATTGCAACTGATTTGTGGCTTGTGCTCGTCTTTTGATTGAAGTTTGTGCCATTCGTGTGGTTAATTTCAAGGAGATTGAGTGTGCTGGGGTTAAATGGGAATTTGTGTGCAGGAAATTTGAAAAAGTTCATAGATAAGATAAAGATAAGAGTAGATAGTATAAATAATAAATATAAATTAAAATATAAAAATTAAATAATGAAAAAAGATTAAGTATAGAAAAAAAATATATACATAAGAATGCATAATAATTATAAACATAAAAGAATAAAAGCATAAAAAATATAAAAATAAATAACAAATTTTTATAATAAACTAAAAATCTAAAATAAATTAAACATATAAGTACAAATACAATTTTTAAAACATAAAAAAAAAACAAAAATAATTTTATATTTTCTAGTTTTTTTTTTTAATTTTTATTAAAATAAATAAAAAATATAAAAATAAATACAAAATAAAAAAAAAAATATATAAACGTGAAAAGTAAAACGTTATTTATATGACCTTTTTACTTTTCACATATATTTTTTTTTTATTTTTTATTTATTTTAAATAAAAATATTAATAAATAAAATATAAAATATAATTATAGGTACAAAATTTAAGCGGAAATAAATATTTTATAATAAAATGACAAATTAAATAAAAAATAAAATTTAGCTTATTATATATAAATATTTAATTTTATTATCTACTATAAGTTGTTGTAAATACTTTTTGTCTGATCATACGGCTTAGACTTTTATTTCTGGATGTAAAAAAATAACTTTTAACACAACAATTTCTGACTCAATTGATTGGCATTTTGATTGTGTGCGCTTGTTTATTATATCGTATTCTTTTATTATCCCTTAATATGGCTTTTGCTGCTGATTACAGTTCACTTTGATATCTATATATATGCATTTTATGTACTCCTCGGTTGATGCTCGCTTTGGCATTTGCTTTGTGCCCGCTGGCAGTGATGCTCATTACCAATGCGCAGTCCAAAAAGTATCCATGTCACTTGGCATTATATATATATATATATATATATATGACCTACTGCACGGGCTCGACATCCACTGCATTTTAAAATAAACGAATGCGAATATTGTGAAGGCATTGTGAGTGCAGCCATTTTGTTTTAGTTGCGCTGACTGACAGTCAGTAAGACTGTCAGACATATCCTGTGCGTGTGACTGTGCCTGTGTGTGTGTGTCTGTTCTCTTTTGTGCGACTGCCGCGCGCTGAATCGGCATTATTTTGTGTTGCATACAGTGGCATAGTTCTGCGGAGAAAGGGATTTTGATGCTGTGGCACGTGCATATCAAATTGCTGCAACAAGCAAAGCTGACTGATGCTGCTGCTGCTGCTGCTGCTGCTGCTTGGGTCATCGATGGCAGCGTTGGTAACGACCACTGCGATGATGACATGATGACGATGACGACGACTACGGACAGTTTACAAGGCTTGGTTAGCTGAATTGTTCTAATCCCTTGCTGCGGGATATGCAGCACAGCTATGCAACGTAGCTGGCAACGTTGATGTGGCTAGCAGTTTGAATAATATTGTTGCTATATATATAAAATATGTATATGTCCTTATGGTTGGTTAAACAAAGTTAGCAAATTTATCTTCGGCCTTTGATGGAATTCAAAAAAATTTGTAAATTCAAGAAACTTGTGGAATGATAATATGTTGGCAGATTAATCAAAAACTCAATAGTATTACTTAACCAATCGTTGCTTTGGATAATTAATTGATAAAGGTCAATTAAAACTCAATATTTAACATTGGTAATTCTCAATTTGGTCTTTAGTTTAGCAGCTTTCGTTGAATTTCTTGAAAATCAAATTGTTTAATAATAAATATTTATATATATATATATTTTTTTTTTTTTAATTTTTTAAAATAGGCTAAACATATAAATTTGTATTTTATTCCATATTCATATAATCTTTTACTTAATTTCCTTGCACCGATCAATCACTTGTTTTGCCTATTTTGTAAACTGATCAAATATACCTTCCCCATAATTTCAACCTAGTTAACCGTAGGCAAAACTTCATTTGACATTATATATTTAACCGAATCCTATCGAAGATTTGAAATTATAAAATTTATATTTATTATATTTATATTTAAAGCGTATCCAATATTCGTGCGTATGTGCAAAAGCAAAAATGCTGCTCCTGTTGTTGCTGGTGCTGGGCGACTCGTTCACCAATCGTCCATTTATAGCTAAACTACATTTGGTGCTTCTCCTGATGAGACTCTAACATAAAACAATGTGTGACCTGCGTTACGGATGTTGTGTGCAAATGAATGAATGGAACACAGCAGCGGCTGCTGCTGCTGCCGCTACTGCTGATGCAGCATCAATGTTGGCCATTTTTATAATCAAACTGACAGTTGACCAGCTCTTGTCTCTGTCCCACACATGTTCAACTAACTCTTACTTGCAAACGTTGCCTGCCTGACTGAATTGGTGCCATTAAAAAAAAATAAAAAAAGTTTTCAAATTAAACTAATTTTACGAAAATTGCTCAACGCTATGCAACGTCTATTGTTTTTATTTGCCAACAAACACTAGCTCCCTTCATGGATAGGATATGCAATTCTTTTGTTTTGGTTGAACTCCTTTTTTTGGATTTCAGTTAATTTTTGAGCCCAGTTTCGATTGGCCCAGGGCACGAGCGTGCGGTTTGTAGCTGAGCGGAAATTGATTTGTGCATTTTATGTCGCGCTTTTGTCTCGCGGCCCCCACTGCATTCTCTATTCAGCTAATGGCTCTATTATTATGTGTGTTCCATTGGTGGTAGTTTTAGCGCTATTTCAACAATTCGCATTTTATTAAAATGGCAGCTCGGTCGCAGTTAATTAACTGCAAGCTCATTTTACCAAAGCATTCGCCTATAATTAAATTACATTTTTATTTATTTTTTATCACACATCTTTTCAGTAAAGATATTTGTTGTATTAATAATTTAGTCACATACATTCCATGGGGTGAAATTTTCGAAATGCTTTGTTTATATTTTCCATAGCTGTGGCCAAAAACTGACAGCTGCCCTTTGTTAAGCAAAAATGTTGTTTCAATTAATATTTAACTCATATTTTTTTTGTGGTTGAAATATATTTGATTGTGTTGGCATATTTGTTCTTGGTTTTTTTTTTTTATTCAACAGCTTTTATTCTTATGCGTTTGTCAACTATTTAACAGGTGGTAAAGCCCGCGGCGATATTAATTAACTCATGCATATCGAAAATATAAATACAAAATAAAATATCTATTTTTTTGTTGTTCATAAAATGTAACCTGTCAGAAAAATGTATCAGTTTATGATCAAATATTTAATAGCCGGTTTAATTGTGTAGGTGAATTGCGAACATTTTTTTGCATTGGGAAGAAAAAATGAAAACTATTTCAATATATTTAATTATTTCTAAGCTAATTTTACGTGGTGAAGTTGTTATTTCTGCTTATGGTTAAATATTTAATTTATTTTGCTGTCTAGATACAATTTGGCTTTTTTATTTTAATTACAAGGAATTCTCGAATGGTTATATTCACAATCGTATAAAATGTGAGTAGAGTATATTAGTTTTGTGCTTTGTCAAGTATAGAGGAGATTTAAATTAATTGCGGATCTTCACACGAATGCTAATCATTTGTGACTATTGAAATTAGAAAAATTGAAATCCATCGTCTTAGATTTTCCGCTGTCCGCTGGGGTAGGGAATTTATTAATAAAAAGTTTTTGATTTGACTTGTGTCGGAAATCAATGAGCTCCCAGGTTCTGCAAAATATTTCTTCTTTGCTTTCGCTCTTTGGTTCTGCCAAACATACGGCTTGGTTTTTGTTACTCCTTTATACTATGAATCATAGCATCATAGCTTTCAGATCAAAATATGGCTAATGTTATAGATGTTATACGACTATTTCCTGGTAAATGGGTAAATATTAATTTTGGAATTATGAAAAATTAATTAGGTTCAATAAAAAATGTTTACCTAATTTGCATAACTAAAAAATAAATATTTCTAAATTCTAAACTGAAGTAAGATATATAAATAAATATAAATAAAAATCATGTATTTGTACTTAGCTTTTATTTTCTTATTAATTGTACGTGCTTTATATTTAGTCAGTGTTTTGAGGTAAATGAAATTCTTGGCAATTAATTACCAGCTGTTGAACAGTAATTCAAATGAATTGTGGTATGAAATGGTCTCACCTCGGCAGCAGAGAGACAGAGCCAGAGTATTGCATCGCAAATGAAAGTCGAAATATGTGTGGCAATTTTTGCATTTTATTGCCGCGTAAATTTGTATTAGTCTTTAATTTATATGTTAATTATATGCCATTATTGCGTTCCATTTGTATGCTGTGTGCGCGGGATCGGGAGTGCTTGAAGGGATAGCAAATGTGGCTCCTGCTGTTGCTTTGTCAGTTTTTGTTAATTATTTTTTTTTCGTATTAAGCCTCGCTTCACATTCCAAACGTGTTGAGTCCAGGCTGCTGGCCTTCCTGCCTGCCTGCCAGCCAGCCTGCCTGACTGCCTTCTAATTATTCTTTATTAAATTTGCTGATTTGTGTGTGTGTGTGGTGAGTGTGAGTGCTTGATCTGGAAAAATAATTAAAACTCTGTCATGAACATTTCTGTGTGTGTATTTGTAGTTTGCTTTTGTGCTTATATCCTTGGATTTTTGTTTATTTATGATTATTGGCAGTCAGCTAAATTAATTGAGATAGAATTCCCGGCCATTTGCCTTGGCCTTGACTCGGCAACAATATTTATGTTCATCATTGTTGACACTGAGTTCAGCCATTAAAACGTACCGCTATTGTCTACACACATACATATATCTGCTTTCTTTTACACACACATACACGCATACATATAAATATATAGACAATATAAATTGCTAAGCATTTATAACACTTTCGCAAGTTAATCGCACTTCGGTCAATGTTTGTTTAATATAAGGGGCGCTCCTCTGGTCATCCGAGCTCTGTTCTTCTGGTTCGATTCTGTTGCTTGTGGTTAGCCATTAGGTTGCTATTATTATGCTCATTAGGCTAAATGGTAGCTAATTTCTTTATAACACTCTAAAATGTTGCTCGTGGGTGTTGCAAATTGTGGGTCATTATTTGCAATCTTGGTCGGTGAGCACACACACACACGCACAGCAGAAGGCCCGGCAATACATGTACATAAGGGGTTGTTGGCGTTATGTAGAGCTATTAAGACCTTGGGTACATTAGTTATTGATTGGCATTGTGGGAATATCGGCAGTTGCTTAAGAGTTTCTATCATGATTTAACTATATAATGGCTTTAATTGTCTCAACCTGTGGTTGCCGTTTAGATACGAGTCCAAATTTCTAGCTACGGCTGGATGTGCCTACAAAATTGGTTGTTTTTGGTGGTTAGCAATAAAGATAGTTGTTTTTAGCAAAGCTGATAGTGATTTATAGAAGCTTATTGCTTTTGATTGTGGAGTATTTATTTTAATAGCTTTTATTATTTTAAGAGTTGAGAGTGTATGACTGGGAGCATGCCCTGAAACCTGCCAACAGCTGCCAGTTCAATCACACAAAAATGGGGAGAGAAAATATAAATCCTTTATCTAGTTTGCCATGAAATAAACTTTCCACCTAAAATGCTCATTTTCCGTGGGTTCAAGATACCCAAATTAAATTCATTAATTTATATCAATTTCCTCACCTTCTGAATTTAACTGAAAATATGTGCCAAAACCAATATTTATTCCCAGCATCAATTTATGCCACATCTATGCTCATCTATATGCAATAAATCACTTATTCATTCATTCAATTATGTGGCCCCATCATTATGTCAATTCATTGTGCTGTAAAGAAAGCTAAACTAATGCCAAAACATTTAGCTAAATAATTTTCAGCATTTATCAACCGAACTGGGCTGGACAAAGAAATAAACTAGTTAAGCCGCTTGGCTAACCCAAAAAAAAAAATTGTTTTCAAAAGGTTTGGCAAAAGTAAAAGTAATGCCGTTATTGTTATCCACAGGTATTAGCAACACGTGCCCAACACTTGTCAGCGCTATGCGATAAGAGTAGAAAAATATATAAAATATAGAGAGAGAGAAAGAGAGAGAGAGGAGAGAAGAAGGAAAGGGAATCCCAACATTGTCCGTGCGCTGTCATTCATGCGACTCATGTCGCAAACATTTTCCTATCATCCTTAAAATGAAAATCTTTTGTTGTCGCTCGATATTAATCCATTCGTAGCCCAATGTGGTGCGTGACAAATTTCGATAAAAAGGCTGCTTTTCCAAGACAATGATTATGATGGTGATGATGAAGATAAACGCATAGGGGCGATTGCCTGGGTCCAGCCCATTTAACACTTCGTTAAACTTGTGCAAAAATGAAAAGCTCCTGTCCAGACCTCGCGAGCAAACGTACCCAGCTCTCTAGTCATAAATATTTAACACAGAAAAAAAAAATAAACAAACACACACGCACACACGTTGAGTATAAGATGTGCAATAAAATGCAACGAATTACATAGTTGAAAATGTAAACACACGCTAGCAAACTCAAACTCAAACTCTCGAGTTGCTCCAGAGACGATGAATGGCACAGCTATAAAAGTCAATAATACGTACAGAAACTGCATTGGACACACACACGCACAGGTCCACACTCATATACACCCACACACGCACACACCAACACGTCCTTTTACGTGAGCTAATACAGCTGCGTATGTGTACCAAGAAGACGTTTCGTGCGCTCCTCGTCTCGCAATGCTCGGGCAATGGTCAATACGTGGGTTTTCTGCTCGCTTGCCCGGCGTCTGCTATTAAATTTCATAGCCTTGTTGTACCGAATTTACGGCTCTTCAAGTTTTTAAGTAGCCGCCGAATGTAACGCAGGGGTCAACGCTGCAGCCGCCTGATCGATGTGACTTGCCTGAGTTTTGTCTGATTTTTTTACTGCTTCAATTCGATTTCTTTTGCGGTTTAATTTGTGTACTTGGTCTAAATAAATTGGGCTAAAAGTTAAGAATTCATAGATAAATTGTAATCGTGAGCTGTGGAAGAAAAAAATGCAGTTTTAATTAAACACATTTTCGATATTTGTATGTCAAGCTGTCAATATAGTGTACAAAATTAATACAAAGACGAGGTTAGTTGTTTGGACAACTAAATTGGCTTCAGCTGCAATTTATATGAATTTAAAATATTTAAATGAATTAATCAAAGTCTATATCTGTCAAATAAATATAAAGTAGAATCAGTTCCTGTCGCCTTCATCAATTTGTCATGATATTAAGGGCTCATCAATTTATATGAATTTAAAGAATTTATTTAAATAAATTCCCAAAGGCAGACTACTATATTTAACAATATATATCTGTTAATTTGATATAAAAAAGAAAAATATAGTCACCGACGTTCCTCCATGATATTAACAGCTCCTCAATTTCTATAAACTTTAACATTTTAACTAAATAAATTCCCGCATGTCAGACTTTAATATCCAACAATATATAAATATTTAAATAAATCTGTCAATTCGATGTAAATGCGAATTAGCTATGTATAATATATATAAGATATGTATAATATATATAAGTATTTAAATAAATCTGTTAATTCGATATAAAGCCGTATTAGCTAGTCACCTTCATTCATCTACCAGCTCATCAATCCAACTCATCCACTCGGCATGCTCTCTCAGCTGCAGCAAGTGCTTAACTGATAAGCACTTGCCAACTGCTCAGGCAGATGGCTACATTTTACAGTATTTTTTCGATGATGCCGTTGCACACAGTGTATTGAAATGTTCGAATGCTACGACTTGTTGTCGCATTCGATCGATTTTGTTGCTTATCAATTTCGAAAATAGCTCGCGTCGCGTTTATCTCCCGCGCACGCTCTCGGCTATAGATGCCGCCTCTTAATTCAGGCCTTTGCTGGTCAGCGATCATGAGCATTATCATCATCAACAACAACAATTGTCACATGCCCCCTGACGCAGCGCTCGAATTCGAATTTGAATTTGAGATTTTTAGTTTGTCAGAGTCTGTTGTCTTGATAACGTTAACGTTTTCCCACTTGCATATTTCTATCTCGTATTCTTTCTGTGTGTGTCTGCGTTTCGTTTTGTGCGTCTTTCAAATTGATAAAAAAATAAATCGAAAAATAAAAGAAAACTTAAAAAATATATATATTTAGTTTATATATATATATATATTATTTTACTACAAGTGCCGTTGCGTAATTGTCGTTTGCCAAAGAAAATAGAAAACTACGTAAAAGTTTAACGCTTATGTCATTACGTCTCTCGTAACGTGTTTCGCTTTCTTTGTGGGTGTCTCTTAGTCGAGTTCTATATATCTTTATTTACATTTTTGTTTGTGTCTCTAGCAATTTATGTGAGTACTTGAGGCTAAGCGGTAATTAGTTGATAAGTCTGTGTATATCTATCAATGTTTGGCTCTCTGATTTCAATGAAATCAGCAACTTTTTGTTTTAGCTTTAATTTTGATTTCATGAAAGAAATAAAAAAAAAAATTAAAATTCTGTATAATTAAATTATAACCATCTGCTCGTTTTTTGCTATATAAATCAACCTTGATACCTATGCCATGTAACAGTATGTGTGCGTATATATAGTTGTGTTAATGTATGTGTGTTTTGTGTTATCTGTTGGCCGTTGTTGCTGTCCGTCGATATGTCAATAAAACTGTCCACCTATTTGCCCTCACTGCGTATTCCCAGTGCAAAATATGTATTTTTTTTTTTGTTTTTGTTGCATTGCAATAAATAGCCAGACTGCAGATTTTTTAATTGAAAACGTGGCTACAATTAAATTGAAATGTAACGGAGCTGGCGTAGGCTTAAGCGTGAAAATATTCATGCAAACTGTGCAAATTGCGTGCTGTTAAAAATGAAGAAGCAACGAAAGACCTTATCTATCGATCAATCACATTTTAGTTAAGAACATTTAATTAGCTTTAATTAGAGTCGTACCTTTGGCTAACTTGTTGCATGAATAATGGCGCCAACAACAGCGACATTGCGGATGTTAAATAGCACCCAATAACATGGATACATAACAGATAAATGCAAACACAATGAGCCCAGGATACGTACTTTGTTTGCCTTGGCAAAACACAAGTTCCTAATGCCAATAACTGAACCCATAATAATATTATTTATGACCTCGAGCTGGTATTGCTCCTACTGCTGCTGCTGCTGTTGCTGCTGGTGCTGGTGCTCTTTCGTGCTTATATACATTTATACATATATTTCATTACGCGTCACAAAAGTGGGCGATGGTTGGAGCGCCGCTTCTTCTTGTTATGCCCAAGGCGAATCTTTAGTCGCATACAAATTGCATTGATATGGCGAGGAGTTGTTAAAGCAGCTTTCCAGTTCCTTTCTGATACCCTCTATATAAGAGAATGAGAATGACAGGCATGTAATAAAGGGAATATGCCATAAAAAAGTGTATAAAGCCAGATATGATACTAAGGAGTCTATATTTTAGGTTGATTCAAGTACACTAATAATATTGTATAGTTAGAACTTTTAATATTAAAAAAAAAAATAATAATAATAATAATATCGATTTTTCTTATTATTTATTGCATAAATAGTCAAAAAAAAAAAAAAAAAAATAATAATTATAATAAAAAGGAATCACATATTGAAAATATATTATCGATAACTATTCAATGTAAAGTGTGTTTAGCTATGTAATTTGAGTTTCGATGAATTTTTATTGCAAGTAATTTAGATACTAAATTATAAAAATGATAATAATTTATTTTGAATGTGTTTATCGTTTTATCGACTTTAAAATATCTTAGCATGCAACTTATAAAAAATTCGCATTGAGTTCTTTCACCAATAACAGTAACAGGGTATTCCAGAGTACTGCACAGCTAAAGAAAGCCTTTTTACATGTTTTTTATGCTTGTTAGCAGTGGGACATGTCTCTCTGACCCCCACTTGTTATCCGCTTTCCAGTTTGTTTGTTTACGTCTATTGTGATTTTTATTGTTTATGTTCCATATTTCTATATTTTATGTCTTGTTTGGTTGTACTTTTCAATGTATATTATTTTTGTCATAACATGTGCATTAAGTGCGTTGCTGTTTTACTCTTTGGTTTCTTTACTTTTATCATTTATTTGTCAATTCTCCTTGAAGGATTTCCTTTTCGTTATTTTTTGTGTTGTGCATGTAATGTCTTATTTTCCTCCTTTTGATCCTCTTTGCTTTAGTCTTTTTTTTTTGTTTCACATATGTTCATTTTTATTGTCTATGCTTGTTTACAATGCGACGACTCTGATCTCTGACCAGGCAACAGTCAAGTGAAATTGATGATGTTGCGCATACGACATGTATGGCAATTATGTTTTACTTGCAAGTTTCTTGCTTCCCATATTCAACCACAATGAAACTCTTTAGCCCTTTGGTCTCTTTGAAATTTGTTATGAAATTATAAATTATAAGCTCACAAAAGCGCTTAAGACAAGTTCACCAAGAAAAATAGCAGAAAATAAAATAAAAATCGGAATAAAGTTGAGCTGCAGCAGGTGAGTAAACTTAGCTCTCAACTTTTGGCTGTAGTTCGCCTGCGCCTCCGCTTCCACTTTTAACCCGTATAAACAGCGAGCACAATCTGAAATATTGTTGCAAAAGTTGCATAATTGCATTGGAGCTTTGCTTTGGCAACTTTTGATATGCCTTAATTAAGTTTGGCCGCATTTCAAATATTTATAGGCTGCAAATAGCCATTTGGACTGAACTCTTGAGGTGCTCCACAAAATGTTAATGGGTTAGGGCCAGAAATAGTTGTGTTTAAAATTAGAAGTTAGTCATGAGCATTGTCAGGTGAGCGATTCGCTGTGGAATTGACTTGAGTAAATGCATTTACATTGTTTAGACAAAACTCAAGTGCGCTTAGCCTGAGGGCAATATATTTCAAGTTTTATGCACTCGTAATTGAAACTTAATTAGATTAAATGATAGAAAGTTATCACATATATAAGTATAAATATATTTATATATATATATATATATATATATATATTTATCTACTGACAGCGGCAAATTTTGCTAACAAATGGACTCGAGAATATCGGATATCAGGTACTCGTATCTTACCTTTAGCATTGGCTCGCCAATTTCCATAACAATAGCAATCAATTTCAACGTCAATTACTTCAATTTGAGAAGTTGATACCTGGAAACTTTTTTAACAAAATGCCAATTGAAATACAATTTGAGACGCACGTGAGCTCCGAGAAATGAGCCTGCGAAATCGAGGAAATCGAAACTGTGTAACTGTGCATATATATATGTGTGTGTGCCTGCTTGAATGTGTATGTGTGTGTGTGTGTCATTTAGCAACAATTTCGTTAAAATTTAAATAGACAAAATAAAAGTTGTGCCAAGAAAATCATTGCTAAAATTGGCAGAAAGAGCAAAAGCAAAGCCAATATACAGAGCATTGTAATAAAAATAAAGACAGGGATGAGAGTGCTTCACTGAGGTGTAACAGACTGTACGATGCTTGTTCATAGTGTAAGCAAAACTAACGCATAGATTAATGAAGTATTTAAGAAAGTAATGTATATACGTTAAGTAAATTTTCTTTTAAGATTATTAGAAAAACTTTTATTGATTTACCAACAATTTCGAATTTTATATGCAAAACCTTATAGAAATATTTTTTTCACTGCGTAAAATAGCCTCTGCTAACATAGAATATATATCGACCAAGCATAAAGTTGTCTCCAATAGTCAACAAAAAATCACATCATATAACTAATATACCCGCTTGTCAAATGCTGAGCAAGTATTAAAACAAAAAAACTAGCAACACGCGAGCCAAATCAGGAAAGAGGCTTTCAATCAGGCTGCAAATTCGTTGGACCAATGCCAAAACCTAAAGCAAAGCAAGAGATACAAAGAAGAGAAAATACAAATTAAAAACTAAAAAAAAAATTGAGTAAGGCAAACGTCTTAAATCAATTAATGAAATTGCTGAGAAATCACGAGATCTAGTGTTGGCCGAGGCTAATAAATAAAACAAGATTTGATGCGACAATTTCTACTTCTTCTTCTTGTTCATCTGTTAAATAGATTAGTTGAGGGTGGGCGTGGCAATTGGCGGCTGCAATTTTAATTATAATATGTCTGGTAGGCGGGCTCACTAATCCTTTAGCAAAAACTTGGGCAATTCTCTTAGCTGAAATAATAATAAACATAATAATCATTATTATCATCAGCCCAACCATCGTCATCATTATGATTAGCTTCATTATCATTGCGAATAGTATTTGTCGCTGAGGCTAAAACAATAAACAAAGCAAGCACAACAACTACCAACATTATCGCACATCATTATCATTGTCATTCCCAACGCGCACAGCTTAAAAACAAGTAAAAGCAAAGTTTTAGCAATGGGTTGGACCCATGATATACCCTGTAAGTGGATTAGAGAAACGTTTTATTGAAAATTTAGAACAAAATATAAATGTTGAAAAATAGCAATAATGTGAAGATAGGAAATAAAATATCCTGTAATTCGATTTTTTATCATCATAATTTTGCTTGTATAATAATCGCTTACTATGAAATAACCTTGAAAATTATTAGGTAAAAATAAAAGGAATATTACTTTATGGGAAGAAATATATAAATATTTGTATAAAAAAATATATTAATTTTATTTATTACACGAAATATTTATGGCATAATTCATAAAACTGAATATACAAATATTTATTAGCCATGCAAAATAAGGAATGATTAACCAGCAAATATATATATTTATATTTAGTTCTTGTAGTGCGTTTAAGTCATTAGCCTATTTAAATTTACAGGGTATGTAGTAAGAACCTACAGGCGGATTTCATTCGGCTACACAAAAACCCGAACATTTCGCTCTAAGTTCTTGCTCTCTATATAACTGTATTTCACGTTGACGTCCTTTGATGCTGTTTACTTTATTTTTCTGTTTAGTTAGTTTTTATGAGCGTCATTATTTTCGCTTGCCATGGCGCTAAGCATCTTAAGTGCCTCCACATTTTGAGGGCGGCCAGGCAGGCAACTGTGAAGTTGTTTTTTGGGGAAGGCGCGCTGTGGGTGTGTATGTGTGTTTGCATAGGCGACAGACATCATTTGGCGGCTTATAATTCAACTTTTGCAGTTAGTTTTGAAAACAACTTAATAAGAAAGATGCTCTGCTCTGCCGTTGTTCTGCTAAACTGAACCTCCTGCGTGGGACGGCGACAGAGGGCGATTATGGTGCCAGAGAACCTGTTGTTGTAGTTGAAAATTTGTGCGTAGCTTAGCAGTTTGGCGTGGTATTTCAGTTATCATTATTAGAGGTCTACGTTCTGGCATTCAAGCTGTGAAGTTTTCTAAAGTTGCCTCGGATTAGTGACTGCAAATGAATAGATAAGCGTCAACAATAAACTAAGAAAAATGTATTTGAGCTTAATGACGTAATAAAATTAAAAAAAAAAAAAAAATTGTATACCCTGATCTCATTAAAAATGCGAAAACAGGGTATAATGGTTTTGCTAAAAGTATGAAACGGGCAGAAGGAGGCGTGCCACACCCCATAAAGTATATATTTTCTTGATCAGGACGACAAGACGATTGAGCCCTATCCGTCCGTCCTATGTATGAACGCGTCGATCTCAGAACTTATGAGAGCTAGAGACTTCCATTTTTTTTTTTTTTTTGTTAGGCTTGTTGTTGTACGACGTGCATATCGAGTTTGTTTCAGAAAATCGATAACTACTCGTGAATATTTGTTGTTTGCAAAAGTATGTTGCTATAATATTTTTGTCGAATTTTTTTGCATAATTCGTCTTTGATCGACAGTCTTAGTACCATTGGCATAGATTAAGTCGCATGACATGGTTCTATTTACGAGTTATATATATAGGCGATAATCAAAAACTATGTTCTGAAGGGTATCTGGGTATCGCGTAGTCGAGCACCACCGTCTTGAGTTTTCTTACTTGTATCTTTTTGCATATAGTATATATTTAAATAATTTCCTCAATTTGATTTTCTTTTTAAATATTTGTATATTTTACGTTTCTTACATCTCGAATATTCGAAAATGTATAATAATTTGAAGTCACAGTTGCTATGTTATGTGATATGTGGGGGAAACTGAGCACTCTGTGCGAGATGTTTCAGTTTATGTCAACTTGTTTTTACTCTTTGTATTGTTTATAAAATCAGATTGTGTAGCGTACATATATTTTATAAAAGTTCAATTTCGGCTTCTTAGTGGCAAAATTCTTAATGTGTTAACTTTTCGGCCGTACCGCGTCACGATCTAAACTTAATTTGCAAAAAAAATCCCTTTATTCTAATATACAATACATATATATATATATGTATATATATATGTGTATATATGTATATATATATAGTTAATTAAAACTAAAATTCGCAATAGACCAAATCAAAAATATATATTTTTTTTTTAAAATTCGTGTTCCCTTTCGACCATTGCAAGCTTCAAATACAAAAAACTAGGTAAGTGCCAAAAAAAGGACACAAAAAAAGTACCACAATTTGGTCAAGTGCCACAAATAACTGTTAAAAGGTTGTGCTGTTGAAATTTAGAAGAATAAACCCTTGGCCGTACTGCCATGCTGCATGACAGATTATCAGGCAGATAGATTGTCCGTCGGCGCCGCTGTCCACAGCCTTGTACCTTTGAGTGTTCTTAACAGTTATTGAAATTGCTGCAATTGAGTTCAGTGTGCTCGAAGCTATTTAATTGCTGCTGCTGCAGCACAGGATATAAGAGAAGCACAGAGTAAAAGATAGGTTTCCCTAAGAGTAGTAGCTTGGGTAATACCCTATGTACGGCAGTCATTGGCAGGCGCACATATGTGCTAGAATGAGCACATATTACATATACAATTTTAAATACATTTTCGCATGCATATTCAATTCCAAATATCATATTCAATCAGAATTTCCATAATGTCCCAGCTATGACAATTGTTATAAGCTATGATATTTGTATATAAAATTTTTCTTTTCATATATTCTTATTTCTATATTCAAAGTCATATTTCTATTTATGTTTATTGCTATATTTATAATTTTATTTCATATTTATAATATTCTATATTTATAATATATTCTTATTCATAATCAGTATTCAAAATCTTTTATGTAAATGTCACATTTTTAAAAGTTAAAAAATATCAAGGCCATAAAATTTTCTTGAGAATATTAAGAGCCGAGCCGAGCCAGCCACGTCTTTATTCAAGAAGCCCAATTAACGTCATATGATGTTTCTTCTGTAATAAATTCCAGTAGCTATCTCTCTCCCTCTCTTCATTGTGTGATTTGAATCATTAGTTTTTGATCTACACAAGCTCAAAATATAGAGTAAGAAATGGCAGCGCCTTTAGAACTCTAAGCTATATTGTTTGTTGAAAACGCACAGCTCATGGAGAATAAGAGAATTCGTCTTAAAAGGAAACTCTTATCAGAGTTTTTGTTGCTTGATTTCCTTTAGTATTAAATTTATTAGGCTTAATTCCAACGCTACACACTGAATGGAATTATTTTAGTTTTAGCTCTTGCAGTCTTTTGCTCATAAGATGGCTTTTTATTTTGAACGAATTGAGCTGCTGGCAAGACATATGGGATTACAAAATATATTGTAAACTTATTGGCTTTAGCTTCTCTTAAGTTCAAAGCGCCACAGATCATATACTTATATAGATACATATATTATAGTAATCCATATATAGTATTATATTATAGAAATGCTTCTTCTGCCTATAAAAAAAAATTCCACTTAAATATGCTTTGAATATAGGGTATTAAAACAACATCTACTATTACAGTAGAAGCAGCGGCAGCAGTAGCAGCAGCAGCAGCAGCAGCAGCAGCAGCAGCAGCAGCAGCAGCAGCAGCAGCAGCTAAGATTCGAGTCGACTTTTACCCGCAGGTGTTGTAATCTCGCAACGTGGCGTTTCTCCTGTCTGCCTATTGTGTGTCTGTGTCAATTTCTATTTGTATGTGTTTGTGTGTGTATGTGTCCTGCTGCTGCCGCTGGACCTGGGCCAAATGCAGCTCGAGTGCTAACTAATTTCGTCGCTGTCGTCTTCACGTGTCAGCAACATTTCTTCAATTGGTTTCGTTTGGCTTGTCCTGTCCTGTACTGTCCTGTGCTATCATGTGCTCAGCTCCGCTGCCGTGGCCGCTTGGCATGTCCTTTATGAGTTCTAACGTGTGCTCAACTCGACATATATGTGTGTCTGTGTACACTGCCGCAGTTGTTGACTCGTTTTGTGAAACTTGGGCCAAGCCAATTCCTTTGGCCCAGTCATCCAATCCTTGGCCGGTTTCTGCTCTTTATGCACTTGGCGCCGCCGCTCTGCTCCACTCTCGTAATGCTCATATGATCTGCCTTGGCTCGAAGCATCGCATTTTTATAGCACTTGCTGTTTACTTTTACCGCCGTGTACTGCATTTTCAGTTTCCAGTTGCTTGTTATTTCTCTAGCTGTATTTTGTTTTTCGTTTTCGTAAATATTTTCCTCGTTTGGCTCTCGGAGCCGATTGTGTCTCATTTGGATCGTAACATTAATGTTTATGACTTTCTTGCTCGAAATTGAGCGGTGCGATGTGGACTCTTAGATTACGAATGAACAGAAAATTCTTATAAATTATATTTATCGAAAAAATGTTGGACTTCCAGATACCCAGTAATTTTGACTGAAGTGAAACTTTTCAGTAAACATAATTTTTATAATTTCATAAGTTGAGCGCTTGAAAAGGTAGATTATTATTAAAGGCAGATTATTCAAATTTCATTTCCTCATCTTATCATATTTCAAAGTTCGATGCTCTTAATCTTAGATAATTATACCGAACTTTGTTTTCGTCTCCCTCGCATGCATATAAAGGGCGTCTCTAAATTTAGAATGGGTTCCATTTATAACTGGGTTGGTTATTAACTGGGGCTTTTGCCTCATTAGCGGCCATTCAAATTGTGTAAAGCCTTGGCAACAGAGCCAGTGCATTGCCTTTGACATGCGATGCCAGCGATAAACATAAAAACTTGCAACAGGGTCCGTGGCTGGGGACTATTTTTAGCGAGTTTGAGGCCACTGTAAAGCTGTCAACGGCGCCACGTAATTATTAACTAGCAGCCAAAGAGCCCACCCACAACATTAGATGCACAAACACACACACACACACACACACACACACAACTACACCCACTTTTCATTTACTTTCTATAATTTCTCTAGAAATTCCGATTGCACATGTGGGACTTTATATTGGCAGCGCTGGAAACCAATTAAAATGCTGCAATGCTTCTGATTATGCCAACAACGCTGGGCATGTGTGTGTGTGTGTCAAAGTGTATATATATATGTGTGTGTGTGTGTGTGTGTGTGAATAGATTGGTATGTGTCAACTAAGTGCAGTTAATTAGTGCGAAAATCACTTCAGTTGGCTGGGGACTTTGCGCTCAGATTTCTTTAGCTGTTTGTGTTTTTCCGCTGAAGCAGCTTTTTTCTCTCTCGCTCCCTTTCTCTCTTACTCTATATATATATTTAGTTTTTCTTTTGAAATTTTCACATTAATTGCTCTGCGCGCAGTCCAGCTCTGACTGCTGCAATCAGCCGGAAGAACAGCCAAGCCAAAAGCTTAGCTACTTGGGGGATTTGCTCTTGACTTGTCGCTTTTTTTTCACTCTTTTTCTCTTTTATTTTGGCCAACAATTCGAGTGCTTCGTAATGAATTTCTTAGCCAAACTGGGCTAATCTCTACACATATGCTCCACTTAAGAAAGGAAAATTCTTTATTTATTTATGGTAAATATTAAATTTTATTTCCTGTCGTTTTTACTTAATTTGTTGGGTTATCAAAAATGTATGTTGAATGAGTCTAATGCTTCTAAGACATTTATTAAATGATAAATTTGGACTTTGCATATTCAAGCAGCTTAAAAAGTTTATTGGACTGCCTTAAAGGTTTTAAAAATATTTAACAATTTAATTTGACATGTTTGATTTAATATACAAATATTTTTGGTTTTATTTTTGATTTTGTGCTGAGCCCAAAAAGAAAGTAGATTTGTATATTAATACTATTTAATAAAGATTCACAGAGAGAGAGAGAGAGAGAGAGAGAGATTCACAGAAGGAGCAATAGATAGGTACATAAGGAGAAAGGGAATAAATAATATGAGGGAGTCATAAATGGTAATATATATGAATAGATACATAAATAGCGATATGTATGGAGATAGAAATGGAAATATAGAGTGAAATATATTTTATTTATCTCTTTCTATCTCTGTGCCTTGCTCTATCTACATTTCTTACTCTAGTCTTATCTTTCTCTCTTTCTCTGTCTCTCTCTCTCTCATACACACACACACACTATTGTTAACTATGTCACCCGACCTTTCTATTACTCTCTCTCTCTCTCTCATTTTATTTTTAGCTCTCTCTTTATTGTTAACTGTCTCTCCCTTTGCTTTTCGCTGTCCCTCTATTTTTCGCTTTCTCTATTTCAGTTTTCTATCTATGTCTCCTTTTTTCTATTTCAATCACTATATTGATACATCGCCTTAGATTTATATAGAGCCATATTCTCGCTAAATGGTTTGTTGGGTCTGATTTTCTACTCGTAAATCTTTATTTATATTTCCAACTCAGTCATTTAATTATACAGACATTTGCATGTCCACACGCAAATAACGCTTACTTAGGCCATTATACTGGTCAGTGATTAAGATTAAGCTAGTGTCATAACTAATAACTCACTGAGTGCTACAACTTCATAAAATTCAACTAAGCCACACAAAAAGCAAACATACATATATATATATATATATATATACTTAAGCATACATGTATATATATATTTATATATCTGTGGACGTGTTATTTACTCTGTTGATTAAGTCAAAATACCGCGCGGAGATCAGCCAGGCGGGTCGTCCAGAGCCAGTAAGTCGAGCGAGGGCTTGCTGTAGCTCAAGAACGAGACACGGCAAGGGGCAAGTCGGCCGAAAAAAAAAACGACGTCGCCAGCCAAGCGACAATCTAAACCAAAAAAAAAAAAAAAAAACGAAGAAAAACAACAAAAAACAACTAAACTGTGGAGTCAGCGGGGAAAAAAACGGGAGCATACGCCATGCGGGGATTACATTAACGCAATTTCTGTAAGCCAAGGGCGGCGACCCCAGCGAGAGTTGGCAAATTAAACGCCCACTTAATCTCAGTTGGGTCAACTTGTGACACGAAACTCATTTGTGCTGCTGCCCAACACACACACACACACACACACAGTCACGCATACTAATGGAGTGGGCGCCAAGTTCATGGGCAAGCGTCAAGATCAAGGCACACATACTTCTCCAAATTGTCTGGCGAAGCACAGTCGCTTCCTAGTTCTCCACTCTATATTTCTCTCTCTGTTTCTGGGTCTCCCCTAAGTCTAGTCATTTTCAATTAATTTGGCAACGTGGGCAAAACTGTAGACCAGAAGAAGAAAAACAGTTTTCAGCACTTTTGTGTCAAAAGTTGTTTGTCGACGTTGTCGCGACATTTGCACTGAATTTCGGAGAAATCTCTTATCTCTCTCACTCCCTCCCTCTGGTTTTCTGTTCTGGAGTGCAGGAAATGCGTACTTCCTGTTTGTCATTGTAATGTGTGCGTGTACGTACGACTCCTTAGGGGCATGCAGCATCAGTCAGGCTTGCAGCATATTTGCCTGCTCGACTGCTTCGCCCAAAGACAATAAATGCACTTGGCCTCTCACTCTCTCATCGCTCACTCTCTCTTTCCATCTCTCCCCTCTCTTTATGCGCTTGGGTCAACCATAAACTTTTGCTTCCAACTGCCGCATAATTTTACATTTTGTCTCGTCCCAATGCCTGCTGCTTAGGGGCAATGAAAAAATAAAAAAATAATATATATAGAGGAATTCAGTATATCTGGGGGAGGGACCTTTAGGCTGGGGGCTGCTGTCTACTCAATGCACTGGGCCCCGTCCGTTGGTTTTGTTAAAAAGTTGCTACCATTTATCCGTTTTGTATGTGCGCTGCACTTCACATTCTCTCTGCCCATCCGCTCGCTTCTGTTTTTTTTTTTTTTTATTTTTTAAAGGCCTTGGGTACGAGGCTGTCTTC
The DNA here is from genome assembly GCA_035047625.1 of Drosophila mettleri. Classification (NCBI taxonomy): domain Eukaryota; kingdom Metazoa; phylum Arthropoda; class Insecta; order Diptera; family Drosophilidae; genus Drosophila; species Drosophila mettleri. The sequence continues at coordinate 6,927,862 of JAWNPI010000072.1, forward strand.
TGCAGCTATTTGTGGGGGGGCGCTGCTTGATGGCATTGGCATGGGGCAAGTGTCTGCTGTTTCTCTGTCTTGAGTTGCAGTGACAACAAAGCTGCATGAACTTCCTTTTGTCGCATTGTCGTTCATGTTTGTGGCACGTAGCCGATGTGGCAGTTGCTTTAACGGAATGCTGCCGGCAAGTCTATATAAAATGGAGTGCTAAAACCCGACTCGTCTAAATGTTTTTGTTTTATCGAAATTGTATTAGAAATTGCATTGGTCTTTGAATGCGCTGGCAACAGCAATCGAGGCCGGATATTTATAAAGCTATGAAAGCTCTTTAAATTAGAATTTGTTTTCTAGATCTCAGCTTTATCGATGTGATATAAGTCAGCTGCTTTTATAATATTACAACTTTCCAATATTATTTTATTTTATATTAAACAAAAGATTTCCTGAAATGAGGATTAACATGAGATCAGATTCCTAATTTAAAATTTCAAAAATTAGAGTGGCATAAATATTTTGATATTTTACAATACTTAGTCTTTAAAAATCTGCTACGGATTTAATACTTAATCTACGAGGTTATTATTGTTGAATAATTTATTCTTAGTAATAAAATACTATTTTTTTTGCGTAATTATGGGCAACGAATAATAAAAAAATATATATAATAATTTATATTTTATATTCAATATAAATATATAGAATAAATATAAATATAAATATTACAAATGGTATATAAAATATGTTACAAAAGTAAAATAATTATGTTAAGAAGATATAATTTTCTATTATAAATTTAAGTGAACAAATTTTAAAGAAACTTTTATTGATGAATGAATGAAACTTATAAAATTTTTCATATAAAGAATTTAATGTTTTGCAAATACAAAATGAATTAATGAATTTCTTAAATCTCTTAAGCTAATCCAAAATGCTTCCTTTGATCTGTGCTAAGCATGAGCAACATTCATGCCTAGTGTTTGCCGAGCTCTGCTCTGGATCTAAGTTTTGTCAATTGCTCGTCAAACACTTTGTGTGCACACATTGACAATATTTCATCATGAAATTCTGCATAATGAAATAGACGCGGCCGGAGTGAATGATGCGCCCTACAGAAAAACTAGTTACATTTTGTGTGCTGCAGTCTCTGAGGCTGCGGTTCATGCAGAGTGCATGCGATATAGACCTAACATGGTGGCCAAGGGCAACATATGAGCAGCAACTACAATAAGTAGAGAGACATCAATAGACAGAGCAACACATATTTGGACAACAACGAGAACAACAAGACACAGAAGCTGCTTGCGCGCAACCCCAGCGACCACAAAAGTAAAGTTCTTCGTGTTGCTGGTCGCGTAAACTTAATGGAGTTCGGTAAAAAGGATGCAGGACGCAGAGGCAGTGGGCAAAGGCTTTTGGCCACGGCAGTGCGTTACGTCTCCTAGACTTCAGTTGTTGTTGTTGTTGTTGTTGCCGCTGTTGCAACATGGATTTCCGCTCGCTGCTCTGGCATTGTACAACCCACTACTTTATGGCGCACCACATGTGCACTTTGTAATCTGTCGGCGTTATTGCATTGCGGGTCGGTCAGGAGGTGGCGACTGAGTGGGTTTTAGGTCGAAGAGGGTTGCTGCTGACGTTCCATAGTTTGATAGAAAGCACTGAGTACACTTCGCTGTGGTCGAGGCCTTTTCAAGCTCTGCGACTGCTTCCATGTGCGTGTGTGTGTGTGTGCGTCTGTCTGCGCTTGCTTGTTGCCCTGTCTGTGTGTCCGGCTGTCTGTCTGTTAAGAGTGGATTTCAAGTACTTTACTTAGAAGCTTCTACGACTTTATAATCAATTTGAAGCACTGTTTATGATACAGCCAATTGATTTTCATTTTTTTTTTTTATTGTTTTCTCGTTGCAGGTAAGTGCGCTCAGCTCAACTTTGTAACTGTTAAGCGTAAGTTCAGCAAGCGGCAGAAATTGTAGAGCGTCTAGGCGCATACTCTCTGCACGGCTAGAGATAAGAATAGAAATTTATAATATGCTGAGCTGCCTTAAGCCACGGTAAAGCATATTTGATGCATCCTTTGTCCTCTGCTATAATTGACAACAAATCTGTTGTTTGCAAGGACCTTCTTTGCGCAATTCATGTCAAGTTGTTTAGTTCAGTTGACACAGGGATAAGGGCTGGACGGCGGGGCTTGTTAAATTTGATTGAACTTCTTTTGGAGCATTTGAACGGGGTAGCTCATGATAGTGCTATGATTTTTAATCTGAAAACTTCTCATTAATATAAATTGGAATTTTTTTTATTTTTATTTATTTTTTATACATATTTTATTTTATTTTTTTTTGGGTACACATTTTCACATGTTTTTATTATATTTACTAAATTCAGCCTTCTGCAGAACAAAATACTAATTCCTTACTCTGATATATCTGAATTTAAATTTAAGCTTCCTATTTAGATGTGGGAAACCCCATGTGTATCTTAAGTCAAAATCATTTTAATATATATTTTTTTTTTAATATTAACTTGAAAGTCTCCTTGGCCTTCTGCAGATATAAATGGTATATTCTGTTTGGCTTTTTTCTACTTCTCTTTCTCCTTTACTCGATGTGAACTTTTCCAGTTTATTACCGGACCGCAAAGCCACAAATATTTAGCATCTTTGTCATGTGATCTATTGCCAGCGTCAAGCGTAGCGCCACCTACGCCGACTTGACTTAACAAGGCGTCTCATAATCGCATCAGGAATTTTCCTGTTAAGCAAAGAGGGAGACAGAGAGAGAGGGAAAAAAATGAAGATGAAGCAAAACCAAACATAAAAAATTTGCAACTTTTGGCGCGACGCGCCGAACTTGATGGCAACGGAGCGAGCAGCAAGTCCTGCGGAGTCCTTTGTGGACAATGCTAACACACAGCAACAGCTGCCGTCGCCTACCTGCGCTGTTGCTCTCTCTCTCTCTCTCTCTCTCTCTCTCTCTCCCTCCCTCTGCTCTCCGCTCCTCTCTGTGTTGCTAACAAACGCTTCGCACAATACACAAACAAGCAAAAGTTTGTAAACAAAAATTGTTGACGGGGTCTTGGCTGCGGGTGGTGCAGGTCGTCAGCGGTTGGGTGGCGTGGGTCTGGCGGGCAGCGCGGTTAGCTGGTTGAAGGTGGTTTAAGGCTCTCGAATGCAAAAACTTTTTACATCATGATGCTGTTGATATGCCTGTTTGTCGTAGACTACTGATGCTGTTGCTCTCGCATGCCGTTGCTATTGCTGTTGTTGTTGTTGTTGCGTATTTATTGTCCTTGTGGTGGCGACCACAGCGGCACGGGCCAACGTTAACCCGCTGTTGTTTGTTGTTGCCGGGGACACTGCCACTCCGTAGCATTTATTTTATTTTCTTTACTTTTTTTGTGTTCTTGCTTTTCGCGGTTAAAGTTGCTGGCATTTGTTAGACATGCTGCTCGCCACAGTCGAGAGGCGGCATGATATTGCACCAGTACATCAGTTCGAGTTTGGTTTTTTAGTTGGTTAGTTAGTTTGGTATTTGTGGTGCCCAAAGGAGCACCGCATGTGCATGGCAAGCCGATTAGGCTTAAGCTAATGACCTGCACAAGACTTAAAGTTCAACTGCCTGCCATGTCTGCCATAACTGAATTGTGTCTTCAAGTTATCGTTGCCTTAATTGCTTAGCTTAATTAGTCCATTGCTAACCACTCGTGTTCAATTTGCATTGTTTTGAAATTAACTAAATGTTGTTTACATTTTGTTTCGTCCTTTGTTTTTAGTTCTTTTTTTTTTACCCGTTTTCAATTAAGAAATTTGTGCCCCTTAACCGTTTCGCGGTACTGCGCCTGCGCGCTCTTTTAGGGATATTTTACTCTTAAGTAGAGTCCTTTCTTAAATGCGGCATAAATAAATAAATTTTAATGTTGTTTAGCAAACAAGAAATAGGTTATTCATCACAAATTTGGTAAAATATTTTATAATGATAAATTGAAATAATTAAAATTAAATATAGTCAAAATTTAGTTTTAATAAATTTTAATTTTTTAATATAATTTCATAGTTAGAAATATGTATATTAAATTAATATAAATTTTTTATATTATTTAATAATATTAAAAATATGTTTTCTCCTTTTGACTTCATCCAAAGCTAGCCTCTCTCTGTAGACTCTAAATAGACTTGCTGCGTTTGTCATTCATCTAGCCAGCTCCAGTCGGGGATCGTTGTCTAACAGGTTGCTGGCCAACGGCAACATGTGGACACACGACGAACCGTTTCGCATTTCGCCTGGCGAAGCCCAAGCGAATGTTGATTTGCTCTCGCAGCGAGACGAGCGCATAATTTCCATCGTTTTTAGTACACATTGCCGCCTGTAAACAGAGAGCAAAGTCCTGGCTCGCAGCACAAGGGCGATGAATTCAATTTGCCATTGGCGCTTGCCGAGCGTTTTTGGCACGATTTGTGCGTGGCTGAGTTTAGTACAAATCGTGCATTCAAACGGTGCGGATGCGCGTTATCCCTGTCGACTCGTTTTACTCGTGCGTACGCTAAACGTTCTTTGTGTGCATTAGCAGAAACAGCAGCAGCAGGCAAAACAATAAACATCATAAAATTGTTTGCAATTGCAAGGCAAATATAACTGAAACGCGTCACAGGACACGGCGTCCGTGTCGAGCGCATCTAAGCAAAGACTCAATAGCAGTCGAAAGCAAAAGAAAATATATAGAAGAGTCACAAAACTCTGGCCCGCCATAAAAAGTGTATGCCAAAAAGTGCTGCGGCACTTCAAAGTGCCCGGGCACAGGCCAGAGCAAGGACCAAAGTAATGACAGCCAGGCCAGGCAACAGCCGGTCGCCCGACTTTCCACTGCATCTCTCCTTCATATCTCAGCCGTTTACACAATACGCGTCGCCGACCAAATTAAATTCCAACGCAGCTCGCAATCTGCTTAATAAATAATTAAACGTAATTAAAGAGTTTTAAATTAAATAAAAAGAGAAGGAAAACAGACACACAATAAAGGTATTTTTATTGTTGTAAAATATGTGACGGCACCTATGTATGTATGCGAGGGTGAAGTATGTTTTGTATGTGTGTGTGTGCTTGAATTTGTAAGTGTTTTCTTTGATACAGTGAATATGGCTTAAGTGCTGCTGTCTGCCAAAATTTCAGTTCCTTCAGGCCTGAAATGAGATGTTCTTGAAACAGTTTTAGCAATTTTACATTATGAAACAACAGTATTTTTATTAACTTATTTTTAAGCAAAAATTGAATGCTTGAATTTATTGCCACACAGAATTTTCAATCAGCTGCTGGACATAGAATTAGACATTTATTTGGCGCAATCATTAAGTGAATAAGTTTATTAAGTTTTCAAAATAAATATTTTATGTTGTAATAAAATTAAAATATAATATTATATATTAAAATGTGTAGCCAACTTGCCAATAGCATTAGATTGCATTTATTGCCAGATTAAAATTTTTTAAAACTAAAATTTTCTTCACAAGATTTCAAGTCAAGAGTTGTATGCGTCTCTCTATTTAAGTACTCAAATTTGTTATGTGGTATTTAATTGAAGCTTTAGATTCTTCATTAAATAATATTTTTTCACATGCTAAAATTTATATATTCAAAATTAAATATATAATTATTTAAAGAGAAAATAAATAAATGGAGGTGCTTAGCATCTTAGCGGAATTCATTTGAATCATCAAATCCGACACCTAATTTAAAATATGTTGAGGACTTTGAAATTTGTTTTCCCCTATTATTCCTAATTTTTTTTTAATGTGAGCTCACTCTTTGCTATGAAAATATATAAAAATAAATAAATATATTTTCTTATAATAAATAGCATTATAAATTTAAATAAAATAACTATAAATTTGTAAATTATAAAATAAACAAAGAACTAAAATACAATAAATTGCTTAACACATCAAATTTTTAGTGAAAAATTAGCTTACATTGTGTTCAATGCCCATTTCAATAACTCTTAGTTAATGCGCACTGTAAGAGCTTGTTGTGCTTGCATTGCTATTGTTGTTGTTGTGTCACTTTTGTGAACGTGTTAAATGCGAACGAGTTTTTGTCTGTTGCCAATGGCTGGCTGGCTGCTCGCTCGCTCAGCTCTGTCTCTATGCCTTGGCTGTTAAGCTTTATCAATGGTAAACAACAACAATTACACATTTTTTATGTCTTGAGCATGTGTCTGGATGTTGTTGCTGTTGCAGTTGCTGTTTGCATACCGGAAATGCAAAACTTGAACAGAAGCAGCAGCATCATTGTACTCCCACTATTTACTTCGAGCTGTGTCTGTCTGCCTGTTTTTCACAGTAATATTCATTTCCGTTTCTGACTGCTGCTGCTGCTGCTGTCTCTTCTTATGCGCCTCAACAGCAACAAAAACAACAACAAAGCGCAGCTGAGCATAATAAATTTTTAATTTCATTTGCTTTTATTTATTGTTTTCTCCACATTTCCTGTTTGTTTTATTTTTACATATCTTTTTTGCCTCAATTATATTACAATTTCTTGCTTTTACTATACAATAATTTTTCTTCTACTGATACATTATGTTGTTGTTGCAGCAGAAATTTTCGAGTGTCTGAATTTTATCATAAATATTTAATTGATATTTAATATGCGTAAATAGTTTGAATTTCAACTTATAAAAGCTTGCTCATTCGGTTTTTGCTTTTGCCAAAATGCTTAAATGTTTCATGGCCGGCAGCTATGTAAAGTTTCTATCTCTCTCTCTCTCTCTCTCTCACTGTCTCTCTTTCGTTCCCTTAATTCAGCTTAACAATTGCTAACAATACAAATTTAATTGTTCCTTAACAATACAGCTCATCAAAGAAGTGTATGAAAATTTATAATATTTGCAATTTATTTTAATATTAAATCTTCACTGGAAAAAATATTAATGAATAATTTTTGTTTGCCTAATTTTTGTACGTTTTGCATTTAATTCGATTGCTTAAATAATTGATTTATAAATATTTATCAAATATAAATATATATGTATATGTATATTTGTGCAAGGCTTAAATGTGCAGCAACAATTTGCATAAGCATATTTAATGAACAGCAATAAAAACCATGGCAACATTTGCCACCAACTTAATAAAAATTTATCAAATTTTTGCCATAATAAAATTTAGCAATTTGCTCAAATATTTAACCGCAATTCAATTGCCAATTATATGTTCTGTGTGTATGTGTGTGGTGTTTGTGTGCCCGCAACTGTTTTCCATCTGGTTAAAGCATGGCAAAAATCGCGCACAAATCACGTGCAGCAGCGGTTAGCGGTAATAAACGCTAGCGCGTTTTTTCACGCATTTTGCTACTCCTCTTATATATATGTATATATAGATATTATTTTGCTTGCTTGTTGACACTTTGCTTTGACTGTGTGTGTTTGGGGAGCCAACAAAAGTTGCAAGTCTCTGCCGCAACGAGGTTTTAATTGAAAAACGTGCTGCGGATGCGAAATTTCTTGATTTGCGTTTCCTTTTTTTATTATTTTATTTTTTATTTTTTCGTACTTCCTCAATTTCTAGTTGATTCTGTTTTAATTAAATGCAATTTGCATTTACAGTCCATTCGGCTGTTGTGCAGTTCTCAAAATGATTTCCTTGAACTTGTCAGCTTTTTGATTTATGGCATTTAATTAAATGCTACTGCCACTCGCCGTCTCTCTCTCTCTGCCGACAGGCATGCCGGCCCGCCTGTCTGTCTGTCTATTATTTATCTATTTTGTGCACGTGTCCAAAAAGTTGTAGCCCTCCCCCGTCCATATACAGTCCCATTAAGCCGAAAAACAAACTCTTGAGTGTAGCGTAGCTGCTGGGTGCTCACATCGCCTAGTGCTCTGTCTGGTTTTTTCTTTTTTGTGCTGGGCAGCCATATAATTATGCAATTACGTAACCATTTAAATAGACATCACACGAATTTCACAAAGTGAAATGAAATACGCTAGATACGCCCACCACGCCTGCCATTCAACAGCCTTTGACGTGACTGTGGAGCTGTCTGCGGTTTCCCAAGTGCCCAGACAGTGCCAGACTCCCGTTTATTGTTGCTGTTGTTGCTAGGCTATTCATGCGCTATGCGTAGTAACTAATTTGTGTTAGTGGGTTTAACGAGCTGGTTGCCTTAGCAGAGTGGCAACAGACCAAACCAAAACATAGCATGCCATGAACCATAATTAGAAGCCATAAAAACGTTCTGAATGCTGCCAAATCTCTTGCGCTCTGATTTCGCTCAAAATAAAATTTTTACTCTTGGGGGTTGCTTGCTTAAGTATCTGTGGAGTGAGTTATTTCTATTTCTATTGTAGGTATGAATAAGAGCAGAGAGTAGTGTTAAGCCTCTTATTATATATTCGTTGGGGGTAAGCTTTTAATGAGCCAGCCCAGCAAGCCTTAAAAAGACCGCATACTTGAAGACCGATAAAAGCCTGAAATCATAGCTGATCTAAGCTTATTGGCTATATATTATCTAGGCTTTAGTAAGGCTTTATACCTGTATGTATTTCTTGAAAACAAAAAAAAAAAAATAAGTATTAGTAGGAATAAAACTTAATTTGCCTCAATTTTCTCTAGACTAAAATCAATCATATTAATATAATACATAATTATATTGATAATATTATGTTTTAGAATTTTTATTGAATAGTAAAAATAAAATAATAAAAGTAAAAAAAGAATAAAAATTATATGAAAATCTAATAATAAAAATAAAATAATGAAAAAATAATAATAATCAAAATAAAACAATAAAATCAAAAAATAATACAATTAAAATTATAATAAAAATAAAATAATTTAAATATAATGATAAAAATAAAATAATAATTGAAATGATATATAAACCGAAAATAAAATAATAAGAAATGAAATAATAATTTAGACTCTGATAACTGCAAATTATGTGAAATACTTATCTATGTTTAAAAGATAAAAAATTGTTTGCTCTACACCAAATTATATTGAATTGCTCACAACTCCTAAAAACTATTTTTTGCTTAATTTTTTTTTTAGTCATAGATATTTGTTTTCACTGGAATGATGTGACAAGGAAAATTAAGATATTCAACTGCACCATATCTATATAAATCTATCTATATAACATTTTTATTTATTTCATATCAAATATTTACCAAATATCATTGCCATTCTCTTATTCTCCTTCACCTCGTTATCACAGAATTGAAATCACAGCGAAACTGGTAAAGAGAACACAGTTGCAGCTCGCTTTGCTCTAGGCAGCTCTCTATTATCTATCATTCATTTCGTCATTTGGCTGACGCAATGCGCTCGCTGTCCATTTATCTGTCTATTTGTCCCCATTGGTAGTAGTAGAATTGCTGTAGTGTGGCTTGGCGCTGGTCTTGAGTATCTGTTTAGTAGTGCGCTTAACTTAACTTCCGTTTCCGCTTTGAACAGCTTCCGTTGAGCGTTATTATCTGACTAACTAGTGGCACTCGTGCGCGTAGCGTTCTTTATGCACCGGCCCCGTTCGCCCGCCAGTTGGCGACCAGCTTGTATCTCGTAGTTTGTATCTGAAACTTCTTTTATTTTTTTGCATCTCAGCGATGAGTGGCTGCTGCCATTGTGGCTATGACTACGGTCTGCTCTAACGATGGGCGCTTCAGTTTTTCAAAAAATTTAATTACAAACTCTCTGAGGCATTATTAGAGAGATAACAGGATAATAACGATGGCAAGGACGCCAAGCCAACGGCAGGAGCAGCGGCTGTGCTCCAGTTCAAGCGTTGCCCTGCTCCTTTCTTCTTTGCTTACGTTCTGTGTAGGCTGCTGGCTGTGGGCCATTTTGCGCCGTATGCAAATTTGTGTTTCCTACTGTGTGTTTTCTTTACTTTCCTTTCTTTTTCTTTTTTTTTTGTATTTGTATTTTGCTGCCCGCCCAGACGTCGCTTGACTGTCGTCTGTCTGCCTTTCAATTAGTTTTCGAGACTAGACGCTGTGGCACGTGCCGTCGCACTTTTCATCTGCATTTATCGAACGCTGAAAAGTAGGCTATAGTTTATTTTTTATGCCCGCTTTTCAACTTTAATTGAGCGCACTTACAGATTTTAATATTTTTATTACGTTTATTTGCGTACAGTGGCATTAATTATGTTTGAAAAATAAAAATATGCCACTGGCCATCAAGTATGCATTTAATTACCAATCATATTTCAATTAATTGGTTATAAAAAAACGATTAAATAACACATATACACAACATATAAGTATGTGCATGTGTATATTTAACCATTTATAGATCTGTATTGTTATTATTATTTCACGCTCGCTTGCTGAATAATATTACTTGAAAATTTATAGTTTTAATTACTGTTAGCACGGATGCAAAGCCAGTTGGAAAAAATGTTAACAATCCTCCGACCAAACAAACCGAGCGAGCACCGCTCACAAGGATATTAAGTATACGTATATAAACCTTAATCCATTGGCAACAATTAAAAGCTTTATTTGGTCGGTTGGCCAGTCAGTCGCTCGGTTGAACTGGTTAAAAACGCGATAAAACCAATCCATTTTTTTTTTTTTTTTGGTCGTTAAGAATTTTATATAATAGATACCCTATATTGAACTATGCTATGCATTAGAGTTTATATTATAGTAAGGACTATTATAAAGTAATTTTTTCTCAAAATTCCTAAGCAAAAAGCTAAGATTAGTATATTTAAGAAATTTGAAAAAAAAAATTCAAGATAATTTTTAAATTAATTTTCAATTAATTTTGTTATTAAAAAAGCTAATGCTAGTAAATTTAAGAAATTTTTAATCGACTTGCTATATATTTGAATTGAACCTCGTCTATATATAGGTGTATTTACAAATATTAAATTTTAACAGACAATCAAGTTATATAATATAAATATTATAAATATTAAACAGAACCAGAAAAGTTGTTATTGTTAAATTGATTTAAATATTTTAATTAAATACTTTTTCTTTTTTTTTTATACATTTTTATAAAATTATTTCATATAATTTATAGTCTTAATTTCAAAACTTTTTTGAAAAACTTTTTTTAATGTTGAATTGATTTAAATATTTTTGAATTGCAAAATATTTGTTATACATTTTTTGAAAATTATTTCATATCATTTTTAGTCTTAATTTCAAATTTAATTGAACACTGAAATTAGCTAAATTAGAAATAATATTTATAAATATAATATAATTCAATTTTATATTACATTCCAAAAAGTTCAAAGAGCTGCATAATAAATATGAGAGGTATATCACACTCTAGCATTCTTACGGCCTGCATTGCATTTGTTTTTTATTACTCGATTGCTTTGCATTGTTTACTAATTGCCATTTATTTGTATTTCGCTTTTTGCACAAGTTTTCCATAAAAATTAATTCGCTTGTTTTAATTTTCATTTGTTTGCATAACAATTGAAGCATTCAATGTGGCACAAATAAAAGTGAAAGTGAGCGTATGCAAAACCGAATTATGTGTGCAGCTCAAATGCTTATTTATAGTTTATTAATAAATGGAAAAGAACAAAAAAAAAAAAAAGCAAATATAATAATTATAAAGAAAGCTTAAGCTCAATGGCAACAAGGTTTTTGTAATGAAAATAATATGGAATTCATATTGAATGGAAAGAGATTTAATTGTAGCAGCTCTTATATTTGTTTTTCATATATATAATCTTGTAATTAATTTCATTTATATTTCTCATGTAAAGAATATTTGCCTGGCTCTACAGCACACTAGTCATATTTTTTTTTTTTTTTTTGTTTTTGTATTCAGATCTTCATCTAATTTAATGATGTCTGGCTCGTCCTTCTAAGCAGCCAATTAGCGTACAGCTTTGTTAGAATTTCACATGTCTTTATTAAATGTTGCAATGTCTGCGCAGATGTTGTTGCCTGCTGCCTGTTGTCGGCTGCTTGCTTTTGTTGGTGTCGCATATATCGAGTATGTTCTGACACTTGTTGTCCTTGCTGTCATTTGCAGCGTGCGTGTGCGTGTGTGTCTCGGTAATTTAATAAATTTAATGAACATATGCCACCGGCAGCCAACACATGCCCAAGGCGTGGCAAATAGACTTCAATGCGTTGAATGTCAGAGCTTAGAGCAGGAGAGATATATCTACAGCATTGCAGTACTTCCAGCCATTTTTCAATGCCTTTTTGCTGTCTTAAAGACTAAAGTATAGAGGGCACTGCTTGTAGAGGCAAGCAGCGCCCCAAAGGCAGATAGGAAGCCCGGAAAGCTGTTAGCCAAGTAGGGTGGGGGACGCAGATTATGTAGCATGTGCTCTGACTTATGATTGATGCCTTTTGTTATTGTTGTGTGCGTTTTTTTTTTTTTTTTTTTTTTTTTTTTTTTTTTTTTTTTTATATACATATACTTATACTTTTTTTTCTGCTGCAAACATATCTCTTATGGCTGGCAGTTGTTTTGCTTTATATTTTGCCTGCTGCTTTATTAGATATAATATTTTTAGTGGCCTTTGTTGCACAGTGCGCTGTGTTATTTGATGCTCCAAAGCAGCAGACATGTGTTTACTTTTGTTTACCCAGGCTTTTCAGAACTGAAAAGGAATAAAGTATATATATATATACATATATATATATATATGTATTCTAGTCTTACATATGTATATATATTTATATATATACATACATTTTATATGGCCTGTTTGTATTTATAACAAAGGCGGCACTCAAATGACTCTGTCTTTCTTTTCTATGTGTGTGGGTTTGTGTGTATTTTTTCTCGTAGCTCTAAATTATGACCCGCATGGGTTGTGCTCAAACGAAATGTGCCTCGCATTTTTCTTAACATTAAAGCGACAATATTTTCATGGAAATTGCTAATTTTATGAGGCGTTTTCCCTTGCTTTTTCTCTTTTCTCTTCTTTTTTTTGAAGCTGGCAAATTGTTTCTTTATATTTATGTGGCTGGTTTAATTGACGTTTAAAGAATGGGCGAAGGCGTAGCGCAATAAAGATAATGAATATTTGTGATATTTAGTAGATGCAAAATTACGTTGGTTTTATTTGCGGCTTCATTTAAGAGATTTTAAGTATAAAGCAGGTTAAGCAGCTGCATTTACGATTTTTTAGGGAATTATAAAACCTAATTTTAATTATATTTTTATAATATATTAAACATTATTAAATATTACCAAAATTGACAAATTGTTAGTTATTTTAAAACCGACAAAAAATCTTTTTCTCTAGTTACATAAATAAATGAATATTTCGTTTGGTCTTTTTTTCAGCATTCTTCCGCTAGGTTTTTTCCGCTTTTCGCTAACAGTTTTAGTTGTGTGCTTCGTTTTGCTGCCCATATACCTAAAACGTATAGCCGTCTAAAACCGGCTTTTAAAAAAACAAAGCCGCGCACCAGCCAGAAGAAAAGTGGCTGTAGTGGGCTTGGGTGGCGCCGCTGAAAAGTGAATAAAAACGCCTGGCGCTGTGGTCGAAGCGCGGCGAACTTAAATTTTCACCTGACCAAGCTGGTCAACGGTTGTCGTTGATTCCCCGTTACAATTGTGGCAAATGTTGTGCAGCATTGTTTTACCTACGAAAGCTGTTATTGTTGCTACTGCTCGCTCGCTGGCTAGCGGCTGGCTTTGGTCGACTGCGTTTTTGTAGCTGCTGACGATGATGAACGTAGCAGCAATAGCATACAACCACAAAAGGCAGTCCAGCCAGCCAGCCAGCCAGCTAGCCAGCTAGCCAGCTTCATGTGTGCGGCACAGTTCAGACCAGTCAGCGTCGTAGCTCAATGAAGCATGGCTACATTATTTTTGCTGACCCACAGGTTATGCATTCATGTAGCATACTTTGCAGCGTGCACTCACCACTAGCTGCGCGAAGCTTAAAGTCGCGGCAGCTGCAACAAAAATACCCATTTAAAACGGGGTTTATTGACAGACAACTTTGCCTTAAATTGCTGCGTTAACAATTTTATTTTTTTTTTTTGTGCATGAACAACAACAACGACATATATTTTTTGTACTGTTATTTATTTTGCTCAGATGCTGCACAATTTGTTGACTTCGCTTCTTTTTTGTGTCCAGTAAAGTATGTACAGTGAACGCTTTTGTTATAAGCTGACTTGGGTCAAGTTATTTAATATATTAAGTTAATCTTTTCTTTTATATGTAATAAATTAAATTTTATTGTATTTTTTCTTCAATAAGATTTTTAATAAAAATGTACTTTGATTATATCTGTTAGGCCATTTTCAAAGCATTTATGCTGCCAGCTTATGTCTTTTAAATCTTCACCCACTTCTCTCTGTTTTTACTGTTCATCTTCCCGCTATCAACAATCCACGTGTGTTCATTTAAGCGAACTTTCACTGTACACAAATTTTAAATACATATTTTTTACCCAAGTTTTCTGCGGTTCAACTCTTTTCTTTTTTTTTTGTTGTGGCGCGTCAGCTGCCATTGGCATATATACCATATATTTGGTTTACAACGTGCGTGTGTGTCTGTACGTGTATTTGTGTTTGTGTTGTGCAAGTTGAAACGAGAGCTAATTTGTTTACTGCAACAGCAGCTGCTTTTGTCGCCATTTGTATGCCAATGCCAATTGACATCCGCATTTTACCTTATAAATTTCTTGTACAAATTGTGAACCACAATTTATACATATATATATATATATATATATATATATACGAAATTCTACTCAGCCTGCATAAATTAACATTGTTTTAATTAAATTTTCAAGCTTTAGACAGGCTAGAAACAAACGTAGCCAAAATTAAATTTTAAATCGTTGATTCGTCTTCGCAATTCCTTAGTAATTAAACTCCCATAAAAGTCGGTGTTTTTTTTTGGCTTTGGGAAATTCTTTTTTGGCTTCTAAGAAACTTAATTAATTTCTAAAATAAGATTTAAAATTAAATATTTTCTCTCAAATTCCTGGCCTAACATAATTGTTAATAGAATTTGCTTATTAATTATTTAGACATGAATCAAGTAATTTTTTGATACACATAAATTCTCAGCCACTGCTTCACCTTACATTTAATAAAATTGTCTGCAAGCAAAGCCTGACAACTTAGCCTAATTATATCAAAAGGCGGCGTATTATGTCCGCAAATCGGCCGAAAGTTGGCAATATTTGTTATGGCTTGGCGTGACCTGGTTCGAGGCCTGTTTTAACTTGGTTTTCATGGCAAATATTGCATGGCGAAACGTGAGGACTTTCGGTGTGTTGCCTGTGCAAAGGAGCCTGATGGTTCGTCCTTGTGCTTCTTGTTGTTGTTTTCGTTGTTGTTATCTCTGTCGGCTGTGTCATAAATCTCACGATTCCTGCATGAAATTCAGCTGCGCCTGGCTTTATGGCCGCCGGTGTGGGTGTTTGTGTGTGTGTGTGTGTGTCTGCTGTCTTCTACTTTTATATAAATTTCAACGTGAAATGTCTTAATAAAGTCCTCAGAATCTGTGCGGCTGGCGCCAGTATCGCTCTACGGCTGTGTGTGCTTACATCTTTATGTCAAGGACATTTTTATGCCTGCCACAGCCGTTGTTATTGTTCTCATTTGTCTGTCGCTGCAGTTGCGAGATTTTACTTAATGATCGCCCGGATATGACTCATTTAATAAATAAGCAAATGCTGAGAAATTAAATGTGCGCAGTTGTATGTGCGTGCAAAAAAGTATTAACCAGTCACAGAGAAATAAAGTTCTTGTGGCGGGCGAAATTATGCGTGGAATGAATCAAAAATGAGTATTAAATGTTGGATTTAAATAAGATAATGAAAAATGCTCTCATTATAGGCTTAGCTTTAAATTGTAGTAAATATATATATATATATATTTTTTTACAAATAAATTTGTATATAAAAAATTTTAACTCAATACCTGCATTTGGTAATTCCTTCAACTATAACATAAGCTAAATTTAATTACTTTAACTTGAACTGTGAACTGCAGGCCAGTTGAGTATGTTTTAAAATCAATAACGGGAACAGACAACAAAAACTTATACCAGCAGCACCCATGCAGCCACGCACACAACCGGCATGTGTGATCTTTCATGGATGCGCACAAAAGTATGCAACGTAAATTTATGCAAACCAAAACAAGACCGACAACCAAACAAACAAACGTTCGCCACTTCCGCCAAAAACTGGCAAACACAACGAAAAAATGCGAAATCATTTTAAAACATTAATTAAATGCACTAGCCGAAAGCTGCATTAAACATAAATCAATGAGAGCGTCGCAGAGACAATCAGATTAAATGTGCCATTGGTTGAGGGGGAGGCAGCAGAGCAAGAAGCAGTCAAACAATGGCTGTCAAATGCACTCAACGCCAGACGTGGGCAATTTTTAAATAAATACAAATTTAGACGAAATTAATAAATGATATAAAATGCGGCTGGGTGAAACACAACAATTTTCTAACAATTATAGGCATATTAAACTATTACGGGGAGCGTGCCTAAATATTAATGTGTGTGTGTGTGTGACTCATGAATAAATGCAAAAAATCTGGCGCAACTTTTTTATGTAGACAAAAGTAAATAAAATAGACGAGGCGTAAATTTGCATATCAAAGCAGCTAATAGAGAGTAAAACAAATGAGGGAGAGAGATAGAGAGAGAGAGAGCGTAAGGAAAAGAGAAAGCAAAACAAACGTGCAATCTGCGTGTGTTTTGGATTGTAATGTGAATGCGTGTGTGTGTATGTGTCTGTTGTTCTGTGTCATAAATGTGTTATTTATGAGGCATATTAACAAGCGACAAACGATGGCACAACACACAACAAGCGACAATGACAACAACACGAGCAGTTCATATGTATATAACAATTCGAACTACATAACTCATATAGGCTCTGTAGCATATTTATTATATTTAATAATTGATGCGCCTCAAACAGACTGTAAATATGTGCGCTGCACTAAAGTACATCATTTTCATAGCGAAAACATTTTAAAGCTAGCAGTCGATTATATCTTGTGTTAACTCTTTAAACTTCTTTAAGTTGAGCTGTCAAATTAATTGTTCAAAAATATAAAATTTATTGTTGAATAAAATTTACACTTAATTGGCTGTAAAGCATGCTGAATTTAAAGCGATAGATATGCATAATTTGTATTGATAAATTTACATTGAAAATTGTACTCAAAATAATGCAAATTTAAGGTTTTTATCTAATATATAAAGATTAAATTAAATTATGTAAGTTATAAATTATTATAAAAATTACAATGTAAGAAGGAAGCGCCTATTTTTAATTCATCTCAAATTAAAACTCGATTTATTTTTTCAAACTTGAATATACAAATTTCTGAAAATTGCATATTTTTAATAAATGATGAATGCACAGAATTTTTATTATTAATGATTTTATTTTGCTGCTTCTGCCTCTATAAATTTTATTTGATATGCCCAACTTTCTCTTTAGCATTTGTACATTTATCACATTGTGTTTAGTTGCAAACACATACATCTCATTGGCATTATTATGCATTAAATCTTAGCTTAATTAACAATTAGTTACAATAGTAATACCCAATGCGCAATAAGCTAAATTCCTGCACTTGTGTGCGGTCATGAAGTGTCTGTCATATATATTAAATAAGCATAGATTAATTGGAATAGCAACTGGCTTTTAAGAGATCCATGCCAGAATACTTTTTTGTAATGAGTCTTTCTGGTTACTTCTGCTTCAAACTTCATAGTTTATTTAAGTCGCTTTTCTTAATTCTATATTTATCTATAAAAACCTATCACTAAAATTTACAATTCCTTCTATTACATTCTTTAGGTTTATACGTAAAATCAATATTTATTAAATTCATTACATATCCACTCCATTTGAACATGGAATCATTTATAAATTTAATAAAAAAAAAAAAAATTCAGTTTAATTTCACAAAAATGTTGGTCTTGGCAAGCTTCAGCCCTTTTATATAAACGAATATTTAAAGAATAAAGCTTTGCGACCGTTCGTCCATTTTATATTTTTATCTATGTTCGCTTTTGTCTGCAATGCCGGTGGTCCTGTCCTTCGCATTCAATTTATCTCAATGAACGACTAAATTCAATGCACAAAACACACATTCCATGAAATCTAGAATTAAATCCAATTCGCAAAGAAAGACAAATCTCGACATTTTCACTGACTTAATTCAATTTAACAGTTTACAAAGCAAAGAAAAGCAAAAAAAATAGCAATGTATAAAAAGGTTAAACAAACAAAAGAAAATGTCCGATAATATTTCTAGACCAGAGACGAGTCCAAAAACAAGGGACGTTCACTGTCCAAAGTCAAACACCTGCAGATGGTTAAAAACAAAACCGAAAAAAAAAATGAAAGAATGAAAGGGGTGTCCTTTGAGTGGGCGTAGTTCGTAGTCGATAAGCGTGCGATGTCAAAAAAAGGAGAACAACTGCGAAAAGATACCGAATAATACTTTGCTTTAAAATAAAAGGGTTTTCAAGCAACAATTTTTATATTGTGACCCTTTTTTTTTTTTTTTTTTTTTTTTTGGATTTTGTCTATTGCATGCACACGAATTAATATGGAGTCCAAAATGTATAAATAGACCAGCGACGGGTCGCAACTTATCTATACGTCTGTATCTGTAACTGTATTTGCATTTGTGTCGGTGTGAGTGTGTGTGTGTGTCGTATCACTCTCACTCGCCACACACAGGCCAACAAACATGTCAACAGCTTTGTGCGGCAGTTTCATGTTTGCTCTGCTCCCATATCTTTTATGCCACATGATATTTTTTTCATTTTTGTTTTTGCGGCTTTGGTTTGTTGTTGTCTATTTTATGCGGCTCAGGCACACACACACACACACACGCGTACATATTTATTTGCCCGAAAAACCCTATGTCGCTTTTATCAGCACACGTTGCATTTCGTCCTCTTCGTGGGTTGGCGCGGGCGTTGTAAAAATTCTCTGAATGCAGCCAAGCGAAACACAGGCTGAAATTATTTTGTTTTTAATTTTTATTATTTTTTCTGTACATTTTATGGCAAATCTATGACGGGCTTATCAGCGTGCCGCATACTAGCGCTCTATTTGTTGTGCATGTACTTCAGTTTGGCTGAAATATATTTACGGTTATTGACTACTGCAGTTCTTCATTGCCTTTGCCGTGCAGCTGCATAAGTTATTATTTTTAGAGTGGGCCATTTTATTTCTTAATATTAACAAATGTATGCAACAGCACAAAAAAGGTTTTTCTTATAGCTAAACAAATCTGAAATATTTTTATACACTTAAAATAATATTTAATTTTAAGCCTGATCATTTTTTAGACAAATATGCAAGGAATAAATGACTCAGAAACACATAAATTAAATTAAAAAAAAACTTAAAAATATGTATAGATATGAAAATATATAAATATAAAATCAAATAAGTAAAAAATTTAAAATTAAAAAATTTACAAATAAAATTAAAAAATTTACAAAAATAATAAATAAATACAAAAATTAAATTTTTATATGAATATGAATATGAAATGAATGAAAATTTATTGAAAGAAAGTTAAAATTATATTAAAAGGCATAACCCTAGGGATAGTACTTGTGCTTAATATAAACATTTTATAGGAATAATATATTTCTTATTACTTCTCCAAAACTTAAACGCGATATTCTTGTTGTCAAACTTTGTTGTTGAGCTGTCTGTCGTCAACGGTTTTAAATAGATCTCAACACCAAATAGCTAACGAACTGCATGACAATGTCAAATTTCGGTAGCAGTAAACGATAAATTTTCAGAAAATTGACAACATCAAATTGATGGACGCAACAAATGAGTGACAAGGACAGACGCACGGAAAGCCAACGACAAAAACTGCGACCCATTGCCAGATAACATTAAAAAACGCACATCAAACGCAGAGCACTGCGCACGGCAAACGCATCACGTGTCAGTACAGATTATGATGCGATATATACACATATATATACATATATCTATAGATATATATATATATATAAAATACAACAGAAATACGTAACGAGAAATTGGACATCGTTGGGCGTCACACAATTTGACTGACAAGTCAACACAGCAGCACAGAGCAGAGCATAAAAAATATATATATCAATGAGTGCAGAAAATGTAAAAAGCAAACAGAGATAGATTCAGTTTGCGGGGGGCGGCTGGGGGTTAACAGCAGTGAAACGCTTCACTCTATATGCATTTTTTATCAGCGGCCACAACAAACACGGTTCAAAAACAAATGAATGACAATTGACAATTGCATATTGTCAAAAGTTTATTGCATTTATCAGCGTTTGAGGAGTAATATTTGTTTGCTCTTGCCCTTGCTGTGCACTCGCTCGGAAGGCGAAACGTTTTGCGCATTATTTGAACGTGAACTTTAATACTGTGTAATTAGCAAGGCAGTCGAGAAGAGTTGAGTGTGAGAGAGAGATAGGGTTATATGAGCCAGACAGACACAAATGCTGCAGTTGTTTGCGGTAGACGGTCTCTCCTCGAATTGCACTCTCACTACAATCTAATGCAGTTGGCCAACAATCCATGCAAATCACAATGGGCCAATTAATGTGTCGCAAGTTGTGTATGTGTGTGTGTGTGTGTCTAGCCATATAGAATTTGTGATGCCATTTTGTTGCCTTTCACACGACGCTGGCTGATTTGATATTTAAAGCTGTCTGCTCTGTCTAGTACAATGAATGTAGAAAGTTTAGCAAAATCAGTTCATTTTGAGATATTGCTGCATAAGTTAGTATACAGAGGTTTCTGGTTAGCTTCAATTTCATTAGGCTACATTAGCAATATAAATTTGTACATTACATAAATGAAGACTTTCATATATGTATTGTATTTTTTAACAAGTTTCAACTCTTCCATGTCAATCTGACATGCAAGGCTTAAAATATCTTGTACTACTTCCAAGTATATCTCTCTTCTTTCTAATGAACATAACTCTCTCTGTCTCTCTAAGCCACCTACATTCTCAGATTATTATCACAAAAAACAAAAAGTAATTCTAGCTCAGCCACTCTAAGCGCTGGCAGTAATAGCTTAACTTCCTGCCTCACCTTATGTCCCCCAGCTGCTTACGACGTGTCCGAACCAATTAACACATTGTCCACTGTTTTTAATGCCAGACTGTCAAAAAGTCGACATGAAATGCCAGAAACACTTAAACAATTCGGCAGACTGAAACTAAAAACGAAACTTGCGTGCCAAATACTCGCAAAGTCAACTTTTTAATGCCCAACTGACTTGGGCTTTTATTGGCCCACCTGTAAAGAGGAGCAGCATAAATGGTTTGGCCGGAGCAGTGGGAGTCAAATTTATGTGGCCCATGCACGCAGCACGCGGCACATTTCTCATTTAACTGCCTTGGCCATTTGCTAATTAATACCAAATTCCATTTAACAACTAAATTTTTATCCCCCGCCTTCGACGCACACTTCACCAAGAACAAATCAATTTCGTTTTCGTTACTTCGACTTTTCGTTCAATTCCTTCTTTTTTTTTTGGCTTGACTTGTGCTATGAGATTTGTGCGCTTTTACGACTTTTGGCATGTCCAAACTTGCCCTCAGATATTCAGCATTGCGTGTTTGGGGTTGCCTTGCTCTGATAGGTCAGCTTTGGGCTTGAGGCATTGGCTATGTCAGCATCGTTTGGTAGCGATCCACACGCAAAAATTTTTGTGCGTAATAAAATTAATGGCGTCCGTTGATGTTTTATTAATTTATACAATGAGCGCTCACTCGAAGCCTTGGAAATAAAATATATTGCGTATACGACGCGTGCTTTGCATTATTAAGCAATTAAATACTAATTAAAGCGTTACATGAGCCAATTTTCTAATTTTTGCTTGATTTTGTTTATATATGTTTAATGTGTGTTAATGAGCTGGTCTTTTTTCTGGGGGGGTAAATCATATGGAAAGAAAATCAGAGTCAGCTTGTTGAATGATTTAGACGCTTAAGTATTGTTAAACTAATTGATGTTGATCTGAGGCAGTTTTTTCGTAAGAAGTTTGTATAGACGGCATGGTTGGTGTAGTTCGAATCATAATAGGTTATATTAAGTTGGAACATAATATGAAGTTGTTCCTTTTTAAAAAAAAAAAAAAAATTCAAAACTTAAAAAAATTTTCGATTTTTGTCTAATAATATTTTTTATTAAAATAAAATACTTTTCATTATATGATTTTAATTTTTATTTATATGTCTTCAATGTTATCACATATTTTTTATTAAAATCTAGTCTGTTTAGTTTTTATTATTAATATCAAATAGGGTTGTTTTCTTTTACAATATTCAATATTTTTAGTAAAATAAATTAATATTTTGTAAAATCAAAAATAATATTTGATTTTCCATTTAAACTTTTCAAAGTACTTTCCCTTTGAATAATCATGCATTTCTTTGACCCAACTGTATGTCAATGACGTATATTCTCTTTTCATCCCAAACTTTCTTTTATAACACTTTAAATTACTTTCTCTTATGCAAGTTCACTTCATCCCTTTGACCTGACGGCCAGCATTTCATTCAGATATCTTTCATATGTGGAGCATAGTCCATTTCATTTAACGACTCAATTGAGATTTGTACAGAAAGATCCGTGTGTTGTCCAGTTGTTTCATTGACTGACAATCTGCAGCTGCACAGCTCGCACTCTTTTCACCATATAGACGTATATTTCAAGCCATCAGCATTGCCGTATTTGAAGCAGGTAGATAACAGCAAATAAAAGTATATAAATTATTGCGCTGTCTGTGCAAAGCAATCGCAAATGTCACTTTCCTGGCTGCCGGCCGCCCTCACAGCTTTTCCATTTGGTTATCAGGCTTTGTGATGGGAAAAGGGAGTAGAAAAAAAAAAAACACTGCATATAAATTGTGAAATATCATTTCGATGCTAGCCTACCTCAGTCAATGTGCATCGCTAGGGGAATGTTTTGGGAATTACATTTCGCATTTATTGTGTGAATGCATGGTGTTTGGTATTCATGCAGGTTGTGTGAGTTACTGTATGTATATATATATATATATATATATATATATATAATGTATACCCTGTACTTTTCGAGATATATGAGGTTGTCGTTTTGATAGTGAAGGATCTTTTAATTTAATTTAAATAAAATAAGTTTAAAAATATTTCTATAAAGATATATAAAAATTTATGTATTTAAATTTAAAAGGCGAAAAAATATGTATATATTTCAATTTTTATTATTAACATATATTTGCTTATTTAAATTTAATAAAATCTTTTTAAAATATAATTTATAAATATATTAAATATTATAAACATATTATATACATTTCAATTTATTTATTTATTATATATGTATATTTTTTTATATATTTATTTAAAAACCCATGCACTTATATACACTGGGTATTTTCTAGTCGTTCATTGCATTTTTTGGTGTGCTATTTCTCTCCTGTTGCCGTGTTGAATTTTGTGCATTTTGTTTTGATCCTTGGCAAGCAATAAATATTGGCGTATGAAAATTGCAATGCAGGTTGCAATTGGCACTCAGCTCGTTGCTAATTTCACAGTTGTATCAATTGTTCTTGTCGCTGTTTGTTTTCTAGGCATCCACAATTTTTGTACATTTATTGTAAGCCATCAGCTGCAACAACAACTGAGACTTTACAATTAATAGTTGATGGCCAGAATTTTGGCAATTGAAATTTGAAAATCGTGAGAGAAGGAGACAGACACAGGCGGCGTTAGAGAGCGAGAGAGACAGAGAGCATGGCAAACATGAGAAATATTTCTATTTGTTATTGGCTTACGAAAAATAATATTCACTGCAACTGAAAAGTAAATTTCGGCTGTGGCTTAAGTCAATAAGTGTGGCAAATGGTAATTGAATTTCTTTTTAAATCGAAGTCAAAATTTAATTTCGTAATTGGTTTGTGTCCAAAATGAAAATATCTAAATATTTTACTAAAGCAAAAAGTTTCAATTGCAAATAAATTTTAGTTTCAAATCTAGTTTAAAATATTTTATAGGAAATATTTTGTTATAGAAAATACTTTGTCAATTTGCTATAGTTTTCTCTATCTTATTTCAATAACAAATATTGTAAAACTTTCAGCTAAGGCCTTGGGCAAAACAAATACAAAAACTAATAAAAAAAAAAAAAAAAACGTCACAGCTGCACTAAAAAACTAAGCAAACAAATAATAGCATAAGAAAATTTATCAGAAAAAATGACAGATTAGCGCGATAAATTTAATAGCAGTTGCAGGCAGAAATACGGGAGAGTCGATTGCAGCCGTTGCTGCCACTCGGACACGTTGTTGAAGTTGCAAAACTCAAACCGCTAGGATTGCCGGAAATTGAGAAAGTGCTAAAAGTAGAAATAAAAGAAAATTCTAGAGAGAATGCGACAACAGAAACTTCGCGTTTTCGGGTTTGGGTTTGGGTTTGGGGGTTAAGAAAAGTTAAACGAAAAACTTTTTCAAGCGCTAGAAAAAACAGTATATGTATATATATTTGCCATATACTTTGGCCATTTGAGCGGTGCGTACATTTTAAAATAAGTTGTGGCCGCCAGAAAAGGTTAGCTGCTAAAGTCCAGCAAAACTTTTGCTAATGAGTGTAAGAGTTTCCTTCCATCATCCATTTTTCGCCTTATTTTTTCCTCATTTTGTGGCCTCAGCAACTTTACTTTGCTTGATTTTTTATGATATTTTTTTTTCTTTCATCACTTTATTTACTTGAGCAGCTGGTTTTTGCATTTCGAGCTGATGACATAAATAATGCATAGCGAAAAACGGTGCTTAACTTTTAATTAAATCAAAAAATTGACTTTAATTGAATATCTGGCAAACAATAACATCCGAAATGCCACGCAATAAGCTATTAAGCCTTAAAGTCTAATAAAATAAACAGTAAACACACTTAATGCCTTGATTACCAGCAACAACAGCAATAGCAACGCAGTGGGGCAACCTAACACAATATTTAGGCGGTGTCCTGTGCCATCCTGCCTGTCCTGTCTGTTCTGTGTGTTAAGCTTGTGCGCCATGGCCCAAGACGGCACAGATTTATGCCAAGCAGCCTGAAGTTGACCTCAGCATTTTGTGCCCGACTGCCTGAAGCAAGAAGGTGCTGTGTTAGGCTTCGCTTGGCTTGTTATTTACTCTCTCTCTCTCTCTCTCTCTCTCTCTTACTCTCTCTGGCTTTCTGCATCTCTCGCCCGTGCAACTAAAACACATGTTAAGATTCAACTGAGTTAAAAGTCTAGAAAAATAACTTGGATTATTGCTTGAAATTCAGATTCGCTTTAATATCGCCAAAATTAAATTAGCCAGTTACTGCATATTGAGTAATTAGAGTGGAGATTCCTTTTGTTATAAATATTTAAATCACTGAAGTCATGTCAATTTTATTGTTCAAATTAATAATTTAGTCGATTCCCTTAATAAATTATTCATTTTTTTGGTGTCATTGCGCTATTGCCAATTGCATTTATGAACAGATATTAACCATTCTCCGATGGAATATCAAAAGAGGTTTGGGCTTGAATACATTTACCATAATGCCTAAAATAAAAAACTTATATAAAATATAATAATCTATAATATATGATAATCAAAGTTATTCAAATTATTTATTTATATATATAGTATATATGGTCAAGTTATAGTTCTGTTGCTCTCTTATCAAAAAATAATAATATATTAATATAAATTTAATATTCTAATTTTTAACTATAATAAATTATTATCTTTATAATACAAATTTAATATATATATATATATATAAATAATTAAAATTTAAATTTTTTTTATAATAATAATTAATATATAGTTTATAAAACATTCTCAAAGTGAATGAAACATCATTCTGTTTAAATAAATTTTCAGATCTGAGATAACGCAATCTATAAACCATATATAACAGCAGCCGTCGACTCTAGTCTCAAACATTTAACTATTCAACTATTTCGCACCCAGGCGAAATAGTTCATGGGAACAGAATTTAATAGATAGATATTTTGTGACGCGTATGCTGCCAACTTGAGCCGGTTCGTTGTCTTCTTGACTGTTTTCGTCTGCCTCGTGGCTGTTGCGAGCATCAAGTAAATTTATAGCAATGATGTGGCGCTGTCTTAAAGTAAAATATTGACAGTTGACTAGAAGCAAGTGTAGCATGAACTGCTGCCTGGCAGGGCCACCAAAGTTTTCCGTTTTGGCTCTGCTCGACTGCACGAAGAAGCAACAAGCAGCAGCACCAGCACCAGCAGCAGTAGTAGAAGTAATTGCTTTCTGCTACTCATCCTGTACGTCCTTGGCGTCTCTAGTTGTTGTTGTTGTTTAGAGCTTCGTTTTTATATGCCAGCAGCAAGACAGAAAGAGATAGAGAAAGAGAGAGAGGGAGACTTTGTGAATGCCATGACTATGCTGCTTGTGGTTGTGGCCATGGCGACTGCGTCCTTCTTGCCCCAGCAGCCATATCCTGGCTGGCAGCCATTAGGCGACGCACAATGAAAATCGCATCGTTGGCTATATTTAATTTTTAGGCCTGTTATTGTTTAAGCTGGAGCTGGGGACTAGCGAACATCTCAAGTTTTTAGTGCTTTATAAATATTTAAGGCTCACACCCACATGAAAACACACACAGTTCGCCTCACACGTGGCGTATGCGCAATATATTTTATTCATTGACTCTGGGAAAATCAATGGCACTGAACTCCCATTCTCAGCTGGCTGGCTAGCTGGCTGGTGTGCACGCAAGTAAAGTGTATTTTCGTGTATTTCTAGATTACATAATTCTCACAATTATCTTTGAACAATAACAAGCAAATTCATAACAATAATTGCAAACACTTCAACATGAGGCGATGGGCGAAGGGCGATGGGCGACGGGCGGTGTCGTTCGTCTTTAGGGCACCATAATTGGCACATTGCCTATCTCGGTTGAATTTGCAGTGAAGCCTGCTCTCTCCTTGAGGTTGTCTTGGCTGATTTGGGTCCTTGAATTAATTATCGTATTGCACAGTGCCATGCATTATTTATTAAATTGTCAGCTGATAATTTATGTGCAGGCGGCCGTTCGGGCGACTAGTTGTGACAGTTTTGAAATATAAACGCTTGATTTGATTTAATACTCAAGTCCACATTTAAATTGGTAAATATACTAACATGACAATGGCTTAGAACCATAAGTAGGCAGCAGTCGTTGTATTTGGCTGAGTTGTTAATCAAATTGTGTTTTGTTTGTGTTAAGACCGTAATTAATTGTAAAATACTATTCAATTCACAACTTAAGCCTATTTTCAATGAAAGTTTATATTATTGATATTAATTTATGGACGATTATGATGTATATTAATTTAAGTTGAGGTCATTCAATGTTATTAATATATTATTAAAGAATTTTAAGTCTTTGTTGTATAATATAAGTATAAAATAATTGTTTAGGATGTTCTGCCTTAATACGTTTATTACATTTAAGAGTCATAATATATATGGACGTGATTTAAGATATTTTGTATATATTTTTTACCATTTTATATATATATATATATATATATATATATATATATATATATATATATATATAAAATATAAAATATTTTCCATCTGTCTACCTTGTTCACTTTATTGTAGCTTAGCTGTTTTTAATATACGCTCCATATGTATCCTTTGGCTTGTCGCCTTAAGCTTAGTCATTTTAATTGCAATTTCTTGCAGTTCAGTTACCTTAACTAAGCTGCAGCTTCTATTTATGCAGTTGTTTCCAGTTTAAATATTTTAAATTTGTGCCTTAAGTTTTATTAAAAGTTTTTTATTTTTTATTTTTTATTTTTCTTTAATACTATTTGCAGTTTTTATTTCAAACTTTAAGACTGCCATGAAGTGGACTTTTCGTGCTTTGGTTTTTATTTGTTTTCTTCTTACTTTCATTTCGCGCAGTTCTTTATGCACTACTCTGTCATTTTCATGCAGCAAAATCTCATTATTTTTTTTGTGGCTGCGCAGCTTGTCTTGGCTCGACTACTATTCTTGCAGCTACTAGCTGTTGTGGTAGCAGCGCGTACCTAAACTAAACCTAGTGCCAAGTCCATTCAATAGAATCATTCCGCTGCGCGCTGCTCCCAACTGGCTGGCTGCTCTATACTCTGGGTGTTAGAAAGTGGTTCGTCGTTTGCCGCTTATCAACTTTTTTTTTCCCAGCGAGTGTAAATGGGTCTGTGTGTGTGTCTGTAGCTTCTATATAATCTGGAAACTCGCGTAGTCTAGCAGCATATTCATTTCTTTTGCTATTTGCTTTATTTATTTCCATAGGATTTATGTTTTTGGGTTATGGTGCTTGTCTTTGATGTTGCTTTATATATATTTTTTTCGTTCATTTTCGTCACAGTGCCTTTTGCTCTCTTTTCCACAATTTTTTCATTATTTTTCATTTGCTTCAGTTTGATAACATAACGTGCAGCCAGCTAGCTAGTTTTTAAAGCCTTTTCAAATTCTATTATGCGACAGCTTTGCTGACTAATGAAAAAATGGAGGGCTTTAGAAAAGAAAAAAAACAAATGAAAATTAAAAATAAAAATAAAAGATGCCGTCTGCTCTGTTATATGAAGACAAGCCGAGCGCCGCCCAAGGCTATCGCTTGGGAGCAACTCACAAATGGGATTTCTTATAATTTTTTCTTCTTCAATGTAATTAGTTGGTGCTGTTTTCGTTGCGGCTTTGCCTAATTAAGTTGTAGACTTGGCATAGTTTTGACAATAGATTAAGGCGAAAATGAAGACAGACAAACAGAGAATGAAAGAACTTAAAAATTAAATTTTTAAGTAAATTAAGTAGCAGTCGGACGCAATCAACTGCGTGATACGCTATTCTGTCATATTTAGCCTCGTAAAATGTGGAAATTAAGGGGAATTTCGGATATGCTATGACGCCCAGGAGGCTAAAAATTATTTGATGAAGGAGATTATTAACTCAATAATAGAATTTTCTAGAACTGATAGCTAAAGCGATGTAGATGTTTGCCACGCCAGCTGTGTGATAAATAGGAAAGATATTATATTAAATTATTATATCTTAATGTATTATATACTGTTATTAGCATATTATTATGTTAATATTTATTAATATATGTTTTCATTACTACATATATTTATTTCCTTGATACTCTGTTTTAAGCGATTTGTCATGCCTTCAATAGGTCTAGATATATTCTCTATATTTTTTGTTGGTTTGTCGGAATGAATTAAATTTTGACTCCTTTAAATAAAATACCCTTTTAGGTTTATCAGGCTAATCTTGACATTTTATCAGACGAGGGTAGCTCAGTATATATTCCAAATATTAACTTTCTAGCGGCCAAATGGTTTAGCTTTATTCTGACATGCGAACATCCAGTCTTCATCCCTTTTGAGAACCGAGTAAAATTATTGAATGTGAAAAGCGCAAAGCCTCAACAGTTACCGCTATTACTTAACAACAAAATGGCACTTGAATAATTAATTTAATAAGCAAATACTTGAACTGTTGGTTTAAAGATAATTTACTGCAATTTAGTGCAGAGCACTCTGTGGCTAAATGTGAAGATGAGCTATCGTTGGGAATCAATCGACGGTTGCAAACTGCTAGACAGCTTAGCTTAAAGCGCTTTTCAATGGCTTACAATGAATCTGTAAGATAATTTTGTGGTAAAATGATGCTATTCAAGTAGTTGCCAGTTGGCCACAAAGCTACGTCACATGGCTAAGCATCTTAGAAACAAGCATTTTGGTCAAGTCTCATTCACACACACACACACACACACGCCGCACACTCGCGCACCTGCCACTGACAGCTGCCTCAATAGCTTGGCAGTTCACTAGCCCTTGCCGGGCTGGTGTTGCTGCTGTTGCAGTAGTATCTAAACTAGAATGTTTGTTTAGTATCTTTTACACTGTGCTGCACAGTTGTCTGAGAATGGCTGCTCTCTCTCTCACTCACTCACTCACTCTCTCTCTCTCTCTCTCTCTCTGTCGCTGCTTGGGTGCTCTTTCATTCTTTCATTTGGTGCAGCTGAGTAACTGGTCTCGGACTGTTGTCTAGTCGTACGTTTGTGCATGCTTTGCACACACACACACATATATATATATATATATAAATATAGCATACTATACTATACTACTATATATGTACTTGTATATCATTCTGTGTACTTGCATTTGCTGATATGCACATGTATTGTATGCATTTGGCTTTTGTAAATGTTGCTTTCTTATTACATGGCATTATATCGTGTCGTAGATATATATATATATATATATATATATATATATATATATAGTTGCTTGCTGACATTTGCTGTTTCTTGCAGGATGTTGTTTGGCTCAGTTGCAACAGCAACAGCAGCCAGGAAGTTATCTTCAGGAAACTACTGTAAAAGTAACAAGCTGATTATTTTTTTATGCCCGAAATGGCCTGGCTTTTGCGCTTAATTAGCAACAGTCTAAAGAGATCGTATATCTGCAGAAACCTTATATTAAAATATTATGAATTGGAATTAAACGTGGATAAATGAAAGATTATATTTTTCATATGAAAAAATAATTTATTTGTCATGGATTTTATAAGGGCGTAGTCCAGTCTTAAATAAACAAAAGGCAACATATAAATATTTAATTTATTTTAGCCAATTGTTAATTATATATATGGATGAAAACTAAACATGGATAAATTCAGTGTAATTTTTTTTGTATCTTCAATGTGCCAAAAATATCGAGTTAATATCAGTTACGCCACGATATTATAAAGGCAAATTTAAATTTGAGCTTATGTAAACAAATGGCAGGAATTAAATATTTAATTTATTTTAAGCATTTATTAGTAATATATATTGACGATATCATAAATATTTAGATTTGAAATGAGTAAACTTATTTAATAAATTATTAAGTATACATTTTTAGAAAATTACACTGAAATATTTAATTATTAATATTTTATATCTAGTTAAAAAATTGTATTTAAATATTTTTATTTTATTATTTATTAAATTAGTGTATTCATAGCGTATCAAAATATGTATGAGTATAATATCAAAATTTCATGAATTATTTTATAAGTTATTTTGCACAGCAAAACTGTTGCTTGAATATTACGCATTCGATAGTTCTATTAGGCTGAATCTCTGCATATGTATGCCATGAAATCATGCGAAACATGCTCTATTTACCATCTATCTCTCTTTATGCGTAAGTTTCCGCAGCTCGAGTTCATATCATTTGATCAATTGAAGGCCTTCACTCAAATGCCTTTCATTGCCTGATTTGCCAGATATATTGCTGCTCGAAACCAAAGACAGCATCATTCAAAAATCTCTCAAAATGTTGACCATTAAACTCTGGCACATGCACACATGCAGACGCCAATACTGACAGCCATAGCAGGAGCTGCCCAGAGCCTGCCAACTGCTGCTGTTGGCATTCAGTGTCAGGTTTCTATGGCACAAGTGTTTGCATTTTACAACCACACACTTGCAGACACTCACACACAAACAGCTGCACTGTGTGTGTGTGTGTGTGTGCGTGAGTGTGTGTGTGCTTTATACGTTTTGTGTTTGTGCGTTGGCATTTTGTAGGAGAGTTTCTAGCACCAGCTTAAGTGAAATGTAGCTGACCTAAGCTACAAAATAAACACAAATGCAATGCAAACACATGCGCGCACACACACACGCACACACACACGCACACACACACGCACACTCCCACACACACTCACACACTAAAAAGCAGCGCACGTAGGCAAGTTAAAGGACAATGAGCAACGCAACTGTCAGTGGCAAATGATGTACAAAGCAGAGTGAAAGAGTCCGAAAGAGTCTTTCAACTCAGACAATTTATGTGTATCTGTATGTGTGTCTGTATATATGCTTGACTCTGTGTGTGTGTGTGTTTTTGTTTTTAATGATTGTCAAGGTCGCCGTCACAGCACAACCATCTCTTAACCAATATCATTTCTCTTTTTTGGCGTCTATTTGTACTAATCCAATTTGCAATTTGCCTCCCAACTTTTCCCTCAGGCAGGTAAACAATAAGCAGGGCAAAATATAGCTAAGCAGAAGACAAAGAGACAAAAAACCAAAATAAGAACAAAGTGAGCAATAACAGCAGCAGCAACAATAACAACTCTCACAGCAATCAAATAAATATATTATCTATTTATATATATTTAAAGCAACAAATATATAAAAACAATAGATAACAAAATAGCAAGCGGCGCATATAAAATATCTCGTGGCATTATCAAGATATTGGTGAAGCGGAGCAAGAGAATCTAAGAAGGACAACAAGCAAGCCGCAAGAGAGTGTGAGAGATATATTTATATATATATAGGAGCATAAATATCCTATATATATATATTTTTATATATTACACTTATATATACACACAAATATATATATATATATATATATATATATATATATATATATAAGCTGTGAGGCATATCAGTTAGTGAACAGAAGAGGATCATGCTCAGCTCTCTGGACGCGCTGGCTGGCAAGATAGCCAAAGCGACGCCGGGCACTGGCGCCGTGGCGGCCAACGCCACAGGCAATAAGCCAACAAATAATGCACATCATCCGGCGCATCAGCATCATCATGGTACACGGCATCAGCTGGACTATGATTATTCAGCTGTCGAGATCGAACCGCCTGCCGAACAATTGGCCAATTCGCCGCGCAGCGAACGCGAAAGATTGCAGCAGGCGCAACACGCATACGAGCAGCAGGCCCAAGCTGAGCTCGAATTCGGCTTGGCCGATGTGGATACGAAAAGTTGTTTAACGCTGTTAACGCATCGGCGTAGCAGCCAAAATATACACCTGCTCAATCATAGCGCACAGGCGGGCAAGTCGAGTAATGGCCATGCGCCTGTAAGGCATCAGCAGCAGCATTATCATCATCCCTATCAGCGTCCGTTGCGGCCAGTCTCACCTGCGGTGCAGCAGCAGCATCACCAACAACAGCAACAACAGCAACAACAGCAGCAGCAGCAACAACAACAACAACAATCTCAGCAACATAGTCCGCAGTCGCAGCCGCAGCAGCAGTCGCCATATCAGCAACAGTTATCACAGTTGGCCGCACTGCAGGATCATCATCAGGAACTGCTGCAATCACAGCAGGAACTGTTCCACAAACAGCTGATCAACTTGCAACAGCAACAGGAAAGAGAACGCCAGGCTGCCGTTAATTATAATGATAGCTGCAACAGCGACCACGACTCACAGCATGAATACAAAATTTGCCTGCGCGATAGGTGAGTGTCTGCCACGCCCACAGACTAAATTAAAAAAAAAAAATAAAACAACAAAATAATAACAAATATATATACATATATTAATCTGTTTATATATAAACCAAGAGTCTGCACTTTATGTTTCATTTTTAAAGCTCTCTTAACCCACGCCCTTTGCTAATTAGTAACCTTTTCTATAAGCCATACTCAAACTCTTTTTCTCCTTTTCATTCTCTGTAATTCTATTTGCGTTGTTTTTTTTTTTTTATTTATTCCAGACATTGCATGTTTGCAACTACTTCACTCACTAACTCAAAAAAAAAAAAAAAAAAATTGTTTTAAAAACAAACTTAATTCATTAACTAAAATCAACAAGCAAAGCCTTTGGAATGGCGCAGCGGCAAGCGTGGGCGTTGCAGCTGCCTGTTGTTAGTTCCAATAGAAAAATTCATTAATATATACATATATTTCGATATGTATATATATGTATATCTGTGCGTGTTTACCCAGTGAGTTGTATGTCATACACATGACTGAACAGGTGTGTAAAGTGCACTTACAGTTCCCCAGGTAGCGCATATCTGAACTGAAGTGTCTCGACTAGCAGTCAATAGGAGTTAGTTCGAATTGCTCGTTCATTAGCTAAAACATTAATTATCTAATTTATATTTGATATTGATTAAATTCTGCACGTTTTGCTGTGCGATTTAAGAGCATTATATAAAATTTATTTCGGTATTTCAATTTCAATTTAAATCAGATTTGACTGCATCTCGAAAATAATATTCATATTATTTGATTGCTCAGAAAATTAATAAATTTTTATTATATTTAACTGCAGTTTACCCCACTTCTTGACAGCTATTTCCCAACATCGTTGACTTTAACTTTAAAGACTTGTCAATCATTTAAATTGCTCATCGAATATATTTCATACAATAGCTCATCGCTCGCATGATTTAAATCAATTAAAATGCCATTGTCTGAATGCGAGCTAAATGCTCAAATGTTAACAATAAATTATTTTTGCAGTTAAATGCTGTATAGCTTTTCTTTATTATCTTTTATTTATGAGTTAAGCTTCCATAGCATTTGTGCAGTAAATGAATGATGCTCATTAATGACGCACACACAGACACGTTTAACCTCGATGTTGCAGTTGATCAGAGAGATTTAAGACAATATTTGAAATTAAGAAATTAATTTCATTGTATAAAAATTAATGTCTATTTTTATTAATTTGTGTAAACTATGTATATATTTAAAAATCGATTTATTGTTAAAAAATTAATTTAATTTTATAAAAATTAATTTCTATTTTTATTAACTTGTGTTAACTATGTATATATTTGAACAACTTATATACTATTCATTATTTATTTTTAAATTTTAAATATTTAAATAATTTATTAATCTTATTAAATTTTAATTTTATTAATATCTTAATTTGAGTCGTACATTTTAATTGATTAAAAACATAATATTATTACAATATATAAAATAAAATAGGTATACTTATTATAAAAATAATAATAAAACAATATCACATTAATTATTAATTAAATACTATATTTCTGATGCGAAATTACTCTAAAATTATAAATCAACTTTCAGCACTTGTTGAATTTTTCCAATACCTCTGTGTGTACTCAATATTTCACTCATTCATGCATTCATTCATTGCTGCTGTGTCTACAAATCTTTTTGTATTCTGTCGTGTTTTGTTGTGCTCTCAATGTAAACACAAAAGAGAAATGCTGAAAACAAGGTAAAACGCCCAAAAAAAAAAAAAAAAAATTACAAACAAAAAAGGAAGGAAACTTCTCAAAGCATGCAACAGAATTTTGTGTGACTCGAAACAGTTGTAATTTGTTGGCTTTGCCTGGGCTCAAAGTAACAAACCAAAATGTCACAACAACAACAACAAAAACTAAGTGAAATTCACGTGACAAATTGCTGCTGGGCAAATGTTGTAACAACGTCTCAAGCAATGAAATAAGAATGTAAGAGACTCTAAGAGAGTAAGGGAGAGAGCGATAGGTAGACAGAGACTGAAAGATGGCAAGCAAGCAAAACCAGTGACATGCACAGACGCACACACACACACACACACACACACACACACTCATGACATTTAACTTTATTATACCTACACATGTTTGTTTGTGCATTTTATTACTATGACTCTTAACTAATTTAATGTATAATAACATTTGACATATTGTTTTTCGTGTTTCGCTTTGATTTGCGAGCGTGCGTCAGTGTATTTGTATTTGTATTTGTGTGTGTGTGTGTGTACCACCCTTTAGCTTTATGACTCCCAAGGTGAGGTTACCCTTGTATAGCTCTTGCTAGAACATGTAGCCTTTGCGAGGTCTTTTTCACACATGCAAATATTTTTGGTTGATTGGGCGTAGGCGACGCTTTGACTTTTAGGCGCCTAACTCATTTACACTGTGAGAAATATATTAGCATATATTCTTCTATATTCTTAATATTATATATAAGCATACATTCAGCTATATTCTTTACGAATTTATAAAAACTGTGTATTAGCTACATATACGATTTTATTTATGAATTTAAACAGCAAAAATAAAAATAAAATGAATAAATATAAAAAATATTTATAAATTATGATAATAAACTAAGTATCAAATACATACTGAATATATTTATATATAAGACAATTAAATATTTTAGATCTTGATTTTTAAAAACAATTTTTTTTTTCTTTTAAAAATATAAACATCTTATATTGAAAAAAAATTATTTAATATAAAAAAATTAAGTTTAAAAATTATTTATTTTGCTTACAAAACAAAACTTAACAGTTAATAATTTATTCTAAGCAGATGCAGATTAATATCTATATTCATATTCTTTTCATTGCTTATTCTTCATATTTTTTTTTCGCAGTGCACTAAACCTGTCTCATTTATTACTCATGCATTGTTTGCAGTGAAACGCAAAGGTTCCCATTTATTTTTATGCACATGATAAAGATATGAGCTGCACAGCTACGTACCACATATGACATTTTTACTGTTTATTGCTTTATTTTTGTTGCAATTTGTTGTTGACATTTGCGTGCTTAAGCCTTTTTGAGAAATGTCGAGCTATGCGTTCATTGACTTTAAAGCGCGTGCCGTAATGCAATTAGCCTTAAAAATAGAGAAGTCGCCTGCGCCGTGGCTATCGAAATCAGTGAGAAACGAGGGATTTGCATGTGACGAGGCCAACAGCCAATTAGTTAGCGATACGGAAAGGGATAGCAAGGAGCAAGGATATAGACAGAGAGAGAAAGAGAATGAGAGGGAGAGGTTAAGTTACGAGCTGATGACACAGATAGAGGCACAGACTATCCATAATAATTACGTAGTTTCTATTTGCTATGCGCTCTGTACTAAACAAAATGAGTGGCGTTCACCCCTAGGGGAATTTTTAGGGAAAGTGAAAGGCAGCCGTGTGACAAAAGCGTCACCAAAATAACAACAAATGCATGGGAAAGACAACAACAACAAACACACATGAACAAACACTTGAAGGTAAACAAAAACTGGATGGTTTTTCATTTATTAAAGTGGCTAGAAATGTGGCACTGGAGAGTGGTAGGAGGTGGCGGTGGCTGAAAGACGAGCTCTGGACACGTAGGCGAGCAAACATTGTGAATAGAAATTGTTGGGGGTGCATTTATTTGCATATGTATGCACACGAATGATGTGTATGCTTATGTGAGTGTGTGTGTGTATGTGAGTGTGTGTGTGTATGTGAGTGTGTGTGTGTATGTGTTTGTTTGTTCAGGCGAGAGATTTAGTCGTAGCTAAATGTATACACTAATATATGTTCAAACGGCTGCTAACTAGCTATTAGTGTTGCTTTAATGAATACTACATAGATTCTCTGATATTAAATATAATATTTAATTAGACTGAAATTTGATTTAATATTGATAAAGTTTTGATATCGATTTGTTATCGATAGCTTTTAATTAGCTTTAAATCATTTTTCGTATTGCTGCCAAGAAACTATGTGAGCAAAAATTATAATAAAAATTAATGCAGAAATTTGCATACCAATAAATTGAATACCCTGTAAGCAATACTTAAATATATGCAATAGAAATTCAAAGTTGTACTTGGCGTCACGGCATCTCCAAGTTGCTTCTTTCCATATTGTATAAAATTTATTTTTGATTCAGCTGATCTAATGTCCTGCAGTCAATATGCCCTTTGAGAGTTAGTGCAATAGTCAGATGCGCTTGCATATAAATATTGCTGTGCTCATCCAAAGAAAAGCCAACCCTTAGCCTAGTTGAGTGCTTGGCGCCTTTTGGCTTTGGCTTTGCATACTCTTTTATGCATGCGAATGCAACAAGAGCAGCAAGAATGCAGCGCGCCCACTGAGTGCTGCAAACAAACACACAAACACACACACACATATGTATATAGATATATATTTATACTCACGCATACCTTCACTGACAACCTACATATACCTTCGGCGGCAGCTGCTGCGTTTCATTGCAACCTTCGCTTTAAGTTGTTTCTTTGACCCCTAAGAGTGGTCGAGCTAATTTAGCAGCGTGTTACGCAGCTCGAGCATATTTTCATGGCTGAACCAGAAGTTTTGCTTAACGAAAAAAGAAATATGACTGCATATCTGTTGCATATATAATTTTATTTTTGAAAAATTACTAACATTGCTCAGTCTCCGGTTTTTGCATAGATTCTTACCACACATATATCTTAGTTAAACATATGGGTTGTGCATCTTTATTATATTCGAAAAATTTCATATGCATAAATGCTGAACATTTTTTGCCATTTATATGTGTATGTGAAAGTGTGTGTTGGGGGCGTGTCTAATTTGCATACGCGTTCATTGTTCAAAGCTATTTGCAAAATTTGTTATTTAAATAGAATAGAATAGAAAATAAAAAAAAACAAAAAAATTTGAACGGCAGTTGCATATAAATCATATGCATGAGCAAAGTTTGAATGAGGCGCATGTTTTTTTTTTTTTCTTTTATTTTTGACGTGATATTTTCGCACATGAAACCAACAAATATTTTGTGCAAATGCAGACAATAAAATTTGTTCGTTAGTTATATAAAAAGAAAATGAAATACGATATTAGCTTGTCAGTTGATAAACAGCAAAAGTAAAAATATGAAAATATTTATGGGTTTGCCCAAGAACAATATGCTAATGGCTATTATCAATGTTTATATATCAACAAGCTGCATAGATTTTAATAGAAAGCACATCAGAAACGCACAGCTTTCAAATTTTTTATGATTCACATACAATTTCAGCTAACACGTATTTCGGATGAAGGTTTTTTCTATCAGCATTTCATATTTTCAAATTTGGTGTGCTTGGCAAATTTCGAGAAGAGGAAAATTGCATGCTTAACAAAACAGACCGCAGCATAAATAAAAGCGAAAACAAATAATGCTTACAAAGTGCCGAAAATCTAGTTAAGGAAAAGCGGAAAGAAAATGGGGGGTGAAGAAAGAAAAAAAATGTTGAGCTGTAGCTGCCACAGAAACCAAAAACTAGCAAAGTTCATTTCCACACCAAAATCAATGAACCAAGCGGCGGCAGACACACACACACACACACACATACACACACTCAGTCAACTGAGCCACAGACAGCGCAAAGCTTGTTGGGGTGGGTCTAGCCTGGAGGTAGGAGTCTCTGAAAATGGGCAACAGCTTTGCAGCTTTTGTTTTGCCATTGCGGCGAACAAAGAGGGTCGCAGCCAGTGAGAGAGAAGAGAGATAGGGAGCCGGTTTTCGGGGCTGGCAGACCCTTCCTGATGGCTGCCATAGTCAGCCAACTGTAGCCATGAGGAGACCGCAACGCAGTTACAAAAACTCACACACACACACACACACATTCGCACAGCCAAACACTTGCAAAAGCAGCCAAAGGGTAGCCGAACAAAACTAACCGCAATTTTCGAGGCGCTTGCATGCAATAGAAATAGAAATAATAAAAAGAAAAAGTGAAATTTAAAAAAAAATGAGTGGGAAAAAAAGCTAAGGGAGAGACAGAGACGGTGGCGCCGTTGCTGCTTATTTTATTAATGCTTCATGCTGTTTTCACTTTTTGCACAAACTTTTATTTTCTCTATATATATATTTTTTATTGCTATAAGCAAACATTTATATTTTGTATATATTTTTTATTTACATTATGTGGCCAGAGGGTTTGCCACGGCCAGCCAACTGTTGGGCGTCAAATTTTCATGCCCATGGCATTAAAGCATATATATATATAATATATGTATATATATTTAGTTAGATATAAATGTTTTATATATATTTTAAGGGCATCAAGTGGTTTATATTTTATTTAAAATAACTGAGCATAAGTATCCTAACTAGTCTAACTTGAACGAATTTTAAATGGTATCTGTCTGCTTGCTATGCACGCTTCTTGAGCCAAAAAAAAAGTAAATTTCTTTCGAGTTACTTTTCTTATAGGGTATCTGGTGGCCTATGAGCAAGCTCGCCCGCATTTTCCTAGTTTATGTTTATTTTTTTATTTCTTATATTTTTTACGTTTCTCTTTTGGCTATTCAAAAACCGCAGCATCGACTCTTTATATTGACTGCTTTTTGGCATTTCGTGCACTAATTTTGGGTCGTGTAGTTGGGGCAAGCAAACGGTTTTAGTTATTGGTTTGCTGTGCTCGACACTCGAAGGCTCATCGATATGGAAGAAAAAACTTTGCAGACCGCTGAGAGCTGCGCCAGTGTGTGTGTTTGTGTCTGTGTGTGTGATTAATACTTTTGGTCAGACATTAAGCCCAAAACTCGGGCTGTGTTTTATTTGAACGGCCAAGCCATTTCATTTTCTATACATATATATGTGTGTCTGTCTGTGTGTGTGTGTTGGGGGCTCTTTCATTTTATTTTATACGAACCTTAAGGACACTTGAGTAATGATGGAACAGACCAAGCAGCAGCAGCAGCAGCAGCAGACCGTGCGTCGCCCTACCCTCTCTCCGCCTGCCCACAAATTTGTGGCGCATTCTCGACCCTGTTTGAAGCTCCATTGCAAAAGTGCTGACATGTTATTTGTGCAGTTAACGAGCTGAGTTATTTTGCGGGCACAAACCGCACTTGAAAAAAAAAAACGGACAAGCAAAACAAAAAAAAAAACCAAGGAAATTGTAAAAAATACAAAAAAAAAAAATTTATATATATAATGGTCGCTGGGCATGAAAGGCAATTCGCTTTGGCTCGACTCTGCCCATTGGTTTTCACTTTTGTGCTTAACAAATTAAATGTATTTGCCTGGGCTCAAGCCCAGCCCAGTCGTTGGTTGTTTGTTTATGCGATTGCCGCTCATTAAAATCGAATTGCAATATTTATGCGATTGCCCCAGACCCAATTTTCTATATATATATATATATATATATATATATATATATATTCCAAATTAACATTTGCACACGTTTTCGGTTTTATTTATTTGTTGCGAATGCATAATTTAGTATGTGGCTACCATTAGCCCCTCAATTAGCTACGAACGTTGAATGATAATACTCCGTTCCAGGTAATAGCAGTTCAAATTAAAAGTGCTTTCCTTATGGAATGGTAGTTAGCTGTATATGCGTGTTTTAATTGCTACAAATACTGGGGCATAGTATGAGTACTTTAAACCAATATGAACTGATTTTTTAAATATTATGGTGTTTATTATATTAAATATTAAATATATATTAAATATATACAAATTCTATATAAATATTCAAAAAAAAAAAAAAAAGAAAAAGTTGTTAAGGTATTTAGTAGAAAGTCTCACTTATTATTATGACCTAATCTGATTAAGCTTTTAACTAATAGTAATACACCGAAAGTGTAGTTTATCTATAGATGATTTCAAAAATTCTTTCCATATTTTCTTTAAATGAAACAAAAAAGAAATGTTTTAATCTCTTTACTTAAATATTTCTTATTCTATGGAAGCTATTAAGCAAAAAAAGAAAATAAAATAAAAAAAAAAAAAAAAAAAACAAGTAACTAAACTCTAGTCGAGACTGCTCGACTAAGAGATACCCTGAATCCATTGAGCTGTAATACCAATCATTAAGAGCTTCATTTATTCATTAATAGTAAACAACACATGCACACACACACACACACAAACATATGCATGCACGTAATATGCTCACTGCACAGTTTTGCGGCTGCAGCAGAGGCTGTACTATGGAAACTTTATTGTTTAATAACTTTTTTTCTCGATCTATGTTCTTAATGAAATTTTCGAGGCATGATTATAACATCCAAATGTACCTATTTGCCAAATTTCAAGTCTCTAGTATTTGATATACGTGAGTTATCGATTTTGTTGAATTGTGGGCGAAAGGGGCGTGGCATCAAAAATCCAAAAATGACAAAATGTGCGGATTCAATATAGCAACCAAACACAACTTAGTGCACGATTCTATCTTTAACGGTGTGCACGCCAGACCTCAAAAACAAAGCGATATTTTCGATAGTTATCGATAAAAAAGGAATGGGATGAGTTATCGAAAAAAAAAAATAAACTCGTACAGCGTATGGCATTATCGAGCATTTTGCTTTTTATTTGAAGTCTCTAGCTTTTGTGGTTGCAGAAATCCAGGTGTTTACACGGACGGACGGACGGACAGACGGACAGGGCTAGTTCAACTCAGCTCGTCGAGCTGATCAAGAATATATATACTTTATGGGGTGTGGCACGCCTCCTTCTGCCTGTTACATACATTTGCACAAAAACATTATACCCTGAAATTTCCATTTTCAATGGATTCAGGGTATAATAAATGCTTTTCATTATTTGCTCACTTCGATATTTTGTAATATAAAGACTACATTGCCAGGCAGCATGCTGATCGATCAGTAAATAATCTTAAGAGCTGCTCTGGAACAACATTTTTATATGGTTGTAAAGAGATGTATTCTAGTTCGAGCTAAATATTTCTCACAGCTGCTGCGATTTTACTTAGCTAAGCCAGCATTAGCATTCGTCAATAATCGTATATTGCCGACAGCTCTCTATGAAGTCGTCTGCTGTCATGAGTTATAAAATAGAAGCTGCACACGCGGAAGCTATGGATTTCCATACTCCATATCATACTGCATAAATTCTACATAGAAAACTGATTCAAAAATCTGCTTAGCAATCTGAAATAGCTTAGCTTCATATGTCTGCCACCTTAATCTTTCAGAGTGAACTCTGCAAATTTTTAGCAAAAATTCTAATTAGCTTGCTTAAAATATCGCTTCAATCAAATTGTTAACGCTATTTTGAGCCTTCAGTTTAATTTGAATGAAATGTGAAAGCCTCAAAGGACTTGCTGGCACACGCTATGCCATTCGTCTCCTATCTCATGCCCCGCAGCCTTACGTCTGTCGCTTGTCAACAATTTCATAAATTAAAACGACGCTTTAACGCCATCTAAAAAAACAAAAACAAAAAAGAAAAACTGAGAAGGAAATGCAGAAAATATGTTGCCCAACGAACGTCAAAAGAGTTGCAAAATTTTTCTACTCCGTTTTTTGTTGCTTTCATTGCCTTCCTTCGTTTTTCATTGCCAGCTGAGCAGAAGCCCGAAAAAGCGCACAAAACAATAAAACATGAAGCGTAAAACAATTGCCGTCGAGGTCGTCTCGTCGTTTGTTGTTTCTGTTTTGGCTGTTGCTTTTGTTATTACCTTGGAGATTAATTAATTGCAATGCACAAAAATATGCTACAAGTTTCAGGGCGAGACCCAGGCTTTGGGCCAGTCCACCCGCAGAGTTCCAGCAAGCTCTGTCAGTCATTTCCGGTCGCTTCCTGCGCCTGCATTTATGAAAGCGCCAACAGGCACAAAAATAATATAAATAAACAACAAAACTCGAACAACAGGATGATAATTTTCAGGCTCGTTTCGATGGGGCACCCCTGCCCGAGCCCCTGCTCCTGCGCCTTTTGTTTATGGCTTTTTCTTTTATAAAGTGGAAAATTGCAGACAGCATTGTTTGTTATTTATTGCCATTTTGATATGAGAACCTTTTCGTCTCTTTTTTGCTTATATGTAAGAAAACCTCCACCAACAATGCCAATTCTCGTTTATTTTTTTTTATATATATATATTTTATGGGGGTCGTGTGTGCCTGTTTGGGCTGTCATAAAAGGCAGAACTAATGATTTGTTTGTGCCCTGGTTCATCAATATCAAGTGGCTGACAATGACAGGACGTTGAGCAATAAATAGTTAGGCATTAGCATTAATGATTAGCATGAAACTGCGAGAAATTTACATTGATTGGCATATTTTTATAGCCCGTTTTGATTGTTTTTTGTTTGATTCACTAATTATGTTTACTTTGCTAATTTATTATAAAGTTAATGATGTTTTTTTGGGTTTGTCAACAAGCTGCATTTATATAGAATGAATTTTGGCAATGGTATGATTTTTTGAATATTTATTATGTTTAATAATATGTAAATATATTATTAATTACTTTATAAAAATTATATTATATATATATATATATATATATATATATATAGACATAAAAAAATATTTGTTTTTGTTTAAACTTACAAATATTTAACCGAATCCTACCTCTTTGTTATCCTCCGCCAAAAATCTCATATACGCTCTCATATTTCAATCAGTGTTGTAAAATGCAAAAAACGTCCACACATCCGTATTTTCGCTGATTCGCCACCCACCCCATTTAGCCTGTCAACCCTTTTTAGCATTGAAATCAATTTGACAAAAGCCACATAAATTTAAATAAATTGCGGCCACATAAATGTAGACATGAACTTACGGACGAAAGAAAAAAGAAAAAACTAACTAGGGGAGACTAAGGGCAGCAAAAGATTGAGAGTGAGAAGAAACGCTTTATAAAGCAAAATACAAATAAACTTACAGGCGACGACTCAACTAACAAAACAAACAAAAAGGGTAAACGGGAGAACTAAAATGTAGAAAGAGTTCTCTA
The DNA here is from genome assembly GCA_035047625.1 of Drosophila mettleri. Lineage (NCBI taxonomy): Eukaryota > Metazoa > Arthropoda > Insecta > Diptera > Drosophilidae > Drosophila > Drosophila mettleri. The sequence continues at coordinate 6,972,097 of JAWNPI010000072.1, forward strand.
AGCTGCTGAGTAGCAGAATGAAAGAGAGACACAAGAGTCATAGGATGGATGGGAGGGAGAGGCTATGTAAACGTAAAATACAGTTACTTCTGCTGGTGATTCGTCTGCCTGCCTCTGTGCTCTTATACTTCAACGCCCGCTGACCGTTCGGATAACTAACGAAAATAGAAACAACAAATACAATTTAAGCCGAGAAAATCAAAATGAAGCATAAACAAACACAGAGCCAAGCGGCAGCCAGCGACTGCGAAAAGTAAATGGAGCCAATAATAGAAGGAGAAAGAAAAAGCATACACTTACATAAGAAGATTGTGTAGATATATGTATGTGTGTATATAGAGTAGGTGAAAGGTTGGGCGGGGGAGCCGTTGGGCAGAGCAGTTGTCTAAGCTTTTGGGTGTGAGAGCAGAAAACAAGTTGGCAGACCAAACAGGAAAGTGTATTAATGAAAAGAAATCGAAACCGATTGCTGTAGCCGAATACATGTACACGCACACACACATATAGATGGAGACACTGCGACTAAAATTGGGTTAGCAATTAAATTAGATTTATTTATAATATGTGAAATATATATTTTTTTATTTATGCATGGAATAAAACAATATAAATATATAAATAAATAAGTTATTAAAAAATAATATTAGAATCAATTAAAAATCTTTGACAATTAAATATTTAAAAAGATTATTTAACATTATTATTTAAAAAATAATAAAATTTACTAATTTTTATATAAAAAAATATAATACATCTCTATTTTATAATTCTTTCTTATTTCAAATAAATAAAAAAATAATTTAAATCATTGAATTATTAATATTAATATTAATATAATTTAGAAAATTAAGTTCATAATTGAAAGATATTAAAATAGTTCCTAATAAATGAATATGACAAGAATAAAATAATATATATTGTCTCAAAAATATAAATTCTTATAATTTTATTATATTTTTATTTAAATATTGAAATTAAATTTACATGTTAAAATACATTTATTAAATAATATATCCAATAATTAGCGCAAAATAATTTAATTAGGCATAAAAAAATATTTTTAAATTATTAGACTCTTAGAACGTAAATATTCAATCAACTTCAAAAATTATTAAATTTTCTCTCATTTCATTAATATAAATATCAATTCCTATCACATCATTTTCGCCGAGTGTATTTTGTTTGAGTTGTAGGCAAAATGATAAGCAGCGGCAGAAAAAAACCCCCTCGCCACCCGTTGGGCCAGCATAAATGAATGCTAAACAGGCGTTGGCCAGCAGCTGAACGTAAACAAAACCCCGAGCCAAAGTCAACCCCAAGGGAATCGACTGGCTGTGCTGTGCTGGCTGGCTGGCTGGCTGGCTGGCTGGCTGGCTGGCTGGCTGTGCTGCGTACTAGCCAGCACAAAAAGGCTTTTCATAATATTTTTAGACATTTGACTTTTGATTGAGCGCATTACACGGTCTCAGCCGCCGCCCTCTGCGCGACTCGACTCTAGGGCTTGGCTGAGCCTGACTGGTTTGGCTTACAATTTGACTGCCGCAATTTATTTGGGCCGCCCGACTCGCCGGGCTCGTTGGCAGCTGGCAAATCAGCTGGGCTAAGCATTGAATGCTATAAAATTAGATTGTCTTCGGCTTATGCCATAGATTTGGGCTAGTACTGTGGATTGTGTTGGATTGCCGCAGCGCGTTTTTATTGAAAATCTTAGTCAAATATCTAAACGGCGGTGTTTTATTACCTGTTTGTATTTTGTTTTTCCTTCTGCCCTGCCTATCCTCCCTTAGTAGTAGTTGTTGTTGTTGTTGTTACTATTGTGTGGCGTATTTAGCACGTGTTTTACATTAGAGCAGCTTAGGTATAAATGTTTATTTCCTCCACTGGGGAGGGTAATGCACTGTGCCCAAAAAAGTGGTTTATATTTATTGGTAATCTTGAGTTGTGGAGGGATTTTATGTAATGCTCTGTAAATAGTAAGAGGGCATAAATAGTAGTAGTGCTGTTAGTTTGAGATATACGGAATATGGGCAAGGCTTATAATCATTGTTAATATGAAGAGAGGCTTTCAGTATTCGAATTTCTCTTTATATTTTTAAAACAATAAAAATCAATTTTGAAATTGAGTTGACAGAGAATTCTGCTTACTTATATGCCAACGATTTTTTCTGTAACATATAAAATATTTTCTTTGGTAGAATTATTTTATCCAAAAAGTTCTATTTCTTTAAGAAATATTTGAAAACTTAAATATGTTAAAAGAAATAATACTTATATTTAAAAAAAAAATTTAATTACTTAAAATAAAAATTTATTATATTACATATTATTATTAAAACAAAGATTAACACAAAATACAAATGAAGTTAATTAATATAATAAATTAATATTATATATTATAAAGATATCTAAATTGTTCCTAAATACTCTTTGAATCTGCTTAAATATCTTTGCAAGCATAATTTTGTTTTTAACATGAATTAATACTTAAAATTCTCTTAACTTAGCTGATGCCAATAGAATTTGATCTAATCTTTTTGCTCTGGAGAAATGTTGATTTAAAGAAATTAAGTCTTGTTTGGCGTTCGGCCCAGACATCAGCCAGCTGTTGTTTGGCCTCCTGGCAGGTTGAGTTTCAGTCTTCAAAACGGTGATGGCAATGGCGGCGACCCTCTGCTGTGCTACCCCCACTAAGTTCATACAACATCTGGTTGCTGTCTGAAGCTAAATCAAAATTCAACTTTTGGCAAACCGAAAAGAAAAGAAAGCAAAAGTGACAGACGCTCGCTAATTTTCAGCTTTCAGATGAGAAGGAAAAGAATGAGATAGAGAGAGACAGAGAGTGGGTATGTGTGGGAGGTTGAGCGCAAGACTTTAAAAATTGTTTGCTTGTTTTTATTTATTTAATATTACAACGTCGTCGTCGTCTTTGACGCTGCTTCGTGTTCCCGCTGACTGACTTCCTTCCGCTTAGCTCATTAAACACACAGAGCAAAAGCAAAAATAAATGAAAAAAAACACTGCGGCTCAACTTTTTGCTCTTTAATTCCGAACCGCCTCCATTGCCCCCAACTCGGCAGCAGACATAACTCTCTGGCAGTGTCTTTGGCATTTGTATTCTGCTTTTCATTGCTTTCCACCGAAATGTGAAATGTTTCGCTCTGCTCGAGTCATTGAAGGCACTCGTGGGAGCGGAGCTGATGGCAGCCCGAAAAGATTTCCTCCTCTGCCCGCCCCACGTGCTCGCTCTGCCGTGCATATTATTTATTTGCCGTGTTTATGCCGTGGCTGCATAATTTTATTTGCTTGCTTAAAAAAGAATTAAAAGCGGTTTTCCTTTTCAACTTTTCTTCTTTTTCTGTTTGGAGGGTGCTGCTGCTGCCTTTTTGTATATTTGAAATTTATTTTTTAATGCGCTAAATCGCTTTTATGTGCGTTTGCTGGCAATTTGCGCACATTGCGCATACGCAGCGTGTGCGTCTGGCATTTTTTTTCTTTTATTGCCTTTGTGCCAAAAAGCCTTGGCAGTTGTTGACATTAACATTTTTGTTATGTGCCTGCTTGCGGCTCGTTGAAATCGGCAATGTGCGTGAAGTAAAAAAACAATTTGTGGCCATAATAGAATTATGAATAGATGTGTGAAAACATTTCAAGAGATATCAGTCAAGCAACATTTCTTGTCTCTTCTGCAATGTTTCGATTTATTATATATTTCACAGTCTACTTTCTGCTCAGAGCACATATGACACCTGCACAAAGCAATATTAGTTAGTTTTGCGCTCGTGTCCGTGCTCCTTGGCCACTCACTTTAAGGACAAAGACTGTGTTGCCAATCGAAGGTGCAGCGAAGCGGCAAATGCAACAACACGACACGACCCGACTGCGAGTTGCTCAACATGCAGTTTATATCATTTCCGGGCAAATGCGTTTGCAAAATGGCTGACAAGAGTGTCTCAGAGGGGGGGCTGGAAGCGGGTCGCAAAGTAGACATAAACAGTCAGCCGCATAGAATTTACACAGCTCGCTGGCTGGCTGGCTGGCTGGCTGGCTGGTTGGCTGGCTGGCTCGCTGCTGTTCAGCTCTCATGTCTGCCTTAAAGCTGTCATTCTTTGCTGCACGCACACAGACACAGGCACGGTTGCGCTGAAAACCAAAATTGCATTCGAAATTCCATGCCTAGGCGCGCTGACAGGCGTCGTCTGGGCCGGCTAAAGTATCGTTAGCAACATTTATGGCAGCTGCTGCCACTGCAGCTACTTCGAGTGGCAGCCAAACCAAATGCAGCCCTCAAAAACAACGCAGAGGCGTGCCGCTCCCGCCCGCTCGACTTCACTCAGTCAGTCAGTCACTGAGTCAGTCATTGCGTCCATCAAACAGCTGCAACCCGCGCTCGGCAATCAGCGACTCATTTGAATGGCTCACCTCACGCCAACGCCAACGCTCGGCGCATGCCTGTCAAAATGTCGTCTGGTCTATGTGAATTAGCAGCTGCTTGCAATTATGGGCTAAGGCTTAAGCCAATGGCCGGGAGGCGTGGCCAGTTGAAGCAGCGCTGCGCTGACTCGTCAACAATGTCAACACCTTGCTGCCAAAAAAGTTTCTGCCTGCAGCAAGTGGCAAGCACCAAGTTAACATTGTGCACTGTTAGTTGATGAGCCGTTGTATACCCTGGAAATTGAGAAATATAATATAATATGAGTAGCTAGGAAAATTATCTATTTGGTAGTTATGTATTTACATATGCATTTATTGCCTAGGCTTAAATATTAATTAATAAAAAAGAGTCATTCTGCAGAAAAACTATAAAATTTTCATAGTTAATAATTAGAGCATAAAACTTTTTTACATACAAATATGTATATTATATTTATATATTCAACATGATATATAAATTTAGAAAAATTATATAACATTCATTCACAGCAGGAGCAGTAGAAAAGTTCTTGGAAAGATTTAATCATGTCGAATTCGAATGATTCTGTTTTAGGAATAAAACTAAAAAACTCTTTGGGAATATAGTCTTCTTAATCTACATAAATAAAATACTAAAAATAATAAATCTCTTTGCTTATTGTCTAAGCTTCATTAATTTAAATATATTTTCTATATTTAATAATATAAAATATATTTTAAAAAATTCTTTGCGAATTTAAACCCATAAATTAAATAAATATATACAAATTTTAGTATGTAAAATATTTAAAAAAAATAAACTTATTAACAATAATTTAATGTATATTTTTATTTTAAGGTATATTTTACCTAATATATTTTATAATTACTTAAATAAATATTATTTAAAATTATGTTAAATACTAACAACTTCTACTAAAAATTGTATATGCAAAAATATATACATTTCTTATTTATATAATTTTATTTTATATACGAAAATTGATATATTTTTGTTTATACAATTTTTAAGTATATTTTTTTTTATTTTCACAATAAATTTCTCAACTTCTATTACCATAAACACTCCCATCTTTGGCAACTTTTTATGCTCCTTCACGTTTCATTTGTTGCGCTGCATGTCCTTTGGGCTGCCAGGCAGCGCCGTGCCCATTGTTGTGCTGGTAATTGTTGTTGTTAGCAATTTCCGTTGCAACATTTTAGGCTGGCGCTTGCCAGGTTGTCTGTCGACGGCAATGGCCCTACACAAAACTGGGCTAATTGGCTGGGAGTTTGTGCATTTTTAATTGAAAATCAATAAGGCTGAAGTGCCGTCGCAGCTGCTGCGATAAGTGTGTGCCAGCCAGCCGCCACCCTCTCACCCACCTCCCTCTGTATGTGTGCTTAAGCGAACGCCCTTAATCAGGTAACGGCTTGGCAGCGCCTTTGATAAATGGAGCAGCCGGCGCAGCTGTCTCCAGACCTAAAATTTGGGCAAATTCTATTGCCCACTCTTGAGCGCTACGGCTGCAACAGCAGCTTAAATAGTTATCCGAAGAGAAAAACTACCAAAAATCAAGCTGGTACTTTTTAATAGCTTTGTTGCGTTAATTCTACCTGGGCAAGCGCTTACAGCATTTTCAACACTTTTCGCCCAGCTCAAAGAATGTTTTAATTAAATCAAAAAAAAAAAAAAAAAAAAAAATAGTGAGCAAAAAAAAAAAGAAAATCAGAAAATGAAAAACCCTTCGGTGCCAGAGCTCAAGCTGAAAACTAGCTGCAACAGTTTGAGAGCTCACGTGAAAACTTTGCGCACAAAATTCATTAAAAATTTAATTTTCGCTCAACAAGTTTAAAATATGCAACTGAAGCCAGGCGAGACTGGGCCAGCTCAGCTCAACTGGCATATATATATATAAGGCAAACACTGCATTTTACTAATAAGCCACCTGCTTTTCTCCTTCAGCTATTTTTGGCTGCCCTTCACTTGTCTTCTTTTTGGGTTCACTTTCTGATGAATTTATCGCTGTTCAAGAGGGGTTAAAGTTTTGGCTAAGGCTATGGCTTTGGCCCAGGCTTTAACTTCACGTTGCCACCCAAAATTTCTGTGTCAATGTATGTCGAGAGCAGGTTCAGCATCGCTGCACAGCCAAGTGTAGAGATACCCTGTAGAGGAGGAAGTAGTGGGTCCTAAGTGTAAATAGGTGTGATGCTCGATAAGGCGAGTTTTGCTTAAATTTAAATTGTTTACTAACTTAAGTTATGCATTACTAGAAAAATGAAAAAAAAAAATTAAATTTTAGAAGTTTTTATGCGATAAAAATATATATAAAAAATATATATGTAAAAAAAAATATTAAAAAAAAAATATAATAAAAATTGTTGACAAATATTATTCTCAGTTATATAACATAAAGAAAAAAAAACTTGCACCTGTCAGCTGTATTTCTAGAGCAAACTGTTAATGCCTTGCTTTTCTAGGGTAACTACCTTATCAAGCAACTCGGCTTAGAGTCAGCCTGCCTGTCGACGGCGCTGCGCAGCGAGGCATGCACATGGTTTACATTAGCCTAAGTAGCGCATGCCGAAACAGCAGCAGCCCCAACGCAGTTGGCCAAACACTAAAACTGAGCCACAATAATCAGCCCCAGAGCAAAGCTCGGCTGCCGCCTACCTAGGGACATGCCTGAACTGAAACTCAAGTTGAGCCGCTGCCTTTTGCCATAACGCGTTGATAAGCTAAAAGGCTAAGCGGGCGCGCCGACATATGCAGGCGAAATTACGTGTGTGTGTGTTTGTGTGTGTGTGTGTGCATAAAAAGGCAAGCGTAAAAAAAAAATGAACTGTCTAAAATGCCAAAACAACGCTGATAAGCGAGTCGCTTGCCCTATGCGTTGCTGCCAAACAAACAAAAAAAAAAAACACACTTAACATATTTCGTTTGCTCGTTGTGGGGTTCGTTCTGCTGCTGCTGCTATCCAAACCCCTCGGCTCCAGCCCCTGTGCAAAGGGGTGTTGTCTATAAAAATTTATGTCTAACCGGGCAAATGCCGCAGCTCTTGGTTTAATGGTGTGAATTATATTAAGCGACGTTGCCAACAACAATTGTGTCTGTGTGTGTGTGAGAGTGTGATTGTGTATGTTCAACGAGACAGCTGCGTTTAGGGGCGTGGCTGGAGTTAAGGGGCATGCACTGATGGTTCGCTTGATGTGTGTGTGCCAAGCGAGCGCACACACACATTAAGTGCATGTGTGTGTGTGGGTGTGTGTGTGCGAGCTTCGCTGATTTGTTTTTATCGCAGCTCCCGAGAGGCATCAATTATGCTCCGTTCGGGTTTTTTTGGCCCTGTTGTTGCTGAACAGCAGCGTTTAATGGGAAATAACTGCGACGCTTTCGCAACCCTTCAAGGCAAAAGGTCCTTTAACTCAGTTAAATCCTTTTATGGCAGACGGACAAGCGCTCACTGATTGTCTAAAATTAAAAAAAAAAATTAAATAAAAAATAAATAAAAATTAAATGTTATATAATTTTTTTTATAAGATTTATTTATGTTTAAAATAAAATTTAAGTGCTCAATTTTATATGATAAATATAAAAACTGTCTCAAATTCTTATCAATATTTATTTAAATTTATATCAAAATTATTTTGCTTAAATTTCAAGCCTCTTGTCCCGGCAGCTGCGCCCTGCTTCTAGTATACTTAAATTAACCCAGTTTCCATTTGTGCACTTGCCCGAACACCTGCCGCAGGCGAGGGGAGTTTTCACAGTTCTGTGTTACTTTTGAAGTTTGCTTGCTAATGTTGATCTATGCCACGCCCCCAACCACAACTAATGCGAACCCCAAATAAGCAGCAGCGAGTCAAGTGCGTGGCAAGTTTCCTAATTACGCGAGTGTGTGTGCAAACGTTCTCTTGACATATTTTTTTTGTTGGCTTTTAACCAACACAGACAGACAGACACACACACACACACACACACAAAGACACATGGTTATAGCGTAGCTATGGGTAAGGGTTTTTTGGCTTGGCACCCTGACCACTTTTAGCCACATTTTATTTAATCCATGAAACTTGCAGCTTGACGCCCGTCAAGAATTTACTTGGCCTGCTACTTATTTGCTGTTTGTATGGCATCATTTCTGGTGAAGCCTCGAAGTGCTGTGTGTGCATCGCTTTAATTACATTTTACACGCAAAAAGAATAAAGCAGCGAATGCGAGAATTATTTGTGAGCCACAAAATAGTTAAGAGAAAAGTTTACTTTCATAAAGCAGCAGCAAAAAAAAAAAAGACAAAAAGGAAAAAATGAATCCTTTTCAAATGCATTTAGGCGTGCCGACTCTGTCAATGCGGGTGTGAGTGCGAGTGTGTGTGTGTGTGTAGATGTGTGCTAGACTGTGTGTGTGTTTTGTTTCAGCTAACCCAAATAATCCGCATGATGTGATAATTAAACCAGTTTTTTTTTTGCTTTGCGAAAATGAGTTTTTAGTCAGCTTTACGCAGAATGAAAATTTTATATGATTTCGTATTTTAGGTCAAGTTTAGCAAAGGCTTAAATAATCATAGTAATCACAGTAAAGTATATGTTAATAATATACATTAATAACAAAAATTATGTACATTGCTCTTAGCCTATGTTAAAAAAATTTCTTATAAATATATATATATAAATTATATAAACAATTTAATTCATATTATTTATACGAATAAATAATAATAACAAATATTAAATATACAAAATATTTATAATAAAATAATAAATATTATAATAAATATTTATAATTAATATTATAATAAAAATTAAAATATTTGCACATTTAATATTTAGAATATATTTTAAATTAAATATTATAATAAATATTCCCTAGATATTTCATATAATAAATATTTAAAGAGGCATTATATATTTATAATAAATATTAAAAATTTGTTAAGACATTAAGTATTATAATCAATATTTGTAGCAATATTAAATATTTCTATAATTTTTTAAATATTTTTACTAAATTGAATTTCCTTTGCAAATTGATAAATAAATCCTTTACGTTATTTGTAAGGTGCATATATATATTTAAGTTTATTAAATATAAATATATAATATTTATAAATTTTGATTTAATCTTATACATATATGCTCTCTGTTCTTCTGGAGCTGTCTTGTTTGAATTATGCTGGCAGAGATCCGAACTCGCAATCCTCGATATATAATCTTATATATATAAATTTGTATCTTATATATATATGAACATGTTTAAATGCATATTAAATTATTTTCTCACTTTTTAATTCCTCATTGGGATCGATCCGTAGCAGATTCTATTACTATCATATACTCTCGACAACTTTTCTATTACCTAGACACCTATTCGTACTTATTATCTGCAAACGATGTCAGCTTTAAGGTCCCACCTCAACTAATCGACATTTGAGTAGAGTTTGCATTTAAAGGCAGCCCACAAAAGTATGCAATGGTAAACGCTCAACCGCTGGGCTGCGCTGCGCCGCATTGCAGACGTAATCAACAGGCGCTCATACCATCGGAACACTTAAAACAAGCAACGGCAAAAGGAACAACAATAATAAAAGCATAATTACAACTACCCACACACACACACACGCACACACGTATAGTTGGCAAGTGCAGCCGCAACAACAATTAAAACAACTGAGTTGCCATTTTTGAAGCGAATGCGAAGGCAAAGAAAGGAGTCGTTCGTCGCACAATGAGAACGGACGAACGACGAGTGAACTCATAATCATAATCATGTGCTTCCTACGTTTTGTTAATTGTTCTCCGTTGCTCGATGTGGGCGTGGCCTCTTTAGTTTGCCATTCATTGTGGCGTGGCCTGCCATGGCCTGGCCTGCAAGGACATGCATTCAATTTGACGAAAGAAAAAACAACAACAAAATGAGAGAGGCAAAAGCATTTTTGTGTGTTTGCATTTCTTGTTGTTGTTTGGCTGCTTTGTTTCGACATAATTATCATCAGCTGTGTCCTTCGTACAGCTGCTGCTGCTGCTGCTGCTGCTGCTGCTGCTGCTGCTGTTACTGCACTTGATGCCTTTTAATTGTTTGCCCGCTCGTCATAATCATAATTCTTAATGATGCTGCCACAAAAGGGCGACTCGACTTGTCAACCACATATATTTGCCTATTCATATATATATATATAAATATATATATATTTCTGGCTGTATCAGGTGGCCATCAATGAAGAAACTAATTTGCAAGGCTGCCAGCATATTTTATCGCAGCTGCAGCCTCTAAACACAGACGACAATTAAACTGACCATAAAAGTGCGCAGCGCAAGGACCAACTCAGACACACACACACACACATATATATATATATACAAACAGCAAATAACTGAAGACATTTGGCTGGGCATTGCCTTGTCCCGCTCTTGGCTTCATAATTTCTGTCTGCTCGTTTTATTGTCTAGCACAAAATTAGGCGCTGCGTTGCCTCCCTCTCTTTCTCTCTCTCTCCCTCTCTCTCTCTTTGCATGCCTGCCTCTTGTGTCTCATGTGTTTTGCGGTTCTTGAAATGTGACAATTAAAATTTGCAGCTTTCTGTTGGCTTTTCTGTTGCCCCTTTTTGTTGCTGCCAATTGCAACATTGTTGCATGCTTCGGAACCATCGAGCCACTCAACTGAATTTTGTTGCTCTCTTGAGAGCCTTAAATTGCTCTAGTAAAATAGAAAATTTGATACAATTTTCTGTTGATATATATTTATGTATATATGTGTGTATATAAATATAAAACCAACTCGAGCTTAAACAAAAATAAATTGACTAACACAAGGTTAAATAAATGGCTATAATTAAGAAATGTTTTATGTTATATTCTTATTTTTCCATCATATTTTGAAACTACATTTACGTAATTTAACAATCAGCTATGACTGGACTCATTTTGATCTGATCTGTCAAAGAACTCAGCCCCACTATTGCTCAGAGCAAATAGTCGGAGAGTGGAATGATCAGAGCGAGCTGTTGATTGACTCTAGCTGTTAGCTGACAGTGACAGTGACAGTCGCGCTGCATCGCTCTCATGCTTATTTTGCCATTTTTTCCTTGCCTTTGCCAGATTCAGCTGATTCACTCTTCTCGATCTTTATAAATATTGATTGCTCCCACAGCTATAATTTCTGCAATCTCCTTATGTATATTGGCTTTAAAGCCAAGAGCTTAAAGCAAACTCTTTACTCTTATACTACGTTGGGCATTGCCTGCACATTGAAGCCTTAACTGCGTAAGGCTATACAAGCTGAGCCGAGCTGAGCTCGAATTTTTTAAATTCTCGAATTTCGTGTGGAAAAAGTTTTCCCATTTTCAAATGGTGTTAAAAAAGTATTGCAGAATATTTCAGTATTTGCATGTTATCCATAGAGCAAATATAGTTATTCGAAATAATTTTGAGTGTGTTTAAACAGCGCAGACTTTCAGTTAACTTCAAATGCTTGTTTATTCACATTAAAGTTATTTTTGACTCATTACTAAAACTTGACTTATTAATCTTGTTCCTGTTATCAGTCGTAATGATATCATAATTTGTATCTATCTATTTTCCGTATCCTCTATAGATCTCTTTGAGAAAGGAATATAATGCAAATGCTTTGATCTACTTTTATCGAATTTCTAGCACAAATAAAAAAGTTTTTTCAACTTTATTGAAATAATTAAAACATTTCTTAGTGCTTTTTTGCTCCGAGTTAAGTATATTCCTTCAGTAAAAATTTAAGAATTTAATTTCGACTTGTTTTACTGTGTGTGCTTGCTTGCGCCACATTTGATACAAGAGGCGCTTGATACGCTTGACAAAATTAAAAAGTGAAATGTGAAAAAGCAAACAAAAATCGTGCGGCGACAAGAAAACGCGCGCGGCAAGCAGCAAACATTTTGTCTGTTCTTCTTCTGGCTTTTGTTTTTGTTATTGCCAGCGGCATGTTGCGAGGACGACGTCAAAGAAAGTGGAAATTGTGCCAGATGAGGCATGCGAGGCTGATAGGTGGTTGGCAGAGGGAGAGCGGACTTAACAATCGCAGCCAGAGCAGCAACTACATGCTACATCATTAACTAAACGACAGTTTAAGCGTTTGCCAACAGCCAAAAACGAACCAAAAAAAAAACCCAAAGAGAAGAAAGTAGAATGGACAAGGACATGCCATGCCGAACAGGGAAAATGTTCGTCAACGCTGCCGGAAATGTGGCACCATAACATTAACTAACAACTCATATCCTTGCAACAAATTTTTTTTTTTTTTTTTTTTTTTTTTTTGGCCAGGCTTCTGTTGATAGGCAGCGCGTCTAATGAAGCGGCAATGAATGGGTGGGGACGGGGTGTGAAGAGTGAGTAAGAGATGTGAAGCAGACACACACAGTCGCACACACATATAACCACAATGAAACCCAACACGAGCCACAACAATCGCTGCTGTGGGTGGTTAGCTGCTTAACTTCTTGGGCTCTGCCTTCAAAATTTGCATATGAGCAAATTTTGCGGTGCTTCATCAAGTTTTTCGTGGCTGCTGAGGCTGTAGAGTTGAGTGGAGTGCGGTGCGGTGGTGTGGAGTGCTGCCTTATGGCAGAAAAAATTAATGAGCAGTTGATTGGGTTAGCTCGCAGCGAAGCTGTTTGAATATTCAATGAGAATAAAAAATGGCAGCACGAACTCAAGCCGTTTTACAAAAAAAAAAAATAAGAAAATAAATGAGCCAAGTCAAGTGCACAAAGATTGAGTTCAAATAAGTTCCAATGTCGAAATCTTAAACAAAAAAATTGAAAAATCTTTAAAATTCATTATAAATTTAATTTGCCTAAAGATTTTCAGGTGTAGATTTTCCACAATAAAATTAGTAAAGTCAGCATTCAAAATTACGTGTATATCGTAAAAATAAGTTCAGTTTTGGCAAAGTAATGAAAGTTTTAAAGCTTCAAAACTTTTGAATGCCAAATTTATGCAGAGCTAAATTCCTACATAAATATTATGCTTAGAAGAAGCACTTATGAAAGAAGAAAATATCTACAATCTGAACTATAAGCTCTTTAGCTATGAAAATAGATTTACTTTTAATGAAATTATATTAGTAGAATTAGCTAAGGTTTGCTGCTTGTGATCGGTGTTATTTTAACAATTAAAAAAAAAAAATAAATAAAAAAATTATAAATAATTTTCATATTGTAAATGGCAAAAAAAATATTTATTTTTTGTTTTGAACAATACGAGAATGGTTAAAAATGTTTATAATAATAATAATAAGACAATTACATACCGATAATAAAATTTTTAAGAATAATTACATAAAAATAAAAATTAAAAAAAAATGATCAAATTAATAAAGATTTAGGTTTTGAAAATTATTGTTATAAATATTATTTATTTTTATTTATTTTTAATTATTCTGATTATTTTTATATTATTGAAAATATATTTAATTTTTTTATTTATTTGAAAAGTTTATTTGAAAGTTAACAAACACTTTTCACAAAAGAAAAAATCTTTATTAAATGTTTGTCAAAGCAAACCAAATCAAATGGCCATAAATCATTAAACGTGCTTTTATGTAAGTTCCGAGATCTAGAGTAAAGCCTTTACTATGAATTGGGGACCTCAACATGTCCAAATAGCTGTCACATTATAAAGCAGCTTTTTACGAGAGAGAAAATGCCTTAGAGCCGTGTCATTCCAAAGGACTTAGCAGAGGCTCATACAAATATATATACATACACACACATATATGTATATAAATATATATATATATATATAGAAAGCAATTCAGCAATTATTCAGTTGAACTCGCCGTGTCTAGACAAAGAGACCAAATGCTTGCCGGACTGTCCAGGCAGGTAGGACCCTCTGCTGCTATCACCTGTCACATAAATAGTGCTAGATGAATTATTAAAGCGGCTACGAATATAAATTTAGCCAGCGGCAGACGAGGACAAACTCAGCTGCCCTTAGCCAAATGCTGCTCTCGCTCCCTACACTCTCTCTCTCTCTCTATCTCTCTCGCACTATGGCTATGTTCCAGCCGCAGTTACTTTTTTTAAGATGCTTAAAAGCAGCGCGTTGTCTGGCACTTGGAGCCTGCGAAACTGACTCGCCTCAGTCTGGGCAGCATAAAAAGTTTTCATTTTCTCTCGCCGTCTCTGTCTCTGTCTCTCTCTCTCTCACAAAGTAATAAAAAGCGTAGGGGGTACCGTTATAATAAGCGGCGGCAACTGCTGCGGCGTAGTTGGCAAAAAGCGCAAACGCCGCCGTTGCCACTTTTGTTGTTGTCTTTGTGTCACATAAGTGGCACCTGCGACCAAAACCGCATACACACACACACATACACACTCACACACATCTATATGTATTTATTTGTGTGTAGGTATGTATGTTTATATAGAAGCCTTGCCCGGCGCGCTTTTAGGCGAGCGCATAAAAAATGTCTGCTGCAAAAGTTTTGCAGCGCGTGTGGCGGCATGGCTGCGTCTAAATACCCTAAAATAGCCAGCTAAAGGGTATACTCCAGCTGTCATATGATAAATGTGTTATAAATAAACCACACAAAAGATACAAGAAAATATTTATTATTTAGTTTCTTCTAAAAAAATATAAATTAAGAATAAAATCAACCAACTGTATTGCTTCAGACGACATATAATTATATGCCATATAATTTTTACTTAAATACTAATATAAATAAACAAATCAACTTTAAATTCATAATATAAATATAAGAGCTTTAGTCTTCACCTAAATAATAAAATAAAATTAATGTATTAATAATATAAATACATAAAATAATAACATTCTTAAGCTATCTCAATATAAATATCAAAAATATATTAAACATTTTCTGTTTCCTTTCTGTTTAGATAACTTTCCTTATAATATTACAATTATAATTTTTCTTATTATTTGTATATTTGTATTTATAAATTTAAATCATAATAAATATTTATTCATTATAATATTTATTTATTGATATAATTATAAATGATGTCTTAAAAAATTGTATTGTAGCTCCCAAAAATAATTTTATATTCAAATTACTTTTATATATTTTTCTTTTAAGTATTCTTTAATGCAAAAGCTTATTAAAATATATATTAAAAATTTTCACATTTTGGCAAGCGAGCAGCTGCTCGAAACATAATATTTTTTTTTATTTATTTCTTTTTTTTGTTATTTTTTCAACAGAGTATAAAAGATCTTAAAATTTGAATTGAAGAAACTTTAATAATATACTCTACTATAATAATCTTCTGTATACATAATTTATACATAATTTATTTATATATAATTATACATAAATTCCATACGCATAAATTGTGTTTTTTTTTGTACTATTTACTGAGTATCTCGTAGTCGCTCAGAATGCGCTCCTAGATATGCACACTTATTTCTTTCGCAAGAGGCGCTTATAAAATATAATTCGACAGGCGACGGCGTTAAGGCAAATACTCATATATTCACAAGGCAAACAACAGCGGCAGCGACAGCAGCGAGCAACAAATATTTAAACAAAGTCAAAACGAGCTGTTGCAACAAAGGAAAAACAGCAGCAACAACAACAATTTTGTGCCTGGGCTGCGGCATAAAAGTTATGAAGTTGTTTGGGTTAAGAGGCGTTTAAAGGCGTCTGAAACACACACCGAGCCACATCGGCGCAGGCACACACACACTCACACAGGCTCGCATAATTTCACTTGTGCTCTACCTCAGCTGTAGATTGCTTTGCTAAGCTCCCTCCTCTCTCTCTCTCTCTCCTTGAGTTACGCCCAGCCAAAGAGTCGACCAATTTGCCAGCCATTTTATTTGCGGTTCTGTCGTACTTTTTATGGCGAGCAGCTCAGCTCAGCTCCCTCTGCCTGCCTTCGGCCCGGTCCCCTTCTGCTGCTACTCTCCCACTTTATATTTAGTTTAATCTGCCAGCTGCTGCTGCTGCTACTGCTGTTGCCTTTCCTGTGAGTCCTTAGCCAACCATCCTTGTTGACCATTTGAGTGCAAGTCTAATTACACAGAAATTGCCCGAGTTATCCAATCGCAACTGCATTTTTAGCTACCCCCAAAACATTAGCTGTAAATTGCTTTAACATGACTCGCAAATCTAATTTTTTTCTGTATACAATTTCTTTGTTTTCTTTTTTGTTTATAATTCTGTGAAAATTCACTCGAAACTAATGCATTTTCTATCGCTTTTCTTCTCTTTTCATGTGCGCTTTTTGGATATTTCTAGGTAAGTTAAACCAAATTTTTTGGTTTCTTTTATGATTGAGTAGACGAAGATCTTGAAAAAAAAAACTTACTCAACCCTAATATGATTTTAAGTTACGCTTTGGTGGGGTGCGTAAGTAGTAAAGGAATAAGGGAATTATATAGTGCGATTTTCCTTTCTGTGTTCGTGGTTTATAGTTCTCTCTCTTTACTTATTTCCTTCCATATTATTCTCCATATGTTACTATTAATGATTTTGGGAAAATTATGTTTCCTATCTGTCATGAGTCTAACATACGAAAAAAATGCTTCATAAAACTAAGGGAGGAACAAGCATTAAAACTTTATTTAGTTTGAGCTCTCTTTTACGCGTTCTTTATCTGTCTGTCTCTATTACTTTCTGTTTTGATTTTCTATCTCCATCCTATAACTTTCCTTCTCCAGCCTTTATTTTTCTCTCTCTCTCCTATGCCTTAAATATTTGCAGCTATTTCTTTCACTCTCGCATTTGTAGTCTGTCTCATCTCTCTGCCCCTCTCTCTCTCACTCTCGCTCTCTGCCCCTCTCTCTGATCTCTCTCTCTACCTCTCTCTCTGATCTCTCTCTCTACCTCTCTCTAATTCTCTTTACTTTTCTCTCACTCTCTGTGTGTATCATTCTCACTTTCTGTCTGTTTCTCTCTCTGCCGGTGTCTCTACCACCCTCTCCCTCTCTGTCTTTCTGTCTCTATTCCTCCCTACCTCTCTCTCTACTGTCACTCCTCTTCACCCTCATCACCTAATTTAGTTTTCTCCACACACTCACACCCAACTGCTCATGCTATGCCACTCAAAGGATATATGGCTAGAAGCGAGCTGTATGCTGCTGTCGTAGACAATTCCAAGGCAATTGCTTCCGTTTGCCTGTGACACAGTTTCTCAGCCTTTCACTTGCACGAGGCCGCAGCAGAGCTGCTCGATTCCGCACCCGAAGCAAGCCAATCTAGACATTCCAGAGGTGGCAGGCACTTGCCGCTCGTCATCCTGTAGCTTCTCCTTCTAGTTATATATACTATATAAAGAAGAAAGAAAGTGCCATGTCGTCTGCCAATACAATAAATATTTAATGCACATGTTATTACATCAATAAGTGTGTCACTCACACTCACACACAGAGAGAGAGAGAGAGAGAGAGAGAGAGAGGGAGAAAGAGAGCGCATGCAATGGGACAGAGATATTGTGGGAAAGCTTTTATCGCTCACCTTGTTGCCAGTTTTTGCCATTTGCCCAGCCTGCGGCTCAACTGGCGTATACGTAATTCGGCCAAATATTGTAATAAAAAAGCGAAACAGCGAGTGAGAGTGACGACTAAAAGATACCGCGTAGAAAAGCAAATGTGCTTAAATTGATCAGAGTTAAATATTTATCAATTTATCATTTATTTATTATCGATATACAATATTTATAGCTTCTACTAAACCTACTAGCTCAAAGATTAAAAATAGGCTTTATTTGGTTTGTAATGCTCTGCTATTAGACTAAAATTGTTTAATATATTCAATTTTATATATTCTATATATCAATATTCTTTTTATGAGATATAAGAAAGAAATCGATGCTCATTGCTCATTGCTGATGAGTTATTAGAAAAAGGAATATTTATATATATATATATATATATATATATATATATATATATATATATATATATAATCAGAGCTCAATATATTCTTATTATTGTAAAATAATTCCATATAATTATCAAATTATATCATGTAAATTTATAAATTTAATTTATTATTAATATTATTATTATATTATATGTGCTTTAGAGACAAACCTTTTATATATTTCAGAAATTAATGAATTTAAGTTAATTCTGAAAAAATATAATATCTCTAAAATATAAATATATAATACCCTATCGATATCTATTAGATAAAATGAATATTAAATTTGTTGCACGTTTATTTTTGAGACAATCAAAAGAAATTTTGTAACAAAAAAAATTAATAATTAAAAATATTTTTTTCAATGAATTTTCTACAAAAAGAGGCAGTATACCCCGTAGCCAAGCACCCACCCAGGGTATACACAAAAATGGCAACAAATTCACCCATAGATTGTTGCAAAAATTTATGCACATTGAATCGTCAGCTAGAATTGAAGCCATATTAAATTTGATAAATCGCATGTAAAACTAAGCAGAAAAAGGGCAAAAAAAATATAAATGTGTGTGTGTGGGTGTGTGTGTGTGTACGTTTGTCAAAGTAAATAAAAAATTTGTATTATTCATGCAAAGAGGTTTTCAGTTGTGCAAAGCGCGCGCGGGTTAAGCAAACGTAAAATATAAATATGTAGATTTAAATGCAAAATGTGGGTCAATTTTTTTATGCATTAGCAACAAAATTTGAAGAAGAAAAAATAATATTTAAATAAAAAGAAAAGAGAACCCAACCAATTTTGGTTATTTGCGTCGCTTGTTGTTGTTGTTGTTGCCATGTCAATCGCATTTGAGCCCACATAATGCCGCAGGATGCAGGACATGGGCTTCGGCCTGCGTGTTGCACAGCGTTGCATATTTTAAGGCGAACAGCAGAAACAACAGCAGCAAAATGCATTTGTGAACTACAATTTTTTTACGCTGAATTTTTCATGCATTGCATTTTTTTGATGCTCGCTCACAGACGGCAGAGAGATTATTGGTTTGGAGCAATATCCAGTTTGATGTGTGTGTGTCTGGCTGTCTGTCGGAATAATGTATTGAGGTTCGACACTGGAACTCACGCTCGATTGGTCAATAGCTCTAGAGGTTCAACTTATACACATTTAATATTTTAAGGCTACGGCCAGATTAGAACATAGTTAATATATTTTCATAAACACTAAAGAGTGTAAGACTAAAAACTTAACATTTGGCATATTCAAGTTAAGTCAAGAAATAAAATCAGTTTGTGTAGTTTTTAAATATATATTTTTTATCGCCCTTTACACTGTATGCGGAGCAAGCGTACACTTGGGAAGAGCGATCATATCGAGAACGATTATGTATTGAAATCGATCTATTGGAGAGCTTTCAGAGCGATCATATGAAGAACAATCATAGAGCGTCTCTCCCGCTCGTACAATTGTAACTCCAAAAGCCACTCTTTACTTTATATTTTAGATATACATAAAAGGGTGTATGATATATGGGAAATTATTTCAGAGCTCACATGAACCAACTTTACGGATGTGTGAGTTTTAAGTAATTATAAAGACCTACCCATATCGAATAATATTTTAAATATCTACATTCTCAAATTTCATAATTAAAATTCGCAAATGAATCTCTTTTGATCTGCTCTGTACACATACATATGTACCTATAAGTTCTCCTTAAAACGTCTCAGCAAATGAGCAAAAATTGATGACAGTCCAACCACCATTAGGCAGTCGGGCATGCTCGAGCGACTCGCCCTCGCATGTTTTAATTTTTCATTCACTCTGCGAAAAATACGAATGCAAAAAAAAAAAAATTATATATACATCGGCAATATTTTATTTTTATTGTAATTAAAGTGGGCGTGTAAATAGATTGCGTTGAGTGACAGGCGCCAGGGGAGTGTGGGTAGGGGGCGTGGTCGAGTTGTCGAATCATTTCATATTCAAAATTTTAATATGCATTTGACATGTTCAAACAATAAAATTTCGCTTTGGGATGTGCCGAAGCACATGTCAAGTGGTCAAAAGGTTTTCGAGCTGAAATGTCAATAGCAAAAAGGTCAAAAGAGAAAAAAAAGTTAGCTTTATGAACAAATTTTTATTTAACTTTGAAGTTTTCGATTTAATTTCAATATCTCTGGTGATGAAATTTGCTGCGATTAAATAGAAATTAAATCAAAATTTTTTGATATGGGGATCAGATCTTTTGTAAATATAAATATATATGTTAAATAAATACATTTTATATTTTATTTATTATATTTATATATTGTATATTTTATTAGTATTAAATGTTTATTGTGTCCTTTCCTTAACAATGTATCATTCATTTTTTTTAAAGTTTTTTGCTTATAAATTCCTGTTGGCATAACTATCTAAAAAATAAAGCCTAAATAAATGTATTTGAAGCACTAATATTTATCAAAATATATTCTGCTTAGAATTTAATTAGATTAAAATTGTTTAAAATTAAAAATAATTTCAATTTTATCTTTTAAGAAATTAAATTATATTTTCTAAAAAAAATATAAACAAATTCTAAATCTTTTTTAATTATTTCACTTTAAAATATTTCATATATTTCAAAACTTTATATGATTCCAATAAAAATTCCGGTAACAAAACAAAACTGGAAAAGTATGTGAGAAATTCAATTTGTTTGTTTTTTATATTTTCTCATTACACTCAATTAATTAAAATGTTGAAACGTTTGTTTGGTTTGTTTTGTTTACATATTTCTCTGCTGTGTTCATTTAAATTATGAAATTTGATCAAGTTGACTGCCCACCGCCATACCCTACATACACTGCTCTCCCTCTCTCGGCGTCACGTTGGGTTAGTCTGTTTACGCATGTTAATCAGGCGCAGGGCAACCCCGAAAAAGGCAAACGACTCAGACAAATTTGTTTTATATTTATGTGAGTGAAAGAGAGCGAGAGAGGGAGAGTGACTCTGTGTGTATGTGTGTGTGTTGGAGTGTCTCGTGTGTAAGCCTAAAAGCTGCTTAAATTTTTAATGACTTTGCTTGTGTTTTTAATTGTGTGCTCTGGCATTCCGCCTGTGCTTTTCGCACTCTCTCTCTCGTCGTCTCCCTCTCTTACTGCTTGCGCTTGTGTTTGCTTTTGTGCTTTTCAATTGTGCTCTTGGCGCAGCTCCGGTAAATTGCATGTGGTTAGGGTATATAATGCGTGGCATATATTTCTCTTTATTATTTATTAATTGCAACAATTAGAAAAGCAATTTCTAATCAATATCAAAGTGTTGCTGACTGTGTGACTGACAGGTAAATAAATTGAAATTCAAGCAAATTTTCGAAAACATACAAATGGCAACACCTATTTTGACAAGCTGGCAGCTCTTGACAAGCCAATATGCCCACTATCATAATTGACATCACTTGGATGTGTTGAATTAATATATGTATGTATGCATGCATGTAGCTTGCCTTTGTTTTTAATATAGCATATAAATAATAATGTCATGTTATTTTTGACAAGGTCTGGTAACTCTGTGCCTTACACAAAAACAAATTGCTACCCACAACATAACATCCTAATTAGCTTGTCGTCTTCAAAGAGAGACACTTCACTCTCGCAATTTATGCTTGTGCAATTTCTCGCACTAAAATTCTATTTTTAGCCACAACGACAAAAAAAGAAAGAAGAAATAAAACCGTTGCTTCACCTACTGTGCGAAATCACGCACGCACACTTATGCAAACAGACAAGTCATCGAGACATCAAAGCTCGCACACTCAGCCCAGCGAGCCCTGTCTCGCTTCCGCACACACAACTACTAACAGCCGCGACAGTTTTTGGCCTGTTTTGGCGCACTCGCTCACACCGCCGTGTCGCGCTCTGCACCCATAAAAATGACGCCCCACGCATGTCACGTGTTTAATTATTTACGTGACTTGGCTGCGTTCCTCTTCTTTGGTTTGGGTTTTTATTTTTTCGTTCTCGCTTCCTGCTCCTCACGTTTCGCTCGTGTGTTGTGTCTGACATGCGAATTTTGTCTAAATATTTATTGCCAGTTTTGCTTTCGTGTGTGTTTCTGTGACTTTAACGAGCTTTTTATTTTATTTCACTTTCTTTCCTATGCTCAAAAGGCAAACTACGCGACGAGGCTGCCAACTTGTCTAAATACATGTGTTGTTGTTGTTGTTATTATTTGCTCTGCCTCTTAGATGCTCGTTTCGCTTTGTGTGCGATTGCAACCAGGCGTTAAGACAACGTCTCTTACACGTGGCTTTACCTGTATTGCTGGTAATGTGTGTGTGTGAGTGAGTGTTGGGTTTAGTGTTGTAAAATGTTGACAAGTGTGCTATTTGCTAGAATGACAGCCTTTTGTTTGCGGATTGATGGAGATGGAATATAGGATATGCTTAAGGAAATTAATTTTCTTAAATCAAATATCATAGAAAATTTAAATTTTAGGTGTCTGAAATATTTTTTATACAATTTCTCTATATGCAAATATTTTAATATTTTTAATAATTTCCCTACATATAAATTAAGTAATATTAAATCAATTATTCCATATTACCAATTTTGGAGTACTACAAATATAGCAACAGATGAATTCAAGGTCAAATTTCGCAGCTCAATTGATCATTCATTCTTCTTCTTCTCATTCTTTTAAAGTTCTCCTTTCTAAAAAAGTCTTTTGCATTTTCTCCATTTTTTTTTAATTCTCCGTAAAGCCCATGCCAAATGCGAGCATCTCAAGCCATTGTGAATTGTATTTTAAAGCATTTACCAGCCCCAACCTTGCTCCAGTTCGTATCACTTGGGGCACATTACGAAAAATGGTGACAAAAAGGTTGCAAGAGCGTGACAGAGAGAGAGAGGGCGATGGTGCAGAGCGAGAGGGAAAAGCTATTATAAATTCAGTTTAAATTCAGCATTTGCCTTGGCATGCGGGAGACATTTGTATAATTTGTTGTGTCGACTACATTTTTATGATTTTGTCAACTCGGCAAACGGGCCCAAACGAGCTGCGAAAGCAAAAGGATAACAAACGGCACCAACGCACACACACTCAGACACACACACACTCAGACACACACACACACATACACAGAGAGGCCACAAACGAGCAACGATAATCATTATAATGGGCCTTTGCCAACGACGCCCTGGGGACACGCCCCGCAGGCAGGGTATGCCGCGTCGTGTCTCGGTATCTAATTGCCCAAGACACAAACAAAAAGCGGCAAACAGAGCAACAGTCGACCTTTCGGAGACGCCGCAGTTTGTGGCAGGTGCAGCGCCCGCGGCCAGGATAATGATAAGGTGCGGCCAGGACATCAATTTATTGAAAAACAATCTAAGAAGGCCTTTCGCTCTGGCCCCCCAAAGGCGACTCAGCGATAAATTCCGCATAGAAATGCTTAAAGAATTTTGGAGCTTGTTGAAGGCTAAGAAATGAGTTGCTAGAAAGAGGAAGATTTGGGGAAGAATTGGGAATCTTAATTGAAATTCAGAAAATTTAAAAAAATGTGAAAAAATTTAAAAAAAAAATTTGTGAATATAAAAAAAATATATGCAATGAATATGCTCCTTGAGGCCGGTGGAAAAGGGTATAAAAATTGACATTGGGACTGTTAATTACAAGCCTTAAATGCAGTTTCGAAAAAACTTCTTGAAAATTGTGGAGAAAATTATCTTAAAAATTATTTTAATTTTAAACTAACAAAATTTATAAATAAGTAATATACTCAATGGGAGTTACATTCATTCATCTCTTTTCTTTGTCTCTCTCACGCTCTCGCCCTGTATCTCTCTATTTCTTCTCTCTGTATATCTATCTCTCGCTCTTTTTCTTATTTTTTTTCCTTTGACCATTATATATTTACATATTTATTTATTATATATTTCTTATTATTATATTTTAAAATCATTATTTTATTATATACCCTTAATTTAAATAAAAAATATATAACATTATTTTTTAAATTAGAATACAATATTTAAAAACAATATCAAAATTAAAAAAAAAAAAGTAAATCATATAAAAATAAGACAAAAGTTAAAATATACTAAATTATTATATACAAAAATAAATATAATAAATAATAAAAATAAAAAATACCAAAATATAATAATATAAATAAAAACAAAATTTCTATACAATAAAAATAATTAGTATATATAAGAAAATTAATTAATTTGCCTAGGATTAGACTAAACAATACAATTTCATATGGCAACGCCAGCATGATTTTCCAGAATTGAAATCCTTTCCATAATTGCTTCTTCCTCATATCGAGACATAATTGCTTAATTTATGGAACTGACAATTCGTGTTTGGAAATGAATTGCAAAGCGAAGTCCTTGCTGTGTGGAGAAATTCATTAAAATTAAAAGGCGCAAATGGGCAAATGCATATGGCAACGCCAGACACGGGCTTAAAGGCGCAACAGTGCTGGCCCCACGAGTGGGCGCCCCGTGCTCCACGCACCCGATGCGAAGTGCGGCTCAAACCAATAAAATTTATGCGCCAGTTGCATCGAATAGTGAAGAGCAGAGCAGAGCAGAGCCGAGCAGTGTGTGTGAGTCGAGCGGGGTGGCAACCCTGGCGCGAATTGTTTCAATTTCACTTGGCAAACAACAATTTGCGCAAAAGTGGCGACAATTCTGCCGAGTCGCCGGAATCCCGTGCATGCCCGACGCTCTGGAATTTTCATTTATAATTTTCTTTATATATCTTTGCGCGTTGTTTATTTTTTGCACTTTTCTCTGCCAGTGGTAAGACTTATGCACCCGAAAAAGCCACATGAAAAGAGAATATATATGTATGTGTATGTGTGAGCTCATATATGAAAATCATTTGATTCAATTTTACACTGGCTGGCCGAGCCGTGCAGGGCGCAGGATTTGCTCGACGAGGTCCTGTCCTGCCATGCAAATCATTTTTCCTTTTTGCACCCGGCCAGAGGGGCACACACACACACACATGCAGAGTGTCGTCTCGCTCGGCATTGTCCTTGCCGTTGGTTTTTTTTTTTTTTTTTCAAAATGAATCAATAAATTCTTCAGTCCCTGCAAAAGAAGTTTAACCAAAATTCTTTTCCACTTTTTGGTGCTTTACCCTTATTCCATTTTTTTTTTAAGGAATACCCTTAACGGGCGCATCGTGCCTAGCATAGAGTGTGAAGGTTTTTGGGCTTAAATCTACTCTGATATTACAAATTTTGTGGTATTTTTATATTTCTGGCATTTTTTCTTTTATTTTTTGAAAGGAAAGTTTTCAATTTTATTAAAAATTACACAAATTAAATATTTTTTAAAATTGTCAAAATAAAAAATCAAATAATTTTTTGTTTTGATAATATATTAAGATTTTAGCAAATTTTATTTTTAATAAATATATTTTTAAATTGCTTCTTAATTACTTAGCTTATACATTTTTTATTAATATATAAATAATGAAGAGAAAACTAATTTTTGTAAATATATATGTATATATTTTTTTTAACATTAATTTTTTCTACAAATATTTTTTTCTCAATATTTTTCTATTATTAAAACTTAAAGTTTTTTAGTTTTATAACTGATGTGTTTAATTATTTTTTATTTTATTTTTAAATATTACATATTATTTTACTTATATTATTACTTATTATATAATTGTATTTCATTTAATGTTCGTCATTTCTCTACGTGTATTTCTCTCTTCCTCTATATTTGGTTTGGCTCACAATTCGGTGGTTTTTACTTTCCAAATATTTTTTTTGCTCTTTTGTTTTTGACTGCGACACAGGAACGGCGCGCGTTATATGCGAAATGCCATTACGTTTTTGTCGGTCTGGCAACTCTATAATGACCACAATGTCCCATGCGGGACAGCTAAAAGGTGAATGTGTGTGTGTGTGTGTGTGTGTCTGGGTGTGTGTTCCATTCTCATTTCATTGCGGTTGCAGGAATTTACTTTACTTTTTACTTTATCCCATTTCGTATCATAATAATTTTTTCAAATTTATGTCCCCTTAAAGAAAATGTAATATATTTAAATTTCTAGAATGCGCCGTCATTAAAAATAGTAGCCTCAGTGCAAAAGCAAACCTAAGCACAGACCACATTCCCCCATTAATTATGTTGGAGTATGGCAGACGGATGGGGCCACAGCAATCGCTTTTTCCGCTCGAATGGCTTTGCAGCTGAACCTCCTCGCTCCTCATAAAATTGAAGCACATTCAACTACTTTTGTCAATGGAGCATGTCAAACAACCTCTAATTAGTCAACATAATCCAACTAAGCTAACCGCCGCAGCAACTGAAGCCCCCCACCCTCTTGCCTCTGGCCCGACAACCAAACAAATGCCAACTTTGATCTATTTACAAGCAATTATTAACACAACAACAACAACAGAAAGAGTAACGACAACAGCAACAACAACAACAAACCATTTTACATTTTTGCTTAATTACACACAAGTCGCAGCACTGTCTGCCCCTCTCCCTCACACCCACTTTAGTTCTATGCCAAAAATTCTTAATTCCCGTTACACTGTCTCGCTTTGACTTTGCCAGCCAAAAAATGAGCTGCGCTGCTTCTGCTGCTGCTGACCCTCGTTTTCCGTTTCCCTTTTCCTTTTTACTTGCCCTTCGTCCATTTTGTGTGCATGTCAAATATTTGCACAAAGTCCAAGCTGCGCTCGCCGTCACCCTCTCTCGCTCTCACTCTCTTTTTGTGCTACCCTTTTGCAGCTCATCCGTAGAGCGTAGCTTATCATTGACAAAAAGCGCAGCGCAGGCGACGTAAGGGAGAGGCGGCGAACCGGTTTTCGGGGTTCGCTGACTGTCAACATGGCTGGCGCCCTGGCTCGCCGTAAATCCGCCTACCGCGCTGCCAACTTGCACTTTTTGCTTGAGCGTTGCCAGACAACGCACAGTCAGCGTAAATTTACGCTACAAAAAGAAGAAAAGCGAAAAAACGAAACGCTGAGCACAAAAAATGAAGGCAAAGAAATCATTTTAAATGCGGCTTAAAATTATCTTTGATAGGCGCGGCGAAATGTTGCTGCTGAGTAATTTATAGCCACACGCTTTTGCGCCTACTCAAGAGGTCCTTGAGATCAAAGTCCTTGTCATCGTCGTCGTCGCAGTCGCCGTCGAATTTGGTTAGGGTCAAAGTTTAAGCGGCTTACCGAAAGCTTATTTAGCAGCGACAAACAAAATGGATAGGCGAGGAGACCTCATTAGAGTTAAAGGTGAACTAATTGGGCAAGGCCAATAAAGAGTATAAGAACTAAGCATAGTTAAGAGAATAAGTCCAATAATTATGTGTATTTATTATGGTTTCGTAAGCACTTAAGAGTAAAGCTGAATGGCAAAGGAATTAGAACTCTTTTATTGTTTTTATAAGTGATCAGTAACCAAGTCTTCTACAAAAGTCCCTGCTTGCTTGCCTTGTGCAATAATCTCTTAAGTCAACTAAAGCTGCGCTGAAAGCTTTAATTTGCCATTGATTTGCAATTTCTCTTTTGCCAACACCCACACTTCGCTCGAAGCTTTCAAGTTCACTTACAAATTGATATTATGAAGCATGCGTCGCAATAATAAAGAGCAACAAAAAGTGCAAACAGAAACAAAAAGAAATCAAAAGAATCAAGTTCTTTGAGCAGCAGCAATACAGCCGCTGCTCGACTACATTTTTTTTTACAATTTTGCACTAGATTTGTATAGCAGACGCTTCGAATTTACCTCTTGGCAAAGCAAAAAGCAAGAGAGCGAAGTACACAGCTAGACTGACGAGCAAAAAAAAAAAAAAATAAAAGTTGTGTAACAAATTTTCTACTACTTTACACAAGCAACCTACTCCACTTTTATTACTACCTTTTAGTGGTTGTCTTTTGTTCCATTCTGTTTTTTTCTGCCAGGCAGATAAAAAGAACGAAAGATAGAGAGAGAGAGAGAGAGAGAGAGTGAGCGGTAAAGGGAGCGGGCGGCGAGTGACAAGTGATTTCTCTGGCCGATAGCACAATTTTCATTTCCCATACAACTTGAAACTTTTTTAATAGATTTCAAATTTCGCCCGCATCCCACTCTTATACTCCAGAGTAATCAAGCAAATTAGTGCTCAATAGCAAAGAGAGTGATAGAACGACAGAGAAAGCGAGACGGGGTGGGAGGAATGTCTCGAGGCAGCGCGCAAGCGACGGACCCAAATCCGAATTCGATGCCAACTTTTGACTTAGCCTTCGGGCTGCCTCCCAGGATAATTTGAGCTGTAAATTGTTGACAGCTTTGGGTTACAGTTATATATTTATTTTTCCCTCTTAACTTTCTTGATTTTTTTTTTGGCAATTTTGCTGCGTAGACAAATGAAGATAAATGTGCACTGAGCAACGGGAAAAAAGTTCTTCAAAAATTTCCTATGCACAAATTATCGAAATTTAAAGGCGAAAGTTTTTGATAGGGTTGTATGAAGTTTGGGATACCTTAAATACTTCATAATGGGAAATTTTAGTAATATTATTTCAAATAATTCAATTGTTTAATTTAAATAAATGTAATAAGAAATTTAAAATTTTTTCAAAATTGAATACTATAAAATAATTTTTTTTTGTATCAATAAAATTTTTTTTATTTATTTGAATGTTTCCAAATAATTTTTAATTTAAATTTAAAAAGAAATTAATTTTATTTTAATTAACATAAATTACTTTTTAATATTGATTAAAATTAAAATTTTGGTATTAAAGTTCAATAATAGATAATATTTTCCTAAAAGTCAATATACCCTCGACTGACATTTGTTTACAGGACATTTAACTTGTAACTGTAACTGGTATCGAAATAAATGCGATAGTCTTGTTATAAGACGATAGCCGAACTAAAAAGTTTCAGTATGTGCACTCACTCACACACACACACCCATGCACATGCACGCAAACAGTTACGCTTCTCTTTGCTGTTGTTGATCTCAATTTGGTGCTTGTTGCTCTTGTTACTCATTTTCTTCTGCCCGATGAGGATGATGATGATGATGATGAAGATGAATTGCAGTTTGAACTTTGATAGAAATGCACAACAAGGTTTGTGTAGTTGTTTTTCGCTCTCGCTGTTTATTTGCTGTTGTTTTTGCAGCAGTTGCAAAAGTTGCAGCAAAGTTTTTAATAAAATTGTTGCAATTTAATGTTTTATTGGGGC
Organism: Drosophila mettleri; assembly: GCA_035047625.1. Taxonomy (NCBI): domain Eukaryota; kingdom Metazoa; phylum Arthropoda; class Insecta; order Diptera; family Drosophilidae; genus Drosophila; species Drosophila mettleri. The sequence continues at coordinate 7,001,537 of JAWNPI010000072.1, forward strand.
GAAACATGTCAAAGGAAATGCAATAATTGTGTCAAATGGGCGCACGCTCACTCTCTTAATGCTGCTCGTCGTCCCCCGCATTCAAATGTTGAAGAGAACAATGCCAAACGTAACTAAATACAGCACAAAGGAGAGTGCAAAAGCTAAGAGCGGGTTAAATGAGACAGTTTGAGCATGAGGAAGTTTTGCCAAGTTTGTCTCGCTGCGTATAAAATGCAAAAACAAAAAGCAACAACAAAAAACAAGTAACGAAACTCTAGTCGAGACTGCTCGACTAAGAGATACCCTGAATCCATTGAGCTGTAATACCAATCATTAAGAGCTTCATTTATTCATTAATAGTAACCAACACATGCACACACACACACACACAAACATATGCATGCACGTAATATGCTCAATGCGCAGTGTTGCGGCTGCAGCAGAGGCTGTACTATGGAAACTTTATTGTTTAATAACTTTTTTTCTCGACATACGTTCTTAATGAAATTTTCGGGGAATGATTATGACATCCAAATGTACCTATTTGCCAAATTTCAAGTCTCTAGTATTTGATATACGTGAGTTATCGTTTTTGTTGAATTGTGGGCGAAAGGGGCGTGGCATCAAAAATCCAAAAATGACAAAATGTGCGGATTCAATATAGCAATCAAACACAACTTAGTGCACGATTCTATCTTTAATGGTGTGCACGCCAGACCTCAAAAACAAAGCGATATTTTCGATAGTTATCGATAAAAAAGAAATGGGACGAGTTATCGAAAAAAAAAAATAAACTCGTACAGCGTATGATATTATCGAGCATTTTGCTTTTTATTTGAAGTCTCTAGCTTTTGTGGTTGCAGAAATCCAGGTGTTTACACGGACGGACGGACAGACGGACAGGGCTAGTTCAACTCAGCTCATCGAGCTGATCAAGAATATATATACTTTATGGGGTGTGGCACGCCTCCTTCTGCCTGTTACATACATTTGCACAAAAACATTATACCCTGAAATTTCCATTTTCAATGGATTCAGGGTATAAAAAGTTCAAATTACGAAATGCAACAAAGAAAGCCAACACAAAAGCCAAGGGGTGCGGGCGGCAACAATAAAGACAAAGAAGTTGCTACACAAAAGTGAAACTTGTAAAGAACTTAGAAGTCAAAATGAAATGAGCAGAAAATTGCAGTTTCAATGTGTGGGGTGTGTGTGTGAGTGAGTCAAAGCGAGAACGAGTGCGATTGCGAGTGTGAGTGCGGGCAAAGAACAGTTGAAGTAATTATAAAGTGAGGTTAGCCTTTTGTTTTGTTTAATTACAAGTCTAACATGATATGTTATGATGGTTATGGTTTATTTGTCTTTGACTATGGCTACTTGGTTCAGGTGTCATTTATTAAGCTGTTAATGCGCTTTAAGGAAATATAAAAACAAATTGAGTTGAGTGAACTTTCAGCTCGGGCGAACCACAAACAGCATTTGCTTATATCAATTCGTAAATAGACGGCGACATTAAGGTAAAGGAGCTAGATTAGAGGCTATAAAGCAACTGCGTAGTTAAATTTAAAACTGGGCGTGTGCCAGCTTGTTTGTGATGTATCGCAGTTCGGCAAGCTTTTAAGTTTAAATTAAAATATTACAGTTACATGTCTACATATACGTACATACATATGCATTTAATTCCTCTTGAATTTTGCAGCAAAACGCAGTCAAAATATAAGTAATTACAGTTAGATGTCAGGCCTCTGCTATTTTTGTATCCGTTGCTTTTCACCAGGCGCAACACTAATAATTATTCACAGCACTGATGAGAGAGCGGCAGCAGAATATACTAGACTAGCTCAGCTACTCTAACATGCGAAGATCTCATAAGCTTGAGCTCTGATTGCGCTTACATCCTTTACTCCACACCTTTGTTAATGCCTAAGCTCTGCTTGCTCTCATTCTTCTTCCTTTACATTATGACCATGAACTTTTATTATGCCTAAGCTCTGCTCGCGCTCTCTTTATCTATTACTCATTTGCATTGTAACCGTGTATTTATTATGTCTAAGCTCTGCTCGCGCTCTCTTTATCTATTGCTCCTTTGCATTGCAAACGTGTATTACGTTTATGCCTAAGCTCTATTCGCGCTCTCTTCTGTTACTTCTTTACACCGTGCGCTGTGTGCGATCTTTTCTTACTCTCATCACCTTTAACTCCTCTGCACTATGCCCGTGCACCGAGTTCATGCCAAAGCTCGAATTCCGCTCTCCTCTTCTTACTTCGTCTATAGCCTGTAGACTCTCGAGGTTGTTACAGATTTTGATCGTTCATTTGTTCTTCGACGATTGCCAATGAAGGAAGTGGGAAGGCGCTGCGCGTGCGTGATAGATTTTGTGCCCGAATTTTAATTAGTGCATTTTGTAGTCGCAGTCTTTGCAGTGTTTACATGGAAATATTTTAAAAGTCAACTTGATTTTCAAATATTACAAAACTAACAAGTTTATTTTTACAATTGACAATTGTCCGTGTGCGTCTGTTTGCCTCCAGTGCACGATTCTCTTTGTTGTAAATCGATTCGGTAGTGTTGAAAGAAAAAAAAAAAAATTAATTAGAAAAAAAAAAAAATGTTTAGCAGTCGCACTTCGTTTATGGGCAATCGCCGCATGATCTTTGATTTCTCCGAGAAAAGCACTGATATGTATTTGGAGTGAGTATCAAAATAGAAAAAAACTCAAAAAAATAACGGGTAAAATTTACACTCTTTATATGCTACTGCATGCAGTGAATTTACAGCAACTGTTATTACTGTACTTTTGCTCATTCGCTTACCACTGTCTCTCTCTCTCTCTCTCTCTTTCTCTTTGTAGTGCATTTGGTATGAGCGATAAGAGCAGCAGCGCCACCAATAGCCTACCGAATAGTCCTATACATAGCAATAACAATTCATCGCTGCTGAACAACAACAACAACAGCAGCAGCAATAGCTCGAACTTGGTGGGCAGCAACAATTCGCTCGCTGGCACCCCCTTTGGTAACGGCAATAATAACAACTGCAGCAGCAACAACAACAACAACAACATTATGTCTAGCAGCTTGATGAACAACAATAACTCGTGCAGCGCCAATCGTAATGTTGTTGTTAGCATGGATGATGATTCATGCTATCGCATGGATCCGGACACTGCCGTTGTCACCTATGGCGAAAAGGAGCCCGATCCCGATAACATCAAGATGTTTGTGGGCCAAGTGCCCAAATCCATGGACGAGGCTCAGCTGCGCGAAATGTTTGAGGAATACGGCCCAGTGCACTCGATAAATGTGCTGCGTGATAAGGCCACTGGCATTAGCAAAGGTAAGTGCAAAAGAGAACAAATTAAACATAATATGTTACAAAATTAATTTAAAATGTATATAGTCCTGTGCAAGAGTAAATACACTACACTGTTGCGGTAAACGCTTAACTTACATTCTTTCCTCTCTGCACTCTTCGTGCTCTCTTGGAATAACTGCTTAAAGTAAATAAGATAAAATTAGCCATTGAGCGCACACACACATGCACATGCACACAAACAGAAATGTCAGAAATTCTCTTAATCCACATAGCTTTTGCATTCTGTTTGCCTTGCGCGTGAGTGTGTGCGTGTATTTTAATTGCTTGTCAAGCGCTTGCCATTTCATTTCATCAGCAAATTGCTTTTTGTTCGCATTTGCCTTGAGCTGCTATTCGAGAGAATTTGAGACGGAAACTTTGACTATTCAAGGAAAAGAACAAAAGGAACTAAATATGTGATCTATAGTTTATATTTGTATAAGAGCAGCTCTTAAATTGAACAGTTTGATTTGGCTCTCTCTTGTGATTGGGAGGTTGCTCACTTTGCGTATTGTTGCGTTTGTCATTTGCAGGCAATTTAAAGGCCTCTCAACTGCAGCTAGTCGAGCATATTTATATTTCTATTGCTGCGCTACAGCGCTGCTGCTCTTCTTCAGTCACAACGGCACTTCCCATTGTGAATGCCTTTTGTCAAATCATATTTTTATGTTCATTTATTTTTATATCTATAGATATATATATTTATATACATACATTTGTTTATTTAGACAGCGCCTATTGTCCTTTACATGTGCCTTTGTATCACTTCTTTGGCTGCCTTTCCCCTCCCTCGCTCACTCTCTCTCTCTCACTCTCTCTTCCATTATTGCGTTTGAGCTCTCTATATCATTTTGTAGAGGCTGCATTTGACAAGTGGCCGCTGCTTGGCATTGTGGGCGTGTGCATGGTCAGCTTGTCATCGATGGGCGTGGCTGTCGTGTTTGTATATTTGTGTGTGTGTGTGACAAAGTAAAAGCGCAAACAGTTTTAGGACGCACTTAAGTGGCGCGTTGTGTTGATGATTTATGACAATGAGACAGCGAGAGAGCGACTGGAATTGAGAGTGTGAATGGAAGTAGAAGCTTTCGGCTAAGTGCCTGCCTATATATGCGTGTGTATGGCTACGTGTCTGTCAATGTGTGTGTGTGTGTGCGCGCTCTGCTGTTTATCACTTGAGCTTAAAAGCACGCCATGCCACAAACACAAATCGACACAAATTGCATTTGAAAGTTATTATTTATGCCAGGCAACTGTCAAATGCTAGCAAACAAAAAATATGGAGGGGCGTGCGCAGACCCAAAAGAATGAGCAAAAGATGATATGAAAAGTGTATGACGCAGTTGAAATACTCTGTAAATTTTATTCGAATTTTACAGATTTTGATAAGCGATGTAAATGCTATTGAATATAAATTTTATATTAATATTATATAATTTAAAAAAAAAAAAAATTTATTTAGAGTATGAAATATCCTTTAGAGCTATTAAAATTAAATTGCATTAAATTCAAGCATTTCAGAATGTTTTAAATCAGTATACCCGCTGGTAGTTTGCCATAGGGTATATTTCTAAGAGAAGGGGACAAAGTTTTTTGTACTTTCTTGCCACTTGCAGAAGTTTCGTTGTTTAGTCGTTTCCTTTTTTCCATGTGCAGTTTTATTTTGGCTTCAACTTCCTGCTACAACATTTCCATTTAGCCCGGCTTGTAACCTAGTTTCTGGCCAGTTTTAGTTTCGTACCTTGTTCCTTTTTGCTGCGACAAAAAGTTGGCAGTGCAGTCGCCCCCGACCTCCGCCACCCTGCGCTGCTGCCAATGGCTTCAAATTTGGAATTTGCTCGTTGCATTTTGATGTCGAGAAACGCTTAGCCAAAAAGCCAGGGCCCTGGATTTGGCCGTGCTGCAGCTACCAAAAATGGGAAATGACACTTTTAAGCGCGACGATGACCTCTGAACCAGAAAGTCGTAAATAACCCCACCCGCTAAAAAACAAGCAGAGTAAAAAGAAAGAAATTTCCTTTTCGTTTGGGCAAAAGTTTCGACTCCGCTTTTATTATTTCTGGGCTAATGCCTTTTGGCTAAAAACTTGTTTTTCTTTCACACTAAATTTCGTTAGCGGCCAGTTACTTTTTCGAGTGGATTTTCTATGTTGTTTGCGGGTGTTGTTATTGCGGTTATGCTGCGGTCCCTCGTCCCAGTGTGCGCCAGAAAGAGATAACGAACGCGAAGGGTGCGTTTCTGCCAAAGGTTTAAGCTCTCCACTCATAATTTATTAGCGCTTGCGGTAAACGCAGAAACTGAGAGAGCGCGCTCACGGACGAGTGGAAGCGAGAGAGGTTAACTGTGTTTGAGCTGCTCTCCTCTGTTTGTTCAGGTGTAAAGCGCTTTTACAGCTTTGTTTGGCCACAGCGTTTAATTTGATGAGCCTTTTCTCTTTCTATTTCGAGCCTACCTCCTAAAGTTGTTTACAATTTGTGGGTTTTTAGCAGAACTTTCTGGTGTGGCGAGCACCGTGGGTCGAGGGGCCATTTAAAAAGGGTCAGCTATAAATTAGTCAACGAATGACAAACTATTCACATTGGAAATAAATTAGACGAGACTTTGGCAAATTTAACTCAATTAGAAAACCCAAAGGAAATGAAAATAAACAATTTATTTGTGAGTGCTTAGACTTATACTTATTTAAATATGTGAATATATATATATATATATTAGTTTTATAGATTAATAATATATATTTATCTGATTTATAGATAAAATAAAATAAAAATAAATTTAAATATTTAAACCATTTTACTATGTGAATAGCTCACGTATTTTCACTTTTGAGCCTCCACTTTAGTCTTTGAAGAGCTTTTGATGTCTGTCCATAAACTGAGTCCTTGAATTTCTTTTCTATAAATTTGATTTATGAGCATAAAAAATATATAATGCTGACCAAATCACAAAAAAAAAAAAAAAACGAAAATAATAAAATTCAGCCACAGTGAAAAATATGCTCTGCTTCTTCTTGGCCATTTGATATTTTTTTTTCTATTCCGCCTACTGTGCTTGAGAAGTTCATTTTGTGAAGCTCGCCGTCTCACTCTCACCCGCCGATGCCGCTGTCAAGCTCTGCGTCCAACTGTGCTTGGCCAGCTGTCCGCTGTCACCTAAAATAGAAAAAGAAACGCACTTACTTATCTGCCGACTTCATCCGCCTTGCTGTATCTCTCATTCTGCTCATTCCCTCTCTCTCTCTCTTAATCGCCCACTTTGTGTGCTTGACATTTTTATTTAGCGGCTTGCAGAGCGTGAAAAATGCATAAAATTTCACTTAATTTTCAAAGAGCGTTTCAATTTTAAAGAACCGTTTTGTATTTGGCTACCCTGTAAATAAAGTATGTTGGCATTGATGTAATAGAAGCGAGGAGAATGCAACATTCGTTATCTGTATGAATAATCAATGGAAATGAATAAATTAAATACATGTTTTAAAAATTATATGAATATATATATATATATATATATATATATATATATATATATATATATATATATATATATATATATATATATATATATATTTAAAAATTATGATATGATAACAACACAGGGTATTTACTAGTCGACTACTTGCACTATACCAACACTGTTACTTATCCTTCCAGCCTTTTTGTGGTTTAGGTCATGACTTTTGACGCCCACTGAACTATTGCTAAACGTTTGTCACTTTCGCTACGTCGAGCTTTATCTGTGTGCAGAAGAAGTGATAGAACGAAGAGAGTAGAAAGAGGAGAACCATAAACTAAATTCGATTGCAATTGCAGTTTTGCTGTAGCTTTTACTTGTGTTCTTGTTGCTGTTGTGTATTGTGCAGCTGGTTCTGTGTGTGTGTTGCCTTCTCTTTCTGTTTAGTGGGCATGCCAAGTCTGCTAGTAAATCTCTGCACCAAAGTTTAATGACATTGATTTATTTAAGTTCGATTAATTCGTTTCCTGTTGGCTCAGTCCCTCTCCCTGTCCCTGTTTCTATCTCTGGCTGTCTACGTGTGGGCGAGCGGCACATCCTTTATGTATATATCCATGCTTTATCCCCTTTTCTGGACTTTGGCACGTTGTGTGTCTGAAGCAAGTGTCGGCGGCGGCGGTGGCGGCGGTGGCGGCAGTAGCGACGGCTCTCGATTTCACATCTTAAAATCCAATCCAACCCACTTTCACACACACACGCACGCACTCGCCCCTTTACACTCGCTCCTGGATTAAGTTTTTGTCCAAAAACGTGACTGGATGTCGTTTTCAGCTTCTGCCGCCGGTTTTGTTGTTACTTTATCGCATTGTTCCCTCAAGCAAGCGAAAGCTCAACTGCTCTCTACCACCTCCTCTACTTCTTTTTCTGTCCTCTCTGCTTGCGTCTTGTTTTGGCGCTTTGATTCTAACTGCAGTTGACATGCACATAATGGGAATTGAGAGATTTCGCTTCTCTTCTGCAGCTGAGTCGCCCTGGCTGCCTGCTGCCTGCTGCCTGTCGGTCTTTCTCTTCTTCTCTGTGCTTCTGCTTCTTCGTTATCGCGCGATTGGTTTTCGTCTTTGGTTTCGCTTGCACAATATTTTATTGCATTTGGAAATCGTTTCGATTTTCTTTCATTTGTTACATTTAACGCTAGTTTAATTTTAAGTGATATTTAATCTGCGATTGCACAAGCTACATTTTTTCCTCACCCTTGTCCGCCCTCTCGCAGCTTACGTTTTCCCTTTGAGTTCATTCCATTTCGGGCTGAGTGAAATTCGATATTTGTTTGATTCAACGGAGAAAACTTAAAAGATTAAAAATCTAAAGAAATTGAAAACGTTTATTTATGTTGCTTTGCTTTTAATTAGTTTCGTAGCTCTTCCATTACGTCAATTTTCTAGTGAGCGTTTAAGCTTTAAAGCTTAAAAACAAAATGCTAGGAATATTTTCTTGTTTACTAATCTAAGTAAACTGTTCAAATACAAATTGAAGTGCTTAAAATAAGTAAGCTTTAGCTTGAAGAATAATTGATTCCAATATGTGTGTGTGAGCTTTGATTGAGCTTTCACATTCAGCATTCAGCTTTTTTATTTTTATACTCTTGACTATGCGTTTCTAGCTGCTTTGCTATACTCAAATTTTTAAGGCTGATCTCTAAGAAGTTTTTAAAGCTTAATTTTCATTCGCTAATGAATTGCACTTAAAAGTATTGAAGTCTCTGGTATACTATGAGCTTTAAAGCATTTGCTAAGTAATTTGCTGTAACACGATATTCATGTTTGCATTAAACCTACACACATTTACACACACTTTAAAAGCTTAAAATTTTCAGTACAGTTAACAAAAAAAAAAGAAACGCATAATTCTCACACATCCGTTGCGGCGCCGTTGGCGTCGGCATTTACTCTGCCTCTCTTTCCCTCACACTCTCTCTAAAACTGCACCGGATATAAAAAACGCAAAACGAGAAATGAAAATATTTGCAAATATGTGAAAAATTCTGAAAAACGGCCCTGTGTGCGGCGGCGTCGAAGGCATAAAAACTGCGACAGATTGAATTACCCAAGTGTTGGTGCAGGTATGAATATATGTATGTAGGTATGTGTGGGTGGGTGTGTGTGTCTCTGTCTGTGCGTGTCTGCTGTATACGACAAATCCCCACCCACATGCAAATAGAGAGCTAGGCATGTGTGAGCCATGTCCACCGCAACGCATTACGCTTGGGTAAAGCCGAGAGACGAGTCGATATGGCCGGTAATTGCATTATGCAACTATTGCCATATTAAGTTTTCCACTCACAGTTTGGCGGCCTGGCCAAAATCCCAGAATTCAACGGCCAGAATTTCAAATGGACTCCATTACAAAGCGCCAGGCGGATGGATATGGTAATGGTGACGGTGACGGTAACGAACGAGGAGGTGGAAAACAAGCCACGTTAAATGGAATATGTGTGCGAGTTCGCAAGCCGGAAATGAAATTCAACTGACGCTTAGGGTTTTATTTTACTTTTCTATAGTTTAGGCCACAGATTTTGGTGGGAATGTAAAAAAAAGCTGTGCATACGAACACAAATCCTGAGCAGCTCGAATATTTTCTACTGACTTTCGATTGCATTGTAATAGCCCCGAAAAGTGAAAAGGCAACAGCAAATGCGGCTTTAAATAAAATTAAATTCAGAATTTTTAATAATGCATATTTATAAAAATTTTCTTACCCTGCATTAATATTAAAATATTAAAATTAATAAGATAAAATAACTTAAATAATAAAAAATTAATATTACGTTCAGGAATGCGTTAATTTTTAGGTAACCCCAAGAATATTTTAATCGTTGGGTATCGCATGTCTGCTCAAATATGCTTGCTACCCGGAGCGCAACCTACATAAATTTCGACACCTTGCTCCACACAGCCACCACCCCTTACACACCACTCATCCCTACATATACACCCTTAACCCAACGCCTTGCCCACCCTCGGCTCGCGACAGATTTGTTGCTGGCGCTTGTGGGCGGGCGTCCGGCCGCCTAGCCGCCACCGAGGCCTTGGTCATAATGCTTAATTTAGTGTTGCCATGTTGCCACATTTGTGCCCCGCGCTCCGCCCCCTTTTCCAGCTCTTAGCCACTGCCAGCGGCCTCCTGGCTGCTAATAATAATAATTTTCATAATTTCTTCGCCACCTTTTTTTGACGTCGCTGAAAATAAACTCCAATTTAACCCTTATGCTAATCTCAATATTTCGCTCACTCACACACATTTTCTCACTCTCTTCCTCTTCCCTTCTCTTGCAGGCTGCTGCTTTGTGACATTTTATACGCGTCGCGCCGCACTGAAAGCTCAGGACGCACTGCACAATGTGAAAACGCTGAATGGGGTAAGTTGAATGTGTCCAAAGTTTTCAGCCAGCTTTATTTTTATACATATATTTTACATTTTGCGACATTTATTGTGAGCGATTCGAAGACGAAGAGCAAGGGGAACAACGGGAGTAAAGGGGGAGCTCGAGAGCTATTTTTATATTCCATGCAAACGCGCGATAGTTTAGACGGCAATTTAGCTTTTAATTGGAAAACATTTTTTTTTATGCTGACTCTGCAGCACGCAAAATCGTTTGCCACATCAACTTATCATAAACGCATTCATGCAATACAGCTACAGCAACACGAAAAACAACAAGAGTGCAATAAGGCTGGCTGGAGTTTCAGCATCGCATTGCCTTCATTATGGCTAACAGACTGCGTGACTGACAGATTGACTGGCGCGCGAACTGACACACAGTCATGACGCGGCACAAAAAATGTGCACGAAAAACCCAAAAAGCTGTGGCAGTAATAGAAAGGTTTAACTGACTTCAGATACCCTGTATATTAAATTTATGAGCTATTGAGTAGGATAAAATAAGCAGTTAATAATAAAGTGCATGATAGCTTATCGAGATATATTTTTTTAAATAACTGTAAATTGAGCTTCAATTGTGAAGATGAACTAAGCACAGATAAAAGCTCATTTGGTGTTGATTTGATTCTGATATAAATGATTACTATTAATTAGATTACTTAAATATTTTGTTCTTAGCCTCAGTCTGAGTTAATTTCTCATATTGAAACTAAAATTTAGCAAAGCAAATTCCATTAAATATTTTAGACTCTCGCAGCGTCTATCTATTGCCTGATTCACTCAGTTAACTTCGATTTCTTACATGAGCCGATTATTATATCCGCTTATCTTCTATAGTTAGTTAGTTATACCCTTAACACATTACTGGGTATAGCCAAATCATTGCACTTAGTTTGCTATTTTCCAATACATTTTCTAAGTTTCGCTGCTTTGTGCTCTTCAGGCGCTGTAAAATGCAAGTAATTTCCAAGTTTATCCCTGTGTCTTGGCAGCTTAAAAGTATGCAACAAAAAATTATTTAAAAAAAGAAGAAAAAAGTGAAAAATTGTTTGCACGCGTCGAAAGTTTATGCTAAAGAAACCAAAGCCACAGGCACAAAAATGTCAATTTGCGCTTGGGAGCTGGCGTCCCTAAAGCAACAATAGGGACGAGGGGGCAGGACTAGGGGTCATAACCCGCTTCATAGACAACGTCAGCGAAAAACGTAGAACATTTCGAGTTGTTGCATTTTTCGCTTCTTGAATTGCGCCATCAAATCAGCATGAATATTATTATTTGGTGCTGCGCGAGGGGCTAGTGGGTCTGGCAAGAAAAAAATGGGGTACGTATGTTGGGCTAGGTTATGCAAAGCTGCACATAACAATGCTTTGTGTCAGGCGTTCAAAATCTGACATAAACTGCATGTCGTTGGCGCTGCCAAAATGGGGAAGCCAAAGAAATTGTGCAGCTGCGCGCCGATATTTATTTTACAAAATTGTTATTGAAAGGCGCAGCAAGTCCTGAAAAATCGAAGACGAACGAATAATAATACGAGGGTTAGAGGAAGCAATTGGCAGAGCTTTCGGTTTGGTTTGTGACCATTTTTGCGCCATGTGCAGCAACTGACAATTTTTCCCATGGAAATTTGCTAAATTGACAGCTGTTAAAACTATTTTAAAACATTTCTTACAACCATTTTCCATATTATGCACGTGGAATAAATAAAAAGCTAGGACTTATTTTTAAACGTTTTACAACACTGTAATAGTTGAAACTATTTTGAATAGTTAATTTAGGGGACTCTTTTTGACTTTATTTATAAATATAAATAATTTGCTATCTCATTAATAAATTAATGTGAAATTAATTTTATTGTTTTACAACACTGAACCTATTAATTATTTTAAATGGATTTAGTTCCAATAGCTAAAGATCTGTTTTTTTTTGTGACCTATACTTATGTCATTTTATAACACTGCACAGTCAGAATATTGTAGATAGCCTTGGTATTAAATGTTGCGTTTAGTGTTGAGTAACGAAAAAATGCAATATGTTGTGCAACTGATGAAACTTAAGGTAATTAGTCAAAATTGCAAGGCATTTGAGGTCTAAGACCAAAAGGGAATGCGTTTGACTTGACCTGGTAATTGGTACTTCCTGCATGAAAATAATGAAATTGCTAAAATAAAAAGGGGCGTAGCAAGCACATGAAAAGACAGGCGAAAGGGGCTGGCGAGAACAGGAGCAGCCTGGCTGGGAACAGGTTGACCTGGACTGCAATTTGTAAGAAGTCGCGTTGCGTGTATTATTTACGAGCGCCTAGTAGAAAGCAAGGGTATTACAGAGGAAGAGGAAGCGAGCGATAGAGAGAGAGAGAGAGAGAGAGAAGAATACGAGAATGGGTGTTGCGTACAAGGACGCGGCTGCCTTATAAACGTGAACTGTTGTCGTAGCCAATAAATCACGGGCCATTAGCCGCGCAGACTTGGCGACGGAAGTGCTTGGGCATGCGGCCTCGTTTGGGCTCCCTTTGCCATCCTCCTTGACCCCTGACCTCGTGCTGCGGCACGTTTTGCGGGCGCTTTAAGCTTGTTTTAATTAGAAGACGCTGTGCGAAAAATTACATTTAAAACGCTGCTGCAACTTGGCGTAAAATGGGAGGCTAAAATAGGGAAATGCGAACGCATATTTTAGGATTTTCACGGCTAGAGAGAGACAGATATAGAGGGAGAGAGAGAGAGAGAGACAGAGAGTGAGTAAAAGAGCGTGAAAGAGAGATAGAGGACGTTGTTGTTGCTTCTCGACGACCGCTGAATAAATGTGTTTGGCTTTAGTCGAGGATTTGGCGGCCAGTTAGAAGCAGCTTGTCGGCTCTTTGCTGCATTCATTCATTATGCAGCTTAAGCGCCTATCAAAAGCGAAAAAAGAAATGGAGCGGGGTACGCGCTGCAGCGCCAACTAAATGGACTTCACTTACACAGACACATACGCACACACACAAATATATACATATATATACACACAGCAGAGAGCGCGTGTCTGTTGGGACTAAGTTGTCCAATTTTAGCTGGTTGCACTGCGCCAAAGAGCTAGCCAAATTAATCGCTGACTGCGTCGCTTATGCAGCGCCACAATATATCAAATGTGATTAACACGGCAAATTAGGTTGGCCCAAATGCTTGGAATTTCGTTAGCAGCTGGCCAAAGGCAGTAAAGGATGCTACAAAAGAAAATTCAAATAAAACTGAAGTTAAATAACTGATATGTGAGCTTAGAAAGGCAAGGAGAGAAGAGCTTAAGCATGCTTGAAGAAAACTCGCTTACAAAACATTAAAAAAATAAATAAATTGAATCTAATTTATCTAATTTTTCACTTTCTGCTTACAGATGTACCATCCCATACAGATGAAACCCGCCGATAGTGAGAATCGCAATGGTAAGCTAATATATACTTATGATATATGATTTAAATTATTACAATTAACAATCATTTTGACTAGAGGTCTAAAAAATTTCATTTAAAAATTAGAATTATATAAAAGGAACTCCTATATTTAACAGAATAACTAATATTTAAGAAACAATATTGATTTCGCGTGTAATTCTTTACCTAAATTTAGTCCTTAGCAGCCACTTTTAATATACATATTTGATTTAAAGATCATCAACCAATTTGAGTAAAAGTTAATGAAATCTGTGATATCATGTTTTTTCTCACTTTTTCAATTATGTTCAACAACCAATGTCGCTGTCAAAATGGATTTTATGCGCCTTCTGATATTTAACAAGCTTAACAACTCGTATCATTTAGGTTTCATTTCATTTCGCGAACTATCCAAAGCTGTAGTGACACATGGCCTTCAAACCGATTGACGTGCCTAAAAATTAGGTTATATTTTACACAATTCTTCACTCATTTGACTCTCAACCTGTGCGCCTGTCAACGCATGTTACCTTTGACTGCGACATGTGAACTGAGATTTATAAGTCGAGATTAATAGTGTGTGTCAGTTGGAGCTGCCAGCTGACTGTCTGTCAGAGTTCAATTAATAATTCAATATGCTTTGGCTCGTGTATCAAACTTCAAACTGTACAACAGTTGCTCCAAAACTGTGTGTCAAATGTTGTTTGGCTCGGCCTAAAAGAGAGCAACTGCATTTGACAGCTTTTGTTTGCAGCTTCAATGCCATGCACACCCCTTGGCCATGCCTCCTGTGTCTCGCTCGATGGACAGGCCACAGTTTAAACATTTCAACGCATTTTTGTTTTTTGTTTTTATTTCCTGTATGCCACTTCAGTCTTTTATTTTTTTTTTTTTTTGTATTTTTGGCCTTCTGTCAGTTGCGTGTCGGTCACTTGGCAGTTAATTAAAAACCATCAATTATGTGCGCCGCGCTGCAAAATTGTTTAACATGGAAAAAAGTTTTGTGCACAAAAATTTAATATATGTTAATTTTTTTTCGTTGTCAGCTTAACCGCTCTCTCGCTCTTTTTCTCTCTCTCCCTCTCTCTCCACCTCTTTGTCTGTGCATTCAACTCGCTTGCAGCGGCTTCTTCTTTTAATTATACCCATGAAATTAATCTGCTTAAGTGACCACAAAAATGTTGACTTTTCCACACACACAAGCACACACACACACCCACACTCGCCCAGCCACCCACCCACACAGAGGCATGTTGCATGCAGTGGGCGCTTGGAAATTTTTTAATTGGCGACCTCTAGCGGCGCGTATTGTTAACAAGTTGTAGCGTTTGCTGCCAGCAATAAAAAAAAGAAGCAAAGAAACTTTTTGACATGCGGCTTCTGCCAGCTGCATCCGCTTTTCCAAATACTTGCTCGCTCGCTCTCTCACTCCTTCTCTCTTTCTGTCAGCTATCGCTGTTGCTATGCGTGTAATTACGCTTGTTCAACATGGCGTATGCTTAATTTTTCTGTCACAAAATCTCGTTATTTTTTGGCTGCTTTTAATAATGGAATGTACACATTTTTAATGAATTTCAACGCAAAAAGTTTAGCTAATTAGAATTAGAATAATTTGTAGAGCTCACTGCGATTCGAGAGTTCATTTTAGTTAAAAAAAGATGATGAAAATAATTGTCAAATAAACTAACTATTTCTAGCTAATGCATTACTCAGTTGGCTGCCTTTAGCCATATAATTAGCTTGGCTAAAAGCATTTTTATTTTTGTTGTTTTTGATTGTTACGTCGTGTTTGAGTTTCAATTGTAGATAAGCTTAAAAGGCGAAACGCCCGCAATGCGCCTAAAGCGATGGCAATGCAAATGGATTTTGGACTAACTCCAACAATTGCCGCATTATAGACATGTATATATGTATAGACAGATATATATATATATATATATATATATATATATATATATATATATATTTACTTTATGTGCATATACTAAGTCTCTGCCGCAATCGCATTTCAATATCGCCGCAAAGCCAAAAACTAGACGATTTCAGTTTATTTTTTATTTTCCGCTTGCCTTGTACTTTATTTTTTATTGTTTTTAGTATTTTGTGTTTTGTATTTCGCATTCGTGTGCTTTGGCACTTCAACCTCAAAAATAACAGATAGATGAGAACAAAAAAAGTGAAAGAAAAGTTGCAATAAGCATAAAAAATAGCAAAAAAAGTTTTACTTTGGCCACGGCACAGAAATTTATGCCAAACAGCGGAAACGATATAATAGAAAAAGATGGCTGAAATATTCCTTTGGTCGTGTCGTGAGGGGTTAACTGTGTGTGTGTGAGTGTTGGTTTATGCCTAGAAATCGAAAATAAAAGACAGTTGCAGACAACGGCTGTTGGAGCCAACGTAACAACAAGCGGAAGGTGGCAATTTAATAAAATGCTTGAGTGAGTCGCCGAGTTTTGTTTCCTGCTGCGGATCCTGCTGCTGTTGCTGCTGCTTATAGTCCTGCTCCTGCCTGCTGTCGCCGAAAGTGTAGCATACTTTTTGGCAGTCGTCGGCAAAGCAGCAGGCGGCAGCAGCAACCTTTGATTGGTTTTTCGGTTTTGTGTGCATTTTTTCTTGTTTTTATATTCAGTAAGGGCTCTGCTGAAGAGCTTTGCAGTCTGAAAAGTGGATATATATATATATAGATAATTTATATATATGTATATATATGAAACTGTTCCAAGTAGTCTCGATTGAGTGCGGCAATGAGACGCTGTGTCTTATACTTTGTCAACATAGTTTTGGGTAACGTTTTAAAAATTAAAACGAGTGGTCGTTGCCTAAGAATTATACCCATATTCTAATAGAATTAGTTTATGCATTGTTAGGAAATAAAAATAATTTTCTTTATCAGAAATAAAATAATCAAAAGTTATGTGTTTCATGCTCCTCCTATCGATACTTTTAAAACTATTCATTATTATACAATTTACAATTTTGGTACTCGATTTTGTAGTTTAGCTTTATCACTTTACTTCTCTCTTTAGCTCTTAATTGATTATGTTTTTATATCTGATCTTTATGGTCCAATGAAGTCTCTGGTACACATATACATGTCTACAGCTTGTATGATATACATACATTATTATAAATTTCCATATTACATTTTAGGGAAAATTTAATTTAAATATAATTAACTATTTTCAAATTATCTCTGTACATAAGAGATTCCAATTTGCATTGTGGGCCATTACAAATTGAGGATCAACAACCCCCTTGTTGTGAAAGCTATTATAGTTAAATACAATGCGAGGCACCCTCTTGAAATAAGACGCAGAGCCAACACGCTATTACAAATTTCTGGTAGCCTTCTAAGGGCCCAACAAATGGCGCCTCATTTCCACTTGAATTGCAGTAAATGCAGTTAAATTTTATGACGCTGACCCTGCGCCATAAACTGCAAGCCAAAACAAAGAATGCATAGTGCAGCGGGGGGAAGTGGGGTACATAAATACATCAAGTGTTAAAAGCGCGGATTGGCCAAAAAAAGGTAGGGTCGGATTGGAGGACAGCGGAACAATAGAGTGAAGAAAAAGTGTCTGCAATGAAGGCGATTTGCGTTAGGTTTACTTAAGTAGAAAACATGAAAAGTGCCAGACAAAATGCAACCAAATCAAATGTGTAAGCAAAGAGCGAGGGAGGGAGAAATGGGTGCGGGACGAAAGCAGTAAGGAGAAAAGTGCAACGTGGTAATCAGTGCAATTTGCATGCGAGCAAACTTCAAACAGACAATGACGAAGCGCCCCAGAGACGATGTCAAGTTGTTGGCGTCAGTTTTTATGCGCTGTAATTTTGTGTATTTGAGGCATATTGATTTTGTGGAATATGTTGAGAAGAACAAAAAGAAATAGATTTTTTTAAGGATCTTGATCTTGTTCGCCTTTAAGAAATTAAAAATTGTAACTGAGTAAATATTCTTAGCTGCAGAAATATTTGTCCACATCATTCATAGATATTCAAAGATATTCAAATAATATTTAATATAATATAGTTAATAAATATAATATGGTATATATTTAATATTCATACTCAGAAGATTTTCCTCTTTCATTTCTTTCGATTCCAAAGTCGTGGCAACATTGAATATAGACAAAGAAGAAGCTAGTATATGAATTTAAGAAGCTAGTATATGAATTTATGGTCTTTTCATATATATATATTATTTATTCAGTTTCTCTCTGCTGCTATAGAGTATACAATTGAAAAGCCGTCAAACTAATTTTCACTCCCTATGAAGCTATTTTAACGCAATGTAAACAGCGTATTTTCTGAGTCAAGTTCCATATTCCATTGCCATTTTATGAACACGCGCTCATTTTGGGAAGGGTGTTATTAAATTTGCAAATACGTAATGTCAAATGTGTTTTTTTTTGTTCGTTTTCTTTTGGTCTTGTTGAATTTTGGCGCTGCATACTTGAGGGCGCGCCAGAAATGCAGTAAGCGGCAAGGGAGAATGGGCTAGAGGCAGACGACATGTTAACATTTTCATGGTTTTTCCACACAATTTGCGAAGGCGCGCGGGCGCCGTCTCTGTAGCTCGCGCGTTCCCAAGAAAATATTCAAAATGGATTGTATTTGCATTTGGAGTTGAGTGGGGAATATTGCCGCATATGAAATCGATATGCAAATGTTGTCGAGTAGAGAAACTGAATAACAGTACTACATGAATGGGGCGTCTTGTGGGGGGCGTCTCTTGACTTCCTCTGTGATGATGATGCACGTATTGTTTGCTTGTAAACATGATAAAAATTCAAATTAGCCATTATGGCAAGTCAAGTACATATAAATGAGCGACGCTCTGTGTGTGGGTGTGAGTGTATGAGTGTTGTCGCGTTGAAATGTAAAATGTGGCTAGAAATTACCGGAAGGCAATTGTAAAGAGGAAGAAGCAGTAGAAGCAGCAGAAACCTTGAACCAACTTTGTATAAAATTTATATTTGCATATTTCATTGCCAGTTTTATTTGGTTATTTCTCCTTTTTTATATTCTAGGGAAATCAATGAAAATTGTTAAGGAAGAATTTGGGTGGATGGGCAACTTAATAAGGACGGTTAAAGCAAAGGGCAATGTGCTAACTTTGATATGAAAGTGGATTAAAAGAATAGAAATGCTTGTCGAACACAGTAGATGATTCAGGTTGATGTTGTAGTTATTGATGATCAATAGCTGTAGAAATGAAAATTGTGGTGTGCAAATTTTGTTATATATTATATAATTTATATAAATTATTTATATATTAATAATATAATCTTATTCATATCTGTGAGAATATGTAGCTCGATCTTTCTATTTTTGAAGCCCTGCATCTGCCTCTAATCTTTTGATATGTGCTTTACCTTTAAGATATATTGAACTATTTCTTCTTGCATATATGCAAATGTCAACGCTCTTTGTGCTAGGTATCAAGGCTATCTACTCAACTCAAACATATATTTTTGTATTTATTTTTTTTCTTTCTTCTCTAAAGCTTCCATTGAAATCAAAAAATCTACTCTTTCTTCAGCTCTGCCTTAGCTCTTTTTGAATATATATAAAAATAATATATATATATATGTATATATATATTGATCTCAATCTTTCTTGTGCGCATTCTCGCATTTTGATTCTAATCATAATTAGCGCACACGCAACACTGTTACGAAGTTCAGCTTAAAAAATTGCTAAGCAAAAGGTGTTAATTAACTCATTAGCAGCAACGGCAGCAGTAGCAGAGCAGCAACTGAGACACTTGCAAATGAACGAACGAATACATAAAAGCAAGAAACTAACATTAAAAGTCATTTAATAAAAAAAGAGCGCAACAATTTCATAACAACAAACAGCAGCAATAGATACAACAAGTTGTAAATCAAGTTTTTCCAGTTATGTCCGCCCAGAACCTTTTTGACATATGGCAAGAGATGATAATGTGACGAAATGGGTTGAGCTTTGAGCTAAGATGAGCCGTTCTGCTCATTGTGTTGTGCACAATTTTTTAGCTGAGCAAAGTCGATGATAGAACGTGCTGTTAGTTGCAGCTAAAGCGTCGAACGGTTGCAATCGCAGCATCCCGAAATAAATGCCAATATTTTTCTCCACATTCGGTTTTTTGTTCTTGTTCTTGTTGGGCTTTGTGCTCGCGCCGGGTTTGTTTGATATTTAAATACCAAAAATACGCGAGGTATCCGATGTTTCAATTGTCGCTGTTTGTGTTGCATGTGACGTCGCTTAATTAGTTGCATTGCTGCCAATATAGCACCGCCCCACTCGACCCCTTCGTGCCGCTGATTGATGTCAATTTATTTTTAGCCATTTGATTTTTGCCAATACTACGCGTTTTTTGTGCTCTTCTGCTTCATTGTTGTGCCGTCGCAGTCGGCATCGCCATTGCCGTTGGCCGCTGGGGAAAAGTGGAAAACAATGTGTGTATATATATAGCTCAGAAAAAAATCAAAAATAAATCGATTTAGTCTGAAATTAAATTTTAATCGCTGCGCAACGACGCATGCCACAAAAGTGAAGCCAAAAACAAACAAACGCCAAACAACAGGGTGACTCGTGCACAGAACTTTAAATGCGAAAGCAATTAAGACTCGTTTGCATGATTGGAACAAAACTATGTGAGTTGAAAGTCTAGTGGCCATTAATATTTATAAGCTTAACTCTGCATAGTTGCAACACCAATGACTATGCTTAATTAATTGCACAAAGTCTATTGTGTCTTAGTGCAAGACTTGAGTTAAGCGCACGTACACTGAGTAGATAGAGTTGCATTGAGTTTTAATTAATGATCAGCTCAATAAATAAAACAAAATAAATTACAAATTGTTAGCTGACTAAATATGTATTAACGAACCATTATTTGACTTAATATATATTAATGAGTCAGTTATTTGCTATATTTATAAATATTGCAGCACTTTTAGCTGTATTTTATATATGATACAAATATGATGCAAATATGAATAAATCTTTAATATTTAAATAATTTATTTTTATTTAAATATTTTGTTTTTTTTTTTTTTTTAAATATTAAAACTTTTACCTACATGTACCTAAAGTGAATTTAATGGGAAAATAGTGCTTGAGCTCTGTCGTCTACAAGTTTTAAGTCACTACCTAACTTATTCAAAATTAATTGTAGCAATTTTGCTTAATTTTTTTATCTTTATGTATCTGTATGTTTTACAAACTATAAGTTTCCATGTTTATTTTCGAGTAGTTTAATACTCTGCTCTCTCTCTCTCACACTCTCTCTCTCTTCATCATAGCAAGTATCAAATTGAAACCATGACCCACCCTATAAAGCTAATGAATAAACTCTCGGCGTCTCTCTCCAACTCTCTTGTATTATTTCTTACTCTTGCTCTCTGCAATTAAATGCCGAATTCTTCATTTCATTGCTCACTTTACAAATCAATTCTTTTAATTCTTTGAGTCGCCTTTTGTCGCCTGCTTTGACATTTATCTGTCTGTCTGTCTACCTGACTGGCTGCGTATCTACCTATATATAGCTGCAAGTCACATCGATCTATGCGATCTATAAAAGCAGCCCATGACAAACGAATGGCCTGCAAACCGAAGGAAAACTCGATGCCAGCGCCTGTCTAGAGCCACAGACAGAAAGCCAAAAAAAAAAAAAAAACAGAATCAACACACGCTAAAAGTGCGAACGCAGTGCAATTCTGACAAAGAAGCAAAATAAATAATAAAAAAAATTAAATGTTAATTGTTAAATGGCGAAAAAAGTTGCAAAATATATATTATTTGTTGCTCTTTAATTGTTAAACGTTAAACGTCATATTTGAATGAACAAGTCGATCAATAAAAAAGATTCTGTGGTTGTGCGTGGCTAAAAAATGTGCAAAAGCATTAAGCAAGAACGTTGCGTGTTTTTAATAAAATGATATAAATAATAATCAAGAGCCGAATCAAATTCGAATCGAATCAAAAGAAAAATCAATAAAAAGCAAGAAGTGTTAACCTGACGCTAATTGTTTGAAAGTCAACGCAGTCGTCTTTAATATTTATGATATTTACTTAACGAATTTTCCACTCACTCGAGATATTTTTTTTCATACACTTCTTCACTGTTTGCTACACGAAAGGCATTTCGAGCACTACAACTGTTGTTTTTTTAACGCTCTCCCTTGTATGTGTGTGTGTGTGTCTGTGTCTCTCTCTCACTCACTGTATGTGTGCGTGTGTGTGTGTGTGTAAATAAGTGTAAAGTATTTTCAAGAATTTTCTCTTCTTCGCCGTTGCCATCGCCGCCAACTGACATGATAAATAATTCAACTGCAATTGGTTTCGTAAATAGCGAAGGCGGCGCTGCAGAGAATGGCAATGCCAGCAGCAACAACATTCACACCAGCAACATCAACGCCAGCAACAGCATCAGCAGCAGCAGTCAATTATCGTCAATAATTGAGAATTTATCCAATAATAGCGACATCGCGGCATTGTCGTCCACATCATCGGCATCGGCATTGGCATCGGCTGCGACATCGTTATCGTCATCGCCATCGTCATCGTCACCGTCGTCGTTGTCGTTGGCGTCATCGTTGCTGGCAACCAACTCCAGGTTGCATGCCACGCATAAATCCTATCCGCCAATAAATTCAGCATATTGGCTGCCATCGTCTCATCCATCACCATACACAGTGCCAGGTATGCAACAGTCGCTCAATCGCCAACAGCAACCATAGCAGTTGCATCAGCATCAACAGCTGCTGTTCCTACTCCTCGACCCCCTCCTCCTCAGTCACCTTTTCTCCAACTCTATATTAAGCCTTATACAGCTGCTGTCCATCTTCATTCAACTCTTCCCTTCTGTCTGTCCATCAGTGTAGACTTACTCTCGCTCTCGCTCTCTCGTCTACCCCTTCCTTTGTCTCTGTTCCTCTTATTGATGGTCTGTTGATGTTGAGTGTTATCTACCGTGTTTCAGTACCCTGGGAGCAGCATCTGGCCAAATTGCTCTGGCGCCAACTTACATGCACATTACAATCCCAACACTTCCTACTGCGCCAGCTGCCTCAGCCTCTCATTGAATTGGCCTTTAAAATGGGGTAATTAAAGCAATTTATTGGCCTCCAAAATTGCCAAGCAGTTGTCATTAAGTAAATTGGCCAAAACTGCGAGTAGAGTCGAGTTCGTTCTCTCTCTCTTGCCAAATACGTTGAAAATGTGCTGTCCGCTGGGCTGCTGGCTTGAATCAGCGTATATTTAACTTGGCTAAATGATGGTTCAGGTATTTGTCATGGCATGGCTATTTAAATGCTTGAATAAATTGGCAAATTAGAATATCGACAGTCAAGGAGTTATCCTTAATATATTACTTCTATAATTTATTGCTTTACACTGAGATCTGAGTAGTGTATGAAATATTTTGTATAATTAATATTTTCTCTACTGTCTCTCTGCTTTCATAATATATAAATAGTCCTCACGTCTTAACCGCATTTCATCTGCTTCTTAATTCTCTCTCTCACACGCACACATTGGGGCTTTATCGAGTGTGGTATGCCACTTGAATGAAAATTTCACGCATTGTTTCACACAACATTAAGAGTGAAATATATAAACGTTCACATTTGCTAGCAGCAACAAAAGCGCCAGCGCCAGAATGTTGACACTGACAGGAGTTGAAAACTGAGTTTAATTTTTGAGCTGAATCTGAGTCGTTTGCCGTCTCTGATCCTGAGTATTTCAAACAGCCAAAGTGTCATGCCAGCCACACGCACATGTCAATGCAAACGCACGCACACCCACGCACATACTACAGCAACTTGTGCATTCGCTCTCTCTCTCTCTGTCTCTCGCTCCCTCTCTCCATATCTCTTAGTTGAGCAAACGTCGAGCGCAGATTGTTTTTCTTTTTGTTGGTTAACATAAACCAACAAACGGGAAATAAAGTTCAACTGCAGCAGGCTGATAGTGTGTATGTGTGTGTGTGTGTGTGTGTTAATGACGTTAAAGTCAAGTGTAAATTGTGGGCGGGTGCCATGTCAGGCGCGAGCGAGCGAGTACCTACCATTGACATGATTTTTAATATGTTTGGCATCTGTTTCTTTTGTCTTTAAATGCGAAAAGGTGAAAAGCTGATAAACACAGCGCGACCCGCCGCCCAGCACTGTGTGGGCTGCGTAGGGTCATTTGACATAAAGTATGTCATCAAGTCGCAGAGTATATGAAAACGCTCCCGGGTAATTGACATTAAAATTTTAAACTGAGCCGGAAGCATGTTGACACAATGCCCACGCTGCACATAAGTGCATGAAAATGTTATAATCAAGGCGGATAAAGTCCGCCCTGAACCAGGTCAAATAAAGTTTTATAGAGATATATGAATTAAAGTTAGTGCACTTATGTGTTATATGAGCCATAAGTCGAAGCGACTAAGGCTATAAATTAAATTAGGAGAGATTTTAGTAGGGATATAAGGATTAATATGAGTATATATATTTTATATATTTTAGTATGAATAATTTAGAAATTAGTGTTTTTTATGAACTCAATGAGTTTAGTTTATAATTGTGATAGATTAATATTATTATTAATATTAAATGGCAATACTTGCAGCCCTCGTTTCATTTAATACTATTTCTTTATAATTTCATTAATTAATCACCAACTTTATCGCATTCATCAGGCTAACTGATGGTATCGCCTCACTCACTTTCAGCTAGTTCAGCAGAACCTTTTAGTTGCTCTTATCGATATGCCGTCCAAAAATTTGCCAATTATTCACTTGAGCGCTATATTTATTATGCATATAGTTAGTCATTTCTCTCAAATGCTTGCCGCACATGCAGTTCATAAATTTAGCTGGCAAACTGGCATGCAAATTTTTAACTGGTCTTTAATTTTCTGCTAAATTAAACGGCAAATGAACTGGCCACGTAGTCAGCCAGCACGTGACGGGCATCCCTTTATATGTATTTTTGTCCAAACTATTACCAAGAGCCGATCTCTACTGCTCGGCTCCCTCTCTTTCACACACACTCCCTCTCTCTATCTCTGTTTCTGTATGTATGAGGCGTATAAAAAATGTAATTTTTCGCACACACACAAATTTATAACCTTTAATTGCTTTGACCCAAAAACGCAGCAGGCGACATGCTGATGCCGAGGCGGCGGGTGGCATGGGGGTGTGGCGCTCATTGGATCTGGTTGCCTGGTTCTGGGTTATGGCCCATGCAGCAGAGCCTGGCCACAAAAGCCACATTGCCTATGGCCTGCATAAAGTTTTTAACCCCAAAACACGGCCCGCCCTGTTAATAGTGTTTGTTGTTGTTGTTGTTGTTGCAGTTGCAGTTGCCTAATGCACTTTCACATTCACATGGGGAGCGCGCGTGTGCCATTTACCCACATACAGTCGCTGTGTGTTTGTGTGTGTGTGTGTGATTTTCTGTACCCTTCGCAGCAGCTGAGATAGTTGTGTGGCGCCTGCCATGTCCCATTTCTAATTCACGACGACGCGGACACTGCTCCTGGTTCCGGCTGCATTTCCAGTTGCCGCCACGGCTAGTTGCCATTTTATGCAAATGAATTGGTTTTTACACTGGAAATACTTCACACTTTGTTTGGCCCCAACGCGTGCAGCCAGCGAGAAGTGAGTCGCAGTCAGTGCGCGGCTCGCTTCGCCTTAGCCGAGTCCCTCTGTCCGTGCAGCCGCACCTACTGCGCTGCCCTTGGTGGCGTGACACTTTGCCGCTGCTGGTAGCAGAGACCACAGAAGCGGCAACTGAACGCCTGGCATCTGGCTTTGAGTGGCAGCCGGCGCAAGTCTGAGTGAATGATTGTGGCACTCACTGGCTGAGTGCAAGAGCGTGGCTGGCGCTGGCGTCCGATGACTCACAGCCGCCCAACTGTCTGACTGACCAACTGACTCACAGAACGGCGTCTGTTTGCTGCCATGGGGCACTCACAGTTATCTTTGGCATGGCAGCTAGCTTTCAGCTAGCATAGCTTGCTGGCTGTATGACCAGTCATAAAATGTTTAGGTTTTGTATTATTTAGAAAATCAAATTTAAGAAGAGCCAGCAGAGAACTACGTTGTTAGTTGATTTTGAAAGTTTTAACAGTATATTTTAGCATTCTCTACATGAGTTTGCTGGTCTCTTGTGCTACGGCAATTACATTGTTATGTGATATCAGTTTTTATCTTTATTTACAGTTATATTTATTTATTGATCAATTTATTTATATTTATAAATTCATTTATATATATCTATAAATAAATATATTTACACATTTTAAAAATAAATTTTATTTATATTTTTTGTGCTCTTTCTACTATTTTCTTTGTTCTGTTGATCCATGTCAATCTTATACAATTGCACTTTTAATCTCGTCTCTTTTTAAATACATTAATCTTTCTCTCATTTCTTTATGGATCCTCTTTCCTTCAGAAACTCTCACACTTGCTCTGAGCGCTTTTATTTCAGCAGAAGCAACCGTTTAACATTAATAGCAAATCATTCATGGGCCATAGAAATTCTTTTATATTAGTTCAACTGCCCCATCAACTGCTCAACTGCTGAAATATTTGCACATAACATCAATTTTAATAAAAAATTGAATTCTCTTTTTATACTCGACAAAATTGAGTTCCTATTCGTTGGTATGTCGAACCCTCTCACATTGGCCATAAAGCAAACTCTATTTGCATAAATGTCACATGTTTACGCATTGAGAATACGGCGCATAATTCAATTTTTTGGTATAATAAAAAAAAAAAGAAAAGTTGAACCTTATCGTCCGTCGACGTCATAATCGTAAGCTACGCGCAGGCAGGAATATAAGAGTCGGGCTATAGCCTACATCCTAATATCCTCAAACGAAGTCCACAAAAAGACGACTAACCCCAACAGCAGAACCCATAAAATGCAATAAAAGGAAGTTGAAAGTTCCGACACAGAAACCCATTATCACAGTTACACACACGGACACACACTCATAATATATATATATATGTATAAAGGAACACGCATACGCATTGTCCGATCATTGGGCAAAACTTTTAACCTCTCACATAATGGACAGCGTGCAGGACATTCATTTTTTCTTCATCCTGCATGTGTTTGTGTTGTCCTTTGGCTGACCCTCAAAATGTGTAAAAATGCAAATAATTTTTGGACTCGCCTCGTTATTGTTATGCTCTTGATTATGTTGTTGTTGTTGTTGTTGTTGCTGTTTGAGTGTGTGCAGTGCCTTATGTGAAGGCAAGAAAAGTATGAAAACATGTCCTTTTTATTGCCTTTACATGGAGACTTATGTATGTAGCTGTGTATATTTGTAACAGTCCCATCTGCTCCATACCGCCCCCATCCACATGAACATGAAATGGTTTTTGTGCATGTTGGAGGAAAAAGAATGGCTCATTTTATTGGCTTGTTGTTGCTTGTATTAGTTGTAGTTGCAGAAGGACACACACACACACGCACACAGAGAGAGACAATTTTGGTAGTTGGAGGGCTCAAAATGTCATATCGATTTATTAACCTGTGTGAACTATTGTCTTGTTTCTATTATATAGTAACTCCCTCTATCTGGCTCTCTCGGTCTGATTGGGACTGGGAGTTTTGGCAAGTGATAAATGTGTTTTAGTTCCTTGAAATTGCTCGTTTTCGGTTTAGTGTTTGAATTTATTTCTTTTCTTCTCGTGTGTGATATGATGTCCTTCGGAGACGACGCCCAAAGTGTTGGCAGTTATGGCATAATAGAAATTTATGCCAAAACTTGCTACCCTTGCAATTATCCTTGATATATGTTAGTGTGTGCAGCGAAGCAAGCAAACCTTTTGCACCACTTGATATTCAATATTTTGGAAATAGATTAAATGCAGAGACAAAAAACAAATTTCAATGCAATTAAAATGTAAATTTTGCTGCTCCAAAGTTTATGCAATCGAGAGAAACGCCAGAACGAGAGCAATGCGCACAAGCCACGGCCAAAGGATATGCTAAGGATGCTTTCTTTTAACCTCCTCTCGTTCCATTTTGCGCTGTGTAGCCAAATCGAGTGCCGAGCGGCAGCCAAAATGCTTGAAAAAATACAAATTTACACAAAAGATGGCACTGGCGCAGCGCAGCGCTCGACAAAACTGTTGTGGCGCCCGAGGGGCTGAAAGGGTGGTTTGGTTAGGAATTTGGGTAAGCTCCGCGAATTGAAATACACATAAATATATATAGAAAATTCGCATTAGATAGCGCGCGTATATTATCTTTAGTATGTATTTTTTTCGCTTTTAGCTACTAAAATTGATCAGCAGTTTGTATGGCCTTTTATACCTTAGCAAAGGTTAAATTTATGTTTTCATTAGCACTTTAAATTGAGAATTTATGCAAAGTTAGTCAATGACTTAACAGACCTAAAGATGGCTTAGAAATTGGCGGACTTTAAAGTAATAAATTGCTTACATTTATATATTTCATCGACAAATTTTAAAATATCCACAAAACACTACAAATTTTAAGTATTGATTTCCTTCACGCATAAACAGCATAACAGCAGCTGTTTTTTGTTTCATCCACTTGTCTTGCTCTATATTTCGGCGAATTTTAAGAAACCACTCGCTCGAGCCCACTTAACGTGTGCACACACGTCAAGCTAAATCCAATAAGAAAAAGTTGCTTGCGATTAAAATTTAAATTTTATATACGACGAACGAAAAAGAAAAAAGAAATGAAATGAGAGAGAATCAGAATATTTGCCATAATTTCTATGGCAAGCGCGCTCTTTCGCGCTTGTTTCAAAATTAAATTTAATAATGCAAACCGAAGCGCTGAAATTTCATTAGGTGGCAAGGTGATATATATATATGTATTTTTTTTTTTGGTTGGCTTGGCAAAATTGCTTGAAAATTTATTGGGGGGAAAGTGGGGGAGGGTGAGCACTGAGGGCTGCTGCTAAGTGTGTGTGTGGTTTATTGATAAGTTTGCTGGTTGCTGGCCGCAGCGCTTGATTAGATTTTAGCCAGCTAACCAGTTCTACGTACTTCCTCTGCTGCACTCCATGTGTGAGAAATGAAAACCACAGCCCGAACAACAACAACATCGACCAGTTGTAGTGGCCAAGTGGGCAAGTGGGCGTGTGGGCATGGTGGCATCGGGCGTTACATTATTTTTGTGAAAATTTGTTAAATATGCCAAACACGCAGCGATGCATGCAAAGTGGCCAACCAGCCAGGCCAACCATTCATCCTTTCTCTCTCTTACTCGCTCTCTCTCTCTGTCTCTCTATTTCTCTCTTACTCTCATTGGGGCCCACCAGCATCCAGCCTGGAACCATCCAACCGGAGGCAAAAACGCAGCCAAGCCGAGACTAACCAGCCGTGGCATTGCGTACGACGCGCTCACTCGCTCGCTTTGCAGCTCGCTGCTCATATTTGTGACATAAATAAGCTAAGCCCCAGTACCGAAACCGCCCATTCTACACCCACCTCCCTTGACTAAAATGCGGAGCAGCGGACGTGGCGAACGGGCAAATATGACCCGCTTACATACGGAATCAACAATTGCGAATAGAGTCGCACCTGTCGCACAGTGGCAGCATTTGCAAGTTTTGAGCACAAAATTTGAGCACGAGTTGCTAGAGCAAAAAGCATTGCTTGGCATTCTCTGGCATTTCTCGGCATTTAGCACTTATCTGAGTTGTGTTCATACGTGGATATGCATCAAATTAGAAGTTGCTAAAGAATTTCACATTCGAAACACATTTACGAAAAACTCGAATAGATAATAAAAAACAGAAAAAAAATGCAGTTTAATCGTTGAATCTAAATTAAAATTTATATTTTTATTTATTTTTCCTTTTATTCTTCTAAATTAAATTTTTCATGCAAGAAGTTTTATATATATGTATTTATATAACATTTTTTAGACTTCCTTAAAATACCTTTTACGCTATGTTCAGCATCGTCATCCAGCAGCATCATCATCTGAGTCGATGTCGTGGCGCACATTGCGTTTCGTTTTTCTACAGTTCGGTTGGCTTTTGTTTGGTTTGAGTGGTCGCTCGGTTAGTTGAGTTGCATGCAAAATGGCAGCAAGAAGAAAAAAATGGTTAACTGTATGTGCGAGTGTATGTGTGTGTGTGTATAGGTGTGTGTGTGTATGTGTGCTCAAGTGGCCGCACTCTAGTCGCTGCCACTGGCTCTATTGCAGCTGCAGCTGCAGCGCCATGCTTTATGTTTTCAAATTAAAGTCGAAAGCGTGGCAACACTTAATGTGCGCCACTAGAAGCAGATTAGTTGCATTAAGGTGCGCCGAAGTCGAGGACCCAGACGGAGGCAGCTGCAACCGGCCATAGCCCATGGTAATATTAATATTTAAAATAGAAGCGCCAAAGATGCTGGAAAATGTTGCCAGAGCGGGCAGCAGTCAACGGGTGGCAGCTGGCGTCCGTATGGAGCCGGACAACGGCTTAAAGTTGAAGTGAACTATTTTCTCAGTATTAAATATGAAATTAAATTTGAGTTTGTAAAGTTAGGAAAATCACCGAGAAGTTGGTCAAATTGAAAGGAAAGCAAAGGAAAAGAGCAATGATTGAGAGCAGATGTGGACGATATGTTGTGAATGTGCCTAGATGAAGTCGTGAAAGGAATGAATGTATATATGAAAGGAAAAAGAATAGAAATCTTTTAAGCTTTTAAACTAAAGATGGTCGTTAAGAAGTCATCTAACGATTTTATGGGTATTTTCACATCTAGCTCTAAAATGAATTGGTTAGTATGATATTCAAGAATTTCTATCCTTATCTACTATTCCGAAACTCATAATAATAATAAAATATTAAATATATACAAATATATATCAGATCATCATACAGCTCTTTAGCTGAAATCGTCAAGCTTTGCTGTTTTCGAGTTGTCTTATTTGGCAGCTTTTCGTTTTTGCTGCAGAAACCACAAAAGTCATTGCCACAGCAAATTCTATTTCGATTGCAACAAAATGTGGCATAAGGGTTTGTGGCGAAGCTTTACTTTTAAGCCAACTGCTGCAGTTACAGTTTATGCCTCATCCGTCCTCCCCCACAACATCGAAACGCATCAAATTCAATGAATTTGAAATTTTTTTCTAAGCATGCGCTTCATGCTGTCGTTGCTGCTGTTGTTGGCTACAACTGGGATTATGATAATATAGCTCAAGTGCAGTTAGCTTTTGCTATTGCAGCTGCAATAATCATAATAATAATGCAAGTGGTGCTGCTGGTGGGTGAGCGGCTGGGGATGTTGGGGTCGCCACCGCGCAAAGTCGGCGGTTTGCATTTGATAACGATGATGATGCAGCTCTCGGAATGGCAGTTCGAGTAGCAAGTGCGAAAAGGAATTGCAGTTGGGCAGCGCAGCGCAAATAGGGGGTCCGAGGCCAGCTATAGAGATGATGATGCTGCATTGCAGCACGTAATGCTAGAAAAGTGTGTGGCAAGTGCCGGAGCAGACCCCATTTTTAGATACGGAATTGTAGCTCACC
Source organism: Drosophila mettleri (assembly GCA_035047625.1). NCBI lineage: Eukaryota > Metazoa > Arthropoda > Insecta > Diptera > Drosophilidae > Drosophila > Drosophila mettleri. Next base: position 7,032,663 of record JAWNPI010000072.1, read on the forward strand.
TCATTATAATTGTGTCATAACGCTGAAGTACAAATGTAATGCACAATTGCATAATGATTGCAGTGCTCAAATTGTTAACTGAACATCTAATGCTGATGAGATGTTTAAATAATAGAAGGCGCAACTGTTCTCAACTTGTGCAATTTGTGAGCAAATAATCGATATTCATTTAAAATTTTAATTGATTGCCAAAACAGATTTGAGTCACAATAAATTATTATAATATTCATAATTTTTTTTCCTAATTTTTGGTTGCGGCAATTATAAACAATCAAATTGAAATTTTCGCTTGCCCAAAAATTGCAATATTCCACTCGAGCGATAAAACAATTATAATTTGCAACAATTGAAAATTTGCTGCGTGCAAAAATAATTGCAAAATTTTAAAAGGGCTCAAAACGGAACAGTATGCCATAATATTTATGGGCTAGCAAATGGGCTTTAACGTTTTAATGTATAATATGAAACATATTTATGAAGTGAGAGATGGTGATTCATGGAAAGTCAGTCTATTTTAATTTGATTGATTGTGATTGATAGAGTCTAAATGTTGTAATCAGGATTTGTGTTGCAAGTACTTTATATTTTATGCAGTAAAAATTAGCTATAGATAGAGAATATAATTAAGTAATGCTACATTCCGGTATCGTCTATTTGGGTAACTTCGAATTGATGAAATTATGGATATATATTTATATTAAAAATGTATTTCTTTCAAATATAAAATATATATTACATTAATGTTTGATAGACAAAAGTAATGAAATTATTATAATTCTATTATAAAATATATATATAATTCTATTGATAGTATACAAATATTGTACATAGATAGATAGAAGATACTCAGATGTATCGACTTTGAGTACTTTCAAGTGTCAACAAAATTTAGGTCTTATTAGTCGACTCATGTAGAAAAGAAATATTTATTAATTATATTTATATTTTTTATTAAGAAATAATATGAATATTAAATATTATATTTTAATAATTCAATTTTATATTTATAGAAATTAAATACAAAAATATAAATTAATAAAACTTAAATACAAAGTACAAATTAATAAAAAATTAATTCTCATCTAAAAATACCAATACGCAATTGAAGCTCTCTCTTAGCTCTCAACTGTTTTTCTGTTCGCCCACGAAACCTGTTTGAAATGTATTGAAATCACTTCTACATAATATTTATCTTAATTACGTTTAGAGATTAGAGAATATGCTAATTTCGTACATTTTAACTTATTTATGAAGTTCATTTAATGCGCTCCGCTAAACACATTACAGCAATATCTAATATACCTTTATCGCTGCCCTAACAAAAAGTTCACTCGATATTAGCCAACAGCTAATTTGTTAACTTAAATGCCGTTTGTGGAGCGTGAAAAAATTGCATTTTAATGAACTGCATTTAGGCTAAATGCATTATGCAGCAGCAGCAGCAGCAGCAATTATTGCTGCAACTGCAACTGCAATTGTCCCAACCAATTGCATATTTGATAACAATTAATTTGGGCAGTTGCGCTCTTTTGTGTTTGTGCAAATAAATTAGCTTACAATTTTACGGCACAGGGGCGCCGCCGCCACGCCCATACTGTGTGTCCTTAGCAAATATTTGGCTGCATTTTAAATGTGCAGCAATTAGTTTTATCAGCAGCCCAGTGCATTTTAATTTATGCCAAATTAATTGAGCTTCGTAAAATTTGCGTAAGCGCGTAGCGCTGTCGGCTTTTCTGCATCGTTGATCTCTGTCTCGAGCTGAAACTGGGTTAACCAACTGACGGTCAAGCCCTGCGCATGACATTGACAATATCAAACCCCAGCCCCCAGACCTTGTCATCTGATAGCTTGGCGGTCTTCACAGACAGACTTGAACTGAGGTTTTCAATTACACCTTGAGTGTGTGTCAAGCAATCTAATTGTGTGTTAATTTTGAAGGCTGTGGTTGTCGCTTCCGCATTGTATTCCGCTTCATGCTGCGATTAAGTTACCAAGGTCGAGGCTAACATCACTATGATAAAAATATTAATAATAATCTCTTGATGAGATTTTTATAATGAGTTCTGGAAACCGCAATACATTAATGGTATTCAGCAAATAACATATCATTAATATAATTGTGCTCTAGATACATTTGCCTAAAATATGGAAAATAAATTGTTTATCGATTACATGTGTCAAGTTTCATCATCTATTGACTTCCATCCCTAACTTCAAAGTTTGCTAAATTTAAGTGTATAAATGTTTTTTTTTTTTTTTTTGTCAATTTGTGGGAAAATAGAAAAAAATTGTGATTTATTATATGCAATCCACTAAAAATTCACGTAATTTATATCTTCTTTACTTATTGCAGAACGTAAACTGTTCGTTGGCATGCTAAATAAGAAGTTGAACGAGAACGACGTGCGTAAGTTATTTGAAGTTCACGGCGCTATTGAGGAGTGCACAGTGCTGCGCGATCAGAACGGCCAGAGCAAGGGTTGTGCCTTTGTCACATTTGCGACCAAACACGCTGCCATTTCAGCCATTAAAGTGGTAAGTTAATGTGGCCCGAACATTTCTTAATAAATCACTATTAATATGCACTATTTAATCGTAGACTTTGAGTCAGAACAAAATTATGGAGGGCTGCACATCGCCGCTGGTTGTTAAATTTGCCGATACCCAAAAGGAGAAGGAACAGAAGAAGATACAGCAAATACAGGCGAATCTATGGAACCTGGCGACCAACATTAATATACCACTCGGCCAGACGCCGACCACAGTTTCCACACCGATACTGCCAAACCCACCGCAACAACCGTCGCCGGTTATGGGCGCCGATGCGCTCACGCCCGCCAGCATTCAGTTGCTCCAGCAGCTACAAACAGTTGGACTGCAGCAGCAGCTGCTGCAAGGTAAGCATTTCCATAATATAAAAGTGTGGGCAGCAAGCTTAAATATAGTATAATGGGCTGGTGGGCATTAGCTAGACATAGTTCAGTTAGTTTCAATGTGCAGCTTGGTTAATAGTGAAGTAAAACTGTTAAATATCTATGATATGCTTGAATCCAGGTGATGTTTTTGTATTATGTGAGTCATAACAGCTAATGAAATAGAGTAGTAATAGTAACAAGATTATTTACCTCTATCAAAAAATAAATGTTAACTTACAATTTGTTTAGAAAAAAAAGTTGACCAGAAATATATATATATATATATATATATATATATATATATATATATATTTTTTTTTTTTTTTTTCAATAAAAATGAATTTTTTTTATAATTACTAATGTAAATCTCTTCATATTTTGCAGCACTGACAGGCCTGGGTGCCGCTCAGCAAAATAATTCGTCGCAGGACACAACGAATGCCGCTGCGGGTCTGTTGAATCCGCTCTCTGTACAGAATTTGGCAGCCATTGCCGCCATGACGCAACCGAGTCTGACCAATGCGGCTACTTCGCCAGGCAGCGCACAGTTGACCAATACAGCGGCACTTTTATGTAAGTCAAGTCACAGATATAATTTATATACCAACACACACACACCCACTCACATACACCTACATAAGCCCTTCAGTATTCAACAAATTTTTTATTTTTGAATGGAATTGAGTTTTATCTAATTACACCCCACTCACGAAATGGATTTGTGTCAGACTTTTGACAGCTGCCAAATAAAAATTTCCATGGAAACATTTCCACTTGAGGCTAATTTTTTACGCTTTCACTTTACAACACTGGTCGTCCTGCGTTTGTTTTTGGTTTACTAATTATTTTTGTCGTCACTCGCGCCAAATTTATAAATTTCCGTTTCTTGTTGCCTTGGTAATCGGTTTTAATGACTGGCTAATTACTTTTAGCTCTTCTCTTTTATTTTGTTGACAGTTGATATTGGGGTTTCATGGTTTATTTTTGTAAAGGGTTATGTTTTTCTTTTTAGACTATATATATATATATATATATATATATATTGATTTTTTTGAGTTGTAGAATATTGATTAATTTTTTTGGTTTGCTTTTAAAGTTTTTTTTTTTTGAGCATAAATTGGGGTTGCCGGTCTTGCGTTTGTTAAATTGTTTAATTTATTTCTTTTTTTTACGTTTTTGCCCCGAGACAGGCAAATTTTATTTATTCGCATCCAAAGCAGCTTAAAATATTCCCACGATTAGTTCAGTTGAGTGAACCCATTCCATCATTCACCCAATTAAGCATGTTGGGCTTTAAGTAAAATCAGCTTAGATATTAAAATAACAACAATGTAACTAATAAAAACTTATTTTCTTTAATGCTAACCAACTTATGTGGATATATATAAATATGTGAATGTATTTGAAAAATTTGTACAGCAGGTCTGATAAGAAAAAAGGCGGCTGCCAAAACAACAGGTGAGATTTGTTTGTCACGCTAACTGAAAATAAAAAGTTTCCGTTTTTCTGTCGCCTGATTTTGACAAACTTCATTTCCGCCTTTCGCTCTCCATTTTCGTTTGTGAAATTTGTGAATTTTTTCTTACACATTTATCGTTATGCGAAGTGAAAAAGAATCATATTAATAATGGTTATTTTACTTGACATTTAAAGCAAACGAAGCGTCGCTTGCGCTCTGCAACGCTCACGTGGCTGCTGTTTTACGTCGTCGTTTACGTCACGCTCCGTAGTTGATGGCCGTAAAGCAGCAGGAGCGGCAGTTGCTGCAACAGCCAAGCGAAGCCCTAGAACGCGGAGCTCACAAAATTACAAGTTACACTCTCTTCAGAAATTAACAACACGGAACTTATTGCAACAGAGTAGCAACAGCAGCGGCAGCAGCAACAAGACATCAGTGAGTGTAGCGGGTAGTGGGGCGAATCAAGAACTTTGGCCTTATTGACTTTTAGCCGCGTTGCGCTTTAGAGCAAATTGCAATGCTTCAGCAGCACTTGTGCAACTCCCCAGTTAAGAATTTTCTATCTGTCACGTGGCGCAGGCTTATAGACCATGCCAAACCCGGCCAAACATACCGACAACATAAAGTTGCAGCAACAGCTCCCTCAACACGGCAGCAATAAAAACGAATGTGGCTACAATACAAGTTGCAAAAAGAATTATGGCCGACTGGGCCTGCATTTTTCAATGGACAGCCATGAAAATATTGCTCTAAGAAAATGCAGGCCTACGACAGCTATAAAACCAATTAAGAATTTTTGCAATTGTAAGGGCTGACAGGCATTTTTTAATTTATTATATAAACGGAGTTTAACTGTTGAAGAATATGAGTAAATATATATGTATATATTATTCGAGCATATTTTTTGCAAATTTTATTTAAAGAAAGTAATGCCATAGAGAGGAGATAATATATTATAAATAAGAACAAGTACTTTTAAATATTGATATTGTCAACGAGCAGAAAAAATGTAAGTCGATAATATTTACATTTTCATATAAAATATACAGTAGATAAAAATATATAGATAATATCATTATATACATAAAAAAGATTCAGAAACTAATTGTTATTAATTATCGATTCTTATAGATTACCAGCACTAATTTCATGCTCCTTTTTCTATTCAATTTAATGCTTCAAATACTTAATAAGCTTAATTAGTCATTGTTGAGGGTTGCTCTCAATGTTTTGGCTTTCAATAGTTATCGATAACAAGCTGCACTTGTTCAGAATTAAAGATTAAGTACCTTTAGCCTCTGTGAACACAGAAATGTCATTGGGTATTCGCTCGCTCTTAGCAATTTCTTCTACTCATTTTTCGCCTAGCGCATTTGCTTTTGGGTCGAGATGCTGCCTAGCGCAGCTATTGTTAAATTTTTTAATACAAAACAAAAAAAAACACAACAGTGGAAATGCAAGCCCTTGCCCAATCCAGTTGGCAATGCTGGGCAAGCGAATTTGCTGGCTAAGCTGCGCATTACCAAGTTAATTTCATGAACAGCCACGAACCGTGAAAGGAAAAAAGTGCCTGACTTAACCAGAGAAATGCCAACAAAATAACACACAGATATAAGGAGAGAGCAGCTTGATATTTAAGCGGATTTTTCGTGTCTGCCTAAACTACAAATACAGTTCTGTTTGCCCTGCCACGCCCCTAACTTGAAGCTCCTCCCTTTGCCGTGTGCACTTGTGCGTGCTCATTGTGTGCCACTTGAACGATTTCCGGGGCACTTAATTTAATGAAATATTAAAAATTCTTGTCGAGCGTCGGTCGAGAAGGCAACAAGCTGAAATCTTAAGTTTCTAGTTCTTGGCATGCGCCTATACTCCTCAGAGGTTTTGCCACTGACCCCCCAAAACGTATTCTAGCATCAACTGAACTTTTCTTCGCCATAAATGAAGAAAGTAATGTACAAGAAAATTTGCTAAAGTTTTCTTTCTTGTTGTGCGTTTCATTTGCAACGAACTGCAACATAAACTTGACATGAAAATCACTTTTGAACTTGCTACGATGTGCGTGTGTGGGTTTGTCTGTATAAAATTGTTTTGTTGTTGTAATAAAATGGCCAAACAAATTGGGCCCGAGGCTTTTGTTTGCTGCAAATTGTTTATGGCAAACGCAAACGCAACGCAAAACTCGTTGCAAAATATCAATATGTGCGCATAGATTGGCCCATAATTGTTGCCAGCTATCGTGTGAGCGAGTGTGCTTATGTGTGTGTTTGTTTGTTTGGGTGTATGAAAATTGGCATTGTAAAGTTTTAGGCGCACATTTTGATAGCATCGAAAAATGGGCGAAAATTTGTGTGTAGATTGACAATTGAAGTTTGTGTAATTGGTAGATAGGGCAAAATATTGATAACGTTCGCAATATTGATTCTGGAATGAAAGTTTTTATAAATATTTCGCATGCGAAAATATGAATTTTTAGAGCGTATAAGCCATATACATATATATGAGTTTATAGGGATATGTGATTGCTGTTGCTACAAGTAATGCTCTGTGTAGGTAAAACATTCGTGTTAAAATTCTAGAGCTTATAAAACGATAGTTGATAGCTTAGTATTGTGTATTGTATAAAATAAAGCTCAATTTTTGTTATGATTGTATTTCAATTAAATTAAAATAAAATGTTAGTATAATAATTATTAAAATATTGTAAAATGAATATTTAATAATTGGCCTAGTGCAGCATTTAATGTACGAATGGACTGGAAATCTGGCTTTCTGGGCTCTCGTTTTACCTATTTCTCTACACATTTTTGTTGCATTCAAGTTTTAACCGTAAACCTAATCCGTTTCGTAACATTTTCAACACTCGCAGTCAGTCGCTGGTCTTTATTAACCATTATGCTAACCCCCGGAAAACCCATCAAAACAAAAGAATCTAACTAAATCCCGCTACAATCTCAAGCGCAACCAATTCAAAAGTTTTGCTTTTGTTTTGGCAGCGAAATAGAAACAAAAAGTTAAAAAGAGAAAACAAAATGAAAAAGGAAAACGAAAAGGAAAAGCAACACACGAAAATCTTAATCAAAGTTTTGTAAAGTGCTGTAAACTATGTAGTTTATAAACCCTCAACTGCTGCATATAGTTTCATTTTTCTTCGTTTTTTTTTTTCTTCTTTATTTTTCGGGGATGCCGTTGCCGGCCACGCCCCTCAAGCAAACACGTTTTCAACTCTGTTTTCAACATGGCTCTCCATTACGTTTGTTTATACGCTTTTTCGCTCTTTGCACTTCAAAATCAACAGCAACAGCAGCTACAGCAGCAGTAACAACAGCTGCCAAAAGTCTTCAAGTGCCTGCAAGTGGCAAAGTCTTTGGCCAACAACAAAAATAACAAGAATAACAAATAAATAAAAAAAAGAAGCAGCAAAATATACAAAAACTTGCCTCAAAATTTTGCACAAATTTGCCAGCTAAAAAGTCCAATGGCATTGGGCATACATAAATATCAAATAGTTGTAGCCTTCATCTGTGTGTGTGCATACGTTCGTGTGTGTGTTTGTTATGCCTACTTTGTTATTATTGGCCTGGCCAAGAGCTTTGGCGTTAGCCATAACATGTTGCATACAATATTTTGCTTACAGTTTGCAGCTTGTCTGTGCAACTCTCTCGCAGGCATCGCAACAAACAATTAAGAAAATTTCTTCAATTTCTTGGCAAATATGCAAAACTTCGTTGAAGTTACAGTTACCTTTTAGCTTTACCTGCACAAATATATATACCTTTTTTTCTGTCAAATTGAATACTCTGAAATTAAGTGGCATACACGAGACAGTAAAGTAGTTTGAGTATCCTTGACTGGCACATAATTAATTCAATGAATATGTAATATATTTAAACAGAAAGCCAAAATAAATAAATTTCAATTTTTAAAAATATTACCAAACAAAAATAAAGAAAATGTTAAATTAAAAAAAAAATAGAAGAAACAAAAAAATTAAGTAACAAAAATAAAATATAAAAATTAGTAAATATTAAAAATAAAAAAATATAAAAATAATATACAATAATATATCAATATTAGTATATATATTAAATAAAAATATACATAAAAAATGAAAAAATTAGGTATTTAGCGGTCTTTGCCATTTTTGTTTAGTGACATTATTAACTGTGTATTGTTTACTCATGCATATATATATATATATATATATATATATATATATATATATATATATATATATATATATATATATATATATATATATATATATATATATATATATATATATATTTTCACTCAAAAGTTGCCAAGACTGCTTTTCACATTTCAAGCTGTTAAATTAAAAATGCTGCCGAGTGCCCGCCGGCCCCCTCAAACATTGATTGCAACACCTAAGGTGGGCGTGGCACTTGAGATAAGTGGAATGTGTAAGGTGGTGCTGCTACTGCAGCACATGGGTAAAAACTTTTGAAATTAAATCTGTAAAATCTCACAAAAGTTTGGCAGTGCGCGTGTGTGTGTGAGTGAGAGTGTATGGCAGGAGCAATTCAGTTCAGTTCTTTGAAAAAGTTTTCGTATAATTTTATATGGCATAGAAATAATTTTAGCTTGACTGAGAATGTAAAGTTTTTGCCCTCTGTCACTAGCCATTTCAGAAGCTGTCTCTCGCTCTCTCTCTCACTCTGTGTTCGTCTGGCTCTAACTCGATAGTCGCCATGACGAACTGACATCATATTTTGTTATTAGCCAAATAAGTTATCAAATGCACTGGACGCTCATTGTCAACATGCAGCGACCATACACACACAGGTTTACAGTTGGAAAACTCATTAATAACAGGCAGCGGACAAGAGAGAGGGAGATAGAAATAGAGTATTCGCGCTTTTCTGAACACAACTGCAAACCGCAAAATTGCATTGCATGACGGCGGGCGACGCAAAACAACTAAATAACAAACAACAGGCGTCAAATTACACAAAAACACAAACCAAACTTTGCACACACTGACAGGCAGACACACACATAGGCACGCGCTCACAGGAGCGTGTGGCGCACATGGCGTATGAGCAACAAATTAATTTTAGATTTATATGGAAAACCATGCACATATATAACTGATTGTAAATATTATTGTGTTTTGTGTTAAATATAATCAAATGTTGCCCTCGCGGCGTCGTGTTATGTTCAATGATTAATTACGTCTGACAGCGGACAGAGTTGGGGCAACTGCAGGCCAAACGTGAATTTGATAATAATAAAAACATGATTAAATAGTAAAGCGCGGATGTAAGTAAAGAAATATGAGCTCAATTGCAAATAATAAAGATGAACAAAGGAATAAAAATGGCTTAAAGAACACTAAAAAAAAAAAAAAATAAATAGCCACTTGAAAAATATAAAAAAGACGCCAAAAAATATCTTAAAAATTCAAAAAAATTAAATAATTATATTAAAATATATCTTAAAAATATAAAAAAGTTAAAGTTATTGCTTTTAAGCTTAAGTTCAACAACTTGCTGTTAAATAAAAGTAAAATTTTAAATGAAACTAATATGAACTTAATATAGAGCAGACTACACGTTGACCTTTCGAGTGATATAAACTCTATTGGAAATCATCCGCCAAATCTGGCTAATACACACTCAGACGCACACACACAAAATTTGAAAGCAGAGCGATTTTAATTTCGTTATATAATTTTTGGTTTTCCAAAATGTAATTTACTTTGGGCTGCGACAGCCTAAATGCGCTCAACACGCAACTGACACTGATGCGTATATATGTATGAATATATTTATATATATATATATATAGATATATAATATATATGTGTGTGTTTTTTATTGCAGGGTCTGATCCAAATCCATTGGCATCGGCGTATATGTCAACAGCCGCTGGTTTACCGCAATTTGGAAACACCACCGCACTGTCCACCTCACCGTTAGCCAGCGTTGCGCTGAGCGCCGCTGCGGCCGCTGCTGCGGGCAAGCAGATTGAAGGTGAGTAATTGGGGGCTGGGAGGTGAAATGGTGTGGGCCAACTGCAATCGGGGAATATGAATTGGGTTCATTGGGGAGTGGCTTGATGCTCTCGGTGCACACAAATAGAAATGTCTAAACGCCAGGCATTTTGATAAATGCTCTAAAATGTCTGACTGCGGTTCTGTCAGTCAGTCAGTCAGTCAGTCAGACAGACAGTCAGTTAGTCGCTCGCTTGCATTACATAGAACTAAATGTTGCCGTTTTTGCTGCAGCTGCAGCTGCTACTACTGCTACTGCTGCTGCTGCTGCTGGTGTTGCAACATCAAATGCATTAACCCGCTCATCGCTGTCAGCGTCATTCGCATTCGCATCCATTTTGCGGTTTTGCGCGCTGCCTTTGTGCCTGTCATGCAGCCCGTTTGGTTGTCAATCTACTTAGTTATTTGCTGCTGGATTAATCTTTCATTAGTCTGTGTGTGTGGCTGGATGAGTGTGGGTGTGACTGTGGGCACTGCTGGGTGTACTAGTGGGAGAAAAGGCGGCTGTTATGCAACTCATGTATCTATGAACGCATAGCTTATACATAACGCAGCTTTGACTGTACTTGAAGCACAAAAATATATCAAAAAGTTATTGAAGAAAGTTAAAAATAAAAGTAAGAAAAAGAATCAAATTTTAAATAGATGTTAAAATTTGCTTATATTAATTTGAATTTGTAACTTTATTTAATTTAAATAAAATTAAAATTAATTTAAATTAACACATTACTTGGTTGCATGAATAATTAATACAAAATATACAACTTAAGTTGTACAAATTTTAAGGACTTGAATAAACCTAAAATTAATTTTTTTTTTTTTTGAATAATAATTGGCAAATGAACAGCTCAGTTTTGGCTTAGCTTAAATTTTAAGTTTAAAATCTTTTATTTAAATAATTAAATAGTTTTTCATTAATCTTAGTCCTTATTGAAATAATGCATTTTCCTGTACCATTCTGAGCTCAGGTAGAAATACTTACCACACAGCAAAGCTTTCTTACGCTTTCAATACTTCTGCCTGATTTTATTTTCTCACAGACAATGGAAAAATATTTTAGCATTGAATCTAGAGATTTATTATTTTGGTCCCACAACAATGTTGAGGCCAAGGCAACAGCTCCACAAAATGTTTTATACAAGCATCAAAGCTATTTCCTGATGGGCTGCTTGCATATGCACGTGCAGATAACTTTCAATTGCACCAAATCCAAAATGAACTTTTTATCGAAAGCAACTAGAACAAAAAGGAAAAAATAAGTATTCGTATAGCACAACGGTTTCTCCTTTCCACTTCCCTAAGTTCTATATTTTTTCAATTCACATTTTCGATTGGCAAAGCAGATTTAAGGCTGTTTGCTGATACAAATCCTTATTCGCTTTTCAACTCCAAAGTGTTGGAGAAGATAGGAAAAATCAATAGGATCAATCAACTTAGACATTTTGCTCACACACCCACACCCACACACACACACACACACAGATGGACACATATATACACACACAAGCTGTGTGTAATGCGAATTTATATGAACGGCATTTTGCAGCAGCTTAAATTTTTATCAGCTTTTGACACAGTGTAAATATTACACACTTGACACACAATTCCATTAGTCAGACGTGAATGTCGATATCAGAAAATATTGCAATGTGCTCGACACCACCCTCTAAGCTACACACACACACACACACACACAGACAGATGAACTGCAGCGCCAACAGCGAATTGCGCTTTGGCACACATAACATTAAAGTTGCATGTGATATGTCGATGGGGTGTGTGGATAGTAGGGGTAGTCACTGCTAAGCAGATAGCAAAAACGAAGACGAAGACGACGCTGATGCTGATGCCGCTGCTAATGCCAACGCTGCTGCTTGGGGAAAATGCAACGGAAAATGTTTTGGCGTTGCACTTTTTGCCATATTTCCGGTTACATAAGCAACAGTCGTCAGAATGTGTGACGAGAGCGAAAGAGACGGAAAGGTAGTGAGAGAGAGAGAGAGAGAGAGAGAAAGTAAGAGAGTGAAGAGACTGGTAGGCGGGCTGCTTGGCGTCTGGCGGCATTCACCAACAGCTAGTCATGCCAAATAAAATATATACGAGGCGGCGTACTCATACATGCATATATATAAATATGTATATGTATGTGAGCTTTATGTATGTATGTATTTATTTGCAGTTGACTGACTTTTGTGGATGCCGTCGCTGCGTCTTCAGCTCTGTGTGTATGCATCTGTGTGACTTGTTTGGTTTGCTGACTCATGATGTTGCCCGAAAAATTCCCTCATGGCCAACAAAAATACACAACAAGCGCAACACACATACATGCGCCCATACACATATATATAGGGAGACATGACTGTAGCATCAGTCGTCCACATTCAAACAAATTGCGCATGTTATGCGACATGCGAGCTGCCATGTTTACGCCCCCTGCACATTCTGTTCAGTTCATACACCCCCCGCAGTACACTTCACTGCATTTTGGACTAAACTACTCGAGCATTATATTTATATATAGATATATATATATGTATACTTTTTTTTTTTTTTTTGCCTTGATCTCATAAAGTGTGCAAAAAGTTGGACATGCGGGGATAATTAGTCTCATATTAGTTTTTCGGCAGGTGGGAAGCTGTAGCTGTGCGTATCACAAAACAGAAATTAATTGAGTTAAAGTTTTGTTTTTGGGCTATTTATTTAGCATCATCGATAGTTTAGGGCAAACTTTGCAAGCTAATCATATGTGTATTATTTTGTGATACATTTATTTAATATGTGCACGAAGACTTAATTGGTGAAGAGAAGTTTGAGACAGATTTGTATGTCTATTACGAAGCCAAAGGTTGGAGAGAACATTTTTAATATAATTTGAGCTCGTATGGCAGTGCAGTAAAATAAATATATATATTTTAGATATATGCCCATTGGGACGTGGTACGGAATTATTAGGGCTACGATAAAATTTGCACTGTTAAGCTTCAGTTGAGTTATTCCTTTAATGCATAAAACGTTTACTCTTTAAATATACCCTGTAATCTCTACAATTTTCGAGCAAAAATGACCATTGCATCTACATGAACACAGCGTCACGGGTTTCACTGTACTGCAACGTTTTTAGAAATGTTGAAATGGGGCTTCTATATTCTATGTATATAATCTTCTATCATATGATAATGTATATTTTAATTAGCTAACGTCTTTATATACTCGTAGCTCAGCTCTTGCTTCTCTGTCTGCTTTGCCATCCTTGCATCGTTCTTTGCTTGCACTCTAATTTGAAATCTGTTGCATTATTTACGCTCGTTTTATTCTCCATAGAGTTAAGCAGCTTGTTAACTGCTGCATACATTATGGCATCGCGTCTTTGGCTTAAAAATGCAGTTGACTCGGAATCATTATCATTATGTTGGCCACATTATTCCCCAATGCATTTTGATGCAAGCCGCAAAAAAACCCGCCACAAGAACTTTTATATATAGAAATATATATATATATATAAAGGAAACAAATTTTACCAGAGCACTTTTTTCTTTCTTTGCCCACATACACAAATAAACTTCCTATTTTGTTGTGCTGCGTGTGTCTGTATGTGTGTGTGTGTGTGTGTGTGTAACGGTAGTTTTTATGTGTGTGCAAAAAACGATTTCCTATATTGCATTTTCCTCTTCCGCTGAGCAAAGATGCCGCATCCGTTACGAGTTCTTGTCTCCATGTCTACTCCAGCTTGCGCTTCCTATTGATGCACACACACACTCTCTCACATTAGATATATAGAGTATATATCTTTATGCCTCTGCTCTCTGCTAACATGTTTGCTAACAAGCAGCAGGCCAACAAATTTTTTATCCTTTTTCCCTTTTTATTTTGGGTTTTTCTTCTTTTTTGCCCGCGTTTCAATTCGGTTCTCAAGGGCATGGCTCAGCCAAATGGAATTTATATGGCAACATAACATCTGGCTTGCATACAGCTTTATTGATTTTATTGCCACACACACACACTTGCACTGCTTGCGATAGGTTGTTCTAGATTCTAGTTTGATTGGGACTCGATTTCTTTTATAATATTATCGCTTACTTAATTAAATTATATATTTTATGAAAGGATTGAAACGTACCCAGAAGTAGAATATTTTATCTTGCGGCCTTAAAGATTAATAGTTTTACCAAATAAAGAATTTTGTGCCAATTATGAGCTTTGATTATTTATTTCATTTAAAATTGCATAATTTTTCTATCAGTGCACAACGAAGCTTTTGCCATATGTTTATGCTTATAATGCTCATAATCACTCACTGACTGTGTGGCATTCGACTGGACAATCCGCAGTTAAAGTCAAGCTTGTCGCAAATCTTTTAGACATCCTCTGCCGCTCTCTCTCTCTCTCTCTGGATGCCTGCACTTGCTTATTTTATATTCCAACTTCCGGCTTATGCACATGAGTTTAAGCCGGCTGCATCCGTTTGGGGGTTTGTCTTGTTGCGCCTTCTCCGCTGCCGCCTACTTTAGCCGTCTTTTGCGCCCTCTCTGGCGCTCCGCTCTTGGCCCCGCTTTGTCAGTGTCATATTTGGCTGTCTTTTGCAACGGCCTCGCATTTAAAGCATGTTTATTTACTACATGCACTAGTTGCACCCACTACCCACGGCTTTAGCTGCTTCTTAGTTGCAGAATTTTTATTTCCTTTTTTATCTTTCTCACGCTTCCTGCTTAATTTTGCGCCTGTCGTCAGCGCCTGTCTACATGCTTATAACTTGTTTCCTGTTGTTGTTACTCTGCTCCTTGCGCCAGTGCTTCCTCTTCTGTTTGCTGCTGCTGCTTATGCTCATGTCGTCATTTGATAAATTCCACATGCTGAGAATTTATTTGCCCCCAGACATAGTTGTGCCACCCGCAGCTGCAGTTGCCAGCTCCGCACAGATTGCACAAATCTGCTGCATTTTTTTTTTGTCTTGCCTTAACTTCGATTTCAGATTTTTTTTTTAACTATAAAAAATGTAGGAAACATTTTTACTTAGTCGTTGTCGCCGGAGTTGCTTAGAAAAGGCAAAAAAGAAATCGTTAAGGAACGTTGTTGGACAGTTTTCAGGGGTAAAACTAGTAAACTAGAAATGATTGATGATATGTAGTTTTTTATATATGTATGTAGTTTTTGTTGAAATGCGTGTCAATTGAGTATAGATGAAGCTAATTAGTGGATGAGTTTTAAGTAATTAAAATGAAATATTTTATTATTTGTGTCTGTCTCAAAAGGAGGGCTGCTTAATATATAATTGCATTTAAGTATACCTTGTGTACCTTACTGAAAGGAAATGCTTATAGTATTAAGGCTTTATAAGAAACTTCAGTTAAAAGCTTTAATTAAATTAATTACACCAAATTAACTTAAATTAAATTTTCAGCATTTAATCAAAAAATTTAATTTAATTGACTTGGCAAGATTTTAGTTTCCCTTATGCTCATAAAAGTATTGTACATAAAAGTGTAAATGTAAATTTCTTTTTATTGCTTGAGACATTTGCAGTTGCCACGCTAAAACTTGGCTTGTCGTCGTCGTCTTGGCTACAAATGAAGCTTTTACTAATTATGTATTGTCCTCTGTCTTTAGTTCTTGTGATTTGGCTTTTTATTTCACTTGAGGCTCACACGTGTCGCTCATTAGTCGCTTAATTCAATGAGAGGAACAAGCAGAAAATTTTTAAGCGTTGCTCGGCACTCTTTAATTAGCAACAAAGGGGAAGTGTGTGTCGGGGTGGCAAATTAATTGCAGAGTGTGTGCAAAATAGCTAAGCAACAATACACACAAACACACACATACACACCACCTACACACTGTAACAAGCCAATTATTGTATATAAGGCAGCATTTGCATAGTCATATCTGCAGGCCTTATACTGGAAACAATAAGCAAAGCCCCACCTACTCAGATACAGAGTGGGCGGGGCGATGAGAGGGGAAGCCTGTGAACGCCTCTTAATTTGCGCTTTCATTTTATAATCGCATCAGTCACTCACTCGAGTTGTGGCACGGCAACAGGCGGCCGAAAGCAAAGTCCTTTGATTTGTGCCTGGAAATTCAATCAAACTAAACGGGGTAGGCATTTGGGCGTTTGGGGAATGGGGAATGGGGGCCGTTGGGCTTGGCATGTGCGTGATGCACTGCAACTCGCGGCAAAGATGACAAAAGATGTATCTATGTTATTAATAGTGCTGCTGGCAAACGATGATGAAGCTGACAAGCTTAACAGCCGCAACAACAACAACAACAACAAGAACAATGGCAACGGCAGCTAGCGTACAAAGTTATTTGATTACAATGCGCCATGCATTATGGGCTGTGTGGGCGTGGCACATGCGTCAAGTCGCCATGTACATAAATTGTAAATTGTTGTTGTTGTTGTGTTCACTGCTGCTGCAGTTTCTGTTGTTATTATCCTTGGCTATGCATTTATGATAGCGTTGATGTGCAGGCATTGCAGATTAATTACGTATACGACACGATTTTGCCAAGTGTGGGTAGTAAGGCCTAAGTCTGCAGAAGCACAAAGCCAGCTAAAGAAATTTCTAATAACGATTGTTTAAAGATTTAAATTAAGCTGATTACATTAATTGCGATAGAGAGCGAGCAGCCTAAGCTAATATTTGAATAATTAAACTGTACGTTTACAATAAAAAGAGAGAATAATTCACTATTAAAGGAATTTACATATAATTAATTATTACTTCACATTTGGGAGAGGAATATCGGAAAATGAAAATAATTTGATTATTTAATAAAATTTTGTAAGGCTGCTGACAAGACTAGACAATAGAAAATTAATTTTAATGCAACGGAAAATTATTTCAATGAAATTTGATTTATTTTTCAGTACTTGGCAGAAGCCAAAGTCGTTAGATCTAATTTATATTTAGCGCAAGAGCAAGCATAAAAGTTTCTTAATTTTCCCCTCACGTATTCACATTTAAGGGTATTTTGAAAGATAAATGAAAGAAGCATAATATAATTTTAATATATATATTTATTTATTTATATATGCTTGAATATAATCACAAGTCATTGCCTATCTTAACTGCAATTTCTTCTTAACAAATTGTTTGGCTATTAGCGGAAGTAATGCAGCTTGGCAAATTGACAGACCGCAAAATGTCAACTGCCAACTGCTACTTAAAGCGTCATTAAAAGCAGCTCGAAAGTGAAAACCTAATGGCAGCACCTACAACAACAACAACAAGGAGACTTGATGTTGTTGCTGCTGCTGCCACTGCCACTGCCACTGCCAGTGCAACTACCGACTGCTGTCTGGCTGGTTTACTGCTGCGGACATTGACAGTAATTTGCACGAAAAGTGCAAACCGCAGCAGGACGGAGCCGTTGACGAGAGCGCAGCTGTTAATATGCGATGCCAGCGACAGTTGGCGGCACGTGCAGCTAAACAAAATGTGACACGCCTCCACACACATACACGCCTACGCGCACACCCACACCCACACACACACACGAGCACTTGGGCGCATCATTTCCGCATCCGTTTTGGCAATCAGCCTCTCAGGCGCTCTCTGCCCTTCGTCCGGGCTTTCTTGCCCACTGAGTACATATAATTTCAGCTTTTGTCTGCTCAAATTTCAGCTCATTTGAGCATCTGTCATTAGGCCAGAGCTTTGCATGTGTGTGTGTGTGTGCAGATGGAGTCTGCTGTGTATGTGTGTACAGTGAGACGTGTGCGAGGTAAATTAATTGCTCATCGCTAAGATAAGACCCCGAGATGAAGACCCCTAAAAACGACTGTTGATTGAGCAGCGGACAACAGATGAAATGACCTTTAAGTTGGGGTTAGATAAAGTGACAAATTGGACGTGTCCCATGTCTGGCAGCTAAAGCATTTTGGATTTATGTGGCAGGTTAGCTACAGAGTTGAACTTGCAGGAAGATTTAATATAATTTTAATGGATTTATGAAATATTGCTTAGATTTGTGAATGGAACTCTAAAACTACATTTTATCATGTCTTATTTTTTATTAAATAAAATGTCGAATTTTCTAATCTTATACATTTTAATATATTTTTAATATATTCTAATCTTAATTTTTATTTTTATTTTCAGGGCCTGAGGGCTGTAATCTGTTTATCTATCACTTGCCACAGGAGTTTACCGACACCGATTTGGCTTCAACTTTCTTGCCATTCGGCAACGTTATCTCGGCCAAGGTGTTTATTGATAAGCAGACGAGTCTCTCGAAATGTTTCGGCTTCGTTTCCTTTGATAATCCTGAATCGGCACAGATGGCCATTAAGGCCATGAACGGCTTTCAGGTGGGCACGAAGCGTTTGAAGGTGCAACTGAAGAAACCCAAGGATGCATCCAAACCGTACTAAGGAAAAACCAAATAGAATTTGAAAAAAAGAGCGCTTCTATGAGAACCGAGAAGGTAGAAAGATAAACAAGAGAGAGAATGAGAGTAAGAGAGAAATTAGAATTGAGAAGAATCCAGCTGCAGGAACAAAACTTAACAACTTATCTTAACAACAACAACTATAGCTAAAAGAGCAACCATAAGAAATGTTTACCCTTGAAAAATACCAACACGAACTAAATTGTCTAATGGAGTAGTCCAATGAAGAGTTACCCGTGTGGAGCGCGCGCGTTTAAAGTAAACGAAAAAGTCAAGAACCCTACGTTGTACGTATTTCCTATAAAAAAAAAAAAACATAAAAAATACAAAAAAAAAAAAAAAAAATTATTGAAAAAAAGAGACATGAATTCGTGCCAATAAAAAGAGACATCAAAAAAATATTTAGCACGTTAAATGTTGAAGTTGAACGAAAGAAAAACCTACACCTAGCGATACCCTATAATTTTAGTGCCTTAGTTTAGCGTTTAGTTCTGTCGAAACACTTTTTGTTTGTTACGCTTTGAAGTTATTTTCGCAACAAATTTAACGACACATTTATATAGATTTTAAACTGTTGTCGTACAGTTGAAACCTATTTTAACAAATCATTTTTTTTGTACTCTTTTTTCTATTTCGAAATTATGACACACTCACACAAATCTATATTTAATCTGTTTCAAGTGTTAGCTTTTAAGTTTCACAAAAAAAAAAAACTAAAATCAAAAAAAAAAAAACAATTCAATTTAATTTTGAATAATCCACACTTGTCTCTGTTTCATTTGTTCATCTCATGATGTTGCAAGTCACAAGTTGTTTTGAACGTTTTTTGAATATCTGAAGTTCTCAATTAAACCTTACTATATATAAACTATATAAAATATATATATTAATATATATTGGTTACTTTGTTTTGTTAAATGGATTCACTTCTTTTATATGCCAATGCGCATATATTTATAAATAAATATTTTAGTTTTTAGTGCTTCAACCTGAATTGTTAAAACAAAAAAAACTATCCAACATTTTTTATTTGTACTGAATGGAAAAACAATGTTTTTGTTATACTTAATTATCATTACATAATCATTATTATATTTTTCGTTTAGCTTTAATTTTTATTTACTGAGCTACAAAATTGTTTAGTGTTAATGTGAGAGAATAAAAAATACAACAATATATATTTTTATAATTTCAGCTAATTATTTAATAGTACTCAACACAATATGATTTGCCACCCATTTCTATTTTATGTTTTATTCATTTATTATAATAATTGTAAAACCACTTTCGCTCAGTGTACTTTCTTTTATTTGTAATTATTTTCAAATGTTTCAAATTTCATAACTTTTAGTTTTATTTCACGCATTAAACATTTTGTAGTTATACTCAATAAATCGATATATTTTTCATTAGTTAACGTAGAGCATAGTTTTGTTTATGTAAAATACTTACACACACACACACAACAGCATACTTACATATACAATACACACACACACACACACACTCACAAACATATGTATACATACATGCCTATTTAAATATAAATAAAGTTTTGTTTCCTGTTTCGAAATGCACTTGAACTTAATTTGGTGTCTTTAATTGTTTGCTTGGCTTATCATATGTAGACTTTTTTTTACTAATCATGAACTTTATTCTTTGATCTTAACTATTTAGATGCGAAGTAAACGTTTCTTTCGAGTTGCCCTAGAATAAATGACTAATTTAAACCAAATTATTTCGAAGGCCAAGTCAAGTGATGCTGCAACGAGTCAAAAGGTAAGCTCAACTCAATTAAATTGAATAACATTTAGCTTTAAATGATATTTTAATACATATTTCTTAATATCTCTTTTCAGTTGTTTGCCGTCGTTCTGTATAGCACATTGGTCCCATTATATTGTAAATACTATGCTGCCCATCAAATTGCTGTCATACATACAAATTCGCAACAAGTGTAAATTTTTATAGCCTTGTATACACGAACTGTTTGTAAAAAAAATACCAAAAATACCACACAAAAATACCAAAAAAAAAAAGTTTAACAATGAGCATAAAAAACACATCAGACAACACCTTATATAGAGGATAATTGTAAGATAGCGCAGCATTATGCCATTTTAATAAAGCTTGCAAAGCAAAAACTTTTATTATATATATGTATATATATATATATAATTATATATATGTGTATATATATATATATTAAAATAAAGAAAACCAAAAAAAAAAAAACAGCAAAAATTAGAGAAAAAAAAATTTACAAAAACGACGTGACGTGAAAAATTATATTAATTTAGCATAAATTGTGTGTTTAATTATGATTTGTTAACATTTTTTAGCAATACAGAAAAAACAGCATTGACAAATCAAAGCTTTGGAAAGCCAATTGAACTAGCAGAGTTGCCAGGCTGCATATGCTTAAGGGCTGCCACTGATATATATTGGCCAGCTGGGGAAATCAATTGAGTCACTGAAATAATATTCGGGCTTCTTAGGTAGCGTTCTATAATTTCTATATAGTATATTAACATATTTATATATATGGCTGGAATATTTATTTAGCAAATTTATTTAATCAAGTATTGTAGTTGATAGTTAATTATATATATATATATATATTCTATATATATAAGCTATAAGTGTAACTCTAACTGTGCATTTTGTATAACTATCTGAATGTGGCTTTAAATTAAAAAAAAAAATAAAAAAATACGAAAATAAAGAAAATGCTTTTTTCAGTGACATTTGAAACGCATACAAATTGTAATTAATTGTAATTTAAGCGTTTTGGTCGTTGTGTAATTTATTGTAATTAACTAGAGACGTAAGTGTAATTTTTTAGAGAAACAAAGCAAGGCTGTGTGTGTTCTAATTGAATAAATTTAAGTCTATATATGAAAATATGTGCGCAAAATACAACAAGAAAAGCAAAGAACAAATAATAATAATATTAATAATTTGCTGAGTTCGATTTAGGCGACAAATCGAAAGCGAGAACGTAAAAATCTAGTGATAAAACGCAGTTAGTTAAGTGATTATATATATATATATATATAGATGTATATATGCATTATTGTATATTGGTGTATAAAAACAAACACATACAACTCACACACACACTCACACACACATCACACATCTTACAACAACTAAAATCAATAAAAGGTGTCATGAATTTTTTATATTAAATACTAAAAAAAATGTGTATTATTTGGCGAGAGAACCCGAACCCTATAGGATGGCAGCTGCTTACGCTAGTCTAGCGCAATTTATCAAATTCTTTGGTTAGTTGAAAAAGTTTTCAGCTAACTTTTGCACTGCCAAAAAACATACACATACACATAACATGCAGATGTGTGTGTGTTGTGCGTTTGTGTGCCCAAAAATGTTGACGAGCAACTAAAGAAAACTTCAACAATAAACGAAATATTTTGCTAAACTTGCGATTTGCATATGAAAAAGTTTATGCCAATTGTAGTCCTTGTCAGGAGGAGGCGTCTATATGGGGCATGGGGCATGGGGCGTATATTGCTCCGCACCAAAACTAAAAACGACAACGACGACGATGGCAACATGTAAACAAATTTACCAACTACGTGACGCAGCAGCGCCCCAAGAAATGCCAACGCATTGAGATCCATCTCTGGCGTCTACGGCGAGGTTTGTGCGCCAGACGTCGCCGGCGTTGCATAATCCAAAATCCAAAGTCGAATCTTAACGCAAGATTTATTTCCATTTAAATCATGCGTGGAAAAGTTTGCTGCTGTTGGCAGGCAGCAAAAGGCAAAAATCTAACGTATGGGAGCCAAGGGAGTCGACACTAACTCCACTTAGATGTGGAGTGAGTGAGTGGGGGGAGGTCATCACAGTCAGCACACGGCATTCACTTTGTCTTGGCATATTCAAATATTTTGGCTTTTGATTACGACCAAAGTTTTTGGCATTTTTGCCATGCTTAGTTCGACAACAACAGCAGCAGAGGCACCCGAAGGATTTGCGCTTATCCTGTCAAATTAAATTTTTTTTCTTCGGCTTCAGATAAGCGTTAAATGCACACAAGATAAAGCTGCATGCGCAGCAGAACTGTTAAATCATCGTGAGCAGACAAAAATCCTTAAGTTGATTTTTAGCCCCCGGCCAGATACTGACAATTCTTGCTGTGCGTAGAGTATTCGAAAATTGTAAGTGACAGGCCAGTCTGGGATTTTATTTATTGAAAGAGATTAATTTTATATGCTGCTGTGCAAGGCTTGCAGATATTTTTGGGTTTTGAGGTCCCGAAGAAGAAAATTTCTTAAATGGCAAAATATAGACGTTATCATTGCATATTATCATAATGCTGTGGTTTTGAGGCAGAATAAGGAATTAATTCAAATGAACTGCTTTATATAAAAGTAAAATATATAAAATAAAAATGTAGATTATTTTCTATTTAAACTTTAATATATGAGAAACTAGCTGTCAGTGAGAGCATATGCAATGAGAAATGCTGTATATAAAAAATTGCCCTTAATTAAAAATAATTTATCTATGCTTCCAGAGCTGCTTAAAAGACTTCGAGAGAAGCAAATAATTCTATAAATTTGATTATTACATTTTATTATTTGATTATTAATTATGAAATATAAAAAAAAAATCCTACATATTAGAAAGTTTTTATTTATCTACATTTTTATTATATTTTTCCATTTAAAACAACAAAAAAAAAAATTAAATTTAACTAAATTTAGTTTCACTCTATATAAAACCTGAAATGGAATTTTAAAGATATTTTCGCACTCTCTTTAATTATCTTTGGGAAACTCGCCTGAAAATCTAACTATCAAGAGCAGCAGAAATTTAACAGAAATTGGGCATCTGTAGCCAATCATGGCCATAAATGGATATTCGCGGCATAGGGTTCAATGGGCTAAATGCCACTTCAAATACCTCTCTGTCTCTTCTCCCTCTTTCTCTCTCTCTGTCTCTCTAACCCCATCACGATGCTGCTCATTCCCTATCTGCTCTGTGCGCTGTGCATGTGCTGGGCGCTAAGCAGATTAGCAAAGTTTGTAATTACGTTGGTAATTGATTAGGTTCGAACAACAAACTGCTAATAAGATTATTGCAGTCGAGAACAAACCGAGCTGAAAAAACAACTCCAGCCCTGAACAGACTCCCAATCAAATAGAGCAGCAGCAACAAGCCCAAAAACCGAACACGCAACAAAATTCGAAGCGATTTGTGGCACAAGTTTAGCATGGAGCATCACGGACGATGTTGCCTCTCGCATAGCGCGCGCTCTGCTCCTCTTTCGCTCTCTCTCTCTCTCTCTCTCTCTCTCTGTGGCTCGTTCCCACGCTTGTTTGCGCAATTTGCGGCTGTAGAAGGGGGAACTGGGCTTGGGGTAAGCTCACGCAAGCCGGAAGAACAACAATCGACCGCCGAAATAACAATGGCTTTGGCGCGTTTGCCAGTTTTGGCATTGGGCGTATTGTTAATGGCATTGCACGCAAACACACACACACACATTGATTGAGAGATATACACACACACACAAACACAAGACAAACAATTTAGTGGCATTGCAACGTGGGCAAACAATCAGCGCTACGTCTGAGGCACTTTTGCCACCCATTGGCTGAGGTTGAAGATGGGCCATGTGCATTGCGCCCAGCGGAAGCGGAAGTGCATGACCAGCTGCGCGACTGTGTGCGTAAGATAAATGCCTGCTACAGCGCAATCGAAAGCCGCAAGGATATCAGTCGTTGTCAGTCGTTGTTGCGCCGATCGGCTTTCAGTTGCTGATTAAAATCGAGGCCCATTGGCTGCATGTCCTGCCAGCCATCGATCACACTCAAAATGACGCTCAAATAACCCACACACATACACGCACAGAGTGAATTTGATTTTGAGCGGCAGCAGAGCAAAAGAAAAAGGGAGAGAGAGAGAGAGAGAGAAAGAGAGGAAAAAAATTGAAAGGGACACAAACCGTTTGGGAATAGCTGCAATTTTGCACGTGAACACGCTCGTCCTTCGCTTTCAGGTTCGTCCTGCTGCGCTATGCTGCCATATCACTTCCAGTTCACTTGACATATATGCAGCATGTTTGGCTGTGGGCCGGCCGGGGCGTACCTCGTGCATCGGCTTGCATTTGCCCGCCATTTTCGCTTCGCTGCCAGCGTTCAGCTGCAGCTCGTGAGTTTTTAACTTGTCTTTCTTGTTATTTTTTTTTCTGTTTTTTTTTTTTTTTCAGTTTCTCCTTTTTCTGTTTGCCATTTTTGTTGTTGGTCCGCTCAATTCCAAATGCATTGCCAATCCCAAATGCTTCATTCTGTGATGGCGTATGGACTGTCAATATTCCTGTTCCTGTATATGCCTCAACTGGCGGTTGCCAGTTGCTCGGCAAAATCTCGACAGCTAACCCAGTTTTGCGCTTTTTACGGTTGAGCTGCTTCCTATGGTGGAAGACAAACAAACACACAAAATTGTTATGTGGCTTTCGTGTTGCTCTTATGAGTGGCATTTCGTGTTGCCGGCTCTGCAAATCTGTTACCTGTGGCTACAGCAAATATTGTTAATATTGCATATTGATTTCGATAAATGCACTTGGGCGCCGCTGTCGGAAGCTAAAAATATTTGTGCACTCATTAAAAATTTATTTTGAAAAATGAAAGCTGTAATTGAGGGTTCTAGACAATGACTTTAAAAAAACGAAAGGAAACAAAATTAGAAAATGTATAAGACTTAAAATAAATAAATAAATAATAATAAAATAAGGATTTCTTCAGATTGGTTGCCTCTCCTCTTTAAATTCTATCTCTTAGTCAAGCACTGTCGCACACACCTTCGACAGCACCTCGGCTAGCCAATCAGACCGGAAGCTTTTAAACTTGTCATGCCTTAACGTAAATTACATTCAACTAAATCACATCCGTCCAAGCCGGGCCAATCAAATTTAAATTATGTGCAGACCACAGCGGCAGCAATGCACTCATCGTCTCATTTCGGGTTTCCCTTTTGGCTTCGCCACAGTCCTTGGGTGTTTTTCAATACTGGTTTACCGTTGCCCGCATTTCCTGTTCAACATTTTCAAACACAAATTTTATTTACTTTTTGCGGTAAAACTTATTTTGTTGCCCTCATTGCCGATTACGCACAAGTTGAACGCAACTGAAAAACAAGGAAAAAATAATATAAAAAAAAAAAAAAAAAACGCTGAGCAAAATAATGTGGAAAAACAAAAACATTACGAGCAGCCGTCACGCAGCGGAAAAGTCTTGCGGTAAATACTCGCCTTTGATAACGCCGAAAACTTTGTCGCAATTTCAAGTATCTCATTTCGAGTTTTATTTTCTTTCTTTCTCCTCGAAATGGGGGGGTGAATTGAAAAACAAATTGGGAAAAACAAGTGTGGAATTTAATTTGTTAGGGTGTTTTATTCGATTTGGCGTGCAAGTATTAAATTGCACCACAGAAATTTGCATTTCATTCACAATTCATTTGCGACAATGTTGCCAAATTGCCAGCATAACGAATTGTAAATTGTGAATACGAAATGAAATCAAATCCATGTCACAAATTTAACTCAAAGTTGCATTCTATTATGCCAGCCTGTCGGACACATGCTGAAAAACTCAATTAAAATGGACTTAGTTTCATTTTTGCAGCCTGACAAGCGTAAATAAAAAAAAAGAAGAATATTCCACTTACTCAAATCATGCAACAAACTCAACTTATTCGAAGTCTTTTAAGTAAAAAACCATTTGGTAAGCTATAAAATGCAAAATAATAATAATTGCCAGAACGAAGCTTGAGTACACTTGAAAAATCTAGATTTTTTATTGGAAATATAAATAATATTTTTGTTTAAATAAATAATAATAATAATAATATAAAATATAAAAATATTAAAAATAAAAATTATATAGTTTTATTTATATATACAATTTTTTAATTATTTTAGAATAACTATATTTTAATTTCAATTATTAATTATAAGTTATATTTTTACTACTTAAAATTGAAATATTATTTAAATGCTAATATGTTTTAGAAATATATTTTTTTTTATTATTGAAATATAAAATTATTTTTAATTACTTAAAATTTCTAAATTTTTCTTAATTTTTAAATTTAAAATCTGTCATAAAATTAATTAATTGCTTAAAATATAAAATTTTCTTTTAATAAAATAATCATTTACAAATAAATAAATTTCAGTTCCATAATCTATGACATAGCTAGATTACCCCGTGGAAGAAGCAGCTCAGTGCCTTATTTGCAGCCTTTATATTAAATGCATTCATGTTTTTCATAGCCTTATCAAATGTGTGTGTGTGTGAGTATATGAATTTGCAGATGAGCGACCGAGCCAAATGTGCCACAAAATAGAGACAACTAGTAGACAGCTTACTAACAGCACACACACACCTTCAACTTATTTGAGCTTAAAACTGTGGTCCTCGCACTGAACATTTTTTGGGTATCCCAGGCTTGAGCTTAAAATGCTGCCCATATTCTCAGCGCCTGTTTGCCTGACGTTCTGACATTTTTGCGGTTCTGTGGTCTCCTTTCTCGGAGTTGTTAAGAAATCAACTTTTCTGGCTTTTGCGGCTGGGCGCACATTTGGCCGTCGAGTGTGTGCGTGTGTGTGTGGAATTGTGAGAGCTTAAAAACTAAATTTTCCTACTAATTGGCGCACTTTTGTTTAGCACAAGTCTTACACACACACACACAAACACATTGAAAAAGTCTTTCATATGTCTAACAAGCTCAGCAATTAGCTTTGCAACTGTCCCTTAAAATTTACCAAATGCCAGACAACGATAAAAATATAAATGAATATGCGGCCTGAGCTATTAAGTTTAGCCAAAAAAAGTGAAGCAAATTTGTTGTTAAATTTCAAAGAAATATAAATTGACATTACTTTATGCACTTCATTCTTAAAGTGACTAAAAAATAAACAATTATTTTTATGCAAATATATTGAAGTGGATTTTTGCGACCGAATGGCGATAACCTTTTCTCTTATTCAAAAGATAAACTTATGTTGAGACTTAATTTTTCGATTCTTAATTGCAAACATCTCTATTTCCCTCTTAGCTGACAGAATAAATATTTTTATATTAAAGTTGCTCAATTGTTATGCAGCTAATTCCTATTGAAGCGTATTTATATTCAGCAGCTGTCAATCAATAAACATGTATATATATATATATATATATATATAAACCGAAACCCTTTTTGTTGTTGTTGCTGGTGGCCAGCTGGAGGCACATGGCCCAAATCAAGTGTACTGATATGTGCCAGCTAGACTATTAAATTTATGACGTAAGTAAATTGAATTTTAAATTTGAGTATGACAAATGCGTTTCACGCACACGTGCTAACCTGAAGAGTGTGGAACGGGGGTGACAGGAGGAGGGGAGGGGCGCGGCATAGAAATTGCCTATGCGCGCACAAAAGTCATAAGTCGGCAATGGAAAAGGCAACAGCAGCGGCGCAAAAAATTGCCAACAATAAACGTGACTCCAGCGGCATATGTAGGTGTGTGTGAGGGTGTGTGTGTGTGTGTGCCCTTTGCGCTGGCAAAGTGTTGACGCAATGACTAACTGAAACGGACAGAGGGGCAGACTGGCAGACAGACAGTCAGACAGACGCACTGACTGATTGAGTGAATTTGAGATTGAATGACAGGCAAAAGCGGCCAGCGGGTGTATAGGACAGGGTGGCAGGTGTGGGGTAGATCTGTGTAGCTGGCAGCAAATCAAAATCAGCACAAACTGTAATAGAAACGGCAAATACGTGCGCAACGGCAACAACACCAACAACAGCAACAGCGAGGCAAAACAAAAATTTGTGTGACAGTAAATTTAACGGAAAGTGCCTCATCAACACGACGCCATATTGCCAGTGACGGAAGGAGGCGTGCCAGTTTCCACCTACAACATTTTTTTTCTTGCTTTTCAAAGCTGCTGTAACAAATTGTCGCGTTCTTTTGCCAGGCCGCTCAATTATTGTGAAAATCAAATTGCAAAAAGATTTTCTATTAGAGAGCAAACAACATGCTAAACAGCAAAGAGAAAGGGGCGGGACAGGCCATGGTCGGGGTGCCCATTTGAATTTGAAAATTCAGCACACGTTTCCGTTGTCGATTTGGCATTATTTTTGTTGTTTTTGATTTTTCTTTTGTTTTGTTGGCCAATGGCGTCAAATGTAGCGTTAACTTGGCGTCTCTGACAAATCAGAGAAAATCTGAAAATCAAATTACCAAAAACATACACCTCCCACAGGAGCGCTGGCAGCGGTTGTGCGCAAATAAAATAAAAGAATGAAAGAGAAATCCACGTGTCATGCTGCACTTGAGACTGAGCGCAGTCAACTGCTTCTCTCTCTCTCTCTCTCTCTCTCTGTCTCCCTCACTCTCTTTTCGGCTGTCATTGTTTTCGACAGCAATTTGGACTTGTTGGGCTGCTGTGACTGAGTGAGTGGATGGAGGCAATAGTCACACACCCTGACATTGTCTGCTGCGGCGACTTTTAGTTCTCAAATCAAAAACGTATCAAATAAAAGATTGCTCGTATGCTCCATAGCATACTTTTGTGCGCACTCAACACGTGCCCAGCTGCCGCCCCGTGTACGTACAGCTGATATGCTGTTAGTGCTGCTGTCAGCAGTTCCATGTCCGGGTCCAGCGAATGCGACAATTTTCGAGTGCTGCTGCTTAGCCACTTGGGAGTTTCGAGTTGAACTTCGAGACGCTGACGAGGCGACGATGACACAACGGGTACCTTGACATACACACACACACACACACGCATACACACTCAAAAATAAGATTTGAACAAAGCACATGGGGCTACAGTTCGCTAGAATAAATATATGAAGACGGCGACAACAATTTTCTTTTTGAAGCATTTCAACAATGAAAATTCTATTTACAAGTGCAAATAATGTGCGAGTCGATCTTCTTTGTTTGATTAAACAAAAAAATTTGAGGAATTGTTCCTTTGTATTTTATATATATCAATATGTATATGCAATTTCGTGGAACGTAATATGATTAGAGAAATATAAGATATAGACAAATATGAATTCTATAAGTTGAAGGAAATAACAAAATATGAATAGAAAATATATTGAGTGCACTTATATTATAGATAAGGGTCATATGAACTTAATGGGATATAAAATACAACAAAAAAAATGTGCTCAGCTGGGTAGTTCTCGACTGGTAGGTGCCATGCAAATAGTGCAGAGCTTATATAATATTTCATCTTCCTCAGACATTTTAATCTTTTACAGTATAATATAATATATATATAACAATAATATATATAATATATTACAATTCAATGCTAAATTCTTCAAATTCAATTAAGTTAAATAAACGTCAATGCTAAAACTTTGAATTCATCCTATAGCAAATTAGTAATATTTCAATTCAAACTATTTATTTAGCTCTGCAAAGCTAATTAAATAACCAAAATTTTGAATGTCAATGCATATAATTAACCCACATACGTGATGCCAAAGTAAACAGCGCTACAGCACAACAACAACTAATAGAAATAGCAACAACAAGTTGAAGTTTTTAGCTCACGGCGCTCAGCTGGCAGATCGTTTGGTGTTGAATGTGTGAAAGTGCGCTTGCATAATTTCATTAAAATAACTGTCAAAAATTTCACGTATGCCAGACACTCTCTCTTTCACACACACACACACAAAGTCGCTAAGCTAGCGGCTCGAGCGCACACACACGCACACCAACACAATGATAAACGCTTCGAATTGAAACGCGTATTTTGCAGCCGCTGTCGCTGCCGCTGTCGCTGCCGCTGCCGCTGCCGCTGCGGCGCAGCTGTCAATAGGAATTCTGCAGGTGTCAAAAATATTTCAGGCATGCCTGTGTCTGTCGCTCTGTATTAGGGAGTGTATGTGTACGTGTGTGAAAATTGGCATAAATTGCTTTAGGGCCTTGTGGCTTAGAGCTTTCGCCCTCTTTCTCCCGCTCACTCATTTTGCGTGTGTGAAATTAATTTTCATTATTGGATTGCGCGACTTAGACATCATTATCGTGTTCTTATCGACATCGACACACACGCCACAAATTTTTGCTGCTCATGTGGCGCCTAATCGCTCAGAAAGCGCTCAACATTTGCCACAAAGCCCACGAATGACAATCGATTTTGCGATTTAAAGAATGTGACATGCGCCCAAAAGCTGCTCTCTATGAATTGACAGCATTGAGGCAAGACTTAGCAAGCAAATATATTAAATAAAATATTTGCAAATTTAAGCAGAATTTCTGCTCAATTGGTTAACTACCATAATTTATAATAATTATGCTATTAATCAGAAACTTAATTACCAATTAAAATTAATTAAAAATCTAATATATATTTTTAATAAATTTAATTGAGCATAAATCTAATAATTTATTTACATATATTTTGTATATCAAATCACGTATGCAAAGCAAATGAAATTGATAGATATCAAAGTTGATTCTTTGTGGAAGTCAAATTGTTATCGCCAGCTCGGGCCCAACAATTCAATTACAATGCTATGGGCTGTCATAAAGGAAATTCAATAGCTAGACTCAAGCATTGTGGTCTCGGCATAGTTTGCACGAGTGTCTCCTAGGCTGGGGTAGCAGAGCAACCATTTTATGGTTACCCGAATGCTTCACAGATAATGAAGAGGAAGCCCCAGGCACAGAGTCTCATCGGCAGACACAGACACCTACACAAATATCCCTGTGTGCGTAGCCAAATAATTTTGTGGAAGCCACAAAACTAACCAAGCAAATAATTTGTGAAAATTGAATTGAATCTCAATGAATATGAATATGCCATCATCAAGCAGGCTGTAAACTCAAACTCTTGACAGTTCCATCTGTGCGCACAAATTTCAAATAATTTGGTAAAATTTAATTTGATTTGAAGCCAGCTCCGACCGAAAGTAGAGAATCGGAAATGTGGGGCTCGTTTGCGCTTCATTGCCAGCTTAATTGCAAAGTTGTATATCAAAGTCTTTGGCGGCAGCGGCCAAGTAACCAAAACGAATTGAAATCGAATCACGTTGCCGGCCGCAACACAACCAACAGCCACTTCAACAAAATGTCAAGTGAAAAACCATTCAAATCTTTGGCCGCACTCAAGTCGACTAGAAATGAAATGAAAAAAGAAATAAAAAAAAAATAAAAAAAAGAACAGAAAAAGTTTTTCTAAATCAACGCCGCGCACCTTTTTGAAAAGGTAGCGAAACGTGAGTTGACTTGCCAATGACAGGCCGAGAAACGAGAAATCGAAAGCGACACTGAACTCGGCTACAAACTGAGAGCTCGCCGCGCACTCGGAGAAACTTTGGAGAAGAACTCTGTTAACTCGGCACGGGGACAAAACCCAACTTGAGCGCGCTTTGGTCGCAAACATTTTCGTTTAATGAGACCAATAAAAGCCTCTGGGCTGAAACCCAGATCCTTTGCCAATGCCAGTGCCGCCTGCGACAGTCCTGGGTCTCCTGGCGAAATCAAAAGTTTTTGCAAATTGCATTTGTAATGGCAGCGACGCTTAAATCTTTTATGAGCTCCATACTTAAGTATATTACGTACTAAGGCGCGCCACGACAGTCGACAGTGGGACAGAGAGTCGAGCACTGCGGAAATGAAATTGAAAGCGCACGCACGTGTTTAAGACGTTAAAAACCCTTTCCTCTAATTGTCCGCCTGGGACAGTTCTCAGCTGAAATGTAAGGCCTGGCTACGCTCCGCCCCCCATCAAATAAAATCAAGTCAAGTACAGTTAAGTGTGGAATTATTTTAGTTTTGATGTCCAATTGATTGGAAAATAATCAAACAATTTTAATGCAATTTTGCAGACGAAATTTGGAAATAATTGGCGCTGGAGAGTTTTTCTGCGAAGACATAAAAATAAATTTGTTAGGCGAATTACATTAGTTATGTTATAAATGTGTAAATATTTAAGGGATTATTCATATATAGCTAACTTAAGATTAAATTGTATTGATTTTTTATAGCTGGCTTTATTTGTCTAAAAGGTATAAGTAATCCTTTTTGTTCTATGCTCAATGACCCGAATGAGCAATGACTACGTTCGACAATAGCGCATCAGTGTCGCTCCCTCTATATCTCTCTTTTTATTTATTACTCTCAATCTCTCACTCACACTTCTCTCTATTTCTCCAAATTTCTTTCTTTCTTTTTTTCACTTAATTATAAACCAGAAATGATCAAAGTCCAACTAGAATGCAAACTCCCTCGAATAGTAACTTTACAGCACCTTTAGAAAATCTCTCAATCTCACTCTCTCCATCTCTCTCTGTCTCTAATACCATATTAGTAATACCCTATTCAAGACAAATTTTTAATTATTATAACTTTACGATAATTTAAAAAAAAGGTATCGATTAATTTCGCAATAGCAACTCATAATTAATTGAGAGATAAATTTTTATTTACTGTCAAATTTGCTGAGGCATCAGAGTAGGCTTTGAATATAAATAAAATTTACTTGACATTTGAATAGGAATTTCCTTGAGTCACTTTCTACAATTAGAGAGGTCTGTATTTGCGTGTTATTATTATTTAATAATAATTTCCAACAAATCTTCAACTTAATTAGAGCTGAATTTACATGTCGCACACCGTTTTGTTTGTGCATCCCAAGAAGAGCCCAACGTCGCGCACCTACTGCGAATTTAGCAGCGTTGAGAAATGCCTGGATGCCGTGTGCCAGATTTATGAGGAGCATCTGAAGCGCGGATGCCCCAACATGCCCTCCATAACATATGATGTACAGCAACTGTTCGATTTCATTGACTCCTTGGTGGATATATGCTGTCTTGTGTATCAGAAGAGCACGCAGAGCTATGCGCCGTACGGCCGAGCATGGATTAAGGATAGGATCTATGAACAATTTCGAAAAATTGCTATAAAACCGAAAAGCTCATCATAAAATTAAATAATTTATAATCTCTGCTGCGCGAAATGCAAATGGGAATTAATTGCGTTGCAAGCGAATCAGACACAAACAAGCAACAGGAGAAACGATTAATTAATCATTTGCAGCAAGAGCTGAGCATTTCAGGTACAATCGTTTCTGTGGGGAGTTTTCACAGTAAAAAGTAATACACTTAAAATCAAATTTGTCAAAAGCATAATATTACAGAGGCAATGGCAAGTACAAGCAAAGATACAAGCTAACAAGGGGAATGAAAACGGGTGACAACAAATATAAGGGGTGCAACAAAATTGGCATAGAACAAGGTGCAGGGAGGGAGTGTTACCGGAAGAGAGTAAAAAAGGGAGCCAAATACAAATGATCGCTCATAAAAAGTGACACATTTTGGCGCAGTGGCAGCCAAAGGTAGACAAAGCAGTCCAACGACGAAAAAAAAGGATGTGAAAGAGTAGAGTGTGGGATGAAGGCAGCGGCAGGAATCAGGCAAGGGCTGAGGGAAAAAAAAACAAAATGTCGCTTTTCGTCGCATCTGTCATTCGGTTATATTGGAAATTTGTTTCAATCAAAGGTTTAGCAGCAAAATGGGCGTTGGCGGGGGCGTGTGTGTGTGTGTGTGTGTGTGTGTGTGTCTGCCTGTCTGCAGTTATGTGCCATATCAAATCACTCAAAGTGTTGCAAAGACAACGCCAGACAATAGCACAGATGCCCAGCCGGCCAGACAGTCAGACGCTGGAGTTTATTGCCAAATGGTTATCATATTGCTTATAGATTTTGCAACACGAGCCAACTGACATTGATTGATCAATATGAGAGCCGCAGTTACCAAACCGTCAGTTACCTGCCCTCATCTCTTTTATATCTACTTTTTTTCTTCATTTTTTGTCAACTCTTGTTCGAATAGGTAAAACGGCAGAGCTGTACAGGTGTATGGGTGTATATGTGTGGCTGTGTGTGTATGTGTGCGTTGCGTCTGCAGCTGCGTTTCAAGTGATTTTTGTTTATGATTAATCACTGAGTGCCGCATGCCGAGGCAACAGTTGGCGGCTGAAGAACTTTTGCCAAAATAATATAACTTGAGCTTTAACGTGCACAGTTGGCAAATGCCAACGCCAAAATAACACCGCAACAACAACAACAAAGCAAATTAAAAAATATTTAGCCAGCTGCGGCGAGCATTCCAAATTTACGCAGTGCAAACTTATATTTTATGATTTTGATTGCGAGCATTGGAAGTGCCGAAAACACCAGCCCCAAAAAGTAGGCAGCGAAAAATGTAAAACGTTCACACAGCAGTACACCGTATGCACTGTGGGCCGCAAATGTCATATATGAAGTATATATTCTAAAAATACATTCAGAGGCTGTAAGTGCAACTGACACATTTTAGCTTTTATTTTAAATATTTATAAAATTTATTAAAATAGATATAGACTTAGTCTCAGGTTACTCCGATTGGATGCAGAATTTTAATGCTAAATAATTATAATTTTTATATAAATGTAATTTTTTATTTTTATAAAAGTATATAATTTTGAAATAATGTGCTTTGAATTTCAGACTAATAAGAAATACCTTAGAGAGTATAAAGGAAACTGATAATTATTTAAAAAATTTTTTACATATTTAAAAAAAAAAATCAAATGAAACCAAATTAAAAACTTGTCAATATTGAGCAATTAAATAAATTAAATTGCTAACGCATAATAAATGTTTTCGGATATTGTGCGGCATTGACATGAATTATTTTCTGAGAATTATTTCGCTGTCTCAAGAATTACTTTCTTGCAGTTAGAGCGACCATATCGAGAGTGTATTTTGCTTCAGATTTAATGTATTTATGTTTGATTCTACAAGACCTGTGGAAGCTTCAGTTTTACATGAATATAATTAAAGCTTTTATTGTTTATAAAATTATACACGAATTTTGACGAATTTTTTCCATGGTGCGTCGCAGAGAACTTGCGTCTGGACTGTTATAAAAGTTTCCCTAGCTTTGGCATGTGCACTTGTGTGCGTATGAGTTGGCAGTGGAATAGCGTGTAATAACCAAAAATTCCACAAATCCAAAACAACAGCAAATCGCTGATATAAATACACCAGGCATGAGGGTAACTGAAATCTTTAATAAAAATTGTATTAGGTAGGTGTTTTCTCGCTAATTTACATAATAAAAAATTATCCAAACTAATTTAAATAATTCTGCAGTTTTCATTGGCGAATCGCCTGAGAATACGTTTTGTGTTTATTTCTGTTGCGCAATTCAAAAGTCTATTGCATTTTGATAACAGCAAATTGACGGCAATTCTCGCAAACACTAACACATAAAGATACACAGAAACACACAAACAGACACACACACATATACACGTAGAGCTTTCAATTTAACTTCAAATACAAATACGAATACAGTTGGCACAGCTGTTACGTATATCTGTCGAATATGTAAGCTAAAAAATATAAATAATTTTCTATTATTTATGCGGCATTTCTTATGTTCACTTATATTTTTTTGCTGCTGCTTTTGCTGCATGTATTTCACATAATTTAAAAGCCAAATTGTTTTCCAATTGGACAGCAGAAGGAAAGAAGCAGAGAACAACAGGCAAAACAATTACGCACACTTTAAGAACAACTGGCAATAGGCATTGAGCAAATATTTTTGCAGGACAACATATTTTGTAATTTTCTACACATTTTATGCGATTTGTTGCTGTTGTTGGGAGCCTGGAAGAATGAAAGGACGACCCAAACAATTTGGTGTAATTTAATTAAATGAACACAGCAGCAGACCAAAAGCAGCGGGCAGCCCCTCGACCAGCCAACTGGCCCCAACTGGTCGAACAGACAGTCTAGACTTAAGTGTGGGGGTCAAACGGAGGCCTTAGGTCCTCGGCCAGGTCCTGGCCATTCACAATGCATTGTTCACTGACTGAGGGGTGCTCAAAATGACAAAAGTTAATGCCTAGCAACGTCGAACGTTGAGAGCGAACAAAGGCCAGCACACAGCAGCAGCAGCAGCAACAACTGCTATTAGTAGGCAGCCAGCCAAAACTCAAATGAAAAATAATAAAAAGGCAATGATGAGGACGATGACGATGACGACGATGCTGACGTTCATGTTGATAGGAAACCAAAAACGTAAAAGAAAAAAAAAATAAATAAAATGAGAATCGAGAATCGAGAAGAATGGCAATGGAAAGGAAAGCAATGAAAGAGAGCGCAAGCCATGCAGGACACCTGCTGATTAAGATCACAAATTGAAAATCATGCCAGGCGCCGACAGAACATGCTTCTGTTGGCAGCTGCTGTCAGCTTCACTGTCTCCGTCCCCATCCGCAAGCCAAGCTGCCAAACGAAAGCCAAAAAAAAAAAAAAAAAAAAAAATAAATAAATAAAAGAAGAAGTAGAAAACACTAAACATTTGCGTTATTTTCATTAGTGCCAGGCGCAAGACAACTTCAATCAATGCCTGAACTTTGGAATTTTCGAATTAAGCTAATCGAAAAGCGCAGCACACGGACACACTAACACTAGGAAATGGGAACTAGAACTAGCTTCAGGCTAAATCATTCTAAGAATTTATATGAGAACTTTTTTTTACCGAGCAGTTAAAGCTGCTGCTGCAACTTGGGTGTAAGCGAACGTATTTAAGCTACAGTTTTAACAAAAATTATCTTAATTTGTCTATGTATTCGAATGGCATTTGCTTAAATTACTTTAATAGTGCATCTCTTGTTGCTTACTTTCATTACATGTTGTAATGTCCATGCCCCAGAGGTAATTGTCCTGACAACGGCAGTGGCTGACAGCCGGACAGATAGACAGACAGCTAGACTGTGGTGCCCAGGGCCGAGGCTAAAGCGAATGAAACAAAAGTCAAAGCGTTAATGAAATTGAAATCAATAACAAGAGAAACACTCACACAAAAACATCTTCATTTACACATATCTATGCACACATACAAATAGACACAGAAATTGTTTGCATCAAAGCGAGGCAAAGAGCGTTTGGAATTTGACTGAGATTTTAATAAACTGATGTTGACTGTGACTGAGTCAAAGCGGGTAGTTAAAGCTATATACATAAGTTAAGAATTATGCAAAAGATGCTCTAAATAAATTGATGGTATGGAAATTTATTCCATTAGCTTTACCTGCCAGAGTCTTAGATAAAAAGTGTAGTCTCTAATGTAATATTGACATACATATATAACTTATGTTTTCGGAACTTATATGAATTTAAATAGGCCAAACTATAAAATCCTGAATATGTAGCTAATTAGAATTTTTCTTTTATTTAGTATTATATTTATTAATATTTTTAATTTTAAAAAATTATTATTATTCGTGGTTGTAATTTTAGCCATAAAATAAAATATATATAAATAAAATATAAATAGAAATCTAAATGTTCATAACTACATTTCGTACTTTAAATTATAAATTTGAAATATTTTGTATCCATAAAAAATGACCTAAAATTCCTATCGCAGCATATCTTCTAGTCTAAACACTTTCATTTAAAGGGCATATATTTTGATAATTTTAAAATTCATATGAATGCAGCGTAATGAAGTGTTGAAATTTCGACTTTATTCGCTGGCAGCCACAAATTGAATTTAGCGACCAAATTTAATTTGAGCTGGAACGAATTTTTAGCCGAATGGCAGTAAATGTTGATATATATATATATATAGAGAGAGAGAGAAAGAGAGAGAGAGAGGGTCCGATTTTAGAGAGTTGGCTAGCTGTTGGCTTGCCACATGTGTCGTCAAGTTTATGTGGCCGAAAACTTGCAAAGTGCCAACTTTCTTAATTGTCTGATTGAATTGATGATTTAATAACTTTAATTTAATTTGAGAGCAATTTAAGTATATATGTGTGTGTGTGCTCCAAGTTCTTAGAGTTGCGTGCTTAAAAGTTTTGTGAGTTTTGGCTTTCATTTGGCTTGGATTGTGCTAAGTTTCTAAACTGTGCGAGTGCCAAAAGCCAAAGATTTGTCAATGCAATTATTGAAGTTGGAGCTTGCTGCAATGGCAGTAGCAGCAGCAGCAGCAGCAGCAGCAGCAGCAGCAGCAACAGCTGTTGTTGGCTAAGTAAAAAAGGTGTCGATCCATCTGTGCTGCAATGAATCAAAAAAGTGAAATCAATTCCTGGTGCACAGATGGACATGGGCCGGACCATTAATCCAGAGTCGGCTACAGAAAATAGAAGGCGACAACATTGATGTGGACAATGCCACAATGCGATTGCGGTCGGAGCTGGACAAGGCTCAGCTCGAATGTTGAGCCGCTTTTTGCCTTATGTCTGTGCCTTCGCATGGGCTGGGTTGGCCTGGCCTGGCCTGGTCTTGCCTGGGCCGCTGATGCTGCCGCATCCGTTTCCGGCTCGCAGCGTAACTAAAACACAAAAGCTTCCTACAGCAGGTCCTTGTGTTGTCCTTGTCCTGCACTTAAGAGCAGCAACAATGGAAAAAACACAAAAAAAAAATGTAGAAACGGCAATAGCAACGGCAATCCGAATCGAAAATCCCAAAGAAAAACAGTAAATACACGCAAAGTTCTTTGGCCTTGGGTGGGCATTGGGGTTTTTCATTTATCCTAGATTGAGAACGCTGTGCAGCTGCTGCTGCTGCTGCTGCTGCTGTGGCAAGTGTATCAGATTGTGGCCAAAAAACTTGCAAAGCAAAGTTTTTGGCAGCTAATTAATTAAGTTCTTTGCAATTGCCTTTTGGGGCCAAGTTCAATGGTCGTGAAAAGGCATTTTCCTCTTTTGCTGCTAGCTGCTGGCTGCGGGAAATTGCATTACCGTTGCGCAGCGCGACTTATTAACACGGCCTGGCCAATGTCAACAAATTGCATTATTGGCGCAATAAAAGCGAGACACACGCACACGCACACACACCTACACACGCACACATACGTAGTATTGAGAACAAACACAGCCAAACAACCCTCTGAAGTGTGCGCGTATTTTAAATGTTATTGAAAGTCGCCCCTGCAGACAGTGTAAATATATGTATATACCCTGCAAGCCTTAACAGGTGATTCTTGTGGCTATGCTCCAAGCTCCACCTATTTGGGAAGCCGCAGATGAAACAAAGAAAGCCGGAGATGAGAGAGGTAGAAAGAATATGGCATTGATAGTTGTACATAAAAACGGCGCAATTCTTATGCGGCTATAAATCTTTAAAAAATGTTATATATGCTATAAATATATGAGGATGGCTTGAAATAGGTTCTCCTTATGTGGAATAAAAGTTTATAAAATATATTCAATCCAATATGTTATCTTTAACCGCACTTTTCAGTACATTTTTCAAGCGGTTTATGCCTTTATTTTTACTGCTCTTTCTATTAAATACCCATCACATTTACTTCACTACAGGGTATATTGACATGCATACTGTCAGGTTTGATTTGGTCCATTGCTGGACTTCAACTTCAATGTCGTTGTCACTGGCTGCGCACGCTTCAGGTGTTAATGATTTAATTTCGTTTCGTGTACAGGAAAATTTCATTACTGTTGACAATGGCACAACACACCCTCAAAGAGTGTGTGTGTGTCTGGGTGTGTGAGTGTGTGCTGCGAGAGTGTGGTTAAATGATAAGGTTTAATCATGTTCGAGGGTGTTGTGTTTCAAGCATATAACATTATCGACGCTCGCAAGCTGCATTTAAATGTATTTAATTTACCTTTTTATCAATTGAAAAAAATCACTGAAAATTCGCAAAAATATCAGTTAATAAAATCGTTGTTGTTGCTCTTATTGTTATTTAAATATTATCAGATACCGGTTCATTAGCATTACCAAAGGGAATTTTTTCGAAATTCCTTTGCCCTGCCAATGCTGGCAATGTATCTTAATTTATATATGTATATAAAATAAAGAATTTTTTGGCTTAAGATATTTCAATTTTTTTTTTTAAATATATATATTAATTTAAATTAAAAATATTTTTTAAGCTTAAAATGTATATATATATAAAGTAAAGGAATTTGGCTACAGATGTATTAATGCATTTTATTTTATTTTATTCCTACATATTATTTTCAATTAAATAAATTTATTTTGGATTTTATTGCTAATAGAATTTATATGAAAAATATTGAATTCTTATTTAGCATTAATTATATTGAAGACTTTTGAATCGACTATTCCCCAGAATAATTGTTAATGCATATTCACTTGAATTGACATCGCAATTGTATAGATTTAATGCCATAATTAAATAAATATATATACAATGCGCAGCTCAAGGCATATTCGCGCGCCCAATTAAATTGGTTTATTGAAATTTGATAAACAGTGAGAGGCAAACAGAGAGCATGCAAAATGTGTTACTTAACCCAGAGGGAAGCGGCAGCAACAATATCAACTTTTGATACCGCTGATAAATATTAATGCCAAGCAAAGTGTTCACTGAGCCGCAGTGCGGCCAAAGGACTTTGCCGAACTGTCCAAGTCCTGGCCGCCATGGGCGAGACCGTGCGCCCCTGGGCGTAGGCAGTGGGCAATGGGCACTGCCACTGGCTGCACAATTCAGGCGACATTAATATTCATTTCCATGGCTACAATAACACAGGGCGAGCGGGCAACAGGCCACAGGAGGCGACTGCCATAAAGACAACAACAGCAAGGGCAAAAAACAGGAACCAAAAGCTGGCTGCAGCAACGGCTAGAGGAAGAGGAGCAGCAACAGCATATATACGCTCATTGTCAGCCACCGTTATGTGTGTGTGGGTATGTGTGTGTGTCAAAGGAATTGTTGAGCCAGGAGAAGCCATTGTAAGCGTGCGCCGGCAACTGCTCTTTGACATTCATTTAATTGAGTCGCTCGGCAGTCGCCAGCTGCGCGCTGCGCGCTGCGAGCAGCCGTTTTTGATTTTGCATTTCAAATCAAGCAAAGCGAAACAACAATCAAATTCACTTTACACTTTTTGTATATTAATTACATTTTCGAATAGAATTGAAGGCATTATGCAACAAGCCAATTGAAAACTGTACACAATTTCTGTGTCCAAGACTAGGCCTGCAGGCGATGTCTCTTTTCACTTTAAAGGCATTTTCATTTTATTATTATTATCGCCTTGGCATGATTCCCAAAACGAGCCTGAACATCAGCCTGGCATAAGCCCCACTTGGAGTAAGGGTGATGGGCGTTGCAGGGCGGGCGATTGGCTGCCAACTTGCGGCAGTTAAGACAACGGTGTGAAAAATGAAATTATAAGCAAAACGACAGGCTGCCAGCGATATGACGCAACATTGAAAAAAATATCTGAGTAAGTTATAAAATTAAATGAATTCAGCCCTGTATACATTTGAAATGATTAAAAAATATTTTTAAAAATTTTATTATATATTCTATATTATATATATATATATTACCAAACAAGCAACAACTGTCTAAATTCTTGCCGTGTATTCTTGGCCGCACGGCCAAGTTGTCCTGAAGCATGGCATCATCTTTGTCTAGAGAGTCAAACGCATGACAGACGACAATACATCTTAGGCACATTTTAATTTCATGCTTAGCTTGACTCAGTCGTTCATACGCCGCCCCTGCTCTCGCCCTCGCCCTCGCCCTCATCCTCGCCCTTTCCCTTGCCGGCTGTCTAGTGCCAGCGCCTTTTGATTGTTGCCGCGTAATGACATTTAATGTCCAAGGCCCACATAATTGACTGCGGGGGCCGAGCTGTGAGCTGTGAGGCATTCGCAGTTAGTGCGCAATTCATGCGCGACTGCACAGCAGTTAAATTGTGTCTTGCATTTGTATCTTTAGCCATGTTTGTTGCCTTTTGCCTGGCCATTTATTTTGTATTTGCGGCGGCGCCCCATAATTTATGGTCGAAAGTGCAGCGCACGTTTAATTGCGCGACCACATTATGGGCACGTGCAAAAGGCATATGCCAGAGGCTAACAAAAATCTGATTTACCTTAATACCTGTGGCCACCAGATTTTATGTTGCATGACTCTCAGCTATGCCCGAAGATTAAGGCACTCGACCCCGGCATTTAATGGCTAATAATGGCAGAAAAGAGGCAAACGAAGAGCTGTGCGAATAAATGAAATAATGAATGAAATAAATTCTGAGCGAACAAGCAAACAATGTCAATGCAAAGGCCATAAACTGTTGTAAGCAGATGTGTCCAGAGAGTGCTTGGAAAATAGCTTTAAGAAATGTAAGCAAAGTTTTAAGAAAATGAAATTTGCTGTTAAATAAAAATATGAATTTATACAGAAATCGGAAGATATTGAAAGTTAGTGATTTCATGTGTGAATTAATATTATTTAAATGTAAATTTGAATATTGAATGGCGAACTGAAACCAAACACATTAACAAATTAATTTACTTGCAATTTTCTATCTCAAACTAATTGATTGACAGCTGCTGCAAGTAAACTGCGTTTTGAATGTAGTTAAGGCAGT
Source organism: Drosophila mettleri (assembly GCA_035047625.1). Taxonomy (NCBI): domain Eukaryota; kingdom Metazoa; phylum Arthropoda; class Insecta; order Diptera; family Drosophilidae; genus Drosophila; species Drosophila mettleri. The sequence goes on from JAWNPI010000072.1 coordinate 7,075,838, forward strand.
TAAAAGTTTATGGCTAATATTCCTATAGTTATTCTAAAGACAGCAAAAGTTTATGGCCAATATCTTATAAATATTCTAAAGCGTCATCCAAACTAGACAGACGCCAAAAACAGGCAACTCTAGCTAAACTCGCTCTTGGCACTTGGCATTCAGCGTTGAGTTTTGCTCAAGTTGGTGCACCTTAAAGCAAATGCAACGTAATTCAAAGCGGCTGCCAGCAACATGCGTAGTCGAACGCGTTGCAGCTAAACAATGAACTGGCCGCAGGCCAACAGCAGCAACAACAACAATGCGGCACCTTTGGCTGGGTGCTAAGCAACAAGCGTGAAAGGAGCTAAGCACGTCGGCGAGGATAATGCATTTGATCTAAAAGCAAGGCAAATATCAGACCGGCAACGACGAGGAGCTTTGTAGAGCCCAGGAAATTAATTACGAGTCACGTGGCAGACAATGCAAGCAGCTGCTGCCACTGCTGCAACTGCTGTTGCTGTGCGGCTTCTTCAACTCCGGCATTGGTTTGTTTTCCGTCTTCTTTTTTGTAGCGTAAATATTAATTTTCACACCTTTTGACATGTGGATAACAAAGCTCAATTGTTATAGCTGTCAGCACCTAGCGCACTCCACTCTCGCTGTGGCTTTATAATCAAATCAGGCTGCAGTTAAATGCATATTTGGCTGCTTCAAGTGCAGCAAAGCTCTCCTTGCACCAGCCTGCTCAGCGGCAGCCCTTGTCATTAAATTTGATTTGATCTTGAGCTCAGAGTGCTTATACCTCTACATTTCGTAAAGCTGGTATATTGCACAAATATCAGATAAATATCAGAATAAAATGTAAAAAACAAAAAAAAAAATAAAAATATATATATATATATAGTTCAAGTAGTAAATTATAAAATAATAAGATAAATATTTACTATATTATTTTATTATTTATTTTTTAGCTTTTGAATATATTTTATATATTATATAATTACAAAAATTCTTACAAAAAATAGAAAAATGTATAATGAAATACAATATTATGAATATATCTTTAATATTTACATTTTTGTGTAAGTATTAAAAAAGAAAATAAATATGAAAAGTATTAAAAATTAATTGACAGAAAATATTAATAAATAAAATTATTAAAATTTAATTGACAGAAAATATTAAAAAATAAAATTATAACACAATATAAAACAACAATAACAAACAACAACAAAAAAAAAATATATATATATAGTTCAAGTACTAAATTATAAAATAATAAGATAAATATTTACTATATTATTTTATTATTTATTTTTTAGCTTTTGAATATATTTTATATATTATATAATTACAAAAATTCTTACAAAAAATAAAAAAATGTATAATGACTACAATATTATGAATATATTCTTAATATTTACATTTTTGTGTAAGTATTAAAAAAGTAAATAAATATGAAAAGTATAAAAAATTAATTGACAGAAAATAATAAAAAATAAAATTATAACACAATATAAAACAACAAACAAAAAAAAAATAAAAAAAAAATATATATATATATATATATATATATATATATAGTGCAAGTACTAAATTATAAAACAATAAGATAAATATTTTCTATATTATTTTATTATTTATTTTTTAGCTTAGATTTTTATTATAGATTTAATATATATTCATTTCTATTTATAAGTACCTTTAATTAATTGTTTCTCAAATTTCTCAAGCCTTTCCAGCTTGTGATCTCACAATGTCTGGCGATACCAAAAACTTCAGAAATATATAACTCTATCTACACTCCATTTAAGCATCTAGTTTTACAAGGTAACACCTGGTCTTCCACTCCCTTTGGCATTACTCATATTAGTTGTGTATCGTCTGTTGCTCTTGGTACGTGCGCATTGCAAAATAATCGCAAATGTTCATTCGCCCTCTCCCTCGTCCCGCTGGCTCTGCCATATTCATTTTCCAGCTGACTGGGAACGACTCCAAGTTGAACTCGGACTGAGCATAATCTCGCACGTAATTTGTGTGTATGCGACAGAAATGTCCGTTGCACCTGGCGGCTGGCCTTCGTCTGCACGGACCCTGCACCCGACGCACCACCCCTCCCTATTCGAGCGCCCTATTTTGTCTGTTGCAAAACTATTGTCTGGCCAAGTTGTTGACAGGCACGTTGACGTCATTGTTTCGTAATTTGTATCCTTAGCTGCGCATTAGAGCATAGTTATACACTGCCAAAGTTGCCAAGGGCTTAGACCACCATCCCGACTCAAAGTCCCTTCTCCTTGCTTAATATGTTTGTGTTCTTTTTTCAAAGCTTTAGTTTGTCATTTTTTTTTTTTTTTTTTTTTTTTGCCAGCTCTGCATTTATGTGTTGGAGCTGTTAAAACGTTCTTTTTGTGTATCACACTGCATATCAAGTAAATGTTGCCGGACTTAGAAATAATGCTGGCCAGCTTTTGTTAAACATGGCGTATGCGTAATGTGATAACTCGGCTAAGCAGCGTTTAGATTGCATTTACAGCATTTAATTACACTGCCACTGCTAGATGTGCTGCCTGTTTTTTAATTAAATTTCCTTTACACATTATGCCTAATTCATTAAACTGCCGCACCTACTATTAGGCCTTTTACCTTCAACCCTTTCTAGCCTAAGTAAACAAATCTGCGCACTTCATTTGCCCCACCCGGCCAAGTGCTTCAACTTACAGCGCATTTCCTGACCCTACAATAGCTACCAATTAAAAAAAAAAAAAAAAACAGTAGAAAAGCAAGGAATGCTTGAATCAAGCAGAAGCCAACGTTAAGATACTCTTTAATTATCTAATTTTATTTATAGTATCTAAAGTTTATATTATTTATTTATTTAGTATTTAAAATATTTAATTAATTATTTATTAGTCATTAAAATATTTAATTATTAATTTATTTAGTCCTTAAAATATTTTATTAGTCATTTATTTAGTACTTAAAATATATAATTATTAATTTATTTAGTATTTAAGCTGTAGGCTGATATATGTAAATACTTTTAAATACTCTTTTACCTTAAGAAATTCTATGAAAATTGTTATATATTCCAATTATTACTTGACTCTTTTTTTTTTTTTATTTCATGACAAACTTTGACTACCCTTGGCGAAAATGCTAAATTTATACAAAATAGAAAAGTGAGCGACCAATTTGAAAGAAGACAAGACTTAATCGACAGCTTTGGCAGCTGATTAAAATGTCGAGGACGCGAAAGCGACTGAGAGATAGAGCTATAGAAGAAATGGGCTTTGGGGCTTGTCCTTCAAGATGTCGCTGCAATAAAATTAATGCAAAAAGTTTACCTTTACCTTCGCTCAGTTGTTGTCGGCGAAAAAGCGAGACAAAAATACTTTTACGAATTTGTAATGAGTAGCAACTTTTTTTCTCTTTCTTTTTTGGTTTGTTTTGTTGGCGTTAAAAATTTGAATTGAGTTGAAGGTTGAATGAGGCGCAAAGTTTTCAAATAAAAATTAAAAATTGTCAAGGCGTTAAATTAGGGTCACAGGTAAAAGCGAAAGGCAGAGAGAGAGAGAGAGAGAGAGAGAGAGAGAGAGAGAGGATGACAGCCAAAGTTAGATGCTCTTGAGTCAAATTGAAATCAAATTGGGTTGACAGAAGCTAAAAAGGGTCAATGCGCTGCAATTGACAGGCGGCCTGCCTGGTTGAGTTTGTCAATGAGAGATTACCAAGCGTAGCGCAACTGAAGCGTAAACAATGCGAGCTTTAAACTTATGGCTGCTCGAGCAATGGAGCTGAAGCTGGAGCTGGAGCTGGAGCTGGAGCTGGAGCTGGAGCTGGAGCTGCATGCAGCGCACGCCTCGCTCGGCACATGAAAAGTTTTTCAGTTAACCAGGAGTGGAACGAGCACACGCCACTCCACTCGCCACATGATTCATAATCTCTACACTAATCTTTTAATCCAGTCGAGTGAATTTTGTACTCGATTGTGAAACAAAGTTGCCAAAGGAGCAGCCGCAGCAGCGAGCAGGCGGCCGCACAAAGAGTTAACTTTCAGCAGCGATAGCGAAAAAAATATAAAACTTATACGAGTATGCTGTGTACCGATATACCCCATACTAGTGCGCGGCGCTCTTTCCCCATGCCCTTTGCTATTACATTAAGCGCACAACTTTGATGTCATCTTTGTGCCCAGGCCTTCGATAAAGTTTGTTGCTCCTGCCCAGGCTCCAGCTCCAGCTCCTGCTCCAGCTCCTGTTGTTGCCAACCGAAACTTTTTTAATAGTAATGGACTTCACCAAAAAACATTTTTTCTTTCCTCTTTACAGCTGCAGCCGCTGTTGTTGTTGTCCTTTTCAGTTGCTGGCCCAAATGTTTTACAGTTTAAGCGCATTGGACTCATGCTTGGAGCTGTTGTGGCCAGGTGAATCAGCCTGTGTGGAAGCTGTGCATCAAAAAGTTATTTCCGCTACAAATGAACCCACACATGACGCGTTTTTTCATCTCTGCTTCTTTGTTTTATTTTTTGTGTCCAGCTGCTGGCTTTAGGATTTCAGTCGCTCCATCGATATGGGCAGCGTGTACCTGGCTGGCACTTAGTGACGGCCTGGACAGCCAGATGGACTGCCAGACGAAACGGCTGACTGGACGCCGGGCGCTGGCCAGTGGCATAAGCGGCTTAGCTTTTAAACAACTTTCAGCATATGAATGGCAGGCACTGTAACATTACTGAATTTACTTGTTTCTACTCCCCCCATCTCGTTTGCTGTATAAAAATCCTATTGAATACAACATGTCGCCGCTTGGACTGTCTTTATTTAAAGAGCATTGCGTTGCTGTTAGTCGAAAGCATTAATTGCATTTCGAATGTTTTAAAGAGCTGTGAATATATTCATAAAAAAATTCCATACGATTACATTATCTACATATATATTCAAGTCGAGTAAAGTTTATGTATCGAACAGCAGATATTTCTCAGTTTTTGTTGAGCTGACGTCAGACTGACCATTTGCGATGGGAGCTGCACAGTCTAAGTTGGTGACAGCAACACTCAAAAGCCAAATGCGTTGAAGAGCAGGCTTAGCACTCGGCAGCAGACAGCTCTCGACAGGGCGAATCATCGCTGCAAGCACCACTAGATAGGCCTAAGAGGTGAGTGCCACTGTGTGAGCGTGCGAGTGTGTGTCAAACTCTGTCACTTTTGTGTGTTGAGGATTAGCAATAGCATAAATACAAAGCTGGCATAAGTTGCGTTTTGTCACGGTTCGAAGTCTGATCGAAAAATAAAATAAATTGAAATGCTGCCGTAGCAACATTTGAGAATGACCCAACGAAATGAAAATGCGTATGTAAAGCGTATTATATTTCAATAAAGGTATCAAAAAACTTATGCCCTGCCATGCAAATCTTTGCCTAACAATTTTAACACTTGAGCGCATTTAATCCAACACACAGACAAGAGTGCTAGGGAGAGAGAGTGAGAGGGGAGGCTGGTTGTAAAGGGTACGTTAGCTCCTTGAGGCAAACATGAAATATGCCGCAATGTTTTGGCCACTGGAATGTCGGTTAATGCCTGCCATTGGGTTGGCCCGCAACAATTTCCCTTTTTCGATCCCGTTCCGTTTCGCTGCATACCTTGAGGCGCCATAAAAGTGTACACGACCCGGGCCCCAAAGCAAATAAATAAGAAAAGCCGTTCGCAACATTTCAGCAAATAATCTCATAAAGCATTCAATGCTGCCGCTGCCCAGCTGCTGAATCGCATATGATGTGTGGTCAGGCGGACGGCCTGCACTGAAGGCGGCACATTTTCTATTGTTTGCTAAGCGTTACGGTTCGCTTGGAGCGACGGCACAAGCGGATCTTAAGTTGCTTGCCTACTTTTTGCTCTCCCTCTCTCTCTCTCTCTCTCTCTCTCTCTCTCTTTCTATTTATATCCCTCTCTTTTGTGGCTCTTGTTGTTTTGGGCATTAAGTGCGGTTTGTAAGCCTTTGAAGTGGACACGTGCTGTCATAAATTTTCACAGAGTTGTGAACACACAACTTTCAGCTGTTTTCTTGAGATGGAACAATTTACACTTGGAGTGGCTATCGAATAATATTTATCGGCAAAGAAATCAAGGAGCGCGTGAGCATGAACCTAATAATTGCGAAATTCCGTAATGGAAAGTGCAGAGCAGAAGAGCCTCATATGCAGTTATTTAAAAAATAATTAATTGTGATAATAAATGTTCTATAAACAAATGTTATTTATTAACTGAGCTAGAAATATATAGAATTTTTGATTATCCTTAGCATACCAACATAACATGAGAAAAAGTCTTGTATCCTATGCTCCAGTTGCAAGGCCATGTCAAAAGGTATATATATGTTAAAGAAAAATGTAAGCTTATATAAATATATATATATATATATAGGTATCAACAGATGATCTTCAGAGCGATGAGCAGCTCAGCAAATATCACTACAGATACTTCTCGTACGACAGGAGAAAATAATTTTTATAGCTCTGGGATACGAAATGTATTAACAAAGTGTAAAATAGCAAAATATATTTAAAATAGAAAATAGTCAAAATTTCAAAATATATTTAAAATAGAAAATAGTCAAAATTTCAAAATATATTTAAAATAGAAAATAGTCAAAATTTCAAAATATATTTAAAATAGAAAATATTCAAGATTTGAACGGAATGAAATGGTTTCTTATAAACATTAAACATAAAAAATATTGATATGATTGATATCTATAATCAAATAAATATAGATCGTATGAAAATTATATATTTACATTCAATTTCATATGATTTTTTAGGTTTACTGTGAGGACACTTGAAGGACTTTAGTTGTCAATAGAGAGGACAATAGCGAAACACGCACAAGACTGTGATTCTATTGATTGTTACATAAGATTTATGTGTTATCTTTTAAAATCGATTATGGCTGTTAGCTAAATGCCTGTGTGCTGCTTAAGCTATTTGTTTTGCTGCTTAAAGTTCAGTTCATGGCAATGTTTGCTAAAGTCGCTGCAACTTTCTATTGCCAAAATACAAAATCAACACGTAAAATTCCAATTAATTGCGCTTAGCTAAATAAATCGTTTCAACGCAAAACACAAACTGATCATAAAAGTTAATAGCCAAGCACACACACACACACACACACACACACGCACACACAGCATAATTGGCTGTGTATGCGTGTGTGTAAACAGCTTCTTTGGCTATTTGCTTATCGGTAAATTGCAATTTGTGCCACAGACGAGGCACAAACTTTGTGCTGATTAATAAGAAGAGGAAGGGGAAGGAGAAGAAGAAGAGAGCGACAGCAACAACAACTATTAGCAGCTGGCTATGTGAATTGAGAGCTGTCTATAGAGACATTAGCCGGCTGAGCCGGCCTCGGCTCTGGCATCAAGGCGTCTCACATAGCAAACGCATAAATCCAATTGAAAGTGCTTAGCTTTGATTTTTGCTCTCAGTCTCCCCTCACTATCGCCCACGCGCTCCCTCCCTCTATAGTTTTGGTTAGAAGTCGGCGCCCTTAGCCGCTGCTGCGTACGTGTTAGTTGCTGTGCCGCTTTTTCAACACTTTGAACATTTGGCGTCTGGCCCACGACTACTACGTGCCGCAATTCAGCGTGTGACGTTATCAGGCAGCTCTCAGTTCCCATCTCTCAGTCGCTGCTATCACTGCTCATATTTGATAAATGCTCGCCTTCTGAGTTTGCTGAGCTGCTGTCCCCGTCCACCAGCTGGCAACAAATATTTAGTTGTGAGAAATCCAAATTAAGTCACGTCGCGCCAATCGCGCACAGCAGTTGAGGAAGAGTGTGCTGGACGCGCTGCTACTGCTGCTGCTGCTGCTGCTGTTGAGGGCAATCTTAACCCTATCGAAATGCCATTTCAATGCAAATGCAAAATGGCAAAATTAATGACGTTCATTTCCTGCACCCATTTAGCCCCACCTCTCATTTGACGCTGCACAGCTTACAAGAGAATTATGATCCAAAAACAATAGACTTTTATGCATCATGGCAATGCCATGCCATCGCCGCCGGCCCCTGCCTCTTGCAGGCAGCGCAACAAGATTTTCGCATTAAGTTGCCACCTCGCCCAGCCACTGGTCTACCCACTACAATTCCCATTGAAAGGCCATTACCATTTTGAGCTCTGACTCCGTCTCCGACTCCAACTCTGGCTGACTTTAGCTGCAGTTTTTTGGTTTTGGGGGTTGTTGCAGCTGCTGCTGCTGCTGCTGCTGCTTCTTTTGTTTGCTGCTTGGCAATTTTGTATGCACTTTTAGCCAAGTTACCCCTGCGCCGGCCCACTCCATGCGCTCTTCCGCTATGTTGTTTACATTGTCACAGTTGCCGCTTTCTTTGCATTGCAACTTGCATTCACAGTTGGCTTTTATGTTTGCATTTTATGCGTCTGACTCCCAGTTCCCTTGCAGCTCGGCATCTCAACGCCATTTTCATTCCCAGCTCGACTGGCTGCAAGAAACCCATTCGCTGCATTTGCTTAATTGCCTGAGCCGAAGTTGAAAATATATATCCAAAGCAATCTTAAAGTTATTATTATATTTGTGTGCGCTAAAAGTGTTCAGTTATTGCCGCAGAAAGTTTAAGCAACGAATTTCAAGAATTCATATCAATTTTTATACGAAAAGAGTTTTGGTTGTTGAAAGCTCTGCTTAGCAGATTTGGTTTTAATTGAGTAAAGATTGAAAAAAAAAAAAAACAAAAAAATGTTTCTTTCATTTAAAAAATGTTGAGCTAATAAAATAGATTTTTAGCTTAAAATAAAGAAGAGTTTTAGATTTTATAGATAGAAGATATAGAAGTTTAGTTCTTATTTTTTCAATTTAATTTTTTATTTATGATATATGCTTGATAAAAAATCTAAAATCTTAAATAAATAATACAACCCAATTCACTCCATATACAAACTTCTATCTCTAAGCCACTATTCACATTCTCTACACCAATGTCTAACATAAGCTCACGTCTCGCAAATCAAAACTGTAAGCAAATGAAATTAATTAAATTTTTGCATTCAGTCCGAAGCTCGAAGCTAAACAATGGTCAAGGCACAATTAATGAGAATGGCCATTAGTGCTGAGAGCTTTACTAGCAACCACCAAGACGGCAGCAGAATCAACCGCCAGCCAATGGGGACAGCTGATCCGCTGGCTGAGCAAAAAGTCAAACAATTTGCTGACGCCGAAGTCTTTGGCCAAATTTAAAGAAATTACACTTGACACTTTTCAATTAGTGCGCCAAACTTTATTTTAATTGTGACAGTAACACGCTGGCGTTGCCAGCTAGCGGGAAAAAATAGAGTAAGAAGCAGAAGTGAAGAGTTTGCAAGAGGGGAAATAGCTGGCAAGGGGAGCCGGCAACCAACAAGTTTTATGGCCAACTTTCTGAGGCGACAACTTGATATAAAACAAAAGCCACGGCCAGAGCTCCGAGTTCTGGGCACATTCAGCCACAAAATGTCAAAAGGGAACTTTGCAAGATTAATTACAATTGAAAACAAATGAATGCAAAAACGATAAGCAGCCAAAGGATTTTGGCCCCAAAACCGAGTGTGGCAGCAGCAGCAGCAGCAGCAGCGGCAACCATCAACCACCCCATCCAGCGGGCAGCTAAACTCGGCAACTTTGCCAATCAAGATAAAAGAGCAGGCCGCAGGGAAATGGAAAGCGGGTCGAGCATGGGGTAGTTGTTAAAGCCGGTTCTCGCAAAAGTACTAATCAAAAAAGCGGGTGTTGAAACAAATGTTCGCACCTACAAAGCAACAGCAGCAACTGCCACAACAACAACAATAACAACAACAACAGCAACAATGGCAGCAGCAGCTGCTGCTTGTCCAGTTTTTAGGAACTTGAACTTTGGCAAAACTAAACGCAAAGTTTGCCGAGGTTAGCAGGTCCCGGACGCGGTCCAGTTTGGGGCTACTTTATGGCCCAAAGACGTGACTTGTTTAGTTTTTACTATCTATAAGACTGTGCTCTATACCCTGCAGTTGACAAGATCAAAGGGCATATATAGATTTTTACTTTATCATTATTATAAATAATTTTATATATTTAATTTTTTCTGTATATACTGTAAATAATGCAATTATGTGTATAGCTTGGAAGACAATGATCAAAAGGGGAATAACTATTTTAACTACAAAGTATGTCTGGCAATCAGAAATCATTTTTTTTTTCCAATGCCAAATAAAACTCTTCGACTTTTCTCTTATTATTTTCTGACTTTCTCTGTAAATATTTTTGTTTTCAATTTAATAGCAAAATTCAAGACTATCTGCCCGTCTTATACTGTTCATTTTAATAATTTTAGTTACACATTTTCCTCCTTCTTTTTTTTAGCTTTTGCCCACATTAACAACATTCAAAAGCTTGACCAGACGAACCCGAAAAGTGGGAAAACTGAAACTGAAAACTTTTGCGGCGCATAAATCATGAAATTAATTAATTTTGACATACATTTTGCGCCAAAGTAGCGCTATAAACAATTTCAGTATTTACGTCCATCATGCATATATAAATTTATATATATAAACCTTTTTTTATTTTGCCGTAACTAAAAGTAAAATAAAAAAGAGTTTGCTAAAAACTTGCCTTGCGGGGGTTTTCTTACGTTCGCTTCTGGCAAACTTTTCGAGTCTAGAAGACCAAAAAAAAAAAAAGAAGAATAAAATTGTATATATGGTGAGATGGAGGAAAAAGAGTAAGTTAAGTTTGAAATATGTGCAAAATTCATTCAGTATTTGAAATATGCTCAAGTTCCAGCCGCTGCCGCTGCTGCCAAAAGAAAAACTTGCGCCGTAAGTTTAATTTTATTCATGTTGCTAAGTGAGCGTTGAGCGACGGCGCAAAGTCGTCGTCGCAGTCGCCGTCTCTGCCGACGTCAAAATCAGCGAAAAGTTTGCCAAAATGCACTGTTTAATTGCATAATTTGAGACTGAAAAGGAGATTTGAGTAGTTACACCTGAAAGCTGTTTGATAGCACCAATAATAAAAGTTGAGATAGGAATAATTAAAGCACCAAGCTACGTCAACAGATAAACGCAGAACGGAGAATATTAGTTAAAAAGTATAATAGAAAAGAGAGTCAACATTTTTCGTAAATATACGTTTTATTTCAAGCGAAGTAACGCACATATAAAAATCTAAATAAGAAAGGAACAATAACTTGATTTATACAGCAAATATTCAAGCTTAAGGAGACCATGAAGGTCGCGCTATCCTGGTGTCGCGCTGTATAATTCCTACCCTTGGAAACATAATGAAGGTCAGACAAATATATTGACTCGACAGCTGCTGCCATTTATATTAAAGTATATTATAACATACAGACGTCAATATGCATACATATTTATATATATATGTAAATATGAATATATATACCTAAGAGTACTTAGCAGTATATAAATATATATTAGCTTCATTACACAAAATTCTAATATTCTTTGAAAGTTTACAATTAATTATGATAAATTCAAATAATTATTTATAATTAAATGGAGACTGATTTATCAAGCGTAATAATAATGCCTCAAGTTTTCCATTTGCAGCTTTAAATATTTAATGCAATTTGTTTAATGAAATTTGGCCACATCAAAGCGAACAAATTTATGTCGAATACAAGACACGGGTCATTGCACCACTCGCACCACTTAGACGGGCGCAAAAGAACGCAACGCCGAGCCGACCGCAATGGGGCAAAACTACAAGGAAATATGTGAAAGCTGTAAATGGATTGGATTGGATTGGATTGGATTGGATAGGGCGATAATTTGTGGCAATTTGTTGGGCAAAATGCAAAATATGCGCGCAAAGAATTTACGCCCTATGCCTGAAAGTATGCAGCGATAATAAGAAATGCAACTGCTGCTCCACACCACCCCACACCACACCACGGCCATGGACGTGGTCGTGGCACTGCGGCCCACGCAGTGTGAGAACTATGCGAACGCAACGACGATAAGAGAAAATCTATGGGGCAATGCGAATACTTTTCTGTTTCGAACGATTGGCAAACTACTTAGGCAAGGTAAGGGTGAGGGTACGGTAAGGTGTGGGCAAAGTGTGTATTGGCTGCTGCTTAAAGTTTGCCTGCTCAGCCGCTGCATGCGTGTGGGTATGTCTATGTGTGCTTGCCGTGGGGCTCTGTGGAAACTTAATCCTTTCGCTGCATAACGGGCCAAGCTCAAAGTCAAACAAACAAACCAAAGCGATTGCTTAAGGGTTTAGAATTGGGTGTTCCAGTTGTAGGGCGCTGAGGCGTGGGGGCGTGGCAACTAGTGCTTAAGCTGCCGCACAACATTTGCGGGCCAAGTATTTAAGCCATTTGCGCTAATGAATGCGGCCGCGCATTTTTAAGAGACCAAGTGGGCCGCTGGCAGGCAAACTTTTGGCCCCCTACCCACCAAACTCCAAGAAGTTTTTCGCTCTTCTTAACTTATGCGAAACACGTGCAAAATTATGCTTGCAGTGCAGTCGGTCCTCGCCTCGTCTCTCCCCTTTTTTCAGATAATTTTTAGCGCAAGGGGAGGGGAGAGCCAAGTGAAAGGGATTCGCGACAACAGATTTGGCATTTGTTGACGTCTTTGTGCTGTTCGGGCTGCCTTTGGCATATTTATTTTGTATTTTATGCGGTGCATATTTAGTGGCAATTTCTCTGCTGAATTTTGCGCTTAAATCTTGCGCTTGTTGCCCGCAGCGCAGAGCTTTGTAAATCGCATTGTTTTTCCCGTCGCAATTAAAACGGTTTACGACCTTATCCGAGCCCCGCGCACGGACAGCCAGCCATTGACATTCGTCTGACAACTGCCAAAAGCAAATAATACGAATATTCGACTTGAATTATTGCACAGTGGTGTTAATAATAGCCTTGTGGTGCACACATACCCGCACAATCACCCACACGCACATACACTTTTGCTTTTGTTTTCAATTGCTGCTCATGCAATTATCACAGAAGGAGAGCAAAATGAGCAAATCTATGGAAAAGTGTATGTTTATGAAGGCATGATTCATTCGGAAGGTAGTACTCTGTAATCCCCAAAAGCTGCAGAGCAACTACAATAAGATATTCTGTCTTTATATATACATTTCCTTATACTGGCTATTAGCTTATGTTATTATATTTTACATTATATGTATGCTTGTTCCTCATAGAAAGCTGCTTAGTTGAGTAGATTGCCCTATTAATGCTGATCGGCTAAACATAAATATTATGTATATATATAATTCATGTATTAAACGAAAACAATTTGTAGCAATTACATAAAATTATACTAAAGCGATGAATAATGCTGAGAGTTTGGGATGGATGAAGGGTAGACGAGAAAGATAATAAAATATATATATATATATATATGTATATACATATATAAGGATATATACCGCTTGCATTACTTAATAACTCTAATACAGAATAAAGTCCCATTTGAATAACCAAAATCATTTCCACTACATATATGTATCTTACATTACTTTAAATAAATTAATTAATGCTTGTCTATCTTTTCATTCATTTTCTGCCTGCCAAAGCAGCAGCTTAATAGGCTCTTCAAATCAAGCAAATTATTACACATTCTTATTAAATACACAATTTATAAAATTAAATTTATGTATTTATATATGTGCACATATATGGCTTAGGCATGGCAACGCCCACAGCGGTGACGGCGCAATGAAAGCAAGGTGGGTGGAAGACGCGATCGCTGTTGAGCAAATAAGCGCTTAATTCGACTGACAAAATGTCAAGGGAACACTTAGAGAGCCCATCTCCACCTGCACCTGCACCTCCACATCCACACACCCAATCCAACAAATGAGCAGATCAAATGAGCACAGATCAAAAATAAAACATAAACATATGTTTTTGGTGTATGGACAGGGAGAGAGGCATGCAGAGGCAGAGAGAGTGAGAGAATTTCAGAGATTTTTAGCTATAATAATAATAATACACATTTCTAATGAGATGCTCTCTCGCGCATGAACAAGCCCCCACATCTCTGTCTACTTCTCTCTCTTTCTTTCGTGCACACTCTCGCGCGTAAAGAGTCTTTCTTTCTGGACGCAAATTGATAACGACAGACGCCTCTTTCAGTCGGCAAATAAACAGAGCAGCAAATGCAACAAAAACAACAAGAACAATAATAACAACAACAACAACAATTGCAGCAGAATTCTGTTGCTAATTTCACTTTTGATTGAAATTATGTCCAACATGCAAAAGTGTCGTCGTCTTGCCATAGCCCAAGCACCCGCGCCCCCAACCTCCATTGCGAACCCCAAACATTCACCCATCACATTCTAAATGAATTCAACGGGCAGCAGCGACATGCAATATAATTTATATTTTTCCCATATTTTTTTTTTATTATTATTATTTTTATATATTTTTATTTGATATATTCGGAAAAATCATTTTTCGCAGCGTTGGCGTCAACATTGTTGTTGTTGTTGTTGTTGTTGCTGCTTCTGCTGCGACTGTTGTGCTCTGTGGGCTCCATGGCCTGTCGGCTGTCAAGTCGATTGACTCAGTGCTCACTTGGACGTTGTCAGCGCTGCTCCTCGCAAAGAGCAAACTCTGCCGCGTGTATCGTTCGCGTCTCCATTTGCATCTTAGCCGGTTGACGCATTCTCGTTCCTCGTTCCTGTTGTGTGTTTTTTGTATTTATCGTGGGCAGCGCCCACATATGCATGTACTCGCCATATCTATATATATATATATATAGTTATAATATATACCCATATAGATGTCTAGTATATAGTTAATGTGGCCCAGTGCGTTGCTTTTGGAAATCATGTCGCCTGCAGTGCGAAAATCTTGGCTAAAAGTGCAAAGTGGCCAACAACAACAACATATAATGTCGAAAAATTCGAAGTGAAAAATTATGGAAGACGCGCAACAACAAAAATCTGAGCAAGTGCCAAAAGAAAACGTTATAAAAAAAATAATCATAATGAAGTCAATAAAAATGAAATAAAGTTCCGTTCAAGTGGCTGCAGTTTGGGAACGATCAACACGACTATGTTTATTTATATTATTTACTAATGTCGCTGCCGCATCTGTATCTAAAGCTGTGTGTGACGGTGTCTGTGTCTGTGTGAGCGATCGCTTTGTGTCAACTGAAAGATTTGACCTCGCACTTCACCCATCAAGTGAATTAACAGCGAGTGGAGCGTCACACAAGTTCCTCAACATCTCTGTCGTGCTCTCCGTCTCACTGCCCCTCGATTCTGTGCCAACCATAAAGGCCCATAAAGCAATTTGTCATACAAAGAAATCATTCAACTCGGTCTTGTGTCGCGAGTGCTGCGGAAGCCTTCACATAATAGTTCCAATTCCCAATTGCCATCTAGTGCGCTACTCACCGAGAGTGAACTCGAAGTGAGTCCGAGATAAAGAAGTAGATAATCATGTATTTAGATAAATCTGCAGTTAAACTAAATGCGTTTCAATAAGGTGAATACCCCTAACTACTCGAGTGTATTTTAAGTTTACTGAAGAATAAATATATTATTTATACGTGCTTTATGAATTATGAAACAAAAGGTAAATGTTAACATAAAAGAAAGTAAAATAACTAAGACTAAATACTCTTTGAAAATGATATGGATGGTATATATAAGTTTACATTTTGAAAGAGGTTGGGGTACAAGTAGATAAAAGAGATACCCTGTGAGGGTATATAAAAATATCTAATATTCTATCAATTAGTATATTCCACAGAATATCTATTAAAAATATGAATATCAGCTAAACTCTTAACATGTGAGCACAGCTGACGAGCTCTTCTAAGAAAGATTAAAAAAAATTGTGCGTTGCTTGCTTAGAGTTTAGACATCTCATAAAAGCTACAAATACTTTATTGAATAAAAAGCAAACACTATTGACATTAATGATCATTTCCTTAAGCCAGCTAAACCCTATGTACATACCATACCGTAACTTGATAGAAAAAATTAGAAAAAATAAATAAATATATATTTTCAACTCAAACAAATAATTGCCATAATTTATGAATTTTCTGCAACATCTGCGTCGAAATAGTCGACATTGAAACAGAATTAGCACAGCCGGCATTTGGTGTGTCCAAAAATAACTTATAGACACGTTATTAATTGGTTTTTGGACATGTTATGCGTGTGCTGGCAGGCCGGCCGGCCGTCTATACACAACATGCATCTATATATTAGCTAAATGATTTGGTGATAATGTTTGGGAGATCGTATATTATGAAAGCTGACAAATCACAAAAGCAAAAATCAAAAGAACTATACAAAAATACATGCTTTACAGGTAGATATACATAAATAGCTATTTATAATTAACGGCATGGAAATGAAAGTCTTCACTGAAAATTTAGGTACCTATAACAGAATTTAACTTGCCTGGGTTGAATTAGAAATATATATAAAGTATAGGAATCTCTACCCAAATAGAATATTTTCATTTTAATAATTTTATTATGGTAAATGAAGCTAACTTTGATGTGCTTTTTCTTGCCTTAATTCGGTAGGGCTTGAAGCTCTCTCTTTATGTGTGATATGTAGGGCAATTTTCTACACTTCTCACTTTTATACATATTCATATATTTTTAGAGCTCTTGCTTGGTTTATACGCTGCTTGATTGAAATTTCTCATCTCGCATTCAATTTTGATGGCCTTAATTTTGTTGACAAAAATTGCTGTTGAAATTTATGCGAGGCGCTCATAAAATTTCCCAAAAGTCTTCCAGGCACGCCTATAACTCAGGCACAAATCAATTAAATTCATTTTTTTTTTTTTTGTTTCTAATGCTGTTTTTGTGTCAGTTGGCAAAATCCAATTAAAATGAAAGGCACAACAACACACAAATACATATACAAGTATATATACATATGTATATATATATATATATACTCAAACACACACACACACACAGACAGCGAGCCGAGTCGAGAGTGCAAAACTAAAGCAATTTGTTTGGTCTGATTCTCTGGTTTTTGGGGTTTTGTCATTACGGTCAATAATTACCGCAAGCATGTCAACCGAAATTATTGCCCGGATAGATTTTCAAATACGTTCACCTCCGATTTGAGTGTGGGGGATTTTCGTTGCCGGTGGCTCAGTGGGCCAAAGTGTCCGGCCATGTGTTGCAGTCAAACCGCAGGACTCAATCTCTGTAAGGTGGACTACGAACTGTGGACTTGCTGTGCGCTCTGCCGGAAATAATTACTCAGCTTGACTTTCTTTGGATTCTAACCATAAAGAACACACACACACAGAGAGAGACAAATATATATATATATATATATATATATATTGGCCCACTCACTGCTCACGCCCAAGCACACACATTTAATTTATATTATTTGTGCTTCCTTTTGTCTGGCATTTGGTTTCGCTTTGCCCTCTCATTCACTCACACTCTGTGTCTCTCTCTCGCTCATGCTCTGCTTTGCTCTGCCTTTTATAGCTGCTCATTTTGTTTACCTGTAATGCCAAGGCAGCTTTATTAGTTGTTGTTGTTGCTGCCTGCCCTGCAGTTGGCTGTCCGTGCGCTGTCTCATTTGTTCATGCGGTTGCTGTGCTGCTATTCAACCACTAAACTGTGTTTTTGGCTTTTGTTACATTGCAACCGCATTTTAGTGGTTGCCGCATCTTCGATTTTCCAGTTTGATTTCTCATAATATTATTTCAGCAGCAGCAAATGACCTCTGCACACAACTCTTAGATACGTTTTCAAGCAAAATGTTTGATTCATCAAATTTGGAATTGGGCTTAGGCCAAACAATTGGCATAGTTTACCAATTAGATGAAATTCAACACATTCACATACACATGCACAGCGAATGAGGCTAGTCCGTTCGGGAGCTTTAATAAAAAATATCTCTTGTCGATTTATTGCTCTTTTGGCCACAATTCACCTCTTGGTTGCAGCTCGTGCGTATAAATTATTAATTTCTTCCGCCTAACTAACACATTTAGCAACCAAGCTACACACACACACATATAAATACGTGCACACTGACTTACCTTGGGTGACCCAGCTGCGCTTGTAACAATTGCTCAAATCCAATTCAATATTGATTGCTGGACAGCAACCGAGAAGGACTAGAAAAATCGAAACATGTAAACTTAGCAAAGGGTTAAAGCTAGCGACAAGTGCATTGAATAAGCAATGCTGACAGTTGCAGGTAAATAAATAAATAAATAAATATATATATATATATATATTTAATCAATGTGATCAAGATATATAGATATATGTTGATAATGAATTTTATATTAATTCTATATATGTAGATATATAAGGCAATTTTTTCTGATAAGCTAGTACTTCAACTGTTATATGCATTTAAAATGGTATATTAACAATATCAATAATTAAATTTCTAAGTATTCACAATATGATTCGTATCAATAATTTGCTGTTATACTTCTGTGTTATATTATTTGAGTAAGCAAGTTTGTTATACTGTGAAAAAATCATTAACTACTAGGCGACTTAGCGCACCATTTACTCTTAAGAAACTATAACACTAAGGATTAGTGCAGACACTGATGACAGCTACGTAAAACTGTTATATTAAATAATATATAAGACATATATTTAAATAATAAATTATTACAAATTAATGTATGTCATAAAAATTGCAAAACAATCAACAGCCTTAGAAGTAAAAGTCAATTAATAAATATTAAAAAACTAATTTTTGTATTGATACCTTTAGTTATAATGCTGTTATACTAAAAAAATATATTTAAATTTTATTAAAAGCCCAAGAAAAATCAAATAAAAAAATAAACAATAAATCATTTAAAATTATTTTAAAATTTGTATTATAATACTTTTAGTACTATTGCTTTTATACCAAAAAGAAGTAAACTTTTATGCAGCAATGGAAATTTATAAACTAAAATTATATTTAATTGTTGTATAAAGTATAACAATTGGATATGGTGTCAAATATATAGGCTAATTACAGGACTTTGTGCCATGCATAATTAAGAATACGTTTTTCACATAGTTTCTACATTTGTTATAATCGTCCGCTATATAATTAAGTCCGCACAGGCAGGCAATGCCATTACATATGTAAAGTAACACACATTTACTACTAAATAGTCGAAGGCATTATAATTTGATGGCACAGTCCGCAACGAGCGCGTGGCCACAACCAAAGACAAAGACTTAATGTGTGTGTGTGTGTGTGTGTGTGTGTGTGTGTCCATGTGTAGGTGTGGAACCTATGTTCCACCTTATATGGTCGATGGGGCATTAAGGTATATAGAGCTAGCGCTAACCCTTGTCTGTGTTATGGCCACCGGGTGAACTGCTGTGCGGTCACACGCCCTCCGTCCACACTCCTTTGAGCACTTCAAACTCATCGATACTTTGGATACGACGCGACGTGGCCTGGCCATTGGTCTCTTTTTATTTTTTATTCAGCCTGGCCACAACATAGTAGCCTTCAGCGAGTCTATTTGTGTGTGTGTGCGTGGAAGAGAGTGTGGTGTATATATAGAGCAACTCCTACACATATTGCGGGCCGTGCATGAGTTTAGTTTATATTTATGGGCATTATAGTACGGATATATCGACGCGCGAGTTACGAGCCGAACAATTGCAGTGGGAATTCGACTTCGATTTCAGTTCTTGCCCATGTTTCGGCGTTTCGGTTTGTCGTTTCGTCACGCGCTGATAAGAAAATGTGAATGGCCATAAAAACTGCTTGGACGCGCCACCACTGTGCGAATTCTTATGACAGATTGCTAAATAGACTTAAGCCGGAAACTAAAAGAAAAAACAATAAAAATATATTCGAGTTGTGTGTAAGTATTGATGTTGGGTGGTCGTCGTCAGTCAGCCAGTGCTAAGCCATAAAATACTTAAGGCCTGCACCTGTGCGATTTGGAGCATAACCCAGTAGACAGTGCAGCTGAATTGTGGCAAAAAAAAATTATAAGAACTTGAAGAAATAAACAAATAAATAAATGATAAAATTTGACGAGTCAACGGTAACAGCAGCAATAGAGGGAAAGAGCGCGAGATACTGAAAAGACTCTATGAGCGACCCATTTAGGCAACCGGAAAGATTAAATATATACTCAAGATAGAAAGAGTGTGATAGAGACAGAGACAGAGAGAGAGAGAGAGAGAGAGATTATACTACGAGTCGCCAGCGTTTACCTGCCCGAACTGACAACAATCAGCGGACAATTATGCGATACCTTATCTTATCAGTTGCAGATAACACCAACTCGCGCGCACATAAGTGTGTGTAAATAATTATGAAATCAAGGGGTACCTTACAGTTGGTTTTTGGAAGATCTGTTAGTTGTCTTTCGCTGGTCTAGTCGTGCGGCTCGAACATAGAACTCGCGAGTGCATTTTCTAATCTCTAATTATCTAGCCCATTGCCCATTCCCCGTTTATCAGTAATTGTATCTCGCTGTTATCCGTAACTGTATTTATAAAATTGTGTGATTGTGCAGTGCAGATATTGATACGATGGCAGCTCGTGTGCAATTGAACATATGTTAGCCGAAAAAACCCAAGTTCTCTTAGCTAGAGCTATTAAAAATCGTATTCAAACTGCTTTAGATACATTTGTATCTTTAAGATACTTGCGTAAGCATATGTAAGTAGTCTGTGAATAAAGTCTAATTGCTAGGCACTGTTATACTACTGTTATACATATGAAATAAGCAATTTTCTATTAACCTTTTGTGCATTACTTACTTAAACTATTATACACACTGTTATACACAGAGTTATACGTTAATGCCTAGCTTGTTTTCGAGGCAGCTGAAAATGATGATAAAATGTTTTCAACGCTGATTATCTAGCGAAACTTACAGTTGCAGGTCTAGTTGTGTTTGCCTATGGATATATAAATCGTGTGTATACGCCGAAAAAAAAAGAATAAATTGAGCGAAAACAACCTCAGTAAAAAGCCAGTATACAAACATATAAACCAGAGCAGATAAGATAAGAAAAACTCGCTCAACAAGTGAATGAAGCTGACACAGGCCAAAGCACACACACATACATAGCTCCAAATACACATCTACGTCGTTTCGTGCAGCTCAGTGCAGTAGTGCTCAGCATACACCCCATGGATAGTGCCTTGCATCGCCTGCTGACATGTGATTCTTATATAGAGTGCAAGTTGTGAGATGTCAACGGCAGTGTCACTGTCACAAAACAGAACCAGAGACTGCCATACCGAGGGCTGCAGAGATAGAGATTGAGAGAGAGAGAGAGAGAGAGAGAGAGAGAGAGATAGAGAGATAGAGAGAGACAGCTACTGGAATTTGGGTCAGGCCTAAGAATCACTTGCCTACATTTGCATACTTTGGGCACACAGTTTGATTATCTCTGCTGCTGCAGGGGCAGATTAGACCAGGCAGGGGAGACTTACAAGCTGTGCAAAATATTGTCACTAAAGTTAATTAAAAAACAGCCAGAGGCACCAAAAATTTTTACACACACACACACATAGATATGTGAGCTATAGTAGAGCCAACCCTACACCTAATAGCTTTAATAAAAATGCCTGGCACAATATTTAGTACAAGTGCAGAGGGGCTGACTGCAAAGGGGTTGACTTTTTCTATCTCTCTCTCTCTCTCTCTCTCTTTGTCTCTCTCTTTCTCTCTCTGTTGTCGTCTACCCGCCTGTCAGCACGCTGCGTGTGCAAACAAAGGCAAATAAATAGAAAAGAGATACTCAATAATCAATAGATAAATAAAATTACAAGGTGACAGCAACAGCAACAGCAACGGCGGCAGCAGCTACGAGGATGACACAGCTGCCACCGCTGGGCGTCTGCTTGTTGCCTGTTCAAGCTGCAGGAGCTCCAACAGCAGCCTGGCTACGTTAACTGCTCATAATGCAGCAGCGAAAACAAATGAGTTTTCTAAGCATAACACGCCGAAACTGAAATACTCTAATTGACACTGCTCAACAATAACAAAAGTCTCTTTATAAAATAATTTAAAAAAACTAAATAAATTATAATCTTAACTCTAATTGCAATTGATATATTTAGATTTCATTTTATTGAGCTACATTGAAAGTTCTTATGGAACTATGAAGCTGATGAATATGATTTTAATTAAAGTATATTTATACTGTATATTTAGCTTAAAAACGAAACGAAGACTAAAAAATATGGGCTAACAACTAGATAATAAAATACTTTGTAAAAAATATTATCTCAGCTTAAATTCAGAACTTATATCAGAAATACTAAGAACATTATATTCCTGACAAAAATAAAACAAAAATATGTTGATAACTAAAACAAAATTTTATTTTTTTTCTGTATAACAAGCAAAAAAAAATATATATTTTAAGTTTACAAAAATTTTATTCCTGATAAAAAAAATTGTACCAAAAAGTTGCAAGCCCTATAAGAAAGTTGTTTCAATCTAAAATGCTCTATATAAAATAAATAAATATATTTATATATATGTGTACAAAAGGCATTGGCGTCGCTGTTGTCGTCGACATCGTTTGATGACGCTGGATAAGCGTGTGGCAACATGGCAGCACCAATGCCGCTGGCAAACCGAAGCTGGCAGCCCAGCAACAATAACAACAACAACAGCATCGACATCGACATCGAGAATCTTTTGTTGGTGGGGTGCAACAAGCGTTTCACGATACGTCGCCAGTTGCCAGCGTCTGGCCAAGTGAAGCGGACGCCAAAAAAAGACCAAAAAAAAAAAAAAATCACGTAATAAAAAAGAAACAAAAATAGAAAAGCGCGAAAATATGCGAGCGTTGCAATTTATTAAAAAATAATAAAAGCAGTCCAAGAGGAAATTTGCAAGTAGCTTAAAGACTCGAATAAGTTCAAGCTACAGATTTGGGCAAAGTGAGGCGTTGCGCATACGCCATGTGAAGCGCTGTGCAATTTTCAAGTGGCACACAAACATAACATAATAAGGGTAATCTTGCAAAGGCACAACTAGCTCTGCGAGTGTGTGTGGTTACGAGTGTAACTCTCTGAGTGAGTGTGTGTGTGTGTGTGTGTGAAGCGCGTTAATTAAGGCGCCCATGCCTGTGGTCAGTCAAGTGCGACAACAAATAATTTGATTTCAATTTAACTAATTAGCTGGGGCCTTCAACATAATGCGAATGGCTGAGCGCATGGTCTGAACGCCAACGGTGAAATATATATATATATATATAGGTATATATATACATGTGTGTGTGTATGTTTGTGTTTTGAAGCACTCAAATGCTTATCTGTTTAGCGGCAGCTACAAACATGCTCAGTTTACATGCCACTCCACACCACACAAGTATGTGTATGTGTGTGTGTGTGAGCGTTGGCGTGTGTGTGTGTGGGTGTGTGTTAGCGCTTTATCAAAGCCAAGCACTTCAATGCAGACAGTCAAGTGGCTAGCCACTGCGGTCAGTCTGTCAATATGCGTCCATTGAAATGCGCTTAGCTATGCAGCAGGACGACTCAATCTGGCTGCCATTTCGACGGTGGTCGCATACGAATAAAAAACATATTTTAAAAAAACACTTAGTTTTATTTGACTATGTGTGGTTGCTCTTCCAGTTTTTTTTTGTTTTGGGCACTTAACACAAAATTTAATTAAAATGTCTATGACACGCACTTGGCGCAAGCGTTTTAATACGGCTTTGTAATATATCAATTCATAGGTTTATTTTTGAAGTATTTGCATTTTATTTTAATTAATGTTTTATGTAAATACATATTTAAAGTAAATTGAATTTATAAATTTAAAGAGGTTTTTAACTCCTGTGGATTTAATATAATCCATGTGCCTCTGAAACTTTGGGAAAGATATTTACTTTGAGCTTCACTGGTTCTTTTAAAAAGAATACAATAGATATTATATTATATTAAAAACTTAAGAACTATTTATGAAATTCTTATCAGCAGTTGCGTTTAATTTTTTTTTTTTTTTTTTGATATTTATTTATTTTTTATTTTTTTTTTTTCAATTTATTTATGACAATATTTTTGTGAATATAATTTTCTTTGTGAATATAAATTTCAAGAAAATATTTAATTAAAAATTATTTATTATGAACAAAATAAAAAGTATATTAATTAATAAAAATATATATATTTTTTATTTATAAAAAATTTTTATTGTTTTATTATTATGATTGATTTATAAAACTGAGTTCACTTCATAGGAAAATAACAATAATAATAATATGGAATAAAACGTACTCTGGGAGACCAACTCAAGTGCTTCTTCACGGCTCTAGTTTCGATTATGTACTACTTTTGTCATACGAATATTAAGCGTAGCTCGCGTACCCAGAGAGCGTGCAAGTATTTAGAGAGCGATCATAGGTAGAGCGAAGCCTCAGTTCACACAGCTGCAATTCCACCAGCTGCAATGTCAGCGATAATCACTGAGTATATACTAATTTAAGAGTTCATTTCATTACCGCAAATGACTTAAGAAATAATATTATTATTTATTAAAGTAATGAAAATTCAGAATGAGACAGAATGAGGCGTCACATACCACATACAGTATATACACATGCTTGATTTGGATGAAGAATTTACAGTTTAGAGGAAGAATAGAAATGAGTTTTATATTCATCATCTCATAAGCCACAAAAGCTTGAGGCATGCAATTTTAAGTATATATTCCTTTTGTTGTTTGTCTTGGAATGTTAGAAAATCATTATTTATAGTTTTTTTCGGATCCCTTAACTTGGTCTCCTTGTCGGTAACTATGGTAAAATTGGCCTCGTTTTTTTACAAATTTAGTTTGGTAAAGACTTTAAGCCAAAACTGTATATTTATTTATATATTATTTACTTAAAATATTATTTTAAATTCATGTTAATATTTGCAACTGCTTAAATTCTGTACAAATTTATTTTATATAATTTAAAGAGCTTCAACTCTTCAATAAATAGTTAATTACATCTATTTTAAATGTATGTGTAACACTCCTTGAATTAATTAAAAATTATTTTCTTGTAATTTAATTACAGTTGCCGCTAAGCCTTAAACAAAGTTCGCGTCTGCAACCAGTGAAAAGTGTTGATCAAATGAAAACAAAAACTAAAATCAACAAATAAATAGTGCATGAAAAAGAGAGCGAGAAAGTGAGGGAGAGAGAGAGTGAGAGACAGAGAGGTGAAGAAGTTTTTAGTGCGGGATAAAACTGTGATAAACAAAACGCGCAGCGGAGCAATTAAATGCGAGATAATATACAATTTTAATAAAAGTAAAAACCCGCAGCAAATTAAAAGGGGAGCAACGTTAAATGCAGCAGCAGCAGCAACAGCAACAGTTACAGCAGCACTAAAAGTAATTAGCAACAGCAGTGGGGGAGCGACAGAAAGAGACAAAGAAAGAGAGAGAGAAAGAGAGAGAGAGACAGGGAGAGAGCAATAATAATAAAAAGGTGAAATAAAACAAATGATGTTGCAATCCTTGAAACAACGCACGGACAAACTAAGCGGCATTCCAGCAACAACAGCAACAGCAACAGCGACAAGCGACACAGTGGCAACTGCTGTGACAGCAACAGCAATAGCAAATACAGATACAGCGACAGCAGCAACACCAACAACAACAACAACAACAATGCTAACAACAGCACCTGTTGCACTTGTCGCTAATGGTATGGCCAATGGCAGCAGTCTCTATAACGGCGGCAACAACACTAACAATTTAAATAGCAATAACAATAACAACTTGCAACAGCAACAACAACAGCAACCAGTAAAGTATTTAGAAAATCTAACGCCTGCCACGGGCGCCATTGCAACGGCAACAACTTTTACAGGTGCTGCGAAAAGTTTTCATCCATATTTGCGGCCCAGCAGCAACATACCAACAGCAGCAGCAGCAGCAGCAGCAGCTGCAACAACAGCGGCGGCAGCAGCAGCAACGACAATGACCAAAACTGCCGGCGGCGTTGGCGTCGGCATGTCGACAGCATTGTTGGAAACACTTTTGCACAAGCAAATAAATTCCAATGCAAATGCAGCCGCCGCCGCTACCGTCGTTGCCGTCCTACCAGCCGCCGCAGCAGCAGCAGCAGCATCAACTGCAACAGCGGAGCCCACGCAAGCAGCAGCAGCAACCGCAGCACCACCAACGGCAGCTGCAACATCGACGCTGCTAAATTCCAGCATTAATTCCAGAACTTCATTAGCCGACCAAAGCGCCAGCGGCGCCACAAATTGGTGAGTCACGCCCACCCAGCCGCGCCTCCATTTTGGTTGCGTTGCTTTACTCTTTTTTTCGCCTAATGACTGCAAATTGCATTCGAATGATTTGTTTGTTTTGGTCGCCTCACTCGGCCCAACCGGGACTTAATCTATTCACTCAGCGTGTGCTTTAAAGTATGCTATAGAAATTTATATTTAATCTGTGTCTAGATGACAGAATTCCATTATTTTTATGTGCAGCTTGATTTGGTTGTAACAGAGAGAGCTGAAATCAATTAGATTTATTTTGATTTAAATATGAATAGAGAAGCTTTAACTTATGAATTCTTTAAGGCAGCTGAACAGTAAATTTTTGTATGCCAAGTATATAGAAAAGCCGTCAGGGCTCTTCAAGTTCGCTTTCCATGTCTCTGCTTTATAAATGCATACCAACAATAATAATAAACTTAAAACCTTTCGGTATGTCTGAAGTAACTACAAAATTTGACTTGTTTTCAATTAAGTCTTGAGCCTTGTCACTATCTATAAAGTCTCAACTCGTAAGATATTTCATCTCTAATCAATTGGGTATAAGCAAGAAAGTTGAAGGAATTAATTAAAGTCCTCAAAATGTTCTTATTTGAATCCAAAATTTGTCAAGAATCAAATACAGAAAATAAATTTTTTACCATTTTCAACTTATAAATTATTATATATATATATATATAATTTGTATAATTTTTTTTTTTTTTAATTTAAATTTAATGAATTTGATCATTTCCAATTTATTGAATATATTTTTTTCTTAAATTTAAATTTAATGAATTTGATCATTTCCAATTTATTGAATATATTTTTTTTTTAATTTAGATTTATTGAATTTTATCATTTTCAATTTTTTTTTATTTTTAATTTTATGAATTTGACTGTTTTCAATTTATTGAATAAATTTTTTTAATTTTTGTTTTATTGAATTTTATCATTTTTAATTTATTAAATTGATCATATATCATTTACGCTCATTTTCTTACGAAATCAGCGTCTCAATTACATTTATTCCAACTCAGGCTCATTTCGCAATAGGAAACATTAGCAGTTCGCGCGCTGCATACAGAAAGTGAAATAATTTAGCTAATTTCTTATCAATTTGCATATTAGCTAGATATAAATTTCAATTTCCTTTTGCGCGAAATATCCAAAACCTCCGACGACGCTATCGAATTTCAAATTGTTATGCCATCGCCCGCTGCAGCATTTTCCATTACGACAAGTTCCTTTGCCCGGAAATTATAAAAAAAATTTATGAAAAGTGAGGCAAGAAGAAGGCAAGAGGCAAGAGCAGCCGCTGAAGTGAAATGTCCATTTGGTTGGCAGGCATTTTGGATGAGGGTGGCCCACAGAACGAATCGAATCGATTCAATTAAAATAAGTGACAACGTGCCGAGTGAAGAGTCTTTGGTCGGTCGCTGCTGACTAACGATAATTGGCATTGCATTAAGTTTATTAATTGGCAAATGAGGGCAGGTCGCAGTGTCATCGCGGCTAATGATCATTGACAGCCGTTGGCAATTATAACATTATATTATCTCGATGATGATGATGATGTTGATGATAATGATGATGATGATGATGATGATGATGATGATGATGATAATTCTGTGGTTGATAAGACAACGTGACAAGCTGAAATGCAGACTTAACATAGCTGCAACCCCGCTACTTGCCCCCCTCTCCTTCTCTCACCCTCTTGCTCCGTTGGCATCTTTTTTACAGCGTGTTGCGCCATTAAATAATAAAGCAAGAATATTAAATTTATGTTGGGTCATTTTTATGCGCCTTGATGCAATCGCCCACTCCTGCCTCTCGTTAGCCATTCTGCCGCCTGCCGCCTGCCGCCTGCCGCCTGCCGCCTCGCGGAGTCGCTGTGTCACTAGCGTCCTCTATCTTGTGCCAGGAACTGTTTGTTTTTGTTGTGACAGGCGCGACATAACAAACTGCCATCATAAATTAAATGCCGCGTCACGGCTTTGTCGGCGCCGGCATTGACGTGGCTGGGGCGTGGCCGAAAAGGGCGCAGCATAGATAGCAAGAGCAGCAGCAGCCGCATCCACTTGAATGGCAGCGCATGTGATGGCAGCCTGCAGCTGAAAACATTTAAGCGCAACGCCGTGCCTCAAATTGAGCCAGCACCTGCCCGGCCTAAGCTCAAGCCAATCCCAGAGTGCGCCAGCCGCAGGCAATTTTCTCATTAAGCTGCGGCGCATTTAAATGAAACTGAATTAGTAATGCGAAGTGAGCCGAAGCGCGGCGAAGACGCAAGCAGCAAGCAGCAACTGTTGCCATCGCATCGCATCGCATCGCATCTCCCACGAGAGCATCCAGTGCGCGCCGCTGACTCTCTGATGGATTCCCCAGGCGGCAGTGCGACTTTGAAAGCGAAATAATTGCCTGCGGGGCAACAGCGACACCTGTCGCGTCCCGTTCGCACCAAAGGCCCCAGCAGCCCAGCTGCTGCTCGTTGTGCGTTTTTATTTAAAGCGTTCCCGCCTACTGAAAAGTAGGCAACAGAAAAATGCGTGCTGCGCACAGATTTTGATTTATGCCTGCCAGGCCCCAGCTCTGACACCCAGTTGGGCTGCTCTTGACTTTGCTACTGTCGCTGTGTGGCCCGCCCATTGGCCTACTTTGCATTTGACTTGTGGGCAATATTTATCACCTTGACACTAGACTATTTGGTACCGACACGCTCCGCCTCTAATAGATTAAGTTCGTTTTGTCATTTGCCGCCTGCGGGCTTTTGTCGCGCTCAATAAATATAAGAAAGTAGGCGTGCCCGCTGACATCCTTGGAGAGCCTCATTCAGCTCGTAAATTTCAATGGCAGCAGCTTCATAAGTGTTGCCCGCCCGAGAGCGAAATGAAGCTCGATAGCATCTGAATTGGATAATATCCGGAATGGCGAATAGACTAATTCATTTAGCAGTTATAGCGGGCTGCTGGAGCGCAGTTAAAGTTATTTTGAAATAGATCTTATTTGGGAGATATTCAAGATATGCAAAAAAAAAAAAAGATATAACAATAAATATATAGGTTTAGATAAATTGTAAATAATGTAAGCCTGGCAATGAAGTTAGTATAGGAGACACTAGGTTGATAATGGAGCAAAGAGAAACTATGAGTGCTTCCTAATATTATTAAAAAAAAAAATTAAAAAAGAGGAAAATATTTAAAAAAAAAAGGTGTTACAGCTCTTGGTTGAGTATGCACCATAATTATAATTTTAAAAATTTTTATTTGATTTTATGCATTTAAAAATATAAAATTGCAAATAAATGAATTTAAAAATTTTTTATTTACCAATTTAAAATTACAAATAAATTTATGTATTTTTTTTTAAGTTTTATTCATTTAACAAGTAAGAAGACTCTAGTCGGCGCGCCCGACTAGGGGATACCCTAATCCCACCCCCCCCTTAGTTTTCTTAATATAGTCCATAACTCGCGTACAACCATATCACGCGACTTAAATCTATGCCAATGGTACTAAGAATGTCGATCAAAGAGGAATTATGCAAACAAATTCGACACACAGATTATGCCAGCACACTTTTGCAAGCTCACAAGAATTGTTCCGTTACTATTAAAGAAGAAGATCGAAAACATATTTGCACAGCGACACACAGCGGCGAGCGGCAATTGGAAGTAGGTAGCAAAAACAATTCGACCCAAACTCAAAGGCAATTGCGGTTCTTAGAAAATTTGTTCGCGAGCATTTGCATGTATGTGTGCACATGTATACAAATTGAACATGTATAAGCGCCACCTGGTCTGTGTGCGCTTGCAGTTCAATCGCTGTTGATCTAGCCAAACATTTTGTTTAATAACTTTTGTGTTTATCAACGGATTTTGATGAAACTTTCACCATATGATTTAAATAATTGATTTAGTTTTCAAAAAGACCAAACACCATATATATTGCAACTGAAAATAATTTTCAAAATTGTGGGGAAATTTGGGGCCGGTATCCAAATGTAACAAAAACCGAAATTGGTAAAAATACACATAAAGGTACATGCGAAATTTTGAGTCTCTAGCTCTTAAGATAAAAAAGATAAAAAATCATAACTGTTTTTTCATATGGTTTTAAATCGATAACAAATATTCAGGAATAGTTATCGATTTTCTGAAACAAACTCGATATGCGCGCCCAATATACGCGCCTAACAAAAAAAAATTCAAGTCTCTAGCTCTTATAGGTTCTGAGATCGACGCGTTCATACATACGGACGGACGGACGGACGGACGGACGGACGGACGGACGGACGGACGGACAGACAGACGGACAGGGCTCAATCAACTTGTCTTGTCGTCCTGATCAAGAATATATATACTTTTGGGGGTGTGGCACGCCTCCTTCTGCCTGTTACATACTTTTAACAAAAACATTATACCCTTTTTTCCCATTTTCAATGGGATCAGGGTATAATAATATAAAATTACAAAAAAAAAAAAAAATTATGTATTCCTTTTAATCTTATATATTTAATAATTTAAAAATACAAATACATTTTTTTAATTTAATTTTCATAAATTTTTAGCTTCCGTAGTAGTCTTCTCTCCTTTCTTAATTCCAACTTGAAGTTGTGGCAACATATATATTTATACAACCAATTTAATAATAAAATTCCCTCCTTTTATTGATAAACCCTTTTGTACAATCGAATCAAATCCAATTAGAATTGCAGTTTGCCCAAACACCCAACCCAATTAGAAACCCAATTAGATTTGAAATTTATTGCTTCAAACGCCTGACAACTTTGGCTTATTCGCCAAAAGCAGCTTGTGTGTTTGTTGTGGCTAATTGCATTGTTTTTGCTGTTGTTGTTGTTATTGTTATTGTGGCTGTTGCTGTTGACATGAAGCAAAAGTCAATTTTGTGTGGCCATCAACAACACCCAATAAAACCCCAAAATATATAGAGAGCGAAACATACAAAAACTCAAGTGAAGCCGCAAATGGACCATTCACACACACACACTCGCATTCATACGCACACACACACACACGCACACAAACAATAAGGCGCGGGTGGTGGTCAGCCACAGAAACAAAGTAAAAACGTTTACAACTTTTTAGATTAGATTAGTTTGCTAATAACAATTAGTATTTGTATTTTATGCACTGCTCAGCTTCTATATTTAGCTCTCGCTCCTTCTCCTCCTCTCTCTCTTACTCTCTCTGTCATTCTCTTTGGCAACGTCCCCACATATCGAGCTTACAGTCACGCCTCACCAAGCACTGTTGTCCAGCGTGTTGTTTTTTATTGTCATTAGCAAATGAAGTTAGCAAACAGATAGAGAGACACACAGAGAGAGAAAAAGAGAGAGAGAGAAGGACAAGCAAAGCTTTGTTTTGGCCATGTTCAATATGTTGGCCATAAAAGTTCAATGGAATTACCAAGCTAACTTTTTTTGGCCAACAACTTCTATAGATAAGACTGTGTGTGTGTGTGTGTGTGTTTGCCTGATTTATAATGACTTTATTTTTGTGGTCTTTGCAGCAAGTCGAATGGCGCTGAGGAGACGCAGCAGCTGGACGCTGTGGCCGCCATCAAATGCGAAGCAACGGATGCCATGGATACCACAACGGCCAGCGAAACGGAATTGGCCAAGGATCAGCCGGATGCGGACAACATTAAAATGTTTGTGGGCCAAATACCCAAGACCTGGGATGAGCTCAAATTGCGACGCCTCTTCGAGCAGTATGGACGAGTCCACACGCTGAATGTGCTGCGTGATAAGGTCACATCGATTAGCCGAGGTGAGTGCACGCATATAAATGTGCAGATTAATTGGCAAGGGGAGGCCCTGCTCACTCCCTCCCACTCCTCCCACTCAATGATTTTTTACAACGCCCATCAATTTCGAGGCGCACCCTTTTAAGCCAGCCAGCTGCGGCGGGCTCTTGCATTAACATCAAGTAATATGATTATGGCGAGCGCACACAACAGCATTAGGGTTAACACCTACCACGGTCCAGAGCAGGTGTTGACTTCCATCTTCTTCTTTTTTTTTTTTTCTTTTTGCCTGCCAGGCTCACTGGTAATTGGCCATAATTGCCACACACACACACTCGCACACACATCGGGCTGGATTAATTCTATTGGGTATTTGAATAATTTGCGCATTTGCTTGCTAACTTTTATGAAAAGTTGAAATTGTATTATGCATATTTATGGCCAGGCGTGCTGTTGCCTCTCAATGATCGGATATACTTAAAGTGCCAGCTCCCGCCTCACATATGATGAGCAGATTAGGCAGCATAAGAGTTGTTTGTGGCCAGGCTAAGCACACATTGCGTATGAGCAAAGGTAGCTTACGACGATTATGGCAGCAAAGCCATTTATAAATAATCCATCATCAATCGACTTATACAGCGCTCATAATATATCGATAAATATTATATTTATGGAAATTTCTTGTTAGCTAAGCATTGCTTAACTATAACTGAGCTAGTTTTAATGTAAATATAATAATTTGCTTCACATTTATTTGCTTAAGCAGCTTTCAAGTAACGTAAGCAAAGAGATTTATTTATGTTTTTTTTTTTTTTTATCGACCATTGCCTTTTAGTTAATTGTTTTCGTTGAACATATGTGCTGTCCGTTAAATCATGATAAAGCACGCGCGCATAAAAGTTTTAGGCGGCAGCTGCCATGCGCCATAATATATGTATTTATATATATGTAAATATACATATATATATATATATATTTATATATCTGTATATAAGCCACCCACATATTCAACTTGTCTCTCATTATCTTTGCATGGCTCGCATGATGCGCTCGTCTCTTGTCCCACAAAAAAAAAAAAAAAAAAAAAACATTTAACGTACAATGCCGTTGCATGCCCAAGTAAAATTAAAAAAAAAAAAAAATTTGTTCCCTGCATGATATATATATATATATATATATAAGTATATATACCTCTATGTATATCGCGTTATCTATAGAGATCTCTATAGAGAAGTGTGCAATGTTCTAGTCCCGGCGAGTTTTATTTACTTTGAACGTCCTTGTATCATACGTTTGTGCAATTGTCTATCGATTGTTGAACCTTGTTATCGACTTGCCTATTTCTTGTATCGATTTGTATCGATTGTTTCGTTCTGTTTCGTTTGCAGGGTGCTGTTTTGTCACCTACTATACGCGCAAGGCGGCATTGCGGGCCCAGGATGCGCTGCACAACATCAAAACGTTGGATGGGGTAAGTACAGCAAGGGGAATGCCCCCATAAATAATAATATATATATATAAATATATATGTAGCTAGCGCTTTGACTTGCTCGTTTTACGTTCTATATGTGTATGTATGTGTTTCGTATGTGTATTTTGTAAGCGTGTGCGTTACTCTATCAACTTCTTGTTCCGCTCAGTTCACTTTCGTCAAATTTGATACATTTTGCTTTCTAAATAATGCAGCTTGAGAAAGTCAACCACTGGCGGCCATCGATCGATCGAATGACATAGTTTACCCATATGTACCTACAATTTCTAATAGCTAGCCATTTGATATGTACACACACACACACACACACGGTCGTGGGGGCGTGGCCACTGCTTTGTTGTTGTGTGGCCAACACAAATGTAATCATCAGTCAATTAGTGGATTCAATTATTGAGGACAATCTCATTGTTAACGTATTAAATGAAGCGTTCACGCACAGGCAAACACTGTAAAGGGACTACCCTTACTCTAAATGCATACATACATATCGGTAGGGATGTGGGTATGTGGGGCTAGCTAGCCTCTGCAGCCAGCTCGCAGTTAGCTGCTTCATTTACATATTCAAATTGTTAATGGAAAATCCAATGGCACTAAAGCAAGTGAGCGAGCGAGAAAGGGTAATAGAGAGGAGGAGGGGGAGGGGGAGCAAGGGCGTGGCAAATGACGCCACGTGTGTAATTGTCAAAATAATGATCAATGTTCAGGTGCATATATGTTTATATATACATTCTTATATATATACATAGTTATATATACACGCACTTTGTTTGTGTAAGTAAGTGCCCAGCTATGCATATGTGTGTGTGTGTGTGTGTGTGTGGGCATGTCTGATCCCTTAATGCATTTGGCAGGCTGCCTGAACAACCACCAAGCTCTGCCAACGTCTGCTACTGCTGCTGCTGTGCCAGAGCTACTTAATTTACCTGAAATAATCGATAGGTAAACAGACGTTAAAACGTCGGCATTTTCTCACATACATACGCACACAGTCAAGCATCTGCATGTATGTGGAAGCCCAACTTGTCAACGGCTTCAATAAATATTTTGTTTTGAAGTGACCAATTCGCTCTATATATAGACCACATGCATGTGTGTGCGTGTGTGCGAGGGTGTGCGAGTTAAGTGGTCAGCTTTTTTCTCGTTTTTGTCCTTGTTGTGTGGCACGTGTGAAAAGACGCAGTTGTGACGCACTTGGATTGCCCGGAAAAGTGATTACACTGTGAAACTCAGCAAATGCGATTTATTTTTTTTTTCCGCCCAAAAGTATGCAACGATATTTTGTGTTTGCTCTTTCATGTATTTGATTAGCAGACTGACAGAGAGTGAGAGAGAAATAATAGTCAATTATTTTAAAATTTTATTTAATCAAATTAAGTTAAGTCATTTCATTTTTCATTATTATTATTCATTATTTATTCGTGTTTTCAAATTAAAGTAGCTAAAGAATCTGAAATAAAAAAATAAAAATAATAAAAATAATAATAATAATAAATAGTAATGTTTTATTAAAATAATATATTAAAATATTACAAAAAGTGAAGAATAAAAAAAGTCTTATTTAAATTAATAATACTACTAAAATAATATACTCCAACTATTTTCTATTTCTTTATTAATTTTTTTTCTAATATTCATTATTTGACTTTTTCCAAGTGCCTCTACGTCTCCCTCTCAGCCAACACTCTGAACGATCTATATAGCTATATATATATATTTTTTTAATTTTTAAATATTTGAAAAATCATAAATATTTTATAATTTTTCTTAAATTTACTTAACAATTTTTTTTCCGCATCAGACCCAATTAACTTTTTAGCAGTGTTTCTCAAAGTCACTCGCGTTCAGCTGGTCAAAGCAAACAATAAGCTATATTTTGATAGCTAATTGACAATTTGAATGGCAATCACACACGAAATGTCGAAGCACCAAAAAAAGGATAAGAAATGCAAATAAATGAACAACCCGAAAGCAAATCGTTTTGCTAAACCAATTGTCATTAGAGTGAAAAGGGTAACCATTTAGGTACATGGGTCTAATACATATCCAAGGCGGAGCCTTACACAAATGGACAGCTAAATTGGAAAGGGGCTCGACAGGGCGGGCTGGGAAGAGAGTGGCAACAGGAGCGATATCCTGTACAGGCCACTTAACTCATTCAACTGTCAATTTTGAATAATAGAGCAGCAAAATGACGCAACAATGTGAGAGTGGAAAGCAATTTGTGGCATAGGCAACAGCAGCAGTAGCAGCTGAGGCAGTGACATTTTCTCGTAATTTGTGCAAAACCTTTTGACCAGAAAAACAGACAGACTAACCAGCTAGCCAGCTGTGCAGCTAGGCCGGCTAGACATCAAGCACAACTTGTCGAGCTCTTGAGCATTTCATTTCAATTTCAATTTCAACACAACAGTCACTCACTCAGTCTCTCAGTCACTCGCTCAATCAGTCAGTCAGTCACTCAGCCAGTCGCTCATTCATTCATTCACTTAGTGCATGGTGCGCTGTCGTTGCACGGTCAAGTTTTTGCTTCCGCGTAGCCCATTAGAAATTTTAAAGACATAAAAAAAGGGTATACAAAAGAATTTTATCTGTATATGTGTGTGTGGCCAGAAACTTTGAATATTGATACGAAAAAAATATACTTTAAATTTCCATTAATTGCCTATAGACGGTAATGGTATTATATTATCTTATCATGCCATAACAGTCTCTAATCTACTTAATCTACTTGTAAGTCGATAAGTATCGGTCAATGCAATATTTCCTTTAATTCGTTAAAATCTTAATTTATCGGCGTAAAACAATTGAAATAAATTTAATCATATTGAATCATAGAGCCATGATAAATTTCTCGATTTTATATGCCTCATAATCGACATATCGAATATTTTACTAAGACCCTATTTTTTCTAAGGTCAATCTTTATGTAGAATAATAGTTTTTTATGCACATTTAAAACAATGAAATAATGTTTTTTAATTATCAATTTTAAAAATTCGATAATTATCTCTTTTCTAGTTGTACAAATACATTAATTGTATTTCAATAACGTATACATTATATTCAATTATAATTGCAATCACCCAATATTTAGGGTAACTTCCAATCAACTTTTGTCTTTTTCATTGCATTTTTTACATAAGTTATGAAAGTCCATCATAGTCTAATATGATTGTAAGTATTATTTTTATCGTTTGCCGCTGCTGGCGCCTCTTAACTGAATGAAAAGTTAATTGAAATCAAAGTAATGGCAAGAGTCCCGCCGCCACTGCCCTGGCTGGCCTGTCTTGTCAAGTTCTAGCAATGAGGACAAGCGAGAGCAAAGGGACCGACCGAGAGCTGAGAGCTGAGAGCTGAGAGCCTTATCGTATTGCTCAATGAATGTAAAATAAATTAAAAATTGTTAAAAGCTGCGCGTTCAATTGCAGAAGTGCTAATGGCCACGTTAATGAAATGGACTCTTGATTTTTACATTACGGCCCCTCAGTGGGTTCCCAGCCCTCCTGCGTCCTCTGCCTTTATGGACATTTGTTAGCCTTTGCACTTGCCTTTTGTGGCAATATTCTTGTTGCATTTTAGTTCGTATCAACGTAATGAAATCTTCAAAGCGTACCAAAAGGAAAGGTAGCTGAAAAACTTATCAGCCGGATAGCTATGTGTGTGTGTGTGTGTGTGTAAGTGAGTGTGAGGAGCAGAAACAGAACTCATGTGTCCTGGATAGAACCTGAGTCTGAATTGCAATTCAGCAGCTGATGGCAACTGTTAAAATAGGAAACCCGAGCAGAGCTCTATGCTCTTTGCTCTACTTAGGCTATGCATGTTGCTCTGGCTTAACAATTTCTCTCTTTCTTTTGCCTTTTACAGATGCATCATCCCATTCAAATGAAGCCGGCAGATAGTGAGAACAGAAATGGTAAGTTTTTCAACACACATATATAAAAAGGAAAAGATTTTATTTTTTTTTAAGTCCTTTGTCTGGCTGATTGCTGAGACTGTTGCCCAGTTTTTATGGCTCTGCCTTGTGGTCTTAATCGCAACTTGTATCGGAGACATGCGCCTACCATATGCATGAATAATGGCTCGGGCGGCATATGCCTGCTATGGATGGTCTCGCCGCAGCCCACAAAATCGATTAGATTCGATGTCTTTGTCTTTTGGTTTTCTGTCTCTGTCTCTGACTCGGGCTCTGAAAGCTTAAGTTTTTTGAATAAATACAATTTCAACAAGCTCGCATTCGCTAGAGAGACACGTTCTGTCTTATGGACGCTCACACCAACAGCCTTTGACCCATTGTGTCGGCTTAACACTACTTTCCGACTCGGTGGCAACTCTGCGCATCAAAGCCAAACAAACAGAAGTAAAAACTATTTTAGTAATCACCATGTTTGTCGTCAACGTTGACGCATTGCTCTTCCGTTTCCGCTTTTGTGTCTGTGCCTAGTTTTTGGTTATATTTATTTAATATATTTTTGCTCTTGATATAAAACCAGTATTATATAAAATATTTTGTCTTTCCATTCCTAAATTCAGTTTTGAAAATTTTCATATAAGTTTTCGTGCTTCTCTTTAACTATTCTATAGGTCTATATCCTTATTATAGAATTCACTTATTTTATTTATATTTATACCTAATTATATTATTTTTTTAATTCAATTATATTATATATATTTTTTTAATTCAATTATATATAATATTCATATTATATTCCCTTTGCTAAGCTAAATTTATTATATTTCCACAATATTCCCCTTTTATTTACAATCTATTCCCATTCTATTTAAATTGTATTCCCATTATTTGCATATGATTTGCATCATTTTCCATTCTATTCTATACATACTGATCCACTTTGCTTAGACAATTATTCCAATTAAATTAAAGTCTTATTAAATTCCTATTATAATTTTTTTCTTTTCCCACTCTATTCATTTTCTATATCTATTTTTCTTAGCAAGCATTGACCAGAATATTTCTTATTCCCCTCTCTTACACTTACCTCTTAAGCCCCACATTTATCTCTTTTACGTTCTGCTATTCTAATCTGTTTTTTATAAATATTTTTACATATTTAAACTTACATATATATAGTATTTTCTCACTGTCGCATATATCTGTACAATTGTTGGCTCTTCCCAAATCTATTAAGGTGTTCAAAGAACACAAGAAATAAATAATGCCATTGGCTGTGTTTGTTGTCGTGTGCGTCACGCTGTACACATAACAAAAATAAATCATAAACTCAAAAATACGTAACATACGAATTTTATAGTAAATTAAGAATATAAAATCAGAAGGAAGAAGTCTTCCTCTAGTTGAAAGTGTCCGACTAGCGCGCGATGAAGATTTATAATTTCGTGTGCCAAGAAAATGCATGATAACAAGGCGTGGCCATAAAAGAACTATTAAAATTTGCATTTGCAGAAATTGTTCACTATTAAAAAAAAAAAAAAAAAAACAGAATTTGCTATGCTCTAAAAATACATTTATAAAAGAATCTTTTTCTGTATATAAATTTGTACATAATGGAAAAAGAAAATTATTATTTTGTTTATAATTATTTTTTTTAATAATTTATATATATATATATATATATATACATATATATATATAAAATAATATAAAACTTAGCATTTCATTTAAATATTGAACTACACTTAACGTAGCAGAGCATATTGGCCACACGAGGCAGCCAGATACATAAATGCCACACAATTTCAAATGCCACACACAAAATACGCAAATGCAACAAGTGCAAAACTCGCCTCAAACTCACTTACCCTTCAGCTGTCGTCCCGCCACACCCGATCCCCTCTATTCACAACGCCTTGCATGTTTTGCCAAATGTTTTGGCGACACTTGACAAGATGCCAGAAATTCTAAACACTTTTAGCCGTTGTTGTCGTTGCCCTTTTGCCGTTAGCTGCTTTGAATTTTTGCCCCAGCATTCTTCTGTCTCGCTCCAACTGGGCCATCTAGCCATCTCCGTCGCTCCGGCCGCCTGACCGACCAATCATGGCAAATTAATTATATATATGCTATGCAGCGTCTGCACTTTTACGCACACTTTTATTTATGCCGCTTTGGCTTTCTAATTAATGAGTAGATTAATTTGTGAAGTTGTCAGGCGCTGACAGGGTGGACACCCTGCAATGCCCTACTCTGGCAATTCCATGACAACTCATGGCGCGGTATCTTCAGATCTGCGCTTCAGTCAAATGCATTTTCATGCTCGTGCAATCTGCTGTAACTGTAAGTGTATCTGTATCTGTTAGATACTTTTGCTGCTGCTGGTCACATTAACACAGTTTTCGATTCAATTATGGAATTCTGCGGGCTACACAAAGCGCTTTTCTATGCCGGCCAGACATCGCCTCATCAAGTGCGCCTCAATTGATTTTCGCACATTTGTTGCTCGTTTAGCGGCTGACGTGATCGCCTCTTTAGATACATGCTCTCGCTTGTGTATCCAACAGATACGTTTACACACGTAAGTGGCTGGATTTCGTTAGGGCTGTGCTAATTGAGAGCAGCTTTTCGTTTAACTCGGCGTTAAATGTGTTAAATATTGTGAAATTCGATGAATGAGAGAAAAACAGTCTGAGTGAGACCTCTACTAGCAAACAACAACATAACTTTTTTTTACATCTCATGCATTCCTTCTTTGACGAGAGCTATATGCACTAGCGCTTGCCACCACTGTAAACTGAGGTTAACTTAGGCGCCAAAGTCATTTTACTTGCGATGCAAGCTTTAAATTACAAACCGTTACCTTACAAGCAGTCGCCATTAACAATACAAAAACAAGACATGTGCTAGAGCGAGACAGACGCCAGTCAATCATTTTGCTTGAACTCTAAAACAAACGACAACAACAACAGCAACAACGGGATAAAGACGCTGAGTCAGCCGGCAGAGCGAAATGCGCGGAGCAAACATAAACAAACAAGACAAAACGCAAGCAAAGAGCGTAACTAATTGTCGTTGACTTAGCCACAAGTGGCGAAGAGAGCGCGCACAGCTGTGCGCTAAAAGCGACGAAGAGCGTAAGAGCGCGAGTGCCAGTGCGAGTGCGAGTGCGATCGTGAGCCGGCATAAGCATTGCCAGGCGCCAAGCAGCAAACGAAATTCAAAGTGCAGCGCAATTGACGATCGGCCCAAAGCCAAAACCCCCCATTGCTGTAACAACACACAGTGTTGGTTGCGAAGTGTGTAGAGTCTACACTGTAGACACAGTCAGTCAGCAATCGGTCGGACGGTTCGGTTCGTCGTCGCATCGATAGCCCCTCACGCGCGCAATTTGTCAAACGTGAGCAGCAGCACCGCAGCAGCAGCAGCAGCAGCAGCGTATGCCAATAGAATATTTTGTCGCCGCAGTTTGCCGCAGTTCGCCGCAGTTGTCAGTCGATCGATCGCGTATGGTTTTTCGATTTATTGCTCGTAAAGTAAACAATAATTGAAATTCTTTAAATTAAATAACTGTGCGCGCTCAATTGAAGTGAATTGAAACTAAATTTAAAAGTAATCGAAATCAATTTTATTGGAAATGTGACGCACTTAACTCTAATTAAGTAACAATTGTGAGAGTCAACAAAAAAAAAAATAAATAATTAAATAAATTGAAATAGAAGGAAATATATACACAAATATTTAGTGCTCACAAGTATATATATATTTAGTTTTATGCTCACGTAAAATCTGTGCAAAATATATGTATATATTTTATTTGTTTGGCTTGCAATAGGTTTCTCAAAAAATGCCATTACTCAGACACTCAGCCGAATTGCCAATTGCCGAAATGTAAACAACGCTCATAAATGCCAACAACACAAAATATGCAAATTGCCAATATTTATTGACAAAGCGAAAAGAAAGAAAGAAGTGAATAAAAAGCTGAGCGTCAAGCAAATAAAATAAAATAATATTAATAATTATATAAAATTATAAAAAATCTGAGCAAATGCAGCAGCATCAGCAGCAGCCGCCGCCGACACAGCCACCGCCGTTTGAGTCACTCGTTCGAGCCGGCTTCTCAATACCTCGGCTCCTACAGCTGGTTAATTATTGTGGGTCCGCCCCCCCACCCTCCGCTCGCTTCCTGTGCCGTCGTCTTCGTCGATCGCAACCAGTTTTTCATTTCAATTTCAATTTCCATTCAATTTCGCTTTTGCTTATATACATGTGTACATATGTATATAAAATTTTAGCCAGCAATTGAGCCGTTATTAACTCAGCTGTTTTCTGTTTTTGTCATTTTGTTTTGATTCAACTGAATTGCGCATATTCGCAGGCATTTTATCTCCAGCTGCTGTTATTATCAGATATTGTATCTGTATATGACAGATATGTATCTACATGATAGATGTCTTATATTTAGCTTAGGCTAATGAATTATATCTGTCGGCCTAATGCACAGTTGGTTTATCTGTATCTTTTTCATATGTATCTATATATATTCATCACTTGATAAAGCTCTGATTAGATTATTATTTTTTTCCTATTCCTGAGATACTTTATCTACGTATAATTGGCTATTGGACTTTATTTATCTATCTCTAAGTTCCCAAGTTTCT
Source organism: Drosophila mettleri (assembly GCA_035047625.1). Lineage (NCBI taxonomy): Eukaryota > Metazoa > Arthropoda > Insecta > Diptera > Drosophilidae > Drosophila > Drosophila mettleri. Next base: position 7,117,862 of record JAWNPI010000072.1, read on the forward strand.
TGATATGTTATTTACCACATATTCATCTGTCTGTCTCAGTCAGTAGATACGTTATCTGTATGTTTGTCTGTTACAAATTGCAGGTAACAGATAAAGATATCTATCTGTATCTATGTTGCATAAGCTAATCTCAGATATATTTCTATTTTACAGTTAGTTTATCTGTGTCAAGGGCAAGTGCTAAGTCTATTTTTCACAGATATCTGTTGCTGATGCTTTTAATAACTTTAAATATACATTATAGAAATAGTATTGTATCTTTAGATAATTGCGCAGATACTTAACCTTTATATGTATCTATAGCAATATAAAAACCTGTAACAGATGCTCAATAATTTAAATGTATATCTACTTCGCAGATAGTGTATCTTAATTTTAATTTATGTGTCAGATACAATATCTTTAGTTCTTTTCTTATAGCCACATTATCTGCAATTATAGCTTTTGGTTTTTATCTATCCGCATCTGAAATAGCTGAGATACTTTAGCCGTATCTGCAACTCTCGCTCAATGCGTATCTGTATCGCTGCGTTATTCTAGTTGCGCTTGCGTGGCCCGCATCGAGCCATTGCCAAAAGCATTTGTGGAATGCCACCAAATGGAGAAATTTTTTTCAACGATGCATTGCGTGTTGCTAGTGCGTTTTCGCCTTGTTGCAGCTGCAGTTTGTCATGTGGCACAAGACATACACATGCGGCACGCTTGACTTGCGCCTATATTGAAATATGCACATAATTGCCGTCCGTAGCAATTGCGAATGAAATATCACTTGGTTGCCAAAGACAAAAAGCTCAAGAAATTGCATTTATCTGCAAATCAGATCATCTTTGACAATATACAGAGAAAATATCAGAATTGTGAGTGTATATGGATAGAAATTGAAATTTAAGTTTGATATATAAATATCTTAATGTAGAAAACCTTTTCATCAATTTACAATTGTATTTGAAATACTTTCTTATCTGCCAGAGTTTTCCGTCTTAAGTGCCCAAGTCATTAAGTGATTTTTCCTGTCTGACTGCCTTAAGTCCCAAATCTGAATATTGATAACGGAATTGTCTTTGACTAATTTGTGAAATTTCTTCATTTCCGTTTTACGTATTCAACTTCAATTGTGAATGAATCACAATTGCACAAGCTGCCAAATTAATTTGTTTGCCATAATTACAAGCAACTTCGTGCTATTCTATTCTATTCTCTTTCATTCACATCTATTCTATTGACTCAACTATTGTCGTTGTTTGAGAATTATGCTAAATGCCATGCTTGAGCCACAAGTATTGTCCAAAGAGTCTTAGAATGGCGCAGACAATGCTGTGAACTGTCGCCCCCTTGCTGAACATACATCATTTTCTGAAAGGGTCGCCGAGGCAGAGTCAAAGACATTGCCACATGATTGTGCAATGGCATTCAACAAGTGCGGCGACTCGACGACTTGCAATGAGAACCAAAGACTTTGGGGCATTTAATTGAAGAAATCACGCTCTTAGAATCCCAAATGCAGAACGCTCATAAATTCTAGAGAGACAGAGAGACAGAGAGACGGAGAGAGAGGTGAAGAGAGGTTCGGGTGGGGACAGAACAAAGCAAGGCGCACTTTGGGGACACCATAACGCAGACTTCTATGGCCTGGACACAAGACACAAATACGGCTAACGGGTTTTGCCTCTATGAAACACAAAGAACATAAATAAGAATAAGAAAAGGCAAAGAAAAAACTGACGATGAAGCAGAAGAAGATGAAGAAGCAGCAACAGCAACACAATTCTACAGCCAGGCGACAAGTTTTGCATATTAAATAAAAAGAAAAATGAGAGCTTGACATGAGCTGCCCAGAATATTAGTTACCCTGTAAGCAGCGGATTTTTAATTAATATAAAATGTGATCATAAATGTCAAATTAAAATGAAACAATAATTTTGGCTAAGATGCCAGAAAATATATAAATTGTAAAATTTATTTGAGACTTAAATTGTCATTTAATTAAATATATTAAATATATGTCTGATATATCTGATACGAATATCTTAAATAAATTTTAAAATGTATCTTAATTAAATATTCATAATACAGAATATATTTTAAAAATATATATTTAAATATTTATATATAATAAAAATATATATAAAATATATATAGTTTATTTATTAATAGATAAAATGTTAAAAGATATAAAAATCAAATATTATTAATAAATATTATTAGTGATTTTTTAATAGTTTTATCTACATTTGATCAATGCTTTAGTGTTATTCATCGCATTCTATTTATTTTCTAAAATCACTTACATTTATCTGTCTAAGATACATATTTTTTTAAATTAAAATTAACACAGCTAACTTGTGCCTATTAGAGTCAATTGCAATATACCCCATTTCCTGAACGTATTAAAGACTCAACATTGAATAAGAAATTGTATGGCAAATTGTTTTGAGTATTGTAGCTGCAAGTCAATTGTTGTTGCTGCTACTTTTTATAGCTTCTTTCACTCCAATTGTGGACGTCAGTTGTTGTGGCTCAATAGCAGCAAAAAGCGAATGCGCCTCAATCAGAGAATTTTAATTATTATTTTCAATTATCGAAAATGGTTTTGCGTCTGTTTCAATGTGCCGCATATTATTTTGTTCTGTTCTACAGACACACCGCCCCACCTCGCCGCCCCCGGGACGCCCCCTCTTTTGCCTTTTCAAGTGCTTGGCGTGCTGGCGTCTGTTTGCATTTTTACCCCCAATAGCCCACAGTCGTTGTGTATCTGTATCTGCGGCTATTGTTAAGGCGTCCCTGGTAATTAGGGGGCGTTTCAATTGCGGCATATGGTTTTATTTTAATTAAATTTCTTTGCGAGATAAGCGCTGCGAGCACCCGAAACCACAGCCACAACTGGTCGCTAACTACGGCTCTAGACGCATCTAGTATTTCAATTCAATTTTTTTGTATGGTTTTTTTTTTTATTTCTAATGCCAGCGCGACAAGGGCAATGAGTACTTTTTAGGTACTCACATTGTGTGTGTTGCTTTTTTAAGCACACACAACCAAACACTGAAATGTGAACAAAATAAATCCGCTGAAATACGATCGAGAGTGGAAACAACTGAAGCTTTTAGCGTATTGCTGCAAAGCCACAAAGCTGTTAACTGATAAATTAAACAACTGTCGCCGGCTCTGAAACGCGAAACAATAATAAATAAACAAACATAATGTGCCGCACAGCGACCGGCGCTGGCAATGCCAACATCCAAAGTCAGGTAGTCCCGGTACGAGTATAAAACTCATTTCTCATATATATATAAAGTATATAGTATATCCCCTCAGTATGCTTAGCTGATTTTTATCAGTTTAGCCAAGTGGCTAACAAACGTCAATGCAAATGCATTGGCAAAACTTCGAAAAAAAACATGAGCTTGTTTTAGGGATTTATCTGATGAAGCAGTAGATACCCTGTAGCAGAGACTAAATTAAATATACTTAAGCTGCTGATACTTTATAAGTATTCAGGTATTTAATATCTTTAACTATTATTGCTGGTGTAGAGAAAAAGAAGAGTTTTGGATAGAACGTATATGGGAAATAAATGATTATATTCGCCAAAAAAAAAAAAAAAACCAACTAAGACGCTAGAAATAAGTCTAGAAACTGCAAATTTCCAGATTCGACAGCTGTATTTATTAAAGAAAATCATATTGGATTAACCAAGACTATTATGAATATAAAAGCTTTCATAGCTGATAGATGTATTAACGATACACAAAAATAATGTATAAAATCAGTCAAATTTTAATCTCCATAAACTTCCATAAAACCAACATTCTCGCGCTCTTAACAATTTACATTGAATTTGTAGTATATCAAAATTACTCAAAATGACACTCTATGTGTGTGTTTGCGTGTGTATTTGTTTTCCATGTATTTGTGTATTTCTATCAACTACTCGTGATCAGGTGGCGGCTGTGATCAGTGTTGCTTAGCACGCGTCAGTTGATGAGTTCCCCAATTTATGGCTCATATACACTTGACTACAAAAAGAGCATTAAACTGAAATTGAGTGCCTTGTCACGTTGCTTTAACTAAGTGAATAACTGTTTAGATATATATATATATAGTAAAGTTAGATATTTATTGGCAAAATATATATAATTTAAAGTTATATATATTTAGCCTATAAAATATACAATAAATAATAATAAATAAATTATTAAAATAATTTTTTAATTATTAAAACCATTTTTATATTTATATCTATTTTTATGCTCAATTAAACATACTTTTTTAATGAAATTCATATTGATTTTATCTAGATTTCTATTTTAATCTGACATCATAAATTTTACAATTAATATAATTAATATTTTACAATTAATAATAATATGTAGATAAATTTCATTTAGCCTATAAAATATACAACAAATAATAATAAATAAATTATTAAAATAATTTTTTAATTATTAAAACCATTTTTATATTTATATCTATTTTTATGCTCAATTAAACATACTTTTTTAATGAATTTCATATTGATTTTATCTATAATTCTATTTTAATCTGACATTATAAATTTTACAATTAATATCTAAATGTAGATAAATTTCATTTAGCCTATAAAATATACAATAAATAATAATAATTAAATTATTAAAATAAGTTTTTAATTATTAAAACCATTTTTATATTTATATCTATTTTTATGCTCAATTAAACATACTTTTTTAATGAATTGATTTTATCTATAATTCTATTTTAATCTGACATTATAAATTTTACAATTAATATCTAAATGTAGATAAATTTAATTTGGTTTCTGTTAATATTTTTAGTGTTTTATCTCTAGAGTATTACACAATTAGAACTGGCATTTAGAGTGTGTGTTTGTGTTGTGTTGTGTTGTGTGTTGGGGTTTTTCATTTGGTCGCAAATGCCATTTAACCGAAACCGAAACGAAAAAATGCCAAAAACTAAAAGGCAACGATAATAATGATAATTTTGTATTCGTATTCGACTGTCTCGCCATGCGGTTGGGCACATCGTGAACTGAGTACACAATGGCTAAAGTACACACACACACACTCGCACATTCACATGTGCTACAACTACGACTGAGACAAAACAAAAAGCTAAAGAAACAGAAACAGAAATTGAAATGTGGAAAAAAATCAAGCAACGACAGCGCAAAACAGCAGCGACAAAATAAGCGGCGCAAGCAGTTTGTCACTCAATCGCCCAGCAATCAGTCGCGTTTTTCCTCGTTTACGTTTTCGTTTTCGGTCTTCGGCATAGAAGCTGCCGCGGCGTATCTGTATCTCGTAGATAGCTCAGCCTGGGTGCGCGACGTGTGCGCATCTTACTGCAGTTCGCCTCGAGCTGCGCACGCGCGTCGTTTTCAACTGAAAGTGTCAAAATGTATCTGCCGCCTCAAATGTATCTGTAAGATACATTATATATGCATTTGTTAACCATACTGCATTGCTGATATTAGCAATGCAGTTGCAGTGGCAGTTGCAGTTGTCGTTGTTGAAAAGACACTCGTAATAAACGTGAAGAATTGCGATTCTACTACTACGACTCGTCAACAGTGAAGCTTGCCTATAATTTATCGAGCTTATATAGAAGTTATATATAGATTAAATTTGGCTTAGTATTTAATTAAATGTTAAAGCATCTTTCAATATTTATATTTATATATTTTCTAAAAAATTCATTTCAACTATTCACATAAGTAACTTATAGTGCACGGAAATACATGAAAAATGACCTATATGAAATTGTTAAGCCTGAATTAATACAGTGAGTTTTAAGTACACTGAAACCTAGTTTTTTCCTTGGCATTTATTACTGTGATGAACTTTAATCACAAATAATTGCTTCCATTTAGTAATGACTATACTTTGCCCGCTCTTATAATAAATCATGCATTCGTTGACTTTTAAGCTTGGCTTTTAAAATTACCTTTGGCTATAAATTACATAGGCAGTTTCCACTGTAGCTGTCATTTACCTATGTAAGTCACAGCCATTTGGGCAGTTAACACTGTTGAGCTCATCGTTAAGTTTTGGTAGGCAGCTTTTACTGTAGTTGCTGATAAACCCTATTTACTTGAACTGAATGTGCATTAAAAAACGTGTCGAATGTATTTACATAAATTTGCCATACAGGCACAGCAACAGCTGATTCGTTACAGAGAACAATGGGCAGCCAACTATACAAACACTAGTTCTCGCTGTCTTTTTATTTAAATATATAATATATATATATATGTGTGTATATATATGCGACATATTTGTATAAAAGTTAAACCGATTTCCGATACAGTTGGCGTAACGCTTGAATGCTTCAGTTTATTCGAGGTGTGCCCCAAACACTCGCACTCACACACACAGACAGACACATAGCTGTCATCGTGAATGGCTGGCATCTTCACGATCTGAGAGTTCGATCTGATACCTGAACGTACGTGCGTAAAGTCTAGCTCAAGGTCGGCTGCGCCCTATATGAATAAGCTTCATATATCTATGTACTTGAATACAATAGAAGAAAATTTTGTTGACTCTGTCTCGGCTCTGCCGCATTTGTGCAAATATTAAAAGATGCCGCAGGCAAACAACTAGCACAAGTGTCATTAAATTGAAAACATCTAGATACAAGCCACGCAATAGGTCTCTGCTATATATATATATATATATATATATAAACACACACACACATAAATATATAAATATGTTTTCTTAAGCGTATATAATTTTTAAGCAATTCAGAGAGAAAGAGAGAGCGAGCGCAAGGGAGAGCGAAGAAAAAGAAATACATCACGTAATGGATTTCTTGGCGTCAGCATGAAAATGAATCATTTGGCCGTAAGCAAAGTAAATTCCAATTGAAAATAATCAGTTGGTTTAGTTGACGTCGAAGATCGGGAGGGGTACAAATGCGTATTGCCCGGCAACAAACGGAAATTGTCAGTTGTCAATTCTCAACGACAACAACAAAGGTGTGCGGCATATTAAATACAAAATGTCAGCAGCTCGTCAACCCAAAAAAAAATTACTTATATACATGCTGTATATATATGTATATATCTATATCTATGTATATTTCAACATAAAAATATTTGTGCACTTTAAAAAGAATTAAGGGCACGAAATATTTAGTTTAAAGTGAGGCAAAGTACTAGGTAAAAGAGTTTGTAATATGGATATAGGTAATAATAAATAATTTTAATTTTAAACAGGAAATAGCCAAAGATATATATAGAAAATTATGCAGATACAATTACTGAAAATATTTATATAGAAGAAAACCAAGCCGTATCTAAGCACGTAAATAGCAATTTTCTTGGCTACAATTTATATATATTTACAATTATATCACATATATACCATATACAATAAATAAATTGTTATGTAGTCAAAAGTTCTCATTTGATATATATATATATATATAATCTAAGCTAATTTAATTTTGATTTGCTCGAATATTCTCAACTCAATATTAATGTTTTTCAAATTTATACTAAATATAAAAAGATAAAAAAATATTTGATTGATTTTATGCATATAAAAGGTAAAATAATTTTACTTTCAAGTTTTCTGTCTTGCGATACGCTCGGGCTCTCACTCTCTCTCTCTCTCCCTCTCTAAGACACACTCTCTGCTTCTTCCTCACTCTCCTTCATTCTTTCGTCTCTATCATATAACACGACAACTGTCTATGGCCATAAAATTAAATTGTTAGAGCAATATATGTAGTTTTTGTTTTTGTATTATTATTATTATTATTTTTAACATGCTTCAGATACGTCAATTTTGAATGAAAAAGCGTTGCTTTACGCTCTGAAAACTTTCAGATACCCGCACATTAACCTAGGGTTCAGAGTGTAAATGTGAAGTTTATGAAGTTTATGCGATAATTGTTGTGCTTATTCAAATGAGCTGCCAGCTAAGCAGATAGCAAAGTCAAGATAAAGTACAAAGAGCGCAAAGCTAAGGTCGCACATGCACATGGAGTTATTTAAGGTCAAAGTTCTTAGCTAATTGAACAATTCAGTTCTAGCTGCAGGCGAGCGATTGCAAGTAACGACTAAAACAAAAAATTTGAGCTGCATGTGTTGACCGTGTTGACAAATTGGCTAGTTGGCAGCGGAGCGTAGCCAATAGTGAAAAGGAAAATAAAAATAGAAACAGAAACAGAAATAAAAATGATTACAGCTAGTCAATTTGCTGCAGTGTTGCAATATGCCTCACATTATATGTTATTATAAACGTGCATGATTTCAGCAGCAGCAGTAGCATTGGCCAATCAATTGCATTTGCATGTTGCAATGCACTTCACATGCAACTAGGCTCAGGCCACAAAAGTTGTCAAATACTTCCAACAATGTTTGTACTTTCTTCAGAGCGAACCTATCCCTGTACCTAAATATCTAAGCACATATATATGTCTGTGTATGTAAGCATATAAGTTTCGTATATTTACGCATATTTATGTCGACATGTTGACCAAGCACAAACAACATAGTCCATCAGCAATGGCAACGGCAACGGCAACGGCAACGGCAACGGCAACAACAGCAGGCACTCAGTCTGTCAATAGACTGGGAAACGTCAATTTAGCTGGGCCGCCAGAAATTGAAAATAGACAAGCTCGACAAGTTGTGGAAAGTCTAGAGCACATAACAAAAACCAATAGAAAATATAGTTGACATGAAAATATACTTCTCTTCATTTTCCACAAGCAAATTGAAGATGAACGCATCAAGCTATTTTTAGAACAAACAATAACAATCGATTGTCATCAAGACAATCGATATGTTGAGTTTTCTCAAAAATATGCCAAAAGACTTTTAGGTTGATTAACCTCGAGTGACCTAAGTTGCCAGGGCAGATCTGACATTGAAAGCATCCAAAATATTGATAGGACTGGTAGACAAATATATATATATATATCAATTATGTGCTCTACTTAAAAAAAATAAAAAAAAAATATGTTTTTTTTTTATAAATTTATGTTTTTTATTTTATTATATATCAATATTTATTTTGTATATTTCTATTGTATATATATATATATATATATATATATATATATATATATATATATATATATATATATATATATATATATGTGTATGTAAAATATATATATTATCTTAATTTACAAAACACATCAATAATATTTTTACACATCTCTTAAGAATTTCTGAAACATGTTTATGAAGTAAACAAATATTATTTCAAAGCATTTTAAGCTAAATCAAAGAGTCATAAACAAACTAAGCAAATAAATTAATGAATTCTTAAACAATTAATTTCTTTGCGATTAGCTCATAGAGAATAAACAATATTGCTTAGCTTCATTTCATTACCGTTTAAAAGACTTAAGAAGCTCGATTCAGCTTTCTTTTCTCAATATTAAAAGAGAATTTCACACAATAATAAATCAACTGAGACTTTACTTATAATAGTTGTTGTTGTCAATAAAAAAAGCTTAAAATTTCACAATTCATTTTGTGTTATGTCCACAGTTGTTTAGTTTAGGTTTCGGGTTCCGAGCAAGACACGCCCCTAAGCAAAAGCCGCCCCCTTTAGCTGTTGGAGCATATGGTACACTCAGGCGATATATGCGAGGCTTGTCTTATATAAACACAGACGTTTGTTTCTTAGAGTTGCAGGCAGGTGTCACATAGTTATAAATATACATATGAATATAGAAAAAGAGAGAGAGAGAGGGTGATAGCTGTTTACTAATAGGCGTAGCCTCTGGACAAATTGTGAAATTCGCTTCGGTCTGGAAAGTTCAATTTGCTTAGCTGCTGCGTTTCGTTGACTAGTTTTTTATTTTCAATTTTCGATTTCAAATTTCAAATTTTATGAGCCGCTTGGCTATTTTGAGAATTGCAACAGCTTGAAAAGAGTTCACATAAAAATTGTTGCGGCGAAAGCTGGGCCCAGGGAGAGGGCAACTCAAATCATTTCATTACCTGAATCCTAACTGGCATTAAGTGCAAAATCAAATAACTACGCTATGTGATCGCCATAATAAGCTTAATAACAATAGCAAATATTGTGTGTGTGTGTGTGTGTGTGAAGGCATATGACATGCCTGGCACATTAACGCTCGATATGATGCGATGATATGCAGCAAATTGAAAGTAAATAAAAAATAATAACAATCGTCAAGAAAGAGCTGAAAAAAAAAATAAAATAAAATAAAAATATTACAAAAGCAAACAGTGCAATATGGCAAATTAATTGGTTATACAAAAATGGCAAGCCATAAAATATATAATATATATATATGTGTGTGTATACTTTAACAACAACAACAACAAACAGCAACAATAATGATGTTGCTTATAATAAGGTTGCAGCACGCGCTGCGCATTAAATTATATGAAAAACAAAAATGGAATAAACCGTTTTTTGTTTGTTTCAAATCAAATGCAAATTATGCACAAGTGAATAATTGTGGTATTTTTTGTTGGCTTTTTCTAGAGAGAATCATGTTCATTTAAACTACATGCAAATATATAAATAAATTTTAATATAATATAGCTTTGCATTTTAATATAGCCCAAGAGGCTCATAAAAACAAGTTGCCCTCGTCGTGGGTGTACCTGTGCGCGTGTGTGTGTGTGTGGCGCCATCTAGCGTCCCATAAATATGAAAAATCCAAATACAAATATCATGGAATGCAGCAATGGCTTAAACATTAACAACAACAACAACAACAACAACAGCTGCAGCAGCAAAAGCAACAACAACAGCAGCAGCAGCCTCTCAGCGCCCAATATCAACGGAAACGGAAATGGCAATGTTAGTGAGCTGCAGCTGCGCCCTCTGTCGGCCAAAACAGCGCTAACAACATGTGCAACAGCCCAGCCCACTAGCAACAGCAACAGCAACAGCAACAGCAGCAACAACAAATTGTGTGGCTCCGGCATGTCGCCACACTCGCCACCCCCGCAGCAGCCCACAAACATGGCCACAAATGGCCATCAGTCGTATCCGGCGATAACGGCAACGTATTGGCTGCCGCCACCAAATCCGGCGCCATATTTAGTTCCAGGTAATTAGTGTTACTTGCAGCCATAGCCATAGCCAAAAGCCCCATCTCGGGCTTATACTAACTTCAGTTACAACAACATCTCTGCCCAGCGGCAGCCCTTGCTCCACCCCCGCTCACCATTCACCTTGCAACGTGACCGCGGAAACGCGTCGCCTGCCGCCTGCCTCGAAATGTTGCAAATTATATTTTCGTGTTTATTGTAAAGCTCGCGAGGATTACACTGAAGAAAAAAATCATGAATATGAAGTGTTTGGCATGAAAATTTATTGCAGACTTTGCCTATTCACAATTGCCTTTCAAGAACTCTGAGTCTCAAATCAATAAATGCTAAATAAATAAGTAAATATTTAATCAAGCATATTGCATGAATCAAGTATGAAATCATAATTTCGTCATCTCTGCAACAGTTCATATCTTAAGCTCAATTTTTTAACGCTTAATATGTTTACTGGATTGTTATCAATTAAATGCAATTGTTAATGCAATACATTTAATAATTTTTTAAAGTTTTTAACTAACTTTTAAGAAAAATTAAAATAAATAACTAAACCAATAAAATTATTATAATATACAGCTTATATTTAAAAAAAAAAGAGCTTATTTTAAACACATTTCAAGCGAGTTCTAAATTGAAATAAATTTCATTTCAGCCCTGAGCTCGGGTAATTCAATTTTTAGTCAAGACTTTTTCATGCCTGCTTTAACTTTTATTGATAAATTTTTCTTCTCTCTATTATTTGGATACCTTTTCAAATCCTATATTTAAAACATATTTTTTTAGCTTTAATTATTATAAGCCATTATTATCTGGGCCACTTAAGCTCAAATTCAGAAAATTTCTCTAACTCTCAGTGTACAAAACATGTTGTTGGTGATACAAGGCGCTCGTGTCGTGTTACACACATGTATGCATGTGTGCGTGTTTGTGAATGTGTTGTCATTGTGTTTTATTTCCATTCGCTTTTTTCTCTCTCTCTCGTTTTTCGCTTAGTCCGGGCGTCGCGCTGCCAAGTGGCAAAATGTTAAGCCACTGTGTGAAGCTGGGGCTGGATTTTAATGCTGCCTACATGAATACATATACACACACATATATATATATATATATATACATGTAAGGGCATGTGAGCATGTGGGTGTTGGGGGCGTTTGTTTTGGGCATCGGTTGCATGCAACGCAGCGGCGCCTCCTTTTTGTGTGTAATTTCATTTGCAAACGCCGCTTGCTGGCTGCTAATTAAATTTTAGCTTTGTCAGGGGATTTGCACTTCGGGCCAAAGTGGAAAACATTTTGTTTTTCTTCATTGTTGTTGATGTTGTTCAGCTGTTTTTCCTTTTTCCTTTCCTTTTTTACGTTCTTGTCAACTGTTGCTTGCGAGCTGACACAATAAACAATTTGCGGCTTATTGTCAGCAGCGAAATAGTAAATGCCAAAGGCATTTGAATTGGAAATCTAAAATTTTTAGGTATCAGCTTAAAGTTTTTTTCTACATATTGAAACATTATTCATTTATATAGTTTTATTTTATTTTTATTAAACAAAAAATTGATATAAATAATTTTAGATAAAAGAAAATTACAGAAAATATCGTATATATTATTATATTTGATTTCATTATATTATGTTTAGATATTAATTCAATTTTTTTATTGTATGTATTAATAATTAATTGAAATTAAATTTCTTAGAATTTAATTTAATTCAATTTACATAAGAAAGTAACATTATTTTGCATAAAATATATGTGATCTACATATAATATATTTTTGTATATATTTAAAGTATTTTTAGAAAAAATGTGTAAATTAATTCACAACTAACTTTATTAATGTGTGTTATTTTCTATAAACTGGTTCGACCTAAAGCTTTCATAAAAAAAAAACTTGTGCTTTCGATTCTTAAATCTTAAACCATCAGCAATTCTTCTTAGCTTCTTATAGGAAACAAGTTAGAGCACAATATATATATATATATTTATTTCGTAAATTTGTTTTATATTCTTTAATACATTTTACAGCTAAGTAAATGGCAGTTTTATGTTAAATAAATACAACTTTATTTAAGAATCAGATTTATATTTAATAATAACTAAAATAACATTTAATATTTGCAAATCGCTGCAATTTGCCTGTATTTAATTATTTATTGTTATATTTATTTATATATATTTATTTTATTTTTTTCACTTAGTTATTTCTTGAATTGCCTGTTTTTAATTTTATATATTATTGGTGACTTTGATTTAATCGCTGGTTAAGTAATCGTAATGGCCGCCAAAAAGTATTCGCTTTATATGCAAATGAGTTACAATTGCGCCCAGGCAGAGCTAACGCTGAAAATTGTTTTGTGCTCGAACCATATTCTAACTACAGCAAAAATGACTGTTGTGCATGCAAATCAATAAGTTAACGATCTAATCCATTTCCGCTGTTGCGACTTGCATACAGATTGCTCCAAATATGGCTAATACAAAGGTACACCTATCTCTCTCACTCTGTTTCTTTAAGTTAACTTTTCTCAATATGCTCCTTGGGACTCGGGGCGCAGAGCACATGCAAAATTTCTAAACTCAGACACAGACACGGACACACACACGCACACGCACACTTTTCATTCATTTGGGAATATCTGTTGGGAATTGGGATATTTGTTGGATTGCAGCTTGTGTCTGTAACATGGGGCACGGCAGGAGGCGTGTCTGTGGCAGGGAGAGGGAGGGGCACGCAAAATGTTGGCAAGCTTTGACGTTTCTATCGATGTGGACGCTGTCGTCGTCGTCTAACTAAGCGCATGACTTGCATATTTATGCGATATATGCGAAATGAATTGTTTGTTGTGGTTGCTGTTGCTTAAAGCAGCGACAATGCTGACAGGCAGCAAATAATGATAATAAATAAGCAGGGCCAGCGTCAAAAAGGCTGAATACCTAAAGAAAAATTATTATAAATAAATAAAGAACTATGCGAATGCATGAATGAATGAATGAATGAACGAATGATCTATATGAAGTCTGACGAGCACAACAACAAGTGCATGAGATGATATATTTTTAAAGCAATTCGTTGCAGCAGACAATTCCCAGCAGCAGCAGCAGCAAAACTAATAATTTTATGAGCAGATCAAATGACAAATGACAAGAGCGAAGGGCGAGCCGAGCTGCAGGGAAGGGACCACAAACAGTCAAAGTCAAAATGGCTGTCAGTCAAAAGTGAAACGTAACAGCCCGTGCAAATATCTCTCGCTCGGAGTGTGTATATTTCTGGTTGCATAAGGTTGTCAGTTTTAGAATTTTGTGGCATGGCATTGGGTGCGAGTGAGCGAGTGAGCGAGCGAGCGAGTCGGCGAATGCTTTTCGGTCATTTCGTTCACACGCAACGTGCGCAAGTGTGTTAACATAAATGTAACACGTTTTGTTGGGGCAGCAGCTAAACATCCAACAACAACAAGCAACCACAGGCGAACAAACAACAACAAACGCGCTGCACATTGCCATGTCACGTAGCTGACTTTGGCATGTCAACGGCAGAAGCAACCCTCGTTTGCCTCGCTGCAGCTTAAGCAAGCTTCGCTGTCACAAACTTTGCGAGTGTCAAGAAAATTGTGGCCGCCCAATGAAAAGCCAGAAACTTTGTTCAGAAATTATCTCAATAAAATATTTGATTAAAAATCCAACTGATCGCTGATCTAGACTAGAGCTGCTAATGATGCTGATGACGACGATAGTTTCAGATTTTAGCAACCATTTGCTAATTGCATGAATAACACGCGTGTGAGCACTGTGCAAGCTCCAAATCAACTTGGCTCAAAATCCGAGTAAAAACATGCAAAGACAGCTAAAAAGTTGAAGCTTAAAAATATAAACTAGCTGAGGTTTGCAGAGAGAGAGAGATCCAGCGCGATAAGAGAAATAAAAATAGAGAGAGAGAGTGGGAGAGTGCAAAACGAATAGAAAGAGATAGAGTACAGTACAGAGTCATACACAAAAATAAATGGTTCTAGTTCTCTAAATAGTTCTCTCTTTCAATTTCCATATAACTAGATAGAATTATATATAGATCGATATGAATGAGGGAAGAAGAGAGAGAGAGAGAGCAAGAGGTGAAACTAGAAATTATCTAGTTCCACGAATATCACGCGTGTGAGAAGAGTTTTATTTAAAATCATCTAATAAGCCTAAAGATTTCTAACACACAACATCAAGCTGAAATATCATTCACTATTATTAATATATTTTAAAAATATAATATTAAATATTATATACTACTTTATTATTTATCATTAATTGACTTATTACTGTCAATAAAGTCTTAAGCCTTAGGGTATAAACATGAAACATGAACCAAAGTGAAGTCAACTTGAAAAAGGGTTTCAAATTTTATTTACAATTTATTTAAAAATAATTGAGGTCGTATATCTTGCAGCTGATCCAAGGCTTTAATTTTCTAAATTGTTTGCTTGAGTTTTTTTTTTTTTTTTCAAATGACAGCAGATGTAACAGAGCAACAGCTAACACTTTTAATAATCAAATTTTTATTATTTGTTGAATATTCATATTTTTTTTAGAACTACATTGAAATTCTTGAATTTAATGTAATTTATTAAAAATAAATCTATAAAATTCAATTTGCTCAAAACAAAAGCCAAGATAGTTCTCACAAAAAGCTCTCTCAGCTTTATTTTGAAAATTTCAATTGTTTTTATTGTAATTGCGTAGCTCAGCTCAGTTGAGGTTACACAATTTGTTTGCAACTAATTTCCTGAACTATTGAAAATTGTACAATACATCCACTCAACACACATACACATACACACAGTCGTACACACACCTATTCATACACTTGTAAAACCGAAACGTCAAATGGCAGACAAGTGACCAGAGCACACAAATACGTGAATTCTGTGGGACTCTTCAATGGCAACAACAAATATTCTATATACATTGCTGTTGTTGTTGTTGTCGTACATTTTGCATAGACAATAGATAGACAGAGGACAACAACAACAGCAACTTTGAATGCGTTACAGTTCAATACAGACGAGTCAGAGTGGATAAAGCAAATAGAGGTGGCTTTTGTGGGGAGGTCCAAGGGGCTGGATCTAGGCAATAGTCGGCTCGATCGACTGTGCGTCCCATAAGAACGAAATTAAATTCTGTCGCGACAATACGACATGCGGAATACGTAATCAATTGCCGACATCGATATAAATACAAATACACATGCGAGCAGAGAGATATAAATATATGTGTACTCTGTACTCTATACTATGTGTATGTGTATATACCCATTTGAGTAGCTATCTCTCGGTGACAGTGGCGTGCATATATTTACATTGTACCCAGTGTACATTGAGTGAAACTCGCAAAGGCCAGACAAAAGTTCTTACCGAATACTTTGCTGAACTTTGAGAAGCGACAAACGAAAGCAGCTCATGCACATTTATTGCCTATTTATCTGAGCAATCGCATGCGAATATTGATATGAAACTAGAGATGATATTTCTGTAAGCCTCGAAATAGAGCAAAAGAGTACATAAAACGCAGCTGATTGATATTCATGTGAACTCAGGCTATAAATGGCCTTTACTGTGGTAACAAGAATGTCCAATGACTAAGCACTATCGGTTATTCCTAACACGATGTAATACGACTTTCATTTGACTTTTGCAGCACTTGGGCTGATATCAGAGAAATCTTAAACTAATTAAGGCAAAATACGTTAGTCTAACTGAAAACGCCTAACAACTTGTCACGAGACCCCACGACTTTCAGCTAGGTTAAATACGACTTTATGCTAAATATATTAAGACTATGAATCTAATACGATTTAAAATGAAGTTTTGCTGTCTGTGAAGAACATTGAGAATCTCATACGACTTAACATGACCTTGATAGGCCTATATCCGAGATATCATTTCTATAGTCGAGTCTTAACGACTTAACACGAGTAATCTTACTGAAATTAATTTGACTCAGATACTTATTTATCTCTAATCGTAAACAAATTTATATAACTTACACAACTTATTATCTATACAATCATTTAGAGCCAATAAAATTATATAGAAAATTAATTTAATCAAATTTAATTTATTTTAAGCTTTTATTCGTGCTTTGTTTATGTTCAGACACGCGCTCAGCCCTGAAAGTCGCATATATAATTTTGTGCATTTGTGTGTGTGTGAGTGTGTGCATCTGTGTGCGTGTGTGCCAGCTGCTGTCGCTGGCACATTGTTCAACAATGATATATAAAGAAAGAGCAAGGGGTGGGGCTTGCCGCTTGCCGCTCAGCCTGAAAGCATTTCGAGTTTTGCATATGCAATAGCCGATGGTCAAAGTCTGTCCTGTGTGTCGTTTTAGTACCAAGAGCAATGCTTGAAGGGCGCTCCTTTAGCATGGACAAATTTTCAATTGAGTGAAAACGGAAGTGTGTGCGTGTGTGTGTGTGAGACTGAAACTAATTAAACGAAGTATGCTTAGTCACAGCAGCAAGATATTAAAAACGGTTTAAAATGTACCGAGAATAATTCTCGAATTATGAGTTGAAGGCAACCTTTAGTTAATTAATATGAGCTGTCATTCATCATCACACGAACTGTTCGTATGCAATTAGCATTAATAAAAGCTAATCACATGCGCGTTACCAACCGCTGCGACAAATGTGCAGAATCATTTAAATCAGTTGGCAGCGCCCTGTATATGTGTGTGTGTGTGTGTGTCTGACATGCCAAAAGGGCTGACGGAGGGACTGGCGACTGGTGGGCCGTGGGGCGTGGCAGTCTTTGACCGGACGGCGTCGTCGACAGCCAGCAGCAGTTGGTGGCTGCAGAAGGACACAGCAGAAGCCCCCAGTCGCTGGCGTTGCCAAAGCCAGCACGTTTCGATTACGTTGGCAACACTTCCGGGCCGCGAGCGCCACAATTTCCGCAGCGCTCCCGACTCACCCATCTCTCTCTCTCTCTCTCACACTCACAATCTCTATCGCGATTCGTTTGGGCAATCGCCAAACTGCCAACAGTCAGAGGACGTCAACGCGTTTGGGGCATCAATGGGGGCCGCAACTGTTTTGGAGGCAAGTGAGTAGTAGGAGGCGCTTCATTTCAGCATTGCTTGAAGGGTTCATTTGTGTGTTATATATGTATATAGAGTATAAATATATATAGTTACCCTGTAGCTATTGACTGTAGTTGGGCATATTAGCAGTTAGGCAACATGAGCCAATAAGCATATAAATTCCTCAGTTTAGGATCAATGAGTTTTCATAAATATTTTTAATTTTACATACCTTAAGATAGTTCAAATGAATTACAGGGCATCTTTTGGTCATTCAATTGGCGCTATGATTTTTATAGAGCTGACCGAAACGCTTTGCAGTGTGCTTTGTGCTGCTGGCTCATTCAATTACCGCTGCCCGCCAGCAATTCCTATTCTAATGTGCCGCCAATGCTCAGTCCGCTGCACCGCGCTGCGCCCCTGCGGCCCCTCTTTGATTTTCTCAAGTGCTTGGCTGGCACATTGCCCTGAGCTCCACAGATGAGTGGATGTGCTGCATATGCGACTGTTGCCAGACAACGCGGCTGCCTATTGACTGCCTGCTCAGCAAGTCTTTTATTATAATTTCGCATTATAAATGTTTTATACATATATTTTCAAGCACTTTGCATTTGTTGAAAGTGTATCTCAAGTGGCATCCACTACACACAAAAGGAAACATTCAATTCGAAAAACTATTTAAATTTGTGGCCAGCTGTTCCCTTGGCCAGGCATGCCCATGCCTGACATAATTAGTAAATAAAACCAGTTAAGATCCATAGATCTCATGGTCTTATTCTGCAGGCCAAGTCAAGGTAATTCATTAACCAAATGCATTTTGACAGACAGCCGGTCTTTAAATGGCTCAAAATTGCACAAGAAATGTGACCGACGATAAACTCGAGAATTAATTTAGACTCTATTGCAGCTGTCTATATCAAAAAGTTCAATTTGATTCAAATTAAATATGCGAGAAATTTTGTTAGAAAATGGTATCTGCATTCGTTCAGAGATATTGAGATATATATTCAAAGTATTACTGAGTAATTTCTGAATTGTATGCTCTAAGTTATATAAAGCAGAGAGTAAAATTTTGATTGAAATTAATGCTGGAGGATATTTAGTTGCATTTAGGCATCTTATAGATGCATTTTGTTTGGCTGACCTTTGATTGATTTCAGTTTAAAATATAAAATAGATAGATAAAATGCAGCTAATAGATTTTATTTAAAAAAAATAAGCACAACGAAAAAAATATATGCAAATTTCTATAACCTTAGCATTTTAAAGAAATAACATATGCATATGTATATATCTATATACAACAGTTAAAGTATTGATACCATCTGTGTTTCTAAAAGACATAAATACATATGCAAATATGCTTGGTATATAATCTAGATTGCATTGTCATAGATACATTTTTATACGTAAGAATCATATGAATTTCTCATAACATTTTTTGCTAAATATAATGCTTAATATAACCCAAAAGATAATTTAATGTATCTTCTAGATACAATCAGCAAAAACTCTAAGAAGCAATGCAACTCTTATTGTAGCGAGCAGATACAGAAATGCAAATGTGCTTGGCAGTTATTCCATATAGCAAAGGTATTCCATTGTGCACATTTAATAAGAGACACAATCTTGAGCAAAGCTGCAGCATCGCATAGATACATTTAGTTAAACTCAATTACATTGTGCTTATTAATTTCAGCTTTCGAGTTTGCTCTCTTCGTGTTGTTGTATTTGCATCTGCTTATTTGGGCTGTGCATTGCCGTTGACGTGGTTGGCGGTCGTGTCTTTTAGCTGGAACTGGTTCTGGTGACGCACGTGCCACCTCTTAATGCTGATGTGAGACAATGAGCGTTGCTCTCGACACAAACAGCAATAACAACATGCACATGATACACATACACACATTCACACAGACATACATGCTGCTGTTCGCTTGACGTCGTAAAGTATCTTATGTCATTCTCATTCGACTCCATAGCGTGCTGCACATTTAATCTTGAGGTGTTCTGCATATTTGCGGCTTTGGCGGCAACGTCACGTCAAAAACACTTGGATTGTCGCTCAGTCAGCCAGTCAGCCAGTCAGCCAGTCGCTCAGTCTGTCAGTTGCGCAGTCCGTCAGTTTGGCAGCGAGGGAGTTTCACTCAAATACGACCAAATTCTCTCTACGTTGTCGCTGACAGTCGTAAATTCTTTGAAATATTCTTCATATTTTTTTTTCTCCTTCTCTCGCAGTTGTAACTTTTGCGCTGCTTTTTGATTTGCCTCAAAATTATTCACCATGCGCTTTGCATAATAATCAACAGGGACACAGCCACTGAGCTAAGCGGGATAGAGCATGAGATGCGCAATGAAAGAGAGACAGAGAGAGAGAGAGAGAGAGAGAGAGAGAGACAGAGAGTTGACGAGAGAGTGAGCATGGAATGCCAGGTGATTACTTTGTTGCCCTGAGA
The DNA here is from genome assembly GCA_035047625.1 of Drosophila mettleri. Classification (NCBI taxonomy): domain Eukaryota; kingdom Metazoa; phylum Arthropoda; class Insecta; order Diptera; family Drosophilidae; genus Drosophila; species Drosophila mettleri. The sequence continues at coordinate 7,138,415 of JAWNPI010000072.1, forward strand.
ATTGCGGGGCCACGCAAAATGAAATATGCAAGTTTCCTTTGATTTAAAGTTGCAAATTTTCAAAATTCACGTCAATGCAATCATAACAAAATTCAGTCGAAATGATTAAAGATTTCAAACTTACTAGAAATCGAAACATTTCAAATAAATAATTTTTTTTTATAGATTTAAGAGAATGATAAAAACATCTACATAATTAAAATGGGCTGAAAAAAAAAAACACTAAAATATTATTTGGGACGTATATGATAAGGATATGACAATTTGAAAGAAGAAAAAACAAATTAAAAATTGTTTACATCAATGGTTTTTAAAAATTTTATTAAATTAGTTAAATTAGGAAAAAAAAAATCTATGAAAAACAAATAAGTTTTTTTTTTAAAGTAAATAAATATTTATATAAAAAAAAACGCTTTAATTGCATTATTTTATTAAAAAAATTGTATCAATATATTGCATAAAAAATATAAAAAAATATATAAAACACGGTTTTCAATTATTAATATTATATTGCATAAAAAAATATGATTTAATTTATATTTATATTAATTTAATTTATATTAGCAAATCTTAAAATTTTTTATTTTATATGAAATCCATATAAAATATTTTTGCAACAAACGGAGTATATAGTTAAGTTAACCATATATCACCATTATCATATCATTATTACTTCAGAGCCTTGAAAGTTTATATTTATGTATTTGAAACCTAAAGTTTCAGCTAAATATTGCGAAACTTCTTTAACGGCTTAGCTGTTGCAGCAAGCAGCAAGCTCTGCTAAGTTTCAATTAACATTTTTTAACACAAAACATTTGCGTGGCTGGAGTGAAGGATGCAATTTGCATGATCCGCAGATGCAAAACATTTACCGTTTACCGTTTTCAATTATAACATAAACACACGCCACAAGATGCACGAAAAATGTGCAGAGCCTGCAATTTGTTGCGCTGTTGTTGAGTTTGTGTTTGCTGTTGTTCAGATTAAGCGAACGCGGCAGACTTAATAAATGAAAATGCAATGCACATGTGGAGCCGCCACAGCATTCAAGTGCTGCCTGCCAACTGTGTGTGTGTGTGTGTGTGTGTGCTTGTGTGCCTGTATGTGTGTTGAACAGGAGCAACTTTTCACATATTTGTATCTGTTTGTGTTGTTAAGTAGTTGACGCTGCTGCCGGCGCCGCCTACGCCGCTGCTGCCTCAGCTGCATAAATATTTATTGCATATTTTGCAAATGAGTTGCCAAAAGTGTTGAACAACGAGCCAAAAGCAACAGCAGCCACGTAATTTGCGTATGTTTTTACAATCATACTTAACGGCATAATTGCCGGCAGTTTACATTTAAGCGCTGTATTCAAATTCTATTTAAATATTTTAAAGCTGAAAAGTGTTTAGATTAGAAATTTGTGATCAAATGTGAAAATACTTAAATATTTGAAATACTAAAATAATATAAATATATAATTATAATAATAATATATATTTTGTGAATTTTAAAATAAAATTGTAAAATTTATAGCAATTTAAATTAATAATCAATCAATAAAAGTATTTCATAAAGGCAACAGAATAAGACTTTAACCTCTGCTTAGCATTTGGGCTCATAATCTCCAATCGACTGGCAATAATAAGTCTTCAGTTTAGAAACACTAACTATCTAAAAACACAAATATTAGGCTTATACAAGACTTAATGTTAAGCTGCTTTGCAGTAGAGTAATATTTATATGAAATATATTTTTAATAGAGCTTAAAGTCAAAGTACACTCAAAGTTACTGCAGCATATCAAAACGCAGTAAAAAGTCTGCAAAACAAGCGTTAAATGAACAGACAGATACGCACACACACGCACTCGGAGCTGCACATACAACACATACCAGAACAGCATTCGGTGCTCATTTCTTATCTCTGGAGGTGCCGCCAAATTCGGTTCCCTTGGCGGGTAAAGTTTATAGTCTACCCCGAGGGGTCGTTAGACGCAACCGAGAACTTATTGCGGTGCAAAAATTTTTATGTTTTAATTCAATTAGGCGGCAGGCCACGCCCACTGAAACTTTATCAGCCGCGTGACTGTGGGTGACGCATTTAATGCGCACATTTTCGACATTTTTCAAGTTGTGTTTTTTTCTCTTTTTATTCTGTGCTGCGCCGACAACATATTTGCATAATTCTGCAATAATTGACAAGCGGAAAATGTTGATGCGGAAACGGAAATTAAAACGGAATTTCAACTAATTTCCCAGTTTTAAGAAGCAAAAAAAAGAATTGGCTTGCGACAAAAAAATTATATATTAATGAAATGTGTCTGGTAATATTTAAATTTACAATTTTATGCAATTTAAAAAAAAATGCATAAATTCAAGAAAATATAAAAAACAGATGCAATTTAATTAATGTTAATGTAATGCTTACCATATTAATAGCCGTAAAATAAGTCAAACGGCCTGTTAGCCAGATAAGTATTTGACTAGCCAAAAGAAAATAATTGAATAACTGAAAACATTATAAAATTAAATTAATAAAAATAAAGTAAGTACAAAGATAAGCATCATTTTATGTAAACTAATCAATTTAAAAAAAACTAATATAAAAATAATTATCAGCTGACATCCACTTTGCACCGGAAAATAATTAAATACATATTTTTTACAAAAATAAAATAATAAAATAAATAAAATACATTTAAATATATATAATATATTTTTTCATATTTCTTCTTTCTTATAAATTAATAAATAGTAATAAATCAATTTTGTTTTTAATTATTAACTGTCAAAAATAAATAATACAAAAATACACAAAAATAGAATAATAAATAAAATAGATTTTAATTTATATAATATATATATATATATATATTTTTTTTTTTTTTTTATTGTAAATTATTAAATATGAATATATTAAATTTATAAATATTTATCAACTGTCAGTTATAAAATAACTAAATATATTCTAATTACGATGCTATAAGATAACTAAAATATATTGAGATACATATATAATAATTATTACGCTTCGCCAGCCCAACTATGTTTACAGCCAAAAATATGAGAAACTATTTGAGCTGAACTAATGCCGCATTTATTTGGCATTTATTAGGTTACAGCCCAGAAATAAATACACACTCATACACAATTACAATCACAGCCATTAGCCTCAGCTTGTTCACATCTGTTTTTACACATGTATTGCTTTACAGCTTTTGCCGTAACGCCTGCGGCTATGCTTTGAATAATGTTGCACGCTTGTCAGTCCTCGTTCCTCTCTCTATCTCAATTGGCCTCCAGTTACGCTTATAGTTCGGTTTGCATATAAACTTATATATCTATATATGTATATCTCAATATTACTCTGCATGGCTATGCTCTGCTGCTTGCCAAAAAACAAAGCATTTTAATGTAGCGATTTGCCAGCAAAACTACATTTATATCTTATATTCGTATCTTGCCATGCACGCATATATGTGCATAAATATATTTATGCAAATCCAAAACACTTCAGGCATATTTTCCTGCATGCAACTGTGAATCACTTTGTGCTAGTTTATGTATTGACTTTTGTGTTGCTTTTCGAATACCTTGAGTTAAAATTGTTGTAATAAAAGAACTCGGTTGATCAAAAAATATAATATGATATTAAGATTAAGATATTAAGATATATACATTTTAAATATTTCTATACCTCATCATTTATTTCTATATAAATAATATTTCTTCTGGCTCGCAAGGGTATACAATATTCAGTCTAAATTTTTAGTTAGTTTACCTGAGTTGTTGCAATTTTCGTAGCATACTTAAATGCGTTTGATTGTTTGCATGCGTGTCTGTTGGGCTACAAGTATGCTTTGCATTCCTTACTTAGCTGGTAAACATTTGCAAAAAGGCTTAATTTGTTTTTGCATGGCAAACAAATTGTGGAAATAATTAAAATTCCATACGACGCTGACTTACAAGGTTTTAAAGCAAAGCCCGAAGAAAATGAAAATGAAATTAAAATGGAAACGTTAATTTAATTGCAATGTAAATTGAATGCATTGCCTGCCTGAGTTAACTTCCTCGAGCAGGTCACAAAATGCTGCTGCAATAAGATAAAAGATCATGGTTATAAAAACACGAAATTGTGCTCAAACTTTGAAAGCAACATTTTTTCGTTCTAGGCCAACTCTGACACAAAAGTTGATGTCTCAAGTGTGAAGTGAAATTCATATACACAGAGACAGACAGAAAGAGAGAGAGAGAGAGTAAGAGAAAGGGCGATTTGTGACAGAGAAATGGAAGCGCACATAAGTGCAGTTTCCGTCTTTGACTCGAGACATAAATCTTAAGACAGTTAACGACATCATATGCCAAGTCAGCGAGGTCAGATGAACTGGCATTCAGGCAAAAGACAGCGGCCAGGGGCAGCGAGCGCGGTAGCTGTTTTCCCAAAAATTATATGCCGCATGAAGCCTGAGCAGAACTTTATGCGCTTTTCATTCTTCGCATAATTGTAAGGCGTAGGACAGAAGGCGGCAGTGGGGGAGGGAAACTGGGGGGACAGGCAGCGCCAAAACGAGCAGATGCAACTCGAGAGGACCAAGTGCGCGTTGCCGGTTTGAGGAAACCAATTTGTGGTAATTGTCGTGAAATTGCAATTTCTGCAACTGTAATGGGCCAAGTGCAGCTGCAGTTGTGGCACAGCCGAAAGGCGAGACGGGCCGTGACTTGGTTAAATGAGGTTCCACCAAGTGTAATTCGCTAAGAAAGCTCACTCTGTGTGGCTGTGTGGGTGTGTGAGAGAGCTGAAATAATGCAGTGGCCGTTAAAGTTATGGATGTGGACTCGTTGCGTGTGTGAATGACAAATATGAACAGGTTGGGACATACTTTTGCATGAAATTTTAAATGCATACAAAATATGTGATGGAATATAGGTTTTAAAAATATAATATAAAACCTCATATCCTTTTAAGAATTATTTTATCATCACTTCAAAATTTCTATACACATAAATAAATATTATAATAGGTCACTTAAATACCAAAAAATAGTAATAAGAATATGCGTCTATTTTAGTGACCTAAACAAAAACAACTTTAATAAAATACAAATTTTAATTAAAATGTCGTTAAACTAATATTATTTTGAAGTACATATTGAAAAGTTTACTAATAATTTATTTTTATTTTCAATTATTTTCCAAATATAAGTAAAAATGAATATTTTATTGCTAGAAATTTGCGTCTAAAATATGATCAGCAGTGCAAATCAATTAATTTAAAATATATTTTTTTAAGGAAACCAGAAGCTTTGTAACTTTTCAAGAGCTGTGTCGAAAATGTGGAAATTTATTTTAAAGAATTTTAAAATATTTGATAATTTAATATTTATGTATTATTATATATTGAATATTATTTACATTTCATAAGATAAAGTTTTTTGCTTAACTTTTTTTATTATCTTAATTATATATAATTCTAAAAATAGATTAACCCAATCTTGTATTTGTTGAGAGCTCATTTAATTTATATGAAGTTTCTCAAATGGAAAACACAAAAAAAAATACATGTTTCGTTCCAAATGAAGTGCAGACGCGCTGGCAGCAGCCTAATGCGGCCATATATTGATGTTGCTTTATCGTTAGCACAATTTACGGCATGTCAGTGGCGGCAAGTGCGCATTCGCAGATACAATGCAGATACTTGCAGATACTTGGAGATACTTATAGATACTTGGATTCGCCGTTGCCAGCTTTATCGGTGCAAAATCACGTGCGCATAAAACTTTCCAATCAGCGATGGTCGCATTCTCTCTCTCTCTCTCACACACACACACACATACTCTTCTAAGTACACACACATATATGGCAGCTGCAAAAGAGGTGCTTAACAAGCTCTCAGCAACAACATCGTTGCACCTGTCGCTGAGTCAGTTGCAATAAGTTGGTTCGTTTTTATTCCTTTCTCATTTTTATTTCTGCTCTTTTTTTGTCATAGTTTTCGTTATCTTTTGCTGGCGAGAAAGTTGGAACTTGAAATGGCAAATCCATACAATAAATATATAAAATGTTACTTTCTGTGTCACACCTGAACTAACCTCAAATAAATTTCCCGCACATGTGTCAGGCAGCAGGCAGCAGGTAGGCGAGCAGCAAACAAAAGAATGAACAAAGTGCAATTCATATATGTGTATGTATTTAGCGCAAGGTGTGTGTGGAAAAACTTTCCGTTCGATAGGAGACCAGCGGGCAAGACCAGAGGCACTAGCAGAGTGCTATGCGTCTTATGCATCCCCGATAGCCCCTTGCTCCAGCAACTCAACTAACCTTCGTCTTGCTGGCGAATCGCAACAATTTCCAATCACTTCCGTTGCAGCGACACAATTTTCTATATTTATACTTTACGACAGCAGTTCGAGATCTCCCCGCTACCCTCCACAAAAAAAGGCTAAAGAGGGCAAACGAAAAAAATGTGCAGATACCAAAACATGGAGAAAAATGAATACCTTAACTTAATATTTTGATAGATATGAGTTAAAATATATATAATATAAATATACATAAAATTAAAATATATCTATATATATAATATATGATAACGATAAAACAATTTACATACTTTATTCAATTCACTAATATTTAATTTCTACAGTTTATCTAGAATATTTATGTATATTTTAAATATTTAAAATTATTTGGAATTTTCTTAAGATAAATTTAATCTAAGCATTAAGATAATATATTTTTATATAGAATGCTTATGCATATTTTGGACTCTTAAAATTATTAAAATTTTTTTCAGTTAAATTAAATTAAGCAAAAAAAATTATCTTTGTATATCAATATTTGCATAATATTTTAGTAATCTAAAATTATTTAAAGTTTTTTTAGACAAATTAGATCTCAGCAAAAAATAATATTATTTTATATACAATATTTATGTATATTTTAGACATTTCAAATGCTAAGAATTTTTTTAGATAAATTAAATCCAAGCAAAAAATATTTATTGAAACAAAACACATTTTATAGTCAGATTGACTTTAGTTAGGGTATTTAGCAAGTGGTTTGAATGCACGCTTAGTTTATTTTTGAAGCCAGCTTTAGTTGGAATTGGTTACCGACGCCTTCTTTTGTTGCCAGTCTTGCTCGCACGCTGCGTATGAGTGTTGTCTATGCAACGGAAACTTTGGGAACGCTTCTCTAAAGTGTTGCAAAATGAAAAGTTTTCATGCGCTTTGTTGTTGCAATGATTCGATTTGTTGCGATTGCGTTTTTAGTCTTTTGCATGTGCGCTTCGAAACTTTTGCGCCCGCCAAGCCCCTTCCTTCTCGCACTCAAACCAAATGGGGGACGGATTGAATGTGCTATGGGCGCACGTTGCGTATGCGTATTGTGCTTGGGCCAAGATAAAGCAAGCAATTGCCATGCAAAAACTTTGCGCACAAATACCCTACTGGGGCGAGCCCAAGCAGCAATCGAGCTGCGTGCTCTGGATTTATTGTTGCAACTTAAAGTTATATATATCGCAGCTGCAGCAGCTGCTCTGTCAATTGCGCAGAAAATGACTTTTAAAGTTGCGGCCTGATTAATAATGGTTGATATATTCTATAAATATTACGCATACGACATGTTAAATCAGTTGCATTTTATTATTCAGCCAAGCGTCGTCAGCCACTCAACAAATTGAGGCATGTTGACTGCCTGAAGCTGCAGCTCCATACTCCAAACTCTTGCACACACACACAAACAGCAGCAAACTGCCTGAAGAGCATAATTATGAATTGTTGTTGGCCATTAAGTTGTGCTTCACAAAGAAGAAATAAACCAAAATGAGTTTGCAATTAATTGAGAAACGAATGTAATATACTCTATAAAACGTTTTCTCTAGACCTAGATGAAATTACTGTGAGCTTACGATCTTTTTTTTTTTTTTGATCTCTAATTAATGAATAATAAAATATTTTTAACCCACATTTCATCAGATTTTAAAATCTCTTCAACCCTAAGGAAAATTTTATTTAATATCATTAAAAATTCGTGCATTTTCTAAAGCCAATATACCCCTTTCTCTGTCACTGTACAGCGCTGGCAAAACAATTAAAATTGTCGCCATGTTGTTGGCTTCCTTCTGCCTCTGTGACTTCGTCCCTTGCTCCGCGTCTACTTGAATATTTACCACTTGAACTTTGCATTTATATAAATTTCTAACAATTTTTTATTTATTTTTTTCATTTATTTTTTTTCAACAATTTTTGTTGTGAAATTTGCATATAATTTGTTATGTATTTTGTTGTTCTTTGCAGAGCGAAAACTTTTCGTTGGCATGTTGAATAAAAAATATACGGAAGCCGATGTGAGGCAACTATTCACAGGCCACGGCACCATCGAGGAGTGCACTGTGCTGAGGGATCAGGTGGGCCAGAGCAAGGGCTGCGCCTTCGTAACATTCGCAACCAAACAGAATGCCATTGGCGCGATCAAGGTGAGTGCCGATTGAAATATATTTATTGTACTAACAAATAGTGGATCGGTAAAGTTAAGGCTCGCTTAAAGCTTTAAGTCACTCATTGGTGTGTGTGTGTGTGTGAAAGTATCTGTGGTGGCCGCATCGCAAAACTGTCGCAATGATTAATTGCTGTGGCGGCAAGAGTCGCGCATATAAAACACGATGCTCGACGGGAACATAAAGCGCAAAGCTGCAAGCATTTAATAGCTTAGCTTAAGGATACCCTAAAATACTACAGATGCTTTAACTAAAGATAATACGCAAGCAAAGCTAGATTTTTATTTAATAATAAATCATTTAAGATTTGGAGCTGCTTCTTGAAGAGCTGATTTAACAAATTTTATTAAAATATTTTTTATTTCCTATAAACATAAAAGAAAAATATTTGCAGAAAATGAAAAACAAAAAAAAATGTATAAAATAAAAGCTATAAATATACCTTCTATAAATTTTCTAGCAACTAAGTCAAAGAGCTTAATGAATCTATCTTTATATCTATCTAGCTCGACCTCTTGCCAAAGATCCTTTCATTCATTACCTGGCAACTCACCTTAGTTAATTCCTAATACAAGCTCAAATATCAATTCAGTTTTCAATCTTTGACAGTATCTTAAACAGTTAATTGAAAACTTTTATGATTTCCCGACTGCATATCAGACATGATGGCCATTAGTCTAGCATATCCTATTCACGCCTAAATGGCTGAGCATCAAACGCATGCAGCAGCAACAACAACAAAAGGCAACAACAACAACAACAACAACAGCAACAGCGGCAACAGGAAGTAGAAATGCAAGCAAGACGCCGCCGCTGGCAGCGGAAGAAGTCAACGGCAATGCTTTTGCCAGAGCAGAGAGCCAAACAGATTCCATAGCAAAAGCCATGTGCCCCAGCCAGTAATGGCCACACACACATACACACACACACACACACGTACACACGTGTCACACACTAAAGCAAGTTTTGTGCCGGAAACAGGCAAAATTACAAACTTCCGACAGGCAAACACAAACACATGTAAAGCACACACCAAAAGCAACTAAAGAGTGGGAGGCTGCATGTGTGTGAGTGTGTGTGTGTGTGTGATGGGCTGTGCTTAGGGTGGACCAAAGTGTGGGAGACTCAAACATGTTGTCTCTGTGTCTGTGCATTGCACATAATTTGTCGCATTTTGCAAGATGAATGTGTTGCGGGCGAGCTGCATTATATAAAAGTAGACAAATATATATATATATATATATATATATATATATATATATATATATATATAAATATATATATATATATATATAAACATCTATATAGACATTTATATATACATGTTTGTGCGCGTGTGTTTGTTGTGCAATTTTAATGCATTTGAAGTCAAATTACTGAATGCGAAGCACGCACCAAGCCAAACGCAATGAGCTGCTGCCGCTGCCGCTGCTGCCGGCCAAATGATTTGGCAAGTCAGCGCTGCATGGCTGAGTGGTAAGGGTTAACGGATGCGGGCGACGCTAAGTTGGGCTTAAGGGCTAACATCGGGCGTGGCTAGTAGCTGCAAGTCATTGCAGTCCATTGACGCCTGAAAGTATGCAATGCCAAGCGAGCGAAGAGCGAAATGCATTTAATATTAATGTGCCATGTTTGTAAAGCCAGCAATTATTTTGCCACAGCCACGCCCACCCAACAGTTGTCTCTCCTTCATCTTCCTTTTTGAGCGTGTTTTTTTTTTTTTTTTTATTTAAAGCAAATGATGATACACAATTTCTCATCACATGCAGATTTGCTGCTGGCGCTAATTTGTCAAGTGTTTCTGGGCACTTGGCGCTCGGACTGTAAAGTGGAATTTCATGTTGATTAACAGGTCATTTAACTCGTTTTTTTTTTATTGTTGTTCGCCCAAAGAGTGAATATTTTTAAGAAACAAATTTGCTAAAAATTAATCTCGTTTTCCTTTTGCCTAGGGAAAATATTTTTCTTTCAGTAAAGATGAAAATGTTTTTACTGGTTTTTTAATTCTTAGCAGCTCTACATACACTCAATGTTCAACTTGTCAAGCTGCCAATTGGGCAGCAGAGAGCCTGTTTATTAAAATGTATATTATTTTTTGAAAAAAAAAAAAAAAAAAAAAAAAAAAAATCCACACAACTTATTTATTTATTTTAATTGATAGCAGCTTATAATATTAAAAATTATTACAAACTATAACTAAAGAGCTGTCAGCTTATTTCAGTTATTTTAATCGAATTTTATTTAAAACATATTTTGGTTTACATTAATGCCAATTTCTTACAATTCATAATAATTAAGACTCCTTATTTATTTATTTTTATTTTTGGTTTTAAATAATATAAGAAAATTCATCTAAAAAATATTTTTGTTATTTAATTTATTATTATTTTTTTTATTATTCATTATTTTTCTATATAATTATTATATATTATTTTAATAATATTACTAATAATAGAATTAAAAAAAAAACTTTAAATTTTTATTTTCTTTAGTATTATTTAATTCATTGCCTATAACCAGCTCAAGCCTAATTTTGCATAATTTTAAAAAATAATATTTTTTTTTGCCACAATCTATGAAAGCAATTTAAAAAGTTACAGGAATCTATACAACAATTAATTATAAAATAGTTTTTGTCCTAAGAATCGCCAATTTATGCAGATTTGATAAGCAATAAACTCATTCTACATTTATCAAGCTTTGCTGATTAAGACATAAATCAACGTATAATTGTGTTATATATAATCGCTAATCATACATACTTCGTATGATTACTGATATAACTCAGTCTCGTCTAGCTAACTTTTTGGCTTGGCAACCAGGTTGCTACGACAAGTTGCTTTAGCGACCTGTTTAAAAACTCGGAAATTTGCCTAATTACTTTGTTGCCAGCAGCAGGATGCGACACTGTAAATGCAACAACAACAATAATAACAACAACAAAAACAACAACAACAAAAATAACAGTTGCAGTAACAGCAGCAGCCGGTCATAAAAGTCGCGCCGCAGCCGCAAGAATTATAGTCAATGTAATTAAAGAGCACTTCTGTTGACTGTGCCAGAAGAACACCCCAAATGCCCACACCCAGGCCACTGGCAGCCAGTCAGACTGGTAGTCAGGCAAGCCCAAGAGGCCACACAGCCACAGCCAGCCAGAATTTCACAAACTGTCGGCCCGGCCACAATTGAGCGGAAGTTGGCGAGGCTCGTCGCCTGGTCTCAATGATAAAGTCTACATAAACCGGGAAATGACTAAAGTGGCTTGCGCCCATTCCGCTGCAAGCCCTCAGCTCTAGCAGCCCGTAGCCAAGCCCCCACTACCCCACAGCATCCTCTTCAGCGGAACTGCATCTAATGCCGCGCGCGATTTGGCCTGGTTTATGTTTTAGCTTCGTGTCCATTTGTTTGTTTTGTTGGGCTTAGTAAAAGGTGTAAATTAAGTCGCTTAGGCTAAATTGCTGCGGCTTGTAGCAGCATCAGCAAGCACGCTGATCCTGCCGCAGGAAGCACTGGCCGGGCAGCGGCTTTGTTATTGCTCCAGCTTAAGTTCGCGTCATTATTATTTTGTTCTGGCCATAAAACTTATGAAAACAGCTAAAGTTGCCTTGGCAGTTAGCTGCCCGTTGGAGTCTTTGGTGCACACAAATTGTGCCTTGAGTGTTCTCGAAGAAGGCAAAGCCAAAGCCTGAAATTGGGGCAAATGCAACTTTTTTCAAGTGGAAAATAAGCATTTTATAAGCCTCTACATAGTTGCTTAAGCATATTGACTGTTGAGGATAAGGAAGCTTAAAATGAAAAATGTGAATTACTTTCATAGTGACTTAATCATTCTAGTCTCTGTAGCAATCAATTAATTATTGAATCTAAGATCATGATAAATTTATTTATAAATAATAAAATTCATTTCAATCAATACAAAAATTAAATATTTTTCCAAATAAGTCAATGAATTATTCTGCCAACTAGTACATGAGTTAGTCATCCTATAAAAAAATATATAAATATAAATATTCAATATATAATATCAATCCATGTCAATCAAGCCGATAAGTTTTTATTAACTGCATTCAGTTTAAAAATCAATTATAAATCAATCATCTATTATATAATATCACCAAGTCAATAAATCATCATAGTCTCACTAGCTCTATCGATCACTCAATCAATATATATTACAATAGATATAAGACACACTCTCACTATCACTCTATCAATCACTCAATCTGTATATTCCTTAATTTACACCAACTTTATAAGCAACCCTCTCTCATCTCATTTCAGGCCCTGCATCAGAGCCAGACCATGGAAGGATGCTCGGCGCCGCTGGTCGTTAAGTTCGCCGACACACAAAAGGAGAAAGACCAAAAGAAGATGCAACAGCTGCAGGCTATATGCGGCATCAGTGCACTGACACAAACGCCCAGTGGCGCTGCAGCAGCAGCTGCTACGCCCACAGCGAATACGGCAACAGCCTTGATTGCCGCAGCGCCGTCAGCGCAACGCCCCAATCCATCGATGGCCGCTGCCTTGGCTGGTGTGCCGCCGGTGCAGAACGCCGGCGCTGGAGCGCAGTCAGCAACACTTGTTACAGTGCCGACGACGGCAGCGTTGAACGCCTCTCTGGCCCCGGCACTGCTCGGCAGCAGTCCTCATCACGCCCAGACGCCGGGCGCAGCAGCAGCAGCAGCAGCAGCCGCCGCTGCCTATCTGAGCGCAGATCCCACGGCTCACTTGCAGCTCTACCAACAGATGCAGCCCTACGGACTACTGCCGGCCCACTATCTGCAAGGTGAGTGCGCTGGGCTCGCATCCTGGCCAAAATAGCTAGTAAATAAGCCCCGAACAAATATCCAATCGGAACGTTGCCTCAGATCAGTTAGTCATTGCCATAAACAGAAAAAATACCACAGTGTTTCCTCTTCTACCTCTACCTCCAACTCTACCTCTCTCTGTCTATAACTATCCCTCTCTTTCTCTCTGTCTGCATTTGTCCCCATATATATTTCTCTTCTCTTTGTTTTTCACACATTTTGCTCGACCAAAAACCAAAATTTCTCAACTATTTCTCGTTGCGCGCACTTTGTGACTTGTTTTTTCGTATATATTTAAATTTTTTTTTTATCAATTGCAACCCAAAATCAATTTTTGTTGTTTTATTTAATTGCGTGTTTAGTTTATCTATGCGTTGTACCCATTACCAAACAATTTGTTTTTTTATTTATCTGTTTTGTTTCGCCATTGAAATTTCATTCTTTATTTGGAATTTCAATTAGTTAGAGTTTAGTTATGTGTGTAAATTGTTTTTTTTTTCTGTGTGTGAATTCGAATTCGGTACAAAAGTAAACGAAAAAGGTAATCAAGACAGTGGAAAAAAGATTGGCAAGAAAGAAAACGTAAAGAAAAACCACATTGAATGAGCTGCAAAAGCTAATACTGGGTTGAGTTTAGGAAATTGACGAAAGGATTTTTATATATACTATATGTGTATTTTTTTTTTTTCATCAAAATTCTGTTGAAAGGTTTTAATATATCAGACAAAACATTTTATCTTAATAATTTTTGTATTTATTACAAAAAAATTTATATTGAAAAATTTTAAATTTTATCAGTAAAAAATGATATAAAACTTAAAATTGATATAAAATTTGAGCTAAGTTAAAAATTATTTTATTTACAACAATTAAGAATAGCTGCTTATAAATTATATATTAGCATGCTATGAACTCATCAAATATTTTGTATTTAAGGCATGTAAGAAGAGCTGAGAGTTTAACTAAAGAAACATTTTATTACATAAATAAAATAATAATATATTTGTATTTTTTAAAATAGTTAGATATGCCAACTGCACTTCTAACAGAGACTCAACGAATTTTAGTATATTAAAATTTACCTTTATATTGCTATAAAAAAAATTATTATCAGAACAAGAAAAATTTTATTAAAATTAAAATAGTCTCAAAGATTCTGACTTCAGTCAATCTAGTTAGCCTTAAAAAATGTGCATTGTACATTGGGTCTGCAGGTAAAATGTTGGATTTATTTTCCGCTATATTTCATAGCGCTTTCTGGAAGATAAATGACTTGAAATGCGGCAAACTAAGCGCATTTACACAGCAGACATTTGTGGAGCATTTAAAAAAGTAAACAAGAATTAATGTAAAAGTTGCAAATGCCAGCGATTTTTTCTATTATTATTTTCTGTATTTTTTTCACTAAACTCTGCTGTCGCTTCATTTATAACAAGCGACTTCTCGACTGACACCAAGTCAGCTAAAGGGAAACTAACAAAGACATGAATAACAGTTGAGCAGGCGGCACCTACGGCCCCAGCAGCATCCCTTCACACGCAGCTGGCATCTCTTCAGTCATTTGCAAGCGACAACTGTCAAATAATTAATTTCAATTTAAGCAAACGAAATTTACATAAATGTAGAACAGAGCATAACAAAACAAGAGACAGAAAAGAACAATATATATATATATATATATATATATATATATATATATATATATATATATATATATATATATAAATGAACGACAATGTTAAGGTAGGGTAGCTACGAGTGGGCTTTGGAGAACAGGCCGGACTAAAGAGCATGATGAATAAAACAAAAATTCTAATAGGATTAAAAGGTGGACAGGCGCTGGCAATGGCCAAGGCATTGCACAGATTACAGACCAAAAATATACAACAACAAAAACAAACACACACACACAGATACAGACAGAGTTAAAGCTACAGACACCAATACTGTGACACGTACGCGGCGTCAATGTGAACGTGTTGCATATGCAACGGCGCTTCATTAGAATGTCCAACATGCCACGCCCATGCCGAACAACACTACAGACAGCCCAACTCTCAACTCTCGCCTGTCTGCCCAACTGTCCATCCGTCTGGCCAGTCTCGACGACGTGAACATTTTGCGCATAACAAATCAAGCGCAAGAGTTGCCAACGCCAACAACAACAAGAGTCAAAAGAATCACAGACAGCCAAATGTTGAGGGACGCGTGATGTAATCGTAAAAAAAATAGATGTTGATGTAAATGTTTTTACATTGGTGACACTTTGAATGCTCTTCACACATGTGCAATGTATTTGAATGATATATTGAAGTAAAATTTTAAATAAATTTCTTAAATATAAATTCTGGTTTATCAAATGACACTAAAATATCTTTAGTTCATTAATTGAGAGAAAATTGTTGTGAAACTAATTTTGAATATATCAAATAATATTAATAATATAATATTTCACTAAAGAAAAGTATTTTGAAAATCTGCTTAAGCTGGCTTAAAAAATATAAATAACTTGGGGCCGGTGAAGGCAGATTTTTAAATTATTTTTTTACCCTTCCTTAGTGACTGATTGACAATAGATTTTTTATTGAAAGTAAACCATTACGAACCAGTAAACATCAATTTTCTTTGGCTTGCCTAAATTCCTCTAGAAGAAAACAAAAAAAAAATCTATGAAAATTCATTCAGCACTTATTTCTCTGCACAGAATCGATTAGAAAATGATTAACTAAATAAAAATAATTTAAATTATAAATGCAAATAAATTTTAATTGACATCAAACCAATCAGATAAAACTAAAGCTCCTTCAACATATACAAAACTTTTTTTTTCAAAATCTATAACAAACATCACGACAAAGTTAATAGATGCTTTTATGGCAAGGGCAGCATTGTGCAGATGGGTGGTGGCAAATGAGGAACAGTTAACGACAACGGTAAGCGGTGACAGCCAAGGGCAGAGATGGGCAGTTAGAGGCAACTTAGAGCGACGTATGCCACTTGAATAACAAATGACGTTTTTTAAATGTCAGCGACGGTCGCCGGGACACAAACTTGGACTCTGAATGGGGGCGCTCCCTGATGGTCAGCAAATGTATGGGACGTGCCTTTTATGTTGAGAGCAGAGAAAAAAAAAATAGAAGGGAGAAAAAAAATAAAAAAAATATATAAATCCGTCTTTTGGTTAAGTGCGCGACCTGTAAATGTGGCAGATTTAACCAATTTACGCTAAAAGTTTCTATGAAGAGTTGTGCTCGCTTGCACTTGAATAGGTGAAAAAAAAAAATGCTTACAAAGGGAGGCGTGGCATTTGCTAATTATTTAATATGGCATGCGAGCATGTGCAGCATTTGGCTAACGCCTTTGTCATGTGGACTTCAGCTGAATTTAAATAGAACGAAAAAAAATTGCGCTTTTGCCCACACTTCTGGCATATTTGGGCTTGCAATTTTTATAAGCCATGCAAAGGACCGCAGGCAGTGCAGCATCAAAGGCAGCCTAGGTAAGGCCTAAGAAAGACATACGAATTGCTGCAGGCGGCGAATAGTAGTAGAAGGAGGCGAGTGCTTATAATACCCAATAGCTCCAAGGCGCTGACGAGAATGCTGGCATGTAAACAAATGCATAAGATAGAGAGAATGAAAAAGTTAAAAAGAAGAAAAGCACAAAGTGAAACTACACTGGAAAGAACAGAGTGTGCCTAAAAAATATTGCGAGGTGAGCGAAAAATGCTCATTTCTATTTATTAATAAAATCCTAATCCCTCTGCCTATTCTTTAGCGCTTCTTTGCTTCAGCTCAACTAGAAATTATAGCTCAAGGTGTCATTGATCAAAGTAAGCTGCTCGAGCTATAAAAAATATTCATTTAGGGACAGCGAATTAATGAATTTCTCTCTGTGCAGCACAGGCCACAGGTGAAGCGCACTTAAAATTTTATGAAGATGACAAAGCACCAAAGGCGTAACTGGGTGATCACAAAAAGTATAGACACAGAAGCAAAAAAAAAATGCATTGTCTCTGATAGTTGAAATAATAGCTTTTCCAGCGGCCAACTTGCTGCTCATTCAAAGTGGAATTTTTCTTTAAGCAGTGCAAAGAAAACGGAAAGAAAATATGTATCTCAAAATTTGTAAAATAAGCAGAAAGGTATCTAAAAACTCTGCCTGTTTTGTTGAATGTTGTGCCCCATGTCTGTGTTCATCTATATTTGTGGGCATGCCACATACACATTCACACACACACACACACACACACGCATATGTAAACACACACACACCCACACACACACTTGCCTGGCAGTCTATGTGTCGCTCGCCCCTCCTCTCTCCCTCTACCTTGTACTCTACCCTATGTTTAGGAGTCCTTCGTTTTGTGTAGCTGCTTGCCAACTAATTTAGCTAAGATTCTTAAGATCTCGTTGCAAAAACAACAACAATATGCAGTTGATTAGCAAAACGCCGCCGTAAGCAAAACGCCGCCACGCCTTTCATACCGAGCAGCCTTGTACGTTAGAGCCTCCTAATGCAAATGCATAATTATTAATTTATTTTTAATTCAATTATTTAGTTAATATTATATGTCTAACTGCATTTGAAACTGATTTTATGTCTATGCGTTTTAGTAATTATAAATTATTTTATTCATTTTTTTTAATTTTATTATAATTTTTTATAACATTTTTATTGGATTTTTATTTTTACTTATTTTTCTTTTGTCAAAATTTTTAAGTTTTTTACTTATTCCATTTATTTTATTTTAAATTTTAGTTTGTTGTTTGCATTTAATTTATTTACTATTTTTTTCGTTTCATTTTTTTATTTGTTTACCCATTTTTGTTTATGTTTTATGATTTGTATGTTATATATATTTACATGAAAAACAAAAAAAAAAAAATCAAATTTCAACAAAATTAATTTTTAATTTCTTGTAAATGTAAATAATCCAATTGGGTGTGTGTTTTCTTCTATGTTTTTTATATATATAAATATTCGTTGAACATTTTTTGGTATGTCTATGATTGACTCTGTGGTCATGTACAAAACAAATCAATCAATCAATCAATCAACCAACTCAACCAAACCTTACAACCATAAACCAAAACTCAAAAACTGTAAAAACCAAAAAAAAAAAAAAAAAAAAAAAAAAATATGGAAACTGAAAACAGGACTAAATTTCCACCCACCGGATAACAGTGCCCACCACGGCCAACACGGCCCATCATCCGGCGCTGCCGGCAGCACAACAGCAGCAACTCTATCGGCTGCAGGCGCAGCCGCCGCCGCAGCTGCAGCAGCAGCAGCAGCAGCTGTCGCCGGGTCACCCGCATCAGCA
This sequence comes from Drosophila mettleri, assembly GCA_035047625.1. Taxonomy (NCBI): domain Eukaryota; kingdom Metazoa; phylum Arthropoda; class Insecta; order Diptera; family Drosophilidae; genus Drosophila; species Drosophila mettleri. The sequence continues at coordinate 7,157,035 of JAWNPI010000072.1, forward strand.
GCAGCAGGCGCACCACCACCCCCAACATCATCATCATCTCTCCCACTTGGCATCGCATCATCCGCATCCGGCTTCAGCGGCGGCGGCGGCGGCAGCAGCGGCAGCTGCAGCGGGAGTCTCGCTGCCGCCGGGCATGCTCCTGGCACTGGACTGCTCTCCAGTGCATCCATGTCTATGCAGGATCTGGTAACATTGTTCAATGCTAGCCAGCATAGTAGCAGCAACAGCATTAGCAGCCTCAGTCACAGCCATCGCCTTCACAGCAGCAACAATAGCAACAGCAACAATAGCAACAGCAACAACAACAGCCACATACCCAACAGCAGCAACATTCTCAACAGCCATCAACGTCAGCTTGGAGCCAGCTTTGCGACCAACGCCGGACAATTGGTCACGCATGCGCATCACAATTTAAACTTGGCACAGCTAATGGGCGTGGCACCGCCACCGCCGCCAGCGATCGCCAGCGCGCTCTGTAAGTAGATGTCAATTTGTATTGTGTTTGTCTCTATCTATGTATGTATGTGTGTGTGTGCGTGTCTAATTGCAGCCTGCGTGAATGTGTGTATATAACTGTTAACCGTCTGTTTGAAATTATGTGTATTAAATGTGCATTTACCAATAACGCCTGCACAGCCAACCAAACACTCCCGTTACCACGTTCCTGCAGCTATATGCCGCCTGCATGCGCCTCGCCGTGCCCCCTTCAAGTTATAACCCTCATACTAATAAAGGTCTAACTCTAAGCTGAGTCTACACAAAACAACTACCCCCAAAAGCATGTTAATCAAAACTAATTCAAGCATAACAAAAAATACCTATTTCCCACAAAATATCAAAAAAAAAAAATTGACGTAGCACTTATCGAAATCAATATTTAATGAAAATACTTGGTTTTAATTTTTCTTTAAGTTATTTGAAAATTGCTAGTAAAAAGTTTAAAGTATAAAAATTATTTTCAAACTTTTTATTCCGGGATAAAATACATTTTATTAATAAATAATATTATTATAAATATATGAATTATGAATAATGAAATATATTTATAGTCATATTATTTTTAAAAATAATTATAATGGTTTATTGCAGTTTAAATAAATAAAGGGTCATGCATATTTAATTGTATATTAAAAAATATATATATTCAAATAAAATTTGATTGCTAGTGTTGTAGGTTTTAGTTATGAAACAAAAGCTGTAAAACAATTTAAATATTTTCATAAAATATATTTGAGTACCTATCTTAAATAGTAACAAAAAACTGTTGAACGTTTAATCTTTGCCTAGCAGCTCTCCAATTAAATTCAATCAAAAATATACTAAGGCCATTGTTTTATATTTTTTTCATCCATTTTTTATTAAGTCAACCCAAATAAATATATTAAAATGAAAAAGTTCAAATACACCCATGCAACTTGATTCTAAACCAGCCACCTAAAAGCCCCACCCTCAAGCGGCCTATTGTTAATTAAAAACACATGTAGTCATTGCTGCTCGTTCCAACCCATTTTCCCTTTATAGTTCCGCCTAGTTTTTATTTACACTCTCTGTCAATAAAAATTGTTATGCCATACGAATAACAAAACAAAAAAAGCGTTGAACAATTTTACAATTTTGACACTGCAAAAAATGATAAAAAAAAAAAAAAAAGCAAATAGAAAAAATCAAATCATGCCAGTGACAAAACAAAAAAGTTAGAACTGTTGATTGCAATATAAAAAGAAATATTAAAATGAAATAGTAGCCACAGCTAGACTGGAAGTTACTCTGTGAAGTTTTAGTCAAAGTCCAATATCGAACACTAATAAGAATTGAAATTAAGTGACAGCAATTCTTAAAAATTGTATAGTTTTTTTGTCTATATATTTATGAAAAATGTTTATACCCTATATAAACACGTTTAGTGGGTAACGTCAATTTCAAAATCTGAATACCACCAGATGCTCAAAAAAGTCGTCGAAATACACTGAAAGCTAGCAAAAAATGTTCGCGGCTTTAAAAATTTGACAAAAGGTATTAAAATATTTTAACATTTTTTCTGTACTGGTAAAATAATATTTATGTGTAGATTTTATGAAGAATTAAAAGAAATAACTGCTAAAGTAGCTAAAAAAGAAAAACATTTATTTAACGTATTAAATGTAATCAAAAAGATTTATCAAATATTTTTAAAAAATCACTTAACTAAAAACATTTTTTTAGATTTTTTTACAAATTATTCATTTCATTAAAGGTATTACTAAATTTGTAGCAATGTTTTTTACTAAAGCCTTTGAATTTTGTGTTTGGAGATTTTTGATATTCTGTAAGCATTTTTTCTTTTTTTTAAATTTTAATATAAATGTTTTATTGATTCATTTAAATGTCAAAAGAATAATAATTTTAATTAATAAAGAAACTTTTTGATTATTTACATACGAGTACTATAGGAAAAGAATTTAATAAAAAGAAGTCAAACAAAAAGTTCTTATTAATTTTGTATACATTTTACAATACCATTTTTTACTTTACTTTTTTTTTTTTTGTAAAAAAAAAAGTTTTAACAAAATAAAAGTATTAAATTCATAAGTCCAATAAAATTACTACACTGATTAGAGAGAGAGGAATGCAATCAATATTTTTGGCGTACCAGCACGCCGCGGGGTAGCTTAAAAAGTAATATCTCTCTAAATTGTGCAGCAAATGAAATAAAAGAAATGTTGAGCATAAAAAATGTTGAAGCCATAATTTGATGGTACATAAAAAAATGTTGCACATGTTTATGATGATTTTCATCGGCGTTTTTTTTTTTTTTTTTTTTCTTTCTCTCATTTTGAGTGCACATGAAATGCAAAACTTTCATTGCGTAACAAGTTTTTGCGCCCTTTTTACTGTGTTCTGTGTTTCTTTTTTATTTGTTATGTATTACACGTATGTAAATAACAAAAGAAACGAGCAGAAAACGTAATAAATTTTTAGTAGATTACAAAAATTTTTCTGTTTGAGTATGTGTATGTGTGTATCACAAAGCAAAAAGCCAGGTTGGAGAGATTTGGGTTTGTAGGTTTGGGTGCTCTGCTCAATTAAAAAAGCAGGCGCCGTGCGCACAACAAAGGCTAAAAACAAATTTGTTGTATGCTACAACAAAAGGATATAAAATTTAATAATGTAAAGCTAAAAGCAGACGAAAAAATATAAATAAAAAACCAACAACAAAACGCGAAACAAAAACTAAGAAAATAATTTTTACATTCGCCGAAACCTTAACACACTTGAGAATAAAGATGCTTAGTATCTTTTAATTTTGACAAATTGTGCCTAAAGAAGTTAGAAATACGTCGAGTAAGTAAATTTAATACAGAATTTTATTATTCATAATTTATTACAAATTATTAAAACAACAAATATATGATCAAAACGAAAGAAAAATTTAGAAAAAAAAAATTAACCTAATGTTCGATCCCTCTATTAAGCTATTTTGAAATATTATTTATAAATTTCTAAAATGAAATGAAATATCATATAAATCATACTTCATCCATTTAACAACAAATCTGCAATACCCTTAAAAAGGGCATATCAAAGGAAAGCCAGGGTTAAAATATATAAAGCGCGGTTTCTTTATACGTTAACTCAGCGCCAGCACGTAGAGCACTGGAGTATTTAGATGTGAGTGTATGCGTAGATATGTGTGTAGATGTGTGTGTGTGTGTGCATTGTCGTGCTCACACGTTTCTGTCCTCGTCTCTGATTGTTCTGTAATTTGTTTTTTCCTTTATTGAATAAGAATTTTCAACAAAAATCATACTTTTCTCTCTCTCCCAGCTCAGAATCAGTTTGTTGAACATTTCTAGAAACATATTTTTAAATATATTTGAAAAATCTAAAATTTTAGGGCCACCTAACGCCGCAGATCCTTATGGCACGAACACCTTTACCGGCTTGTCCAATGGACCGAGTGCCGCAGTGGCCGGTTATGGAGCCGCACAGACACTGAATGCCAGCGCCTTGCAAGCAGCCGCAGCGGGCGTGGCAGGCAAACAGATCGAGGGTAAGTGAATATACAGTGAAGGCGCCTTAATTAAAACTTGGTGGAATGGAAAGAGTTATTTTATGGTATGGTATGAAAGGAGAGGAGTTAGGATAGAACTTAGCAACATTTAATAGAGCCCTCTCACAATTTAAAATATATATAATATATATTATAATATAAAAAATTATAAGCCAATCAGTACTTTAAATAGATGATCATGTGAAATAGAGAATAATTATTCATCAGATCTTTTTCACAGTTCATTTAGTTTTATCTATCTACATCTATATGGCCTGATCACTAATTACTCTATCAATCAGTTGACTACATAGCAAGTATAGACAAGTCGTTAGTCACTAGTCACTATATATGAACAAACATGTCTTAATTACTTTAAAAAATAAATTTATAGATCAATATGAACCTTGAGTTAATCATCAAATAATCATTCAGAGAGAATTCTAGCTGAAGCAATCAGCAATTAATTAATCAGTCAATCAATAAAAGTAGATTGAGACTCAAATATTGTTAGCAACTCAGCAAAGTTGTAGCTATGTAAAGTAATTCATATTACAACTCACAATTGCAATTCAACAAGCTCATTATGGCGCATTGGCTGTTCTCACATCGTTAAATATTTGTAAATACTAAAGATCTCCTCTTCATTTATAGGTCCCGATGGCAGCAATCTGTTTATCTATCATCTACCTCAGGAATTCATAGATACCGATCTCGCTTCAACATTTTTGCCCTTTGGCAATGTGCTATCGGCCAAAGTGTTTATCGATAAGCAAACAAATTTATCGAAATGCTTTGGCTTCGTCTCCTACGATAATCGGCATTCAGCAGACGCGGCCATACAAGCAATGCATGGCTTTCAAATTGGCACCAAGCGTTTGAAGGTGCAGCTAAAACGACCCAAGGACTTGGGCAAGCCCTACTAGGCTGCTAACCGGTGTGGCCGAAAGTCCGGCAAACGCAAACCCCAATACACAAATAGATATAGAGTAGTTCCATATTGTGCCTTTTAGCGTGAAATGTTTTCGAAACCAAAGGACCAATTAATAAAATGTATCTAATATTAAGCAAACACCAAAAATGCAAAAACAAAACAAATTCTGGGGGCACAAAACAACAATTTCTTTAAATGCACAAAAAATGGGTAAAAACAAAGTAAACAAATAGAAATATTCACACAAAAACCAACCAAAGAAGTAGCTTAAAAGTTGCATCCTTTTGTTGTAATCACTTTTGCTGAAAAAGAAAATATTAAAACAATATTCAATATTCATGTGGTTGGAAAATTAAAAAGTAAATAGAAAAGTGAATGAAAATGGGAAAACCAACATAAAACTGAGCTGCGTTGTGGCGCCAAAGTATTTTCAAAGCCAAATAGTTAAGCAAAAATTTAAAAAAAAAATAAAATAAATTGGGAAAGTCAATGAAAATTTTCAATTAAAAATCACATAAAAAAGAAAATAACGAAAATATACTTAATTAATTTTTAGTTTTTAGTAAAAAAGTAAAAAAAAAATTATTTGCTGGATTTAAATTTGAAAAAAAAAAACGAAACATTGTCCAGATAGTCTTGATAAATATTTATATTTTAATAAATATATAAACAAAACAAATGAATATATATGCATGTATATATATATATATTTATATTTTAGTAGTCTTAGTTCTATGGCACAAAAACATTCGAAATTCCGTTCGTAGCGAGCACACTGCAATTTAATAAAAACTAAAATAAAAATAATTTTCCTATACAAATCGGAAGAAAACAAATTAGTGCAAAAAAAAAAAGTAAAGAAATCTTTGCAGCTACTTAGCTTTAATTATTTCACACAAACTATTTCTTATGTCTGTCGTACTATATAAAGAAAAATCTAGAATATTGTTTCTTAAAGCTAACCTAAGCAAACGTTATTAAATAATTCTTACTTCGTCACCAACAAACAACCTAATCATATTCTATATATATTATTTCAATAGTTATAAACTATTTTGTTAAAACATATTCTAAACAAATGAAAGAAAGTGTACTTAAATTGCATAAATTATACAAATACATTGATTTAATTGATCTAAAGCAGTTTAGTGAATATTGAAAGTTAACTTTAAAAATATTTTAAAATAAATGCAAGACAAGCAAACGGTTCAATAAAATAAAAATTATTTAAAATTGTATTTTATTTCTAATTCATAATATTTATATGCCCTTCAAGGAGCAAAGCTCTTTAGTCCTTGGTTGAGGGATCTTAACACATTTATGCGATTGTTCGTGCATTTTTTATATGTCCTGACAACTCAACTGGGCGCTGATAGCCCCAAGGAGTCGCTGAGCTGGCCAACGAGCAACATAAATCAAAAGCTGCCAACAGCCACGCCCCAGCACCTCTTTCCCTCTCACACACACACACACACACCACACATCAGTTGGCGCTGCTGCTGCAATTCAAATGCTGGCGTTAACGCATGAAATATGCATATGGATATGGGCGACTGCCAGGATATGTTTGACTATAAGGATGCAGTTGCTGTGCAGATGCTCGCTGCATTCCTTGCCATTTTTTATGAGCACCCACAGCACACACTCTCTCTCTCCTCTTTCTCTCACACACTCTCTCTTCTCTGTTCTCGGAATCCCAGCAAAATTGTATAGTTTGACAGGTCAAAGCAAACATTGCTCAAACTTCAAGCTGGTTCCTGTCAGAGCCGGCCGCTCGTCTGTTCAGTCTGGTCGAGCTTGTGGAGTATAGCACAGCACAGCACAAATAAATTTAAAAAATTAAGAAAATATAATATAAGAGCGAAATCAAGATGTCTGATAAAGAGCCAGATAGAGATGATCGTGATAAAGATGAGGAAAGCGATGCTCCACAGCCGTCAGGTCGGCGACATTCCATACTACGTTCGGGTCGCCGGCCACAGCCGCCACCACGCCCACTACGCGACTATTCGCCAGGCGAACCAGCTAGTAGAAATCGTCATGTATTACTCCCGAGAGACGTTTCCGCCGATACTCTCGCATCGCCCACTGGCTCCATCCAACCGACTACCACAGAGGAAACAACACGCAAGCAAAGGACGGGAATCGCACGACTTTTCAAACGCAAAGACAGCTTTGATGGCGATCAGAACGAATCGACCACCGATCCTGATAACCATAGACGTCGGATGTCTGACAGACAGGGCATACGCACGAAAACCTCACGCATTCTCTACACAACCGACGAGGAGGTACGCGATGCACTTATGGAATTTGCCATGTTCATCATATTTCTCATCTTAACTTCTTTAGGTGAGTGAAATAGGGGTGAGGGTACCTTCTACACATTCCGACCTCAAAGGAGGCAACAAATTAGTATATCTTACATCGATAGTTGAAAACAGTTTCTTGAAAATACCTTTTTATTAGCTCTGATAGTTCAAGAGATATATATAATAAATATATTTTTATATGTGTCTTATCTATCATAGAATAGCTCTATGGTTTTATATAATATATATATTGTTTCTCAATCTAAATACTAAGACCCTGTTTCCATTGCAGTCACGCTCTCTGTGCGACACTCGTATATGTTTTACTTTAACGATACGATAAAAAGGCTGTTCACCACACGTGATATGGTTATAAAGCCGTCAGTCACGATATCATTTGAAAAAGTTATGACAATACCAGACTTCTGGGACTATTTGATCTATAATTTTTTAGTAAATCTACATGGCGATATGACCGTCATAAATACGGATCTTGAACAGGTCGAAAATCCGGAAAATATGACCACGCCAGTTATCGATGCAGGGGAAATAACAAAGCCCGGTAAAAGGAAGAGACGTAAACGTCATGTGACCAATACGACCAACCTAGTGGGTAGTGTGTTTTTGCATGAGAATCTGCTGCTGGGACCGCCGCGATTGCGCCAGATCCGCGTACGCAGGGATAGCTGTTTTGTGAACGATGCCTTTATACGATACTTTAACACATGCTATGCTGAGTATTCATCTGGCTCGGAAGAGATCGTCGACAATCATTTGGGCGCACCATTTAAAACGATGCAGGAATTGGACTCGACCCCACTGTGGACTCAATTGAAACTATATCGGACTGGCGGATATACCATAGACTTAACTTTTAGCAAGAATGCAAATCTAGAGACTATCCGAAGATTGATGGATATACATTGGTTGGATCGCGGCTCGCGGCTTTGTCTGATCGAATTTAATTTGTATAATACGAATACAGATATGTTTCAGAGCGTTAAGTAAGTGGGCAAATATTCAGGGTATCTACTAGTCAGTCACTTTCTTTTTGAATTTTCGATACCATACAAATTTATTTCCTTGTCTTTATTTTTTTTTAGATTTATCGCAGAAATACCGCCCACAGGCGGTGTCATATCACAATCTCAGCTGCAAACGGTTAAAGAGTTCTCATTTTTAACCGATACAGCTCTATCCAATACCTGTATTTATATATTTTGGTTTATTATGGTTGTATACTATACCATTACGGAGATGAGTGCAATCCGTAAATGTGGCTGCAAGAACTACTTTAAGTCATTAATGAACATACAGGATATGATTATACTGCTCGTGGGTGCCACAAACAACTTATTTCACATATATTATATTCGTCTTCTTTTACGTAGTGTTCTTACCTGGCGTTGGTCTATAACGTCTGGCACATGACCAAGATAAATTCAGTGGTAAAAGCATTGAAAAACCAAAATAATTACATAAGCTTGGATACTTTGTGCTTATGGAACACGATCTATGTGGATATGATGGCCATATTGGCATTTCTCGTCTGGATTAAGATCTTTAAGTTCATTAGTTTCAACAAGACGCTCGTTCAGTTTACGACCACATTGCGACGCGTAAGTCTCTGCCTACATTGCATTCTGCATTGTTTATTAAATTTAAACAAATTGTTTAGTGCTCGAAGGATCTGGCTGGCTTTAGTCTTATGTTTGGCATCGTGTTCCTGGCCTATGCGCAGCTGGGTCTCCTCCTATTTGGGTCTAAGCATCCAGATTTTCGTAATTTTCTAACATCTATTTTAACCATGATACGCATGATTCTGGGCGACTTTCAATATAATCTTATTGAGCAGGCTAACCGAGTGCTGGGACCCATTTACTTCCTTACCTACATTCTGCTAGTCTTCTTCATTCTACTGGTAAGTACGAAGGTCTGCTAACGCAACAATGTTCACAATAACTATCGATTTTAGAACATGTTCTTGGCCATCATAATGGAAACGTACAACGCGGTGAAGAGCGAAATAACTCACGGCCGCAGTCAGCTGGGTGCCTATGTCTATAAGAAATTAACAGCTCTATACTATTTTATTAGACACTGTGGACGTAAGCGTCCAATTCGAGTCTCTACGACGGTAACCGAAGAAGACGATGAGGGCATACCCGCTGATATTTCAGGTCGCTATCAGCCTAAGGAAAGAGTTCATCTACGTAGAAATCTAACAGAGGCCGAGTAATTTAATATATATATATATATATGAATAACCTATTAAAATAATAAAATATATACTTATTTTTATTTATACAGGGCGCACTATTTTGAAGACGTGCCAAATGAAGTTAGGAATAAGGATATGTATCGGTGAGTAGCGAAGATAATATATATATACATTATTTAATATATTATATATTATCATTTATTTTATATAAAATATATTATATATTATATATTTTATTTATATATATTTAATTTCTCTCAGACTCAACAATCGCGTTTCCTTGTTGGAGGAAATATTGGAACAGCTGGTTACCAATATGGATGCAATATTAAAGCGCGTGGAAAGCGAAATTAAGAAAAACAAATAATTTTTAAAAATATATATATATATATAAATATTTGTTTTTCGGTTTAAGCATTAAAATAAACAAAAATTAATTAAATTAAGTTCCATTCGCTGAGCAGCAGAAGCAGCAGCAGCTGCAGCAGCAACGCATCCAAGCGTAGAAGCCACAAAAACCTCCTGCGCTAATCTCTGCCAAATCTGTCCTAGGTGTGTCCTAACGGGTATTTCACAACGTTGCCACCTAATGTATATTTAGTTAGATAACAGAATGCGGACCAGTGTGCCAAGAGGACATGAGGTCCAAGCGCGGGGCATCATTAAGTATCAGGCGTTTAGGAGCAGGTTGCTGGGACTAGGATACAAACACTTCTAGCCACCATGTTGCGGTTGTGGCACGTGTGTATGGCCAAACAGTAACATCTGTGTTGAAAACCGGAGGGTGGCAAAGCTATGAAACATTTTGTCTATACAAATTGCATTTATAAAACGTAAATGATAACGAGATTGAAGAGAATGTCATGAAAAAAATAAAAGAAATTACTTAAATTAATGTTAAAACTATGTTAAATAACAGCAGCTACACATTAACAGATATGCGAGTGTTGTTTAACTACAATTGAATCAATTCAAATACGCTTTGAGCTTTATACATATCAAATAGATTTTACTTAACAGGCATACACTCGTATTATTTCACTTTTGTAAATACAAATGCAAAATACAAATTGAAAAGTTGCCATCGCGGCTCAACATGGAACAGCTATGTAAATACAAAAGCGAACAGAGAACTGAAGCAGACAGATTGCGCTGGCAGCACTGCCACCGCCGCCGCTGCTGCCACCATCAATTGCCACTTGAAAAGGCGCCAATTGCCGCAGGATAACTAGCGGGCGGCACTGCGGGATGGCAATGCCATAATTACTTACCGTTATGCTTTATGCATGCACAGAAAAATGTTAAAAATGTTGCTGCTCATGATCATTATCATGATAAAGATAGCGATGACGATGATGATGCTGCGCAGTTGGCAGCGGGCCAGTTGAAGTGCCACTGCCTACTCGGCCTTCATCTGGCTCTCCCTTCCATAATGCACAAATATGTTGGCCACTTGTGCATTCAATGGGCCTGCAATTCGCCCAAACAACAGCAGCAAAACGAAGGGAAAAAATTCCAAAATTCTAAATAACCGACTAGAAAATGCCCTGTTATGAGCGAGACACAACATACAATGAAGCTTGCTGCACATGTGCATAAGTTCACATACACGTTTACAAAACTCTCACGAGAAGCGATTCACTCAGCAACTGAGCTTCAACTTCTTTTCACGCTCTCTTCTTCTCTTTTCTTTTCGTTTGCTTACTAAAAGTCACATGATACCCCACGTTGATCAATTACATTGAGCACAGGGTGTAAAAATATTCGTAAAGTGCCTGCACACAAGCGAAAGCAAAATGAAATTGACGCGTAAATATTAAAACAGGTAAATATAAAATGAAATGGCAAAAATTACAACTGCTTTTCTGCTATTTGCACACAACATAAATCAACAGTGCTTTAAAGATATCAATTCTATTAAATATGTGTACTTACACATTTCACACACGCGCACAACTGAGCAGTCTGAGTTTACGCACACACACACACACACGCCATATGTACTTAAACTTATTTGTAACTGTAATATTTTGTTTCACTTTGTCTTCTACTTGTGCTCACGCTCTTTCCCCCTCTTGCATGCGTATGCTTATTAAAATGTTAACTTCTTATATTTCTGTTGTGTATAAGACTGCTGAGCTTTAATATGACCGTTTAAGCTTCATTTGCTTTAACAGAAATCTGTTAAGGGCCAAATTCCATTGACGCAACATAAAAACAATTTAAGCAGCTTAGCAACCACCTGATTAAAAAATAAAAAATAAAATAAAATAAAATAAATGCATGCAACAGGACAAAAGGATAATGCGTAATTAACTGGCCATAAGTCAACCATTAATTAAACGCACAACTCATTAACAGCAAAGAGATATTAATCAAGCGTATTTTTTTTTTGCGTACACAACACTTTATTAACTTTGTCATCGTTTCCAATACTACAGCACTTATCAAACAAAGCATAAAATGTAATGAGCGCATTTATGCAGGTAAACATTTGTCCATTATTCACAAACCTACGCTGTTCACTTCATTCGAGAGCATCGCAAGGAGCAGAACCAAGTGGAAATGGAACGGTCATTTCTCGATATTCCACTTCCATTAAATATCACCCGTACTCAAATTATTACATTATGTATAATGACTACTGAACTTAATCATGGAAAGAGCATATTGTAATGGAAATCAAACTAAATCCAATATTCAACAAGAGCACATGAATTTGTGTAAGGTTCAGTTTATCAACACATATACAATAGAGACGAGAGAGGCACAGAACAATAGTGCACAGAGAAGACCAAAGAAAATACCTTTAAATTACTTATATTAATTTGCTTAAATTTATCCCAGTAATTTCAATAATAATAATTTTCTAATTTAGGTATTTTTATAGTAATATACTCGCGCCTAAAAGTATTGTTTATTTTATGAATATTGTTTTGCCAAAGTAGATCAATTTGTTCAGCTCTAAATTATAAATAAATATTTTTTTTTTTTTTTTAAAAATTAATTCTCATTTATAAATAAATATTTACGAAAAAAAAAACACATTTTTATCTTTAAATATATCGCAAAAACATTGATAAATCTATTTTATTTTATTTTTATTTTTACTTATATCCTCTAGTTTCGGCAAACTCTCTCCATATGCAATATAAAAAAATAAAATTTAAGACAATTTAATAATTTTCTCACTAGCTTAAAAATTACTTAAAAAATAACTCAAAAAGTATAAATACTTTTTAAAATTTTTACAGTTCCTATCCTAAACAAAAGTTTCAGGGCGTTAATCCAATACCCTAATCGAATATAATATTAGGCATAATTATAGAGATTATGTTTCGCATTATTGTCAACATTTGTCATCACACCACTCGCTCGCCGAGGCAGTTCAATGGAACTTGAATTGTATTCGCAGCTCACTCCTTTAAATAGTGCGTCGCGATGGGGCACATGGAACGGTTTCTCAACGAAGCAGTCGTGCTCTGAGTGATTCAGTTTGTTTTAACACGATTCACAGCCTAAACTCAAGAGAATGCAGCAGTCCAGTGTCAACGACTTCAAAATACTCGAGCACGCTCTATTAAGAGTTAAATGAATATAAAATTAAATATTTTTAGACTACACATTCAATTTTTAGTTTTATCTCTGGAATATATCTATAAGTTTAAGGACGATCATTTTATTTCCAATTTGCCACTTCTCGAAATGGTAAATATATATCTTATAGTATAGTGGAGTTAATAATTTATTTCGATTTGCCCGATATATTTTACAAAGAAATATATTATTATTATATTACTCAGCACAGCATGTGATGAAACAGGATATGAAACAGAAACAGAAACTCATCCCAATGAATTTAGTTAATTGGCTTTGACTTGGAACTTTTACGACAACATTCAACGGTATCGATACCCATTCTTACATTCCCAGGCGAGGATCAGAACAAAATGACCAGGGAAATTTTAGCATTCCATCAGACGATTTATTTGTTGACTCGCGTTCTATATCGCATCTGGCGAGTCTGTGCATTCGGTTACTTCAAGTACAATGCGGAGACAAAGAAATTATTTATCTGTCGATATAAGGATGCTAGAAAGTACTTCACATTGATGGTCAAAATAATTGTGTTACTCACGGACTATAAAAATTATGCCTATGCGATATTCAGACAGGAAGCCCATTACCTACACGACTACACCTTTTCCACCACTGGATATAATTTTTTTCTCGAATGCCTAACGTACACCAATGTTAACTGGCAGTATTTTAAAATGATAATCCTGCTGCATAGCTGGAAAAATAATGAGGCGTGTGTTGCTGCGATCAACAAGATAATGGAAGTGCATAACTATATGATATCAACTTTTGAGCGAAACTATTTCAAACTTGATTACAATATAGTGATGATATCATTTTTTGAATTTGCCTTTACGATTGTTCAGCTATGGAATACAATAATGCTAAAAAAGCAATTGCTTGTCTTCAGATATCGCATAATTTTATTCGAGCCCATTTATTGGGTTTACTTTCTGTACCAGCTGATCCTAATCAGCTGGCACCAGGTACTGCTCAACTCAATCACCTCCTATGCTGGCACTTGTAATAGCAGAAGACGAAATCGTAGGCGCCTCATTCACATATACAGAACGTACTTTCGTGTGTGTGAGGTGCACTGCGAGGTCACTGAGCTCTGGCTGCGCATATCGGGCGCCCTCTTCAGCTGCATTACCATGTTATCCGCAGACATTGCCGAAGAGTTGTATGATGTCATTTACCAGGAAAAGACCACAGCGGAAAAACTGCGATTTTTAATTTCCTTTAAAGTGGGCAATTGTATAGCTCCATTGCTTAAGGTGTTCCTGTTGGGTCTGTGCACCAATCGAATAGAGAAACTAACCAAGCTTTTGTGTCAACAAATTTATATAATCGAGCTGCTGCACTGGGCCAGATCATACGATCGACTTGGGCTGACTCAAGCGAATCTCTACACAAATTTTCTAGATAGTCAGGTTAGAAATATTTATAATATTACATTCTGAGCACTTAATATCTTATTTACCTCACAGTTCAACTGCTTCTGTCTGCAACAACACATCGGCCCGATCAGAAATCATATATGGCACAAGCGACAAACCATCAATATTGAATTTCTCCTACTGTTCATGTGGATCGCTTTTCTCAATGCAATGTCCAATTTGCAGTACGCGCTGCTAGAGAAGCGACCCTTAAATTACTTGTATTAATTATTTCGCTATAGGAATATGTATTAAGAATGATTAGCATAAGAAAATATGTTTATAAAAAAATAATTTAAAGCTCGACTCGGAGATACTCTGCTGCAGTTCCACATTTATCAAATTTATCATAATAATTTAAAGCAAGTTAGGGTGCTCTCGGCTCGGAGATACCCGGAACAACAATTCCCATTAGTGTACGTTTATTTTTATACGCAAAGTTGGACCTCGAATATAATATTAGGCATAATTATAGAGATTATGTTTCCCATTATTGTCAACATTTGTCATCACACCACTCGCTCGCCGAGGCAGTTCAATGGAACGGCAACTGGATCTGTAGCTCACTCCAGAAAAGTGGCTCGTCGCGATGGAGCGCTTGGAACAGTTGCTATACCAAGCAAGCACTCGAGTTCTGAGTAAATCAGTTTATTTAAGCTGTCGTTTCGCTGGTATCGGCCGCTTCAAGTACAATTCGCAAACCGATAAACTGTGCACGGATAATGAAAATAAAAAACTTGAATGGGTTGTTAAGATCTTTTTGCTATGCGTCGATAATTACAATATAGTTGGCTTAATTTTCTGTTTCTTCTTGCTGATTGAGACGCCCTTTGAAACGCATCGTGACGACGTTGAGGCGTATTTGTACATTTCGACGTGGCTGATGAATAACTGGCTGCTCCTACGCCTTTTTCGGTTAGCGCATAGTCGAGCGTACAGTGAGGACTGCCAGTGGGCGGCCAATAATATAATTAGACTAAATAAAATTGTGAATTCGTGCTTTGGCCACTGCAGCCTGAGGACTAAACTCCATATACTGCTGCTCTTTCATCTACAATACGCTTTAACGACGCTGCAGCTCAGGAACAGTTGGGACCTGCCCTGGTGCCAGACGTATATCATGCTCCTCTTCGAGCTCTTCTTCTGCGGCTACTTCGTCTATCTGCTGCTGCTGATGGGCTGGCTGGGAGCTCTGGTCACTAACTTAGGCGCATACAATCTGAGTCCTCTACAGGGACTCTTTCCCAGCTCTCAGTCACGCCGCCAGCTGATACAATTCTATAGAGTTTACATCTGCATCAATCGCGTGCATCAAAGTGTTAGCAACCTCTGGAGACGCGTTTCGGACGTTCTCATCTTCATTCTGCTTAAGCAAAGTCAAGATCTGGCCTTCAATCTATATAAAATGATCTATTATCAGTCCATCAATCAATTGATCGAATTCGAGTGCTGCGTGGCGCCGTTACTAAAAATATTTCTTCTCGCCATTTGCGACAAGCGCATTAAAATGCTCCATCAGCAGCTGCTCCAAAATATTTTTCGCATGGAGTCTTTACACTGGCATTGGTTCGCATCTGGCGTGCAGTCCACTGTGGGTAAATCAATTGCCCAGATTTTTAGTCGTAAGGTATGCTTATGCCATTAGTTAAGGGAATACCCTCACTCTATCAATCTGTTTTACTCTTTACAGAACTCTTGCTTCTATCTGCAGCAGTTGGTTTATTCATTAGACACTTTCAATTGGAAATGGAAATATAATACAAATTTTAGATTTCTCTTCCTCTTTATATCATTTTTATATTTTTTGCATTATTTTGAATATTTTTTTAAAAAAAATACCACAAATTGAGCTGGAAATGCTGAGCAATCATTTTGTACTATAATCAATGGGGCTTATTACAAAAAATGTAAAGTAAAATACAAATAAAGTGAAAAGCTAATATTTCAGCTTAAATAATGAAATATATTTTTGAAGTGAAGAAGAAAAATTGCTGAAAAATAGTTAATAATTTTTGAATATAATTGATTTTAATAAATATATAAAATTTTTAAATATAATTGAATAATTGTGTGAAATTAAATGTAGACCTAATTCTCTTTAAGTTGGTAACTTCACCCAGAATTCACTGTCCGTTATACATTAATGTTATTAAAATCAATCTCAATACCAAGTTTTCTGTTATTAAACTTTCATTTGCTAGAGTGAGATAAGAACTTAGCAAAGTCTTCTACCATATAACTGTTAAGGCAAGATAAGTCACTGTTAACAATGCAGTGCTGGCTATGTTAACAGACTAAAATTGCTGTTCGCCTGATACTCTATATACCTATATAATTTAAGCATATAGGAATGTGCGTAATTAGTTTGAGACTAAATAAAACTAAAACAAATTTCAAGTTAAAACTATATAGTTGGACCCAATCAGCCAGGCTTTTCCATGGCATATCTGTATTAAATGCATACAAAATATAATTATACATATAAATATATATCATATAAAAAAATAATAATTATATATTATAATTATATGTATATGTATTTTGAGACTTACCTTTTCATTCAAAAAGCTACAGCATATATGATTCCTAATCTGATATGCTTCAATAACATTAAAGCTTAGCAAAGTTAACATAACTGCAAAGTTAACATAACTGCTAATTGCCAGTTGATAAATAAAAATACTTGTAGATTTATATTTTTATAAATATATCGATGTATTTCCTTTTTTTTATGGTATTTTATATATATTTGCGATCAATAAATATGTACTGGATGCATTTAATACTCTAAGTTGAAATTAATTTAATGGGCGCTCTTTCAGCTCGCTTAAGGTATGTTTCGATGCTCTTGGGGCACGCTTAGAATGACATTGGAGCAATGAAAATGAATTCTTAGAAGGCTAAAACACTTAAGACTGGATGACTAAGCTAGCTGTGCTGTGGACATTCACTTCATTAACGTTGTCGGCGTCGGCGGCAGCAGCGATAATTTCTCAAACTTGGGCAACATGTGGCCAGCTGTGGGCAGATCAATCAGCTCAGCATCTGGATTATATGGATAGTTGGGAATGGCGGCAGCCACATCGTTAACGGCAATATCATTGGACAAATCTACGGGTGCAAAGTCCTCAAAGGTTTGAATTTCATTATCCAAATCGTTGTCGGGATCTTCAGCTGCAACATCCTTATCCAGCGTCTCCCATTCATCGATGAAGGCGTCGCTCATCTGAAAGGGTGTCGTATCCTCATCTTCAGAGTACGAGGAGTCCAGTTCCTCGCGCTCCCTGTACAGCTGCTCTGAATGCTCCTCCTCCAATGCGTCGCCAAAGTTTTCAATGTCCGCACCTTGGTGGTCGCTCTGCGACACATTATGACTGTCGCTGTCTGACAGCGGCAGCGGCAGCGGCAGCGGCACTTCCGTTTCCTCATTATGCGCCATTGTGTCGGCATCTTGAACCTCGGCCCCCAACTCCAGTTGCTGCTCTTGCCTTTCTTCTTTCTCCTGTTTCATTTCAGCCATTGGCTCGGCCATTATGCTGAAACTGTTCACAGTCTGTTTGATGTCTGTGGCGTCTGCGAGGCTATCCAATGCGGCGTCTTCTACAGAGGCAAGTGTGCTTGTGGCCGTAGCTTCTTTTGTTCTTGTGCTCTGTATTTAATGAGTGGCGGGTGCGTAGGTGAGTACATGTGCGTGCGTGTGTGTGTGTGTGTGTGCAAATAAATGAAATAAAAGTTTATATTACTTTAGAGTTTGCCAATTATGTGAATACGTTTTGTCTCAGCAGTCGCCGCATGCAAATTTTAAGTTTAAGCAAAATTAACAAAATTATTAAAGCAGAAAAACTTACAGCACAGAAGGTGTTCTATGAGCTGCGCAAGATCAAACTAAAGCGCTATTCAGCTGAATTATGTCTTTTATACTAACATTTAATGCTACGCATAACGCCAGCTGACTCATACGCGAGTCTCTGTTAAGCTGCGCTTTAACTCATTGAATGAGAGAGGGAGACAGATTGGCTTTTCTAAACAGCGCTTAATTACCTTTCTGTTAACAGTTGCTGTGAACGTCGCTCACTTGCTCGCTCTCTCGATTAACATTTACCAGCAACAGTCGCTGTTAATTAAGCTCAATTTCTGTCATTCCTCCGCCTAACATTATTCTGTTACTCAATTGGTTTTATAAGCAGCACTTAATTCCCTTTCTGTTAACTTCGCTCACACTCGCATTATTCTGCTACTCAAGTGGTACACACAGTCGCTCTCGCTCTCACACTCTCGCTTTTGATATTCTACGTAGCGTTCATTAACATTTCTGTTTATTATGCATTGGATCACGCATGATTCACCTTCGGTCTGATAACAATTCGTTGAATTCTATTTATATACACCTTGCCGAATAGAAATTAGCATGCAAAGAGCTAAGCGCCCCCGGCTTGTCATTCATGCGATTTTGTTGGTCACTCGGTCGAGACCGCTGTAACCGTGACGTCACAAGTTCATTTATCATTGCAGATGACAGCTGCCGCCACCACATATGTATGTATATGTTTGTGTGTATGTATTTATGTAAATATGACTTTTCTCAATTTTTGTGTGGCTGCATCTGTGCAAATTCGTAGAAATTTGTATTAATAACACAAATTGCGCATTAGCTGTCACACAGATGAGTTTTTTCTCGCTCACTTAAGTTTTTGGATGATTCTCATTATATAACTGGTTGTCTGGCAGGGTTATACAAAAAAAAAAAAAAAAAACAAATATAACCTGAAGCAATTGCTCAGTTGCTTAGCTAACGGCAAGATTGACTCATGTTTCTTAACGATTTGTACCGGGGAAATTCATGAGAATTTAGTTTGTGTTGGCGCTTAATCTGTAAAATATCCTATACATATTCGTTGAGTAATCGCAATATATTTTTATTTAATTACATTTTAAAAATATGCGAATATTATATTTTTTAGATAGTTTCAGGCCAATTGTTTCATCATAAATATAAAATTATTTAAATATATTTATATATACATATATTTAAACTTAATATTTTTATAATATTAATAATTTATAATTTAAAATTTTTGTAGTAAAACATTAAAAATCTTTTCTTGATTGAAAATTTTGTTGATTGCTTAATCGTTGTTTTCGTGTATTTTTTTGACTAATTGACTAATGAAGAAATCTTATTAATGTTTTATTTAAAACGTTTTCAAAATAAAAACTTAAATTAAATTAAATGCAAAACTTTTTAAATTATTTATATATAATTTAATATTTACATAATATATATAATATAAAAAATATGTTTTATATAAAAATGTACATATTCTTTTATATTTATTTCAAATAATTTTAAATTTTCATTTTATGTATATAGATTTTTTTTTTTATACTAATTTTTATTTATTAATTAATTAATATACATTTTTATTACTTTATATTTTATGTATTAAAATATTTTTGTATGTATTATTTTCATTAAAAATTTCAATCGTGAGCATTTTTTTTAAGCAACAGCAGAATTTGAGCAATTTATGACCAATTTTGGCATGGGGCACTATGAGCTCCCCGTGCAATAGCCCCCGCTACACATATGTGTGAGAATTTGTTCGCAGTTTAACGCTCTATTTTACGCTGCATATTTGATGTGAGTTGTGCACAGTTCACAGTTCACACAGCTCTCGTTGCTCGTTTGCTCATTTCACGCACACTTTGTAGCACGCACACTGCTTCAGGTCACACCAGCATACACCCTACACAGTCCCCAATATAATCCGCCGTATCCCCTCCCTGGTTTTAAATAGCGCATAAAAAATAGAGGTGGGCGCACATAACAAATTGAAATGCAAGTGCACAAAGTAATTTTTACAAAGTTATGAAGGGCTTTCGACACACATACATATGCAATAAATGCGGTTGCAATGTATTTGTGTATATATAAAAGTAAATACCATATATATATATGCTATTTGCACAGTTTTTTAATAGGAAAATATTAATAAAATATTGCATACGCAAGTACGCCGAGTTTTGGGACGTTTTGTGCCAAGCGACAGGCAAATTGCTTAACAGCCCTCAACAATTTTGCAATATTTCCGCCAGGGGCTTAAAAATGTTGAATTGACGAAGCTGGTTTGGAAATGGGGGGGGGCTTTTGGTCAAGTGTGTTCAGTGTGGGGAGTGTGCTTTGTATGCTACTCTATATTAATATTTATAGCCATGCATTTTACATATATTCCAAATAAACGCTCGAACAGAGTTTGGGGTGCCAAAAACCGCAGCTTTCAATATCCGCATGGGAGATGAAAACAAATATAAAAAGAAAATATATTTATATATAGATTGATATAGCTGCACAAATTGAATAAATTGCGCCAATTGTGCAATAGCTTTTCCCCAATCCACAAAACTCCTTGCATTATTGCAACATTTTAAATTTGTTGCAATGTTGACATGTCGCACTTCGGCTTTAAAGCTGTTCATAATTTGCGCATTGCATATTTTTTCTTAACGCTCATTTATTAATTTTGCATTGATTTATGTCATTATGGAAAAATAAAAATAAAATAAAAAAAAAAACAAAAAACAAAAAAAAATACGAAATATGTAACGTAAAGGAAATTTTCAAGCGGCTTTAGTCGACTGCGGAATACTCGCAGAGAGTTTACTAAGAATTTCGAATTGACTCTAAAAAATCGCGAATAGAAAAATTGAGAGTATTACACAGTCGACTACTCCCCATTGTAAAAATTGTTCTTGTTAAATATTTCTTATTATATTTTACTTTATTTTATTCTTCACTAATAATAATTTTTTTTAATATGTTCTCTAATGTATAGATTATGCTTAGCTAAACTTAAGCTTAGTCTGGGTCAAAAATTTTATTAATTTAACCTGAAAACTCTGAAGTAATTTAGTTTTTTCTGCTCTGTATATATTTTTTAAAATTTTCTATTGACAGGGAAAATGTTACTTGAAAACATGGTCACTCTAGCCCTAAATTGTAAGAAATATTCTTAATTTATCTGATATAATTCCAAATATCAATTAAGAACCGGCAGCATAATTTGAGTTTCAGTATAACAATATACTTCTTTTCCTAGTGAACGAGTATCACAAATAAAAAGAAAAACAACAAAAAATTGAAATGGCAACACGCAGAATGCTCGCAAGTCGCGTGCTCGTCGAATTCGATACAATAAATTCTCATAAATATAACACGGGCATGCCCACGCCCACGAGCAGCAGAGAGTAACGCCCAAGACAAGGATTTATGCGCTTGGCGCACATGACTTTTAATATAAATTAATTTTTATTATGGCTAAAAGTAATTAATGGACTTGAAAAACCGCATATATGATGCATGTACCGTTAAATTGCTGCAAAAACTGCAGCGTGTTGCAAGGGCTGAGCTGACAGTGGCAAAAAAAAAAAAATTAAAAAAAAAATCATTTATAGCGCTAAGGAGAAATATTCGTGTTGCAATATTAATTGAGCTAAGGGATTGCCCTTAAAGAATGTCTAAACAGATTAATTATGTTTATATATATATATATATATATATCAATTTTAAATAAAGACTTTGTCTTAAATATTTTGTAAAGCGTATTAAGAAATTATTATGTATTTAAAAACTTTAAATTTATTTTAAAATATATTTTCGTAAATATGTCTGAAATAATTGTTCATTTGAATGTAATATTTCTCATACATTAATAATCTATTATTTCAATGTAAAAATGCAGGCTATAGAAAGCTTGTGTAATACTGTTTATATTACACAAACTTTCATAGAATTTTCTCTGTGCTGTTATCATGACTATGAATAACTATAATTTAAGATAGAATATTGAAATATTGCCTGGGAGTGAAAACCTCAGCTGTAAGTTGACGAACATGCTCTCACAATAATACAGTTCATTAAAGGCCCATTAAAGTATCATATTATATCTTTAAATTTTGCTTAAAAAACAATATAAAAAAAGTGCAATTATGCAAAAACTCTATGCATATATTATTAGACAGACAGTAAATGACTGTATGTATAAAAAATTAGTAATAGAAACAATTTTTTTTAAATATATATAATTTTTTATACACCCCGTTGAAACATTAAAAAAAATACATATATATAATTTTTTTTTTTTTTCATTATTAATTTAGGCTTAACAAAGTCAATCTGAAAGCTAATTCAAAATATGAATATGAAAAATATGGCTAGAAGATATCCTGTAGACTGAACTCAATTATCGATAAAAAAAAATTAAGTGTTGAAATTGCTCCAATATTGTGTCAATAAAATTATGTATATATATATAGTTCATAAAAAATTATTTAAATAGGAATTTTTTAAAATCTAATTTAAAGGTGCTTCTTTATATATATATATATATATATATATATATATATATATATATATATATATATATATATATATATATATTATATATATATATATATATTCCTCATTAAATAGAATTGCCAATCGATAATTAGCGACATAAAATATATATGTATGAAAATAACCTGCACAATAATTTGTATCGCAAATATTTTCTCTCTCTCATTTCATTCAACTAAATCAAAAAAAAATCGTACAAAAATCTAATTGCACAATTAAACATTTTGTCGTGTTAATAAAATATTTATGAATGCGGTTGGCTGACAGTTTATTGGCCAGGCAAATAAACAAAACTTAATTATGGTTTCAGCTGCAGCGCTGAACGAAAAATGGGCACAATAGAAAATTATAAATAAACAAAATGGAAAAAAACATAAAATTAAAATTCAAAGATAAAAAAAAAAGTAAACAAAATGGAAAAAAACACAAAATTAAAATTCAAAGATAAAAAAAAAAATTGGACTTAAATTTAAATGGGAATTATGAATATATAGACGAAAAAACACCACAGCCGAAAATTCCACAAGCCAATCGCCTTAAGATTAGTTTAATTAGTTGCAAAATAAAAGCAGGCACGAAAAATAAACAACTTGAATACCTCTTAGTAAAATATTCTATATATATATATATATATACAAATCTATTATTTTAGTTTTATGCAAAAACTTTATTTGGAAAAAAATATTAGAAATTTTTCTTTTATATACATGAGAAGTTTACATAGTTGACTCAATATACATATTGTTTATATACTATATACATATATATAAATATATATATATATTATATATATATATATATATATATATATATATATATATATAATGTAGTATATAGTTTGTTAGTAGAGCGCTACGCTGTTTATTTGTTTGTTTTTTTTTTTTTAATATTTATTGGCAAGGCATTTTGCAAACATTTCCTGGTTAGACTTGATTTTTTTTTTTTTGTTTTTAGTTGCTTGGAAATGCTGTTAAAAGCTTTTATACCTGAGGCCCATCGATGTCGCGCACCTCATTGTCCTGAGGCTGCTTCTCGAGCGGCTCACGGCGATCGTTTGTGTCCTCCAAGTCATCCAATTCGCTGCGTGTCGCTGGCGCCGATGTGCTGGGCGAGCTCACCGGCTTAAAATCTCCATCGCTGTTGATGACGCCCTCGACCACCTCCTCGCCGCTCTCCAGCGGACGGACATTCACCAAATGCACCTTGAACACACCGTTCGCGTTGGAGTAGACGGTCTCGTTGATCTCCACCTTGTGACCATCGACCACCTTTTAGATTGTAAATGTATTTAGAATCGAAATCGAAATCGAACAGTTCTGCAACACTTTGATCTTAGCTCACCTTAACCGTCGATTTGGAACTGCTATTCTTGGTGTTCACCGGCCGGGGACCGAAACCAAGGGGAGTAAATGCCTCGGCCGAGTCGCCAGCGCCAGAGCCAGAGTTATTCTCATCCGTGGCAACGCCCAGGAGATGAGAACGCAGACGGTGGAAAATGTCTGCAAAATGCGAATGCATAAAAAATGTTGTTGTCTGTGGCATAATTTAAGGCGAAAACAAGCTAGTAAAAGTGGTGTAGGTAGGGTATGTTAGACGGTTTTATACCCTACACAATAGATGTATAAGCAATTTTCTTAATATCTTTATCGAATTTTATCCATTTGAACAAAGTGTACTTCATTTTCTTTGAGAAAATATTGAGTTAAAACTTACTACGTTCTCTATTAAACATCAAATAATTTATGAAAATAAATATTAATCGATGACAGTTTATATTTATCGATTAAGTGTCTAATTTACCTATTTTCTAGTTATGTAAGCCTTTAATTTTAAATAGCATTTGAATAAGTAGTAAAAAAATTAAATATTATGACGAGAGATAAGAACAATATACCATAATTAAAATATATCAATATGAGGTAGCTGAAAACTATAAATAATATAAATTGGATATTAGATATTTTATTTATTATTCAGATTTAAACTTACAGCAACTGAGTTAGAAATTAATATTAATCTGTTTAACTACGTAATATGTATAAATACTCAACAATTTATTGCGTTCTGTGCCTCACTTTATGCTACCCCATTTTGGTTAATTTAAGCTAGTGAGTATAATAATAATAGAAAGGCCACTGTCAAATTGAAATAGCTGTGCTCAGGACAGCGGCTACAAAGGCGAATCGCTCTGGGAACTAGCGCAGGTGTTGCAAAGTGCCAAAACTGTCATCTGGAATCGACTTGGCTCTAGTTGTTGACGTTGTCATCTCTTTGATGACGCCCAGACGGTAGACGCCTTTTGCCTAGCTAATGCGTTTTTCTGTTTAAATTCCCTAATCCGTAAACGCACTAAAGAAAATAAAAGAAGCGTTTTCTGTGTCGCCGTCTGCTTGTTACGTAATCCTCTTTGCCCCGATACCAAAGGTCTACCATCTAACCATCTAACCATATACTCAAAAAGTTCTCACTCACTCTCTCTTTTCTTTCCTCTCTCTCTCTCTCTCTCCCTGTCTTGTCGTCAACCTTGTCATAAATACTTGACCGCATTGTTTGCCTGGCTTTGGCATGTGGCTCATTCATTTGCTTGTTGCATTCTAATGAGTTTAAAGTGTACCTCAAATAGCTGACCAGCCAAAGGCTTGACATCGTTCTACAAGCGAAGACCTCTGAACTTTATTGAAGGCTCTTTAGGTACTCGAAGTTGTGAAAATCACTTTTTCTATTAGTTTATTATAGAGCTCGAGCAACTTATTTGAAATGTGCCATTCATAAATCTATATGCATAAAAATAATATATATTTGTAGAATTATTCAATGCTAAGAAGTTTAACAGCCAATTTAAAATTTAATTTCAATTCGATTTCCCTGCTAATTTTAATATTAATATCAAAGTCCTCTAACAGTTTGTTAAATTAATCAAAATTTCTATCATTTATTAAACTAACTATTAGAATCTCGCCTCCAGTTCTCTCAACAATTCCTCGCTGAGATTATCTTTACATAAATTATACTCCTAAGAACCACACTCTTTCTCTCAGTGTGAAGAGCAGAGAAGTTTTTGCCAGTGTTGCTGTTATTCACTTGTTATCTTTGAAGCTGATGCCGAATAAAAGTTTTCTGCATATAAAACGAGCCATTGGCTTAAGAACTTTTGTCAGCGTATTAGTTAGCAAAAGATTTATGAAGTTTTGGCCACTTCTTCATCCTTAGTTAAGAGCCGGGCATTTTATAAATGTTTTTCACCGCCTCTGCCCCTGCCCCTGCCCCTGCCCCTGTTGTTGTTGTTTTTTTTTTCTGCCCGAAGGCTCAAACTTTTCACTTTTAATGGTCAGCAGAGTTTTGTGACCCGGCACATGCATATCAATATAAATATATATATATAGAGCGAAATGAAGACAAGTACAGGCATAAACTTTGTCCGGCCCACACAATATTTTTGACATAATATTTTGATAAATTGTTTACATTTTTCCACTGCCCGCGTCAAGTTTATCTGTACGGAACGCTTTGAGCTGGACAAAGAGCTGGTGTGGAAGATCTCGTGGCTAAGTAGTTAAAACTATAACGCTTATAATTCTAGATAGACTATTAATATTTATTATTTGAATATATTTTGTATAATGTATATAATTTACCTCACCTCAACACTAATGAAGACAATAAAAATATTCGATTAATGAGCTTTGTTTAAATATGATTAAAAACTCTTCGATTAGTACAAAATAAATCGCTTTCAATGTAAATAATCTAAATCAGTCAAAAAGAAGCTGATAATGATGAAAAAAAATTGCGAATTTCTGAGCGTCTAAAAACTCATAGAAAATGCTTCGATTCACATAAATTTCTTTCTGCTTGCTTCAGTTGAATTATATAATTCTTTGACTTCGCTGTCTTACGCGTGTTGGAGCACGTCATAAAAAACTCTCATCATGTAATGACCATAATAATGAAAAGTGCATTAAATGCATGCCGTAGCTTGTAATTATACGCATCTGAGGTCGGGGCATTGCCAAGTAATTGTAACATCAAATTGTAATTAAACGCAATTGCAATTGCGATTGCACATGCGTCACATGGCAGCCGCAACAACAACAGGGGAAGAAGATGGAATATACTTACCAACAAAGGAATTGGCAAGGCCGAGGTTAAAGTGGAAGGCAGATGGATCCGATTGCAGGAACGGATTGCCAGCGCCCGTATCAACGACGCCCTTGAAGTCCCGGAAGGTTGGATCGCGCGCTTCTGGCTGGGCCTGTGGCAAGCGAATCACCTCGACATCATCCTGCGGACTGTTGCGTGCTGCAAGCGGAATGAAAATAAGAACGAGAATAAATATTGCTGCTCATTATAATTAAAATCTTAGTTAAGACCAGCTCCGCCCAATCATAAATTAGCCGCGGGAACTGGAGCTGCCACGAAATAAGCCAAATCAGCAAATTCGTAAGCAAAAACCGCAGATCTCAGCGCATTCTGAGCTCTAGAGTTGTTCTCTGCTCTCTCGACCCTTTGTGCTAATCATTTAGTGGCCTCATTAGCGTTTATTCGAGTTTTCATTTTGCATATTTTGTGGTGCCGCGTTGCTTGTCTATAGGAAAATATCTTGACAGCCTTTGCTGACCTTCTGAATGTCGAGATGTTTTTGCCATAGAAATGCTGATGAGAGCATTTTGTAAAATAATTCAAAAATATAAAGAGCTAACAACATTCGCATAAAGGTAAAGGATAATGTTTTTCAGAGCGAACTTAAGACTTTGTGCATTTAAATAATCATATTTACTTAGCTTATAATTTCTAAACCTATTCTTCTATTTTAATAATTTTTTTTTTAAATATTTTTTGTTGTTTGGTTTTTTCAAACTGATTATACAAGATTTTTTATATCTTTTTTTTTATTTTCATGAACGGATAACTTGTTATTTCATTGATTAGAACTAAAGTTTTTTTTTTTTTTCATTTAGTCTGAAGTAAATTTTTATCCAACTTCATAGATAAAGAAATATTTTATTTCAATAATATTAAGTTTTTTCAAAAATGTATAGATTAAAATATATTATATTTCATTAAGTAATATGTTAAGTAGAAAAGAAATATTCTTTATATCAAAATAACCTGATTCAAAATAAAAACAGATTATTTAGATAAAACTGCATATTTGCATAAATCGATAAAAATCGATAAAAAAAATAGTTGTCAGGCTGAACAAAGCATAAGAAGGGACATATTTAGTGTTTGTTTAAGTGATTCAGCTTAAAGGTCCAGCTGCTGAAACGTGTATCCACTTGAGCGCTTTCTTGTTCACCATGACTCCATACGTAATACCCGAAACTCGCTCGCCGTCTTATAGTTTGACCATTCTGCCACAATAAACCATCTACTAGAGTCATAGTGGTAAATAAACAACTGCTTTGAGCTGCTGCCACAGTTCGCATTCATTCGGGCGGCTTTCCGTTTCGCTACATAGATAAATCTCTGCCCCCTACGGCCATGTGGCACTTCATAAATCTCAGCAGCTGAGACTGACATACAACAAGTGGCAGCAGCAGCATCAGCAGCAGCAACGGCAGCAAAACGAGA
Source organism: Drosophila mettleri (assembly GCA_035047625.1). NCBI lineage: Eukaryota > Metazoa > Arthropoda > Insecta > Diptera > Drosophilidae > Drosophila > Drosophila mettleri. The sequence continues at coordinate 7,185,519 of JAWNPI010000072.1, forward strand.
AAGAATGAAAAAGAAACTAACGATGTTAAAAATAAGTCGAGCCAAGACTTGGCTTGACTTGGCATGAAATGCGATATATGTGAGATTTACATGCTGCGTAAAATGCGTACGCAAAATGCAAGATGCAAAATGCCAAGTGTACGTGACCCCCTGAACGCAAAACCCCCTTTTTTTCCATATGCGCCAGACAGAGGAGGTCACAAAACGTATGCACTTCTGTACCTTTTTTTAAGCCGATTTATAAGTAAAACACACGGCACTCGCAATATGTTTGGCTTAAAGTGAAGAGCAACAAAATAAAAAATAAAAAAAATGTATAGGGGGAAAGGGGAGTCGTCTCTGGTGCATGTTGACGAAACAGAAACAAAAACATAAACAAAATGGGGGCTGGGGTCACATATATGAATGTCATTTACAAGTGCAAATATTTACCTTTTATGGCGCATACGAAGTGGGCTACAGCCGGGTAAATATGCAGCATGGATATTTATATGCATATGCAGTAAGCATATAATGGGTATATACAACTGAATATAACTCGAAACTAGTAGAGAATGCGCTCAGCTAGGTATACTTTATTAATATTGATTCCAAATTTTTCTCTATTTACTCCCTAAATTCTAGTATGTAAATGCAGTGCCCTGATCATTTCAGTCAAGCTAATATACCCCGCTGGCATACTTTGAATGACTTCGTAAAGCAGATCAAAAAGTCAGCTACACTGTTGCATATAATATTTCATGGTTTCATGTTGCATACCTGGAGGGGTTCGGCGTTGCTATGGCAGATTTTCGGTGCCAACCAAATTGAAACATGTTCGAGGGGTAGGACTGAGGCAGCTGTTGGGGCAATTTATGAAAATGAAAATGTGTTGCAGCAAGTGAAAGGTTGTGCACGCTAAGAGACGCCCACTCAACCAGAAAAAAGGCAAAATAACAAAGTTATTAATCATGCGAATGCCATACAAAAGAGCAGGCGTACCCCTAATGAAAGCATCTACATGGCATATTCATTAATTTTCCAATAATTAAGCCCGACCCTCCCACCATCCCACCATCCCACCACACCTCCCACCCTCACTTCTATTGTTCACGCTTTTTCTGAATTATGAAATTAATAAAGGCAGTTGGCAAAATTTAGCAGCGCTCGACGCTTTTGTTCTAAACACAGCGAATTTGTTGCTAATTATGTAAGGTTAACTGTGCGCCCAAAATGCGGACAGAGGCGGGACAGAAGTGGCATTTGTGCCCAACAATTGTTTCTTCTTTTTCTTCTTATTTTTTGCTGGCTACAGCTCAAATAAAATCCGTGAAACATTTCATGACTTGGTGCTAATTGCCAGAAGCGCGTTGAAGACTGAAGGCCGCTCCTGGAGGACGATTCTGTGCCCAGCGCGTCAATTAATTAACATAATTGCACAATTTTGTATAATTAACTAAGCTGCGCTTCTATTGTTGCTTACATTTTGGCAGCTTTGCTTCGAATTTGATAAAAAAAAAAAAATGAATATAATACAAAGAAATAATAATTCTGCTGGAAGCAACTAAATTGTTATGAGTTTATAGAGATCAAAATGAATATATTTCAACTGAATATTATTATTATAATTATTTTTATTAAAATTATTGCATTTTGATATTCCTTATATATTTTTTCTAAATTTTTATTTTGACCAAATAACTATTTTTTCTTTTTATTTTTTCATATTATTTATTTTTATTTTTTACCTTACTAAAGACAAATTAATCGTTCATTAATTCCTGCTTTCATATTTCCCCCACTCACTTTCTAAGATTTTCTCTCATTTTCTTCTTCTTATAATCCTTCTTGGTGTAAGTCTAGAGTGTTTAATACTTTCTCACTTAATCCTTTAGCTGGTAGCTGGACAAGACTCTAAGCATTTACATACACAACAAGCACAACAACTAAATGGCAACTGCAGCGGCGCTACTCTACGGACAGCATAATTGTGCGCCTCACACTCACTCAGTGTTGCCAGCCTAAGCCACACTCTGCCATTACAGTTGCCTCTAGGGTATACAGAGGCGGAGTAGGAGTAGGGAGACCTAGCAAAACATCCTGTAACTATTATGCCAACTTTTTACATTAACCAAAGTGCGGGCTATTAAAAATTCATTAATCGCACACAGAATACGTCATAAAAACACACAACTAGACAATAAAGAAAGAGATGTTAGTACCCTGTAAAAAATTGTTTATTATAATTTAATGGAATATTTACAAAAATACATTTTTAATGGCAATTATGTAAAAATAGCAAATTTTATGGTAATTTTAAAGTCATATTTTTAAATTATTTTAGCAGCTTATAATAAATTTATTAGCAAAAAAAAAAAAACATTTCTTATTTCTTACAATATTTTTTAATATTATTTTTTTATGAAAGCAAACTAAAACATTTATTCTTCCTCAACTTCAACATTAACAAATTTTTAAGCAACCTCAATGAACTGCTTTGCAACTACAGGGTATTCTTGAACAGAAAAAAAGAGCACTGCAAAAAAAAACCTAACTGGGAAAAGTTTAATTGATTTGCGCGCAAAATTGTAAAATAATTGATAGATAGAACGCGTTCAGAATTTAATGAGAATTTGCCCGCAGCGAAAGTTGCGAATATTTACAAAACTGCAATACGATAATTGCCGAACAATAAAACGAAAAAGAACAATTTATAAAATAAAAAAAAAAGGACTAAAATAATTAATTAGAAAAGTTTTTGCGGCCAGCCGAGCAGCGGCAAACAAATCATAATTTCGACATTGATTTTGATTTGAAATTTCGATCAAAAGTAGTTGGAGAATTGTGAATTGCGAAACCTTTGAGTGACGGAGAAGCAGTAACACACACACACACACACGCACAGATGTATGTATGTATGTGGGCAATCGAAGCCGAAAAGTAATTGGAAAATACATTGCATAGAATTTGGTTTTTCACTGGCCAAAGCTGGCCATATTCAATTTCGTGGGCACTTGAAAATTTTCAAATGTGAGAGGAGTAGGGATGGGGGATCAGTGGTTTACTGCCAGTGCAACCGACACTTTTGGCCAGCATTTTAATTACCATTTTGGGCTCAAATTCGGCTTGGCTTGGCTGCAAAAAGCATTTCATATTTTGCAGCAATTTGCCAGCCAAACGAGACGAGATTGAGCGCACAAAGCCAAAGCATATGCACACACACACACACATACACACACACCAGCACACACACACACACCAGCACACACACACACACACACGTGTGTGTAGCATATAATTATGGGTGGGGCAGGAGCTGTTTTGTAATTATCGTCACATAGTATTTATTTGGTCTACGTCGTATTTCATGTTTGTCTGTGGCTCATATCATATTTCAAACGAATTTGTGTGTTTGCGGCAGAGTGAAAAGCTCTCCCATCATGTCTGTGCGTATGTATGTGTGCCCTCAATTGTGGCTGCATATGAACCAAAATTATAACAAATTATTTGCCAGTATTTGATTTAATTTCACATAATCTTTGGCATTAATATCGTTGCCTTAGAAAGTCATGCGTAATCAAGTGTGAATTTCAATTGAAATCAAATCTAATTGAAACTTTGAAAAGAAAAGAACCAACTGTATCTCTGCATGGTCTCGAGTGGAAAATCTAATTACCCTGCCAACCTGATGTGTTTATTTAATTTGATTTTGGGCAAACACAAAAGTAACTTTGATGGAAAAATCAATTTAAATAATTTCGCAGGTTTAAATATGAAATATATATATGTTTTCTTATGTAAGATGTAAGTTTATGTATAATTATATAAGCCTAAAAATATGTATACAGTTGCTAGTACATATTTTCAGTATTAAACTTTATATAAATACTAATATTTTTATACCCGCTCACCAAGTGAAAAGAGTATATTGGGTTTATGTTATGTGAATTTATATGTATATATGGAAGCTTGCTAGAGATCAATTACGAGCACATATACTTTTTTTAATACTCTTCTGTTTTAGAGTTAATTTTATAGTCGTATTCAAGAATTCAAGAGTGAGCACAGGTGAGAGAGCTATGGAGAGCGATCATAAAGAGATCACAGTTGAAACTCCAACTGCTGCTCCTAACTGCTATAATTGGTAAATATAAAATAATTTAAAACTGCATTCATTATTTAAGAAATACAATAATATTGTTAAGCATATATATATATAAGCATATATATATATATATATAATATATATATATATATATATATATATATATATATATATATGGATATATAATAATACACACACTAAAATATCTATAAAAAAAAAAAATAATAACATTAAATAAAATAAATTATTTGATATAAAATTATAAATAGTAATTGGTAAAAATTCTATTATCATATTTCATAAATGTATTTATGCAGAGTAATCAATACCGAAACATTTTCTATAATAAAAAATACTTAATCATATTCGACATCATAAAACACTTCATTATAGATCTATGCGAAAAATCCAATAATGAGCAATAAAGCTCAAGCTTCAAGCTTTCTCTAAAATAAATTATTTCAAATAAATATTTTTGGAACACTTCCTTTTGCCATTGCATAATCAAATTTGCCAATTGCTCGAAAACGGAACAAATTTCAGGCAAATATTAAATAATCAGCAAAAAGACAATATATATATAGATATTTTTGTATATCTCAAGTCAATATTGTTCCACGATATCATTAGGTAAATACAACTTTACAACTCATGCACAGAGACGTGCTGTAAGCGTATGCGCTTTCACTATTCAATTTCTTTTTAGGTCAATCTGCTGCACCTGCAGCACTCCTCAAAACTCGACTCAGTGTCCGTTGCCAATTATCCACGGTGGCGTCTCGCTATCAGCGGACAGTGAACGTCTGTGTCGCTGTTGCTTATCAGTGTGTCACGGCCTCTTTCGCGCCGCTGCCAATCAGTCGCCAACCGGCGACCCAGCGACCACCCAACCACCCACTGCCCCCCGCACCGCACCGCTTTAGATAACTACGCCGCAGCCTCTAATGGTCAACACATCCGCAAACAGAAACAGCGGACTCTGACCAGGCGCAGCTGTTTCGTCTCCACCTTCTTCTGTTGCTGTTGTTGCCTATATTATGCCTGTGCTGTGCGTGACATTAATCAAGCCTAGACCAAAGTCCCGCATGCCAGAGCCGAAGCTAGAGCCACAGCCAGAGCCAGAGACAGAGCCATCGCCACCTGCAGCAGCAGCGACAACATCATCGTCATCATCATCATCATCATCATCATCATCATCATCTGTGCAGCCCCAGCATAGGGTGACCGAAAAATCATTGTAGACATTTGTAATTAGAATTGATAGCAAGCCGTCAGAGCGGAGGGGTGTGGCCAGGCAAAAGGGGCACAGCCCCAACACACACCCGCACACACACACACACACACACCCGCACACTCACCCACAGAATGACAATGCAAATGGGAAGCGGGTGGCATCGATTCCATTGCGGCTTTTGTCGTTAAACAAATTTCATTCTCGCAGCCATTGAAAGCAAAGGGAAAACATAGTCCATATGAAGAGACTGTGTGTGTGAGTGTGTGTGTATTTGAGTGTGTGTGTGTGTGCGTGTGTAGAGGGGCATGCATTACAGCACGTCCATCATTTGTTAAAAGTTTTACTTTTTTGCAACAGCAGCAGCAATGGGAGACTCTATCTAGAGAGGGATTTGCTTAGAGATGGCAGGCAAAACATTGGAGAAGAATGCGAAATTATACAGAGTATTCTCTGAGAATATATAGAATATATTTTATAAAGCATGTATCAAAAGAAATATTTTTTCTTAATCAGAATGAAAACAACAACAATCAAAAGTATGGCTCTAAGTAATCGAGTTATATTGGATTTATATTGAAAATAAAAAATTAAGTGATTACTGACACAAGGCTAAAAAATAATTCAGAACAAATAAGGACGTGTCGTTGGCAAATCTAAAATTAAAAAACATTCTATTATTTAAAAAAAAAAAAAACGAAGATTCACAATTAAAATTTCCTTCTATATATATATTTAAAAGCAGGGAGCACGATTCAGTGGGGCGCAGTTAATTCAGAGCAAGCTAAACTTTTGCAATGATTATTTATTATTAATCTGTTACACAATATATAAAAATATTAACATATTATAAACTGAATTTTCTAGCAGATTAAATCTCAATCCATAAGTGTCAAAGCTACATTGCTCTAATTCTTGCAGACAGGCGCTAAAAAAAAAAAATATATGCTTTTCACTTAACGATACTTAAAACTGCAGAAGACACTCTTTATCTTATTCCTAAATAAGTGCCGTGTGCAAAGACGCACTCTGAGTGCGGCTCAAGTGTTTGAGAGTTTGAACATATATAAAGGCAAGACGGCTGCAGTGTTTTCTTCAGTCGCACCTGCTGTTGCCTAGTGTTCACTTGTCATCGATATGTTAGATATATAATAAAAATAATTGTTTTTAAGTATTTAGTTAATATTATTAAGTCTTCTAGTTATAAATTGTTATTTAAAAAAGAAATTATTCATAAATATACTGAATTTTTGGCAATTGTTGTACTGAAAAATAAAATTAAGAATTGTGAATTATAAACAATATATTTTTTATTTTATATTTTATTTATTATTTTATTTGTTATTTTATTTATTATTTTATTTGTTATTTTATTTATTATTTTATTTGTTATTTTATTTATTTTTTTTTTTAAATTTTGTATTTTAAATTTATTATCACATTTTTGCTCATCAGCATTCATTTAATGATAATGATAATGCTGATAATCATTATAAAATGTCAACCATATAAAATATATAATGTCAAGAAGTTGTTTTAATAATAATAATAATTCTAATAATATTTATCAGCTTAAAGATCAAGTATTGATCATCAAAATTATTCTTCTAATGATCTTTGTAATCATTAACATATACATTAATTATACGAGTCCTTATAGGAATGATTCACACATCATATGTTGATCCTTTCATTATACTTCTTTATATATTTCAAAATTGTACTGTATCGTGTCACGCTCTCAGATCACGACTTGTGGCCAGCTCTAGCATAGGGAATGCAAAAATGCGTGCTAGGAAAATATCAGCACACATCAATTGAATGGATTTTCACTTGGGGACAGGCAGCTCAGCTCAGGAGCACTTTCACTTGTGTAGATGCGCGAGCGAGAGCAGAGACAGAGAGACAGAGACAGGCATACAGAGACAGGCATACAGAGGATAGACTTCCTTTTTGGGGGTTGGCTTGAGTTTCACTTTCGGCTGAAATGCTGTTGACACTTGGCAGCGTTGGGGCACACATAGACAGAGAGTCAACTGACAGTGCAGGTTGAAGTCGGTGCCCGTGCCCGAGTGTTTATGTGTATGTGTGGGTGTATGTGTGGGTGTGTGCGTGCATCAAACTAATTTTACCCCTGCTTAGAGTTCTTGAACGTGACACAAGTCCATACTTGGCTGGCCAAACTAACTAACTGGCATCTCTGCCCTCGGACATTGGCTGATTTCTCACTCTTCGGTAGCCCGCTCCACTTCCCCTCTCTGCGCCACCCAAGGCCCCCTGATTCGTTTTAGTTTGAGCTGCCTCTGCATTGGATTTCAACTGATTTGAAATCATTTTAACCCAAATTGCATACAATTGAGTTTGTCAGTTTGTCAGCTGGCGGCATAGGCGACGCTTCAAAAGAGCCTAGTAAGGGGGCTATCCGTAAGCCTTGCTGCTGTATGTAATTGAAAATGTGGGTGTGCTGTGAAGGCGTGCATTGAATATTGTCGCAGTTTAGCCGATTGTCCTGCGTCATTTGCAGCTACGTGCTGGGATTGAAACTTAAGGTTGCAACTGTTTTAGAAGGGAATCGAGCAAGAGCAAAAAGAAGAGCTCATGAATGTTAAGTTGATGCAGCAAAATCTCGCAAATCAGAACTGTCAACTGCAGCTTACACTCCGAAATTAGAAGAGATATTTCAATGCTTGTTTAGAATGTCAAGCAAATTAAATAAACACAAAAATATTTACAAAATAATGCGCTCCTTACACTGCAAAAACTTTCATATTATTTGATCCGCTTTGCCTAAAACACTATTTTTTTTTAAATATCTTAATATAATTGCAATTTGCTATATATTAACAATTTATTAAAATATATAAATATTCCTTAATACATTATTTTATGCAATTTTTTAAGATTAAAAAAATGGATATAAATATTTTTTAATGTTTTTAAATATTTAAAATATTAACATTTTTTTTTTAATTTTTAAATATGAAAATAAACATATTTAAAAAAAAAAAAAGCAAAATAAAATATATATTGTAAATTATAAATATTTCATTATTACTTTTTTATTAGATACAATACTTTTTTATATACTATTTTAAATATCTTTTTATATTTTAATTTTATAATAATAATACAAATTTATTAAATTATTTACTTTGAACTGGAAATGTTTTTAATATACATTTTAATATTTGTAAATATTATTTATAATATATATTTATAAATATTTAAATTAATATAAAAATAATTTTAAACTCTTAATGTCAATTCCAAATTTTTAAATTTTCTTTACTTCAACATTTTACTTTCACATTGTTCCACATTAAAGTCCACAAAATATTCTGCATAAAAATATTCCTCGAATTGTCCCCTTCAATTTTATTTCTGGCTTTTTTTTATAATTGTTTATCCAATTGAAAACAAACCAAACAATTTGGTCAGCCGCTGCCCCCAAATCCTACGCAAGCGGGAAAATAAATAAAAATACGTGTTTATCAATAGGGAAATTGTGACCCAAATGGTAAAACCGCTAAGCCAAATATAAAATTTGCATTATAATAAAATTAAATTTAATTAATTTTGTGGGTCGCTGGGTCAGGTGACGCGCACTTGTCTTGAAATCGACAGGTAAGTCAGGTGTTGCCTTCGTTTTTCACTTCTCATTCATTCATTTCTCATTCACTTCATTTGCATTTTGGCGAGAGATCCACCAACAAAAAAAAAAAACACCAGAAAGGAAAAACAAAAACAACTAAAGAAAAAAAAACAAAATGCCTAAATAAAAACCTTGCCCCGTTGTAAGCCCCATTGCAGAATGTTGTTTGTTGTTTGATGGTTGATGTTGTTGTTGTTGCTGCTGCTGTTGTTGGCAATGCCAAATGTGACAATCGTGTCACGTACGCAATGTTCTGGAAGATTGAACGTTACGTTTGTCGCGTTTAAAATGAGTTTTTTTCCCCCAGTCTGAATTTGATTTTGATTGTTTGGCACCCGGACACGGGTCCCGTTTACACCCGACTCCACCTATGCTCACCAAAAAAAAAAAAAAAAACGAAGTTTACCAACCCAAATGGCTATGATTTGTCGTTCATCTCAACTGCCACATGTAGCAAATTATTTGCCAGTAGCAAAAACGAAAATTGTTTAATTTTAGGCGTTTTTCTTTTTTTTTCACTTTTTGAATTCAACTCCAACTCCTCAATCAGCGGCCAGCTAAGATTTATTATTATTTTTATATTTTTCGAACACGTGCGCAAAATTTTAAAAACATTTTCAGTTTTGATTTTCTGTTTGAGCTTGCTCCCAGCTGCAGCAATTGCTAATGAGTTTTCGGGTATGGAGTTGGCAATTGTAAAGCTAAAAATGTTTTTCTACAGTTATATGTGAAGCATATGCTATTTATGATTGCAGTGAAGATTTTATGAAGATATTTGAAAAAATACAGCAATGAGAGGCGCAGAGAAGAGTGATTATATTAATAGTTGAGTGAAAATTTAAGACTGAAACAGGAGGAGGTGGAGAAGGAATGAATATGCAAAAACTGAGTAAAAAAACAAATGATAGTCATAGATGGATAGTGAGGCATAGACTTAGCTTGAAAAAATAAGCAAAATTAAAAAAAAAATAAGAGAAAATTCTGCTCAATAACGTGGCAGAAAACTATATTTATTTTGTTATAATTTTGGACATTTTGCGCGCTCAGTTAATTATTGGCAGATGTTTTGTTGGCACATGGTTTGGCTTATCTTCGACTCTGCTATGCTATGCTATTAAAAACAAAATTTCACTAATGAGATTGCAGACATCATAATTGGCTGATATTGTTCTCTAGAAATTTCAATAGATGATCCTAAGTGTGCTTAGTGTGACGCCATGCTACGATTTAGGAGATAATAGCAGAATAAGCTCAACAAGATCGCTAAACATTTTTTTAATTACTTCAAGAATTAGAAATATTTTCCTACTTGCCGAATTATTTGTAGCCATATTTAATTCATTTAGCTTTATCATTTTCGGCATACTAAATCGGGTCAGAATATATATCTATAAATGATTTTACATTTGAAAAATATTAGACCATAAATTCATTAAAAAATTGCAATGCCAGGATTCAAAGAAAAAAAAAATATATATATATATTTATATAATATATATATATATATATATATATATTCTCACATTAAATTTGAGAACATATTCATTTGCCGCAACAATGCATAATTGGCCTAACTAAAATCAGAATATCAATTTGAGCAAATGCCAACTAGTTGAACTGTCAGTTTGAAAATGTCGAGCAGAAGCCTTCAATTAGAATGGGCCCGAACAAAATGTGCAGTCAGGCCAGATGTCAATGTGGCCAATACTTGAAAGATGCCACAAAAGATGCAGCACGAAATGCAAGCCAAGTGAATTTCACAAATGCCAATTGGCAGACAGAGGCTACAGCAGCGCTATGACTATGCGAGCATGATTTATGATTACTACTAAACTGCTTAATGTTAATCAATGGGTGAGGAGTGTGTGGGGCAACTGGCAATTCATTGTTAATTACAGTGTAAATGCTTTGTGACAGACATGCACATACATGTATAGCAATAGATGGGCACAGATATAATGCTATCTCTCGCTGGCTCTGCCTCTCTCTCTCTCTCTCTCTCTCTCTCTCTATTATTGTGGAACATTTTTGGTTTGGCAGCAAAAACCGCAAATTGCCATTAACGAAAATCTAATCATAACCGGAAATTAATTTGACAGGAATCTCATTAAATTTACAGCCACAAAATGGTGCTCCACACATACGCATACACCCCTTCTACACACACAGAGTCACATACGCACTCACTTGGCAATCGTTTAAATCTGCACACGTTGACATTGCCAGCTGACTATTTGAGTAATACTCTAGGATTTTCATTATAATACACAATTATTCACATATGTATACATGCATAGAGATATATTTAATATATGTATACATGTGTATGTATGTTTGTGTGTGTGTGTGTGCGTTTCATTTGAGCAACTGCCTCTGCAGTGTCATACACTGTGCGCCCCTCGGCAACCGCCTCGTTTCGTAATTTATTTCTGATTTTGGGTTTGCGCCATGCGTGGCTGAGCATTAGGCGCTTGCACATTTTGCCAGCACATAAATTAACATAAAGAGCCGGGCTGTTGCAGCAGCGGCAGTGGCTGCTGGTGCCATCAGTGGCTGCTGGGTGCCACCCACTGTGGCGCAGGCCTTGCAGCATTTACGTGACATTGAACCAGAGCTAAGTGCCTGTGCAGCTTTCAATCACAATCACAGACAGTTGGCAAAATTTATGATTAGTCAGCTTTAAAATGCCTTCAAGTGAGCGGCTGGGGCAGCGGGTAGCATTTAGCTATGAGCTATTCGTGACAGTTGACAATTGGCCAAATGTTTCTGTGTGTGCGTTTGGTTATTGTAATAACCGGAAATTGCAGCTGATAAAGCAATCAGACAACGAAATTGTTTATTCATTTTGCGTTGAACTCAACAAAATATTAACAATGCAACCAAATTGAAGCCAATTAACAGCAGACCAAAACTATTTTAGATATAGACAAACTTCACACTAAAAACTAAATGAAAATGCAATTTTATAAATTACAATGCATATAAATTCTGAAAAGTGTTAAAATGACTAAAGCTCAGATATGCTTTAAGATTAAGTATGTGAAATTTAAATCATTTTAGAACAATAAATTTAGAAAAGTTAGCACCTCACTAAGCACAATATAACAGATTAAAGAAAGTATATTTATCTTTTTTATATCAATACCTGTTCACAGCTATATATAAAATGTATATATTTAATATATTATTTAATAATTAATTTTTAATTTATAATATTAATGATATATTTAATAATTGTTATATACTATAAATATATGTTTTATATATTTAATATAATTTTTATTTTTTTTTTTTTTTTTTTGTATGTTTATATTTTGTATATATTTGTATAATACATATAATACACTTTTATATAATAATATATTTTTATATTTTTATAATACACTTTTATATATTTATGATATATTTTTTCTATTCATTCATTTTCATAAAATATTTAATATTTACATTTACATAAATTTTAATTTATTTCAAACATATATTTTATATATTTTTATAATTTATTAAACTTTTTTTTTACTATTATTCTTTATAATTTTTTATATATTTTTTGCGATTTCCATATCTGATACTGATAACTGAAAATCACAGTTTAATTTCAGCAGAAAAAATCTCTGATATAATATCAAGTGCAACGTCAATGTATTATTTTATTTAAATTAAGATAAGTAACATCTTAAAATATTTATAAGTTTCCTTTGTTTACCTAATGATTTCAATAATAACTACATGACTCATACAAACAATCTTTAACGTCTATCTTACGCCCTATAAAAATTATAGTTTTCGTTGAAATTTAATGAATTTTTGGAATAAATCTCAACAAGCCAAAAATGTTTACTGCTTTGCAGCATTTGCTTTTTAATATTTTTTTTATATCAAATAGAAAATTATATTTGCAGGTATATTGGCTTAGCCTAAATATATGTAACAGACGAAAGGAGAAAAGTCGAATGCCATTAGGTAATGAGTAAGAACTCATCGATCTCGAAAATTACAAAAGCTAAACACTAAAGAAATAGTAATTAATTAACTCATCTCATTTTCAATTTTTTGAATCATTCATTTGAAAACATCAGTAAATTTTAGAATTTTATAAAAAAATATAAAATATTTAAACAGAAATTGATTGAATATTTCGATTTTCTATATATTCCCATAGTGGTAGGTATAGCAACTCATCAAAGCTCTTAGGGTATCTTCTAGTCATGCAATATAGACAAATGCGCTCTGACTTGTTTCCCATATTTTATTTGTAGCAACAATTTTTCAACAATCTCATAAATATTTAAATATAATTTTTACAGTCATTAGACAATTTCATTTTTCTCGTTATTTATTCAAATGAAAACTAGAAATTTTTGTTTGAGTTGCCGCAACGAAGCAACTTATGATATGCCCTCTGCCATCTATCACCATTGACTATAAAATCAGCACTTCTGAAAAACATTTGTGTATAAAGATATACTATATATATATTTTTCAATCACTGAAGCATTGAAATCAACAACAATGTTAAATTACAGCTTACGATTATCAATTAATAATAAACAACAAAAGACGGCAACAAGTCGAATGGTAATGGCATTTACTTTGCCATTGAATACTTAAACTGAGTGGCTAAAAATAAATATTTTATTTAATGTAAAAAGCGAATGAAAATAATCACAGACTAAATTTGCTTCTTTTTTTTTTGTTCAAGTGCTAAGCGGCTTAACGAGTTTTCCACCGTTTTTCTCTTCAATTTAATTGCTCAAAAATAAAAGTGTTTATTAACTAGAGGGGAATCAGAGAGAGAGAGAGAGAGAGAGAGAGAGAGAGCAACAGCAAAAATGTAAAAATAAGTACGAGTGGCAATTTAACAATTAATACCAGACATGAATCAGCGGATAAGGTAGACAAGAATTATAATATATAATGCTTAGTATAATTAAAATGAAATCTCTGGTAGATGTACAAAAGCAAATTGATAAAATGAGAGCTACAACAGACGCATAATGAAAATTCTTCACTATCTATAATAGTGACTAAATAAAAAGTTGAGATTTGTCTCTATTTGACAAAAATGCTCTGCTATCGATAGTACCTACAAACTATAGAACAAAGTGCAGCAGCCAGCTGACTCAGAGCTGAATTTACTCTACAGTGAAAGGGATAGAGAGGAATAGAGTAGACCTCTCAGAAAATATATAAAATATATAATATATATATAATATATACAATATATACAATAAAATTGAGTTTGTGAGTTCACAAAAAAATATATTTAAACGGAAAGAGTAGAACCTGGAGCGGCGAAACTAATAGCATTGCTCAACTTAAAGCTGGAGTCGTTCTCAGAAAAAATAAGTTTGCTATAAACAAATGTACATAGACAATATCAGCACAATTTTATTATTCACTAAATTAATCTTAATGTCAATATTTAATGTCACCAATCACAAGTCACACAAGCAATAATAATAAATAATACTAACTCTACTATAAAGTGAAATTCTTAGAATCCTTTTTTTATACCCTTGACATTTCATGACATGAATCACCTCTTATTATTGCAGTTGCGTATAAATTTATATATATATATATATATATATATATATATATATATATATATATATATATATATATATATATATATATATATATATATATATATATATATATATATATACATATGTATAGATTTTGTAAACAAGAAAAGAAACTTTCTATTGCTTTCAAGTCTAGATACCTTTATTTTCTAATAAAAAATTAATAATTTTTCTAATTTGTAATTTATTTTTCTAATAAAAAATAAATAAATATTATATATATATATTTTATTTAATTGTTTTTCCTTTACTAATTAAAATCAATATTATTGCTAGCTATTTGACTAACTATTTAATCAAAAATAACTTTAAAAATTTACAATCACCAAATACAATTCACAAATAAATATATAAATAATTCCATTGATCTATTCATTCACGCAGTTCCAAGCTAATTAGCTGCAATTTATGAAACTAATTCAAAAAACGTTGGTTTTTTGAACGCCAAAAATTAACGCCCATTGATAAAAGGCATATATATTAATTGAAATATACTTATAACTGATAGAATACATATATATTTATTAAAATATACTTATAACTGTGACAAAATTGAACAAATTGCGCCACGGGCAAATAAACAAATGAACAAAATGTGTATACAACGAAAATAATAATTCATAATATAATTATAAGCAATTTATTATTATGGACAAAGCGGCGGCATTTTCTTTTTTTAGTCAAACAGAAAAAAAAGAGAAAAGTAAATGATTTATATGAAATTTACTGTAATTTGCACAACATGCAGTTGCAATTTGTACGTGTTAGCCCCTCTGCAGTCGCTCCTATAGAGAGGAAGAGGTACGTATGTTTATTTAATGGCAGAGGCCTTAAACACGAATTATGGCCATAATTAACCCAATTCCATTTGGCCCTGGCTGCTGCCAGACGCCATAAATGTTGTCAAATATAAAATATAATAAGAAATATAAACAACAACAAAAAATCTACATAAAATAAGGAACACCAGAAGAATTTTGCTTGAGAACTCGAGAACAATTGCACTGGACAAATTGCAACAATGCGAGCAAAGAAATCAGGCCAAGACGAGAGCAAAATAAAAATAAATAAAAGAAATTGCAGTTCCCAAGAAGTGGGTTCATTAAACTGATGAATGCCCACGGTCCAACTGACCGCGACAGAAAAATTTATATATAAAGGGCACTCAAATTTAAATATATATAAATATATATATATATATATATATATATATATATATATTTTTTATATATATTTATATATATATATATATATATATATATATACATAGATTGTAATATTTAATTTCTAAATCATTTAAAATATTTAAATTAGAAATTAAGCTCTTGTATTCTTCTAACTAGGAGCTACTGAATTATAAGAAAAGTTTTAATTTAAACAAAACAAAAACACTTTATTCTTAAAACTCAGTCTAAATACAGGGAAGTCTTACAATATTTTCGCTGAAACAAAACCATCTTCAAGCAGATCACGTTACGAATAAGAAGTGTGTGTGCTCAGAAAAATATTGTTTCTGAAATGGAGCTCTAATGTTA
Organism: Drosophila mettleri; assembly: GCA_035047625.1. Taxonomy (NCBI): domain Eukaryota; kingdom Metazoa; phylum Arthropoda; class Insecta; order Diptera; family Drosophilidae; genus Drosophila; species Drosophila mettleri. The sequence goes on from JAWNPI010000072.1 coordinate 7,201,612, forward strand.
GGGAATCCTCTCAGACCGACAATCATGCGAAAAGAGTTCCTATTCTGCATGAAGATGAAAATGTGTTCCAAAGAGAGATATAATTTGAAGCAACTAGAAAACTTGAGCATTTTGAAATTACTTATTGAGCACAGTTTTAAGTTCCGACTGAATGTAAATTTACGTACGATCGTAAGTGATTAAAAATCACGTTTTATTTACTCAGATCATTTGTAAGTTATAAATGAAAAAATATATATTATACATTATTAAAAATTAAAGCCAGCAACATAACTTAAAGTTTGCTAAATATCAATAAACTTTAGAAATCTGCAACTATATTGAAAAACATTTCCAATTGTAAAAATAGTTCTTTTTGTTTTTGTTTACATAAATTTTTATGAATTCCTGATTATAAGCTCAATAACGTAGAACAAAATGTAATCAAGAAATGTCTGACTTATACAGCTGAAAAAAAGAAACACATTTTTCTAAGAAAAAAAATGTATATATATTAAAAAAAATATGTTTTAATTGCTATTAATATCAGTAACTTAAAAAACGTTGTTTACAAATATTTTTTATTAAATTCTTTTGTTTCTTTTTATATTATATTTATACTTGTTATTTATTTATTATTCTTATATTTTTTATTTTTGCTCAACTCTATATTGAAAAAAGTTATATTTTATTTTTTAGACCTAAAATGATACATAAAATTCGTAAAAAGTTCTTTGGTGAATGATTTGCTGCTGCAAATTTGACAAGTTCAAGTGGCAGTGGTAGTGGCAGCTGCTGCCCCCACAGTCAAAATCTCTGCTCCTTGGCCCCAGCTGACTGCAACCAATTCAGCAACTTCAACTTTAGCTGCTGCAATTTATGCACTCAAGTGGCGGCAGCAGCTACGACGACGACGACGACGACGATAAGGCAGCTGAGTCTGCGACTGCAACTTTCGTCTTGTATATTGTATCTTGCATTTTGCATCTATCTGCAGGATGCATTTTGCCCATTGTTAAGTGCTTGCCAGCAATGCTCTTATCAAAATTCGCGAGCATCATTATGCCATCACAAATTAAAAATACAATTGCGCAATGCCAAGAGCAAATTTCACCACTCAACGAAAATATATAGACTTTAGTATGTAAATAAATTCTAGTTAAATTCAATTTCCGAATTGCTCGAGGTGAAAAATTGCTATTTAATTTACAATTTTTCTGTTCTAAATTTATTAAATAAAATAATATTATCAGCATTTCTAATTTAATTATTTTTTATTTATTTACAAATATGAAAACAATGAAACTCTTTTAATCTTGTCAGCTTTAGCTCTAAAACCACGCTTTTTTCAGAGTACCCTATCAATGTTAATCAACAACTAACAATCGCGAGTTCAAAAGTTCTTCAACAACTTTATCAATTTTATAATATTCATAATCAGCATCAAGCAAAATATTTAATTGTATTTTTTTTATATCCCTTTTGTCTGATTGAACAAGCTAAACTGGTTATTGCTTTTACTTACACATATTATTTATACATATTATTTAATTTTTGTATAGGGTTTCGTCAGTCTAGAACTTACCTGGCAAAGTCCAAACGTCGCTGACAGCCAACACGATCAGTAGAACACCGCACAGCAGCTTCATATTTATTTTCACACGAGCTTTTCTGCTTTTGTTATTTATTTAGTTTAACAAATATTTTTGTTTTATTTTTTTTTTTTTTTAATTCTTTTTGAATTTGCTTAGGATTTTTCGATTTTGTATTGCTTTGGCATCGATTGCCGGATTCGGTTCTGTTTCGTAAGACAAACAATAGTCAAATGCGCTGAAATGCGTCGAGGAAACGGCAAATAAACAGACTGAACGAACAGAAATCAGTGAGTGAAATGAGCGCAACAGATTGAGCGCTACAAAGAGTAGGTGAGAATCGCGGGGAGCGACCGAGCACGAGTGAGAATCATGTCTACAGCCCGCACTCGAAGCAAAAACCACTCACACTCAATTAGTTGAGCTGGGAGCGCAATTAATATTATTAAACGGCAACGACATTAACATAAAACTAAAGCTGAAAACTAAGGGCATTACGAGCTTAATAAATAATGGCGGTCATAGATGGTGCGAAACTGTCCGTATGCCAAAATTATAGAGAACGATAAGAGGTCGATCAATTGACTATATAATTTTATATATCTTTAGACAGGCAAATTTTGATAATTTCAGGGCATGATATAGGACAAAAATATATATATGTAAATATATATATATATATATATATATATATATATATATATATATATATATATATATATATAGAATAAAATTTGATCAAGCTTAAAGAAATAAAGACTTTTCTATAACCAGGAAATCATATATATTATGGAAGATCATTAAGTTATATACTATTTTTATTCAATTGATTAGAAAATCTAGAAATCAATCAAATATTTTGATAATATATATAAATAATTTTTAACAAAAAGTCTTTAAAGTAAAGTAAAGTTCATTCTCTAAGAGAATTTAGTTTTTGTGTGGAAAGCACAACTTTTCACATTATTATTGTAATTATTATAATGATAAAAAAAATTTCCAAAATCTCACGAAAAGATTATTAACATAATAATAATATATAATATAAGTAAAACTATAAAAACGATCAGCGATTGCTCTGCAAATAGCTTAGATAAAAAATTTCCAAAATCTCACGAAAAGAATATTATCATAATAATAATATTATCATAATAATTATCATAATAATATCATAATAATTGTGAGTGTGATTGTTCTGCAAATTGCTTAGACCTCAGCTGCACATATTTTGATGGACCCTAGTGTAAGGCAAGGCATGGTGGCAAACGCGGCGAATGTGCAATTTTTATTTTGTACGTACATATATTCAGTTGTTTTTTTATACCCTGATCCCATTGAAAATGGGAAAAAAGGGTATAATGTTTTTGTTAAAAGTATGTAACAGGCAGAAGGAGGCGTGCCACACCCCCAAAAGTATATATATTCTTGATCAGGACGACAAGACAAGTTGATTGAGCCCTGTCCGTCTGTCTGTCCGTCCGTCCGTCCGTCCGTCCGTCCGTCCGTCCGTCCGTCCGTCCGTCCGTCCGTCCGTCCGTCCGTCCGTCCGTCCGTCCGTCCGTCCGTATGTATGAACGCGTCGATCTCAGAACCTATAAGAGCTAGAGACTTGAATTTTTTTTTGTTAGGCGCGTATATTGGGCGCGCATATCGAGTTTGTTTCAGAAAATCGATAACTATTCCTGAATATTTGTTATCGATTTAAAACCATATGAAAAAACAGTTATGATTTTTTATCTTTTTTATCTTAAGAGCTACCTTTATGTGTATTTTTACCAATTTCGGTTTTTGTTACATTTGGATACTGGCCCCAAATTTCCCCACAATTTTGAAAATTATTTTCAGTTGCAATATATATGGTGTTTGGTATTTTTGAAAACTAAATCAATTATTTAAATCATATGGTGAAAGTTTCATCAAAATCCGTTGATAAATAAAAAAGTTATTAAACAAAATGTTTGGCTAGATCAACAGCGATTGAACTGCAAAGCGCATACAGACCAGGTGGCGCTTATACATGTTCAATTTGTATACATGTGCACACATACATGCAAATGCTCGCGAACAAATTTTCTAAGAACCGCAATTGCCTTTGAGTTTGGGTCGAATTGTTTTTGCTACCTAATTCCAATTGCCGCTCGCCGCTGTGTGTCGCAGTCGCAGGCGCTGTGCGAATATGTTTTCGATTCTTCTTCTTTAATAGTAACGGAACGATTCTTGTGAGCTGTGTGGCGCTGTGTGTCGCTGTGTGTCGCTGTGCGAATATGTTTTCGATTCTTCTTCTCTAATAGTAACGGAACAATTCTTGTGAGCTTGCAAAAGTGTGCTGGCATAATCTGTGTGTCGAATTTGTTTGCATAATTCCTCTTTGATCGACATTCTTAGTACCATTGGCACATACTTAAGTTGCGTGATATGGTTGTACATACGAGTTATGGACTATATTAAGAAAACTAAGGGGGGTGGGATTAGGGTATCCCCTAGTCGGGCGCGCCGACTAGAGTTTTCTTACTTGTTTTTTTTTTTTTTTTTTTTGTAGTTTTGTTTAGTATTTGTTGCATGTGCCCCTTTTTTTAATCAATTGTCGTTTGTGCTTCGTTAGTTGCACGTTTGATACTTTTTTTTTTAATTTTGCTTTTTTTAGCTTTGCTCAGATAGAGAAATTATGTCAATCAGCTTGTTGGCAAAATAATCGCTTGTTGTTGCTTGACTGCCTACCGAGTTCAGGGTCAATGTGGACTGGCGTTGTAAACAATGGAAAACGGCTTTCGTTTGATTCACTCAATTCAATTATCGAATCTTTTATTATCGATAACTTTTATGTAATTGAACTTTAGAGTAGCAGTAAAAAGTATTTAGTTCCCGGCTTGATTCTAGTTAATTTCATTATAGTCAATAAATTTAAATATCATGTAAAGATCAGGTAATTAAATTGCTTATGATTGAGTGTTTCTTGATAATTAGTTAAACGAAGTTGAAAAGTCACGACTGAAAACTCACGTTTAAAGTTTACGAATGATTATAAAATTACTTATGTAAAAGCTTCAATATTGATTATTTATATAAATATATTTTTAATCTGATTTATTTGTGTACAAAATAAAAAATTTAGAAAATACTAGTAACATAAAATTGTATTCATTATATCTAAGTGATAAGATTTTTATTTATTTGATTTTCATTTAAAATAGAGAAAATAATAAATAAAATAGAGTTTTCTATAATTAGTATTATTATTTTTAATAATGATAATTGATAATAGAAAAAATTAATCTTCAATTATGTTTTCCTTCAATATTTTCAAACATTTTTAGTGCTATAATTTTGCACATTATTTACAATTTATTTAACTGTTATTTCGGGCACAATTGCAACAGCTTCAACACAGCCTTAACTAAATTTAATAAATTTGAGCAAGAAAGAAATTTGCGATTTTATTTTATTTATCTTCAAAGCTCGCACGCGCTTTAGACTTTTGTTATAAATATAAACAATATTGATATTTATTTTAAGATATTTTTTTTTTGCATAAATACATTTTGCTTTTTAGCAGAAGAAATTCATTTTTTGTTTTGTATATTCAATTTGCTTAAACAGTTTTTTATGTTTATAAACATCAAACGGAAATACACAAGCATATACATACATACATATTTATGTACGTATGTACACGCAAGTATTTGCAAATTTATTTACGGTTATTCTTTCAATTTTATAGTTGTTGTAGGTTTACGCGCGATCGATCGTTGTGGTCTCGCGTCCGTCAACTTACACGTATGTATAAAATTTCGGACTAAACGTTGCGTACAAATTTGGCTTCATTTATACCAAGGCACGCAGCTACCCAAACACAAAGAACAGCCAAAGCAAAAGAGAGAGAGAGAGACAACTACATGCGAGAGCGTCCGAGAAACATAAAAAGAAAGAGAGAGCGATAGAGGGAGAGCGTGCGTACGATCAAGAACTGGAACGCATGCAACGGCACGAACAGTGCCTTAAAAAGTGAATGTCTCTTGGCTGCACTATGACTACGAAACGAACCTCCACAATCGAAACGAGCCCTTGACCAAGGCTTGAAGTTTATTTCGCTTTAAGAATTCACGGCGAATCGTCAACAGCGACGAGCAACGCGCGCCAAGCAACGTTCTCTGTGTGTCAATGAGAAGCGAGCAAAAGAATAGAGAAGAAGATTTCAGAATAGTCGACAATTAAATACCCTAAATATTGTTGATGAGGGAATAATCAAACAATTAAAGAATTATAAAAAAAAACAATAAGTTGAATTATATATCATTTTTATTAATAAAACATATAATTAAAATGTTCAGAACATAATTGCATTAGATATTCAACATTCAGCCAACACACCCTTCTTCCAGTATAAGAAAGGGTATAACAAAAGACAGCTTTTGCGCCCTCGGCTCAGTCCAACTGTTTCATTGTTGTTGTTTTATGTCACACAGATTGGGATCACAAATCGTCGACTCTTCACATTTTGTTCTTGTCACACACACATACACAAACACAAACACAAGCAAGCAAGACTGTACAAATGTGCGTAAAATGTAACCATGTATGAATGGTCTACCCAACCGGATTCACAGTTTAACTGCACATTTTACTGTGCTTTATTTTATACCGGTTCGACTATGCATTGCCTTAAGTGCGAAAAGCATTTCAATTCATAAAATTAAAAACGTTTTTGGGTCTGTTCGTCATTTTTGGTGGGGAATTTTTACAATTTGCGGCAGCTACATTCTTGCGGTCGCAGATTCCAAAAAAAAAGGTGTGCAAGGTCGGAATTCTGCTGATCAAACTGAATCATACTCCTTAAATTACATTTGGCAGCTTCTAAGTTAATCTCTCGATCTCTCTCTCTCTCTCTCTCTCGTTCTCTCTTTCTTTATTATCTTACTACGAAGATAAACAAAATTGTTGTCACAGATCTCGTGTATAAAACTAGCAAAATGTCCATCGCCCACGTAAATATAGCCACATACTCTTGACCCTGACACTGTTCGTATTTTATACTGAAGAAAAATATTTAAAATTAATATTTTGAGACGTTACAATTCGCACGCCCTCTACAGCGAAAAACTTTAACTATTATGAGCGCCATCTGTTCTTTGTTTACGAGTACTACAGCCTCAACTCCGATACTAGTAACATAGCATCGCAACATAGCATCGACTACAGCTAAATAAGTTATCGATATTTAAGTTAAGCAAATAGCGCCAAATTTGAAGCTCATCAATTGAGAAGATATTTTATAAGGGAAGAAGAATATATTAATATAACTAGTGTAATTTATGATTAAGTTTATTAAATATAATATTAAGAACACGTGAAAAAGAACGGTTATTTTTGATACTCCAAGCGATGTATCGTATAATTTAAGCAACCCTGTGTTGTCCTGGTAACAGTTTTGTTTTGATTTTGTGTTTTGCCTTTTTTTATATTCCATTTGTTTATAAAAAACGAGAAAAGAATTAAGGATGTTTCGTCGCGGTAAATTCTCCTTTCTGACCAGCAAAGATGATCGCATCAAAATCATCAATGAGCGCATCAATTTCACTGAACGTCATTTAATGGAAATGTGCTCAGCTTTTTGGATGCTAACACGTAAAATGGCCAAGTAAGAAATTTATATATTTATATATATGTTTAATTTGCATACATATGTATGTATCTCAGATATCGTGATGCACATGATGAGCTGGCCAAGCATATTAAAAAATACGCCGATGAGGAGGAAATCAATGAGAGCTTGTGCAATGGGTTGAAGAGCTTCACCAATGCCTTGACCATAACCGGAGATTATATGGATATGAATGTGAAGAGGCTGGAGCTGAAGGTGAGCAGCTGAAGCAGAGAAACAGAGTACGGATAAATACGTTTCTATACTTTAGATTGTCAACGAACTGGCGCACTTCGAGCAGCTGTGCAAGTCGACAAGGGAGAATCTGCGTGTCGCTGTCATTGCTAGGGACAAGGAGGTGCTCAGCCAACGCCAGATGCTGGAGCTCAAGTCCAAGTTTGCAGCGAACAATGTAAGATGCAAATTAAATTTATAAATTTATTTATTTATAACTTTGCTCCTTAGAGCGCCGCTGATTCGGAGCTTTTCAAAACGAAATTGGAGGTTCAGCGCACCAACAAGGACATTGATGAGATCATTAGCGGCTTTGAGCAGCGCAAGCTGCGCGACTTGAAGCAAGTGCTAAGCGACTATATATTGATAGCCATGAAACAGCATACCAAGGCGCTGGAGCTGCTGAGCGCCAGCTATTACGATGTGTGCAACATCGACGAGCAAGACGACTTCCTGCAGTTTCAGAAGCTAATGAAAACGAAAGAGGAACCCGCTGCCACACGCAAATCAATGCTGAAGAAGGGCTTGCGCTCCCAGTCTATGGACAGCCTGGACCACAATCATCTCAGTCCGCTCAAGCGACAGCAGAAGCTCTCGAAGAGCACAAAGAATTTGACGGGAGCCGGCATAGCGCGCGCAGGCAAGCAGGAGCAGAGCGAGGAGGATGACAGCGAGCTGTACGAGGAGGACGACGAGGAGGAAGACGAAGAGGTAAGCTTCAGGAAATGAAACATTCAAATTATTAAACAAATATAATTAATCCAGGAAAGCGACCAAAGCGGCGAGGATGAGGATGAGGAGGAGGAGGCCTCTGGCAGCACTGCAGACGATGATGGCGAGCCGGGTGTGCCGCACGAGAATGTCTTCGGCGCCAAGACCAGAAGCAAGGAGTCAGCCAGCTCAACGACCACTCCACTAAAGCCCGTGGTGCGACAGCCAGTCAAACATCCTTTTAAGGCCGTGGCAGCCACGCACGTAAGATTGCAAAAGCAATTCCATGTGCCACACAACTAGAAAACTAGAATTTAGAAACTAGAGCTCATTTGCATAGCGCGTCATCGCCCGCGAACTCGCTTGACTACCACACGCCACGCCCTCTCATTATTTATCCCAAATAAACAATAATAATCGAACGAGCGCAGCCAGAAGTATTATATTCGGTTAGCCGAAGTGTAAATACCCTTGCAGATGGAATCAAATAAAATTTTAAAATATATATTTAAATATATATATTCATTGTAGAACCTATTAAAAGTCGAATATCTTGTAAAATCTACGTAGAGAGAGACAGTCTGTCAAGAAACTCTTTATACAATGCGAAAAATGCATATCTTTTTTTTACCTCTGACCCAAAAATTATGGATTTTTAAGCTACATTTTTTTATTTAATTTTTTTTTTTTTTTTTTTGCTAAGCTATTTAATAAAAAAAATTTGAGTTAAATAAAAAAAAAAATAATAAAATTTATTTAAGCTCTTTTATAACGAAATTTTGAGTTAAATTAAAAAAAAATTTAAAGAGCCATAGCTTTTGCCTCTCTTTTGAAATCAACAAAAATTTCTGTCTAATGCTTGATAGTGTATCAAATTTTGAGTTGCATTTAAAAAAAAAATTAATATAAATAAAAAAAAAATATATATGCATTTATCTACATGTGTAGAGTTTTTTGACAGACTGTATATAGACATCGTTGCCTTGAAACCTTCGACTAGCTCAGCAGCAGATACTTCCTAAGCTGCTCCCAGTTAGTCTTCTAAGATTACAAATATCCATAAATATTCAAGCATTTGCTCAAGTCTTCTATCAATTAAATATTCCATAGAAACAATCCATCTGCAAGTTTATATCGTGTTCAATCGGGTGAAACCTCCTGCACTTTTCCTTCTGCTGCTCATCTCTCTCGCTCACCCACACTCCTCTTCATTTTTCTCACTCAGTTGTCCCGTTGCAGGTGGCTTTCCGTAAACAGCGCAAAGAACGCGACGCTGGCATAGCAACTGAGGGGGCAGCGGGTGGACGTCGCCTGGTGACGCTTGTTGAATCGAAGCGTGCCTAAGCTCAAAAACAGTTTGACATGCGTTGATGCGGTTTTTTTTGTTTTCGTGTGTACAATTCTTGTTTTTTAATTATAATAAAAAAAACGTGTAAAGGCAAAGATCTCACAATGAAACTTGCCGTAATGCACTTAACTTAAATTTTGACATTAACTTAAAACTATGCAAAACAATATAGGAAATGAGCAAAATGTGGCTTGGATACAGTTTGGGAGCAATTGCATGGGTTGTGAATGAACGTGAGTGATTAGAATTGTTACAAAAGTGTAAAAGAGTGTATGTGTGTGTGTGGTTGTTTGAGTGTGTAAATGTTCGATGTATATGTAATTGGGGTGCTGCATGCCTTGATTGTGGGCGTGGCACTGGGCACTGATATCTTGAATTCACTCATTTCTCTGGCGCCGTTCCCTCGACACCCGCCTGATTCATCAGATCCGCAATGCTCTTTTCTAGATCATCGATCCGATTGCCCATGTCATCGATACGCGTGATTATCTGATCCGACATCGTCTGAAATTTGTCCTGCACATTCTGCAAGAGATTTTGTACCTAATAGATAAGAGGTACAGCACAACGGTGGAAAAGAGAGATAGAGAGAGGGGGTAGGAGAGTGGGAGTGGACAGTTGGGTCGTTTTGTTGAATATACTGTTGTTAAGCGTGTCTCATTTCGTTTTGCATTACTCACATAAATTGTTAACTCCTGCATATTCTTCGGATCTGCATTGCTGTTCAGCGAGTAGTTCTGATCCAGATCACTGTCTATCTCATTGCGCAAATCAGTCATCCTTGAGCTGTGTTGTTCTTATTTACAAAAAAGTACAAAAAAGTTCACGTTCTTGCTTTTCGTTGCCTAATTTCCTCTTTTTCCTGCTTCTGTTTGCGTCGGCGGCTGCGGCTGTATAGAAAATCTTATAGCGATTTGCCAATGCACAGCTGTAGCGCGATTTTCATTCTTTAGAGACTACACAAAATAGTCTATCGATATTGTAATCGATGGTTCTTACCGCTGCTGCACAATTTAAATATATTTAAATAAACAGCGAATAGCAACAATTTCGTTAGCAAATTGACTATAGTATAATTTTCTATTTTTATTTTCTTCTTATTGAATTAGAAAATTTACAATACTGCCGATACGATATTGATATTTGACTGTCAATTTAACAGACCTGCCGAAAATGTTAAGTCAGGAAGACGAAGTGTGACCATTTATTCACATGGCAACAATATTTCGATAGTTAACTGCTTATCGTTCAAAACATAAAATTAAAAAAAGTAAATACAATTTTAATAATTTAACGTATTAACTAACATTGCACCAATGTTAATATAAACAGAATCCAGTCTGTTTTTACTGAACAGCTGATAAATGCTATTTCTTAGTCCTGAGTAAAACACTGTTGGGCTCTCGCTCCGACACACACTCAAAAAGTGGTCAAACTAGTTTAACGTACATTGTTTTGTTTGTGCTGCAGCTGCGGGGATTGGGAGAGCGAAACTGCGTTCAATGTAGACCTACCACAAAAGAATAAGTGCTTAAGCGCTGAATGAGTAAACAAATGCGTCGTAGGAGAAATACAACTACAACTACAACTACATTGAATGCACTTAGTGCTAGTTGAAAAAAGACACCCCCTGCAAGGGCAACGAACATAAATTCATAAATAAAACCAGTGGCGTTGCCGTTAATCTCTGAGAGGGGTCGCCAACAGCTGATAAGCGCATTAGGCGCGACACTGTCATATAAGCAAAAGAGAGAGAGAGAGAGAGAGGAACAGTGAGAGCGCAAGAGCTAACCAGCTCGGCAGAGAGCGCCAGCAAGTGAGATAATAGGCAGCAACAAGCAGAATATAATTTACAGTATTTCGTTGATGAAAACAGTCTGTGCCATGTTAACGGTCGTCGAGGATCGTTCGTCGCCTCTTGGACGCAATTCAAAAATATAACGAATATATACAAAGGGCGATTACTATAAGTGAAGCGCTGAAATTCGAGTAAATAGTTCCCAATAAGAATTGTGTGTTAAAAAATAATGCATTTTGTGTGTGCGGGTGTTAATGTCCAATAAGAGCCACGGCCTGTGTGCATGTGCATACATATTTGTGTGGCTCTGTGTGCCTGTGTTAGTGTCATATCAGCAGCGAATGTGTTACAACAATAACAACAGCAACAATAAGAACGATGTTACTCTAATCAGTAACTTTTGACCAATCAATCGAAAATAATATTTTGTGGTTTACATTGACGTTCAGTGCAACACTTTTTAAACCTGCGATAAGCCGTAAAAGAGCCCAAGCAACACGCTCGCATTTAACACAATATTAGACGTTTGTTCTAATAAGAACAAGTTTGCGTGTGTGTGAGTGTCTATGTGTGCGTTGCGGTAGCGTTGCCAATTGAATTATAGACTATCTGAATAGGCCGAAAAAAGCAGGAAGACTCACCAACACAGGCACACACTTGTACACATTTATACATATATAAATTAATAAATGTTTGTATGTGGTAATCAGCTGGATTTTTGGCGCTCAGCAACGCCAGAAGAACGAGAACGAAAGTGTGTGTAAAGCGTAGCCAAATAAGAGTTAATATACAGATCCAACAATTAACAATAATTAAAACTAAGACGAAAAATGCGGTAACAAGAAACAATAAAAAAACAAGTAATAATAAATGAATATATAGTGTGTGTGAGTGTGTGTGTGCCCGCCCCTGTTAACAAAGGCAGAAGACGCGCAAAATAAAATACTTGCTTTATAATATAGTACATATGTATATATATTTATATGCATATACATATGTATACACTTGTATGCATGTACAAACACGCACACATACACTCAAAAAAATAAATATTCACTTGCCTGCCTCAAATGCATTTGCATCGGCTAAGCGATGAGCGCGTTTGTTTACAAAGAGCAACAGATTAAGAGTGAGTGAGACAGAGAGGGCGAGAGTTAAGAAGATCCATATAGACTTTGCACTAATTTAGTAACAATTAGACTTTGTTATTATTTGGACTAAATAATAAAATAAAATTTGGATTAAAAAATAAAGAATAAAGTTAAGCAGGCAAAGAGCGAAGTTGAAATTAAAAGCGACGCAGCGAGAGTTGGGATGAGTCTGTCTACACGTGTAAGACAAAGCAGCAACAACAGTAAGAGCTGTCAATGAAATCGAAATGTTTTCATAAACAATAACAACAATTAACCGTTGTATGTTCTCAATGTGTGCTATTTTCTGCTCGCTCGCTTTGTGGCAAGTTCTGATTAGCAACAGTGCATCTGAGACCTCCGCTCCCGCTGCCAATCAGCCAAAAAGCTAATGAACTCTCACACCCACACACACACAGGCACACATATACACATAGAGAGCAGCTTTTAAGAATGTGTCGCTCATTTCGTTTTCTATGTATGTGTATATGAAACGAATGAAAAAAAAAGAAAACAACAAAAACAAAGCTGTACAATAACAAATAAACAGAAAGAACTCATCAACGCGTTTAGCAAACATTTGAGTCTTTTTTTTTTATTAGTATTTTTTCGGCCTAAAATTTTATTTATGCAAATTTACTTTTCTCTCTGTGCCGCGCCTCTGTAGGCACGACCGCCCAGCGAGAAAGAGATAGATAACGCCAAAAGGGAATAGCAGCGCGCTCTCGGGGAATTAGAATATATATATATATATATATATTTAATTACACAATTTTTGACGCGTTTGCGACTCGCGAATAATATTTAAAGACAAAAGTAATTTGATGAAAAAAGCGCACAGATCAAAGGTCAAGCAACAACAACACACAATTACAACAACTGCACGAACTCTGTCAACATGTCCAGCTGGAGCTTGGCCAGTGCCGCTTCGCCAACGGTCACGGGCACCGCACACGGTGACGTCATCAGGCTGAGCAATCTCAAAGCCGCCTCCGACATAGACATTGCAACAGCGACTGATAGCAAGCAGCAAAAAGCAGCCCGTCCAACCACACCTGTGCCCGTCAAGAAGTTGACCTCGAAGCGGCCGCCACATTTAACATTGCACATCAACCAACCGCCACCGCCACCACCACTAACAACAACAACAACAACAACAACAACAGAGGCTCACGAAGCGCCTCTAAGTGAGGCGGAAAATATTGCGCTCTCCTGCAGCTCTTCCATCTATGGCACACCGCTGGGTTCTGCCGCAGCACTTGCTTCAGCTTCCACACCGGAGAGCCAAAACACGTGCAGCTCCACCAGCCACAGCAGCAACAGCACCGCTGGCTCCATTTTCCCCCACGAGCAATACAAGACAATCAAAAAAATTGACATACAATTCGACAATGTGCAATATAGCGCTAAATTTGGGTTCTTCAGGAGAGGTAAGTCGAAACTAAGTATATAACATGAAATTTATTAATATTTAGTCTTTAATGTTTTTTTTCTGATAAACACACTAAACACCCTGTCCTAAATTTCTTAATCTTAAGATATTATAATTAAAGCAGCTATTAAATAATCTTTAGCCATGAAACACCCTGTGTCGCTGTATTGCTATTCATTAGCTAAGAAATGTGATGTACTGGCTTCTATAAACTCAATGGAGTCGCCCTGTGTTACATTTAAAATTATTTTCTTAATCTTTAGCTGTGAGACACCCTGTATATAATCTAATTTTAATATATCAAGTTGGGAATCATTAACTATGAAGCGCTCTATACTTAATTCGAAAATTGGCAAGCGAATTAGTCACCCTGTGACACAGTTAATATGATTTTCTTAATAATATTAATCATGAATCGCTTTATACTCAATTCTTATTCCATGAATGATGAGAGCATTGACTTTATTAACTAGACTCATTTATTACATAAGGAACACCCTGTGCTACATTCTTATTTATACCAAGCTTGCAATTTAATTGTAAGTGATTTTGTTGAATTTGAGAGGTGTCTAGATAGAACATACAAACTCATCAAACTTGCAACCCCCTGTTAGGCATCAATCACCCTGTCCCATAATTTTGCAAGACTCAAAATGCGTAATAGCCACAACTCAGAATATTTATATATTTATTAAATGAAAGAACCAAGAATTTAGCAGTCTGTGAAACACCCTGTGAATCAGAACTCATCTCAAGTAATATACATGATTATATATTACGTTAATATTAAACTTGTTTCGAATGCGAATTACAATTTTAGCAACAGTTATAGTTCATTAAAAGTAAAATAAAAAACAAGAATATTTTGTTGGCACTCTCGTATTGTGTTTTATCTAAGTACAACCTACCATTATGATTCGCTTGTTCTTGTGCCAGTCACGCCTTGATGCCTGTTCCGATAACCAAAACAGCCGACAGACAATTTTTGTCAAAAATATATTTATATTCCACACATATATGAGAAAAAAAAAAACAGGTTTTAACAAAATAACTTTTGGCTAGCTCATTAAAAACGCCCTGTTTAATTGTGTAACCCTGTGTTAAGAATTTATTACACTCTGAAACTTTTAAATATTGGGTTAAAACACTTTTAACCTTGAACTACTTTATGGGCTTTTAATAGTTCAACCATAAAATACTATGTACAATGTATATAGCTTCTTTACTACTAAACACCCTGTGTTTAGTTAATTCTAAAAGGATAAGAATGCTTTAAAATATTTATATTCTCTTATCAAGCATCCAATCAAATTTAAAAATAAAAAAAAAATTTTTTGTTTAAAAACACCCTGTGTTTTTTTTAGATCCATGGACATTGTAATAAGTATAAAAATAATTCTTTTGGCTATTTGTTCTCATGTAGCTTAGTTAGTTTTTAGTTTTTAGTATAATGCAAATAAGCGAAACGCCCTGTGAACATATGTATAATATTAAAGAAGAATATGCTCATTTTATCTATTTATTAAAACTTGTTTCAGTTCATTGCGTTAGTTAATATTCGAATTGTAGCCCATGGTTAATGAGCTTTGATGCCATTAAACACCCTGTTATCGTAACATTTTGTGTTTATTAGAGCATTTAATTGGAATTTCGTTTTCCTTATTTTTCATTCAAAAATATTATGTTACCGAACAGATTTATTAATCAGATAATCCATATCTAAGTATTCTATGGACTTCAAAATAATATGGGACTGTATAAAGCCTTTGTTTTATAATCAGATTTGCAAATTTCTCTGGAATCTTGATTTCGTCCACTTGATTTCTGCAATCAGTGCCAGCTCAATAATTATTATATTAGACTGGCTGCTATAACTCGATTGGTTATAAGCATAATACGCATTGATACACCTGCCTGATATAACAAATATTTGTATTACCTATTAGCTAGATTTTGGACACAAGTATTCGGTGAACAAATAAGAAATGAGAGTGCAGAGGGTTGCCCAAAGTCGAGTCTTAAGTGATGGTGAGAGAAGGAAAACTACGGAAATATTCAAATTAAAAAAAAAAAAAAAAAAAAAAAAAAATTTTATATAAATTGGTGTAAAGGTCAATAGCTACAGTTTTTTTTTATAATAAGTTAAATAAATTAAAAATATAAGTATATCATATATATGTCGTTTATATATAGAATAGTTATATGATCATTTGATGGGGGTCGCTCAGGTTGACTCTTACAGTTTTTTATGAGTTTTCGACGAAAGCGATTTGAATATTTACATAAAAATTCAACTTACATAAAGGTGTGTGTGTAAGTCTCTCTCTCTCTCTCTTTGTGGGTCTACCAATATATAGAAAATCATATATTACAAATATTGCAAACCGATAAGATTTCTGTGTTACAATAACGACGCGCCATATAGATATGAATATATATATATATACATGCACACATATATATATGAACTTGTAAGCGCTGTAATAAATGTTTCCGTCTTTTATCAAGGGACTTTGTAATCTACACTTCACATTCAAGAATATATTCGCTTATTACCGCTGTTAGCCCAATTATTATTCTTTTGTTATTAGCCAAATCATGATGAATAATTTAGCAGCTATTTGAGCCCTTTCAAAAGACTCTTGATGACAATAAGTTATGTTATGAAAGGTGTATGATTTGACAGATAAGGCTACCCTAGCCATATAGTTGACTCATTGGGTACTCTTTATTATCCTGATAGATATTGTGGCACGAGTCTAAGTGACCAATTCCCATAGCTGCATAATTGCTAATGACTCACGACTCAATTCATTACGTATCCACAACAAAAAAGAAGAGAAATAAATAATTAAAATACATTTATCGACATTGCTTATCTAACGAAATGTCTGGCAAACTACAATTATATATAAATCACAATGCAAAGCAAATGCTTAGCACATGGAAACATAATACATTTTACTTATTTTATTTTATTTTATTTCTTTTTTTTAATAAATAGTTGTATTAGTGATAAAAAAAAAATATAATACCGATTTGGATGATAGCTAAATGGTTAGGTGCAAACAAACTGGGCTGTTAAATTTAATGCAATGTAAAATAAAAAGCATATGCTGAACTGAATATATATATATATATATATATATATATATATATATATATATATATATATATATATATATATATATGAATATATATGCTACAAATATGAGTCCTAATCTCAGTCATTCCTTCACAAAGCTGAAATTCCCATAACTCTATGAATCTTTTATCAGGAAGGCACACATGCGCACTTCCTCCTTCTCTAACTTCTTATCTCTCTCTCACGCTGACTTCGCAGCTCCGCTTGCGCTGCATTTTTGAGCTTTTTTATGGCAAATGAATTGCTTGATTCAGTTGACAATTCATTTTAAAATAATTGTACTTCTTTAAAGTAATTTTCAGAGCATAATGACATTATTATCCGACTAGAAGAAAAGATAAAAATATATCTAATATTTAATGTCAAAAGTTTGGGAGAGAAGTAGAGTAGTTATACAAAATATAGGCAAAATTTGTGCATGCACTAAAGGAGTTGAGCTCCAGCTTATTTAGTATTAAATAATGCAGACAGAAAATCAAAAAAATTGAAGACAGGATATCAAACTAACTTAAATTACCAATAGAACATAGAAAGTGTTAACGAAATACATTACACTAAATAAATTTGAAATGGGCACACAAAAACAACTGGCTAAATCGACTCAGCTCTTCGGTCAAGCAGATAAACACTTTAAAGACGCTTAAAATTTGAAAAAAAAATTGATTTGTATATTAAAAAAAAAGTAACAAATCATATATATATAAGTTGATAATTCTTTAGCATAAATTCTATTCTATTTAGTTTTTAATGGATATTCCCCTATTATAATAGCTGCTGGACTGGCAACAAATCTTGAACAATATATAAAGGTCGCCAGCGTTTTAATTGATATCACTTAAGCTCCATTAAATATTATGCATGCTTTTTCTCTCTCTCCCTCTCTGTCTCTCTTTTCATTCATTTGATTTTTCTTTGTTATTGTCGCCGTATCATCTTGAGTGAGTTTTCCTGTTATAGTCTTCCTAATGGGGCCATTTGACAGCTTCAGTTTCGCACTTGAAAAAAAAAATAAAATAAAATTAAATTAAATATCAAAATATATAAGCTGGCCTGTGGGCATTAGTCACACGTTGTGTGTTTCCCTATTATTTTTAACAACACTTTTAATCGCCTGCGTTGCGTTTCAATTTTAATAGCCGAATCTGAATTGCTCCACGGATATTGTTGACAGCTTATGCGTGCCGTAAGATCAAAGTATGAGAATTACCATTAAAATGGAAGTAAGATCATTTTTTGACTTTAACAAGAATTCTTGACAAGAGTTTTTGATTTAAGTATATTAAAAAGCTCACAGATCGTAATTTTGCATAAATTTAAGCTCACAAAAAAACCCTATATATTTATGAATTCAGTTTAATATGTTAAGAATACTAAAGATGCAGGTAGATCGCATGGCGAGCTCATAGTCAGATTCAAGCGAATTGTAGCAAAATGTAAATGCTTCTCCTTAAAGTCTATGCCGTACTCTCTCCGACTGCATCCCTTGGCAACCAAGCTGAATTCGGTCTAGGCCTGGGAGTCTAACCAGATTGTAATACAAATAGCAGCTATCTACAATCACCAATTAATGCTTGCATACTTTGCATTATCAATTTACATTTGTGTGGACTCGGGATTTTAATATTATTTTCATCATCATATCATATCATGTCATATCAACATTATATTGAAACAAGTAAAAACGTTGCAGACAGGTCAGCCAACTGTGGGATACTTTTCATACGGACATTTGGACCTTGCACAAAACCAATATACTCATTCTCCTTTTGGAAACACAGTAAAAAATTCTACTCTTTAGTGGGCCATCATAGTAAGCCAGCTCGACCCTTCCCTTACCGCTACATTGAATATCATTTACGTCGGGTATTATTGTTATTATCAGTTTAAGATGAGAGACTGAACTGCTTACACTGCTTGCAAAGCTGGCATCATAAAACTCTCAACTGCTTACAGCAACTGAGTAACAAAGCTAATACGAATTAGAAGTCGTTAATGAAGCTCGCTGCTAATTGAATGGTAAAATTCTTCAAAAAATTATTATAAATCAAGCAGCATAAATTCATTATGCAATAAACCTCGTTAATTGGCTGATTATTTGCTTTAGTTTATGTTTTATGTTTTACGTTCATATGAATCGATAGAGAGACGCACATACAGACAGAGCTAAAGCGACTCAGCTTGTGGTCCTGGTCAATAATAAATGACAATATGAAACTATAAAACCAATTTACCCCTAAATTCCAGTACAAATAGTAAAAATTCTGCCAAAATGCAAGTTCATAGAAGCCAAATTAAGCATATGCAGCGCAATCATTTATTTGTTCAAATCGTATCTTTTTATTTTTTCTAAATATATATTTAAATCGTGCAATTTATTTATAATACCAAGCACTCAAGCATAGCACATGTATCAGCCTATAAAAATAATATGAAGTCATTTGTAACCTTAGCAATGTTCTCAATAGCAATTAAAAAGAAATACCTATGTAGTTACCAAGCCTCATGTATGGAGGGCGATAAGCGCGCTCAGGGCTTATACTGAATGAGTTTCACTAATCTTCATTGTTCGGGATCAGCATTAGATTAGCTCCGTACAAACATATATATATACCCATATATGTAGTAGTTGAGCGGGTGCAAGTTTAGACTAGAAAAGTGATATCAGATGACGGGCACACGAGGCTCAAAGACTCGTGCTGTAATCGTCCGGGCGATACTCTTTATAGCCATTGCAAATGCAATGTCAATCTCAAGGCCTTGTCTGCCTATTGGGTTTATTAGTGCAATCACCAGGTGTGTGCCTTTTTGGCACAACATCTGGAAGGAAAATAATGTCAACCATCTGTTGCGGCGCTGCTCGTAAAAGGCGTGTATCGCGATAAGATTTGATTCGAGGCGCAAACCCAAAACACTTTTGATAAGACGATACGAGTGCGACTGTCTGTCCGATTAGTAATAGCTAAGTTAATCGATAGATTATCTTCGATACAACAAAGTATCGTCTATAATTTGCAATAAAATATAGAAAAAAAATGGAATAAAAATAATACTTTATACCTTACACAACCAAATGCCACTAACAAACAAACAAAATTCAAAAAAACAAAAAAAATATATGTTTTATATTTTATGACATTATCATTGCAAAGGCGATTAGCGCACTTGGAGCGCAGCTAATGGGTTGTCCTTATCAGCTGTGACTGGGCACAGTAGCTATATTATTTTCCAATATCTCACTCGGGCTCTCTCTCGCTCTCTCTCTCTCTCTCTCTCTCTCTCTTTCTGCACTCTAATTATGTAGAAAACCAATGAATATTCGTCGAATAGCTAATAACTGAGTTACGTCCGAGTAACTGACATATCTTGAATATTCAATGTACTTTGCACAGCCCATGCTTGGGCTCTATAAGCGATATGATCGTATGTCGAGTGTAAGCTGAAAAGGGCAGCCATAACAATTATTGAATTATTATTTATTATTACTTACACAATAATCATTTAAATCATTTAAAAATATCTGAGTCTATCTTTTGATCTGAACATCAAGTTTCCCTGCGAAATGTTACATGTGTGCTTACATCTGGAATGTATTCTTATAGCTTATGTCTCGATCACAATTAAGAGTGTAAAATTTAGTTTAAAAATTGCATGAAAAGAGTTTATTATAATCAATAAATATGGATTTCCAAACTTCATTATAATCCAATAAATATCGATTTGAAAATATCATAATATTCAATAAATATAGATTTCAAAACTGTATTATAATCAATAAACAATAATTTAAATTTATTAAATTACTTAAATAATTAATCAATAAATAAATATCGATTTTATAGCTCTATTTCTTTAAAGACCCAAATATTTTTTTTTTCTTGCCTAGGCATATATGTTTCCTAGAGGCTTAAATACAATTTATAAAAATATGCTATTTTAAAAATCATATGTAATTATTATTATTGCAATAATTATGGTTATATTTTTATCATATTACTTTATATATTTTTTTTTTTTTCGAAGATTGTTTTATTGCCCTGATTTTATAAATCTTTTTGAGTCATGAGAAAATTCCTTGATAATTTATTTAGAATAAAAATATTTTTTAAAAGTCTTAAAAAGTAATAAGCTAAAGATCTTTGATCAGTTATTTTAGAATAATATTTATTCATTTATAATAAAATAATAATTCCATATATAATGAAGATATTTAGCTCATAAATATTTCCTTATTCCCTATGTGAAGATGAATTATATCCATTCAAGCAAAATTCTCATAGCCGTCTTAGACTTATTAATTTATAAAGCTTATATATTATATATCTAATACTGCCTAATTAATATTAATTTAATTATTTAATTACATTTAATAATTTGTTTAATTACATTTATTTTTACATCTTTTCCATTCTAGAAAACAAAGACATATTGAAGGGGTTATCGGGTTACTTTCGTTCCGGCGAACTGAATGCTATTGCTGGACCCTCGGGAGCGGGCAAGAGCACGCTGTTAAATATACTCTCAGGCTATACGTAATGTAACCCCACATTTGAAACCTATTTCCCTTATTAACTTATCTATATTCCCTGCAGTTACTCTGGATATACGGGCGATTTTCGGATCAATGGCAAGCAGCGCGATTTGAAGGCTTTCAAGCCGAACGTGGCCTTCATTACGCAGGACACGTCGCTGCAGTCGTTTCTCAGCGTTAAGGAGGCCATGCATTTCGCAGCGAACCTTAAGATTGGCACACACATGTCGCCGGCTGCTAAAAAGGAGCGGGTGCTCAGCATTCTCGTGGCCATCGGCATGTACGAGAGCCGAAATACGCGCACGGGCAGCCTAAGTGGTGGACAACGCAAGCGTCTGTCCATTGCCCTGGAGCTAGTCAATAATCCGCCGGTGCTAGTGCTGGATGAGCCCACCTCGTATGTGTTGAAAGTTACCAATTCATAGAACATTAATTCATTCATATTTATTTGTCTCAATCTTAGTGGTCTGGACAGCTCGACGTGCAATCAGTTGATCACGCTGCTCAAGAAGCTGGCCGTGGAGGGTCGCAACGTCATCTTCACTATTCATCAGCCCAGCGCGCTGTCCTTCTCCATGTTCGATCATCTCTATGCTATTGCCGAGGGTCAGTGCATTTACGCAGGCGGCTCACAGAATCTGGTGCCCTTTCTGAGCGCTGTCAATCTGCACTGCCCAGAGTCATATAATCCTGTGGATTATTGTAAGTCTGAGTGGTAGAAATAATTGGGGGGTAAATAGAGAGATTGGCTTGAATGTAAATATTAATTATTGTCAGTCTGAGTAGGATTAATAATTGGGTGCTAATGGAAATTTATTGAGAGTTAATATATATATATATATAATAATAATATATATATATATATACAAATTATTGTTTAATTTTAGGTTTAGCTATTTTCTATGCAATTTATTTATTGCAAAGCTGTGACTTGAGCATAAATTTTTATATGCATCAGCCGAAAAATATTACCTCAAATTTAACAATTTATATATTTAATGCAAATAACTTTTAATTCATTCATGAAGCTGAAGAAATTTATCGTCAAGTTATCAAAATAATTTTTGAAAAGAATTGAGTTGGTTGTAAAAAAAAAAATTAAAAAAAAAATTAAGTTGATCGAATTTAGAAAATGAAATAAAATTCTATAAGCCTAAATTTTTCTTAAAATCAAGCCTAAAATAATTTTCTTTATAATCTTATATATAAATATATATATATATATATATATATTTTTTTTTGTTTAAGAACAATTTTGATTGAATTTAGAAAATAAAATAAAATTCTATAAGCCTAAATTCTTCTTAAAATCAAGCTTAAAATAATCTTCTTTATAATCTCCTTATTTTTTTAAGTAATGGAAATAGCCACGCACGACTATGATGATGGGGAGCAGCAGGTGGACAGGCTGATAGCACTCATGGACAATGGGCGCAATGATGATTATAGACAAAGCAAAGCAACGCGCGTGTCGCAGTTGGCAGCGATGCGTAAAATTGGTAAGCTCGCAAAATTTAATAAATGTTAGCCTTAAAAGTTACTCCTATGGATACTTGCAGATCAAATGATGACCTCTGGCATGCTCACGCCTGTCACGGCGCCCATTATGAGTGTTGGTCCCACTTACAATCGGCAGTCATTCAACTTTAAGCCGATGATGACCATCAATGAGCTGTCGTCGCGCGTCTGGGATAGTCAGACGATGAACGAGGATTTGGCTGGCAGCAAAGCCGAAGCCAATTGCTGCAAGCCGAAGAAAAAGAAACAAAAGCCGACCATGTCGATGCCCACATTGGAGCTAGATCCGGCCCATCTATGCAAGCGAGAGAATATCTATGCCACGCCCTTTTATCGACAGCTAAACATACTGCTGTTGCGCACATTTCTGCTGCTCTGGCGGGACAGTTCGCTGACCACGATGCGTTTTGGCATCCACTTGATGATCGGGCTGCTGATTGGCTTCCTCTACTATGGCATTGGCAACGATGCCCACAATTCAATGAACAATTTTCGCTATGTCTTCTATACCATTATGTTCATCATGTATTGCGCTTTCTCCGGCATTCTGGTCAAGTGTATGTTGTCTATTTCTATGGCTTTAAAAGTCAGGGAATCAAAAGTCGTTCAATAACTAATAGAATTAAGTTAAATTAGGGTTAAGGGTTGGGTCGCTTGTGTTAGAATTTTAATATTGGCATTTCTTGCTGGCAGCTTTGGAATGCTGAACTGATAAAGAAAAGTTTGTTTTTATTTCATTTAGCATTTATTTTGTCCGCTTAAAAATGAGTGTTATCAGGATATAAATAGGTCAAGCTAAATCATATTATAAAAGCGAAAAGTTGTATGAGCTAAAATACACAAAACAACGACTAGCTATATAAGATACATACTTCTTGAAGCTCATTCTCATTCATATATAGGATAGATTAAGATCAAGCTGAATCAGGCTAAAAAAGCGAAAAGTAATATGTTATAAAATACTCCTTGATATTCTTTTTGATATATTAAAATATAAATTTCTGTGTGGAATTTTGTCTGCCTAATATAATCGCAAAACTAATGAACAATTAGCAGCTCTGCAAAAGCTAAGATTAGCCGGAGTAAAATAGGTTTTTGCTCTTATAGAAATAATTATTTAATTACGCATACATCTGAATGCAGCTAGACACACTGCCTAAGTCTTAGTTTTAGCTGTTGACTTGGTCAAATTGCAACAATTTTCCAATCGAAATTTAATATAAAACATATTTTGGGGCACTAATTCATGTCTAACAGTACATAGAGCACTTATTAAAAAAAAAAAAAAGTGGTGCGTCTAACCAGTGACGACTTTGACTATATCTCTCTTACTTTCTCTTTCTCTCTGACTCTTATAAAAATTTAACTTAATTTATTTTTTATGCCTTACTTTCAGTTCCTCTGGAATTTCCGATTGTGTCGCGCGAGCACTTCAATCGTTGGTATTCGCTGCGCGCCTATTATGTGGCCATCACGCTGGCCGATCTGCCCATACAGATCATCTGCAGTTCGCTGTTTATAGTGCCCACATATCTGATGACACGGCAACCGCTGGAGTTCTGGCGCTTTGGCATGTTCTTTTTGATAGTGTTTATGACGGCGCTGGTGGCGCAGAGCATTGGCCTGGCCGTGGGTGCGGCATTAAATTTGAATCTGGGCGCAATACTGGGACCATTCTTCATCTGTCCATTTCTGGCATTCAGCGGCTTCTTTCTGCAGGAGAAGGATGCGCCCGTCTATTTGCGCTGGTTCTTTGATGTCTCGTTTCTGAAATACAGCCTCGATGGTGCTATGCTGGCTCTATTTGGCTACGATAGGCAGCGCTTGGAGTGCAACGAGATGTACTGTCATCTGTCGCGTCCAAAGTACATACTCAAGAGTCTGGACATGGAGCGTGCCAACTATCAGCTGGCCATATTTTTTATGTTCGGCCTGCTGATCATGCTTCGCATTTTAGCCTTCTATATCATGTCCTTTCGACTTCGATTGTTCAGATGATACGATAATGTGCCGAACTCACATTCCGTTCACAGTTGATAGATAGATAGAGTTTGTTGGTTTCTTTACATATGTTTGTTATGCAGATGTCGTTGAGACAGCTGCGAGTATATTAATGATTTCTTTTAGCATTTAATTGAGTGAACCATGTGCCAAAGAGTTGAACAGCGTTTAGCATAAGGAGAAATCGTGATATACATACATACATACATACATAAATACTTATCGCAGCAATCAATATTTACCCAATTCACAATTCCATAACATTTATATAAATATATCTAAATCTATTTTGTATATATATATAGATTTGTTCGATTTATGTATAAACCCTTAGCTTAGCTCCTGTATTTTTTTACAATCGTATTAATGACCTTCATCATCGACTATCGCTAAGATTTAAGCGCATGTAAATAGATATTTTTATTAAGCTCAAATTTGTTTTTTTCTTTCGGTAAATTTATGCTGTAATAAATATGAAATATTATATATTCATAGTTATTGGAATTATTTGGTTAACATCAGAAACGCCGTGCAAAGGGTAAAGCTGTTTTAATACAATAAAAAGTTGCTCAATGAACTGTTAATAAAAGTTACAAATTTTTAAATCCAATAAATATACTTTTTATAGATTACTTTTATTAAATGTTGACAAATTATTATAAATCAAAAAAGCTCTTTATCAATATTCTACAAATTTGATCACTTAAATTTAAGCTTAGCCCACCGTAAAGTCCAAGATTTTATACAAATTTGTAAATAAAATAAATTAAAAAATTATATAATTCTTTTCGTATGTGGATTATAGATGTGGAAAAAAAGAGTAATAGTAATATTAAAGGAAATTTATTTAGTTAATAAAAAGCAACCAATTTTTTATGAACAACAATGAAGTTAAAGAACAACTTAATAATAAAAATATATTTTATATTTTAATAAAATCAAATTTGTGGTATTTTTCATGTATCCAATATTCAGCAAAATTATAAATATATATAAATATAAAAATTATAAATATATATATTCATCTATTTTTTTATATATAAAAATAATATATATTATATTTGTGTATAATTACATTTTTAATTAGGTGTATATAAAAATAAAAAATATTTTAATAATACAAATTGTTCTTGCATTTTTTAAGAAGTGATAAACCGCATATACATAAAGAGGAAAAATAAGATTGAAAAAATTTAAAATATATATTTAAGAAAATTGAATTATTTATTAAAAATAAATGAATGATTCATAAATGTTATGAATTAATGAGATGGGATAAATATGTAGAAAAATGAAAAAATTATGTTGAATGAAAATGAAAAAAAAATAAATAAAATTATATAAATAGAAAAAAAAATTATGCGTATATTTTTATATTTCTTGCAGCAAAATGGTAACTAAATTAATTATGTAATATTAAAATAAATTGGCATTTTATAAATTAATTAATGGAATGTAAATTCCAAAATCAAATCAAGTCAAATTTAAATTTGCCCCACTGTACGCCTAGCAGTCATTTAAATTGGTTTGGCATGTCTTTCTCAAACATGTTGGCGCTCCGTTCCAACAAGTTGTGGCTCGCCTGTGATGAATATAAACAGAAGCCGGCAATAAATACAAAATAAAACTGAATTGAATTCAGTTGTGTTTTGTGTTTCAGTGGGAAGTGATCGCCGGGGGATCGTTTTCCATATCGAGTGAGGAATGACGCGTGATGAAAATTTAATTGAAGTGAAGCAGCCAATTGCTAAAATAATAATATATGAATAATATATATATATATATATATGAACTCTATACGAATTCCAAAGTTTCATTCGACAACATTTGCTGATCTTCGAGTAGTTGCGTAGTTGAAACATATGAAACTAGTTTTCTCTACAATTGAACTGCCTTCAAGTGAGATTGCAATCGTTTTTACAGTTGTCTAAAGATATATATATATATATATATATATATATATATACATATACATACATATATATTTATTCAAATAATAATTCATAGCCATGGAAAACTGATAAGCCTCGTCAAGGAAAATCATTTCAGCTGCATATATAATATTTTTGCACAAGGCAACAAAAAAATAAATAAATTTTACGCAGTTGAATTAGTTTAATTGTTATATTTGTTTTTTTTTTTTTTTTTTTTTTTTTTTATCAGTTAAAGTTCATTAAAGCGCTATTATATACTTATTGCAAACAAATGATAGCTGCAATGTAAACAAGATATTTTTCTTTATTTTACATACTTTTAGGCACAGTTGAAGATATGCTTGAAGAAAGTGAAGCTTGGCTTTGGTTTTAATATATGTTCCATGTACTTAAACATCCCGAGCCCAGCTCTAGTTGCATAGTTAGTTATACATATTGTTAGTTCTAAGAACTAAAGCCAAAAAAGTAGTTTAAAAGCTTCACCTGAAGCATATGCAATTATAATATTCTTTATTTGCATATGTCTAACATTTTCCTATGGAAAGTGTCCGACGCAGTTTAAGCTGTATCCGGAATAAGAGCAACTGTAGAGCTTCAACCCAAGGGCTTGTGGCAGCAGTTGCTTTAGATTTATTTTTGTACTTTTATTAGAAGAATTCGAGCTTAATCGCAGCTAATGCACTCGGAGAGTGAGCATAGAAGAGCGATGAGAGAGCGAGCGAGCGACATTGCCGCTCACACAGCTGCAACTACACTACTAAATTATCTTTTCTAATAGCTACAACACTTTGTACTTGTAATAATAATTAGTAGTTATTATCACTTGGCTTATCGCATGTCGTGTGTCATCAAAATAAAGCACACAGCGAGCTGCATAGCTAGACTGACCTCAGTCAAGTCATGGAAGCTTAAGAGTGAACAAGTGCTTAAAAATTAAAATTAATACAATTAAAATATATAATTAAAAATGAAAATTAAAATATATAATTAAAAATGTTTGGCTATCTATTTTTTTATTTTTATTTATTTATTTATTTTTTAATTTATTATTTAAAATCGTTTGCAATTTTAAAGAAATGAAATGATATCTGATTGTGATTCTATTATTCAAAATCTTTAGTTATTTAAAGTCAATTGCTGTAATAACCCAACTTTAAATATATATATATGATATAAGCTGTGAATCAAGCAATCAATCAATATCATGCACATTAGTCCGTGTCTAGAGTCACTCAATCAATCAATTAAAAAACTCACAGCTTTACGGCTTATATTAATATTTTATTTAAGTTTTTTTTTTTTATTTATTTATTTTGTTTTTCCTTATTTTTTTTTTTTTCATTTATTTTACTTAAATTTCTTTTTTTATTTTTTATTTTTACTTGTCAGCTAAAAGTTTGAACACACCTAATTATACAGCCCATCAGTCAGATAAGATTGCAGTAATATTTTATATTACCCTAGCAGAATTTGGATTAAAAGTTGACTTCAATACGATCTTGATAAATTGTTTTTCTTTCTGTTTTAGACTAAAAAAAAAAACAAATTTGACTACGTTGATAATGAATGCAGGCACTTGAACCTCACAATCAATGGAGAGTGCAAACTGATAACTGCCTTTCCCAGTTGCCCATTTTTTCCACCAGACTCGACGCTTTCGTATCAACAAATTCTGTGACAATGGTCGACAATGCTGGAGCCAGTGTGCCAAATGGCTTGGCCAAGGCGCAGCCACTCGAACTGCTCTTCAGGCAGGTCTGCTACAAGCTCAAAGGCTCGAAGACTCAAATTCTGAATGAAACCTGTGGAGCGTTTCGAGCAGGTCGCCTGACAGCTATACTGGGTCCCTCCGGTGCCGGCAAGTCAACGCTGCTCAATGTCTTGGCTGGATTCAAGTGAGTTTTTATATAATCATTTTATTCAGCTAAATAATAAAATGTGGATTCTGCAGGGTCAGCGGCGTTTCGGGTCAGTTTCTGCTCAATGGACAGCCGAGGGATTTGCTGGCCTTTCGCAAAATGTCCTCGTATATAGCTCAGAACTTCGAGATGCTCTCGCTGCTGACAGTGCAGGAAACGCTGTGTGTTTCCGCAGATCTTAAACTGCCCACGGGCACAACTACGCTGCAGAAGCAAATTATTGTGAGTAAATAAATGTCATAGGCTGCTCGCGACTATAGTATACCCTGCTATAATCCATTTTTATTCTCTACTGTCATAAATGATTACAAATCATAGCATCTACTGTCTATTAATCGATTGGAAAAATAGTAAAAAAAAACATGAGAATATTTATATTACAAAATAATTATAAAAAAATTAATTTAAAAATGGAAATTGGAGTGGAAATATTCCGAAATATCTTTAAAATTCATTATAGTTAAATCGAGCTGCTAAAAAATTTTTTTTATTAATATGACATACACAAACTGGCTTAAAACTAAATATTACTATAAATATAGATATATATTGTTAGGATATACATCGATATATATCGATTTAAAAGAATTGGATGTATCCAATAAGTAACCCTTAAGTTATGTTAAGCTTGTGATCTTATTTCCATACCCATATCTATATATTTGTTAAACCTAGATAATATAAGTTCATTTCCATCTCCATCTGAGATATATATATGAATAATATCGACTGACCTCCATCACATGCATTATCAGTTTCTCAAATATCTGAACATTTCGCTAACTCCCATTTCCTCAGATGGACGACATCATTGAAGTGCTCAACTTGCACTCGTGTCGGCATACGCTGGTCCGGGACATTTCTGGCGGGGAGCACAAGCGTCTGTCCATTGGCATTGAGCTGATCACCAATCCGCCGATCATGTTCTTTGATGAGCCCACCAGCGGACTGGACAGCGTGGCCACCTACCAGGTGATGGGCTACTTACAAAAACTGGCGCACAACGGCCGAATTGTGGTGTGTGTGGTGCATCAGCCCAGCTCGCGGCTGATGCAGCTCTTCGATGACATCCTGGTGCTGGCACATGGCGAAGTACTTTTCGCGGGCGCACAGCGTGAGATGCTGCAGAGCTTTCAGCTAGCCGGCTTCAGCTGTCCACAGTATTACAATCCCGGCGATTTTGGTGGGTGATCCCATCGATGTATTCTCTTAATCTCTCCCTCTCTTAATCTCGCCCTCTCTAGTGCTCGAGGTGGGCAGCGAGTCTTCCAATCAGCGCTGCGAGTCGCTGATCACACAAAACAAATCCAAGTATGATAAGTTACAGAGCTTCGATAGCCTGCCGGCGGATGAGCAGAGTAAGTTCGTTTTGCTAGAGCTTTAGTTGGATGACTTTTTGCTGATCATCTCTACCCGCTTGCCCGCTTGCCTGCTTGCTTCTGTCTCATGTCTCCCACACTTGCATGTCACTCTCCTTCATAATTGCACTGCTCTATCTGTTCCTTTCTCTCTTGTCGCCCTCAATTTGATTACAGCAGCATTTATCGAGCTACCCCAGAGCTTGTCCGCAGCACAGGTGCTGCGTCCCAAGGAGCAGGTGGGCTTCTGGTATCAGCTGCGTACGCTTATGCGCAGACATTTGCGCTCCATGTCCAGGGATATGGTGTGTAGCATGGCATAGATATAAACTATATGCGCTAGAATCCTTTCCCGTATCCTTTCCAGATTGCCGTACAGATGCGCTTGATCATGCACATTGTGGTTGGCCTGCTCTTGGGCGTGGTCTACTGGCAGATAGGCAACGATGCCAGCAAGGTCATCAGCAATGTCTCCTGCATGTTCTTCATCATACTCTTCGTGTTCTCCGGCAACGCTATGCCCTCCATACTGCTCTGCATTCAGGATGCGCCTGTCTTTATACGGGAATACTACAATGGCTGGTACTCCCTCAGTGCGTACTATATATCCAAGGTCTTGGCCGATTTGCCTCTGCAGCTGCTGTGCCCGAGTTTCTTTATAGGCATCAGTTATCTGATGACCGGGCAGCCGCCGGAGCTGGCGCGCTTCGTCATGTGCTGGTGCCTCTGCGTGCTGACCGCCTTCATTGGCCACTTTATAGGCGTGATCGGTGGCACTTTGCTAACCATGCAACTGGCCGTATTCATTGTGCCCACCATATCGATACCGTTTCTGCTCTTCTCCGGTTTCTTTATCCGCATGCGCGAATTGTCCTGGTTCTTGCGTCCCATTTGTGATTTCTCCTTTTTTCGCTACATCTTCGAGGGACTCATGCGTGCCATTTATGGCTATCAGCGCGGCGATTTGCCCTGCCATGAGGACTTTTGCTATTACAAGTCATCCGAGCACTTTCTCAAGGACTTCGACATGTCCGGCGATAAGGTACACACTGATATCCTAATATTGGGACTAATTCTACTTATTCTGTTGATCAGCTTCAATGTAGCGCTGCACGTGTGCATCCGACGAGCTCTGTGAGATCTCTCTCACATTGAATAGTTGCTATAGAGGCATAAGTGTACTCTAATTATAATAGACAACTCTAAGCTAAGCCTTTGCAGATCGGAATTGAATCCGTCTGGGCATTATATAAATTTGCAAATAAAATCTTTTTACATTTTTAATAGGTTTTGGGCCTCGAGCCTTTTGTTCAATCAAAAACATATCAATTTCTGGGCTCATTATCTAATGTAATTTAATCAATCGATGGATACGCTAGAAATGTCCATGGAGCTGCTATCGTGGACTGCCTGCTGCTCAGCTGTCGCCGATGCCGGCGTTGAGTCTTCCAGTGTCTCCGTTTCGTTTGCCGTTGCTGAACTACCTCGGGGTGTCTCCTCGCTTATTGTGGGTATTGTTGTTGTCGCCGCTGGTGTTGTTGCTGTGCTGTTCGCCGTGGGTCCCGTCGAGGTGCGCTGACTGGGCTGTGCTCGACGCACACGTTCCGGCACGGACCGGAATCGTCTCGCGCCCGCCGAGGTAGATGAACCTGTAACTGAACTGCCACTGGAGCTCGCTGTTGCGGTTGCTGCTGGCGTTGCTTTGCCCGCATCGGCGATGGAGGTAAATGGCACGCGGGAACGTACATCGAGCTGCTCCCATTCCATTTCATCCTCGGAACTGGTCTCTGCCGTGGCCACAGCCGTTGCGGTTGACTTTTTCTTCTGACACTCCGCGCTGCGTCGATAATCTATGGTTTTTAGCAACGCCTTAGCTTCCGTCTTGCGCTGCAATGTGAGGCATATTAGAGAGCTGAGGTAAAGATAATTTAGTTGACTTACATCATCTGAATCCAGGCATTTGTAGGCATAGTAAGCGGCACGCTCATAGTCACACTTCTTCTCATAATAATTGGCCAGCGTCATGAAGCCCTGATAGAGGCTCTGCTTGTCGGTGGCTGCGCGTTCGTCCTCGCAGTACATAATATAACAATGAACGGCAGTTTCGTTGTCGCCCAGCTTCTCGTGCAGGCTGGCCAGCTTATACATGGCTATGCCCTCGATGTCGCCCACATCGCAGGCCTTCCAATAACATTTAACCGAATTTTCACATTTGTCCAGCTTCTCGTAGGTTTCACCCAATGCGACGAGCATGCGTGAATCATATGGACGCAGTTGATGCGCAATTTTAAAATAATACAAGCTGTAATAGTGCATCTTAATGATCTCGTACGCCTGTCCCAGGCCATACCAGGCGCGATAATCACGTTTGTTGACCTCCACCGCTTTGCGATAGCTTTGTATAGCCGCATTTGTGTTCTTTAGCTCCATAAACTCATGTCCCATCAGCGTCCAGGCGGCTAAATACTTGGGATTGAGCTTGAGAGCGCGCTGAAAATATGAAATTGCCACCTGATGATCACAGCGTATGCTATAGTAGTTGCCTATATAGGAGTAGATAATTATTTTTGTTAATTATAAACCAACTTATGCTGATGTTTACTTGCCAATCACACAACACGTCTCGGGTCGATATTTGTTAATGCTAACAGCTTTGTGCGCCAGTTGTGCCATTTCGGTTTTCATTTCCTTCACAAACAACAGATTTGAGTATGTATCCACATTGTCCAAGCGATAGGGATCAGTCTCGAGCAAGGCCTGGAACAGCTCAATAGCTTTGTCAACATCTGCATGGAAAACATGGATTAGAAACTGCCGATAGCAAAATTTTAGCTACGAACCCCTCTTGTTGTGATAGACGTGCGCCATTTGTGCGGTTATATAGATGCTTTTGCTAAAGCCGGCAGCCTGCAAATCCTCATAGATCTTCAGTCCATCGTCATTCAAGTATAGCTCCAAGTACGTGTGCGCCATAAAGAAATGACGCATCCAATGACCACCCAGCTGCATGCTCAGCAGCTTCTTCTTCTCCATAATTAGTGGGGATAGCTCTAGGTAGGCGCTCCACAGCATTGGCACCATGCGCACAGCGGTCAACAGCATTTGCTCGGCTGCTTTATTTAGGTTTAATGCTTTGAGCACAACGCCATATAGATAGATCCCATAGCCATCTAAGCGGCCGCGTCCATGCTCCGCACGTAACGTAGCCAGGAGATCTGCCAAGTCACGCATTTGGTTTGGCTCATTGAGATTCGCTTGATCGGTGGTGGAGTCGAGACGTCGTTTCTCGCGTGCCATGTACATACAGTAGAGATGAAGGAAACGTGGTACGCTCGATTCACAATTTCTGACAGCGTGCGCTGCTCGATCATATTCACGCACATCATAGTAGCTCTTGGCTAGGAAGTAGTCGCTGTACTCGGCTGGCGCAATGCCCTCCAGTTGGCTCTCGCTAAACGAATGATCGTCATCCGGTGCCGCATTGTCGATATTTACATCACTCAAACCATGGTGCATCTCAGCTAGCCATTTGGTGCTGTGCAGCAGGCCGCGTTTCGAGCACTCAATGATGCCGCGACGCAGCTCCTTTTTCACGTCCGGCATCAGTACTCTAAAAAACTCCTGCATATTGCTTTATGGGCGTTCCAGGCTGCGTTTACTGCTATTTTTTATAAATAATAACAAAATTTGCTTTGAACGCGCTAAACAAGTACATTTGCCGGTCGTTTCGATTAATAAAACTATCGATATTATGTCTACTTGTAGGTCGTGAGTATCGATACATATACATAATATTTATTATTAGCTGGCCAATTTTTTTGTTAAATGCATTTTCCTCAATTTAAAATAAAGAACTATTTTTAATACAAATTTTGTTTTATTATATATATTTATATTATATTATTGATTTAATTCATTTTAAATGGCAATTAATTTGAATCCAAGCACTGCCCCATGTGACCATTCGCTTAAGAACTAAAAATACCAAAAGTCTCATACCACTACACACTCCTAACACTAACAAGGCCAATACGCAAAAATAAAGTAATAACAATAACAAAAGTGTACAATATCAAAGATAACGAGAACAACAAAATATTATTTTTTTGTTAAGGGAAATGCACAAAAGTAAAAGCAAACAACACGAGTGAGGCTATCAATATAGCGCCATATTGAGATGCGGAAAAGAACTGCAAGTAATTGAAGTTACAGTTACACTGACGAATTTAAAGGTCAACCAAAATTTTGGCACATACATTAATACATACGGACATACACATGCATATGTTTTTATGCATGTGTTTACGTATAAACAGATAATTGAACTGTTGACTCATTTGTTTATGACAGTTGATTACCATTGTCTGCTGGGCTAAGTCGAGGCTCGCCAATTATAACGACGCACCCAGACCGTTATTACAAATCTCTTCGGCGTACGCACATAATCATGAGACTTGATTGGAAGCGCACAATTTTCGCAGCGCTGCTCTTCGTAGCATTTTTCGGTGTTGCCAATTGCTTGTGGACATTAGGCAAAAGAGGCAAGCCTCCCACGACACCAAAGCCGCCAAAGAAGCCTACACTGAGTCCCGTTATATTTGGTTGGTATTATCTGACATAGATAAAAAAAAAAAAGTCAAGGTCACGGCTGAATTTTTTAGTACCCGGCGATGGTGGCTCCCAACTCGAGGCCCATTTGTCCAAGTCAAATTCCCCATACTTCATATGCGAGAAGACGCATGACTGGTATAATCTCTGGCTGGATCTGGAGCAGTTGATCATACCTATGGTTTACTGTTGGATAGATAATGTTAAGCTCTACTATGATAAGGCAACAAGGACAACGCACAATACGCCAGGTGTCGAGATTCGTATACCCGGCTGGGGTAATCCGAGCGTCGTCGAATGGATAGATCCCACGAAAAACAAGGCTGGTGCCTATTTTAAGGATATTGCCAATGTGTTAACAGATCTGGGCTATGTGCGCCGTCAGAATCTGCACGGAGCTCCCTACGACTTTCGACGTGCGCCAAGTAAGTGCTGCAAGTGGCTTCTTCATATCCCAAATTTGCAATGCTTTCTCGTTTGTAGATGAGAATAAGCAATACTTCATCGATCTTAAGCAGCTGGTGGAGGACACCTATGAGGCTAATAATCAAACAGCCGTCACCTTTATATC
The DNA here is from genome assembly GCA_035047625.1 of Drosophila mettleri. Taxonomy (NCBI): domain Eukaryota; kingdom Metazoa; phylum Arthropoda; class Insecta; order Diptera; family Drosophilidae; genus Drosophila; species Drosophila mettleri. The sequence continues at coordinate 7,237,056 of JAWNPI010000072.1, forward strand.
GCACAGCATGGGCAGCCCCATGACCCTCGTCTTCCTGCAGGAGCAGACAGTCGAGTGGAAAGCAAAATATGTGCGTCGTCAAATTAGTTTGGCTGGCGCCTGGGCTGGCAGCGTTAAGGCAGTCAAGGTGTTTGCCATGGGCGACGACTTGGACTCATTCGCATTGAGCGCAAGAATACTGCGTGCCGAACAAATCACGCATCCATCGACAGCTTGGCTACTGCCATCACCACTATTCTGGGAGCCCTCTGAGGTGCTGGCTTCGACGCCATCGCGTAACTACACAATGTCTCAGCTGAAAGAGTTCTTCAATGATCTTGACTACACTACGGGCTGGGAAATGCGTTTAGATACAATGCGCTATACAGAAAACTTTAGTCCTCCGCATGTGGAATTGCATTGCTTATATGGCGATGGGATCGCAACAGTGGAGAGGTAATTTTCAATAACATAACATAAATCCTAATAAGATAATTATTTTGTTTAGATTGCAATACAAAAAGAATGAGATAATCGACACAATACCGAACCTTGAAATGGGCAATGGCGATGGTACCGTTAATCAACGTTCGCTACGCGCCTGCCAGAGCTGGGAGGGTAGGACATCCGCTCATATATCAACACTGTCTCTGCAAGGGGTCAATCACATGGGCATTCTGGCACATCCAGATGTCCTTCAATATGTGCGCACTGTTATGCTACAGCCGTAAACTACTTCAAATATATAAACAAATATAATTAAGTTAAAGTTATCCAAAAGTGATCAAATGCTTACATAAATGTACAATTAGATTTTAATTTATGACACAATAATTTAAGCTAAACATTGTTTGCTTGTGTCAATTTAAGTAATGCTCATTTAATAAAGTGTTTAAATATCGAAACGATATTTTTTACTGTCATCACTAATGATTTAAGATTACTCAACTATCGATATATCGATAGGAATGAATTTCATAAAATTACAATTACTTGCATAAAATTCTTCTCACATTATTGTATATTTTTATTTGAATTCAGAAACATGCCACACGGACACTCGCATGATCATGGCCGCGGTTGCAGTCACGAGGCAACCGATATCGACAATGCATTGGAAATGGGCATCGAATACAGTTTGTATACAAAAATTGACATCGAGAATACGGAATGCTTAAACGAGGAAACCGATGGCAGCGGCAAGACCGTCTTCAAACCCTACGAAAAACGTTTAGATACCAGCAAGGTGGGCGTGCCAATGCCAATTTGACAACTTCTCTTCAAGTCTAAATATTTTGAATTGCAGTTTGTTCAAAGCGATGCGGATGAGGAGCTTTTGTTCAATATACCCTTTACCGGCAACATTAAACTTAAGGGCATTATCATCAGAGGCCCCAATGATAACACGCATCCAAGTCGGCTTAAGCTGTGCGTAGACTTACGGTATCAACTTTGACGTGCTACATTTAATAATAAATACTTGTCATTGTTGGCAGCTTTAAGAATCGCCCAAGGATGACATTTGATGATGCCCGTGGCAAAGCGGATCAGGAATTTGAGTTAACGCGCGATTGTCGTGGAGAAGTTGAATACTCGCCCAAGTAGGTGAACATGAATTGAGTAGATAGAAAATATTAAGATTAGTACTCTTAAAATGTATAAAACTTAAATATTTATCTTTTACAGAGTTGTAACTTTTTCATCTGTGCATCATTTGTCGCTGCATTTTCCCAGCAACTTTGGCGATGATAATACACGCATTTACTATATAGGTTAATTATCAGTTTAAATATGTATGTATATAGTTATTACATCCCATTGACGGTTTTTCTTTATAGGTCTGCGCGGTGAGTTTACAGAGGCACATTTCCATGGCGTCACCATTTGCAACTATGAGTCGCGGGCCAATGTCGCCGATCACAAGGAAAAAGCCTTCGACGGTATGGGCCGGCCCATACAGTAAATGTTATATTTATCGAGAGAGAAACGAATATAAAAGCACTGAATTTGTAGTACTTACAATGCTGTAAATTAAACTTGTACAGATTATAGAAATGGGAAATGTTTCTTTAATTTATTCTTTATTGTTTATCTTATTGATTTATGCTTATAAGATGAGATATCGAATCACGTGTGTCAATGTCAATGCATAACGCCTTTTTATTACTCAATAGTGTTTTCATTTTCATAATCTTTTATTTTATTTTATTTTTTTTTCATTTTTATTGTTTTCCATTTTTTGTCTTTTCATTCTGTATTTTTAATAAATTGTTTATATGTATTTTACAAAGCGTTTACTTAAATGTATTTAATTTTACATTTATTACCGAATAATTTGTTATTTATTGCACTAGGTTTTTCTCCATTTTTATTTTATTTTATTTTAATATTTCTTTTCTCCATCTGCTCATTTATTGTAGTTGACATTTTCTTCGTTAAAGTATGCGTTTTTTGTTTTGTTTTTGATATCTAATAGATAAATAGACATACACCATGTGTTCCATTTGGGTAAAAACTTTCGATTTTCATGTATTATTTTTGTTTTATTTCTTTCGCTTGAAACACATTGTGCATATACAAATGCAATTAGGAGAAAACTAAATTTTATTCAAATGAATGCTTGAAAATCTTTTTTTTTTTTTCGTTTTTATTTTTTAGGTAAAATTAGTTAATATATTATTTACAAATTGTATGCGCGTACAAAAAAACGCATTTATAGGCTGAAAAATATGTGTCTGTGTGTGTGTGTGTGTGTGTGTGATATAATTAAAAAATTATAGTTGTATTTAGTGTATGTGTGTGTGTTGGGGAAAGAGTTTGGGTATTCAAGTGGAATTAGGCGTAAAGCATAGTTCGGTGATCCATTTGTGCGATTTTTTAGCTAGATATACATACATACATATTCATATATTTAGTTGAGGATTTGTATATATATAAATGTGTATTTATTTCATTTTATATATGTGTTTGAGTGTGTGTGTGTGGTGTGTGTGTGGTGTGTTTCTGTTTGAGAGTGGAATTTAAAAAAAAAAATGTTTTCTCTTAGTATTTGATTTTTATTTATTTATTTTATTTTTGTTAAACAAAATTTGTGCTCTCGTTCCATAGTTGCAGTTAGGGTTTATATATATGTATATATATTTCGACTGTAAGTACGATTTTTGCAACAAATCAATATTGGTTTTCTTTTTTGTTAAAAAATACATTACGTTACTTTTTAGCTGATACCCCCAAAAAATCGTTCAGTTTTTTTTTTCGTTTCTTTTTTTCATTTCAAAGAGTTTTACGTTTAGTATAAAAAATCATTATATCGAAAGTATAAAAATCGTATTAAGCCTTTCCTTTTTTTATATTTTTATTTTATTACTGAATTTTTGTTTTAGTTTTTTGGTTTTTTTTTTTTCTTTTAGCAAAAGCGGGTGTATCTTCATCAAGCAGGTATTTCGAATGTTACTTGGCAGGATTATTATTTTTTTTTTACATTTTTTTTTTCTTTTTTTTTTTTAAATATATATATTGAAATAGTTTTATAAAAGCTTTGTGTTGTTGTTTTTTTTTTTTTTTTTGTGAATGTGTTGTGATGTCGCAGGCCTGTTGTAGTTTTTTGCTTTTATTTATTTATGTATATATATATATTTTTTTTTTTTGGATTTTTTGTTGCTGTTTCTGAAAAGTAGTTGCACTTTTATTGTTAATATGTGTGTGTGTGTGTGAGTGTCGGTGTGTGTGTGTGTTGTTATTATTATTATTATTATATAAATTTATTTATGCTTATAGAACTCACATTAGGCGACATTGACTTAGCTGACTATTTGTTAATTAATTAATTGGGTTCTCAATGCAAGTTTGTATCTACAATGGAATTTATCAATGATAATATGTTATCAAAATCTGATGTAATTAAATTATTTAAAGCTTTGTGTTTGTGTATGTTGAGAAACAAAATGATAAGCCCTCATTGCCTCATTTATGTAACATTTAAACATAAAGAGTATAGAAGAAAATCAAAACTCAACGTGTTTTTATTAAAAATCTATTTACAATTGAATATTTCGCTACTTATGCACATAGATTTTCTATTCAATTTGATATTATTTAGTTATATATATATATATATATATATATATATATATATATATATATATATATTTTTTTTTTTTTTTTTTTGTTTAGCTACACGTTCCTACAAAATGCTCGCTAAATTTGTTTTTATTTCTTATTTTTGCTTACATTTCAGATTTATCAATGTCGTTAATACAATTGAATTGCCATGAATATTGCTAGTTATATAGCCCCGCCCTAGAGAATATATGGAATGCAAATTTTCGTAAATTCTTAAAATACAAATCAAAAGATCTGTGAAAACTGTCGCAGCTCAGTTTGGGGCTAGACATGTGCTTCGGCTTGCCGAGTCTACAGCTTACAGTTTAACAAGTTCTCATCAATTTTTTTCATACTTCAACAGCATTTTTTTTTGTATTTATTTTATTATGCACTAAATTTTGCGTTGCGCTACTTTATTTTATAAGAATTTTTGTATTATTTTTTTTATAAATTTTTGTTTGTTTATTTAAATATCTACGGCTAAGTTATGTATTTATTTAGTTTATGTTTTGTGGCTTTAATTTATTCAAATCATCATCACATATCAAAAAGTTTACAAAAATTTTTACCTTAACATTTCTTTAGCTACATTTTGCATGTCTTTTTTCTGTTATTTATTTATGTTTTTCGTGCGCTTCAGAATAAAACATACAACAATAGATATAATTATTTATATTCTTTTGTCTTTTGCTAACTTTTACCCACTTAACAATTGTTGTTCTCAGTTATATTTATTTTTTTGTTTTTTTTTAACAAATTTCACATTTAACAAACTTGCGAAATTTTTGTTAATTATTTGAACCAAATCGTATTCCATTCGTTTTTAAATCCCTTTAAATTTTATTTATTTATTTTTTCTTTACCTATTTTAAGTTTTTAGTTTGTTTGTCTATTAGTGTACGTGTGGGCATGTAAAAGGCATTTGTTTGGTTTGTTTTTGTGTATTTTTCATATCAATAAAAATGTTTTTTTTTTTTTTTTTGTTTTATTTTGTATTTTGGAAGAACTGAGCTGAAAAACCTGAAATTACTTTCACTATTTGCTAGCATTCCAATTATGTCAGCATATGATATGCCCAATTTAAAATTTAAGGCTCTATATATGTTGTTATACTTAAAGAAAAAAAATACACAATCGAGTTAACAACTCAGAGAAATTAGTGATAAAAAAAAGATTTTATTGTTTCAAACTTGTTTCGTTTATCCAACTAAAGCGCGTGTCTTTGTCGTTAAGCTTAGTGATATTATGTCTATGTATTAGTTATTAATTAATGGAATAGTTTAGCTTACATTCTTTGTTTCTTCATTTTTTCATTTCCAACCAAATTGACCAAATTCTACACATGAATTTTATTTTTCCTCAAAATTTTAATAACTAATATTGCTTTCCATTGGGTTCACAATTGATGAGAGAGAGAGACAGAAATGGAAATAAAATAAAACTAATGAAAAAAGCAGTTGCTGCTTGTGCTCGAACAATTCCAGTTGATTTGTGTTTTTCTTTAAGATGCTTACAAATTAAATCAACAAATACAAATTTGATAAAAAAAAAACGAAATTCCAACAAGTTTCGATTCCGCGCATTTCGCTATAATATTTATAGCACACTTTGCTGCTCCAAAAAGTATGCAATATAATTTGGTTTTCAGCGAAAGCGCAGCGAAACATATTATTTTTTTTTTGTTTGTTATTCTATAAAGTGTAAATTGTTGTAACAATTGCATTTGTTGCTAACTCTTGTTGCCTTGTTTTATGAATAAAATCAATGCATAACTTTTGACTATGAAACGCACAGCAGCTGCAGAAATTTCTTCACTTAAAAATTACATTTTTAAAATACAAAAATAAAAATGCCAGAAATATTTTCTATTGAATTTGTTTAAACATATTTCATGAATTTTAACACATTTGAGAAAACGTTTTCAGCGCTGGCGTTTCTTTCGTCGCGTTTATATAGTTATTTAGCTTTCATTATTATTATTTATTAAACAACTTACTATACAAGCTCTCACAATTCTCAACTTCATTTCGCTGGCTACAAATTTTCGTGTTGTTTTGCGCTTTTTTCTGTTAACAATTTTTGGTTTTGCTTTAGACTTTATTTAGTATTTTATTTGATTGAAACAATTCAATTACAATTTAATTATGATGACATGCTTGAAATTTGCTTTTCATTTCATTATTTATACAACATTTCCAAATGAGTTTTAATTTTTTTTTTTTAATAATTTCCTTTTGAGTTTTAGTTTTATCAAAATGTTTTTTATAATCTTCAATTTTTTGTGAGTGTATTGCAAAAATGTGCGAATGTCTGTGTGTGTGTGTGTGTGGGTGTTGGTGTGTATAAAAAATTGTACATGGTTTGTGTTGTTTATAACTTTTTTGTTTAATGAATATTAGGCGAAGTTTTGTGTATTGACTGTCTTCGAAATGGAATCGTTTGTTGATATCGCAAATGAAACAGCGCAGCTGACGCTTAGTTAGTTTCGCTTCTCTTTTATGTGCAATAATAAATTCATTCACTGTCAGACAGCATGGCCGTTCTTCTCTGGATTAGCACGCTTGGCGGCAGCTGCCGCGCCCATACGCCTTGCCCGCCACCGATCGATGGGCGTGTAGCAGCATATGAAAAAGGGCGGCACACGCGGCGAGCCACCTGAACTGGAGCTGCCGCTCTGACTGAGCTGCGACTCGACTGTGAGCTCCGTCTGGACGCCGCTGCTGGTCATGCGCACCTCCGCCTGATACGGCGGCGGCGATGTGGCATGATAGTCCAGCATGGGTGCCGCCTTGCATATAACGCCGCTCGACGGCTCCAGTTCGTGCAGCTCAAAGCTGTCCGAGCGTGTGCTCGTCGGCGTTGTGGTCGAGGGCCGGAACTCGTGCGAGCTGCTCTCGACCATGGCAGTGCGATAGGTAGCGGCAAAATAGTTTGTCTCCAGATAATGGCACGATTCGAATAAATAATCATCGAATTGCAAGCGTTGCGTACTGTCGCCGGCATGTCCCATAAAGTTGCCCTTGTGCGACTGTGTCGATGGCGAGCCCAAGGCGATGGGCAACATGGAACGGGACATGGGCATCAGCTCCAAAGAGCTGGAGCAGCCAGCAGTCGCAGTTGCAGTTGCAGTTGCAGGTGCAGGTGCATGGGTAGGTGCAGCTGCAGATGAGCGTTGGTATTGCTGCTGCTGTTGCTGTTGCTGTTTTTTTTGCTGTCGCTGCTGTCTTTGCTTCATATCAACAATTTCTATTTCTTCTATATCACTAAAACTATTTAACTGTTTCAACAAATAATGCACATCATTTCGTTTCGTATAATCAGCGGCGTCGTGTTGCTGCTGCTGCTGTTGCAGCAACTGTTGCTGTTGTTGCTCTAACATTGCCGTCGTCTTAGTTTTTATTGTGTCTAGTGCTTGCAATGTTAATGGAGTGCTAACGACGGCAATGCCACGACTTGTGCTACGTGGGAGGTTGTCGATTTGTCTCAACTCGTGCTGCTGCTGCTGTTGTTGCTGTTGTTGTTGCTGTTGTTGTTGCAGCTCTGGATAGGCCAGCGCCAGACGTTGCTGCAACGTTGCGCTGCTGAACGCTGACGAGGCCCGATGAGGCTCCAGTTTAGCAGAGTCGAGTATGCGATTGAATTTAGCTAATGCGCTAGATGCTGTTGATGAGCTGGTTGTTGTTTCTGTTGTTGTTGTTGTTGTTGTTGCTGCGGTGATCTTATGTCTTAGTTGTTGTTGTTGTTTGATTTGAGGCACTGTTGTGACGGCTTGTATATTATCACCAACACGGCGACGCCCACTGCCCTGAGCATCGACGACATCCGCAACGTTGTCAACAATGACAACGCATCGATCATCAATGGATGCAGTCTTATTGTCATCCACATCATCATCATCATCATCATCATCATTACCATTGTCATCATCGTCGCAGACATCCTCATCAACATCATCAATATCAACGCCATCCTGCAGCGTTTCAGTCACATTCAAATTTAAATTCAAATGCAAACGCTGCCGCAACAGCAAACGTTGCGTCTTCGTATCGATGGGCACGACGCCTGGTGGCGCCGGTGCCGCAACGGATGCAGTTGCTCCAATTAAACCATGTCCGGCGGCTATAACCGCCGCCGCTCGCTGCTGTGCTGTGGCCCTAGCTAAATTCTTTTGTAAAATCAACTTCCTCGACGAAATGATGTCATTATTGTCGCTCCCCCGCGATTACCGGCTGTCGCGGGTGGAGCGAGGCCGCCCCTAACTGGACGTACTGGCGATGGGCGAGACGGGTGACAGCGGACTGCGCACAGCCTGTTCGCGCGGACAGCCAGTGAGCGTGATTACCAGCTTACGGCTGCCGGCCTGATCGCGATGCTCGCACAGCCAAACGCCCTGCCAGGTGCCCAGCGAGAGTTTGCCATCGGTAATGGGGATTGTCAGTGAGCTGCCCAAAAAGCAGGCCTTCACGTGTGCGGGCTGTAAGCCAAAGATTAAATATATATCATAATTAATAATAATAAAAATATAAATATATATTTTTATAGCTACCATATCGTCGGGTCCTTCGCACGAATGCCTGTAGGGCAAACCTTCGGGAACTATTTTATTCAACATCATTTCCATGTCGTCTCTGTGATTGAAAAAATATAAATTATTATATGCAACATGTATGAAAATGTTGAGCTTACGACTCACCTGACGTCTGGATCCCAACTCTCGTTTAACGCTAAACTCGCCGAGGTGTGAAGTACTGCAAGCAGAAGAAAAATGCAGAAATAATTGCAAATGAGACAAAGTGAATGCGGCGTCAATTAATTTGTTGTTTAACTTTTAATTCTCTGGCCAATAGGCATTTTAATAGCCAACAGTTATTAGACCATTACATGGGCGTGCCACGCCCCCGAAAACACAATGCATTTCCAATTGAGTTGTACAGCCAATTAACCAAAATGTTTAACACGAAACATAATCTCTGTAAGAGTGCTGCGAGTCTGCGGCATATTAACGAGCTTCAGGCACGCCGCGAAAGCTATTTTCAATCAATTTTAATTACAAATTCCACAAAAATTATATGACAAAGCAATTGTTATGGTCGTTAATTCGATGGAAGCCTTTTAAAAAAAAAAAAAAAGAAAATCTTTGATAACTCAGTTGACTTTCATTTAGCTGCATACCAGTAAACGGCATGCAAATTGAGCTTTAAGCAATTATGCTTAGAACAAGCTGCCTAAGAAACTAAACTAATTTTTTTACAACTTAAAGTCAATTTATATATTAATATATCAAATTATTATTTTTTTACAATTTAAAGTCAATTTATATATTAATATATCAAATTATTCTTTTCAATGTCATTATAAAGACATTATATAGGTATGAATCAATTATTATTATTAATATATATATATATATATATATATATATACATATATATATATTTTTTTATATTTTTAAATTCAATTTATTGTAACTATATATTAATATATCAAATTATTATTTTTAATGTCATTATAAAGACATTATATAGGTATGAATAAATTATTTTTATTTATTTATATTTTTTTATATATATTTTTACAACTTAAAGTCAATTTATTGTAACTATATATTAATGTATCAAATTATTCTTTCTAATGTCATTATAAAGACATTATATAGGTATGAATAAATTATTTTTATTTATTTATATTTTTTTATTTATATTCAACTATTTATAATTTTTTATTTATAAATATTTTATATAATTTTTCAATCTTTCATTTTTATACCCTGAATCCATAGAAAATGGAAATTTCAGGGTATAATGTTTTTTTATATATATTTTTATTTGATTTTTAATTTATTCATATTTTTTAGCTATTCATTTTTAAGTATTCACATATTTATTACTATATACAAAGATTTAATTATTAATAAATAATATTTATTTATTACTTTACATTATTATTTGTATTTATTCGTTCCTTTTTATTTTATATTATATATTTTATTTATTTATTTCTTTTTTTATATATTTTTTTTCGATTTAATTTTTTTTTGTAAAAAATATTCAAAGTTTATTTCTATTAATCCAAAAAAAAAAAATGGAATACAAACTTTTGTAAATCTAAACTTGTTTTTCATTTATCTGATGACTAAAGATTTATTAGTAAAACTCTTTAGCATTGTCTAAGAAATCCCTTTTCACATTTCGGATGTGAATGCCAAACATATTTTCCAGGGTCACCTGAAACTAAATTCTTTTAAGTGTGCAGCTGAGTGTTGACACATAATATTCAATAAATGTTGCTGCTCAAAATTACTAAGAAAATTCATTTAGTGAAATATTAAGAATTTCACTTTGATCAAGTGAAGACTTTATACAACACTTGAACTGAGTGGAAAGCCTTACAGATTATGTTAATCTTTAACAGCGGAATACTTAGGAATTATGTTAAATTATGTTAATACTGAGAATTTATGTTAACTGTATCAGCTTAACAGCATAAATAAATAAAATAAATCTAATAGTGTAATAAAGCTAACAGTAGGGCAATAACTAAGCTTGGCTAATGATTTAACTCTATAAATTATTGATATAATTATGGTCACATTTTCTAATTCTAAACATATTTACACATTTTTTACTAACGACTCATAAGAATACTTTTGTTATTAAGTGTAACATATTTATACACGAGCAACAAATACTAAAAAGTAAAATACATAATACAAGTAAAATACAATCGAAAATTATAAATATAACTGAAGCTATAGTTCAATAGATACAGGAATTAAAGAAATATAATTTATGTCTTGTATTTAATGTATAATTCATAAAATCTCTCTTTAGTTCACATAAGACATACAAATATATATTTACTATTTACTGGGTATTGCTGCTATTGCAAATTGGCCAAAAATGAACTTAGACACTCGCTTCGGGCCTCTGTTTACTACAAATGCATCCAAAACATTCTTTGACATATCAACACTACACACACATAGACCCTAGTTTAGAGTTATTTTGTGCTAAACATGACCAATTCATGTCTTGTTTGACTTTGAGGCATTTCGACAAAAATTTCATAGACTACATTCTGCAGCTCGCTCCACCCAAAACGAGGCGAAGATGGGTAAATTGGCCAAATGCCAGCTAAAGAGACCGACGAGCATTGAAATTGAATACTAGTGCTTAAAATCATTTAGTGTTAATAATAAATAGAGCAATAGACCGGCCGTAACACTTAAATTTGCACACTAATTGCATATTCATGAATAAAAGAGCAGAGACAACAAATGAGTGGAGCGCTGCGCAAATTAGTTTATTATCAAATCCCACAGATGTCATTCCAAGCCCCCGAACGATCTATGTGCGTTAGAGAGTGTGTCCAAGTGTGTTTGTTTGTGTTTATCAAAGTTAAGGTCTCAAGCTCTGTTGGGGGGGGCTCTTGCTAAATAATTTCCGAAAAAACGATTATGTCATGTCGGACATGTGTAAATGGACAACCGGAATTTGATTGTAACAGAGACAAACACAAACAAACATAAGTCGAGAGCGCTCTAGGCGAGCCTGAAGCACTAGCTCGTATGCTGTGCAAGCTTCAAGTTGTTGTTTAAATCTATAATGTGTAAATATGAAGGCAAAATAAGCGAGAGCAGACACTTCAAGAGGATATCGCCTATAGCCCAGCATCGATATTTATCGATTTCAATAATACAAAATACATTGTGTTCTGATAAAATTCACATATAATAAAGTGCTTTAAAATGCTACTTTATTAAGACTGAGACTAAGTACATATTTCAACTCAGAAAATATGCGTAAAGAGCATTAGAAATAGCTGACAAGCAAAAATCAATATATATCGATAAGGAATAAATTAACTTTGTGATTTTGGCAATTGCCCGCCTTTGCCTGCTAAACAGATTCAATCGTCTCTTCACATTTAATAAGTAAGTACAATATACCCGGTAAAATGAAGCGATAAAGCCAGAGATTGAATCAGTGCCAGAATGCAGAGCAGAGTAAGCCAAGGGCAGGGAGGAAGTAAACAAGCCCGAGGCACAATCTCAAATGGACAAGCGGACAATACAAATGAAAATGAACTCAAAACTGACAGCCAAAGGCAGCAGCCCCTATACAAATTTACAAATTGATTTCAGCCAAGAGCTGGAGAAGGAGAAGAAGCCAGTGGGTCATCATAGGCCAGCTGCGGCAGGAGGCGGCCAGCGACCGCAATTAGTTGACACTCGGTAATGGTGCGGAAATAGATGAAGGAGGGGAATCTGACTGCAGTTCCGGCAGGCATTTAAATACCACACATACGCATATGTAACTGTGCCAACTATAAATATGTTAATGCGTTAACATAATTGTGCGTATGGCGGCTTTCGAGCGGCCAAAAAGCTGGAATAGTCTGTCTGTCCCTCTCCCGCTCCCGCTCTGACACTATTTTCATGCTGCAAGCGCCACAACAAACGACAAAGTATAGCCAAAAAAAAGAGGGAAGGAGCGCGAAACCTAGGAGCAGCAGCTAGCGGCTTTAATAGGACAGGAGTGCAGGACGGCAGCTTAGGAGACTAGGAATAGGGAAGCGACATTTGTACGCGTCGCAGCATAACCCTTGTTTGCCAATGGGCAGATGTGCTAAAGGCGCTCAGGAAACACATACACGCGCGTAACGGAGCCAGAAGCTTTCAGAAAGCCACGTTTTATTGCACTGTGAGAAAATTTAAAAATTAAATAAATATAAACAAATGATATATAGAAATTAAATAAATATAAACAAATGATATTGAAATTAAATAAATAAAAATAAATATATATGTATATTTAAATATAATCTCGAACAAAAAATTTTAATTAAGAAAAACTTTTTCACAACGTGAAAGGAATAAAATAAATTTTTTTAAGCAGTTTTAATGTTGAACGCGATAATTCATATTTCATTTAGCAATAAATAACTAAACTAATTTTTTATTTAACTCAATTTTATCAATAATCAATTTTTCTTGTAATAAATTTCAAAAACGACAAATTTCTAGATACTTGAACAAAGAAATAAATTATCTTAGATAAGTACTTCAATTCTCTATTCATATTATTATATTTTAGCTTTTTTCACTTCTTCGCCCAATCAGTTGTATATTTAATTATTACTTAATATAAATCAATAGCTATCGCTATATATTTTCCACTATGAAGTTAGCTGCGGTTCTTTAAGCTAGCAGCTTCAGCTACTTCAAAGCTAAGCATATTTTTCTTGCAGTGTAGCACGCATTCTTTGAGTGGCAGATGGCGTTTTGTTGACTGCCGGGAAGGCACAGGGTATTACAAGTGTGTGTGCGCACACACATATATATATGAAAGTATAGATGTGTGTGTGTGTGTATGAGTAGGAGTTAGATGTGGAATTTCGAGTGGCTGTTGTTGTTATTATTTTGTTGTTGTTGTTGTTGTTGGCTTCTCACATTTAGCGGCGCGTTTAGGCACTACAAAAGTTGCTAATGTTTTTAAAAGAGGCCTTTTTTATTATACAAAGTCAAACAATCTGACAGCATAAGCAAGCACAACCACACAATTACATAAAACCGCAATACACAGACACAGACACACACACATACATACATATATTTATAGAGGAAAAAGCGTCTGCGGTTGCTGCAAATGTTGAACAATGAAACTGCGGCTCGCTTATGTTTCTCATTCATTCATATATGCATGTGCATACATAAGTAGCAATTGTACCTCTGTGCGTATGGGTGTGTGTGTGTGTACGTTTAGTTAGTATGAGTATGAGTGTGTGTGTGCATATTACATGATATAACGCAACACGAAACGCTTAAATTCATCAACCTTATTACACAGCGCGTTGGCTTCATTTTGTGGTCAAGAGCTGAAGCAGAAGTAGCCGAAAAAAACAACTGAAAATGTTTATAGCATGCTTACAGGCGCAGCCTGAGCAGGCCAAGAGGTATGGTGAGGGGGCGAGGTGGCGGCAAGGGCAAAAGTAGCACGAGACGCCAGGTGCAAGCGCACCTGCTAACCGCTCATTAAAACAAAGAAAGAAATATTACTGTCATGTGCCTGAAGATTTAATACACTTGCAGGACAAATTTATGGCGATTTACAATTTTAGAAATGCAGTTTCATATATAAAGCTCCAAAAATATATCATATTTATAATGAAATAAAATACTTAATATATTAAAAAAAAAAAAAAACAAAAAAGAAATTATAGATATATATATATATATATATGTATATATATAATTTATTTATTATTTAAATAAAATAAAAAAACTAATATAAAATATTAATACAAAATAAGTACACATAATTAGGATTATATATTATAAAAGAAAGCATTTTATTTAAGTCTTATTTTTTTAAAGTTATATGTATTTTTATTCATATTTAACTTTTTTTTATTGTTAGTTTGTTATTTATTTAATTTTTTTTTAATTTATATATTATTTTTATTAATTTTTTTATTTATATATTATTTTTATTAATTTTTTTTATTTATTATATTATATAAATATATATTATATTTATTATATGTTTTTTTATTTATATATTATTTTTTTTTTGATTATTTATTTTTTATAATTCTTTATTTATTTATTCCTTTGGTAGCTTTATGAACTTCACAAAAACTTTCTAATTAAACTCTCAGCTAATTTTCTATATATATTCATTAACTCAGCTCAAATATAATATTTATATATTTTAGAAATCTCTTTTGCCCTTTTGGAAGCTAAGCATATTGCGTGATATAATTATGATGCTAGCAGTAAGGGTATAACAAGACGACCCTAGCACTAACACACACTTACGAATACACACACACACACACACACACACACACACACACACACACACACACACACATACTCCTAGCTAGTGACATGGAACTAGTTCAAGTTGTTCATGGGAAACACACGTAAATGTTCGTTTGGTTCGTTGTCCATGTCGCCCTGTTCCGCCTATTGTTGTTTTTGCTGTAGCCTTTGACTTTTTTGTTTCTTTTTGCATAAATAATATTGATTTATTGGCTGGCGCAGCATTTGCGGCTCATAAGCGAAGCAATTTTTAATGCTAGAGGCGCCGCCTCGGCCATGGAGTCACGCCGTGGACTCCGAGAGGAGGGCGACCACCTGAACCTTGGGGCAACCTATGGAAACGAAAATATATGACACACACACACATACAGAGAGAGAGAGAGACACACACACACAGATACGCGCACATGGCACACATTTCGGTGCCATGGCATCGTTTGCCCAACTTCGATTCGAATGTCCTTGTTGCGGGCCATGTGAAGAAGTTCCATATGCAAGCCAGGCATGGGGAGAGTCACGTTCTCGCAGGTGCCTGTCAAAGTTCATGTTAGTTAACTGCCAGTTGTGACAAACAGATGTCACTTGGCTGACGAAAGACTTAATGAAATTCAAGAAATTCCGAAACTTACATTTTTCTGTCAAATGCAAAACTGTTAACCAATATCAAATAGATGAACAGACAGCTGACATAAGACGCTGAATAAGCTAAGAATTTCTATTATCTAGACAACAAATTGAGGTTTCGTTTGAAAAACTGTAAAGTTAATGACAATGGGAGAAAAATAGCATGATGCTTCAAGATAACATGAAGTTACGGGAAAAGAATATAGAGCTATAAAATTGAATTAAATGGAAAATGATTTTATGCATATGCTATTTGGTATATATATGCTATAAAATAATTGAAATAACAGCAGAATTGGGAGTTTCTTCCAGTCAGACTTTGCCAACTGGAATGCTTTAACTTGTTATATTATTTAAGGATTTTTTTTTAGTCATATATATTATAAGATATATATCTTATAATAAATAGATAAAAATGCCAAATTTCTCAGCTTTGCTTAATAAATTGGCATAGAAAAAGAAGTTACTTTATAAGTAACTCGCAGTGGTATTTAAGTAAGGATGAAGTAAAACTGAAAACAAAACGATTTTCTTTTTGCTATTTTCGTACTGTTATTATTTCACGCTATAAAAACGAATAAAAGGGCGACAAAACACACACACACATACACATGAATCTCCCTCTCCTACTCATCCACCCACACTCACACACAATAAATGTTAAAGCGTCGCAATGTTACTTTCATAGTCTCCCCCATACTCCATTCCATATCAGACCCACTTTCGTTTTCAGTTGATTTATTTCGTGTTGCTTCTCTTTCGACTACGCACAGGACATTGGGAAGTCCTGTTTTTGGCATTGTCGTCGTCCTCGCCGTTGCTAGCTTTGAAAAATATGCTCGGGTTATAAATTGAAGTTGAGCCATTTATATGATCTTGCGATTATGCAGCAAATTGCTGGAGCAAGACAACGAACGCTCCGCCCCCGACAATAAAAGTTGCCGCAAAAACCATATGAGCAGCAACCTTTATGTGGGTCAGAAACTAAGTATATTTGGATTGAGTTATGCTTCATCGAGAAGTTACTTTAAAGTCTATTAGAGCTGCGTATATTAAGAGCAGTGCCAACGGAACTCAAAACTCTACGTTTATTCAGACTTTTATATTTGATTTATTTAAGAGAGATTTATAAGAATGAAACCAGAGTTTCAAATATTAATATCTAATACAATTACATTTTGAGTGATTTTAAGAGTTGTCTTTCTATTTTGTTATATAAATTTCATATTATATTTTTTTTTAATTTTTATACCCTGAATCCATTGAAAATGGAAATTTCAGGGTATAATGTTTTTGTGCAAATGTATGTAACAGGCAGAAGGAGGCGTGCCACACCCCATAAAGTATATATATTCTTGATCAGCTCGACGAGCTGAGTTGAACTAGCCCTGTCCGTCTGTCCGTCCGTCCGTCCGTCCGTCCGTCCGTGTAAACACCTGGATTTCTGCAACCACAAAAGCTAGAGACTTCAAATAAAAAGCAAAATGCTCGATAATACCATACGCTGTACGAGTTTATTTTTTTTTTTCGATAACTCATCCCATTTCTTTTTTATCGATAACTATCGAAAATATCGCTTTGTTTTTGAGGTCTGGCGTGCACACCGTTAAAGATAGAATCATGCACTAAGTTGCGTTTGATAGCTATATTGAACCCGCACATTTTGTCATTTTTGGATTTTTGATGCCACGCCCCTTTCGCCCACAATTCAACAAAATCGATAACTCACGTATATCAAATACTAGAGACTTGAAATTTGGCAAATAGGTACATTTAGATGTCATAATCATGCTCCGAAAATTTCATTAGGAACGTATGTCGAGAAAAAAAGTTATTAAACAATAAAGTTTGCATAGTACAGCCTCTTCTGCAGCCGCAAAACTGTGCAGTGAGCATATTACGTGCATGCATATGTTTGTGTGTGTGTGTGTGTGCATGTGTTGGTTACTATTAATGAATAAATGAAGCTCTTAATGAATGGTATTACAGCCCAATGGATTCAGGGTATCTCTTAGTCGAGCAGTCTCGACTAGAGTTTAGTTACTTGTTATTAAATTATTTCGGTAAAAAGTAGGCCTTTGTATAAATTACTAGTTTATTAAATTATTAATTAATATAATATTAATAAATTTAATAATTAATATTAGATTTAATAAATAAAATAATAATAATGATAAAATAATAATTATAATAAAATAATCAAAATAATAATAACGTACAAAAAATTATCAATATTATTACAAATTATAGACTCATTCTCTCCAAAATATTATCATCTAGGACCTTCACAATTTTCTTCACAATCTAGATAAACATTGCAACATTGCAAAGAAAAACTTCTCTAGAAATCCTATATCAATATGATTTTGCATATGGAATTCAAGGAAGGAAACTTTAGCTAACAATCTACCGGAAACATCTCATTTATGAGTATTATAAATTTCGAAAAAGGGAAAAACATTTCATTTTTATTGCCTAACTAAAGAAGTCTAACGAACATTTTTAGCATTTTTATTTATTTTTTCCTGTTTACTTTTTGTTGTAAATTATTTGATTTTTTTTTTTTTTTTTTTTCAATTTAATAAGTTACCATTAAAATTGGCCTCTACTTCTAGCCATCTCTTTTGCACAGTCGTTGTCTGTCTCGTTCGTTTAGCATCTGTTGCCTATTGAAACAATGACAGCGTATTGAGGTCAATAGTAAAAGACAACAAGAAAAGCATATGGCAAGGTTGCTTTGAAATAATTTTTTGAAATTAACTTTTTTCTGTGCCATTTCGTAAAGGGCTCGCAGGTGGGCCAGGTCGGGCTGTGTCGGCAGGTGAACAGGATGGGGCAGAGGTTGCCATTTGATTTGTGATGGCGCTGCAAAATTTTGCCTAGCTGTGACAAAAGGAAGAGAGAAGCAGGTGCACGTGCAAGTGCAGGTGCAGGTGCAGGTGCAGGTGCAGGTGCAGGGGCAGCTATTGCTGCTGTTCGAGAGGGAACTGGCACACACACGCTCGCTCACACATTTAAGTAAAGTGAGTCTAATTAGGAAGTCCTTTTAAGAAAATCAATAAACATGTCTTGACCTCAATTAGATTCCGCTTACTACAGTTCACAATACACACGTAGCCAAAACGGATCCCCAGACAACGAGAAATACACACACTTAGCCACACTCACACACACACACACAGCTAGCACAGAGATTCATTTTGGCGAGCAGAAGCTAAGCCGGGGACAGGCGCCGGTCAAGCAGGAGCTGGGGCATAACAAACACACGTGCTCTTCATTTGGCCGAGAGCGAAAGAATAACACAAGAAATGCTTGGGGCAAGCGGAAGTCCTAATGCTCTTAAAACTTTAACTATAAATATTATGATTATCTAGGATGAAATAATCATATTTTTCTATTTTAAAAATCAAAAAATTGTTACATTGTATAATAATAATGCAGCATAAATATGCAGAGACTTGCGGCTTGATATCGATCGGCCAAATATAAATATTCTACAGTAGCAAATAGTAAGGCAATTTTCATATATTGTAGAAGATAGTAGTACTGGCCGTAACAGTAGATGGAATATGTGGTATATAGTAGTATTAGTGTATATTAGTAGTAGTAGTCCTCTAAAAAGACTTCGGACCAGTAAAAAAACGTCTCTAGATTAAATATTTAGCTACTATTATTCAACGAATTTAACATAAACCGCAATTAGCGAACACGGATAGCGATACTCTCGCTCTCACACAGCTCGCTTAATAAATATTCAATTTAATCATTTCAACTGACTTAACAATAGTAGTAGATGATATTAGTAGTAATAGTAGATAGTTATAGTAGTATTAGTCCAAAGTAATAGTAGAAAGTAGTACTATGTAGTAGTAGTAGTAGTGAGTAGTACTATGTAGTAGTAGTAGTGAGTAGTACTATGTAGTAGTAGTAGTGAGTAGTACTATGTAGTAGTAGTAGTAGAGTGCTTCATATTAGTAGTAGATAGTAGTACTACATGGGAGTAATAACAATATAGTAGTACAAAATAGTTGTAGTAGTAGTAGTAGTAGTAGCTAGTATTAAGGCGTAAGAAGTTGCACCAGTAGTAGTAGAAAGTACTAATATTAAGAAAGCATAAAGTTCAGTATACTGCTACTACTGCCAGTAATAGTAGTAGAATATACTAATAGTAGTATAGTACGAGCAGTGGTATTTAGTATTTGTTCCACATAGTAGTAGTAGGAGTAGTAATTAAAATAGTAACACAAGTTGTCATCGCAGCAGTAGTATATATGTAGTAGTATTATCGTCATCGTGTAAGTAGTAATTATTATAGTAGTAAATAAGCACGAATAGTAGTAGTAATATTATTAAAAAAATATTTTCTACACAGATTGATTAACAAAAGCGTAAGACCCGCCGCTAGAGCATTGAAAGAAAGAGAGACGCCCATAATAGAGACTCGACTGGGGTGAGACGATTTGTGTGCACTATGGGAAGGCAGGCGTTCGCCGAGGATGGGGAGGGGGATTATGGCAGTCCCTGGTGAGGAATGGATGAAGGTGGGGCTGATGGGCAGAAGAAGTTTGCCTCGAGCATTCACACGCCATAGCCACAGAGCCATGACATGAAGACATGAGAAACGACAACGACAACGACGACGACGACGACGACTGCGATTGCTTTTCACTTTGAGGCTCCATCTAAGCGGGCCGAAACTAAGCCCCAATTCCCCCTGCAGCTGCCACCGGTACACCCTGCACCTCCTGCTGACGGCTCCAACTGGCATTTTATGATACGATTTTATTTATTTGCCCATGTCTGAAACGAAACTCAGCTCGGGCGGCACTGAGAACGCGCGTCCTGCCATTGTAATGCAAACTGTCAACAAGACCGCAAATGCTCGAGGCTCACGTATTTGTTGTGCCCATTGTTCTTGTTGTTGTTGTTGTTGTTGTCGCACTGGATGCTGTCACAAGTCGTTGGGGCACATGAATTTGGATGGAAAAATAGTGCAGAGTGCAGCTAAGCTAAGCTTGGCTAAGCTGCCACTGCAATCCAAGTAGAGCGAGCAGTATTTTAGCAGTTTATTCATGGACATCAAATGCTATATTGTGAATAATGTACTATTTATAGATATATATATATATATATAAATCTATATATAAATAGATCTCGGTGATAAAATGGCAAGTGTTATTTGTTGAGCTTAAGTCACGCCCACAAATTGTCGCCGAAGACCGACCGAAGTAAATTATAAATGATGCAGCCAACAGCCAGCTTGTAAACTTCCTTGTAAATAAAGCAAGCAAGTTATTGTTGTCATAAATTGATAGCCATCAGATCAGTTTAAGCTTAATAATATGCTCTCATAAAATATCAATTGACTTAACATTTTATGTATAGCATTTTCTAGCCTAATTTTTATTTGTTAGCCGGAAGTAAATGGTCAGCAGAAGGTAAATAGGAGGCTGGAGTTCATGTTAAATAATCATCAGTTGAACTATGTGTAAGCCAAGATGTGCCTAGTGTTCAATCTCAATTCAGACTACTACAACTCAAGCTCATGTTAAATTCCACACCAAACTATTAACAGTCAAAGCTTAACATTAACATTCCAAGCTTTAAATTAACATTCTGAGGCAGCTTGCAAACTGAATTGTAAATGTCTACAGCTCATGTTACATTCATTTAAGCATTTCATTTAATTTTAGCTACCTTAACTTAACTTTCGAGCTGCCTCCGTCTGTAATCAGACTCGACAATTTTGCTAAAATATTTAGCTATAATATATCAGAATATAAAATTGTCATTGGACTTGAATTTGAAGTGGTCAATGGGAATGTGGACAATTCATTTGCTTTGTATGTGTCGATTGAATTGCTGCAATAGACTCGGCAATTTGTGCCAAATGAAATCGATGTCAAACGTCGTTTTCGGCACTCAACAAAAGCCGATGACTAAGGGGTCACCAACTGAAGAGGAGAGGAGACGAGAGGAGAGTCCATGCACTTTGTCACTTAACCCAGTTTACTTCCTTCAGCCAAATGAACTATCCAAAAGGTCTCTGTTGAAATGTAACTTTTCACTTTTAGCAACAAATTTATATATATATTTTTTGTACAACTTTTTACATTCTGTTGTGTTTGTTCATCTGAACTTTGGTACCAAAAGCCGCTTTGCGCTGAAATTCTATTTCTAATCTCGGCTTTCAAATGAAAATGTTTTGTTGCAATGTGGACACAGCTGATACGTTGTCAGGGAATAGCTCTCATTTCTTAGTTTTACATCTATTCTAAGTAATTCTTCGTAACATGCGGCTTTTAGTTTTCACTTTTAACATAAACCGTATAACAGGTTGCATTAGCAAATGCTTTTTAATGAAAAATGCTTGAAGTGTATAGTAAAAATATTTCAAAATACTCGTATGCCTAGATCTATGTATCTAAGAGAAGTCTTGGATATGACATAGATTTATGTAGACCAAGTAACTTATCGCAGAACCATTTAAGCGTATTTAACTCTTGGCATATACCTTTTAGCATGTATTTTTATACCCTGAATCCATTGAAAATGGAAATTTCAGGGTATAATGTTTTTGTGCAAATGTATGTAACAGGCAGAAGGAGGCGTGCCACACCCCATAAAGTATATATATTCTTGATCAGCTCGACGAGCTGAGTTGAACTAGCCCTGTCCGTCTGTCCGTCCGTCCGTCCGTCCGTCCGTCCGTCCGTCCGTCCGTCCGTCCGTCCGTCCGTGTAAACACCTGGATTTCTGCAACCACAAAAGCTAGAGACTTCAAATAAAAAGCAAAATGCTCGATAATACCATACGCTGTACGAGTTTATTTTTTTTTTTCGATAACTCATCCCATTTCTTTTTTATCGATAACTATCGAAAATATCGCTTTGTTTTTGAGGTCTGGCGTGCACACCGTTTAAGATAGAATCGTGCACTAAGTTGTGGTTGATAGCTATATTGAATCCGCACATTTTGTCATTTTTGGATTTTTGATGCCACGCCCCTTTCGCCCACAATTCAACAAAAACGATAACTCACGTATATCAAATACTAGAGACTTGAAATTTGGCAAATAGGTACATTTAGATGTCATTATCATGCCCCGAAAATTTCATTAAGAACATAGATCGAGAAAAAAAGTTATTAAACAATAAAGTTTGCATAGCACAGCCTCTGCTGCAGCCGCAAAACTGTGCAGTGAGCATATTACGTGCATGCATATGTTTGTGTGTGTGTGTGTGTGCATGTGTTGTTTACTATTAATGAATAAATGAAACTTTTTATGATTGGTATTACAGCTCAATGGATTCAGGGTATCTCTTAGTCGAGCAGTCTCGACTAGAGTTTAGTTACTTGTTTAATATGTATTTTTTAACATGTACCTTTTCGACATGTACCTTTTAGCATGTATCTTTTGGCTTGTAATCTTAGCATGTACATTGTAGCATTAGCATGTACCTTTTAGCATGTGCCTTTTAGCGTAAAAATTTAAGCGTATTGTTTGTATTTAGCATGTACCTTTTAGCACATGTTTAGAATGAAAGGAACATTTTCTAAGAATTTAAAAAATATTTAAGTTCTATGCATCTTTAAGCATGTACCATATTTCTTATGTACCTCTAGTACCTAAGTATATATTTTTCCTATTTACCTAGGCACCTCTTCTACATAATTTATAATTATGGATACATTTTGGCCATGTACCTGTGACACTCATATATGTTAACTATATTTCAATCGACATATTTCTTTAGCCTATTATGTTTTAGGGCTCATCGCTACTTACTTTGCATGTGACATAATCCCACAGAGAATTGCGTCAGCTCCGGCATTTGTCTGAGTATCTCTTCGGTGACCAAATGGACGCCGCGATGCTGCGGTCTTAGATTGATTTTGCGCTGAAACCAGGCGGAGCCGAACTGCAAGCCGGCCGCATTGCCATCGCCAACGCCAGCGCCGGCGCCGGCAATGCCGCCACGTCCGCCTCGATGATTGGCCGAGGCCATGGTGCTGTTGGAGGAGCTGCTGCGTATGTTGCTATTGCGACTGACGCTTTGCTTAATGTTGGCCGTGCCACCGCCACCTCCAGCAACTCCAACGCCACCGCCACCACCACCACCACCACCGCCACCAGCGACGCCGGCGCAGCCAGCTCCACCGCTGCCGCTGGTCGCTTTCGTGTTGCCGGCGTTTGGATTACTGCTGCTACTGCGACGCCGATGGCCGCTGCGTACGCCGCTGCGTGTTGCTGTTGTTGCTGCTGCTGTTGATCCCGCTGCTGCAGCTGCTGCTACGGCTGCTGCTCCTTCTGGCGGCGGACTTTGCGTGGACGCTTGACGCTGTGTTTTTACCTTGGATGCGGCGGCGGCGGCGGCGGCAGCAGCGGCTGAAGTCGTAGGTTTTGCTGACGACGACGTTGTGACGACTCTTTGGCTCGGGGCACCAGTCAAGACGAGGACGACGACGACTGCAGCTCCTCACGTACACACGCACACACACTTGAGCACCTACACACACTGGCACATACACACGCACACACCCAACTAACCAACGGGTGTTTTTTTTTTACTTACTAATAAAATTTTCTCTTCACTTTGAGCACTTTTACTATGAACCTTTTTTTGTTGGCAAATAAATTTATTTTGCTTGCATTTATTATTTAAATTTGATCTCCTTGGCTTCTGCAAAGAGAAGAACAAAAAATAAATTTAAAAAAAATTAATATAATTTTTAAAGATATGTAAACATTTTTTGATAATTTATTTAAATAATTTTGCATTTGAAACTTTTTTTTTTTTTTGCAAATTTCTAAAACCTTTCCCGATGCAGCTGAAACTGCAGCATAACTTGAACTAAATCTAATAACTTTTTTAATTTGTGCCAGAAGTCCGCTTGACACAAAGCTAGAGCCATAAATGGCTCTTTCTTGAGTGACAATAATCGTCATTATTTTACCTTTGACTATATCAAATAAATCACAATTTATTGTTTGTCTCTCGCACAGCCAACATGAGAGTCGCCCACAATCAACAAGTTTTAATTGCGTCCAGTAAATAACAACAACAAACTCTCAACCACATTTACTGTTTATGGTTATGGTTATCAGCAGCAGCTGGCGTTGACCTTGCCAATCGATTGAGCAAAGGGCCAATAATGGGAACTAGACACCGCATTAGCTAAATCTATGAAGATGGAGAGAAAAACAAATGACAATGAGAATGTGAAAAGACTGTAAAACAACTGTTTATAGGCAGTATGCAAAACTTCCAATTAGAATACAATCAAAAGAGATGGGATAAGGAAGACAAAAATATATGTAGTCATGAATATTTATCGATATTATTTTAATATATCGTCTAAGCAAAAATTTTGGCTTAAAATATTGTAAGAAAAACAATAAAATGAGTCTAAAAACTAATTATTGACATGGAAATAGAAAAAATTAACAAAAATTATAGCAGATAGCAGAGTATATAGCTTTGTAATGCCAATGTATCGACTTTTTAATATACTCCAAATAATATTATATATTTTTTCTTGCATTTGAAGAAAAGTATCATACTGGTTGCTAGGGTATCTGCACACGCTATATTCTTACTTTGACTCTATTTGAAGTCTGGTCACTCTAAGTCAAAAGGAGTTCAAAGCAAACACATAAGCACACTCACACACATTGACATGCAGGTCACAATAGACAATTGTACAAGAAAAAAAGCAAAGCTAAAAGTCAAAAAGTGGAGTAAATTTGTTGCGGCACAATTGGGCACGTGTCGCAGCACCTAAAGCTCGAAGAAGTCGACAGGTGGGGCAGGGGTACGTTGCTGGTGCACAAATCGGAGCAGTGTTCATGACTTAAGGTGGGAAGCTCACAAATACACGTAAGCACAAACAGCTGCATACAGAAGTGTGTAGGCACAAGGAATCAACGAAAAATGGTGTTCAAGTATCGCAGTTCACAAGTTGAGTGCACTCACACACACAAACAAACCAAAACTCACACACACTTTTGCATTGACGTGCTTAAAGAGAGAGGCGAAAGCAATCGAAATGCATTTGAATTGAGCAGCGAGCGCTGATTGCAGTACATATGTATGCACATGTGAGTGCGTGCGTATTTGTGTGTGTGTGTGTGCGGTGGTAAGTAACTGCTCCGTAATGCAAAAAAAAAAAAAACAAAAAACGTATTAAAAAAGGCACAGCCAACAAAAAATGTATATAAAAAGGGCAGAGCACTTGCCACACAAAACGATTTACACGACACTAAAGCTAAAAGCGGAATAAAAAGGAATTGAGGAAGTGAGAGAGCGACGTCATGGATGAGAGTAGTAGCAGCAGCAGAAGCAGCTACAACAATAACAACCGCTTTAAGGCCGCGACAGGTACTTTTTTTTATGGTGCTACTGCTCAAATTTGCATATGCTTTAAATATTTAATGTAATACAAAAAGAGAAGATAAGTAAGTATCAAGCTAAAAGCATAGCAGCAACAACGCACAATGTGCCAATTGGGCAGCTGCTGTGCAATCCAACTGGAATTCTCAATGGCAGGCAGGAAGTGGTCGAAAAGAACAAAAAAAGAAATCTAAGAAGAATGAAGGAACACAAGGCATATACAAATATGCACCAAAATGTTCGCGCATTTGGCAAAAAATCAATTTTCCATGTGATTGCCAAATGCAATTGCCGCAAGAATGAGGCGCAACAACACACAGGCACACACACACACACTCATGGGGACACATATGACAAAAAAAAAGGGAGTGAAGAAAGTTAAGTAAAACAAAATGAAGAAAAACTTCTTGGGTGTCCCTGGACAGACACGACACGAGTCAATTGCAGCCCTAGAAAACTGCCTTACAGCTGTGTAGCACACCTTACGCAGTGTTTTGTTGCCTATTTTGCCTTTTCCGTAAGTTTTACTGTTAATTATTGACATAACAAATGCGGCCCCAACTAGAACTGATGACGGCAACAACAGCAGATCCAATCAGAACCAAACTCGCACACAAGCGCACGCTGGAGTGAAAGAGAAGCGAAAAGGCACACGCGAAATTGCTTAAATTAAACTTGACGAAATAAAAGGGCGCACATAAAGTCAGGCATATGAATCTAGCTGTATAATTTTTAGCATTTATCGTCCTTTTGTGTTGCTTTGTGCAAACGGAATGATGTGAATGAAAATATGAGCCTACCGCATTCTTAACATTTGTATTGACACGACACACACACACACACAAATCACGTAAGCATCAAATTTAAATGCACTTAATTACATTTAATTCGTGTTTGCTTTTGTTTTTTATGAAGAGGAGACGAAGAACGGCCAACCAGGCAAAGTGCCGCTGTAACACAAACCGTACGTACGTGCGCGTCCGTCTGACAGTCCTATTGGATGCGCTCTCTCTGCTGCTGCTTCTTCTACTACTTGTTTTTAGTTATGCGTGTGCGCCAAGTTTCGCGTGCCAATAGTTTTTGCACGTGCAGCGATACTATCGATATGTTTCTTTTGAGCTCATCGACAATAATCTAAAAGCAATAATTTCAAATCAAACGATAGCACAATGCTTATATCTTAAAAGCGAAGCGAAGCCAAGCGCAGAAGCCAATAATTCAACTGCGTTCCGATCGATAGCATCGCAATTATCGATACACCGGCGCTGTGCAATCGCTGTTGATGAGCGGTCAAAACATAAAATGCATTTGCAATTTCTTTTCGCTAATTGTTGTGGTTATAAATAAAAATGAAAAAAAAGCGGTGCTTACTTTGCTGTTGTTTATTTGGTTGGTGTTCGTTATAATTATTAGTTAGTTTAATTAAATTCACTGCGTGGGTGGGCGAGTTGTGTGCTGATAAAAGTGCTGTTGCTGCTGACGGCGCATTGGCAATGCGCACTTGCTGTGATTTATATTGTTACCGATATCGAGATCTGTGTGCATTTTGTTTAGTTGCAAAATTGCTTCATTCGCAACAACAATAACAACAGGGCAACAGCAACAACAACCAGCAGCAAAGAACTTCGGCTACATTTGTGCGTAATGTGCGTTGGTGTTAGTAGGTCGTATAACTGGATTCGGCGGCGGCTAAATATAACGGTTGTCGTCGTTTTCGTTACGTTAGCTGATTTGTTGTTGTTGTTGTGTTTCGGTTACACTCGTTACTCGTTTTCTCTCTCTCTGCTCTTCTATTTTTTTCTTTTCGTTTTTTTTTTTTATATGGCCAATTCACAAAATGTACATTTTTTACACCTTTCACACACACCCACGCATTTTACACTCACACAGTGAAGGCGCGCGCGCGTTGCCTTCGCTCCGTCCTTTTTTCTGCTCTTTTTTTTTGCACACACTCTCACACCTATATGAAATTGTGGAGGTCGGGTGTTGTTGTTGGTGGCTCTAAATATATATATGTATTTACATATATATAAATATATGTATATATATATATATATATTTTTATTTATTTATTTATAATTTTCTATATGCTTATGTATGCACATATGCTTTATTTACACAATTCGGTTGAAAGCAGTTTTCTTTGATTTTTCGCTCTGGCTTGGCCCACATGGCCAACGGTAAAAATTTTTTTCCACTCTCTGTGTGTGTGTGTGGCCTCTGAGATTTGCTCGTATTGCCTATACATGTATATATTGCTCTGTGCCAGGCAATAGCGTTTTTTCTTCCTTGTTTCGTTTTTCAATAAAACTCCATGGCCCTATTATGTACTCAACACACACACAAGCTCACTTACTCACACTCACGCACGCACACACACACGCACAGGCACACACACGCCCGTTACGAATACGTACAATGAACGACTACCGCAATTGCAGCTGCTACCAATGCTGTTTTTTTTTTCTTTTTTTGTTTTTGTTTTTTATCACTTCGGCTTAAACTTTTTGTTCCGTAATAAATACAGCTAATTGCTTCTTCGCTTTCATGTAATTTTTTAAATTGTATGCTACTCCTCTTTGAATTCTTATTGGCCTGCGACGAGCCCAGCGTGTGTGCCACCGAACGAGAGCCTCAACTGAAACTGAGCAGCGCTATGGCAAGGATAAGCATATATTTTTGTTGAATGAGTGCCTCAATGAAAGCTGCCATGTGTGTGGCATCGCCTATATATCTGTGTGTGCGTGTGTGTGTGCGCGTGCATTGCAACTCGTTCGTTTTCAACCGTAACACTGCTCCGTGCACAGGCGCACAATTGGGCGAGTCTGCTTGTATGTTGATTGTGAATGCTATAGCGTTGCCACCTTTGATTTTCTAAAAGCGTAACAGCAAGGCAACGTAACGTGTGAGTTTAAAGCGTGTTACGTCGTTTACCTTTAGCTATTTACAGCTTTTACATTCAGCTTTCTTCGTTATTTTCTTTTTTAGGTCATTGGGGCAGAGAACAGTGGCGCAAGTGTGGACAAATTGATGAAATAAATATATATATTTTTTTGTAAATTTAAATGAACTGTAAGGGTACAGGAATTGCAACTGGAATCTTTAAGAAATTCTAGATTTTTTAATTTTTATTTTTTAATGAGAAATTTTATTAAAAAATATAAATCAATATTTTTACACATATTAAAATATTTGTTTTTTTTTAGCAACTCGCAGCTTAAACTGCTTTAATTTTCGTAATTAATAAAGGTCATCTATCAATTCAATATGTGTAATTGCAATCACATAATGTTTAACGCCCGCGACAAACACGCAACGGGAGTTAGATTAAGAGTGCGGGGAGAGAGAGAGAGAGGGAGATAGATAGCGAGCGAGATAGAAAATGCCACAGTCATTAGGCTGACACCCAGTCAGAGACCTTCGTCTCCGCTCAGTGCCTTTTCATGGCTGGCAAAAAGTCAACAAATTAAATATCTCACAAACTAGTTTGGGGGCGAGTCCCGCTAGCTGGCGTACAGCTGGGTGTGCCCAGCATGTGGCTGCCTTTTGTAACTAACCATATGCATGTTGTCTCCTGTTGGCTACGGACTACGGACGCTACTTATAAAGTCTAACTCTCTCTCACTCTCACTCACTCTATCTCTCTCTGTGTGTCTGTCTGTCTGTTAGCTAGTATGCAAAATAACTTTGTCCTGCTGTGGTGGCACGCGGCTAACGGTATGCCTTAGTTTCTAGCAACCGCACCCAGTTCTGGTAAGGCGTTCGTTGTGCTTTTCACAATGGATAACATTGTTTAAGAAATATCTAGCAGTACTATAAAGCTTGAATTTGTAATGCATATGGGGTATATGGTTTTGGAAGTTGATCTAGAATTAATGAATTAAGCTGGTCAAGCTTTTCTTTAGAGAGAGAAAGCTGCATTAAGATTGAAGGCAAATTTTTTAGCTCAACTGTTTGAAAGTCTAAATTTAGTTTTACCATAAATATTTTATTATTATTATTAATATTATTTTAGTTTTTAAATTGAATTATTAAGCTCAAGCTAAAATAGTTTTTCTCTCAAAATTATTTGAAAATAAAAAATTCCATTACGGCGCATAGTTGCAGTTATTGGCGTAGTCCTGCCAGGATATCTGAGAAGGTTTCAACATCTGCTGCCATCGCCCTTGTTTGTTTTGTACACTCCATACAGGGTGTGCCGCGATTAGTCCGGGCAGACAGGTTCGCTCATTTGTTTGCATACTTTTAGCAGTCAGTTTGGTCCCAGAAATTATTGAGTGTGGCTGAATGAAATGAACAGTTCGAATTGGCCAGCTCAGGCAGCCAGACGTGACATTGAGTCTGCTCGCTTCAATAATAAGTTGAATTTAATATAAATCGAAAAATGGACGATGATACGGACATCTTCGATATAGATCCCAAGGACGCGTGGCTGGAACAAATAACCATTGGCGGTTTTCGGCGATGGCACATCATAGCCGCTGTGCTCGGCATACTAATGAGTATTAGTGAGTGTTTCTCTCTACGCTGTTCCACATAGCTGTCGCCGCTAAACTACAGGGTATCTTTGCAGTGATCATGATCTGTTGCTGCATCCGATTTCGCATACCGCGCACCAAACAGGAAATCGAAGCCGATTATCAACGCAAACAAATAACCAAAAAGTTTCGCGAGAAATTGCAACAGATTAAAAACTCCGAAATGGATGATATGGATCTGCAAAAAGGTTAGACAAATGCAGTATATATATATATATATATATCTAACTATATATATCTAACTATATATATCTAAGTATATATAAAGTAATGTGCAAATACTCTAAATTATAAATATTTGTGTATTGTTTGCCCCAGTTTCTACTCCATTGTCACCCAAATCCGAATGCCAAGCCCTTTTTCATGTTTTTTTTTTCAAGTTTAGTTTTCTTTTGTGTTTCGTAGACTCACGCATATGTATGTGTGTGTATATATATATATGCTTACATACTTGTACAATATGATAAACGATGCCTTCAGCCTGTCTGAAGCCACGTAGTGCACGCTACTTTCAACTAAATACATACAGTGAAAGCTCGTTAGAATGGAAATTTAAAACGTTGAGAAAACAAGAATTAATATTAATATATAAATTTAAAAAAAAAAAAAAATGTTTCGATATATACATATAAATATAATTATCCTATCCTATTTAGTCTAAAATAATATATCTAAATTTTATAATTTAACATTTTGTTTTTCTTTTGTTAGATAAAATATTACAAAATGTTTTATCCAGCTCAAATATACTTTTTTATCTGAAATTTAACTCAGAGGTTTTTTCATACAAAAATTGTGATTATTATATTTTTTATAAAAAAAAAGAACTAGTGAAAAGGCTACAGAAATAAAACAATAATTTTTTTTGAACGAAAATAAAATTATTCTGATTTGATATTAAATGAAATGATTTGTTTTTCAATATAATATATTTAATAATTAAAAATTTAATATTAAAATATATTAAAAAAAAAATAAATAAATATAAACTCAATATTAATATTTATATTATTAATATTCATAATTAATAATAATTAATATTTATATTTACTATATATATATATATATATAATATAATAAAATAAAAAAAATTACAACCTTTGATCATATATATTTAATTTGTTTTAAAAAAAGTTTTCTATAATTTGATTAAATTACCTTTTGAGCACTGTTGATTTTTTTTTTAGTAACTAAAAATATATAAAATAAATTGTGTACAATTTTAAAAAATGTATTATTTATATATAAATTGTAGAAAACCCTATTAACTAGACATCTTTAAGTTTTTACTTATATACCTTTAAGTAAACAATTTAAATACCTATTCAAAGAGCTTTCGCTGTCTTCTAAAATCTGAACTATATAAATAACACTCATTTCTGTCACTTTTCTATCACACAGCACTTGCTTATATCAAATTGGAGCAATACGATGATCCCTAGGGACTCTCTCTGTCTCTCTCTAAATCTCTGTAAATTTCTCATATGCAAAACTTCACCCAGAGCACATGAAAAATCAAAACTATTGGAATAAATTTGTAATTCAATATTAATTATTATAACAATCCACTGCCACATGTAAGTAGTTCTATCTACATAAATATCGTGTACATTAAGTGAAATATGTGATCTGGAATATATGTATATGCTTATATATATTCACTCTCGATCTGTTCACTCTCTATTGCAGTCTGTGCGCGTATTCAGAGTGACTATCTGAACCTGCAGGCCAGTGTGGAGAGCATGAACGAGAAGCAGAATGTTAAATTTAAGATCTGATTTGTTATACTAAACTGTTATACTTATCTTTATATATATATACTACTACTGCTATAACCATTATAATAATAATAAAACTATTTCACACTTTTGATTTGTTCATTTTATTGCGGTTAGTTTGTATCGCTTTTAATTGAAATAAGATATTTCCAGGTTTTTTTTTTTTTTTTTTTTTTTAAATTGGATTTATTAATGTATCAAAGTTTTTTTTTATTTATTTTTAGTATTTTTTGTTCTTTGTTTTTTTATTTTTTAATTCTCTACACATACAGGCTAATGGGGTTTGTCTGATTTTTTGGGCAGCATTACGACAGTTGCGACATTAACAGATTGATTTTTGCGTTTGCGACTTGACTTTTCACTTAGGTTTATTAGGCAATTAGTTATAAAAATGTTTTTGTTTGACAAATCTTTAGTTTTTGATATACATAATATATGTATGCGCACTGACTTTTGGCGGTGACTGTAACAAATGAACTCACGCTTAATTCTGTTCCACTTACTGACTCGACAAATACACACAATTTAAATTATTTAACGCATAACTATTAATATTTTGTTTTATTGTTCATTAACTTGCTCCAGCTTAGATTTAGCTCTTTTGGAATACTTTTTCTTACTTTCTCTTTACTGTTTGGGTTTATTTTCACCATTTAGTTTTGGAAACATTTGCTTTCAGTTGCCAAAATTTTGCTGTTTATCTCAATTCGTTCTGTTTTTAATACACATTTCTTTTTTTTTTTTATTTTTATATTTCTATATAAAAACAACTAATTATACTGAGCGCATCATTCTTTGCGTATGAATGTTCTCCCCCTAAAAATAAAGAGTATTATTAAAAATAAGGTATATTGGTTGTAACTGTTATATAGCTTACGTTATAGTCTTCTTTTCCGTACTCTTCGATTCGGGCCTTGCACGGTTTAGCACCTTGAGGAAGTCTGAGGTTTTTGCACGCATGCGCGAATGAATATACGCCTTTGAACACTGTTTCAAATTACAAATCCATTAAAATATATAATATAAATAAATCTCAGATCAGATACCAACCTTAATGTGATAATGCAAATAGTCTCGGAACATATGTATTAGATTAATAGTATTATCCCGGGTCTCCTTATTTGTGTGTCGAGGGAATAACACTGCAAAAATAAATCATATAAAATTTATTAGCTATTTAAGATTTATTCTATATATAAAATTTATTCTATATAACAGTTTAAATCAACTGTACACGAACACAAGTCGTCTGTATTAATATGAGTAATTATACAGGATGCCGTTCGTCTATGGGTTGATTTGGGAGTATTTGAGACACAAATCGAGAGGAAATCCCAAAATATGCCACTTTAGCTCCACAGATTATAACAGATTAAGTCAGCTGTCCACGAACACAAGTCGTCTGCATTAATATGAGTAATTAAACAGGATGCCGTTCGTCTATGGGTTGATTTGGGAGTATTTGAGACACAAATCGAGAGGAAATCCCCAGAATATGCCACTTTAGCTCCACAGAGTATAACAGATTAAGTCAGCTGTACACGAACACAAGTCGTCTGCATTAATATGAGTAATTAAACAGGATGCCGTTCGTCTATGGGTTGATTTGGGAGTATTTGAGACACAAATCGAGAGGAAATCCCCAAATATGCCACTTTAGCTCCATAGATTATAACAGATTAAGTCAGCTGTACACGAACACAAGTCGTCTGCATTAGTATGAGTAATTAAACAGGATGCCGTTCGTCTATGGGTTGATTTGGGAGTATTTGAGACACAAATCGAGAGGAAATCCCAAAATATGCCACTTTAGCTCCACAGAGTATAACAGATTAAGTCAGCTGTACACGAACACAAGTCGTCTGCATTAATATGAGTAATTAAACAGGATGCCGTTCGTCTATGGGTTGATTTGGGAGTATTTGAGACACAAATCGAGAGGAAATCCCAAAATATGCCACTTTAGCTCCACAGAGTATAACAGTTCAAATCAGCTGTACACGAACACAAGTCGTCTGCATTAATATGAGTAATTATACAGGATGCCGTTCGTCTATGGGTTGATTTGGGAGTATTTGAGACACAAATCGAGAGGAAATCCCAGAATATGCCACTTTAGCTCCACAGAGTATAACAGATTAAGTCAGCTGTACACGAACACAAGTCGTCTGCATTAATATGAGTCATTAAACAGGATGCCGTTCGTCTATGGGTTGATGTGGGAGTATTTGAGACACAAATCGAGAGGAAATCCCAGAATATGCCACTTTAGTTCCACAGAGTATAACAGATTAAGTCAGCTGTACACGAACACAAGTCGTCTGCATTAATATGAGTCATTAAACAGGATGCCGTTCGTCTATGGGTTGATGTGGGAGTATTTGAGACACAGATCAGAAGAGATATTCCAAAATGTGCCACTTTGACTCCATGAGATGAAGAGCGAAAGTTCACCGTGTGGATGAGTTACGTACCGAATGTAACATATCCTATGTTATCACCCACTCGAGCATCACTATTAGCCAATTCCAAAGGTGGCTCGCGATGCGAGAAGAGCACTTGCGGCGCTGTATGGGATGCACGGCGTCCTTCTCTCAATTCCTGCATAAATACTTTTCCAATGATGACATCGTCCTCGTCCCTGAAAATGGTGCTGAACACTACGGTGACGCGATCAGGCTTTGCCTCCACATAACTGCGAAGAGAGTTTAGATGTGTAAAATACATTGTTTAGCTGTTTGTTACTGAAACTTACAGCGTCTCATCGTTGCGATAGTTAATGACTGCTCGCTTTTGGGTCTCTTCGCCTTGTTCCTGGAAATCAAAATATTTCTCGAACACTGAGGCAAAACAATTACGTTTTAGCAGTCCAATTCTCTTTGCAATCTGCTCCCAGTCCGCGGGTATATCCTCAAGATTAATAAGTACAGAAACATTGTAACCTGAACGTATATAAAACGGGAATTCATTTCGATTCATAATATAAATTGTATTTAAATATTCTTATACCTTTTTCCGTCTCAGTCAGCAGACTTCCATATTCCCGCTTCAGTAACTCGTCGGCTCCATGTTCCTGCAGCTGTTTGTAGAACTTCAGCGAAATGCTTATCTATTCAATTGGTGAAATATGTTTTCGTTAATTAATAGTAAATCAACGAACAAAAACAATTGTAATTCAATTTGTACACTTACCCGCACTTTCGTTTTATCGCCATTCACATTGGAAATATGATATAGAACGCTATCAAAATCTGCTATTAGTATATCTATTGATTCTGGTTTGAGTCTGCAAAGAAAATAAAATAAAATTGTAATAAAAATTAAATATTTATAAACAATTCTGCTGCCATTCATTATCTTATCGCTCTCACGCCAAGTCGATAATAGTATACAAAACAGAAATACAGTATGATTAATAAAAGCCTATGAATTGGGTTTTATGGCAGAAATTCGAGTTGATGTCAGCGAACGAGAATCACGTATTTCAAAAAATTTAATCGAAGACAAATTAAATTAATATGGGAGCTATATCACACACAAATTAGTAAGAATATCGAAAGTGTGCCAAAATAATTCAGCTAATCGAAGTGTCTACTTTCATATAGCTTTAGCTCCACGGATTATAACAGTTCAAATCAGCTGTACACGAACACAAGTCGTCTGCATTAATATGAGTAATTAAACAGGATGCCGTTCGTCTATGGGTTGATTTGGGAGTATTTGAGACACAAATCGAGAGGAAATCCCAGAATATGCCACTTTAGCTCCACAGAGTATAACAGATTAAGTCAGCTGTACACGAACACAAGTCGTCTGCATTAATATAAGTAATTAAACAGGATGCCGTTCGTCTATGGGTTGATTTGGGAGTATTTGAGACACAAATCGAGAGGAAATCCCAGAATATGCCACTTTAGCTCCACAGAGTATAACAGATTAAGTCAGCTGTACACGAACACAAGTCGTCTGCATTAATATGAGTAATTAAACAGGATGCCGTTCGTCTATGGGTTGATTTGGGAGTATTTGAGACACAAATCGAGAGGAAATCCCAGAATATGCCACTTTAGCTCCACAGAGTATAACAGATTAATTCAGTTGTACACGAACACAAGTCGTCTGCATTAATATGAGTAATTAAACAGGATGCCGTTCGTCTATGGGTTGATTTGGGAGTATTTGAGACACAAATCGAGAGGAAATCCCAGAATATGCCACTTTAGCTCCACAGAGTATAACAGATTAAGTCAGCTGTACACGAACACAAGTCGTCTGCATTAATATGAGTAATTAAACAGGATGCCGTTCGTCTATGGGTTGATTTGGGAGTATTTGAGACACAAATCGAGAGGAAATCCCCAAATATGCCACTTTAGCTCCACAGAGTATAACAGATAAGTACAATTATATACGAACACAATTCATCTACGAAATTCCGTTCAAATTTAAAGTGAGTTTATCACGTAGAACAGATTGGTTTTGTCGATTATAACAAATTTAGCACCATCGGTTCTTTAGTATTGCTTTGACAGTCGGCGCTTATTTGGAGACTGCGAAGATGACTCAAATGCATTTGTTATTTGTGATTGTGTGCGTGAGTGTGTGTGATAGAGCTAGAGAGAGAGAGAGAGAGAGAGAGAGAGAGAGGGGTATAACACATAAAAGCGCTGCGGATTATGCATAATGATGCGATAAACTTAAATAAATGTTGTGTGGTGGGCCCCGGGTAAGGGGAGCATAAATACTCACTCACTCACACAACTACACACATGCTCACGCATTGTGATTAGAGTGCATGAGTGTACGCCAAGTTTGAACTACACCCGATTTTTAAGGCTCTCCTATAAGTGTGAGTGTGTGTGAAATATGCTGATAATCGGAACGAAAATTGATAACAGGTGCAAAGCAAGGCAAGGCAAGAGAATAGATAAAAATAAAATGGGACCATTTTCACAGTTAGGGCGAATGAGACACAGCGCAAATGAAGAAGAAGACGACTCACCCAGCCTGTGCATTGCGGTATTTGACCAGGAGCGTTTCCTCAATAATGCGATTATTGATTTCCAGCAATATCATCTTGATTTAATGTGTTTGTTTTCCTTTTATTTTTTTCGATATTAAATTTAAGTTGGCTCAATTAGCAAATAACCAAAAAGCGATGACAAATTTATGACGTTGCTTTTGCCGCTCCGGCTGCGAATGCGGCGCTCTTTCGTGCGGTAACTGTTTCTTTGCTGCTGCTGTTTCTGCCGTTGTCGCAGTCGCTGCTTCTGCTGTTGCTGCTGCGAGCGCGTTTGTTGGTGTTGGTGTGAGAGGCACTGTTACTTATTATGGGGGAGATTGCTGAACTGGCTGCTCCAACTCACCAACACACAAGCATTCGTACATGCATACATATGAATAAAAAAAACAACATACATACATACACACAAATCTTAGTATGTATATAAATATTGGTGTGTGCGTGTGTGTGTGTGCCTGTATAGCGTATTTAATGAATCAACAACAAAAAATGGGCGCAGCGTTTGCTGTCGGCTTTTTTTGGCTGATCTCCGGGCAAACACACACTTGCAAATTCCAACACACACACAATCACGTTTGCTGCTTCAGCAATTTTTTTTCCTTTGCAAGTTTCACACTATAGCTACGCTGTGTGTTACTATTCTTATGCTCTGCAGTTTGTTGTCTGCCGCAGCTTTAAATTTCACTAATTGCAATTATACATTTATTATAAAAGTAGCAGAAATGTGCAATACGCGTATCCATGTGGCCAGGTACTTGGCACTTGTGTGTGGCCAGCTAAAGTGTACCGTTTAGTGATGCAAGTATCGGAGCTATGCATTCGATTTGTACGAACGTATCGATAGTTGCACGCAGCCCTGGTTTAGGCAGAGTTGTGAATAGTAAATAAATAAAATCAGATTTTGTTTTCTTTGGTGTTTGGCTAAGAAAAACAAATAAATGGATGACGTTGAGTTGATTCGGCTAATAGAGAAGTATCCAATACTGTACGATAAGGACAGCGCACGCAGTGCCAAGAATGCCGCCAACAAGGACGCCGCTTGGAAAACCATTTCCATGAAACTGGGAGCCAGCGAACGGGCCTGCATAACCCGTTGGAAAAGCATTCGAGATCGCTTTGGAAAAGAGTTTCGTCGGTTCCAGGAGAATCCCGATAGTCCCACCTATTGGGATATGTTTCCACGACTGCTCTTTCTGAAGGATCATTACAAACACGGCTTGGTCAAGCATGAAAATTTGGATGGAATGAAATTCGAGCCGCGGCATCGAAAACCGCGACGAACACGTCTGGAGGATCAGACGAAGAAGCAGCGAGAGGATGATTGTGTGGAGAATGCAGAGGACATCGAGCTATGCCAGCGGCTCATTGAGCTGGTCAAACTGCATCCCGTGCTCTATGATAGACACAAGATAAGAATCTCCAAGAATTTATCGGCCAAAAATGAAGCCTGGCAAACGATCTCCGATAGTCTGAGCGTGTCAGGTGAGAAGGAGCCGTTTGGTGGATCTCTCATCATAATATAAGTGTTCATATTTTTAGAGGAACTCTGCTATAACCAATGGAAGAAGCTGCGGGATCGTTTCGCACGCGAATACCGCAATCATCAAATCAATCAAGCGGCGCCCATTACCTGGAGATACTTCAATGATCTGCTCTTTCTGGGCCGGCACTTTCGCAAGGGCGTGCCGCTGATCATCGAGAACATCAAGAAGCGTGGCAGACCGCCAAAAGTGGTTCAGGGACAGGCGGAGCAGCGGGTAACGAATCTCAATTGGGGCGCCGACTATCCTTACAGCACGGACAATGATCAGGATGAGGACCTGGAGGAGGAGGAACTCGAAGAAGACGAGGAGCTGCAGTATGAGCATCAGCAGAATTTCGAGGTGCTAAGCGACGCGGAGCACAAAGCGCACATGGACTTTATGCTCGATGAGCAGGAGCTGCTGGAACAAACTGAATCTCTAGAGCCAGAGCAGCAGCAGCAACTGGAAGAAGAGCAGCAGGCGGCGGTGCAGGCAACGTCATTAGCGGCAAATCTGACAGATGCAGCGACAGCTGACTCCTCAGCGCTGCTGCAGGAGGATTCAGTCTTGCCCACGGCTGAGAAGCTCATGGGCACCGTCATCACCAATATGGAAACCGTGCTGCAGCAGTCGAAGGATTGCCTGCAAGCCCTGCAACAGGCCGTCAACAATCCACCCGCCCAGACATCAAAATGCCTGCTGAGCAAGGTGCAAATGCTGCTGGACGGGCTGAATGTGGAGCAGCGCAGGCAGGCGGAACGTAAAATTGTCCATTTCCTATGTGAATGTCAGATAAAAACGCTGGACGGACAGGAAATTGAGGACGTGGCGCCCTGTCACATATTCAATTGACATTTAATATAGCATTTAACGATTGGTGCGTGAACAAACAAAGAGTGCCCAATATTTTATTAAATAAAGTTTATTATATTTATAGTGTATGTTTATTTC
The DNA here is from genome assembly GCA_035047625.1 of Drosophila mettleri. Lineage (NCBI taxonomy): Eukaryota > Metazoa > Arthropoda > Insecta > Diptera > Drosophilidae > Drosophila > Drosophila mettleri. The sequence goes on from JAWNPI010000072.1 coordinate 7,276,795, forward strand.
AAAATTGACTTATTTATTGATAATTTTGATTTAAATCCAAGAATTATCGATTCCATAGCGCGCTAGGTTATCGCTTGCTTGTGTGTTTAGGTTTCGTAAAAATTGCAAACGTCGCCACAGTTCAATTCACATTCTATTCGCACTTATATTTCAAAATATAGATAGTGATTACTATTTAAATATATTTTTTTTATTTATTTTTAAGTATTAAATTGAAATAAATAAATTCAATTTAAAACAACGCAATATCGATAGCAAAGTCCGCTCAACTATCGCTAACCAACTTTGCAAGCGAACTAGCTAGATGGCGCTAGTGTGCATTTTTGAATGGCACGTTACGCACAAACGCAAAAGCCACAAAAACAACAAGAATCAACGCCTACGCTTGGCATCATTTATTGCAATTAATAACGCACACACATGTTGGAGCAACAGCAATGGCAAGAATTATAAACAATTTGCTGGCATGGTATGCATTTAAATTTTGTTTTTCTTTTCGTGTAAATTCGTGGTTAAGCAATTGGTCAAAATAGTTGCCATGTTCGATTCCCACAGTGCAGAACCGCCAAAATTTAACGAATTATTAAAATAATAAACTTTGCGCATAAAGCGCTTTTTAAGTGTCTGTTTAAAGCAACGTGTGTACGCTGTCTATTAGTGTGCGCGTGTATATGTGCGTGTGTGCCTGTGCGCCTTTTGTTTTAGCTCGTCATAAACTAATTTTATACAAATAAACGACGTCGACGTCGGCAACGTTTGAAGTTATGCGGATTTGTATCGCGGGATTTGTTATGGAATGCCCACAACGGTGATTCCTTGTATACTCATACATACATGTATATATATATATGTGTGTGTGTGTGTGTGTGTTGTGACACCTGCAGGTCTCAGGGATAATGTGCTTATGTGTTGGTAAATATCAGAAGGCGCGTTGCCATTAGCGCAGTCGGCGTCAGCGTTGACTGCGCTTTAATAGTTTTAGCAGGCTTCACATAGCAGCGCACACACACAGTAGCGCGCATCGTTCGCTCTCACTTACTCTCATTTTTGTTGAGTTCGGTGAGTAGCAAGAACTGTTATTTATTGACATGCATGTCGCTTAAAGCTTCCGGCTCAAACTGTAAATGCTCTTCACATTTAAAGTTCATATAACCTTTGGCATGCGAGCGTCCGTGTGCGTGTGGGTGTGTGAGTGTGACAGATGAATCATTTGTTGCCTGTCAGTGGGCACATCATTGGAGTCTAGCATGCTCATCAATCACAGTCCGATTTAGCTGCGGTCTCTTTCGCTCCTTGGCAATTTCACACAGCGAAGCAAATGTGTCAACCCTAACCTAGCGCACACAGTGCTTACAATCTATTTACGTCTGTCTGCGGTGGGGCTTGCAATTGTGTATGCGCGAAATTTTGTATAATTGCCAATTGCCACGGATTTACTCAATTGCCGCAGTGGCACAGTGGCGACGGCGATGACCGAAATAAATACAAAAAAAAAAAAAAAAATTAATTATGCAGCAATGTGTGCCAAATTAATTGCACACATGTATATACATATGTATGCGTGTAAGTACATGTAAGCAGCAGTGGACATATATTTATATAATATACTGTACGTATGCACATAACAATGCATTCAAATAGAACAAAACTCTCGACTTGCCTGCAAATTTGCGAGACATGGCTGCGCTGCGTATGCATGTGACTGTGTGTGTGTGTGTGTGTGTGCTCGTGTTTGTGTGGAGAGCTTTGCATTGTTTTTGGCATATGCATGGCTTGCATTTCAATAAATACCTTTTCATGTATGCCCGTGTGAGCGTAGCAAGCGACGCATGAAAACATTTGGAATTTTGATAAAGCTGTTGAAGACGTTCAAAAAGAGTTGATAATTGCTTTTAAATCTAAAACTGGGGAATGAATGCAGACGATGGGCTTTAGATAAATGTCCTGAATGCCAAAATTGTTATGTGTAGTGCGCTATTATTTAGTACAAAATTACTGAGGCTAAGGAATTGTATACTTATACTAAGGTATATTTAAAAGGATTTATAATTTAAAGGGATATTTGTTATTTTAATGAATTGTGATTATTGTGCATTTTTTATATAGCCATATTAACCTTTATTCCTATCAGATTTAGCCATTGCTTATTTAAATTTATTAAAAATATAATACATTCTAGACTTATGGTTTCATAAAGATTTCAGTTTGTCGACAATATCGTTTATCCATGGCTTATCTGTGTTATTTTATCATTATTAAATATTAGACAGATATTTACTTTTGTTTCTAAATTCCAATGCTTTTCAGTTTCTAAGTTTTTTTTTTTTTTTTTAATTTACAGTATTCAAAACAAAAAAAAAAAAAAAAAAAAAATAAACTTAAGTTTATATTCCTTTTTATTAAAATTTATTAAAATTTGTATATAAATTATTAAAATTGTTAAAATTTAATTTTTTAAATTAACAGAATTTACTATTTAAATTGAAAATATGTATTTTTAATTCTAGTTAAATTTTGGATGCCTGAAAATATTTCTGAATGCTGAAATATCAATCAATTATATGGGTAAATCTTTTACCTGAATGATATAATTAATGAAAAGTGCATAATTCCACAAAGCTAATGTTCTTATTAGGGAGTTATTACTTCATTAACTCTTGCTATATATGTATCGTTGATAAATGGAATGATTCATATGATAATATATTTAAACAAAAAATGTATCCTGTCTTCTAAGATAACAAATAAATAAATATACTTAAACAATATCGATCGCTGTCTATAAGTGTTGAATATAAAGCTCCGACTTTGTTTGGTAAGATAAAAAAAGTCGATAGTAAAAACTTGTTTGTTTGATAAAATTTACTTAATTTCTGTATTTGTTAAATAATATTTAATGGCTGTCTATCGTAGCACCAACTTATTAAATACCCAAATAGAAGACAGATTTTGATAGCGCACAGCATCCACCTAAATTTATTTTCGCTACTTTTTCAACTATGCACATGCCACGCCTTCACGCCCTAATCTTGTTATAAGTTTCAAGGCAACCTCACGTGTCACGTCACGTATGGAATGCTGCCACTTTCGGTTTGAGGGCGATGCATACTTCTCTCACAGCAACCAACCATTGTTTAGGCCATCTACCAGGCTGGCTGCCACTGCAGCAACATTTTGTTTTATAGCCAAATGCCAGTTGGTTGCAAGCTCCTTGCCACGTTTGAGGGCATGCTTTGCATTTTGCATGAAAAAAGGAGAGAGAGAGAGAGAGAGAAAAAAATAGATTTGGGTTGAAAACAATTTGCAATAAAATTGCAAGCGGCGGCAACTTCTCAAGCTCAACCTCAATGGCCGCATGACCCGAGCCCCATAAACAAAGCGCTGCGATGCGAGACGTGTATCAGCAGCATTGTCCATTGTCCATTGAGTAGCTGCTCCGCCAGCTGCAGCTGCCGATGCGAGCTTTGAACTTTGGCGCCATTTTGCTGACCGTTCAGTCGAGCGCATAAATTTTCGCTTTGTTACTTACAAAACGACGGCCCGGAGCGGCGGGGGCGGGTGGCCCGCAGGTGGAGGTGGCTGCAAAAGTTTAACTGAAACTTGCTAGCTGGATGGCAGCAATGACCTACAAAGCGTTTACAATTTACGACTTTTATAGCGCAATGAATGAAGACAAACGACAGCCGAAAGATGACGAGAGAAAGGAGAGAGAGAGTGAGTGAGAGATAGAGGGAGAGAGAGTGAAAGCAGGGCCATATTTAATTGCACTTTCGAGCAACTTACTGGAAGTGCACTAGCGTCAATTAACTCAGAAGACGGAGCTTGTCTCCGAGAGAGTGAGTGAGAAGAAGAGGGCTGGGAAGCTGCAGGAGTATGGGCTTTGCCATACGCTGCGTATGCGTAATGTGTCAAGCTGGTGCGATGCTAATCATCGCCAGCATCATCAGCCGCGCGACGCGTCAACATCTGACAAGAGGCCAACGCATTCGCACGGCTTCCAAACACACATACATAATATATATGTATGTATATATATATACATATGTATAATGAGAGAGCATGTAGCTATAAATAAACATAAATAAAGCTAACGTTATGCACGGGTCAATCAATTAGTTTGCCATACGCCAACAAGATTAAATGCAAGAATTTTAAATATAGTATTTAAAAATATTTTTCATTACTTTTAATAAATTAAGCTGTCAAAAATTAATTATCATATTGCTATATATCGATAAATAATATATACTTATACTTAATATCAATAATATTAAATTTTGGACTATATATTAATTATTATAATGCAAATATTCTAAATTATTATAATAAATTTAACACATATCTCTAGCATAGCTTTTTAATCTTTTATTCATTTTATATATTATAATAAACCAATAGAATAAACTTGGTTCATTTTATAACAAACTTAAAACTTTCAAAATTATACTTCCGCCTGTCTGTCCTGCTCTACCTGTCCATTAACTGGTGATCTGCAACAGCCAGCTACACTCTTCTTCTCGCTTTCCCTATCCGTCGTTTATCACTCTATCTATCATTTCCTCCTTCCATCTCTCCTTCCTAATCTAAAATTGGAGAGATTAAGAGGGCTAGAAAGTCTCTCTCTAATTTTCTTTTTATCGCGCGATATATTTAATCTGTTATCATAATATTATCGGCATCTATTGTTTTAAAATCAATAAATAAATAAGAAAAACATTGACTTTTATAATATATGCATAGAATATTAAATAAGAACTAGGCGTGTCTAGCAAAGCATCTTAAATATAGCTGATTTTAGTTTTGATCACAATACATTTCCTTTATAGTTTATATTTGGCTATTGATATTAATATCATAGAATTTAACTTCAAATAAAGTATATATACTTAAATTCCGCATTTTGGGTTGAATTTGACTCTCATTGTGAATATTTAACCAGTAAATAAACTGGCTGATAAAGTGCTAAAAAGTGTGTTTACTGCGCGAAGCAAATGGGTCTTAAAAACATTTTCAATACGACCCTCTGAGGTACACACACACACACACACACACATGCACACACTCACATATATATATATATATCGTAGAATTGTTTGCCATTTCGGGTAGCTGTTCTATGTAGCATTTATATATGCCTGTATGAGTTTTACGATTCGCAATTACTTTGCTATTTTGGCAATATATTCTACTCTCCCTCTCGCTCTCACTCTCTGTCTCATTTTTTTTGTGCATTTACTCTTCTGTTTATACTGTATGTGGTGTTAACGGGCATATAGGATTTCTTTGTCTAATTATATTTAAGCGAGCTGATACCTTGGCTATAAATTATTATTTATATTAAGATTAATGTGATTGCTCAACATCTGATTGTGGAATAACTAGTCTATATTTTACACTAAAAATTTTTATTTTTTTATTATTAAATTAGATTTGGACATACGGGTATATTTGGCGTAGCTATATAAACTTTGTAGACTTTTACACTCAAAATCTATAATATGCATCACTAAACATAAACCAATATACCTTTATACATAAAGTGAACGAGCATTAAAAACTGGTTCCATAAAAACGCCGCTTAAATATAAAATAAATTTAGCTCTTAGAGTCTGAGAGTCTGTCTAAATTTTAGACAGAATCCTCTCAATTCTCAATGAATAATTTTTGTTTTTCAAACAGTGTATAGCTAAGTCGCTTATACCCGTTTTCCATAGAGCCTACATGTTTTTCTGTTGTTGTCGTCGTCGACGCGGCGTCTGCTTTTGTGTCTGCGTTCGCGTCTACTACACACACACACACACACACACATACACAGCCGTGGCAACTTTGGCCTTGCCCCCCTCCCAGCGACGGAGCGCTGATTCAGCTAGCAGTGAAAAGTCAGGAGTGTAGAAGGCATTTATGGAGGCCTTTATCTGGCGGCAATTGTTCCATTCGAGAACTATTCAAGCAAACACACCGAATTTTTATTGCCACTGTCAGCTGGCATAGATCATGATTAGTTATGCTTCTATCGCCCATTACTCATACTCATACGCTGCGTGGCAGCACTTTGGCCAGGCGTTAAGCAAACAGACAGCAAATTAGCGCTACAAAAAACACATTTCTTTTATATTGATACGCAAATGTAATCACATTTTTCATATTTTCAGCCCAAGCGCCGTTTAAGCACTTGAAAAATTATAAATTCCATTAATCGCAGCGTAAAGTAGGAATGACATGAAATCCGATTATCATTTATAAACATTTTATTAGCCATTTGCCTTTGAAAGCACTTTAAATGGTTTTATATATATATATATATTTATTTATTTACTTTTATATAATTTATATTATGCACATACATTTCTTGTTCATTTTGTATGCGTATGTGTTTTTATTTTATTTCTTGAATTTGATGGCAAATGGACAGTTGGCCATTAAATGGAGCGTGTCCTTTCCCTTTACGTATGTAGCGCTTTATATACCCTGTTGCCATTAAATGGGCGCAAATGGGTATGCTTAAATAATATTGCTTTAAATAAATATTTTTGAAAGTTTGCTAGGCTTCAGTTTGTATATTTGACACAAACGAGGAAATATTAAATATTTTTACTATATAAAATTTGGCATCATAAATGCTTTATTTTATTAATTTTAAAATATTGGTTTTCACAATGTTGTATTAAACAGTTTCAAGCATTGAGTTTAAAATGAAAATTTAATTTTTTATATTTTAATAATCAAGATAAAGAGGTTTTTTATTTTCAGAAATTGATTCTGTTAAACATTTTTTTTACATGTCTCACGTGTAACTACGAATTACCAAAATATTATAAATAGTTTTGACTTAGTTTATTTAATTTTGAATTTTTATAAACATTTTTTATTAAACTTAAATATTGACTTTATGCTCTACAAAATTCATAAGAGACGCGTAATAATAAAAAAACATAGTTTATTACCAAAAACAGTTAACAGGGCATATGATTAGCCAATATTCCTTTGGGTTGAACCTAAATTTATATTTTTGTTTTTATTTTTTTTTGCTGTTTGCTCATTTCTAGTTTTGAGATCCGCAAATGGGCGTCGTGTTTCAGTTGTTGGCTTGATTTACATTTGTTTCATTAGTGTTAATTTTGTTCGACATGCTGGCCATTTGGCTGATCGAAAACATTTGGTTTCGATTTGCGCGTAATTAACTTTTTCCATTTGTATACATATATATATATATATATATATGTGTGTGTATATGTGTATGTGTGTGTTTCATTTTAAATATTTATTTTAGCCAACTCACATTGATTAGCAGTGCATTCATTTTCCTATGCATCATGCAAAAATTAAATAAATTATTGTAAAATTCTGTTTGGACTGCACTGTAATGTGATTTTGTGGCAATTTTCGCTATATTTTTAATGACAGCACAAAGTTCATTTGTTTCCCATTGTGGCTGCTGTGTTCAATAAGCGCATTAAGCATGGGTCAATCAACCCACAAGCACACAAAATAATATGCTTGTCGTAACAATTCAGCGCAAATAAATAATATATACGAAGCAGATGACTGATGGCTTTATTCATGGCCAAAGTTCAGGAGGGGTCAGAGCACAGAGTTTTTCTGCTTGAAATATTATTAAAGCGGATTTATTAAAATGTAACTTCAAAATTAAATTGGAAACTTTTCGTTTCATATAAAGTACTTAATTACCTTTGTTATTGTTTTAAGCTTTCGTACTTTTTTTATTATTTGTATAAAAACTTGTTAACGTTTCTATGACCAATTATGACTCTATTTTAATTTATTCCTTTGCTGCATTTATTTTAATTTTTTATTTATTTGAAACGTTAGCTGGGTGAATTTACGCATTTCAATATAATTTAATTTTAATTTATTAATTTTTTTTATATTGATATTGATAATAGTAATATATTGGGGAGAAAAAAATTAATTATACTAATTTTATTAAATTATTATTCAGATTAATGGAAATAATGTTATAAAAAAAAAACAATATTATATTTTTAATATTTTTTAAAACCAATTTTACTCATTCAAAGAGTGATATTGTCACAGCTTTAAAAATGCTAACTCTACATTTTGTTCTTTTATTGCTTAGTATCAAATACGTCGCCTTAAGTATTTACTTAAAGTGTTTGGCATAAAAATAAATATTTAAAAATAAAAAGTAAATAAAATCGATGTATCCTTTTGGTACATTTGTCCTTGTGCCGCCTTTTATTTGTATCCTTAGCCCATGCATAAAATAAAAAAAGAGCAAATATAGCCCAAATAAATATGTAAAATGTTGCGCACGATAAACGCGAAGCAGCAGCAGCGCGACGGCAGCAAATTAGTCTGCTATACACACACTATATATATATATATATATATATATATATATATATATATATATATATAGCATTATATACGGCAATGCTTTTCTCCCGCAAAAGTTGGCAACAAATTCGCGCGCCTGTTTCTCGAGTGGCCTTTCTCCCCTCAAATCAACAGCCATATCTCTGCGCCTCTCTTTGCGCTTCTCACACACACACACACACACACAAAATATACTCAAGTGCGGCTCGCACTCGACAATATTTTGGCGTTCATTGAAAATTTTCATGCCATAATTTTCAGCTGAGTTTGTAATTTTTGGCTCAATATATTTCCTATATTCCAACTGTACACACAGTGTGTGTGTGATTGTGTAAATTTCCGCGCTCGCTGCAGAATAAAATATTCAATAATAGTCTTCGACTTGACCAAGCAGCATATGCCAAGTGCCGCAGCGCTAAAAACTTTTTGGTTCTGGCTTATTTTTTTTTCCTATTTTTTTTCAGCTCCGATTTATAACGCTCGAGTTGAGCAGCAAATGGGTTTGGGCTCTAGTGCTAAGGGAGCTCCAAAACAGGGCCGATTTCTAAAGAATGTGCGAACATGTGCAACGGAAAAGAATGCCGAACGAGGTTTACAAATTTTAGAGGGAGAATGTTATGAAGTAGAAAAGTTGAATATTTTTCATGAATATTTTATGGGTATATTTAAATAAAAATTTGTTATGCATGTGATGCACATGATAGGGTTTTTTTTTTTTGTAATTTGTAGCTCGTATTTATATAGATATACATTGAAGCTGAAAAATAACTAGTTAGAAGCAAATTGAATCACAGAAAATTTGCCAAAAGTTTCAATTATTTAGTGCCTACAAGACACAACAAACAATAAAAAAAAGGTTCAACTTTCTTTATTTGTTTTACGACCTATTTAAATTTTAAATAATTAAAAAACCAATTTAAAATACTTCCTGATTTCACGCCAAGAGAAAAGTCTATTTCAGCCATTCAAACGGCCAATTGCCTTTTTATATTTCTGTTTACAAGAGCCGAGTCTAATTTTGTAGCCGCTTGGCCACGGCTAAGTTGGCACGTATTCTAATGCTTTAATAATGATCACGATAATCATGATGTGCACGAAAATGAAGTGAAAAAAAAAAAAATCATATTTATTATTGCCGTTCGCATGATAATGAGTAATTTCGATTTAATCTGCTGATTTGTGGCAATAATTTTGTTCGGCTGTGCGTCAAGTAATAGAATCTAATAATAATTTATATTTTAGCGGACAACGCGTCGTATACGCAATTTGCAAGTAATTAAAATATGCCAGCGAAATAACGGCAGAATAATGAGCAGAGCGCATAAATTGTTGCTGCACATTTAGTTTGCAATTTGGCTGCCAACAATTTTAAATCGAAATTCTAAAGCCAAAAGCAAAAGCAAAGAAAATCTGTGAGAAAATTCAAAGCGCTCGTCGCCGTGTCAATTGCGTCATGCTGCAATTTGGCTGGGGCGAAAACTGTGCCAAGTTTTGCAAACATAAATAAAAGTTATATAAAAATCAAGCAATCTACAGACAAACATAAGTCAAAGACACACACACATACATGTCTTTACATACATATGCAAATATATACATGTGTATACTTACATATGTGTAGCTATATTCATCAGCTGCTGCAATTAATGCCAAATCCCCAAAATGTAATTTTACAAATCGAGTTTAAAAATAAGCATTTAATTTAATTTCAAATGAAAAGCAAAATAAATTTGCTGTGCAGCCAAGGGGTATTAGCTACTGCGCGCGGCAAGAGAGGACTGGCGGGCGGGGCGTATACTTAATGTTGAATGTGCTCTCAAGCATTTGGCAGTAATTGCTCGAGAGAAAAATGTCATAATTAGCGCAATGCCAAAGTCAAGCACGGTAAAAATAAAAGAGGCAACAAAACAAAGGCAACCATAAGAATTGACAAACAAAAACAGCAAAAACAAAAATGTTTGCTAACAAAAATAATTTGAAATTTAAGGAAATTTAATGAGCCAACAAATGAAATTAATTTGCAGATAGCATAAAAAGAGTTGAATATATTAAATAGGTAAATGAGTTTAAGAGGGGGTTTCACAGAGTTTGAGAGAGAGAGAAAGTTTTAGTTTAAGGGAGAAGAATAAATAAAATTATATAAATAAAAATTAAAATAAATTTAAAAATAAAAGTATAAGTAATAGGCATAAAAAATAGTATTTATTTATAATAATAGTAATTATTAATTTATATTAAATGGCCTTTAAAATAATACTAAATAAAATTATTAATAAAATGTTTACTATATATTTTTATATTTGAAATAAATTATCATTCTATGTAAATATGTTTACATAAATATATTTAATCGTTTTTTAATCAATAAGAATATTAAATATATAATATTTATTTTTAAAAATTTTTAAAAATATATTAATGAATTTATTGTAATGACAAATAAAAAAACTTTTTTTTACTATTAATTTTATAACATTTTTTTTTATTATAACTATGTAAATATTATATAATAACTTTTATAAGTTATTATATTATAAGGTTATTTTTTTTAATACTTAATTTTTTAATCAATTATTTTTTTTTATTAAAATTCAGTAAAAATCTTGTTTAAAAATAAAATTAGTTTCTATATTGATTTAATAAATCAGTTAAATACTTTAGAATCGATAGAAAAAGGCCCTGTTCCTTCTCAACTAGTTTATCATCTAGTTTAGCTAAAGGTTCGCTTGGCAATTGAGTTCGAACTAGTTGGCAGTGAAAGTTTAAAATTGATGTGCAGTTTAGTTGGTAACAGATTTATTGCGAGATCTTAAAGTTAGTTCAAGTTAGTTAAGGAACTGCAACGACTGCTAATGCTCCACTTTGTTGGCGTAGGGAAAAACACTTAGAGACAAAGTCTTCAATTGTCGCACAGTTTTAGCTGCTGTCAACTGACTCTTGTCCACTTTGATGACGGACTTCACTGGCTGTGCTTTCAAGTAGAAGCGCCTCCTGCTGTGTGCGTTAATTACCTACGCAAGTCACATTGCAGCCCAGCGGAAATGCATCAGCGAGGACAACGACAACAGAGACTACACAAACAAAAACAGCAACAACAATATTTCACTTTGTTTTTATTATTAATAATTATATTGCATGCGAAGGGGGAAATATAGACAAAGACAGAGATAGACAGATGTGATACATAGAGCAACAGAGACAGGGCCCCGACTGCGGCTGGGACAGTGGCATGCATCACATTTACATGACTGCCCCCTAACCGCCGGATGCATGTGTGCGTGTGTGTGTGTGTGTGTGTGGGGTGTCGGATGTGTGGTGTGTGAGCGGGGCAGACGACAGACGATGATGTTGACGTAAATCGAATCTGCCAACTGGCTCGGCCGGTTTGTTGCTCCTCTGACTTGTGGTATCATAATTTCATTTGGTTGCTCATCGTGTTGTTGCTGTTGTTATTGTAATGGCTGTTTGTCAACAGGAAGGCGCACAAGCTTTGACCAACAATATATGTAGCTATATATGTACGTATATATATTGTGTATATACATTAATATTTTGCAAGCTCGTTGATTTTAATAAGCCTTCAGGTGCAGCTGCAAATGAGCCATGCATTATTTGTGCCACACATAAAATACAAAAAATACATTTATATATATTCAAATAGCATGAAAATAAGGCAACATTTGTTGGCTAACAGTTGCTAGATTTGTCCTTCTGCACTTGGTTATGCAAATGTGCCCTTGAAAATATATTTTTGTTAGCCAAAACCAAAAAATCGCCAACAATTCTCGTTGAAAATTTTAGAAATAAATTAAAAAATTTTACAATTTTAATTTTAAAATATATATATAATTAATATTTATTGTTGCTAAATTAATTAAAAATATTATAAAAATGTTTCGTTTAATTTTGGTCTAACCAAAAATTTTAACCAAATTAAAAAATAAATGATCAACAATTTTAATTAATAATAAATAATATAAATAAAAGTTGGTGAAAAAAATATGAAATTTTAAAAATGTAACAATAAACTTAATATTTTTTGTCTCATCCACCAAATTAAATTATTATTATTAATTAATTAACTGAGCTCTTTGCATATCTCGCTTAAATTTTCAGCTATTCAACACTTCAAATTTCTTAAATTCGCAGCCAAATTGCTTCTTAGGACTTTTTAATTTGTTTGAGCCAACTTTGTTAACAGGGTCAGCTTGTCTTCATTCAATTACAATTTACTTTCATTTTTTGTTAAGGATACTTTTCAGTAAATTTCGTTTTAATTACGCTGCTTTATGCCAGACTCAAGTTTCGGCCTTTGTTTGCAGCCCCAATTAAATTCAATTTCTTGAAAGAGAGAAAAAGAAAATTTTGGGAAATACATATATACTGCAATCTATATATAATAAGAAAGATTTTTCCCTTTTTTTTTCTAATTCAATTCTATTTTTTCTTATTTTTAAGTTAGTTAAGACGTCCGTCATCAACACTTTTTAAGCTCTTTTTATGCATTTGGTTATCAATTTGGCACTTGATAAAAAATTACTTTATCGCAAAAGGAGAAAAGCAAGAACTTGAACATTCAAAATCAAATACTATATATCAGCAGCTGTTCTTTATGTAGCCTTTTTGCCCTTGCTGTCTGTCTTGCTTTATGTGTCCCTCATCAAAGTTATTTTTCTGGTTTTTCCCTTCGTGGCGCATAAATCTTGAGAAATTCAAAAATTGGAGGCGAGCTTAAAGTATAAGTCGAGGGCTCAACTCTAACCCAGTGTACGATTGCCTGCGGGCTATAAATGAAAAACTCCAGAGCAACCGCATGGCCTGTGATCGGCTGAAAGTTATCCTGGAGAGCGAGAAACAATATTTTATAAATTTTAGTTAATTTTATTTTTTAATTATTTATAAAATTCATGAATTTAGCAAATATATATTTTTGGGATGGTTATTGATATTAGCTCACATAACCAGCATTGGAAGTTTAAATTTTATTTAGTTTATTTATTTATTGTAATTTTTAAATTTGATAACTCAAGTGCTTAGCAATATTATAATCATATATTTTGGCTTTAAAACTTTAAGCTCTTGTGAATTTAAGATTTGTATCTTCTTTTTCCAATATAATAACTCAAGAAACAAAAGTATATTTGCCTTAAAAAAATTAAAAATTAAAATAACGAAAATTTATCAGAAATCGGCTAATTCTTAAATTTTAAATAAAATGTTTAATTGCTCTTAAGCATATGAAAAACTTTTCTGAACTGAGCTCTTAAACTTTTCATAAAGCGCTTGAGTCAATTTTTGTCTTCTTCTATCCAATATTTAATTAAGTCACATGCTTTCGCACTCGGTTTTTTCTACCCTTGTTAACACGTTTTATGTTTGCAGGGTATAACCAAATTGAGCCAACTCAAACTAGGCATTATCCCTAAGCCCTTGCCGGTTTTGTTTGCCTATGTCAGGCTGCGCTGGCCCTCCCCCCAACCGTCTGCCCAACTGAACAGACGTCTTCGGTCTCAATGTTTTGATTTGGACAACCTTATCGACCAACAGTTTGTGTGAGTCCCGGTTTTTTTTGCCTTTTCTGCTCTCTAACATTTTGCTGGCATTGCCTCGACATTTTTCGTTAGATGTTGTTCGTTTTGGATGGGGCTGGCAGGCGGGGGTACGCGCAGCGAGCAGAGGTAAATGTCTGTGGTAGTCGCTCGTTGGAGCTATACAGTACAGAAAACCGCACAAATGCCGACTGCCTGGCTTTGGGTTACTGAGGTTTTAACAATGTGACAAGCCAGGCACACACACACACACACAGACACACACACTCCATACATTTACTAGGTACAGTTACAGTTTCGTATTGTTTTTCTCTTTTGCAAAAAAGCAAAAAAATATATGTAACAAATATTTGGAAACAAAAATTTTTGTTTTTTTATGTGTAATGCGCGCGTTGAATAAAAGGAAAATAAATAAAAATAAAAATACGCACACATACACACACCAGCACAGATGGCTGTGCGTATGTGTTGTATTAATAAGTATAAATAAATATCAGCGTAAAGAGCTAACAACAAAAAAAACAACAATGGCGACAAACTTGTGTAAAACTTTGTCCGTATTCTTTGGCTTTCTCTGTCGCCCTTTTCCTCTCTCCCTCTTCCTTGCCCTTTTACGCGCAGCACCCCTTTTCTTACAGACGCCCCCTTTCGCTTTGCTATTTCTACGCCTGTTTGTCTGCCTGGGCCATTGTCGTTTCCGACGTCGCTACCGCTTCTTCACCGCCTTCTGCTTCGTCTTCTTCTTCATCGCCTTTTATTGTTTTTCGCGCTCAATGCTCGACGCTCGACGCTCGACGCTCGAGACGCCCACAATCGTTCACCTTTTTTTATGAATGAAAATTTTTGCCACTGGCAATAAGAACAAACACAAACAACAACAGCGGAATGAAAGGCAAACATTTAGCCGTGTGAAATGTGCAAATGGAAAATCATTTAAAGGCAACACAAAAACCAAAACAACAACAACAACAACAACATCAGCTGATATAGTGTGAAACGCGGGCCACGCCAATTTGTAGCCAAAGAAACGTCAATTTGTTGGCACAAGTTTCGCTGCTCTTGCTCTGTCTTCCGCTCTCCTACGACGAATTTCTTTTCTAACATTTGTTTTATTTTTTTTTCATGCATTTGGAGCCAGTTCTTGGAACTGTCTGAGCTTGAATAGAGCTAACTAGGCTTATAACGCCTGGAAGTACAGAGTAGTTAGCAGCTAATGTGCCAAGGACTCTAAAGGGATTCCAAACAAAATGTTATTGAAAACTTTGTTTTTAGCTAAGCTGCAAAACTGATTCTTAGAAATTGTTAACAGTCAATATGTGTATAAAATTTATAAGGGTATTTATAAAAAATTGTATAAAAATATATATATATATATATATATATATATATATATATATATATATATATATATATATATATATATATATATATATATATATATATATATTCTTTTTTTTATATTTATAAATTCATTTAGATACAAAAATTGTATTCCTTTATTTTCAACTTAAAATTAATTTCATACATAAAAAAAACACTTAATTGAAATGCTAAATTAATGTTAATAAAATATATTTATATATATATATTCAGAATATATTTTGCTTAAAAAAATCTGATTAATATCAATTAAAATAAAATAAATTTAATGCTTTATTTTAATTTCAATTTATTTATATTTCCCTGAAATTGTTGCAATCAACGCAAGATGAAGTCGTAACAACTTTATAGCAGGAAGTTTGTCTTTTCTTTTTGTCTTCCTTTTTCGCTTGCTGCTTCTTTTGCTGCTTGTTTCATTTTGTGGTCTCATTTAATTTTTGTAGAAGAAGCAGCAGCAGCATCGTCATCAGTAGTAGGAACAGCCCGGCTTTTGTCTTAATTTCTAGTGATAAGCCGAGGCGTCTGTCGACCAACTGTAACCCGCTCCAACGGTGTTTTCTTTCTTTTTGGCTCACCCACGCAACCAGCGTCGAACATGTTCGCTCGAGCATGTTGCCAGCGGACTCGTGTGCACAGTGCACTGTTTGCGGCGTTTCGGTTATTCAGTTTGCTGTCGTCGCTCATACGCAACGTTGGCCGCGGCTATATATAAAAAGAAAAAGAACCATTTGCCGATTGTTTCTGTTACAAACAATTTTCAGTTCGTTGTTGTCGCTGGCCGCGTGCGCCTCGCCTCACAACGGCTCTTTTAGCGTCCGTTCACGTGCGTGTGTGTGTGTGTGTGTGTGTGTAAGCGAGTGTGAGTGAATTTTCAAAATAATTATCAACTGAATAAAAATTGAAAAATTCATTTTTCAAAGCGTATTTTTAAAACACAATTGTGCAATTGAAAAATGATAAAAAACCAACAAAAAAGAAAAGAAAAATCCGAAAATTGTGCTAATAATTTCGCGCATTAAAAACTCATAAATAAGCAAAACATAAAAAAAGTTTATAAAAAAAATATAATAATAACAACAAAACATATCGCAGTTCAGAATTTGTTTAACGCTCTGAGTTCAATTGCCGCCGAGATTCATTGAATGTTTTATTTCATTTTTATTTTGTGAATGGTAAGAAAAACATTGTTATGAAAATGTATTTGTAAACACTTTTCTGCTATTTCTTCTTCTTCTTCGTGTTATTATTGTTGTTGTTGTTGTAGCAGCTGCACGTTTATGTGTCTATTAACTGCAGTCTTTTGTTATGGTCGAGTTTTTATGCTCGGCCATTGATAAAGTTTCGTTATCTTAACTAAAATTATTCAGTGCCAAGCGACAAGCGCCAAACGCCAAACGCCAAGCGCCTTACTTTAACTTATCTAAATCTTCAGCATATTGACATAGTTATTCTGTTCAAGTCACTTCAATTTAGAGTGAAATATTTCTATGATTATTTTATTTTATTTTTTTCTTTTTCTTTTTTGGCAGCGTCGAGCTACTGCTACTGAGCTAGCAGCAGTAGAGCAGGTCAAGGGACCAATTGGCAGAGCTCCTGCTGCTGCAGTAGCAGCCAAACTATGCACTTTGACAGCTGAAAGTCGCACAGTTGGCACTGCAAAAGGTCAACCCGATTGTTCAAGTTGAGTTGCCTGAAATGTGCTTAAAATGTTACAATTTCCAATTGTAATTCAAAACTTTGCTTCCAGTTAGACTATCAAATGTCACAGCAGTAGTTTTTCTCCATATATTCGAATGCATAAATAAATGTTTGCTGCTCGAGGCAGTTTGTGGCAAAAGTTTTACAGAAAATATAGTGAACTAGGGATAAAATTGCATAATTAAGATGCTTACTTAAAATGCTAAACAATTTACTATAGGCATGTATAAAATTTGTCTGAATTTTAGTTGAACAGCTTACCTAGAAGATAAGACACACCTGACATAAATTTATTTTAAACATATTATATTCCTTTATGTATTCAATATCAAATTTTCAATAATGAATTTTTAGCTCAGAGAATTGATTTCTGTTTAATTTTGTTGATACTTATCATGCAGCGGCACTTGAATCAGAAATTCTCATTAAATAGACTTGAATATATATATATTTAAAATATTTTTAATCTTTCCATTCTATAGATAATATACTTTTGTATATGCTTTTGATTATTTCTTTAAGATACTTTATGGTATTGTCGCTGGGCTTAAAGAAAAGCGCCAAGCTCTGATTCTAATACTTTGAATATATGATTTATATAACTGGCATAGCATATATAATTCAATTATTTTATAATTTTTATATGTATAAACAAAGATTTTTTCTATTAATATTAATATATTTAATCACTTGCCTGTTGTTGCAAGAAATAATAAAAATATATATTTTATTATAATAACATGTAAAATATATTTAAATAATATATTCTAGGACCTAAAACTAATAAAATATTTTCCCTAAACTTGAGGTCTTAATAAATATACATTATAATATTTTTAAAGTGAAAAATTGTAGGTAATTGTAATTGTCTAGAAAATTTGGTTAAATTGATTAACTGTAATTTTTTTTTGGGTAAAAAATAAAAGGAAAATAATTTATTAATAATTACAAGAAAATTTATTTAATTCGTATATATAATGTATGGAAAATATTATTATAAAACGATATAGATAAAAAATAATTCAATATTCTGTATTTTGTAAAAAATGTTTTCCCCACAGTCAAATATTCTTTCTTAATTCTATTATAAATCAGATATTCAATCAAATGCCCGTAGCTGCAGTAAATTTCGACTGTATCATCAATTCCAGTTTCATGTCTGTTCAACTCTGATTAGTAATTAATTGTGAGGTATTTGCAGGCAAGTGGAAATGCTTTAAATGCATTTGATTTACGCTCAGCAAATCGCAGGCATTCGCCAAATTGTGTTCAGCTCTTTGCCCAGCTGCTGTTTCAGTTAGAGTTTTTCCGTTGGCTGTTTTGCTTTTTCTCTTTTTTTTTTTTTTTTGATTTATTTGAACGTCCGTTTATTTATTTATTTATATCGCAAATAAAGTTTAGCTAGCGTTTAATTTATTTTAGTGCGTTCAGTTTTTCGGCGCTGCTTGCAGCGCTCGCTGTGCCGCATTTTATGGCCAAATTAAAGTCAAATGTCGCTGTAGTTTATTTTCTGCTTGGTTGTTTCTCATCTCACTACACACTCGAGTGCTGTTTCTCTCTTGGGTACTTGTCGTAAAATGAGAGAGAACATGCATAAATTTTCTATGCACTTTAAAGTTCGGTTAACGATTTGATGGATATACACCGACAATTTATGTGTACTTTATTGATGAATTATACCGCAAATGGGCGGTGGGCGTGTCGCAAATGAGTCTCGATTATGTACCATCAACTGGCCACTCTATCTGCCCACTCATCACACCCCATCACATCCATTCTCTTAATGTCCATCTCTTCAAATGCAAAACCAAATTCGCAATGCACGTGTTTATCTCATTTATCTTATATCTGCGTCTTTGATCCACTCTATTTGCCCCGCCTGTTCAAATAAATGGCACTAATGTCACACTGATGTGTATTAATTGAGTACAGCATGCCCACACACATGCACCCACCCACCCACACATACATAAGTCCACATGCATATACATCCTTATTCACTCAAACTTATTGCTTCGGGGCTATAAATCTACCAAACACCCCTATTGAAATGCTGAGGCGAAAATTTAGATATATACATACATGTCGGAGACACTGTGAAAAGTTGAGCCTTTGCTGATTTTGCCTTTACACTTTACGAAAAGCTGTTAAGCTCCTTGACTTTAACAATGCTAATTGAGCGTAAAAAACTCTGCGCTTTAGTAAAATCTTAGATTTAACTTTTCTTAATTAGTATATCTTAATAAAAGTATTTATATTTATAGCCTAAGTCAAGAAACCGTTAAGAGAAAATATTGCAAACTTAGGTAAATCGATTTGTTTTTTTTTTTTATGGTATTAACTAATGATTTTTGTATAAATAAAACAAAATATAAAAATAAATGTAATAAATGTAATAAAATGTATTGATTGATTAATAAATTGATAAATAAATGAATGAATAACTTAATAAAGAAAATAATAAATATATATGTAAATAAATAAATCAATTGATAAATAAAGAAATAAATATGTGCATAAGTACATAGCCAAAATATGAAATGAACTCGAATATATATAAACTAAATAAATTAACAAAGAAATAAAATAAAAATAAAAATAAATAAAAAATATAAAAATAATTTTTAAGCATTTAATTTAAAATCAAAATCTCGTCAAAATTAATAGCACAAAACATAGAATTGCGAGCAATAAATATTTATAAAAATACCAGCATATCAATTGGTAATATACAATGCATAATATATATGAATAGTCAAAATTTTAAAATATTTAGATTATTTATTATTTTGAAATTCGCATAAGACATAAAATTATATATATTTATTTTTTGCCAAGTGCACAAGACGCTCTGTGTGGCATGTGGGCTGCACGTTTCGGTTTTGTGACTTATGTTGACCATATGTGCGCATTAATGTGTGTGAGTGAATATGTCTAAAAGTGTTTGTGTATGTGTAATTGTGTGTGGGTGTTTGCGGCTTGTCCCGGCTATTGTCCTTTGTGCTGGCTGTTGCCTCAATTAAGCTTGAGCCAAATGTATAGCTTCCACTCTTCCACTACCTATCTCTGTCTTTTTCTATCTCTCTCTATATATCTCTCCCTCTCTCTCTTTCTGTCTCTCTGTGCCTCTCATGGTCTCTCATTCTACTGATGCTTTTCAAGTTTCTCAACTAGTAGTCGAAATGTTGGTCGGCTCAGCATTTTCTATGCGGCCCTGTCCGAAACAATTAGTGCAAGCGATACAAAAGCAACAGCAAGCAAAATATACACGTAGCACACACACACACACACACACACACACACAACACATGCACTGCACACACACAGCACACACGAATGCCATGTGTTATCGCTGTGTATGTTCGTGTTTAAACAGTTGGCGTCAAAATTATAATTAAAACGTGCATCACAGTCATAACGACTGCGCAGCATGTCACAATTTTGTTGCCGTGCTCTGTCTTTGTGTGTGTGTGTGTATGTGTAAGTTGAATTCTGTTTTATTTTTTTTTTATATATTTTATGATTTATCGAGCCCTGCCACTTGACATTGTGTCCTTGTGACTTAATTGAATTTTTATTGCCAAGTTTGCATAATGTGCGCAACTATCTGAGCTCAACGTATACGTAGTGCACTCAGTGGCCAACGCATATTACGTATACGCCGCGTCAGCTAAAAACTATGCAGTCCTTGGTCCTCAGACCCAGACTCAGCTAAAAAACTATGCAATCCATGGTGCTGCGATCAGACAACAATACCAATAATAATAATAATAATGATAATAACAGTGGCTCAGGTTCAGTGCAGAACATTTTGTTAACTGACTATTTTTGGATGGCATTTTGGGAAAAGATAGATTGACTGGGTTATATATTTTGACTAAGACAAATTATTTTGATATATTGTGCATTTTATATATTTTTACAAAAATTCTGGCTTTAATATGTATCGTAAGCTTCAATCCTATCGAGATCTAAATCTATATAATATTCAAGTAATTCTGCAGATTTGATTAATTTTTTTTATTTATTAATTTATAATTAATTTTACTTTAAGTGTTTTTTAGCATATCGGATTTATCGATGTTATCGACAAATAGTTTTACCAGTAACACAGCTAAGAATTAGTAAATTTATTAAGTAATATATTTTTTATACCCTGATCCCATTGAAAAGGGAAAAAAGGGTATATGTTTTTGTAAAAAGGGGGAAAATTGGGGGGGGGGGGTTTTTTTTTGGGGGGGGGGGGGGGGGGATTTTTTTTTAAAAAAAATTTTTTTTTTTTTTTTTTTTTTGGGGTGGTGTTGTTTGTTTTTTTGGTTATTTTTTATTTTGTGTTTGTGTTTTGGGTGGTAAATTGGAAAGGGGGGTGGGGGGGGGGTGGGGGGGGGGGGGGGGGGGGGTTTTTTTGGGGGGGGTGGGGGGGGGGGGGGGGGGGTTGTTTTTGGGGGGGGGGGGGTGTGTGTTTTGTTGTGTTTGTTTTTTTGTTTTTTGTTGTGTTTGGTGTTTTGTGGTGTTGTTGGGTGTATTTTTGTGTTTTATATATTTAGGGGGGGGGGGGGGGGTGGTTGTTTGCGCGGGTGTTTTTTTTTATCAATACACTTAAGCTCATTGATAAAGATTCGTTAAAAAACTCTAAATGTTGCTCAACTTTAGGTTATCGATAACAACAGCTAACGATTAGCTCAATAATCGATAGTTTATAGCGTATATCCAAGTCGAATATATTTGTATGCTTCAAAACTAATTTTTCGTTGCAGCTGCAGCGATTCTGTGATAAGCGGCATTTGGCCAATAGTTAGTTGTAGCTGTTGTTGTTGTTGTTGTTGTTGTTGCAGCTAGTGCTTGGCTTGTCAGTCAAGCAGTCAAGCAGTCATACTGTTAGTCATGCAGTCATTTAGTCAGTTAGCCCGCCGAGGGCACTTTCAAAATTGCATGCGCCAAACTGATTTTTCATTCATTGTAGCTTTTGGTTTTTGTTGCTGTTGCTGTTGCTGTTACTGTTTGTGTTTGCTGCTGCCGTTTCTGCACATGCACTTTTCACATTTTCCCTGCTCAGCTCTCGACCAGTGACAGAAACACGCGAACTGTGTGTTTTTTCTATTTTCCTTTCTACTTTTGCTTCCCATGCCTTATTCAATTGACCAGAGCCCCGCCCCACCCGCACACACGTGTCAAAGTTCATTAGGAAAATAAATGTTGCTTTATTTCTGTTGCCTTCGAATATGTTAGGGCTTAAATGCTCAGCTAGGCACATTTGCTAAATGGTTTTCATATTTTTAAGCCCCTTTGTTGTTATTTGTTTCGTTTTTGTTTTTCAGATGAAAAATATATATATTTTAATTGAAATTCATATATATATATATATTATATATATATATATGAATTGACAAATGAAATTGTGCAATCAAATAGATAACCAAAGTGAATGCAACTTGGAATTGTAATTTGATTTACGATGTAGGGTAAAAACTGCATAGCGACGAGTATTTCCATTAGAGACAACTCGTTTTTAAGCTGGATAGATTTATGGCTTCAATATGTTGAATTTCCCTAGCATTTGTTATCTAGTTTGTGATTGCTTTGCTAGTTGAAATGAAAGTAGCTCAGGCTCGGATTGGAAATGAAAATCAAATTGAAAATCAGAACTGAAAAGAAAAATATTTATTTGCCCCCAGCCGGACTTAGTAGCAGCTCTAAGGAGTCTCTATTCGAATGACAGAAACTACAGTGGTTCATTTAAATTTATAAATATGAAGAAATTGTTCACATTTTTTCGATTTTTATTTTATTAGAAATAAATAAAGTATTATGTATTTATACACAAGGAATACACTTAATAAATATGACTCAAATAGAAATAAAATATCAATAATTAAAAAATTACAAAGATAGAAGAACTATTGATAGTCTGACAAAGAATTTCTCATAATTGAAATTGAAACAATTTAATATTATTATTAAATATATATGTATTAATAAATATATATTTATAATAATTAAAGCAAACATTAAAAAAAATAAATATTTAATAACTCATCAATTTTAAAACAAGAAAGCATTTATTAAAAATGTTCCCACTATAATACTATTTGAAAAATATTATTATATATAATTAAAAAATATATATATTAAATAACACATTTAAAAATTTCTCTTCTATCTAAGTACTAACACGTGTCATTAATATTTAGCTTTAGCCTTGGCAAACATTATCTTAAATTTACATCCATACTTAGAACTTAAGCTTTAGACATTGTTCTAATGCTTTTACAAGCACATTATAAGCTGGCCCACTTAACTTTAATGATTATGTTGCAATTCAAATAGATTGCCAGGATACGCACAATTTGTCACAGAGTTATCGCTGTCTGCAGCTTTTTTGCCGGGCCACGCCCACGTCGGGGTCTTGGGTAACATTTTGTGTCGAAGATTTGTGGAGCTTTGGCAACGGCCTCACACAGTTCATTCACAGTCAATAAACATGCCAACGAGCCACTTGGCCGCTGAACAAAACTGTCGCAAATACTGAGCTCAACCTCTCTCAATCCCATACTCTCAAGCTATCAATCATGTAGAGCTGATTTGCCCAGCTGCCCACCATCACATGGCATTGTGGACCTTAAACCATTTTCTTGCAAAGGTAACGACTTCTGGGCTGTAAAGGTCAATTGAGAACAGCCGTTGCTGGCTCTTCTATGCCTCCCACATTGTGAGTGATGTTTACTTAGCCAGCTGACCCAGACGCCAGTTGTGCTCCAGATAACTGTTTCTCATATTCTGGTTTTTCTTGCGGGGGCAACTAACTTGTTGTGCGTGCGAGTGCTGAAGCGTGCCAGGCTTTCCAGCTGAGTGATGAAAGCATTTAAGCATCCCCAGCAGCTCTAAGACCCCACACCCCCACACCGCCACGCACCCCAAACCACGTCAGCCTCCAGCTCAACCCGTGCCTACTATGCGCCAAAGGAGCACTTACGCAACAGCGTCAGTAAGCAGAAGCAGAAGCAGCAGCAGCAGCAGCAGTAGCAGCGGTAGCAGTTGTGGCACTCACTCATGCCTCTCTAGACATGACCGTACACTGAGCGAAAACTGAAATGATATATACTGCAAGATTATGTGATTATAGATAAATATCATTCAAATTAATAACACTTATTTAATATAACATGTATCGATAAATATCGATGCAACTTTCTTTACTTCTAAGTCTTAATTCCGATTATGTGACTTTCATGTAAATCAAGTTAAAATTTATCGGTATTTAAGTATCGATATATGTTTTATACACTGCACAAATTAGACAGCTTCAGTACTTTAAAACTTAATTTTCTATTTAAAATGTGTATTAAAATGTCTCATGGGGAATTTATATTTTAAATATTTAATAATAGATAGTTAGCGATTTGACTATGCCGACTGAAGCAGCTTTAAAATAAATATAGTCTTATTATGAGAAAATCGAGTTTATTTCAAACTAGCACGCATATTCTACTAATATTCTTTATTATACAGAAATCAATAAATATCGATTTTAGCCATGTGTTGATTCCCTTTTCCTTAGCTTTTATTTTTATTTTCTTATAAAGAAAATGCCTAGGGCACATTATTTTTCAGTGTGTTCAAAATCCCACATTGTCAGTGGCAACCGGCAACTGGCAACTGGCAGCCTGGAAACCTTTAAACAGAGCCAGACGATGACATCGAGACGCGTCGCTTGTTGTCGGCTGCTGATGCTGCTGATGCTGCCTTCCAGCTACTGGCTTCGAGCTGCTACTGTTCCCGCTGCTGCTGTCAGCTGCACCTCAGGCAGTGATCTGCCCACCCACGGACAGCGTTGACTATTTATAGACTGACATGGTGTCCATGTAGTGTGCAGCATGTAGCATGTCGCATGTTGCCCCGTTACCTTAACCGTTGCCTTGTCAAAGGGCAGCCCAGAGGCCGAGCACTGGTAGCCTGTAACTGACTCTGAGGGGATTTCGTGTAGCTATAGCAATGTTGTCGAGAAACAGGAATATATATGCATGCTCTAAGTGTGTGCGAGTGTAAGTGTGTGTGTGTGTGGGTGTGGGTGTGTGTGAGTGTGTTTATTGTGCAAACAATTTGCCTGTTTGTTTATTTATGTCTCAATTTATTTGCTTGCAACAGCACAATATCAGCGCAGTTTCTTCATTTTCATTTGGCACAATATTATGTATTACTTTGTATTTATTTATATATTAAATTAATGCCAAGCATATGTATACATATATATATATATATATTTACGAATTGGACAACTAATTGGCTCAGCACGTGGCTTTTGCCAGCTAAGTGGATTATCGTAGAAAAATTTCCAATTTTTCTGCTTAGTTTGTTTGGCTGTCGTCTGTTTTTGATGTTTATGTTAAAGTTGGCGCTAACGATGCTGTTCACTCCACACACCCTCATACACCGCCACAATATATTCGCCTCACTGCGTGGCTCCAAAATTGCGTTTATTTTGAAATTATGGCGCCTGGCAACAAACAAATTTTTGTCAGCTCCAATGATTAAGAAGCCGGCAGTGACTTTTACAAATGCCTTCAGCGGCGACCTCGACTTACTCAAAGTACACACATTTACATATATATACATACATACACACATACATATATATATATATATATATATAGGTATAGGTATATGTATGTGCGTCTATCTCTGCCATAGAATCTCTTTGTAACCGCGCTGTCAAAAGGTCAAGTTATTCGCTGGTTTCACATTTTTTGGCGCTACGTGAATTCTCGCTTTCATTTTACGCATTCTGGGTTAGCCTATGATAATCACTGTTTCTAGAGCCACGCCCATAACGCCCAGTTTTGGCGACTTTAAGCCATTTTCACTGAAATGCTTTACATATTTGGATTATGCATATAACTGGGCTCTAGGCGAATGCGCACTGCTCTTTTAAAAGGATTATATTTTAGCTTAATTTTGTAAGCAGTTTTTTTTTTCATTTTTATTTATAAATTTGTATTTTGTTTGAATATTTTAATTCTATTTTTAATATTTTTATTTCATTATTTATTTTTATACATTTTTAAATTTCTATTATTTATATTTTTTTGTATATTTAGAATACTTTTGAAAATCTCTTAAACAATAACTTTTTTTAATTCATAAAAAAATTTTTTTTTGGTATATAAAATTATTATTTTTTTTAAATATTTTTATTTATTTATTTTTTTTTATTTATTATAAATTTATAAAAAACTTCTGTTTGGCTCAATCAAAGCGTTTTTTTTTTTACGAGCCATTCTCTAGGGTATTACAAAAGTGTCTGGAAAACATTGAGCACATAAAGTTAGCGTAGCAGGAGCTGCATGTTGGGATGACATCAAAAATGTAAATTATCTTTTTAAGCGGCGTGTGGCTTAATTGTGCCCTAAATACAAAATGCAAAACCCAAAATTTAAATGAAGAAAAAATATATATTTGAGGAGAATTTATTGCTGCAGGCGCAAATGTCAAACAAACATAAAAATAAATCAATAAAAAAAATACATATATATATAACTATTGTTTGATGTGGCAGTCAGTGTTGCGTCCGCACACATAGGTAAAGTGGCAACTCATCCAAAATGGGACTTGCAACAGATGCAGAGATCCTTGAACTTTCAAATAAATGTCAGCGTGAAGTTCGGCTACCTTAGAGACAAAAATAAAAAGAAAAATAGAAATAGAAATAGAGAAATAGAAAGAGAGAGATAGAGAGAGAGAGAGAGAGAGAGAGAGAGAGAGAGAGAGAGATACGAAGGCTAACCAAAATCAAGCACACGTGTCTACCCCAGACAACTGTAGAAATGTGCCATGTCCAGCGTCTTGGCCAACATTGACTGACAGGCAATAAAAACGTGGCTGACACTCGGCCAAGCACTTCCGCTGTACATGGCTTATGTAAATAATTTAATTAATATTTTATTAAGGCAACGCAAAGCTCTTGAGGCAATTTCCACCGCCACCTCGAATGCATCAAGTGGGGCATAAAAAACACACAGCAAAAGAGAAAAATATGAAATGGAAATACGTATGAGTGTGTGTGTGGGGTTTTTTTTTTTTTTTTTATTTTCTGCATTAATATACACATGGCCTGCAGTTGCTCGAGGACTCACGGCGGACAGAATTCAATATGAGATGGGCCGCTGCATTTATATGCATACAAATATGTGTATATACATATGTATGAAGATGTATAAAGATAAATAAATGGCTCGTTGCAGCCGCGCGAATGTTCGATTCGCATCTGCTTACGACTGTAAATCTGCGTTAATGTTTAGTAAACAGTAAACAAATCGCTGGCGAAACAAACACAAGCGCACGCATTTTCATCATTTTTGGCCGTAGACATCCAGGACAGCTAGACAGACAGCTGAGTTGCTCATAAATCGATGAGCATTATGGACGCAAATAAAAGTTTAAGGCGTTAGAACAAAATTTTAATCGAGCGCACATTCATTTGTTTTCCAGATTACGCATACGCCGCGTAGGCTGATAATGTTCTATATCGCTGGTATGCCTTATAAATATGCTCTATCATTTCATTGTCTGCAGTTGGGTCATTTTTAATATAAATACATTTGCAAGTATTTCCCTTTGATCTGTCTTCAATTTGAAAACGAAACGATTTATTTATTAATGCGGAATTTTTTTTTTTTTTTTTTTGATTATTTTTCGTGTGATTTATTTGGAAATTGAGGGAATGCACAGAAATAATTTCAATCAGTTTTTGGTTATTATTATTAAAGTATTATTTTTATCATGGAACAAAATGTTGAGTATTTTACCATCTTTTGCTGCTGTTTTTATCTAGTTCGCATTCTGAAAGTTCTTCAAGTGCCAGCTGAAAAACTAGATTAATATTAAAATTTGGCAGTTTAATTGCTTAATTCCTGTTTATAAAATATTTTATTCATTTTAAATGTTATAGAAGAAATCCTTTATTATAAAGTATAGTATTATATACAGTGTTTGTCAAACTGCGCTTCGAAATAAACATAGCCCGTTACATTAGGTATATATACATATACATATATATATATATATATATATATATATTTATTTTTTTTTTTTTTTTTTTTAAGTATTTAATATTTAATATTCAAATGGGCGTGGCAAAAACTTTATTTAGTATGCCTGAAGATTAGCTAATATACGAGTACATATCACATTCTTATTACTTTCACTCTTACTCTCTCTTTCTATATATTTTGTTCTATAGAATTTAATTCTTCAAAACGATTTAAGCTCAATTTATTATCAATTTAATTCCATTGAATTATATTGATATTGGCAGTGCATATAGAATTCGACTTGCATAAATTATTGTCTATTCGACTGCTCGTAATTAAGTTAGATTTTATTATCTGCTTAGCGCCGTTAACGAAACCCTTTATGGTCAAACTCACAGACTTTATCTATAACATAATGTATACTAATGTATATATAGACCATGGTGTGCGTATGCTTTGTCGCTGATGGCTTCAAGGTTAGCTACCGAAAAAAAAAAAAATCCAAAAAGCTGAGCAAATTTCATGACAGTGAAAGTAATAAATAATGAATTGTAAGAGTTTATGCGAGCAATGAGCGAAGCATATGCACATAAAAGACACATGCACTGAGCGAAAATGAGCACTATAAATTCATGCATGTATTCATTAAAATTCGAATTTTTATTTCCCTTAAAAGTATAAAGCGGCAAAAGGTAAACGAGACAGTAGTCGTAGATCGTAGACTACGTATGTTATGAAGAAATAAAATAATTTAAATTTTAATTAAACTTTAGGTACTACTTATATTATTTATACGTTTTAATAAATTAAAAAAATTATAAAATTGAGTTTTTTTTAATTATTTATTTAAATTTAAATTAAAAAAAAATATTTAGGTAGTAAGTATAATAAAAATTAATTATTTGTAGTTTATAATATATGTATAATATAATTTTATTTTTATCAGCATATATAAATTTTATTTTCGTATTTTATGTATTTATTTATACATAAAATAATACATTTTTAGAAATTAAAACTTAGGTTTGTTATTTTTTTTATTATTATATTTTTTTTTAATTTTTTCTTGATTGTTTTGCATAAAAATGATTTGTACTTTTTCGCTAAGTGTCTGCACACACACTCACAGTATGTAACATATTGTGTGTGTATATTTGAGAGTGTGCGTGTGCGATCCATATAAGTTTGCGTGCTGCGGCATCGTTGACACGAAACAGCAAATGAAAGAAAGCAGCGCAGCTGGGATGCTTGTGAAGGGGGCCGTGGCATTGGAGAGAGAAATTTCCCACATTTCGCTACCTCTACGCACGTCACTCAGTCACTTCGGGATTTGGTTGTGCGTGTGTATGGAGAACATTTTCGCTTTGTTCTTTGGCCCTCGACTTTAGTTTTATTTTATTTTTTTTTTTCGTCACAGTTGCCACTTGCCACTTGGCACTTGGTCGTGGAATTGAATCGAACGCGCCGAATTTGCACGCAAAGAAAACTTTAAATTACACTCGGCCACGCCTTCTTCTGGCGCTCCATCCATCTCATTGTACTTGCAAATTTATTTGATGTATACTTTTGGGCGTCGACATTGGCCGCTAGGCTTTAGCTTCAGCAGGTGTTGGCTGGCTGGCAACCAGGATCTGTTGGCGTATCCTGGATAGCCGTCGTATTATGCAAAAGATTGAAACGGTTTTTCGGTTTTATTGTACTTGTGTGTGCTCTTAGCCGTCATTTAAAGTTTACTCAAGGCCTTAACTTGTTTGCCAGTCAACTAAGACTTGATGCCCCCTTCGTCTGTGTAGTTCGAACTCATAAGTTTCGTGTTTCCAAAATAACTTTACCGTCCAACTGCTCAATATTCATGTTTTCAAATATGCAAATCAACATTTTCGGCTGCGCATTAAGCAAGTTTCCAAAAACTTTTCAGTGGATTGCGGAGTGCTTCAAAGTTATTAATGTTTGATCAAGTGCGCGTCTTATCAAATTGAATTTAGTTGGCATTGTCTGATTTTGTTGTTGGACACTGTAGTTGTTGGGGGCTGGGGCGTTTGCTGAATTATTGAAATAGCTGAAAATTTAATGTTGTCTTTTCACTTTTATTTGACATTCCAATGCTTGAAATGAAATTTAATACTTTTTCAACTATGATCTGCAACGCTATACATGAAAGTTTTTTACATTTTTCTGTCAAACTTGTCAAATGCAAAAACAGTTCTTCCTCTTAAATGTCAGTTATATTAAGTGCATTTTTATATAGAGTTTTGAAACTTTTACTTATGTGTGAAGCTTCTATAACAGCTTTCGTGTGTAAAAGTTGTTTGTATAACAGTTCATATATATTAATGTTTTCATGTAACGATTTGACGTATAACAGTTTTATGCATACAAGTTTTAATGTATAACAGTTTTAATGTATAACAGTTTTCATATATAACAGTTTTTTTATCTAAAACAATGCTTTTTTTTCATATTTAATGCTGGTATAAGTAACAGTATAACAGTTTTTCAGGCATGCGAACTTCCTATCTAAGATCTTAAAATATCTTAAGTATTGGACATAATATGTATATAAAAGTCTTAACTATGATATAGCTTGTTAAAGTTAAGCCTTTAAACGGGCCACTTCAGCAATATTAATTCATCTCCACTCTATTGCTGCCTTGACAACACGACGTATGCATAATATGTAAAAAATAATTTACAATTGAAGCATTTTTTTTTATCTCGTTTGCGCGTGCTTTGCGATAAGCCAAAGGGCAAACATTAAGAGCGCCGCTTATCAGAGCAAACGCTTTATCTAAACCCCACCTCTGTTCGTTGATTTGCTGCAACTTAAAAACAAACTCAGAATACGAAAAAAAGGCAATTTTATTGCTTAAAACAAAACAACAAAAAATATGAAGTCGTTAAATAAGTAAATTGCAGTCCTGAAGACATTTACGCCAATTAAGTGCTGCCATGGCCTTTGGCTTGGGATTACTTTTCAGCTTTCAAATGACAATATGATGGATGAAGCCACAGGCAGACACAATCACAGAGTCTGTCTCTTCCTCTCTCCCTATTCCTCTCTCTCTCTCTCTCTTTCCCTCTCTCTGCTTACCACACATCGAGCCTTTTCCGTCTGCAGCTTCCGTTTTAACTGACTGCTCAGCATAATAATAACACATTCCATGGCACATACATTCTCTCCCACACACACGCCATGATTTCTCTGAATTTTAATTGCGCTGACTTTGATTACGAATTACCCAGGGCCGAGCAGGTGTCGTCGATCAGCCAGGTGGGTGGCAGACCTGACATGCAGCTACCCGCGCTTTAATCAGAATCGTTCGTCTTCTTATCGCACAGCTGGGCTCCATATGTTTTTGTTGTTGTTCATGTTGCTGTCAATGTCCGCCCTATGCCTTACACGTTCAGTTTAGCTTTCATTGTTTATATATTTGCATTTATTTTTTTTTTGCTGTCCGCGTCAGCACAATTAAAATTTGTTCTGAGCTGTAAAGTTTTTGTGATGAATTTGCCAAAATTGGCATAAGTGTAAATATATACAAATATAAATATATACAAATTTATAAATATATCTAAGTATATATATGTACACATATTTTTTTTTACCTTTCTAGAAAATACATTTTTAGCTAAATTTGGAATTTTTAAAATGCAATAAACAAAGTAATTTTGGACCTAGTTATGCGTTTACATTAACTAAGCATTTGCTGTCTAGATGTTTGCGCGTCTAGCCTAGGTGTTTATGATCCAATAAATGAAAATGTATTTGCTTTTATATGCATTTAAGTGAATTTTGAAAACACAACTTTGTGTACTTGGCTGAAAAAAAAATATATATGTATACAAATGTATATGTATGTATAAATTTACTATTTTTTAAGATCATCTTGCTCATATATATTTGAGAAGCATTCAATAATTTTTGAAAATATATAGCATTGGTGTAATATGAAAATAATGAGAGTTGGCAAATCAAGTATTTGTTCACTGCTTTCTTTGCTCTCTTTAGGAGAGCCAGCATATTAAGAGCTAGCATAGGGAGAGCCATACTACCGTTCCCACTCGGCTGTTAGTCCACTTGCTGCTCATTACATAGCTAATCATCAGATACAGTCTAATTTGCAAATTCATTTCATTAGTTCATGTGATCTAGCTTTTTTTTTCATATATTAATTTAGTGGTAAAGGAATTAAATGAACTATTTAAAAATCATTTTATTGTATATATGTATACCTTGATCCCATTAAAAATGGGAAAACAGCGTATAATAGCTTTTTTGTATTTATAATTATATTCATTTATGTCTATTAATTATATTATTATTAAATGAGTTACATAAAAACAATCTAATTGTATTTATTTCATATTCATATATATATTTGTTTATATATAATATTAATAATAATTAAATTAATTATATAATATAATTTGTATTTATTTTTATATATAATATATAACTTATTATATTGTATTGATTATTGTAAATATATATTTGTAAATATAAAGAAATGTTATACACTTATTTTTTTTTATTTATTGAATCATTTGAACCCTAATTAATTAAGCTTTAATAAGAATAATTTTATGCAAATTGTAAAAGTAATTTGTCTGTGAACAATTATAGTATTTATACATATAAATTTAATTAAATTTTTTTTTTTGCTTTTTCTGTTGATGTTCCTCAGCAGAAACTCTTAAAATTGTACAATTCAGCGCTACCTCACAGTCAGCTGAATTTCTTTTGATAATCTTAAGAGTAATATAACACTTTCCGCATCACCACGTTCTAGTGGACGATGCGAATCTCTATATTAGCGGAGATACACGATTTCTATAAACAGACGTACCATAAGTCATTATACTCTTTTGACATTATGAGCTTGTATAAAAATTATAAACAAACTTTTTTGGGTATGCTCGTAGAACGAGAACTTTTAAGATATTCCTTGTCTGCGTAAAAAAATTAAAAACAAATTGTTAGCAAAATTTTAATAGGCACTCATGAAAAGAATAATAATTCCTTTTACTTAATTTGTATCTTCAAGAAATTCCTGAGCTAAAATACTCAAAAGTTTACAGATAAGCAATGTGGAAAATATTTTATTTTCCTTCTTCCTTCTTCGTCTTCTTCTTCTCATTCTTATAGACGCCTAACAGATTATCTCAAGATTTATTGTTGCTTTTTGCATCGGCTATGGACACAGAATTTACATTGGAAAAGCTATTAAAAATGTATAATTGCAAAATAATGGGGCAAAAGACTTGAGGCAAGTCAAAAAGGCAAAAGTTGTTGGCGGTTAATTTGGAAAGTTGATGCCACGAAAAGTTGCCGCAGCTGCCGCAACGTAAATCCCTCTCACTATAGTTTACTAAGTTTATTTTTTACAAAATTTATATTTATTTTTTAATTTTTTATTATTTTCTGCTTACAGCACAGCATACAGCAGTCCGGCTGACAACTGTCAAAAGAGAGAGAGAGAGAAAGAGAGACAGGGCAGAGAGAGAGAGGGAGCAACTGAGCGCAAAAAGGAACCTGAAAAATGTCAACTACCTTAGTACAAAAGAAATCAAATAGAAAAACGAAGCTAAACAGCAATTCGGAGCAACTAACCAGAATAAACGCTAACGTTGTGGCCGTGGCAAGCCCAAAACATATAACGACCATATCGCAGATGCTGCAATACGATATCGATAATACGCTGAATGCGCTCAAGGAGCAACAGCGCCATGCGCTAATGGAGCAGACAACAAAAAATATCAGTGACAAACAGCAGCAGAGAAGCAACTTGGATCGGGATCAGAGCGTGGAGATGCCAGCCGAGAGCCAGAGTAACGCCGGCAGTCCCAGCGTCGAGCTGGAGGTCGAAGATATTGTCACTGGTAAATCGTGTTTGGTTGTTGCCAACGGCTTTATGCCGCCTACGCCGCCGGCCACGCCCAATTTGCAGAATACCGCGCAAAAACGTTGGCGTATTCTGGCCAAAGTATTGCGCAAGGACTCGGAGGAGACGGTCAGCTCGTCCAGCGACGAGTTTAGCGAGGAGCAAACGGCGTCCGTGCGACGCTTCAAGAGCTTCGATCTGCTGCGCCAGGACAGCTTCGAGGATCATGTGAGCCTCAAGTGCCTGGGCAAGACGGAGAATTGGTACAAGTATCGCATGCAGCTGCACAACGATATCGAATACTCTGTAAATATACATCACATGGAACGCCAGCTGACGGCCAACGATCTGATGGGCTTCAATAATACGGGCAACATCTGCGTTTGGCCATCGGAGGAGGCGCTCACGGCGCTTGTGCTTTCGGATCTGGGCGCATATCGCGGCAAGTGGATATTGGAGCTGGGCGGCGGCTTCACCTCATTGGCGGGCCTAATGCTGGCCAAGTATGCCAAGCCGTATGCGGTGCATCTGACGGACGGCAATGAGGTGAGCGTGGAGAATGTGCGCAAAACCGTTTGCCTCAACGAGCTGAGCTGCTATACCAAGTGCTCCGTGCTCAAGTGGCAGGAATCGACGGCGCGTGCGACGGCAGAGCAAGCGAAATTTGAGTTCATATTGTGCGCGGACTGTTTGTTCTTCGATGAGGCCAGATCGGCTCTGGTCGATACCATCTGGTATTATTTGGCGCCACAGGGCGTGGCGCTCATCATGGCGCCCCGTCGCGGTCGCACGCTAAATGTGTTCCGGGACGAGTGTGTGGCGCGTGGCTTTCGCGTCGACCTTGCCACGCGCTACAACGAGACCATCTGGCAGCGGCATCTCCAGCTCAAGGCGGACTCGGCCCTCTACGACGAGGATCTGCACTATCCGCTCCTATTGCGTCTCTGCAAATCGCGCAGCTAGAGATCAGCGAGTGACATGGGGGACACGGGCTACAGGGTGCAGCTGCCTAAGTAGGTTCAATTAAACTTTAGTCAATGGTTTAGTTTATAGCAAGCAAATTCCAGTTTACACCTAAAACAAACAATTTTTAAATAAATGTTAATAAAAATACAAAAAAAAAAAAAAAAAAAAAAAAAAAACACACACCAAAATGGACTCGATAAGCCCAATGAAAATTATTCCTTTCACAATGCAAAAAAATCAAATATTGTAAAACTTTGTTACGGTTGGTTCTAAAAACATAACATGAAGTTTTTGAAATTAAATTTTTTATATAAACCTTTTTTTGCCAAAAACTTAGTAGATTAAATAGACATGCTGTTCCTGGCTTTTTGCTGAATTAATACATAAAAAAAATAAATATGAAAAATTATTTAAAATTTTAGTTATTTTAAAAACATATTTAAAATAATAATAAACAAAAAAAATTAAATATTAAAATCATACACTATTTTTTATTTTCTGTGCATTAAAATCAACATAAAAAAATTATTTTCTACTTTTAAAAACAATTTTAGAACAGACTTAGATTTTCTTTATTACTATTCACTATTTATTAATATTATTTATTTATTTATATTTATTTTTATATTTTTTATAAAGTTTATATTTTTACTGAGTTATTCTATATTTCTTTTTTGAATATATATTAAAAAACAAATGTTTATTTCTTTAATTTATTATTAAAATCTTTTAAATTTAAGCAAATTATTAATTATTTTGGAATATATAGAAGATATATCAATCCATCTTTTTGTTGTCATAGTTGAGCTTATTTCAAGGCAAAAAAAAAACGTATCTCTCATTTGAAGAACCAACCGAATGTAAACCTTAATCTAGTTAATGCACAGTAGTTTCTTATTAGCAAAATTCCTTTCATATGTAAATTTAATTTGCGGCTATTCCACAAACACAAATACTCTATATTATAGTTAAATTATATATGATTAACAACAAACAAGCAAACACAGACACACAGACACACAGTCACTCATACAAACACACTCACACGGACACACAGCACACACAAGTATTATTTAAATATAATTTAAGGCCCTAGGCTGTTTTTGTTGAATACAAAGTGAAGAAAACCACAAAGATTTCCTTAAACTTAAAAGAAAATACAAAATATGAAATTTTGAACATATATAGATATATATATATATATATAGTTATATATATATATACTATATAGCAAAAGTAAACGTTGCCAGCGCTCGACCAATTAATTAATAGTTAATTAAAATTAGTTTATGTAATTATAGAGCATGTGTTAATCGTTATATGATGAATGACTACGATAATGATCACTATAATGATGGTGAACTAAATACAAATACAGTATCAAATGCCATAAACACATGTGTCTCTCTCTTTCTCTCTATTTCAATTGCCATAAACATTAATGAATGTGAAATTGTAAGTATGCCACGCCCCCTGTCCAGTTGTCCAACGAGCGGCGCCTTTTTTACCATTTATATATCCCTTTGAGTGCACAATGTGATGTCAATGATAATTATCGGCAGTTGTTCATTAAAGGGAATTAGCGATTTTTATAGCGCCAGCGGCTAGGTAATTACTTTAATCGTGGCAGCAACTGTGACAGGACCAAAGACCATGGCCAAAGGACATACAGAACGACGTCAGCACCGCTGTTGGGGTTCCGTGTTATTTGAGCATTTGATTGTTTTCCCTATCCGTATCGCCTTGCTGTGACACCATGTGAAATATTTACAATATATATATATATATATATATATATATATATATATATATATATATATACATCAGCTTTATTGAGTAGATTACCAGTTATTGATTGTCCATATGGAATTTATATTGTATTTACGATGAGCTGCAAAGGATACATTTTCTTTTTTTTTTTTTTAGAGGAGCTCAGATAACTGGTAAGTGTAGGGCTCATATAT
Source organism: Drosophila mettleri (assembly GCA_035047625.1). Lineage (NCBI taxonomy): Eukaryota > Metazoa > Arthropoda > Insecta > Diptera > Drosophilidae > Drosophila > Drosophila mettleri. Next base: position 7,313,619 of record JAWNPI010000072.1, read on the forward strand.
ATTTTTATTTCTAGTTAAAAGAAAATACATTTTTGGACAGTTATAAAACCTAAATATGTTACATAAATAAATTGAAAAATATATTAAAATTAAATATTTTTTGTATGCAATTTTTAAAATCTTCATTTACTATTATTCAGATATAATATTATTATAAACATATACAGAGATCCGTTAATGACTTTAATTAAAAAATGTAAAGATATTGGAAAATGAACTGAAATTTCTAGGAAAAAATGGCATCAGACGAAAAGACCTCAATAATTTCTGATTAGTCAAATGTTGATTGACAGAATTTTTTCAAATTTTAAATATTTCTAGGAATCTTTTCATTGAAATAGTATTTTCAAAAATAAAATAGAAAATGTCTTAAATTTTAAGCTGACAATTTTCTACGGCAAAATTAATTTTCCAAATTCTTACATATCGATTTTAAGCAAGTTATTCTAATATTAAAAGAAACAACGATATTTTTTTGAATTCGTTTCAATTGCAGCTTGGAAAAATTAAGTTGATTTTTACTTTAAGCGATTATAGAATATTTCTTTCACTTACCGTCAAATGATAAGTATTTTGTAATACGAGCTCATTTCCGAAACAAGGTACTTAATAATACTGTAACTTGAGTCAAGAATTTGTTTTATTTCAAAATAAAACTCGTAGTTTTGGTATTCGAAAGGCAAATACAAAGAATATTTGTCAACTTGCAGAAAAAAGTCAAACTCAAAGGCAACGAGAATTTTAGCGGAAATATAATATTAAATACAAAATATACAAAATATAAAGTAAGTAAAATTAGTTGAATTATTATATTTAAGTATTATATTTAATTTTCTTTAAAACTTCAATCAAGCTGGTCTTACCTAAGTTTTACCCAAGCAATTTATGGCTATTAAAACTTAAATCGAAAATGTTCTTATAAGTCGAGGAAATTATTTATAGCCAAACCAGGTCAACTGGGTGTGCCACAGCAGATTAAGTTAAGCAGCTTATAAATAAAATAATAACTAGCTCATACATTTTACAGTGTATGGCAAGAGTCGTCGCTTATGGAATTCGAGCTGCTTTTGTGTGCTTTGTGTTTTGGTTACCAGCTGAAAAATCAAAAATAAAAATAAATCTGATAAGCGCAAATTACAAAGTAAACTCGACAACATGCAGGCGCACACTCACACACAGACAGTCACACACACACACACACACATAGAAATTGCCATACTTCAAGCAGTTGCTCCGATTGTGTGTGTGTGTGTGTGTCATTAACGAGGTCATTGGTAAGTAAACTTGTTTGATGTGCTCGAGACATGTAATCCTGGCTGGCAACCCGAAAGTCAAACAATCGACAGCCGTTGCCTGTGCCAGTGTTTGTGCGCCCGGCCTCCGGGTGCTGGGCGTGGCGGGCATTTGCGGAAGTTTGGGTTCGTGCGACATTGCGTATACGCGACGCATGTTGGACACGTGGAAGCCATGTCAATTTAGACCAGCTGCGTCTGACTGCTAATGACATGCGACTGCTATGCAAATCAGGATACTTGGCGACGACCACTCAATTATACGCTACACATGCGCAACTCACGCACACACACACTGGCAAAAAATTGCTGCTTGGTTACAAGAGCAAGACAAAAATCGTTGCCTACTTTCAGGCACATAGTAAAAACACGTTGCGGTTCCGCTCGTTTGCAACCTTTCAGCGCCGCACATTGTCTTGCCAGGCCATTTTCGATGGCTTGTGGGCGACGGCCGCTGGTCGGTGGGGCGTGGCAAGTGATTTGGCAAACACATTTCAATTTGCGCATTGTTTGCCTTTCAGCTTTGCGGCTGTCCTTTGTGTGCCCCAAAACCTCATGGGAAACTTGCCAAAGAGTTTTGGGGCGCCAACAGGTGTTCCAATTGTGTGGCCCGTCCCTCGGACTGTGTTTATTTTTAGTTGAAAGCCTTATTAAATTTTTCATTAGTGAAATTAGAGGGGCAGCTGTGCGTGCCGTTGCTTGCTTGGAACGCGGCGGCATTTGTCAGCCAGGGGATTTGCTACAAAAGCAGTTGAAATGCTTATGAGCTCGGACAGCGCCTCACTTGAACTATATGGTGGTCAGTGTCCTTTAATGTAGCTCTTAGGATTTGCTAACGTCATTTGCCATGGCACACTTGAGTTATTATCTAATAGCCAAGCGAAACAAAAAAGAAAATAGCAACAAATTTGGGTTTTGTGTCATGTCTAAGTGGTAGGTAAGGCAATTCTTATTATCATATAAATAGGTGGCATAACTTATTATGTAGCAGGAAATTACATTGCGTGTTAGTAAATTAACAAGTTCTGAGTAGGAAAAAATAATGGCCCGAAATAATATGGAAATTATTTAATATGTGGAGCAAAATCAAGTAAGGTGCATAAAAGCCAAGATCGCTGATAGGCAACGCACGTAAGTGGATACATTACTGGATGTAAGTGGAAGATATACAGGGTATGTGGGGGATGTCGAAAGTATTTGATAATAATTGAATCAAGATGTTCATATATATGTAATTAGACTTTGCTAAGTGATCTCTAGTATTATATAAATTCAATTGATTTAACATTTAAAATAAATTAAAATATTGTTTTATTTTGCATAAATAAATTATAATCTGAAATAATATTAAATATAATTTTAGCTTATTTAAATTTTAAGAAATCTGATTTTATATAAATTTAATTAAACTCATATTAAAACAAATTTAATTTAATACATTTTTGTTTTTTTTTATATATTTGAACAAATTTAATATTATATAAATTTTAACAAATTTAATATTATATAAATTTTAACAAATTTAATTTAATATAAATATACAAATTATTATTAAATATTTATACCAATAATTTTCAATATACATTTAATTTTATATCTTAATCAACAACTTTATTTCATTTCCCTTTAATATATTGATAACTACTTATTTTATTTAAGTAACTTTTTAAGAATCAGTAACATTAAAAAATTATTGTTTCTAAATTTATATTTTAGCTTTAACATACATACAAAATTTAACATATTTAAGCAATAATTTTGCGTTTAATCGACTATTTAAATTTTTATTATTCATTAAAATACCTAATAACTTCTTTTGTATAGGTTTACGAAGTGGCGATTAGTCAAATGTCTTCATTTGCACATAAAACTATCCCAAGCTTTTTATATTTTATGGAAAGTTAAATGATAAATGTTATGCTTATTTGAAGCTCCAAATCTTGAACCTAAGTAGCTATAAAATGCCCGATCTGCAATCGTAATTAGCCATTTGGCCAACATCAAAAGTCTTCGAATACATAAAATATTATTATATAATCAAAATTTATTTTTTCGCATTATTATAGCATATTGAAGAGCAACAATAGAGCTGTACCCATACTTCATGCATTTGATTATTGTTATTATCAAAGTGAAATTGTTTATTCGACATTTTAATTGATTTTATACGGTTTTTTTTCGTTATAGTATAAAAGCGGCAAACATTTATATGGAATGCGCTCATGAATAATGCTAAAAGGCAAAAGCAACAGCAGCTAAATGTTGCTGGCTATTGAAAACCAATAACAATAATATTGCTGATTAAGCATTAATCAAAGCAGTGCTCGCTACAAAGTGAGGCGCTGGGAAAAGAAACAATAGGCCCGAGCCAAAAAAAAAAAAAAAGAAGAAAAACCAAAGTAAGAAGGAAAAAAAAAAGAAAAGGGAAAGCTAAATAAGCATGGCAATTCAGCGTTTATCAAAGATTATTGGGCTTCGTCTTAATTATATAGAAAGGTTTTCATTTTTGACTCTAATATGGATTTTTAATTTAGCTCGTGTAAAATAAATAAAACAGCAAGTTTTCCCATACGATAAGCAGCTGCTGATAAGCTCCGCTGCCTGTTTAACATTGCTGCTGTAGCTGACGGCGATGCCGACGCTGACAGCGACAGCGACAGCGACAACAGCCAAATACCGAAAGCATATGGCCAGCATAGCAGCAGAGCGAACAGTGTGCGAGAGCGAGCGAGTGAGAGCTTTCGAAAGCTCACTCAATGGGCGCGCGCGGCCTTGGCATTGCGTTGGTTCGCTCGCAACAGCTGTTTGCGGCAGCGCTGCGTCTGAAGTTCGAATGCAGCCGAGTTGTGAGTCAGTTGTGCGACGCCAGCGAAGGCGTGCGGTTGTCGCTGTAATTTTACTCTCGCATTTTCGCAATTACCGTTATTACTTAAAAATAAAAAATAACGCTGTGATCAACAATAACTAAAATTATTATATAAAAAAAAAAATAAAATATTTTAAGCAGTGCAATTGGTGGTGAAGTGACTCAAACAAATATATTTAGTTAATACTAAAAGGAAGAAGTGGAATTGCGATTGACACACTTTGGAAGCAAGAGACATAAATTTCATAAAACAAGCGAAAATAATGTCAAACAAATCAATGGCATGCGGCAGCGGCAGCTTGTTGCTGCTGTTGCTGCTATTGCTGCCGGCAACGCCGAACGCCGCAGCGGCAAAGGCTGCACGACGCGCCCGAATAACAGCCAGCGGCAGCAACAACAATAGCCTCAATGAGCCGTTGACAGAGGCCCAACAGGCAACAACAGCAGCCGCAACAAAATTGAAAACATCCACAGACAGCGGCAGCGGCAGCAACAACAATAATGCAGACAGCAAATATGGTAAGTCCTATATAAAAAGCGAATAACAAAAGAAAAAAAAAAAAAAGAAAAAGGGGAGATATCCCCCACAGTCTGCGCGAAGCTGCTGCCTAATTGCATGTGGTCACGATTTGCGAACTTGCAACGTGTGCATTTCTGGCCGCAGCAGCTTGTTTGCAACATTGCAACATGGGCAACACAGAAAAAGGGCTGCCCTTGGCAGCGAAATTGTTTCACGCTTTAGCGGCAGCAGTAAAAATGAAAACAAAAGACTTAAGCAACGAACTTGCGGCTAGCACTAATTTTACCCCTCCATTTTGTGCCAATCAAAGCAATGCGCAAATGTTTCCTGTCCAAGCCAGCCAGCCAGCCAGCCAGCCAGCCAAAGAGGCCGCGACCCGCCCCAGAACCGCAAAAGAAAAAAAAAAAAAAAAAAACCGCCGTGCAACGGAAATTGCGGCAACATTTTTAATGATAAGCTAGCGAGAGCAAAAGTGTCATTAGAGCTGGCTAAAAGGCCTGCGTTTAGGCCATAAATAAGCCGATCATTAGCCGAAAAGTCACAATGCACAGCATGCATTACATCACACCGCAAGTGGCAGCTCCAACTGCAGCGTCATGTGGCCAGTGAGTGAGTGAGTGAGTGATTGAGTGAAAAGCGCTGACTGAGCCAACAAATCATTAATCAAGCGATTTATTTGCTGATGCTGCAACTGGAACTGCGACTGACAGCGCTTGCCCAGTTTGTCAACAGTTTCTAATCTGTTTTTGGCCAAAACTTGACGGCTGCAGTAAATGATGAAGATGTCGCCGGGCTGTTCTATTGGCAGTTCTCTGCAGAATGGTGTCAATGCTTGAATTTTCACTTTTCCGTGTCGCCAGCCACAGATGCTGCACAGTTTTTCTACTTCTTCTTCTTTTTGCGCTTTGTGTGAAATTCGCCTAAATGTCGAATGCAACAACAACAACAACAGCAGCAGCAACAGCAGCAGCAGAAGCAGCCGCAGCATCACGGAGGCGGCCTGGCGAATCTAAAATTGGTGTCAATGATTTCAACATGGGAAAATCCACAAGCAAACAGCAAACAGCAAACATGCAATTGCCAACAAGCAACAAACAACTGGCAACATTTCAGCTGCTTAGCTTAGAAAATTGCATTTCTAATTGCGCATTATGCAAGGTTCTGGCAATTGGAAATCGGTGAAAACGCACATCGCGTCGATGCCAGATATGCCTCAAATGTGTCATTGCCAATGCCAAACGCACAAAGGCGGACCACAAAATTTCTAAAAAGGGGCGTGCCTCCAATTAATGGAGTAATGTGATGAGATTCATGCTTCAACTAGCTAGCTGGCTTCGCCAAGACACACAACTGTCTTATCTGTGACGGCAAATACTTTGATTGACCACAGAATTTACCTGTTTAATGGCTTTTTTAATACAAATATTTCAAGTTGTTTGCTTTTCCTAATGCATGAAGATATCTGCTAAATAGTATCCGACAGTTTGAGTGCAAATATTTTAATCAACGACCTGCATAGCGGACATGAAAGTTTAAGAAAATTATTTATATATTTCAAATATGGTATTACAATTAATTAAAATTATTATTTAAATAATTATTATAAGGCACTAATAAATAAGTCTGCAAAAATATCATATCATTAAATGAAATATATAATATTTATAATTATTCAATAATATAAGATAATTTAATATATAATAATAATATATATAATATAAATTAATTTATTAAATATTAATTTATTATAATATTTTTTCATGTGAATTTCTGTTTATTAAAATATTGAAAAATTTAATTTGAGAAATATGATTTTGTGCATAAATTATAATTGTAAAATGTAAAGTAAATATATTCTTGAAATTTAATTATTAACCAATTCTTTTTTGATTTTTACAAATTATTTGAAGATGGCACATGTAAAAAATTTTTTTTTTTTTGAATTTCATTAATTACATTTTATTTATTTATTTTGTAATTTCTCTATATAGTAATATTATAATTTATATTTTAATACATTTATATATTTAAATTTTATATTTAATCAAATAACGAACACTAAACAGTAAAATTTAAAATTGCTGGAAAACATTTTGAAAAAAAATTATATTTTACACCTTTTGTTTAATAAACAGAATTGATATTAATAAATTTTTTTTAATCAATATTTACTGATTTTAATATTTTTCCTATAGATTTTATAAATTATAACATTTTTTATACCCTAAATCCATTGATTAAATGGAAATTTCAAGTTATAATATTTTTGTGCGAATGTATGTAACAGGCAGAAGGAGGCGTGCCACACCCCATTAAAATATTGATATATTCTTGATCAGCTCGACGAGCTGAGTTGAACTAGCCCTGTCCGTCTGTCCGTCCGTCCGTCCGTCCGTCCGTCCGTCCGTCCGTCCGTCCGTCCGTCCGTCCGTCCGTCCGTCCGTCCGTGTAAACACCTGGATTTCTGCAACCACAAAAGCTAGAGACTTCAAATAAAAAGCAAAATGCTCGATAATACCATACTCTGTACGAGTTTATTTTTTTTTTCGATAACTCATCCCATTTCTTTTTTATCGATAACTATCGAAAATATCGCTTTGTTTTTGAGGTCTGGCGTGCACACCGTTAAAGATAGAATCGTGTACTAATTTGTGTTTGATTGCTATATTGAATCCGCACATTTTGTCATTTTTGGATTTTTGATACCACGCCCCTTTCGTCCATAATTCAGCAAAAACTATAATTTACGTATATTTAATACTATTTACTTGATATTTGGCACATAGTTACATTTAGATGTCATAATCATGCCCCGAAAATTTCACTAAGAACATAGATCGAGAAAAAAGTTATTAAACAATAAAGTTTGCATAGCACAGCCTCTTCTGCAGCCGAAAAACTGCGCAGTGAGCATATTACGTGTATGCATATGTTTGTGTGTGTGTGTGTGTGCATGTGTTGTTTACTATTAATGAATAAATGAAACTTTTTATGATCGGTATTACAGCTCGATGGATTCAATATTTCTCCTAGTCGAGCAGTCTCGACTAGAGTTTAGTTACTTTTTTTTAAATCAAAATTTACTGATTTTAATATTTTGCCTATAGATTTTATAAATTATAACATTTTTTTTTTAAATCAATATTTACTGATTTTAATATTTTGCCTATAGATTTTATAAATTATTCCATTGTTATAAAAATATGTTTTAATATATATTATTATTATTATTTTTAATGATTATTTTATTTAATTATTTTTAATGACTTTTTTATTAGTTTTAATTTATATATTCTTCTTATTGGTTTTTAATATTAAATCATTCTCGTACATAAATTTATTATTTTTTGCTGCACTTTTTTAGTTTTTGTAAAAATAAATATTTTCTCACAAAAATTACACGAACAAAAGCCCTTAAGTCTCGTTAACAATCAATCGACCATTTCATGTGCTTACATTGAAGCTGTTAGACAAGTTTTTATCGTCTCATTTAACAAAGTTCATTTGTCTTAAAATTAGCCAAAGTATTTGTAATTTGTTGTGCTTCATTTGCCGCTGCCACTGCTGCCGCGGCCGTTGCTCGTCTTCGCTGTCTTGTGTGGCACATCGTTTAAGCCACTGAATGGGATTTGGAATGGCTCACACAGTCGGTTGGAAGTGCCATCAGTTAGCTGGACATGCTAATTCCCGGCACACTTCCAGCTAAATCCTCCATCACCTGCGGTGCCAGAAAACACGCTCCACACCAAGATCTGATGGCCAGCTACACCACTTAGTGGTGCAATGGCCACAGCACAGTCGGACCAAGTAAAAGAAAAAGCAAAACTAAACCAAAAGCGAGTCGCAGTCGTAGACGATTTTGTTTTTTTCTTGTTGTGTTTGTTGAAACAAGTTCTAAAGCGTGGCTGCCTCTGCCGCTTGCCGCTTGCCGCTTGCCGCTAGGCGCTAGGCGCTTTAAAGCCTTTTGCTCTTAACTGATTTGCATGCAAGAAGCGACTTTGAGCTGGGTCCGCGATGAACTGCAGCAAATGCAGTTCGCAGTTGCGGTTGCAGTTGCAGTTGCATCTGTTGCTGCAGTTGACTAACCCCATTTTTATATAAGTAGCATTTGTTATTGTATTGCATGTATTTGTTTTTTGTAAACCCCATTTTCTGAAACCTATTTGGGCCTGCAGAGATACGCGGCGTGGCTGGTGAACCAAATTACAAATCGGTGAATCTGACCTGGGAAGTTGAGTTCGTGACGCCGGCCCATGACACAGATACCCATACGAATGCCAATACGAATACAAATACGAATACAATTACCAATCCGAATGGCATTGTGAATGCGAATGGCGTGACAAATATGAGCGGCATTGTCGAACCACCCAAAGCCTTTCAGATCTTCTACTGTGAAATGCAGAACTATGGACCGCAGCGCTGTCGAGTCAAACTGGTGAATGCCACAGCCGCCGAGCTGCCCACATCTAGCGAGGAGTCCATGGAGTAAGTGCACCCATAAAACTATTCACTTTTCTTTAATTTTACGCTGTTCACAAGCTCAGCAAACGGGGTGTTTAGGCGCTCGCATATCTACGTAAAAGAAAGCCAGAGAGAAATTTGCATATGAATTTAAATACAAAAAAAATCATAATTCATGGAATTCATATTTAGTCGAACTAGTAAAGACCTGCAGCTGAGATTATATGTTAGACTTTAACTGTTTGTGTGAAAGAAAGTTAGCAGAATTAAATAAATTAATAAATACTATTGATAATAAAAATTCTACAAATAATAAATATTCTAATAATAATAATTTTTGATACAAAATATCTTTGGACTTCTAATGAGCTACCAGAAAATATATATAATATTAATCAATTAGTTTTCTTAATGTATGTTCTTTTAAAATATGTTCTTTGAAAAGTTTCTGATTCAGTCCAGTCCAAATTCTCTAAATTCAATTTTGGACTAATTTCACTTCACAAATTTAATATTTGGCGCAGCTAGCGCATCCGAGAGGGGAGAGCATTCATAGGGAGAGCGATCATATGGAGAGCATTCATAGGGAGAGCGATCATAAGGAGAGCGACACTTACACAAAAAGTTTCAACTCCAACTGCAGCTCTTTCCAGTAATAATCTAGACGAATTTTTATTTTTTGAAATTATAGAATCTATTCAAAAATATAATTTACTTTAAAAATTTATCTGACTTAGGAGCTTAGAGAAACAGAATATAGAGTTAGATAAAAAAATAATTAATACAAAGCTTTTAAATTTATATTAATTAACTTTTTTTATATATTTTTAAATTTTGTTTTTCTACATTTTGATAAATGTTTAGTTTTGCCAAATTCGTTTTTTGCTAACATTTTCCCACACTTTCCCCAAGAACTTTTGTTTCCACTAACTGCCCAAATAAACAACCCTCTATATACCTTTCTCTTACTTAATACCATTAATCATAATATATTAATCTACATAATTACATACAAATTAAATACAAAACTCTCACAGCACCATAAATCAATTGCCCGTTCTTTCACCCCGTGAACAATGTATTCCTAGGTCGGTCATAGTGGACTTAAGACTAACGCCCTCTCACTTCTCAACTCTTCTGCAGCGCTCAAGTACAGCACTTTGCCGCCGCCGTGGACAACCTGCGCATGGCCACGAGATACAGCTTTCATATACGACCCGTGCAGCCGCGACGCCTGCGCAGCAGCAGCGCACGTTCCGAATTTCATGGCGAAAATGAGATTGAGGGAGCGAGCGGCGCTGTCGCTCATCTGCCTGGCCAGAGCATCATTATACCCACCAAGGGCTGTAAGTTGTAGAGTGCGCCGCTTCAGCCGCAAGAGCCAACTAAGCCACTTGATCACTTTCAGTCTCCGCCCATGCCACACAGTGCCTGGCGCATGCCTCCGAAATCGAGGTCGAAACGGGTCCTTACTTCGGCGGCCGCATCGTGGTCGATGGCGGCGACTGTGGCATCAAGGGCAATGCCAATGATCCAGCTGATAAGTACACGATGCGCATCGATCACAAGCAATGCGGCAGCATGGTCAAGCCAGAGACAAACACCGTGGAGACCTTCATTACGGTGCAGGAGAATCTGGGCATCTTTACACACAGCACGCGACGGTAAGCACAGCAGGAGTTTATTATGATTCTTTTGCAATATGAGAGAATATATTAATATTATTTAATATGTATTGTGATATTAGAATAAATTTGTGTAGTTCGCCTTCCCACACGCTCTCTGCCACCCAGAACAACCAGGCACGTGAGTCTGTTACATTTTCTGTCTCCCTGTCTCTCGCGCTCCTTTTTTCCACGATAATGATAATGATTGCTCAAAGGTAATTTTTTAGAAATTGTTGACAGTTTGTAGCTGTGAGCGAAGCCATAGTTTGCCGAAGTGGCAAGTTCTTAGTCGTGCTACTAATGATTTTTTCTTTCATTATTCTCATTTTTTTTACTTTGATGCATTTTAATGAGAGAAGCTCTTATTTTTAAAATTGTTTAATTTCGATATGAATAACTTCTTTACATATTAAATTAATATATATTATTTTTTTTAAAATTTATATAAATAAAATCTGAGGTGCTCATGAGATATATAAATCAAATAAAACTTAATGAAAGTAATAAAATCATATAAATTTAAAAAATATATATATTTCTTTATATATATATATATATATATTTTTTTTATTTATTTTTTTTTAATTATGTTTTTAGTATTATTATTTATATTGGCTTTTTAAGCTATTTTATATAATAAATATAATTTAAATGAATCAAGACGATCACAAATCAACAATTTATTTATTACATAATTTTGCTTTTTAAATTTCAAATTTTTAGAATTATTTTCTCACTTGATTTCAAAGTGCCGAATTAAATAATAATAAAAAGTCTTCATACAGCAGCTCTCGACTTTTTTACTCAACTCAGCGCCATTGCCATATAAAATACCTCAAACTTAAAAATAAGCAACTAATTCTAAACTAATACTAATTCTGGTAATCAATTTCAATTTGCATTTATCTTCAAGTGACAATCATAATTTTCCCAATGAAAAATGGAATTGCATATTTAATTTGCTTTGGTCTATATATAGCTGATCGATCAGTTAGCCTAGCTGTCAGCTGATGTGTAATAATGAATTATTTATTTATCCTCATGCTACACACAGCTTCGTCGTCGTCTGCAGCTATCAGTCGGGCATGCAAACTGTGCGCGCCAGCTTCACTGTGCCCGGCAAAAATGCGGGCGTGGCAGCTGCCATTGAGCCGAACGATCCCTTTCAGCCGGACGATGAGCGCTTGGGCCGCGAGCTGCGTCACATGCGCTATGTGAACAAAAGCGAGCTGGTGCTGAAAGAATCAGAGCAGGAGTCTGAGGAGCAGCCGGCTGTGGTGATGGAAACACAGCCACCAGAGCCACAACAGCAGCAGCAGCAGCAAGAGCCACATCAACAGCAAGAGCTAAAGCAACCTTTGTTAATAGCGAGTCGATTGCAGGGACGCGCTCTTAGCCTGGCCAGTCTCAATGAGCTGAACAACTTGGCCAAGTCGCCGGACGAGGAACAGCTTCTGGTCAGCAAGTATGCCAAGCTGGTAGAGGGGCAAACCACGGCGGATGCAAATAATGTGGATGCTGATGATGATGATGATGAGTGTAAGTAGATGCATAAATGGCCAACTCTGACAATCGTGAATTGTATGCCTCTCTCTCTCTCTCTCCCTGTCTCTCGCTCTTATTGTGTTCATCTGTAGACTACGCCGCCTCGCTGCGTTATATAAGCGCCAATCTAGGCAGCGTGCTGGTAACTGTTTCCATATCTGTGATAATCATCAGCATTTGCCTCGTTCTGCTGCAGCGACAGCGATTGCCCAACAACGGCAACAACAACTGCAGCAGCAGCGGCAGCGGCAGCGGCAGCAGCAGCAGCCACAGCAACAAGTCACAATCGCATTTGGCTTCGTTCGCCTGCCCCGTTGCCCATCTGCCGCACAAGACGCTGCCCCGTGCTCTGCAGCAGCAATATCAGTGCACCTTGTAGAGCTCACCTCCTGCTAGCAGTCTTCCCTGCTCTAACTATGCCCACTTGTCTTGCTGAAGCCCCCGGGTAGCAATGCCTAACCCATTTAGCTGAAGACGACTGCGCATAGCTGGGCCAGCGCCGCCGCCTCCCACTTCTCCACCTTCCCCACTCAGCATGGCAGCTGGAAAGCTCAACAAACGGTACTTACGGGATCAGCAGCTGTAACAGCCGTTTCAGCGGCATCCCACACGAAGCTCCTCCTCCTGCTCGATGCTGCGTTTAGTGAACCGTAATTTATGGAAATTTTAAGAAACGCTGTAATCTTAGCTCTGCTCTCGACTCTTCCATTGCTGTGCGAATCCATATGATCACTAGGTATTTACATACTCTGATATGCAGCGGACTAGTGCTTAGTATTTTAGACTTAACCTAAGCTAAGTTTTTTGTATAAACTCTTTTATATATTTATGATGTCAAGTATATGAATAAAAATAAAATAAATATATCAATATTTTTTAAATAAACAAAATACTTGTTTTTCTTGTATGTATAATTTTTTAAGAAATTAAATGAAATGAAGTATGCCGGAGATGGTAAAAAAGATTTTAAGAAAATTTAACTTTTGAATTAACTGAATTGTTTTTTATTTTTATCTTTTACATTTATGAATTTAATAATGTATATACATTTTTTAAATGAAATCAATTTTTAGTTATTGATATTGCTGAATCAATCAAAAATTAAATTTTTATTTTTTTTCTGTTATTATTTATATTATTTGAAAATTGTTTTAAAGCGGAGAAAAAATTAATGGAAACTATATTTTAATGATTTATCTACCAAACGTTTCATTACTAAAAGCAATAAAATAAATATAAATATAATTTATATTTTTAATATTAAATATATTTTATTACTTATTTTTTATTTATTTTCTATTATTTTATTTATTTTTAGTTATTAACTAATTATTCTTAATTGATAACAAGCTTTAGCCTTTACATAATTTTAACAAATATATAAATTCAAAAAGTCTTTAAAATTATTTTCCAAAATGCTTTGCTCTCTAAACAGTTTTTCAATCTGAAATATAATCCGTAAGCTGTTTCAGTTTTATCTTAATTATGAATGCTTTAAGATAGTTTAAGAGACCAAACTATAATTAAAATATATTTATTCAAAAAAGTTCTTTCCAGTCGGCTTGCGACGGCTGCCTACCATAATTTTAATTCGAATGAATTGGCTGGAAGCGATCATGTATCATCATCATCATTATCATCATTAACGTTCACATAATAATAGCAGACTTAAATTAAAAAAAAAAAAGAAAAGGAAAAGAACTGCTTAATTTTTAATGATACCATCAAGAATATAGATGTCGCTGTTGTTGCTTTTTATGACAACACCAACAACACGTTACGAAATTATGTTAAGAGTGGGAAACTAAATAACAACAACAACAACGAGCAGCGGGCAGAGCTAACAGTCAACGAAGAATTTGCATGAAAGTGGCACAAAATGTTGTCAACAAAAGTTTTCAGTTTTATTTTTTCTGGGTTCTTGAACGGAAGCCGGCAGATAAAACAGCAAATGCAACAACAACAATAACAACAACAACAACAACAACAGCAAGAATAATAAACGTTAAGCCCAACGACAAAACATCAACTTCTGCTTCGACTCCAACTTCAATGACGTCGTTTCTTGATTGCCCAATATGGAGAAATGTTCAAGCAACATTGACTTAAGATCTCCATCCGAAGTTGTGGACAACAACTGAAAAATATGTAAATATTCGTATGACGAATATTAAATGCACTTTGAACTGAAGCATAGATGTGAGTTGTAAAAATTTTAGTATTGGAAAAAGTTGCTTAAGAACTGAATTAAGACTTTTGTGTTTTGTTTTAGCTAAGTTGAAAACGTGATATTTTAAGGGGGAAATAGATCAAAAGAATAAATTAATAAAAAGAATTTGAATTTTATAAAAAATATATTTTTTTCTCAGCTTCAAATCATAATAAATTATATTGAGCCAAAGGGTTAAGTTTCGTACGAGTTGTTAGAAAAAAAAATTTATAGATAAGAAAATTTATATGATAAATGAAAGATGGAAAAATGAAGGATGAATGAATCATATTTAACTTAAGAGAATATTTAAGAGACTCAAACGTTTGCTATTTTCAAAAAAGATATTTAAAAAAGGAACTTCTAAATAATTTAAAAGGCCTACAAAAATCGAAAGTAAAACACTAATGAGCAAAGTTTGGACTTAAGGAGTTAGTCTGAAACATATTCGAGCTCAACGAGCAGATAAAAAACTTCACAGAAATAATAATAAAAAATCAAATATTAATAAAAATAATAAAAATATAATAATAATAAAAAAAAATATTTATACTTACTTAGATCATTAATATATAATATAAATCTTATTTACAATATATAAACTCTATTTCAACACATAAAGCATATCGAGTATGACGAATGCCCGCTGCGAGGGCAACAAAAACTTTCTGATTGAAGTGTTGTGAAGGAAGGGGAAGTGCTTAAATGGATTTTGCATAGAAAAGCCATTAGGCATTTTTAATCATCATCAGATACTAATACTACATGCATACATATATATACATATATAGTTATTAAGTGTGTCTCTGTGTGTGTGTGTGTGTGTGTATGAAAGGTTTTGTTTAGTCCATTGTTGTTGGTCTGTTATTATTAGAACACAAAAACCAAGTGAGCGTTAAGATCGGACGAACAGAGAGTTGGAAAAACTTTCTCATCTAGACAGTTTGTCTGTCTCCATGTGTACAGTGGACGTCACCTTCACCCATTTCAATGCAATCCGCTCAAATTTCACCCACTGTGCTCGCTTGACGTTGATTAGCATGTGGCATACATAAATCTTAGTGTCTTGGCTGGGGCTTCCGTTTCCCTTTTTGTAGAGCACTTCTATTAGATCTGCGATTGCGATTGCTTTCCATGTTTAGGCGAGCATAACTGTTGCACTTATTAAATAGCCGTAGATGACTTCGTGCTGATCTTTGCTAAGCCATAATGGGGCCAACGATCTTGGCCTGAAGCAGCCAAACAACTTAATGAGACACCAAGCAACAAGCCTCAGCCCAAACAGCTGCTGCTGCTGCTGCGGCTGCGACTGCGACTGCTGCCAGCTCGCTTTACTCTTTTGTTGCTGTTAGAATGAAAGTAAAAATATTTGTGAAAGTTTTTGCTTCTTTTTTGTTTTTTTTTTTGTCTTTTTTTTTTTGTAACTGCTGCTTAGCTTTAAATTACTTTTTGCCAAAAAATAAAACAATAGTAATATACGCATCTTAGATCTAGCATAGCCATGGAATCATTATAGTTGCTTACTCGAATAATTAACATTCATCAGCATCGGCAATTGAAAGTTCCCATGAAAGTGGAACCTTTGCAGCTTGACTCAAAATTACTCATCAATTTTGGGGGAAAAGGTGCGCTGAGTGTTCATTAACTTTACACGCAAGTGCCCATTGTAACTAATTTTATCTCAGCTGTAAAGCTAAGTACTCATAGTACCTTAATAGACTAGAGTATTCATGACATTCATTAATCAAGCAGGCAACTAAGCTTTTACTTTCCATGTAAGTTCTCATTGTACTCTTTAGTTAGGATGCTTAAGAGGACAAATACTGATATCATTCAACATCATTTGCTGCAAGTACTTATACCTAATTTACCCAAAGTTAATTTGTAACCTATGACTCCTTTTAGTATTCATATTTTAGTCGTGTATTTATTAGCCATTATTTATTTAATATTAAAGACTTAAACCGCTCGAGCTAGATAAAACTCATGATGTTCATAGTTCTAGTATTTATAGTACTCAAAGTAGTCAGAGTATTCATTATAGGGCAATTATTGTAATTATTGTACTCATTGAACTCATAATACTCACAGTTGTCATAGTATTCTATTACTTAAGTTACTTGTAGTACTGATAGTAGTCTTAGTTTATTCATAATATTCATTGCATCATTCAATTATAATATTCCATAGCACTCACAGTTGACATAGGACTTATTTTAATAATAAAACTCATATTATTCATAATATTCCATAATACTTATATTACTTCTTATTAGTCAGTAATTATAGTACTCGAAGTATTTTTGTTATGACTCATAGTATTCAAAGTAGTTTATTTACTTATGGTACTCATTGCACTCAAAATTCTTATAGAACTCTGAATACTCAAAGTAGTTAATTTATTTATAGTACTCAATAAATTGAAAATACTCATTTTAATATCTACAAATTCCTCAGACTACCCTCGTAAATGAGGAAAGAGTGAAATTCTCAAAAGTTTATTTATTATATTCTTATTTAGTATATTCCCTGTTGGGAACTTCCTCTGCACAGAGTATATTCATAAGGTAGACACACGCCTAAAGCCGCGTAAACAATTCTCCATGGGCAATTAATTAGAGAAAAAAAAGAAAATATAAATTAAAAGCATAAAAATTGCTGCTGCGCCCACCCTCTGTGCTTTGTCTTATCCAGACTATCCAGCGAATTGGCTGTCTAATTATTGCGATTGGTGCCTGAGATTTGAATTTGTGTCAGTTGCATGAACTGGGTTATCGCTGATCACTGATCACTGATCGCTGATCTAAGTAGCTGATAAACACAGTTATTACAAAAGAGCCACAACAACAGAATGGAACAGAATACCGAAAATAGGAGCAAGAACGGGAAAGCAGGTGCCGAGGCAGAGCGAGGGCAGATTCTGGGCTAATGGGAACGGCAACGGCAATGGCAACAACAACAACAACGCCGACTACGGCGTCGGCAACTTTTGATAATTATGATTATGAATTTCATGTGGTTTCCCCCTAATGGACAGAGATCGGTGTCAACTTTGGGAAATGCGATTGTGAAACCGAGCCGGCCAACTGTGCGTTATATGTGACATGGTAAATGTGTCAGGGAACCGAAAGTAAGCAGCGACATTAAAGTAGAACACCAGCTATTGCCAAGAAGGTAATAAAGTTACAGCACATCTTAAGACATAGAAACTGAATCAAAAGAAATGATTAAAAATCTATTATATATTTAATTACAGCAATGGAATGTTATATAAGGGAATTGGGATGATAGTTGAGTAATTTGGTTGATAACTGTTAAGTTAATGAAAATTAAATTTTACAATACAAAATATGAAGATAAAATATATAAGCGAACAGCCTGAGCAGCTTAATCAAATCAGATAATATATCATAAATAATATATGTTGTCATTTAAAATAATGAAATTAAATTGTATAAAAGTCTATGTTAAGAGATTAAAAAGCAGTAGTGCTAGAGCTGTGTGAGAGCGGCGGTGTCGCTCTTCCGATAATCACCCTGCATATATTCGTTCTCAATTTATTTAATAAAATTAGTACAAAATTGAATCGACTGGATCGAACTTTGATTAATTGATTTATTATAAAATTTATTATATTTATTATATAAAAGAAAAAACAAAGCAAAAATTATGCATAATTTATATATAGTTCTACTATATTTCAATGCATGGAAGAAAAAAAGAATTTAAATAAATAATAAATAAAAATAATTTAAATAAATATTTACATGCCATAATCTTATGCAGTTTAAGTCGAATTTAATAATTTTAATTATATTGTTATTATTTTATTTGTTTATAATTAGAATATATTTATATATATATAGTTCTTTTTTATTTATTATTTTGTTTATTACACATTTTTCTACCCATTCATATCTTAATAAAAATTACAATTTGTTAATTGAAATTTAGTAATGAGAAAAGTCTAATAAATAAATAAATAATAATAATAAATTTTATAATATATTATATATATTTTTTAGTTATATTTTCGTCTTGCATTTCTTTACATTTTATTTCACATTGAATTTTATTGTTATCCATTCTAATTTCTATATCAAATTTATTCAAATAACGCTTAACTCTGTGAATCTCTTGCTTAAAGCTCCTACAGACTTAACGTGGGTTTGCTCACGAATGAGCTATTAATTCATTGAAGCCTTTACTAATTTCCTTTGGCAAATGGGCAACAAAAAGCACAAGCCTAAGAAGTCTGATAATGATTAAGCCCAAGCACACTTTCGCCTCATTGCCAAAAAATTATGGGCCGAAAAGAAAAAAACCTCAAAAAGATTCGAAGAGAATTAAGCCGGCTGTGAGCAGCGCAATTGTGTGGGAATTTAGAGCAAATTCAATGAGAAAATTACTTAATGTGTCTTGTGGTGTTGGCGTTGAAGTCGGACTCCAAATTGGAGTTGGAGTTGTAGTTGTAGTTGTAGTTGGAGTTGGTACGAAAATTGGCACACAGTACTTTGTGGTTGTGGGCTCTATACGAAAATTCTCCCACAATTAGCACAGCTCGTTGGCTCAGAACTAGAGATGGAGCCGGAGCAATAATAAGACCTAACGGTGTCCCATACAAATTTGAATTAACTTTAAAAAGAGCCAAAGTCAGCTGAAGCTGGAAGCTGGCAGCTGGCAGCTGGAAGCTGCGTTGCGCAGCTTGAGCTAAAAACTCGGCTAGTTTCTAGCCAAAAAATAAAAAAAAAGGAAGAAAGATGACAACGGTAAATTGAAATACGCAGTTGATTAGCTGGACAAGGGGGGGAAGTCGTGGAGCCTAAGGGGCGTATCGCAGTGTTTGCAAAGCCAGAGAACGTCTGCATAGGTCGTGTTGTTGCCGTTCTTGTTGTTGTCAGTCAACTGACTAGAGCGCCACCAAACATGGCCCAAAACGCACTAGCCATGGTACTGGCACTGGCACTGGCACTGGCAATGGCACTGGCACTGGCATGCCCACTAATTTTAAAGGCAAGCGCGTCAAGAACAGTTATGAGCTCGAATCGGAATTGGGATGCGCCACATGCCACCAGAAACATACTTTAAAATACACTTAAAAATGTGTGCGACGAAAAACCAACTACACGAAAACAAAAACCAAAAGACAAAAAAAAAATAAAAATAAAAATAAAAAGTACAGAAATAAGCAAAGAACAAATTATAAACAGGTAAGCTTAACTCTGTTGATATGTGTAAGTGACTTGGCAATACTCTAGAAAAATGCAAATAACATTGGAGAAAAATTTTTGATTTATTTGAAAAGTTTTGTTCAACAAATAAAATAGTTTAATATAAAATAAACTATTGAGGCTTAAAAACTCAGAACTGCTTAAGAATATAAATTCTGTTGATATATGCTAGATTAGTTTTTCAACATTAACAACATAAAATATAAATTTATTGTATTAATAGTTTTGAATAATTATATTATAAATAATAAATACTTTAAATAATATATATTTATGTAATATTTATTTTATATATTTATAATATGTATATATTTATTTTTATTTATTATATATTTTTATATTTAAATATAATGTGTATATTATTTAATAAATGTTGCTTATGTATGTTCCACATTTTCTACTCATTCATTTACTTTTTGAGTATTCAATTATTTTATTTGCTCTAGAAAGAAGAAATTTAATTGAGATCTTGTGGGTATAATGCTAAGGATTCAGCATTATTCGACCAAGTTACACCCACAATTTCATTAAAAAAATTAAATAAATTTTCTTAAATTGCTAAAATCAGAGAAAAAACGATTTTGAATTTTTATTTTGATTTTTTTTTATATTACTTAAGCTGTATCTTTTGTTTTTAAAATTTTTTCCGTAGCAAGAACGAACTGTTTAAGCTACGAAGAGTACAAGCTATGAGCTCTTTAGCTATTTTATATTTTGATTTACCAAACATAGGTAAATAGATTTGCCAATTGTGAGTATAGAGCTTCTTCTTCTTTATACTTACAGCTATTAATATACCCACTCAGCGACACATTTTACAGGGTATGCTACAAGTACAAATCGAGGCGTCTGCTATGGCTAAGTTACGCGTCGCATTGCGACACCGAAACACGCGCATTGGCCCAGCCAATGGCCACAGTTACTACTGTTGTTGTAATAGTTTTACTGTACTTGTTGTTGTTGTAGTTGCTGTTGTTCTGCTGCAGCAGCCGTTGTGCTTCAACTGCCTCTCCGACCCCATCCCCAATGCATTGCCATAAAAGCGCGGCGCGGCGTCAGATACAAATACAAAAGCCTGATAGAGACATAGCTCGCATGCACTGATGCAGGAAACCAACGACCCAGCCAGTCAGCCAACCAGCCAGCCAGGTAGCACAGCAGGTGCATGAATATATATATATATATAAATACCTACATAGGTAGCTATGCGAATACGAGTCTTGGTGGGGAAGGCTCTGAAGGCAATGCGTGCTGTAGCAATAATAATGCGAGAGTAGCTGGTTTTTACTTACGCTAAATTATGTTTGAGCCAAGTTCTATATAGACGTATTATATGGCAAGACAATTTCTAGTTATAAGCGATTTGTAAGGGCTTTTGCCATATCCAATTGTAGCTGCCAGACAATGTCAATGACATTGGGGCTCATTAATTTGCATGGCCAATGACTACAAAAGCGAATGATATAATTTGTTAACTGCCTTCGAGTAGAGCAAATTATATAGTACATAGAATGGGCAAGACTTGAAAGAATAAAAGACAAAACAGGTGAATGAATGAATGCTTCGACTAGTAGAATGTGGGCAGAGGCTTGTCTAGATATAGCTGAAGGCAGTGGTTACATCTGGTTGAAGTATATTGAAATGCTCTCTATATGCAAATTAACTTTAAAGACAATAGATAAAGAATTATATAAGATTGATTATTTAATTGTATTTTCATAATAATAAATTTTAATATATAGATAAATTTGGATTCACTAAATTATTCAGTCATTTAAAAATATTTGCCAATTTGCATATGACAAAAAAGAAAATAAAAAACAAAATAAAATATAAATAAAAATATATTAAGAAAGCAAAAAGTTACAGTAGCAACATCTTTTGCTATAGGTGCACTTGGCATATTATGTTTTTTTTTCTTAATATTAAAATTAATTTTAAATTCAAATATCTAATCAGTCTCTAGGAAACCTCATCAATGTTTCACTGGGGCTCTATGTTTATTATAAATGAGATTTTAGATTAAGGGAAACGGACTAGTTATTCTTATAAAGAATATGTTTACTTTATGTAATATGTCTGCATCGCCTCTTTCTAAGAGTTAAATATATTATAATATAATATTGTTGCAAAAATGTAATTTACAAATTTGTATCATAATTTCATATATTATAATTTAAATAGTATTAAAAAAATAAAAATAAAATTAATAAAAAAAAAAACCTGTAAATTTATATTCTAAAAACATTAATATATTATCAATTTAATTAATTTAAATTTATTTTAAAGTTGATATCAAGCTTATTTTAAGAGCCTAGAAATAGAGTAATTATTAAAGACACTTATCAGACACCGACAGAAATTAAAATCTAAAGCCAATTCGTTTTATGCTCTGCATTCCTTTAGTCAACAGCATTCAACATTGTTTCTTGGTTCTAACAAAGCATTTGCAAAAATGTTCCCCTTTGGTTTTAATGCACTTAAGTGAATTCCCACATGGAAATTTTCATAGCTTAACTAGCTGCCAAATGCATTTCACTATCGAAATTCTTAAAGCGTAACGCAGACTACAAAAAAGCTGTTCGGAAAAGCGCCAACACCAACGAGCCCTAAAAAGAAGAAAACTCAATTTCCCAGCTCGGGTCGTAAATACAGGCTGGCGAGACAACGCTGCGAACAATGCAAACGTTTTACTAACTTAATTCTATGTTTGGCTTAATCAACACACTCACACGCATACATACATACTCACACTCACACTCACACCTATACACCCTTACACACCCATACCCATACCTTTCTTAATTACCAGATTAATAAGCTCCATTGTGAGTGAGCGTGAAAATGAAAGTGCTTCAGCTATGCAGGCAGCATCTATCTCCCTCACTCCCTTCTCGCGCTCTCTCTCTCTCTCTCTCGCTCTCTGTCGCTCTTGGCTGAGTTCGTTGCTCGAGCACACGCGCATGGCATTTTTGCCGTTGCTGCCACAATAACAAATTTGACTGGCAACGAGCCCGCAGTTTGGTCCGTTATGGCAGCTATATAGCTATATAGATCTTGCCTGATTTTACATTGTTTGCTTTTCATTTTTGACGTGAGCTCTGCTCGCTGCGCACTCGCTCAATTAGACCCAGGGGCAAAATTAGTCCGTGATCAGTCGTCAGACTAGCGGTTCATGATCTAATTATGCAGCTACGTACATCAGCCTAGCTGCAATATTGTATTCATTATGCATATGGTGCGGGCCTGCCAGCTGAGCAGCTATTCACATTTAATTTGTATGTTCGGGTAACAAAATAAAATATATTTAAGATAATAAACATTTTATAAAAATACCTATTAAAAAGTATTTAATATATTATAGTAATATAATATATTATAATGAAATTGCGCATAATATATCAAATTAAATAGGAAATACTTAGATATATTAATTTACAAATTATTTTGATACCTAAAACAATTAATAATAAGCTAATTATTACCTAAAAATGATAAAAATTAAAATAAAATAAATAAATAAATAATATAAATAAATTAAACGAAGCAGCTTTTCATTAGAATTTAATAATAGACTTGTGTAAAATAAAGTAATAGGAAATTAATTATTAAGTTTTAAATATGAATTAAAAATATGAATAATTAATGATTATTAATAAATTTAAGTTTACAAATTTCAGTACTCTTCAGTCTTAAGGCAATGAATCAAATTGTGAGCGATTGCATTTTAAATCAAAAAGAATAATAATTTTGCATTAAATATAAAATAACTTTATATGATAAATATAATTTGCGGCCAATATTATAAATATTAATTATACAAAAAAAATAAAAAATAAAAAAAAAACAGTAAAAACTAGTAAAAAAGTGAAATAGAAAATACGTTGAGCTCTTCTAAGTCCATGAAGACCTAAACGAATGGCTTAAAAAATAAAACATTTTATTTATATTATAAAGTTATTTGTATAAAGCAAAAAAATCGAAAAAAATAAAATTAAATTATAAATCTAATCTATACCATTCAACAAAAATATGATTAACACAAAATGTATACAAAATTTAAAGATCATTTCTTTTGCATAACTTTCTTAAGAAACTCCTCAAAAAAGAAACTTGCAAACGCCTCTCAATAGCATTACGAGCGGAAGCGAAAGAAATGATTTTCTTTTTGCAAAACGAAATCGCATAATGATCAGAAAACAAAAAAAAAAAAATAAATAGATGTGAAATTTGAAATGGACCAAGTGCATACCGTAAATTTGATCAGCTGAAAGTCGGTGTCAACTCTTGGGGGCTTTCCTTTGTCATTAATACCTGCCCATAAGACAGCAGCTGGTCATCAGCTTAAAGCACTCAGCACTCAACACTCAACACTGAATACTGCTGCAAATACTCTGAATGTAATTAGGGTCACTTAGCTGAGCCGCAAGCTGGAGCTGGACCCGGAGCCACTGTTAGACCATTAGCCCCTGGGAGGTAGCTGGCTAAAAATGACAGCTAGTCAAATGGAAAACCTTTAGCCAACGAATGCCCTATATACTCGCGCCATTGCCCGTGGCAGCTGCTGGGCCATGCAACATCTATCAAGTGTCGAGTTTTCCATATCTTGCAAATTGGGTTAGAGGCATCGCATTTCAGAGCCACACAGCCGCAGACAATCTGCCAATCAGCGGCCTTAACTTATTGCAACGAGTAGCGACTATCATTAGAATGAGTTAATGCTGAAGTGAGTAAGAGCCAAGAGCATCGATACATGCGCATACACACATAAATGTATTTATACACACATCTATATATATATATATATATACATATATGAAATGATCTTATTCATGATGAGCTGCTCAGCTGCTGTTGCTTGATTCTTTTGCAGAAACTCACGTCACTGTTGCTGCTGCTATTGAACTAGGTCGATCACTCGGGAATCGATTTGTGTTGAGAAGAGATGAAGAAGAAAAATCAGAATTACTAGGCCGACATTAGAGGCCACATGCACAGATGATGATACGAAATAAGACAGATAAATACCCGAAAAATGTTAGCAAATGGAACAATATAGATGGAGTTGGAGCACGAGAAATAGTAGATAGAGAGAGGGGCAGATAAGGTAGAGATTAAGTGAGAGAATAAGTGAGAAGAGAGAGTAATAAATAGTGCAATAAAAGAAAAGTGGGAGAGAGTAAGAAGAGAGAGAGAGAGAGAAAGACAAAGATAGAGAGGACGTAAGTAGGACAAGGAAGAATATGTGAGGGCTGAAAATGGAGAGAAAGAAAAAAACGGAAAGAGAGAAATGCAAATAAGACAGGAGATAGGGAGAGCGTGAGACAAAGACAGAGAGAGAGAGAGACTATAAGATTAAAGTAACAGATATAAATAATAGAGAGGCAGTTAAAAAAGCATCTATATTTATTTGTTGTATAAATCGGACAAAGCTATTTTATAAATATAAAAAGTAAATAAAATAAATATATAGAAAATTATTAACTTGCTTCTCAAACATATTTTAATTATTTATTTAATTATTAGCTTACTTGCCAAACATAGTTTTTCATTAGTCTGCCAAATTAACTATTAAACTAATTACTCATTAAAATAATTCTAGACACTAGCCATGATTTAAGTTGAAAACCATTTATTTGGCATTTTAAATGCAATTACTTGGCGAGTAGTAAAAAGTTCTAGTTTACTAACTAAACATACCGAAAGTTGAAAATTGAGTTGAGTAAGAGCATGTCTGGCTTAAGTATCCCATCACAGCGAGGCGTGCCCAAAGAGATTCTGGATAAGAACAAGACACTTAAGGAACTGTGCGCTGCAGTTGAATTAAATGAAGCGAAAAAGAGGAAGATCTTTGCAGCTTGATAAACAGAAAGAGTTGATGAGTTGCACTATTATTCGAAAGGTAAAAAATTAAAAAATAATCCAAGAGTAAAGTACACATTAAACTTTTATGGCTCAATAGATTTTTTAGTTTTATAAAATTGTAATTAAAATAAAATTCAATGAGTTGAAGCTGCAGAGATAGAATATTAAAGTCTTTTCGCTTAGCTTTTTATAATTATTAAAAATTATTATTATTATTAAGTGATAGTAAAGCTGTATAATGTGGACGCTAAAACAACGATATGAGAAAATTTATACAGAATTTCTATATAAACTTTCAATATGAATGGTCAAGAAAAAAGTCAGAAAGTAAATGAAAAAATTGTTTAAGTTTTATTTCCCATTTTTAATATTTTTATTTTTTATGTAAATGAAATTTATATTTATATTTATGTATCTCACACCATTCAAATTTCTTATATGCATATATCTAGCACTCACAATTTCATAGCTTTATGTTCATGGTATTTTGCAAGCCTGTTAGGCTGTTAAACATAATTAAATAAGTAATAACGAAAAGCCAAATGAAAACTTGCAAAGTGAAACACAAAACAAGGCAAATGAATGCAATTTAATGCACATCAAATTAAATGATTAAGAGAAAGAAACAGAGAGAAGGATAGAGAAAGAGCGAGAGTGAGATTTATGCATATGCCAACTGTTAATAACAATTGTTAAAGCCAAATTGGTCAACGCGAAGAGGTGGCTGCAATGCACACTGCGGATTGACATTGGAGATTATAATTTCAGTTTCAAGCAGAACCGGCCAAAAGCCACACAAAATTGAGTTGTGCAGCACATGGCATGAAGAGGGGGGGCCAAAGTGTGGTTGCAGCAGCTGCTTAAATGGGTCAACTGCAGATGTGAGTTAAGTAGAGCGCGCGCATCTATAAGGAGTCTAAAGAACACTCAAATCTAAGGCATCAAGCGACCAATTTGACTCTGGGGCTATAATTTAGACAGACAACTTGCAGCGTGCGACGTGCAACGGGCAGCCCAGCCTTTAGGCGTACAAAATGTTGTCTAATGATGACAAAGTCAAAGCGCAGATAGAGGGAGAGAGAGAGAGAGAGGGAGGCAAAGACAGAGATAGACAGAGCGAGAGTCCGCCTGCTATATAAATTGGCCTTTTGCGTTAAATTGCCAGCCAGCAGATAATTGCTAATTATTAATAATTAAATTGTTGGAAAATATGAAAGACGAGCCAAAATGCTGGCGCGCTAATGATTGTCATTAGGCATTTTATTTTGCAGCCGCTTTGCCATGCTCCATGCCGCAGCATGCCACAAGCCGCAGGCAAGGGTACCACAATAGTCGAGCATTTATTTAAGCAGCTGTTGTAAATTTTCGCTAACAAGCAAAGGGCGTGCAAGTGGGCAGTGGGAAACAAGTTGAAAGTGCTTAATACAGGAGTGAGCGACTAGCAAATACCCTAAGTAAGAAGAAGAAAATAAAGTCTCAAATATGAGCAACTTATTTATATATCATTATTACGAATTGGTTTTGTTAAACTATTAAATATTCCATAACGAAATAACACAAAGAAAATATTTAAATTTGTCTATAAATGTATTTTAAGTATCAATATCTAAATAAATAAATAAATCTGATCTGTATAATTCATTATATCCATGCAATTAATTGAGAAATATCAAGAAGGGAAAAATTTAATAATACTATTATAGATTTTATAATGAGAATAAAATGCAGAGTTACTAAAATTTAATAATGTAAATATAAATATTTTATTTAAAATTTAAATTAATTTAAGTAATAAAAATAATAAAATATAATTACAAATATTTATTTCAAATCATTCATAAACTTTTGTTTAGCATAAATTTATTTCAGTAATATACCACTTTTCTGGCCCTATAGGGTATTGGGTGTTTTGCACTTAGTGCAAACGAAAACTTCCGTCATTCCCATCCGCTTTGCCGCAAAAGATAAACAAGTGTCGGAGGCAACAGCAGCTCAGACAACGCCGTCCGCGGAAGGAAATCCATGTGACACATGCGACAAGCCACAAATAAAATATATGTACATACATATTTCAATTGTTCTTAACTCCTTACTGACACACTAAACTTTTGTGCTGTTGTTGTTGTTGTTGTTGCTGTTGCAACTGTTGCAGCTGCCACAGCGCTTGTCACTCATTTGTCGCCAGCCAGCGCTGATTGTAATCTCATTATGTTCCACAACTAACGAATGTATCTGGCAGATACACACTCACACACACACAGTTGGCATTTCTATCTGCGTTAAGCAGAGCAGAAAAACTAAAAGCATTCAAAAACTATGCGGCAAATTGTCAAAGTCAGCGATTTTCCAGTTATACTTAGACATTGTTTCACATTGTTTCACACTGCCTAAATAATTTAAGCGTATTTACTTAAGAGCAACTGCATTCTTCACCAAAGCATCAGCATAGCTGGCATTAAATACACAGTTAGTTTGCACAATTAAATTTCTATTTGACAAATTTATGTAGCGTGCAGAAAATGTTCTTTTAGTTTTTTGGCAATGAGTAACTAGAACAGACAAGATTAAAATAATTATTTTACTGAAGTCAGTTAATTATTTCAAAATATACAAAATATACAAAGTGATTGAAAATATCTATTGGGTATATAAACAAATTTTTGTAATAAAAATAAAATTAATAAGCATCACAAAAGATTTAATATATCAAAAAGTTTTATGGCCAAACTATACTAAGGAACTATTAATAATGCAATTAATTTCCAGTTCAATTGAAATTGAAATTAATTTTTAATTGCATTGTTTATTTTAATATTTTTAATTTTAGTTTAGATTCTTTTTATTTAAATTTAAATCTTTTTATAAAAATAAATTAAAAATATTAAAATAAACAATGCAATTGAAAATTAATTTCAATACATTTTTGTTATTTTAAATTGAAAAATCAAATTTAATAAGTTGACTTAGGCTTTCCTCCTCGCCTAAAAAATGTATTTCAATTACATTAATTTTTTCCAATTATGTATATTTCAAAATTATCAAAACAATATGAAAATAGCTTGAAGCTGAAATATAATTTAATGAGTTGACTTAGTTTTCCTTGCATAAAAAATTATTTTGTTTCCAAATATTTATATTTTAAAAACAACAAAAAGTAAATCTTTAATCATTTTATCCAATTTTTTATTATGCCTGAAAATATGCAATAAAAATCCACAAAAAAAATTCAAGCTGTCTTTTTCCCAGAATGTTTATAAATCAAACCATTGTGTTTTTATGTAGTTTAATTAATAAATTTATTATTTAATTGTAATCTAATTTCTATTTGTATATAATTTTATTAAATTTTCTACATAATAAATACAACAGTTAAATACTAAAACATTGGCACATTTTTAGAGTTTCTCCTATTTAGCAAATTTCAATACTTTTACAGAATCAAATACAAAAAAATTTTAAGATAGATACAGTTTCGATGACATTAGCTTAAACAATTACAAAATTATATATAATATTTATATGCTAAGAATCAAATTATATTCTAAACAAATCTCTCTCTTAACTGGATTTATAATTCATATATGGTAGCTAGAGCAGCCGCTCAAAAATTTTACATGCAGTTTGCGTATTGTCCACAACGTCACTCACGAACACTAATAAATATGTTAGCAATTTTTTTTTAAATTAATTAATTTTTTAAACATATATCTAGGTTTTATTTTTCCGATTTTTTGGTAAATATTTAACCAGCAGCTGCCTAGCTTGGCAAAAAAAAAGAATAAATTAAAATAGTTTTCTTAGCTTAAAGCTGTAAGCAGCGGCGGGTTTTGTTTCAGTGGGAATCCGTTTTGTTTCCTGGGTGTCATTTACATAGTCAGCATTTTGGTGTGTTTGCGCCACTGCTGACGCTGCTCGTCTCCAGATGTTGCATCAACAGCTGCTGCAAGTCCGCACGCAGCGCCCGCTCCTCGTTGATCTGCAGTTTGATCTGCGACATATCCTGTTGCATCTGCCGTATAGCCGTCCACAGTTGTCGCAATGTTGGCGTCATATCCTCATTCTCAAGGCCTGCCTCATACGAATCGGATGTGGTATGTGAAGTTATCAGAAACAATAAATAAATAAACAAAGAGAATGAAAGAAACGGAAAGACTATGTTAGTGTTATGTCTAACTAAGCAAATGGCGTCACAAAGTGAATATAATGAGTATTACTCTATGAGTATTTGATATGTGTGAAATGAGTAGAATGAATATATGATATGGTTATATAACCGCTTGAATAATCTATATATGTTATATGTATGTCATGAGTATAATGAATAGAATATATGCTTTAGGTGAATATTATGAATACGAAATATGATTAAAATGAATAATATAAATAAATATACACAATATTTGACAGATTAAATGAGTTATGTGTAATTAATATTTTAAGGGAATAGAATGAATATTTGATATATATATTATGATTATGAATATATGATATGAATCAAACCAGTATAATGAATATTTGATATATGTTTACTTGATTATTATGAGTAAATAATTATAGATGGAGTGAATAAAAAGTATGTGATGCTTCAAATGAATATGATATGAATTTTTCATAGCTTTCAAGTGAATGAAATGATATAATAGAATGTAATGATTATTCAGTGATTATGATTATGATTGAGTAATTTGAGTTTACTATTGATAAATATATTTGAGCTGACTATTATGTATATTAGATATAATTCTAGTGGCACTGCTAAGTACACAAAAAATCTTATGAATTTTTAATGTTTTTGTTTGAATATAACGAATATATAAGGACTAGGCCTATTAAATATTTATTATAACTTGAGAGTGTTTACTGTGCTTGTGTGCAATGTTTCAGGTAATTATGTTATGAGTTTTCTATTTCATGATATGTTTCGCATTTATGAATATATTTATTTTGTGCGTGTGTGTGTGTGAGAGTTTTTGTGTGTATAGCTGCATTTACTGTGATATATTTTACTTTAAATGTGCTCTACTCTTAACAACAAATAAATAAATTATATTATTGCTAATATAGACATATAAGAACTATTTATTTTTATGCTCAGCAATTTTTGACTCTTGAAGTGCAACACATAATTTAACATTATTCAATTTAGCTAAGGTCAAATCAACTAAAAACGAAACTACGTTAAGGTTAAGGAATATTTATTAAAAAATACCACACAGACACAAATACAAATACAAAATACAACAAAATTCTTGATAATATAAACGATTTTATTGAAATTTTACTTCTTTTGGTTTTTGTTATTTTCGTTTTTCTTTTTTTTTAATTTCAGTGAAATGTTTTTTGTTTTATTATTTTTTTTTTACTCGCACTCGAAGTAAATTCAAATCTCATACAATACAAACGTATAAACGCATTTATCATAATTAATATAATTAGTTGGTAATTGTATTTGGTTAGACAACGTTTCACAAAACACTTAGAGCTTAGTTTTAATTTAATTTATAATTTTATTTTCAGCTTCTATTTTCTTTTTTTTTTCTGTCTTTAATATAATGCACAACAACAATGTACTTTGATTTATTTGTAATATATTTGTTTTGTCTTGATTAGTTTCTAGTTATTGTTATTGCCAAGTACTTGGACTAACACTTAAAGCATTTCAACTCATTTTTGATTACACATTGCACATTCATTTGATCGTATATTTATAATACCCTATAAATTGTATTCTTGCTAGGCAGGTAACAAAGAACATTCACTGGGCAGCCACTCCCTGAGCCCCTCAAAAAAAAAAAAAAAAACAGAAAATATAAAATGAAATTGGCATTTGCTGCTAGTATTAGACATTTAGAGCTACGTAAGTATAAGCTATGGCAAATCATGTATATCAAGTCACAAATATATATATTCATAAATATATATATATAAATACAGAGTATGTCTAGTCTAGTATATAGTGTGTTCCGCTGGTGGCATACAAAAACGCGTGGACGGAAAATGTAAAGCTTCGCTGAGTTTCTACTCTCTTCTAGGATTAGGAACCAGCTGCAGTTGCACTTCAAGTACGAGTCACTAATCTGTGTGGGGGCAAGTGGGTCAACGGCACGGCACGCACGCAAGTAAAAACAATTTTTACTCTACAATTTCCAATCAAATTTCGTTAGCTAGTCTTTTTTTGGCTGAGTCTTTTTTAGTTGTTTGTTTTTAATTATTTCTATTGCACCTAACTAGATTTAAGATCACTCAACTTACAGTTAGTACAATATTTTAAAAAAATCATTAATAAAAATATATATATATAGCTCTGACAACTACACATAGTTACGCCTAAGCAGATCTGTAAAACATTTTTCATTAGGTCAAAAAAAATGTTACTATAAAATTTTAGAATTTAGAATAGAATTTTCTTTAAGAAATATTTAAGTTAATTTTAATTTTATTGATTTTAAAGATTTTTAGAAAAATATAATGCATATTAGAAATTGAAAAATTGAAATTGAGAATAGAAATTAAGTATAGTGAAAATAAAATCAAAATCTACCCTGTTCACCTATTTTTACTAAGTTCTTTATATAAATATTAAGCTAAAATATATTTGTATTTATTGAAAATAATTCGTATGTAATTTGCCAGTTAGATTTAATTTAAAAATATAAAAAAATGCTATCTTAAAACTGACTAAATTTCCAATTACATTTTTATATTATTTTTACTATAAAATTGGATTTTAAAAATGCAAAAAAAATGTCTTAGGATTTGCTACTAACAAGAAATTATTCAAGATAAATCTTGATCAAAAAGTTTTTATTATAATATATTTTAGATTTTTAAATACATTTAAATTTTGTTAGAAAAAATTAAAAAATATTCTCTATATATCCATTATTATTTTAAAAATACTTTCTAAATAAAACTCAAAATATATTTCACGTATATTTGAAAATATTTAAAAAATACTACGCAAATGGAAAAGTTTCACAGATCTGCTCAATGAATTCTATATATTTTCTAGGCACACCGAAACTAGAGACACAGACAGCTGCCAGCCTCACTTAACTGTTATTTTTAAGATAAATTCAAAAGTTTTTTTTTTTTTTTTTGTTGTTTGTTGAGCAACAGCAAATTGAAATAATAAAGAAAATAATCGCATTTTTATATAGCAGCCACAATATAATGCAACTGCTGAGCGGGCGAGCATTCAAAGCAAAGCGAGCAGCAGCAGCAGCAGCAGCAGCAGCGCAGCTGTTGTAGGTGGCAGCAATGATTGCGTGTGAAGCGAAATGGGCGTGGTCGAGATGAGAAGGACATGCCACAACCGCAATTGTAGTACTACTCAGAGATGGTTGATCTTGCGCCACTGCTTCATCACAAAATTACCGCAACACCAGCTGCCCGATTGCCGTTTCGTACCGTCCGCATTCAGCTCCAACTGTGCGGCGCGACCCTGGCTGGCGCCGCTGTTGCGCAGCAGCACCGCACAGCCGTGCTCTCCGCGCTCGCCATCGCTCTCATCCGAGCGCTCGCCACCCGCTGCCAGCTGTGGTGTGCTGCGTTGCAGTGTGCTGGTGCGCAACGCTCCGCCGCAGTTCATCAGGTAGCCGCCCCCGAAGCCCGCGTAGCGATGCGACGTGGACGTCTCGAAGGAGCGATTCAGACGTCGGTCGTAGAGACCCGGATGCACAGTGCCATCCACATTTGGCTTGACAATGGTCGTGTGACCCGAGCCGCGCTGATAGCTCTGCTGTGCCAGCAGCAGCTTGGCCGACGGCTTATTCTTGCGCGGCAACAGCGGCGAGGTGCAAACGTTGTCGTAGCCCGAACCAAAGCCGCTCTTCATGCGATTCAGAGATTTGCGTGTGGCACGCTCCTCCGACAACGCGCGCTGATAATCCCTTACGCCCGGGCCGCCGGCCACCGCGCCCGGCCCCGTCAGCGAGTAGCGTTGACCAGGTGTATTCAGGGAGGAGCCCACCGAACTGGAGTACAGATTGAAACTATTCGGACTTGCCTCACGCCAAATAAAGGAGGAGTTCAGACTGCCCGCCGAGTGTTGACGCGTCTGTTGCTGTTGTTGCTGGTTCTGATGTTGCTGGAGCTGATGTTGCTGCTGTTGTTGTTGTTGTTGTTGCTGTGGTGTCAGGTGCGGCGCATTAGCTACAAAAGGCAGCTGCGGATTGGAGGTCGAGAAGGTTTTGCTCGTTTTCAGCTTGCCGCCGCGTATAGGCAAGCAGGGCGTCCACGGCTGCAAGGCTATATAGTTGAGGTATTTAGAGTTCGTTGGGCAGAGAGAGAGAGAGGCGCGTGGAAGACAAAGAGAGAAAATGAAGATATTTGAAGAACGAAAAAACGAGAAACGACAACCAACAACGACAACAAGAACAACGAAAAGCCCAACAAAAAAAAATGAATATAAATTTATAAAAGAAAAACCAAAATTGACGAACGACAATACATTGAATGAAGCCAGGATAATTTGTGGGTGTGTGGCTGTGTGTGTGTGTGTGTGTGTGTGTGTGTGTGCGTGGATGAGCATTAAACCAAGACCAACTTTAATGAGGTAGACATAAGCAGGACAACAGTTGATAAAAGCGGGTTTCGTGAGACAAATGCAAACGAATAGAGGAAAAACCATAACCAAAGGGTAACTTAATAGAGGCAGGTCGACAAAACTATAACTGGAGAACAGCAGGAGTGAGAGAGTGGAATCAGTTGATACTCAACTCGTATCAAATGAAATTATGATAAAACCAAAGGAGTCGCATTTGGAAGTTGATTTTGAGCAATAATATTTACGTATTGCAATTTTAACTATATAGAAAGAAATTATAGTTGTAATATCTAAAGAGCAATCCGATTTGAGCTCTGATCTTGACTAATTAGCTAATCATTAATCACACAAATATATTTATATACTTAAAAATATTATTTTGAATATTGTCTTCTTTTTTTATATTCTCAAATTAATGAATATAGTTTTATATTTACAATAATATTTTTAATATGGTTTTTTTTTTATCAAACTTTTGTCATAAAAGAACTTTAAATAATAATTTTTTATTACTTTTCTTTTTGGTAAATTTAACTAATTTATGCTATGGTTTCTATATGTTATGCTTTAGACAAGTTAATAAATAATATTGCTCAAAAGTCTTCATTAAAATGCAACCCATTTCACATACAATTATGTAAGCCTTAATAACAATGATAATAAAATGAAAATGAACAATTTTTTCCCTTAAAGCAACAATAATCGATACAAAATTCAACCAAGTATTACATGGGTAAATTCAAACAAATATATTAAGTATACTTTTTTTATTATATATGAATATATATGTATATAAGAGACCAAGGCACATTAGCATATATATATATATATATATATATATATATATATATATATATATATATATATATATATATATATATATAAATATATATATATATATATATAATTTTTTGTTACTTCAATTTAATCCAATTTTAATATTTTTTTTTTGCCATTACAACTCATAAAAATTACCCAAAAAAAAAAAAATAAATAAAAAAAAAAATATTTAATTGTTACAGTTAAAATGTGTTGGTTCCTAAATTATGTAACTACATATTATGTTTCCAATTGTTAAAATAAAAATTAAAGAAATTGTCAGCATTTACGCATTATTTTCGGTATTTTATAAAAATGTTTCAATTAGCGATTTCTATATTTGGATTTTATTTCTTGTTAAACAATTTTTTTTTCTTACAAACTAATACAATTTTGGTGTAAAACTTCTTGTTTATTATTTTATTTTTAATCTTTTTTTTATAAATATATTTTTTTGTGAAACGTTAAAAATGAAACCAAACCAACAAATGTAATAATAAAAATTTTTCAAATTTGTTTTTGTTTTTAATTTTTTTTTAGCAGCTTTTGTACATTTAAGTGGGCGTGTTTTCTGTGTGTGTGTGTGTGTGTGTGTTCGTGTGTTTGCTTGTGTGTGTGTGTGAGGTAAAGCATTTTTTATTTGGCTACAAAACTTTCTTAATGATTGGACGGTGGGCAGGAAAAAATAACTTAAAATGAGAAACTTGAGCACAAGTGCGAAAAATATACGTAGACACACGAAAAAATTTGAGTTGAGAATGCTTTCATCTATATAAAGCACATGGGAGAGCGGCGGTACTTACCCGAGTGTATGGTATTCCGGGCGCTGTTCTGATAGGCGGCGCAGTAGCCCTCGAAGACGCGCAGCACCAAGGCATCCTCCTCGAATGTGGGCTGATTCTTGCGGCCGCTACAGTAGCTGGCCAAGGCGTTGTTGGAGCTGCCCGAACCGGAGGCGGCACCGGAGCCGGAACCGGAGCTCGAGCCGCTGATTGTGTTTAACAAACTTGGCCGCAAAGGCGGCGTCGGACGCAAACAGCTGATGGTCCAATTAGCTGCAAGAAAAAGAGTTGAGAATTGAAGTAAAAATATTTAGACTTTTAGTTGAATTTTGAATTTTTATTTTGAATTTTTTGAATTTTTATTTTTTGCATTTTTTATTTTATTTCAATATTTTTTTCTTTTTGTTTTTTGCTTGCTTTCTTTCTTACCCTTTGTGCTTCCTTTCTTTGCGTTTGGCGCCGCCGTTGCCACTGCCGCTGCTGCTGCTGCCGCTACCGCTGCTTGGATGGCCGCTTGGCTTGTTTCCGTGCCCGCTGCTGTCTTGCTGCTTGGTGTCTGGGCTAAATTTGATTTGTGGCTTAGCTGCCCCAGATGACTTGGTAGACTTGGTGGTTGTGGTGGATGCAGATGATGTTGTGGAGGCTGAGTGTGCGTGTACTGGTTGTAGCTCAGATGATGATTGAACGAGAGGCTCCGTTTGTGTTGTGACATCGCTGTGGCTGCTGCCGATGCTGCCGCCGAGTTGCTGTTGCCGCTGCTGTTGTTGTTGTTGTTGTTGTTGTTGCTGCTGCTGCTGCTGTTGCCGCTGTTGTTGATATTGTTGCAGCTGCTGTTGCTGATGCCGCTGGGCGTCTGATTGCGACTGCCGGGCGGCAGCAACAGGCTGTGCGTCGATGGCGGAGACATCTGAAATAAAGCGAACAGAAAACAGTTTAACAAAATTCTCATTTTGGATTAAAGTGTTTGAATGATATATGTGACTTTAGTTAGTTCTGATTGAGGAATAAATACTTGACAACTGACAGCAGCAAGAGCAGCAACAGCAGCAGCAACAATTGCTATAAACAACAACAACAACAACAACAACGGGTTGCAGTCCCCTGGGCAGCCAGCGAGCAAAGCGCAGCAAGCAAATCAAATCGAATGAGTTCGTTTCGTTTCTTAGTTCATTTTATCAATTTCAATTTTAATTTTAATTTTTGTTTATTTTATTTTTTGTGTGTTGCTGGAGCGTTAGATAAATGTTTTGTAAATCGTTTTCAAATCAAATTCAAACTTTTTTTTGGTGTTTGCGTTTTGGTTAGTGGGCGCAACGTTTGCAATGTGAACTTTTGATGGACTTGGGTGCTGACGAACTGGTTCATTAATACCCACAAAAAAAAGAAACTAAATGAACTAGCACGTTATATATATTATCATTTAAGAAATACTGGAAAATGAACTAGTTCACTTTGTGAATTGTTCATATGAACCAGCTCACATTTTGTACTTTCAAGATAAACTTCCATTATTTGTTAAATACAAATCTAAAAATTAACTAGTTCAGGAGCTGTTCATTTGAACTAGTTCGATCATTGTTCATTTGAACTAGTTCGAATTCTAAAACCAGCAAATTAGCGAAAAATTGTGCAAATGTGTATGCGCTGACTTTTAAAATCTTTTTATGTACTGTTCATTTGATCCAGCTCAATTTAAGAGTACACGAAACCTAGATAGTTTCAAGCCCCAACTTGCTGTAATACTAGTTAAATTTAGTAAAGTTCTATTTAATTCACCTGAAATCATATTGATTTCTGCACTGCGTGAACTAGTTCCACCTTGAGGCAACCCCAAATTAGCTCCAATCAAAAGAGCTACGAGATTCATTAGCGATAAATCGAGGTTAGTCAAATGCATGTTTGGATGACTGAATGTTTCGACTGAGTAGAAAGCAATTTCGTTCAAATGAACCAAAAGTGATTCGGATTTTGGGCGTGCTGCATTTGCCGAATTGAATGCTTGAATTAGAAGTTGATGGAATGATTGGAAACGTGAGCAAAACGAATTTACAAAACAATCAAACAACGGAACGGAACACGTGCACGTGAAACAAACGTGCGCCGCATGCGACATGCCACCTGGAGACGTGGCCGGATGCACTCCAGTCCAGGCGGCATGACGTGCGGCGTCTCACTTCGTTCTGGCTTGCCTTCTTCGGTTGCTAAAGCTACGCGTGCCGCACAAATGGGACAATCGAGCGACAACGAATAGGATGGCTTCGCCGCCGCGAAGGCTTCACGCCGCTGCCGCTGCCGCTGCTGAGATCCGCTTGGACTGAGATCCATGTCCTCGTTGCACACCGGACAATTCGAGCAGATCGAGGCCGCTGTGGTGCTCGTCGTGTTGGTGGTGCCCGTGCAGCTGCCCGCATATTCGCCACAATTGTCACAGAGCGCACAGTAGATGGCGCCCTCGCTGAAGCCGCTCGCGCCCAGCGAGCAATAGCAGCTGGAGCAAACGGAGTTGGTCGAGCAATTGGAATCCTTGCTGCCGCTGCCCGCCACCGAGGGCAGGCGCTTATTATAGGCGCTCGCTATGCCGCGCAGCACCTCCGGCGGCAGGCGCTCCTTCTTCCACCAGTGCGCGTACATGCCCGAGCGAAAGGTGGGCCGCGGCTCCATGTGCAGCTGGTCGGCCGAGCAGCTGCCGCTAAACTTGAGGCCATTTGTGGCGGCTGCGGCTGTGGCTTCGTCCATCGAACTGGAGGCCAGAAAAATACTCTTTGTATTGATTTGGAATTGTGCAGCGGCTGGATTGGTGGGCGTTGCGGGTGCGTCCAGCGGTGGCTCCGACTCCGATTCCGGCTCCGCTGCGTGCTGTGACTCCTCTGCCTGTTCCCGCTCCTCCTGCGTTTGCTCGGGCGTCAGAAACTTTTCACGAAACATGCCGCACACATCGAAGCGCGGCTCCGGCTCCACACTGTCCAACACATCCGCGCCGCAGCACTCCACATTGGGCGGATCGGGCGAGGCGATGGTGCAGCTGCCCGCCATGCCGCTATCACTGGAGCGCGGACTAGGACACTGTGAGCTCTCACAGCAGCGGCACTTGCACTGGCCATGCAGCGCCGGCTGCTGATCCGTACGTCGGGCGGCACGCGGACGCGCCGGCGCCGCTGGCGGCGTGGCATCTGAACGATGGTTCATCTGCAGGAATTGATAGCTGATGCAGCGTCTCATGGAATCCCGTTTACTTTCCGGCCGATTGGCATCGATGCACAGCTCGTTGCTGGAATTGCTGCGCGCGGCGGGCGGCTCAGCACGTGGCATGCTCGTGCTCGTGCTGGGGCTGTCGCTCTTGTGTGATGCACGCTGCACCACCGCTTGGTCGTAGTTGTAGAGCAGCTCCGCCTGCAGCTGATCTGGCGCCGCCAGACATTCGGCTGGCAAGTCCATCGTGCTGGAGTGCACGCACTCATCCGCCTGCTCCTCGTTGAGCAGCTGGGCATCGACGCTCTGGTTTTGCTGCTGCTGCTGGCGCTCGCGCCACGTGGGCACATAGACCTCGGTGTCAGCGCACAGATTGAAGCGATTGCCCACAAATATGCTGGGCATGCTGTGCCGCTCGGTGGGCGACACGGACAGCTGTGTGGCCACCGGCTGTGATGGCTTCACCTCCTGCTCGCTGAGATCATCATCATGAATGCTGGCCAAATTTTCGCATGCCATAAAAGCGCCACTCAAACGGGCCCCGTACAGCGAGCTGGCGTCGGAGCTTTGCTGCTTTAGCGTCGATGGTTGCGACAAGGGCTCCACAGGCAGCTCCTCCTCGTCCTCCTCCTCCTCTACGCAATTGGTTATGCCAGAGCCACCCAAATTAATCGTAGCCGTTGAGGTGTGCACGCTGGAGTTGCGTTCGCTCGATTTGCGCGCCAGCGCTCGCAGCGCCTTCGAGCCGATGACAAGCGACTCCTTCTTGAGCTCATGCTGCACCAGCAGCTCGTCCGCATCAAAGGAATCCAGTTTGATTAAATTTATGGACGAGCTGTGCCGCTGGCCATGCTTAACAAAGGTGCCCGTGGAATTGCATGTGGACTCCACGGGCTGATGCTGATAGAATCTCACGTACTCGAAGGGATCCGAGTCGCAGCTGCGCAGATAATCATTATCATAATCATCGTCGTAGCTCTCCGAATCTGTGGGCAGCTCAAAGGCATCCTGACGCTCCAGCGACTGCATGGACACTGTGGACTCCGGCCGATGGGCATTGATGTCCTTGAGCAGCTTGGCGGCGGCCTTGTGGCAGCGCTTCTTGCGTAACGCAATCCGCTTGAGATCGATGCTCTGCCTCGCCTGCGGATACAGCAGCATCTTAACGATGGCGCTGCGCAGACGTCCCGCCTTGACGAGCCGCGCGAAATGCGCACTGAGATTGGCATACGGAGCCGTTGGCGGATAGCTACTGGGCGGCAGCGTGAGACGCTGCGGGGCATGCTGCAGCGGCTGATTGTAGTAGGCGCACAGCGAGAAACGTGTGCAATAGCCGCGCGCATCCAGATGCTGATTGAGCTGCTCAGTTGCCAAGGCACAAAGATGTGGAACAATAATGAAAGCTACTAAATATTCTCTAAGTTAATTTAACGTTTTCCCACTGGGCTTGGCCAGAGATCTTCCCCATGGAAACAAATCAATTCTCTCTCTCTCTCTGCCAAGCGCATGCGAAAACGACTCTGGAAAACTCGCTACTTACGTGCGATGCATTCAGCTGCTGCTGACCGCCCAGTGAGGAGTTGCTCAGATTGCTCAGCTGTCGCTTGATGCCCATGGGCAGACTGGGATTGTTGGCATTGAGCAGCTCGACCCACTTGTTGGCCTCACTGGGGCCCTGACAGACGGCCACAATGCGATCGATCAGCGGACTGCTTATCTCAAAGGCATTCTTAATGGCATCCGTGTCCTCCAGCCGATGCACAATGATGCCCGTCAATGGCAATTTACCCTATACAAAAAAAAAAAAAAAAAGAGAGAGAAGCATTCATTAATCTCTGTATGGGTCTCATGGCTGCTCGACTGACTCACCTCATAGATGAAGGCGCTCATGCGCTGGCTAACGCTCAGTATGAGCAGTGTTTGTGGGAATAGCACAAAGTAGCGATCGCGATGATCTGGACCCACGGCCACGCTGCCCATGTGTATGATGTCGCCCAGTGTGCTCAGCTCCTGTCCCTGCCAGTTGCGCACCGGCCCCGTCAGCACCTGCAGCTCGAGCTCCTTCTGGCGACGCGTGGCCGAACAGGTGGCCGCAATGTCCTTGTAGACGGCCACGCTGCGCTGCGTATCACCGCGATCCGGATGGCTGCTCTCCATGTGACGCTCCAGCTCCTGCAGCATTGCCGAATACTTGTCGAGGCGACGAAACGGCTTGGACAGACCCGTGGTTAGCACTAAAAGACCCGGCGTAGCAGCACCCTGACGCTCCATATACTTCTCCAGTTCATCCCTGTAAATCAGTAATTCCCAGTTAGTTTGAAGTGGAGTGTAGAGCGCCTAGCATTCGCACTCACTTATACTTATCCAGTATGACTATGGCCTTGGGGTGTGCGGCACAGTAGGCCTGGTGCATTTTCTTCATCAGCGGCGCGCTGGTTAGAAATAGTTTGCCCACGCGATCGTTGCACTCCTCGATCTGTGTGAGCAGCTCCTCGTGCGTGTGCACCACCTCCACAAAGTTGCACATCAGCTGCGCATACTCATCCTGGCTGAGTCTGTGTGAGAGAGGGAGAGAGAGAGAGAAAAAGATTTAGTTTTTATTATTTTTTCACTTCATTTAGTCAAACTTACATTTGCGTCTGTTGCATGGGCTCGAGGAAATTCTCGAGCAATCCTTGCAGCTCGGCGACATGCGCACGCTCCGAGTCGAGCAGATCCTTGAGCACCACCGAGCGGTATTCCTGTATTTCCTCGGGCGGCCTTATTGTCTCGGCCAGCGGCAATTGGGCCTTGTATTCGTTTACATAGTTGCTAGGAAACCAGCCAGTCTTATCGTTCAGTGTGCCCTCCCACCAGCCGCCATCCTCGCGCTGAGTCACCGTGATTAGGTCACCCTTCTTGAAGCACAGCTCATCGTTGTTGCTGCCCATAAACGAGTATTCGGCTCGCACAATCAATGGCTGCTCCATCTTGTGATCGCTCCCTAATCCCAAAATCCTGCTCTCAAATTTCCTTCAGCTAAACAAAAAAAAATTAAAATAATGATGATTAGATTAAAATCTTGAATTAAATTTAAATAATTCAAATTTCATTTTCTTTTCTTCTTTTTTTTTATACTCTATAAGATCATGGTCCATGTTTGTTGAACTTGAAAAGTCAGCGTCAGTGTGCACATCATGAAAATTGTTCAATGAAAATTTCTTAAAGACTCGTCACAATTATATCTATCAATTATCTATACTATACATATAAAAAATATATATGCATATATAAATATAAGCTACTTTATGACACCCACGCGAATGCGTTCTTCAATCCATTTCGTTTTTAGCGCTCACAAATTATTATTATCGCCTAAAGGCGCTTCGGAAATTAACATCTGTTTTCAGCTCAGCACGAAGATCTCGTGTGATTTCTTGACATTTTTTTTTTTTTTTTTTTTTTTGTTTTGAAACGAAAAGGATTTTCGCTTTTGGAAAATCATGATTACGAAATGTCGAATTGCTAAAGGCAATAAAGTGAATTGAATGAAATATTGTTTTGCTTAAAAACCGTACATAAATCATATGACCATGTCATGGTTAGCTCAAAGAAAAAATGTATTTACGAGCGCAATTTTTACGATATGTTTGAAAATTAACTCAAACATTGTACACATGACGCTAAAATTTTATGCGAAAAAAAAATGTAAGAGAAAATCATATTGAGTTATAAAAACAAAATATGTTGAAGATAAACATGATTTGCTCATATGGCTCATTTTGATTGTAAGACAATATCCGGCAATCAAAACATTCCATTTGCCGATTTATATATTTATTCTAAAATAGATTTTATGTGCGCTTTTGGGCTACATATTTTGACTTTCCCAAATATTTATTGCGTGCGAACAATATTTTGATTATAGGTGAACAAATAATATTAGAAACTGCAGTTGATGCTTGAGAGGATTGATCTTCATGATATATTGCTGTGTCTAGAAAATGGATTAATCTAACTTTGAGTAAGACTGATTTATTAAGCTCTATTCATCAAGCCATAAGATATGTTAATCTCATAGATTTATAGATATTACTATAAAGTCTATCAAAGTAAAGTAAATTAATTTAATAAGATTTATTGATCTACCTAAAAAGCTATACTAAAAAGATAAATTTAGCTATCAATAATATCTATTAATCCAACTTTAAGACCTACTGATAGAGCGATAAAATGTCTTGATAAGTTGAGATACCGATGAAATTTTTTACTCTGCCTACAAAATTTATGGTTGCATCTGTAAAATATATTGAGCTACTTGGCAGACCTCTTGATCTATCTGTTACAATTTTGATTCACCTGTAAGATTTACTCTTGATCTACTCTATTTCGCGATAAACTATAGATCCATCAATTAAATCAATAAAATATATTGAACTAATTGATCTTTCGCATCAATTGATAAAGCTAGAATCTCTTTTTATCTCTGATGGTATTACTTATTTATTTTATCTTATTTATCTACTAGATATATTAATCTGGCGATATTATTATATTTATTTATATTATCTGATATCAATTGATCTCTGATAGTTTTTTGTGTCATATATTGGTGTGCTTACTAGATCTATTAGTCTCTGATAGTATATTAATTTCAATATTTATTTATTTTTCATTAAATCAACTGATCTCTGATATATATATATATTTATTCATATTATATTAAAAACTGATTATATTAAGCTAATAAAAATCTGATTGAGAAGCTTTTGTGTTACTATTATATATATTTCTAATGCTTGTCACCAGAACATTCGGCTCTTCAATCACAGATGTTATTATATATATATATAAAAATGTATTAAGATATCTGCTGAAATTTTGACTTTGCTGGGCTAGTTTTAATATGTGTCTAACAAATAGCGAATCAGGTATGCTCTACATGTATCCAGAGGAATTAAACAATTTTCACATTTTATTATTGCCACAATGAATAAATGCAAAAATATGAAAGAAAAACATGTTTTTCTTTCAGTATTTCATTTTTCCTGTATTTTGACCATTAAGTTTTTCGCATCCAAAAATAACAGCGTAACGAAAATATATAAATCTTGATGTGCCGACTTCTTCCATATGCCAATGGAAATCAGGCGATATCTACTACATATCTATATATATATATGCCCCAGACACTTGCCAAAAGAAACACACACAACATTTTGTTCCATTACAGGTATTAATAAAAAGTGTTTCATAAATTGTTTGAAGAGACTTTCGAGCCTATAGAGAATGCTTGCTGTTGCGAGATGAATATCTCTTAGACAAGGTCGAGAGAAATTTTTGAAAAATCTCGTTTTTTTTTTTTTTTTTGCTATTTTTTACACACACACGCACATTTCTATGCACTTTTATATGGCATATATTTTATTTAGGTATAGCTCTTCCATATGCCTGTATTCAACCATCAATTGTTGCACGATTCTTTCGCATTTGACTGCACCGCACGCGCTCATCGCTTCCACAGAACTGCGATGGCGGCATTTGGCGACAGCCGCGGCCCACAAAATCCGTAAAAATGGCAGCCCGAAACTTTTCACGGCTTTGCTCGTGTGTCGGCCATCGTATTGCCAGCTCTGCATGAAATCTAGCCATTTTTGGATTTCTTAAAATATTTTC
This sequence comes from Drosophila mettleri, assembly GCA_035047625.1. Taxonomy (NCBI): domain Eukaryota; kingdom Metazoa; phylum Arthropoda; class Insecta; order Diptera; family Drosophilidae; genus Drosophila; species Drosophila mettleri. The sequence continues at coordinate 7,358,271 of JAWNPI010000072.1, forward strand.
ATAATATTTGTTATATGAAAAATCGATTAGATTCCATTTTTAAGCTGTGAATTAATAACTTATATAACTTGTGCTTGAAATTTTTTAGCTTTTTTAAATATTTAATATATTAAAATTACAAAATATAAATTAAAATTGATATAAATTTTTAATTTTTTTTAATAATTATATATTAGAAATGTCTGATATTAATAAAAAATAAAAATAAATAAAAATTAATTAAATTAAAATTGATATAAATTTTTAATTTTTTTTAATAATTATATATTAGAAATGTCTGATATTAATAAAAAATAAAAATTAATTAAGATATTTAGCTGAAATAACAGCATTTATTAAATATTTTAATATTAGAAAAAAACTTGGAATTTTTAAATATTTATTTATTTCATTAAATTTAAGTTAATATTTTTATACTAAATCTTGTATTTCATTATTAAGCTAAGCATATTCATAGCATAGCATTTTTTTAAGTACTTACTATGTTTAAATTACTAAATAAAATATAATTTTTATATTTTTAAAAAATTCACATTAAAAATGCAGAAAACTTTTGATTACAAAACCCACAATCAATTCGCTCAGGTATATAAAAATTAAATGCCAAATAACAATGGTAATTCTATATAGTAAAATATAGATATTTTTAGCTCTGCCCTATATCTATTTTATCTGATCTAGCCTTTTTCGCATGTTACCAACACTGATTGTCGCACATACAATGTATGCGCATTGTTCTCTCGCGTTATCTCTCTCTGCCTTACTCTTTCTCTCTCTCTCTCTCTCTGTCGGTCTTTTAATGATCGCCCAGCTAAATACTTAACATTCTCAAAACAAAAAAAAATATTTATATATATATAATACATAAGTGTGTATATCGAAATATCTATTATATAGAATTTTTGGCCGGATACAGCGCATATTTTCATGAAAAGCGCACAGAGAAGATGACAAAACGAGAAGCAATCAAAAACTGAAAGATCCGAATCAGCAATGCTCGAATTGGGGAATGCAAATCAAAGAAAGAAAATAAGCGAGCTACAGGCAAACGAGGCGTTCAATGCGACAATTTTCCTTTTCATTGAGAAATATTGTCATGTTTTTCTTATTTATTTGTCTTTTGTTTTGAAAATATCCATAAAAAAGAATACAATTTGTTTAAATCATAAACAAGATGGGCAAAACTGTTGGCAGTTGGCTGTGAATATGCGTCATATTTATGCAAATTTTGAGTTAATCGCTTTAGAACATAAAACGAAGGAAAATATTTGGCAATATTTGTGGGATAATACTTTAACGGAAATTCACCTGTCTCAATCAATTGTTTGGACACGATTCGAATTCCAAAGTGGGATCAGTGAGCAACAGGTGTTGTTCCGCATGGAATGAAGATATATAATATGATATATTTATATCATATTAATAATTAATTATACGAATGATGAAACATCAAATTTTGGTTTATACTTTGTTGAGAAATTAACAATAAATAATCTAATGAATGTAATTAGTATACAAATACTTCTCTCAAGAGAGTACATTACAAAGGGATGACTGGAACTCGAGCTCGAAAGAGAGCTAGATTGATTCAGCTGCCATGTCTCATCCGCACCTCAATAAAATCTTTTCCCTTTTTCAATGCATTCAGAATTTCGTTACCCATAAATAATAAAAATTCCACAAATGAATTGTAAAATGAAAATAAATAAAAATTCCAAAATGAATTAATTAAGCTTGCAATTAAATTGAAAATTACTAAGTCTTTTATAGCGAATATGTCTCTTTGCCTGGGCAAATATGCATCTGCTCTACCCACATGGACTAAAGAAACAATAACAAATCGGTGCAGCGCCTAACCCTGAAATAGCATAACGTCCATGGCCAGTGAAACAATCAGCAAACAAAAAGAATAATGCATATTTAGATATATATAAATTTCCGTAGGTTGCGCATATTGCGGCGCTCATCAATGTGCATGGCCGCCAGCGACAGTCAAAGTGATGCAGGCAGAGGTCATGCCCGATGCGCACACAAAGAGATGCCGTCGCAGCCGCCGTCGAAGTCGACGTCGTCGCATGGCAAACAAAATTTTAATTAATTCATTAAACCTGCACATGGCGCCGACGGAGATGGCAACAGCAGGCGCAGCGAGAGTCGCTGCGAGCAACAACAACAGCGATGCCAACCCTCCGTATTTATACGTAGATCTACATATTTTAAAGAAGATCTACGTACCCACGTATCTTGAGACTAAAACTACGTACTTTTAAAAAATAATGTAAAATATCCTTAAACTGCAAATTTTAAGTAATATCAATATTTTATGAATAATGATATGATTTATATTGAGTTAGCAGCACTAAATTATTATTTCGATACGTTTACGAATGCCGTTTTCAATGGCTTAGCAGAATGTGCATGTAAAAAAATGGAATTGTTAACAAGTGACACCGATGAAAAACCATACGTAACTCCAACCAAGAAAAGGAAAGTGCACTACGATGTGAAATACTCAGCAGCTTGGGAAAAAAAGTATTCCTGGTTGACAAGAAGCAGTAAGGGTAATCTTTTTGTTAATTGCAAATCTTGCAAAGCAGATCTCAAATGCTCTTCTGGCAAGAGGGACGTAGAGAAGCAAGAAGCTTCTGTTAAGCACAAAAAATATTTGAGAAGTATGTATAGTGTTGGGTTTTATAATTGTATAATATTATAATCGTGTGTCCAAGTGCTTTTTGTGCTCTTTTTATACGTTCGTAGTTCGATTTCCTTTAATAAATTGTTCTTTTTATTGTTTTTAAGCTTTTAAAAAAAAAAGTACGTAGATCTACGTATTTCAGCAAAATTGTGCTACGTAAAAATACGTTGATTTTGTAGCCTGGCTACGTAATTCTCAAATTTTGACTTGGCATCGCTGAACAACAACAAGTTGCAGCAGGCGTCATTGAGTGCAATCAAAGCGACAAGAAGTGCGGCAATAGGCAAACTAGAATAACAATGAAAGGCTGTCAGATACCCTGGAATAACAGAGGAACTAAATGATGTGAGAAATTACAGATATATTGCTAAAAGAACTTGGTATTAATGGCTTCAAGATGAGAGATAAACTGAAGACTATAAAGATAGAGTATGCGAAGAGAGTATATAGCAAAGTATATCAAATATATATATACCTATAAATAATATATAAATCTAGCTAATATAAAATATATTCTATAAGTTAAGCATGGCTATCGCTCCATCATCTTTCCACTGATAAGTTGCAAATAGCATAGCAAATAAAGCAGTAGCCTGAAGAGTCTTCACTCAAATCTAGCCTAGTCGGGCTATATATATAGACATCGATTTGTTATCTAAGTGACAATAACCAATAAATAAAAGCTAAGCATAAACAAATTTAGCTGAATTCCTAAGAAAAAAAAATAAAAGTAAAAAAATGTAGATGGAGTCGAAGTTAATAGTTAAGCAACCTTAACTATAATAAAACTCTATTACAGGGTATTTCGCAGTCATTATCTAGCATCTGCCATGTTTTTATAAACAAATTGAAGATAATTAATTTATAGCCTAAGCGATACTTTTAGCTCTTTAGATCAGCCAGAGATGTTTATCTGTCGCGAAACAATATTTTTGCAGGGTATAAAATAATGATGATGATGATAATGATGATTGGTGAAAAACAACTTCCGGAAGTGCGCAATTTGATGAGGGAAATTCACATGACACTCTTTCTAGTCAATCTTTCATTTCTTTTCCACTCTGGGCGAAAGAACAGCTAAAGAACTGAGATACGATAGAAGAACGAAGAACTGAGAACACGATAAATTGTAAACAAAAACAAAACAACAACTAATTTTGAATGTGGTGTGAAAGAATTGGCAATTGAAGCACCTATCTAACTATACAATCGATGTAAAATTTGTATACAGTAAAGCTAAGCAAACACATCACAGAGAAGCGAAAAGAAAATACACAAGCCAAACGAATGCAGTTCGGCAGCCAGTAAAATCTTGTCACGTCTGGTTCTCGATGGCTGAGATTTACAATTCGACAGAGAAGAGATAGAGAGAGCGAGCGAGCGAGCGGGAGTGAGGGAGTGATCGAGAGATATATGGGCATAATATAATTTGATTGCATCTCTATTTATATGCAAGGCCCCCCATTTGTCGAGAGTTTCAAGTTGTGGGTAGGAAGTTCATGTTGTTCTTCATTTTAATGTGCTCATCTCTAGCTCTGCCTCTTCTTCCTATGTGCGTGTGTGTGTGTCTGTGTGTGTGTAGGCGTTCAGTTCATAATTTGTTCAAAACAAAATATCGAATTGCTAACTGAACGTGGCATATTTTGTATCGCTTCGACAAAAATGAGGTCAACAGCAAAAAACAACAAACAAAATGAGCAAATACTAAATACCCTAGTAAAAAGGGACTAAAAAAGAGCATTTATCTAATCTAAGGGACTAAAAAAGAGCATTATCTAATCTTAGATAAAATTAATCTATGCCTCAATTATACGCATTAAAAATAAATTTAGCTTTATGACATTTGCCTTCAATTTAAATATAAGCTTTAATCTTGTCGTTATCGTCTCTAATCACTGGATCTACATACATGTATAAATTTATGAAATTAATACAAACATTAAAAAATTTTTATTTTTTTCTTAGTTATAATATAATATATATAATTTTTATATTTAAATTTATATTTACTTATAAAAACAAATAAAACAAGTAACTAAACTCTAGTCGAGACTGCTCGACTAAGAGATACCCTGAATCCATTGAGCTGTAATACCAATCATAAAAAGTTTCATTTATTCATTAATAGTAAACAAGTAACTAAACTCTAGTCGAGACTGCTCGACTAAGAGATACCCTGAATCCATTGAGCTGTAATTCCAATCATAAAAAGTTTCATTTATTCATTAATAGTAACCAACACAAGCACACACACACACACAAACATATGCATGCACGTAATATGCTCACTGCGCAGCTATGCGGCTGCAGAAGAGGCTGTGCTATGCAAACTTTATTGTTTAATAACTTTTTTTCTAGACCTATGTTCTTAATGAAATTTTCGGGGAGTGATTATGACATCTAAATGTACCTATTTGCCAAATTTCAAGTCTCTAGTATTTGATATACGTGAGTTATCGTTTTTGTAAAATTGTGGGCGGAAGGGGCGTGGCATCAAAAATCCAAAAATGACAAAATGTGCGGATTCAATATAGCTATCAAACACAACTTAGTGCACGATTCTATCTTTAACGGTGTGCACGCCAGACCTCAAAAACAAAGCGATATTTTCGATAGTTATCGATAAAAAAGAAATGGGACGAGTTATCGAAAAAAAAAAATAAACTCGTACAGCGTATGGTATTATCGAGCATTTTGCTTTTTATTTGAAGTCTCTAGCTTTTGTGGTTGCAGAAATCCAGGTGTTTACACGGACGGACGGACGGACGGACGGACGGACGGACGGACGGACGGACGGACAGACGGACAGGGCTAGCTCAACTCAGCTCGTCGAGCTGATCAAGAATATATATACTTTATGGGGTGTGGCACGCCTCCTTCTGCCTGTTACATACATTTGCACAAAAACATTATACCCTGAAATTTCCATTTTCAATGGATTCAGGGTATAATAAAAACGAACTTCAAATAAAATAAAACAAATACAAAATTTAAAAAAATATGTATATAAAAAAAACAAATATAGAAAAAAATTTATAAATTTAAAAATATATGTATACAAATGTAAAAAAAATTATATAAATATGAACTTTTTATAAAAGAAAACAAAATAATAAAATACAATTTTATAAAAATATATATATGTATAATTAAAAAAAATTAATAGTCAATAAACTAATGTAAATAATATAATCAAAATAATCTTAGCCACTGAGAACTATGCATATCATCAATTGTGTTTAAATAAGATCTGTATAATAAAAATATGTATATGAAACCTAATATACATGTATATATTTATAAATATAATATTATAGACTTTTACCTAACATAATTATAATTTCCACTTCAATATGATAAATAGAATATATTTTTTTTTTATTATGCATTCAAAAACAAGTGAGGTGAGAATGCACTCAGCGGTTGTGAGCGACTAGGAAATATTCTGTATTCTACGCAGAGCCACAAATCTAAGCTCCTTTTATACACATCAAAAATGCTGATCAAGCATATATATATTATATAAATAAGTATATTGTACGGTCTGCCATATACATCCACATAAAACCCTTAATACCCTAGCTTCTCATTTCTCAATTAAATCAGGGTATGAAAACATAGGCAGCAAAACGGCAAATATTATTTTTTGCTACTTTGCTAGAAGGGAAATATCCATGAAATGCTTTCATTAATGCGCAAAAATAACACAAATAATGCGCTTCAAGCAATGAATGAATGCAACACATTTTTTAAACAATTCTAAATGCAATGCGAACAGCTCAAAAAGTGTGACGAGCAATGAAAAGGGAGTCAATGACTTGATTTTAAAATGAAATCAGACTTAGCCTATATGGTTCAGTGTTTACGTCAAAAGTAATATAAGTAAATATATAAATAATATATATATAATATATTCACTTTTCGCTTTATTTTTGCCTAAAAAAAAACTTTTAAACATTTTTAAAAAGTCAACAATCAAATAATGAGAGACAAGTCAAATGGACATAAAATAATAAAACAAATGAAATGCAATATTTATATTTATAGTATTAACTGGCGTTGCGCGTGCAAAAAACACTTTATAAATTAAGACAAAAAAATATATATAGTTTTAGAGAATATTCTCAACTTAGGTCGATCGCCTGCCTGTGCATAATTTAAAGCGAACTCTTTGAGCTTGTCGAAATGCAGGAAGCCGACATATCTCATATATTTTATGTGCTGCTCGACTCTTGCCTCATTGCCCAAGTCCTTGTGGTCCCAAGGTGAGCGGAATACAAAAACTGGCGAAATTGTTCGTCTTCTTTTAGCTGCTTTTGGCAACAGTTCAAATTTGTTCGCCAGGGAATTGGAATTGGAATTTAGGTTCGGTTTAGGTTTGGTGTGTGGGCTGGCAACGTGCCGTATCTCGTATGCTTTGTGGCCACTGCAGTGGAGTCCTAAAGGACTCCTTTGTGGTGTCATTTGCCGAGCACAAACAAGCAAACAAACAAACCAGAGGACCTGCTGCCTGCTTTATGTCTGTCTGGCTGCTATTGACCCTATGGATTATGTACAGCCTAAGTGGCGGGCACTTCAACCTCTCTGCCAGAGTGCAGCCGACTTCAGCTTGGCAATAAATAACGTTTGCTAAAAGAGAAAAGCGAGGCGGGAAATGTGTTGAAAATGTGCTTTGCTGCTGCTGTTGCTTCTTATTCTTGCTGGCTGCAGTCGAACTGTGTAGACAATGCAGCGCCATGCAGCGAATACCCAGTGGGAACTGTTTGAATAATGTGCGAGTGCAATTTACTGCAAGAGCAGCTATAAATAGATGTTCAGACATCCAATTTATCTCAGGTGAATCTAATATTTTATTACGACACTCGAGTCGATCATTATTTTTTTTCGGTTGACGGCATGCGGCATGCGACAGCAACTGAAATGTCACTATAATTGTCATGCTATCCAGTGCAGCTGGGCTGGGCTGCCAAGCGGTACCCAGTAAGATTTTTAATAATTACTAACACTAGAAAAATTGTGTATGAAGTAAATGCAACCCAAAATCAGCTACTTCTTAGTTTAGCACTAACAATTCATTCACACTATTATTTAGTATGCATGCAATTTCACTGCAATTTTCATGCGCGCAAGTTCAACTGGGATTTTCTTCTATGAGATGAGCTTCAGTTGCAGGCGCGCGTCGCTGCCTGCGCTCGTGTGACGCATCCATTGTATAGGAATGGGCGATGCCAGTGAACTTTGCCTATGCAATAGTTGAGCGTTGTCACCTATGAGTCAGCCGCTAGTCAGCTCGCTGCTTACTTATTTTATTTTAATTTGCACAAACTAAGCATCTGTTTGATGTTTCTCTTAGGTTTACCTTTGTTACGTTTTAACAAACATTTGTTGCGCCTCTGCTGCTTATCGTCGTTCGATGTATGTAATCGTTGTTGTTGTTGTTGTCGTTTTTTGCACGCACAAAATAGACGGATGAGTAATGAGGTCTGCACCTCCTTCCCTTTGACTGCTCCCGCTCTACTTATTTTTGGCAAATTTTTTATTTAACTTTTAACTAGCGCGGTTGATGTCGTCGCCGGAGCGCTTTTGCCTAGGCACGCGCATAAATATGACTAAAACACGCGCTTTCACTCACTGTACACACATGTAAATACACACAAATAAGTATGTATACATATATACATATATAGTGTATAAATATATAATACACAAAATGCCTTTTTGGTTTGGCCAAGAGAATTTCTATTTCTGGGTCTCAGCAGACTAGAAAAACACACACGACCATTCAATAGTGTCGCAAATGTCGAATAACTACCGCTGCCCTTGCAGAGTGAACTATTTAATACTATTAACGCGATGCTGATTCGTTTACGGTTTGTATTGTTTTTTTTAGAAATTTACACTTTTGACTTGATTAAACTAAAATAATTTATAATAATTTTCGTTCGGCAGCGACTAAACATAAATAAACAGCAGTGTGACTGTACGCGGTAAACAACAAAATACACAGCACCATTGTGCTTCTTATCGGAATTCTCTAACGATATATCGATAGAAAGTGTTGAAACTTGATCGAGTATACGACCGCCATAGTTGAAATTATAAAATAATTGCATCAGATAACGAGCTTCTGTTCATGCATGGTAATTTATAATTTAATTTATTATTTTATTTTAAAAGCCTCTACTTTTTATCAAATGGCATTTAAATGCTTAACGAACCAAAAACGTTACTAATATAAATTAATATTTTAGGGCTACCCTAACAGTGTTTAAAAACGCTACAACATTTCCATTGACAGCTTGAAGCGCAGCCAAGTTCGCTCACTTCTTTCTTTCCAAAACTCTGAAGATGGTGAGTGGACGTCGCTATAAGTAGTGCATTTGATTTTAGCTTTTAAACAATGTAGAAGATGCGCAAACAAATGCCAATGTTTGAAAGTTAAATGGAAATTATGCCATCAGCAGCACAGTGAACTGAAGTATGCTTGAGTTATTTAAAAGTGAGCAAAAAGACAAAAATATGAACTTGCCGTACACACATAACCTCTGCCATGTGTTTAGATAGAAGCCAACGTTTTCACTTGCCGATGCTAATGCACGTGTAACTATATCTAAATATTAAAATTGGTGTTTTCTTTTATGTTTTTAGTCGAATATCAAGAGGAAGAAGACCAGGAAGCTCCGTGGTCATGTCAGTCACGGTCATGGCCGTATCGGCAAGCACCGCAAGCATCCTGGAGGTCGCGGTAACGCTGGTGGCATGCACCATCACCGCATCAACTTTGACAAATACCATCCTGGTTATTTCGGCAAGGTTGGCATGAGGAACTTCCATCTGCGTCGCCAGCACAAGTTCAGGCCCGAAATTAATTTGGACAAACTGTGGTCTCTGGTCGGAGCTGACAAGTTCGCTGAACTCGAGAAGCAGAAGAGCACAAAGGCTCCAGTTATCGATCTGGTTCAATTTGTAAGTTTTGTTTATAAAATTTGAATCGGAAATATCGTTGCTTGATTTTTGTTCAATATGAAGAGACACCCAAGGCGATGGGCGGACTGAATGCGACCGTACAATTGCTCTCACCATGTTGAGAAAGCCTTTCAGATACAAACAAAAACTCACAGCGATCGATATTTTATTTGCCCCATCTTATCTTCATTTAATAATGTGTGCTAATTCTGCCTTCTCTGTAGGGCTATTACAAACTGTTGGGCCGTGGCCATTTGCCCGCTCGTCCCGTCATCGTCAAGGCCAAGTACTTCTCCAAGAAGGCTGAGGAGAAAATCAAGAAGGCCGGTGGTGTCTGCTTGCTGAGCGCCTAAGTTTAAGGTGTGTCTCAATTATTTGTCTTCATTTACTTTTCAGCTAATTTTTCTTTATCGCTTACAGATATTCCTCTTCTAAATGCAACTGAACAGAATACATGCGACCATCAAAAATGTATTTGTTTTTTAATAAATTTAAAAGAAAAAAACAAATTTATTGTCTTTTAATATATGTATCTATACATTCTTGTAAATTCACGGCCATCATCATATCATATGGGAAATATTACATGTGAATAAACATGGAACCTTAATCACTCGCATTAACAGAGTTTGCGTACGTCAATATTTGTGAGCACTGTGGCAACAAGTGTGCATAAGCTATCCAGAGCATCGGATATATAAATACCCTGTAAATAGGCGGCCAATAGCAAAATAATTTCTGTCCTATTTAAATTTTATACATGATTAATTACAAATTGGGCCAAAAATAAATTTTATAAAATTTCAATAACGGTCGTTATTAAAAATGTAATAATCATAATAAATAAATGCTAAAACGCTATATACATTTTTATTTTATAAGCACTTAAATTTATACATATATGTATATATTTTTAATACATTTTTCGATATGCTTCATCTAATGTTTTATAAAACCTACAGGGTATTCAGAACGGAAAATTTCTAATTTTTTATACGTCAAACAGTCTGGCAACCTTGTCGCTACCCTTCACCGCATTGAACGCAAATTTCGCAACTTGCTGGCAGATTTTCGTGTTTTGCTCGGCCGGACGGTTGTGTTTGCTTCAAGCGCAGCGGAAGTAAATAGGTAACGCATTGTGTGACGGTCAAGGTAGCTCTTTTTATCAGTTACAAGCGGCTGTCCTTGACTGAAGGACGTATGCACTTGACGTAATTGAAAACGAAAATGGCAAATGTTTGCCCATAAACCAAAACCAAAATGCAGTTCCCAAACCTTTAACCGGTAACGGAAAATTTGTTCTAACTGATTTTCTCTTGTGTATTTACAGTTGACTCATCTAAATTGCAAGTTGACCACAATTACAACATTACATAACGATCAAACGGAAAGTGGAAAGATGGCGCAAAAGGTATTACGAAATGTGACGCACTGCATCTTCGATATGGATGGCTTGTTGTTGGGTAAGCGTCAATGAGTTATCGTTATATGATATTTTACACATACTTCTAACCAGACACCGAGGTTCTGTACACGAAGGCCGCCCAAATGGTGCTCGATCCATATGGAAAGACTTACACATTCGAAGTAAAGCAACAGATAATGGGCCTACAGACGCGCCCAGTGGCCGAATTCATAATTAAACACTACGATCTGCCGTTAACATGGGAAGAGTACGCTAAGCAACAGTCGGACAATGCACGCGCCCTAATGGTCGATTCACAGTTAATGCCAGGTACTAATTTATAATTTCATATTCGCACTATTTCAGACACTGAACGCATATACGAGGATGTAACCCGACAAATAGCTGGCAAATATGGTCGACAATATCCAGAGGCAGTTCGTTTCAGAGTAATGGGCACCACGGAACGACGATCAGCCGAAATAGCTATCGATGAATGTAAAATACCAATAACTGTGAACGATTTTCTACAATGCTATCACAAATTGTGCAGCGAGCGTTTAACGAATGTGTCCCTACTCAAAGGTTAGCTCGCTCAGCTGTTCATAAAGTAGATGTTGAATTAATATAAATTCATCTACAATATAAAGCACTTTTCCATCGCTCATATTGCCCACTTCTTGTTGAAGTTTGTTCTCTACTTTTGACTGGCTTCAAATCTAACAATCGTACTCGAGTTTTGCATGCCTGACGATAGTTAGCTCGATAGTTAAAGGATGAGCAACAATGAAATTTATGTTGCTTTAGCGACGGGAAGATAGGGCACTTGTTTAACGATTAACGATAAAATCTTCTCGAAACCAATTTTCTCGTGTCTCTAATTTAAAATCAAAATTGATATGAAATGAACCGATTTTAACAGACGAGCAGACATAATTAAATATATATGTATATGTTTGTAAATCATAATTAATTTGAATAGACAAGTACTAAAGTGTAATCTTAATTCTTTGCAGGTGCTGAACGCCTTTTGCGTCATTTGCATACTAATAAAGTGCCATTCGCTCTGGCCACCAGCTCGGGCGCCGATATGGTTGAGATAAAGACCGCACATCATCGGGAGCTCTTTAATCTTTTCAATCATAAAGTCTGCGGCTCCACCGACAGTGAAGTGAAGAATGGCAAGCCAGCGCCCGATATATTTTTGGTCGCCGCCAGACGTTTTGTCGACAAACCCGAGCCAAGTAACTGTTTGGTGTTCGAGGATTCGCCAAATGGTGTTGAGGCAGGCAACAGCGCCGGAATGCAGGTCGTGATGGTGCCCGATGAGCGACTATCTCAAGAGCGTTGCGCCCATGCGACAAAGGTTTTACGCTCGCTGGAAGACTTTAAACCCGAGGAATTTGGGCTGCCGCCATTTAGTAATTAAATTTATCGTGTACCTCTTCAAAATTCTAAATACAAATTTATCATTGCTTAGCATTTACTATTTTGTTTAGCCTACAATTTTCATAATATTCTTGTACATATTTAAGCTTTCGTCCAGTTTATCGGCCAATTGCCTCCAAATTCTTATGAATATCTGGAGCAGATTGGTTTGCCAAAGATATCGAGACTTCCTTGCCTTTGTCTAAAATGAAATGTGTATATAATACGTAATTTCAATATTTAAAATTTCTCAGCTCACCGAAGCGGGCCCACAATCTTGGCTGCACACCTGCGCACTCTCTTACCAAAATGGCCAGATTTGGATTATTCTTTTTTACGTTCGGATAAAATCTCTCCACATATTTTCTACAGGAAGTTTTGCATTATAATAAATTATATAATTAGGAAATGAAAATGCTTAACAACCTGGCACCCTTAGAAGCTTTACATGTTGGATCTAAGATAATACGCACTTCCTTGAGCTTAGCTGTAAATTGAGCAAAAAGTACAGAGCTGATACGCATTTCGGTTGGATTGTTTGATAAGCCGTCAGAACTTAAATATGAACAGTATGCGTGTGCTGCCAGATGGTTATATTTTGTTGCTGGGTTTGAAATTTCTATGAATAGCTAAGACTAGGTGGCAGCTCTACTATCGACAAGCTCTTTGCAACCCTGTTGATTATCAAATTATTATAAACTTTGTTTATGCGTGTCTTTTTTGTCAAATTATTGAAACACAGAAAATAATTCTATATAAAATAATTGATAAAACAAAATGACGTCTGTACATTGTCAATTATGGATGGGCAGTGTAAGTGGCAAATGGCCAGTTTCACAGAATTATACTAAATATTTGAATGGTTTTGCAGCTGGAATCTTACATGACGGAAAATTTCATAATTGCCGCATTTCGCAAAATGGGTGAAGATCCAACTACAGTGCGTCTTATGCGTAATAAATATACGGGCGAGCCAGCCGGCTACTGTTTTGTGAATTTCATTTCGGATGATCACGCACTGGACGCCATGCACAAGCTCAATGGAAAACCCATACCTGGAACAAATCCCATTGTCCGCTTCAGACTGAACTCAGCGAGCAATTCATATAAATTGCCAGGGAACGAGCGTGAATTTAGTGTTTGGGTTGGTGACCTTAGTTCAGACGTGGATGACTACTCCTTGTACAAGGTGTTCTCCAGCAAATATACATCCATCAAGACGGCCAAAGTGATACTCGACAGCTTGGGCTTCTCCAAGGGATATGGCTTTGTGCGCTTTGGCATTGAAGATGAGCAAAAGTCGGCACTCTACGATATGAATGGCTATGTCGGTTTAGGCACTAAGCCTATAAAGATCTGCAATGCGGTACCCAAACCAAAGGCTGAACTAAATGCTGCACTTGGCAATGGCAGCACCACCTATGGCTATGGCGGCTCAAGCACTACATCCACATCTACGAGTGCAAGCGGCACTGATTATTCGCAATATTACGATCCGACCAGCACCTATTGGCAAGGCTACAATGCCTGGCAGGGTTATTATGAGCAAGGAACTGGTCCTTCAATAACAGATGCTGCTGCCTACTATCAGCAAGCGATGTCACAATCTCACTCAAATCCACAGACACTCGCACAGCACGCGGAGGCGTGGAGCGCACAGCGCAGTGCTCAATACGAGCAGCAGCAGCAGCAACAACAGATTGCTCCAACTAACGGAACCCCCGCCATGGAAGAGGATTATGGACTAGAGGATCATAAGTTTGTGCTGGACGTGGAGAAGTTAAACCGCGAGACCATCGATTCAGATCGTCATCTCTACGACGCTTTGGAGAGCTCCAAATGGTTGCCAATCGAGCAATTGGAGGTCTTTTAGAAAGATTATATAGATATAAAAATATTGTTAATTTTAGAGTAACAAAAATAATAAATAAATGATTTTTAAATATAATTAAAAATTATGGGAAGAAATATTGTTTCCTACCTTAATGAAAATGATTCAGATGGTTTTTAACCGAAGGAAACCAGCCGTTTTTTCAATAAAAGAGCTAGATTTTGCGATAGCCGGCTGAGCGGGCAGCACTAGAGAACTCGTTTGCGAGTAACCAAATTGGAGGTGTGTTTATATCGATGTTCTGGAAAACGATAGTTTTTTAATCGAAAAACTTCCACCCATATTACGCTATACGGTTTTTCTTGCAGCCGAAAAAATCACAAAAAATTGTATTTCAATGGCGCCGTTTAAGCGGGTACGCCAGCCAAAAATAACAACACAGGCGTTACTCGACTTTGACTTGGGTGAGAGTTCATCGGACAGCGACTTCTTGCCAGACATAGACAATTGCTCGGATGGTTCCAAGGACGAAAGCGACGGCGAGGGCGGCAGCAGCGACGCCAGCAGCAGCAGCGATAACAGCGACAGCGATGCAGATGGTAATTCTGGCGATGACAGCGATGATTCCACGCTGCAGTTGCGCCAGCTGCTAGCTGAGAGCAACAACAATGCACAGCAGGAGGAAACAATACAAGCTGCAGCTGCAGCTGCAGCTGCAGTGCCTGCTCAGCTCGCTCTAGTGCCGGCGCCTCGTATAAATGGTTTTAATTTGGAGCCGCTGGCGCCGCCAAAGCGTATGTGCTGTGTATGCTTGGGCGAGCGTAGTGATGATGTCAACGAAATTGTCGAATGTGATTCATGTGGTGTATCGGTGCATGAGGGCTGTTACGGCGTTAGCGACAATGTGAGCATATCCAGCACGAATTCCACCTGCTCCACCGAGCCGTGGTTCTGTGAGGCTTGCCGTGCCGGTGTCACTGAGCCCGACTGTGAGCTGTGCCCCAACAAGGGCGGCATCTACAAGGAAACCGATGTTGGCAAATGGGTGCATTTGATATGCGCCTTGTATGTGCCGGGCGTGGCTTTTGGTGAGGTGGAGCAACTCAGCTCGGTGACACTGTTTGAAATGCAGTACAGCAAGTGGGGCGCCAAGCTGTGCTCGCTGTGCGACAATGCGCTATTTGCACGCACCGGCGTTTGCATTGGCTGCGACGCGGGCATGTGCAAAACCTATTTCCATGTCACGTGCGCACAGGTCGCCGGTTATCTTATCGAGGCGCATCATGAAGACGATGCAGCCGATCCATTCTATGCTCACTGCAAGGTGCACTCGGAGAAGGAGATGATCAAGAAACGTCGACGCAACTATCACACGCTGCGCTTAAATATGCTGCAGCAGGCCAAGCAGCGTGCTCAGCTTGAAGCCAATCAGCAGTTGATTGAGGCGAATCCCAATCCAGCTCAGGCGCGCATCCAACGCAAGCTACTCAAGATCCAGCACAAATATGCGCAGCACAAGCAAATGAAGCCAACGCCGTGGGTGCCCACGCAGAAGATGTCACGCCTGCTAACCAGCTCGGCCTCGGCCTGTCGTCGCTTGCTGGCCAAGGCGGAGTTCATGGCTGTGGATGTGCAGCACCTGGAGCAGCGCGAGGCGCACATACAAGCGCTCCAGGACATACGCAAAAAGTGGCATATCGCGCCAGCCTTCAGTGTTGAGTTCACTGCCTACTACATGGATCGCATTGTGCGCATGGCCGAGTTCAAGCAGCAGCAACAGCAGCTCGTACAGCACAATTCGGCGCTGAGCCAGGCCCAGGATGTGCTGCGCGCCAAGTACGACAATGCACTGGAGGAGCGCAAACAGGTGAAGGCTACACGTGATGCTTTGGTCGCGTCCATCGAATCGCTGCACAAAAAATTGACGCAACTGTGCCCCGCGCTCAGCTTGCCTCTGGTGGAGCAAATCGCACGTCCGTTGCCGGAGCAGCTGCCCAAGGTGGCGACACCGCCACAACGACCCATTTCAGTGCCCACAGCGGCAGCTTTAAAAATGGGCGTTGGCTTTCCACTCGCCCACCTGGGCAATAAGCTGGACAACTCGCGCATGCTGAGCACCCAACAATCGCAGATGAACTCCACCAAGCCATCCGCCATTGCACCAGCGGTCAGTTGTGGCATCTGCAAACGCAACAATGACCAGCATCTGCTGGTGAAGTGCGACACTTGCAATCTGCACTATCATTTGGGCTGCCTGAATCCACCGTTAACGCGCCCACCCAAGAAATCCAAACAGTATGGCTGGCAGTGCTCCGAGTGCTGCGACAAGTCGGATGTATCCGATGCGGTTACCGAAATCTCCCCGGGACCGCGCAAATCGCGCACGCGTTTCAACAAAGACGGGCATCTGGTCTATGTGGATCGTTATTCCTTGGACGATTTGCCCAAAGAGGCGCCTCAGCAACAGAAGCGTGCGCTCAACAAAACGATGCCCGCTGCTCTTGAAGCTGTCGAGGATCTGAGCAAGTCGCCAAAGCGTGCCAAGATGCAGTCGCCCAGGAAGACGCCCGTGAATGGTAAGTGCCAAGTTTTCAAGCCAACTTTTATGCATCTTTATAATCTTCGCTAACTCCTAGCAGTGCAGACAGTCGAGCACATAGACCTCACAATCCCGCAAGCTGCAGGCATCTCTCATTTGTCTGGTTGCGAAGACTCCATTGATGACTCCAGCGGCAAGCAATCGTCGCGCAAGGGCAAGCGCAAGGATAAGCATAAAAACAAGCACAACTTGTCATCGGATACGGAGAAATCGTTCACAAAGGAGCACAAGCGCAAGCGTAAAAAGCGCGCCCACGCTGATGAGAGTACGCCGGATAACGCCAATTCCGGGCGACCCATTAAAATCATATTCAAGACGTTGCGCCTGCCTGGCGAAGATGCGCCCGAATCGCGCAGCTTTTATGTGCCCGCCAATGCGGTGCGCTCTGTGGACGAGGCATCGCGTCCCACCTCCGTGGAGACAGTTGAGGATGTCGTCCAGCCCGAACAACCAGCCACACCTGTTGTGGTAATGACGCCACAAAAAGTCGTCAAGGAGTCGAAACCGTTGCCGGAGACGCCCTCGCCACAGCGCAAGGTCAGTCCACGGAAGTCGACGCCACGCAAGCAGCGCGTGGGCAGACCGCGCGTAACCACGCCCAAGGCCAATGTTGAGATCAACTGCTGCATGTGCAAGCTGGCCGCCAAAGCCAATCAGGTTGTGACTTGTGATGAGTGCCATAAGCATTATCATTTCGCCTGCCTCGATCCGCCACTGAAGAAATCGCCGAAAATACGCGGTTACTCCTGGCACTGTGCCGACTGTGATCCCACGGACGACGAGCCATTGCCCAAAAAATAGTTTCATAATATATTATAATTAATTGTAAGCTCTCTTTTACCCACTGTAAAAGTATTTTAAAGTGTTGTCCACTAATCCTTAAGCCACCAGATAGGTTATTATCAAAATGATAATATCTTGCTCTATAATTGTAACTATAATCGGATTTCATTCATTGGCCAAACTATGATTTCCTGACTCTCATATTGTGTTTCATTTGTAATTATAATAATTTGTTTATAACATGACTGAGCCTCTCAAATTTGTAACTATTTCGTAAAGCTTCTACAAGAACAAAACAATCAGTTATATATATATATATATATATATATATATATATATATATATATGTATATATATATATACAAAATATTGTACAAATTAGGCATTTATTTTTGATAATAGTTTTAACATATCATAGAATTCAATCAATTTTATTATTTCATTCAATATTTTATTATGCCCTCCACAGATAAACAATTATTTGTATAATACATCTATGTATATATATTTGACAAACAATAATTATACAAAGCAGTTATTTTCATTTATCCATTTATATATATAAATTTCGATTGGTTCTACCAATCCGAATTTAGTGCTTCAAATTCCTTTCGCTGTTGCGTCAGATCCTTGACCATGTAGGGACCCTCCAATGTATAGCCGAGTTTTCGGTAGTAGTTGCGCGTTCCGACACCGGAGATGACAGCAATTTTTGTGCTCTCGTGCTCCTCGACAGCGATGCGCTGCGCCTCCTCCATGAGCAGTGTGCCGAAGCCCTGATGCTGGAACTTGGTCGGATCGCGTGAGCTGACGGGTACCACAGAGCCATAAACATGCAACTCGCGCACAATGGAGCAATTGCCCTGCAGCTCGGGTCTAAAGGTCTCCGGGGAGCATTTGCGCAGGCGCAGCAGACCAACAAGTATATCCTGCTCAGGGTCCTCATACGATAAGAATGTCTCCCAGCCGCCGTTAGCGACGTAATCGCGACGTATCAATTCGATTTCATACGGGCGCACTTTGTTGTGAATCTCTTGAATGCCAACCTCTCGGGTGCGCACATCCCGGCAGACGGTGCCCAGATCCTTCATGCGAGCCAGCGCCAATTCACGCAAATTACCATGTTCAACGCCAGAGCTGCAGATGGAAGGGAACGATTTGAAATGAAAGAGAATTTTAATTATTTTCGGATTATGATATTACCTAACTAGAGGCATGGGTATATCACGCTGCACTCGGTAGACACGTGTCCAAGGTGGCACCAAGGCCAATATTTTGGCTACCAAATCGACCAGCATCGATGGTGGATATGATTTGTAGCGACCCGTCTTCCACAGCTCATAGAGTCCAGTGCCGCGTATTACCAGAGTGGGATAGATTTTTAGGCCATCAGAGCGGAAGGCAGGATTCTCAAAGTATTCAATGAACTGCTCGATGTCACGCTCAAAGTCCACATTCGGCAGATCGGGCATCATGTGTGTGACAATCTTGTAGCCGGCATCTTTGCCCATCTTAAAGGTCTCACAGACTGCGGCCACCGTGTGACCACGATTCGTGTCCCTGGCGACATCCTCATAGACGGACTGCACACCGATCTCTAAGCGCGTGCAGCCATAATTTAGCATATCTGTGATGTGACGCTTCAGGCAATAATCCGGACGTGTTTCAATCGTGATGCCAATGCATTTGGACCTCGATTTTTCTGAATAACGCACTGCTTCAGCCACATTTGCGCTGCTGTGGCCGGAGAGGGCATCGTGTAGATTTCGTATAAAATAATCTCGATATTCCTCCGACAGGGCCATGAAAGTGCCGCCCATCACAATGAACTCAACTTTATCCACCGAGTGACCCAGTTGTTTCAGCTGCTCAACACGATGCCGAGTCTGCAAAAACGGATCGTAGCGCGCTCGTATGGCGCGCATTGATGTGGGCTCATAGCCGGTGTAAGATTGTGTGGAGTATTCGAAGTCACTGTCTGGTCCACCGGGGCAATAGACGCATATGTTGCCCGTAAAATTGATGTGTGGACAACGATGCGGCTTGCACATGACAGCAACCACGGCAATCTAAAATAATTCATTTATTATTAATAATTTTTATTAGAGAAGTTAATCTCTTCTTACCCCGCTCGCAGTTCGTATGGGCTTCGCGCGCAACTTGGGCAAAAGTATTTTCTTAGCATCATGCGGCACTGCTGCAATAATGTCCACCAAACGCGGCGAGTTATCCAGCCCATACTTGGACGATATAAGCGATTTCATCCGGTTTAGATTCACATCCTTTTTGTTTTCGTGTGCCTTCAGAAGTTCCTGTATGATTTCGCCGATTACGAGCACTTGTCGCTCTTCGCGGCTAAGACCCACAGCTGCAGTGGTGTTAGATTTTGTTAATATGCATTATATCAGCAATTCAATCCTACCTAGCTTCTTTTTTTGCTTCATTTTATGGCTGGTGTAACTTTATAAATATTGCACGTGTGACGCTGCAGTTGCCAGTCAAGGCTCATGCAAAGCACAGGTTGCGTTTCTGATGAATAATTAATGACGTCACTCTCATGAGTGAATATCATATTATGCTTAATATAATTATATTTATTAAATACAATAAAACAACATATTATGATTAATTATAATTGCTTTTAGAAATCTGGAATATATTAAATATATATCAAAAATTATTCACAATAATAATAACTGTGCAGCATCGCAGATTCCATAATTCTGACATCATCTTCAGTTGAAAACACGTAACAACCTTCCTTATTCACGCAAACGTATCGCAAATTTTGCTATCGTTATCGATATAAAACCGATGCTTTTAGTAAAAGTATCCTAACGTTGCATGAGG
Organism: Drosophila mettleri; assembly: GCA_035047625.1. Lineage (NCBI taxonomy): Eukaryota > Metazoa > Arthropoda > Insecta > Diptera > Drosophilidae > Drosophila > Drosophila mettleri. The sequence continues at coordinate 7,378,828 of JAWNPI010000072.1, forward strand.
AAAAAGGCATCGGTTGCGGTTTTTTTATAACAATTTTCAACGGATTACAAAAATGACAAGCTGCGTTCAGCAGCAGAAAGAGGATGAGCAGTTGCTGGAGCAGCTGAATGCCAGCGACGATGAAATGAACGACTCAGACGACATCGCTGAAGAAGAGGAAAAAGACAAACAATTACTAACAGAGCCAACATTCTGTTTTTCGGTGTGTATACAAAATATTAAGAAGAGAAAATGTTTTTCCATTATAGTATTTGACTTTTACCTGCCGATTACAGAACATCAACGCGTGCTGGGTATGCAATGGCTATTATGGACCGAACTTTGGGGAACCGCTCTGTGGTGCCTGTCATGCATTTCTATACAACGCACAACGAGCCGAGGAGCTGCTGACAGAGTTGTCGGACGACGAGGACTCGGGCAACGATGAACCTCCTTTCAAGGACAAGCAGGAGGATGATGAAACTGAAAATGATGCGGATATAATGGGCTTTGAGGATTTGGAAGATGCGGCACCAGCTGCCCCACAGCAGCAGCAACCACAAGAACAGCAACAGCAGCAGCAGCAGCAGCAACAACCACAACAACAACAACAACAGCCGGCAAACAATGAAGCTGAACACGTAGAGGAAGCTCAGCCTGCACAGCAACAAGCCGAGCCGCAGCTAGAACCACAAGTATTGCCCGCGAGACGCGGCACACCTGAGCGTGATTTCGAGCATGAACGTGCGGTGAATCCATTTCTGTTGCCTATCAAACGGCCGCGACCCGCTGCCCCACACGCTCTGCCCCATTACATGCTCGAGCTGGCCGATGGACGTGCCCGTGCGCATGAATACAACGCAAATAACAGTGGCGGCAGCGGCAGCGGCGGCAGCAGCAGCACAAGCAAATGCATCACCAGCCGCATACCCGTCGAGGTGATGCTGAAAATATTTGCGTATTTGGATGACATGTCGCTGTGGATGTCCAGCGAAGTGTGCAAGCAATGGTACGAGATTATTGTTAAGAATACGGCGCAGAGCATGTGGAAGACCTACATAAAGCAGCGCTGGCCGCTGTTCGAGTGCCTCGCCGAGCAACCCAACTGGTACAAGTTGTATGGAGCATTGATGTCGTCTTGCTTCTGTCGCACCTGTCTCATTGATCTGGGCAGCCAGTCGCCACCAGCTGGCGAGCTGGGTAATGTGATACGCAACAACTTTTTGCGCGGCGAAGCGAATCTGTTGAACAGCTACGAATCGGAGGGCATATCAGCCATACCATTGGATAGGCAAAACAATTATTGGCAAGCAACGATACTTGGCCCGCCAGGCAGCCCGTATGAGGGCGGTAAATTCTTCCTCTTTATTTACTTTCCCGAACGTTATCCCATGACACCGCCAACGGTACGCTTTCTCACCAAAATCCTTCATCCGAATGTGTCCAGACACGGCGATGTCGGCATCGATATTTTCCAACAGCAAAACTGGTCGCTGGCCCTAAATGTGGCCAAAGTTTTGTTGTCCGTTCAAAGTTTGCTCACAGATCCGTACACTGACGTTTGCATGGAGCCGGAGTTGGGCTATATTTACGAGCATGAGCGTTCACGGTTTGAGCAGCTCGTGCGGGCCTGGACCTGGAAATACGCCATGCTGGAGCTAATGTCACCGCATTGAAAGAATCTCGTAGCCTTGTTTTATAAACTGGACTGAATGTTGGAAACATCTCATTTAAGTTGTTTTTTTTTATGTGTAACTATTACCATAAATGTATTTAGTTTAATGCAGCCATTTATGTTGGCCTCTCAAAACACAATATGTAGTCAAAATTATGCTTAATATATAACACTTCGAAATGTTAAAACCAAAAGGAATTGTTTTCCTATTTAAATTTAGTGTAGAGGTTAGCTGACCAGCTGTTAGGGATTATTGAAAATCAGTGGAGCCATCTCGAAGAATATTATGGGATTTTAAATACGATGTCCTTAATCTTTGTCCCATAATTGTCCAATAGGTTCAAAGAGGTTGTTCCTTACAAATAAGTGCAGTTAAAGACTCTTTATTTCGTCCACGACACCTTGGGTATATCGAAATGTTCGGTCAGCGTGTCGAGATGCTCATTGAATTTTTCTACGCGCTGCTTATGCGTTGTCTGCGCTTTATCCATTATGCGTTTGTTGCGCATCTTTTCCTGCTGCTTTTTGGTCGCCAGTTCCGCTTTGGTCAGTTTCCGTTGGTATCCGCTTGTACTAGAGGTCGAGCCTTGTGCAGCTTCATTGATTTGTTGCTCGGCAAATGCTCTTTGCAGTTCATCTTTCTCCTTGTCCTTGCTCTTATGCTTTTTCTTCTTTTTCTTTAGCTCTGTATCGCTTTTGAGTTTTAGCTTGCCTTTGGCCGCGTATGCGTAAGCGTCGGACATTGTTTTTAATATTTTCTTTTTATGAACAGACCTGATTTGTTTTGCTTTGGTTACCAGGGCTGACAAGTACCTTACAATAGTCAGGGATGGACATTGTGTTTTTGCATCTCGATAGTCATGTGTTGTCGATAACTGCCAAAATGCGGCTGGCACAATGTATTAATCAAAATTAATACTGGCTTAAAAAATACTAAAATCAATTGTATTTTTATCCTTTTTAATATTAGGATTTTAATTATTGGCTCAATAATTAATTAATTGGCTCAATAAAAAACAATAACTTTATCATGTCGAAAAACATGAAGTTCTTAAACAGTTTCTACTCACTTGCCCAACAACGTTCCTGTGTTTTGAGCTTTCGCTCTTTGCGGCCACCCACGCATCTCTGGTCCGTGTAAAAAAGCTCGCATGCTTACTGCACATGTAGTTGTGCGTGGTTAGGCTGCCATGTACTTGTTAGCATTCAGTTTAATTTCAACGAGCGACGGTACAACATCTCGTGTGTTGTGCACATGCTCTGAAGGCGCGTTTGTAAATATTTAAAAAATTTATTCATAAATTGCTGAAACTCAACAATTCAACTAAGGCAGTTAAATAATAAAAAAAAAAAATATTTTAAGCCGTACCGATCGCTGGTGTTAAGTGCAAAAAAGTTTTAAAAAGATTGAATCAAAAAATTAAAATAATAAAAAAAAAATAATTAAAAAAAATTTATTGTAACATCTAAAAAAACCTAAAGTGCGAAGGTGAAAAATCGGCCCACTCTCTTTCTTGCAGTCTCTGAAAACTAACGGTTTAGACATTAGGTGGAAAAAGCTCGCTCAACTCGCATGCGTGTATGTGTGTGCGTGTGCGTCGGACTGCATTTGTGTGTGTAAGCCTCAGAGTTTTTGCTTGTTGGCTGTGTCTGTGTGCATGTTGGTTTTAGCATCCTGTAGCAAGTTCTTCACTCAAGGATAACAGTCGTAAAAGCACAACAATGTAATGAAAATATCAGAAAATATTATCATCATCATCGTCGAGCAAAAAAAGTATTACATTTTTATGTGCTTGTTCCGAGAATACATGTACATTTGCTAATGTGTGCGTCTGTGTGCGTATATGTGTATGTGTCCTTTCAACGGTTCTGTTTTCTTACGACTTTACATTTTATTTGTTTTTTTTTTTTATATATTTTTTCGACACTCTATCGTATTTGCATGCTCAAAATTTACGATTTCAATTTCGAATTCGAACTTAGCGACCGTTAGCCAAGCAGCGTGATCTAACGGTCTATAAGCTCAGTCACACAGCATGTAACAGGTAACCAACACATATGCAGCGTGCGCGCTCTCTGTCTGCCTCGTTATCTCTCTCACGGTTTCTCCCTCTCTTTCTGTCAGCCTGAAAGGGGCTACAAAAGGCATCAACAGCGACTTTCAATGTCATAAAAATAATGTTAAGTTCGCATTAAAAATAAAAATCTGTTGTTCAGTTGGCTGCTTGGGCATGCTTAGTGTTGGCATCAAAGACTCTTTTTTTTTGTACACAAAAGTGTTAAATTTTTTTGTTATAGATTTTCTAAATGCTTCAGTTACTGAAATAGAGAAAACAAGGTTTCAAGTTGTTATAATCGAAGGTCAGAGTACTGGAAATTTAATGTAGTTTGCGGCTGCAGTGAATAATAAAGATTGCAATGTTGATATAAGATTATACAAAATAAAATTGGGATATTTTTATTTATTATTGTTTAGAAAAAATAAAATTTTCTAAAATCGTTCGACCTATAAAAATGTAGCCCCAGTAAGGATTTTACTCAGCAGCTATTTATCTATACAGCTATGGCTTTTGCAATTTTAGTTTCATAAGATATAATATATAAATAATATAAATTTCGAGGGACTTGAGAAAAGAAGAAATGTTTTTTGCATGCATCATGCTTTCTAGTATCTAAAATAATTAAGAATATATAGAGTATATATTGAAGTGAGATTATAAATTATTGAAAAATTAATGGCAATGTTATTTTTGTTTATTTATATGTTGACATACATATTAATACGAATAAACATATTTTGGACATACATTTTATTAAATATATATACAAAATAAAAATTATAAAAAAAGTTAACAAATCTTTTTTTAAAATATATATTTTTATTTTATTTGAATACATTTTTAAAATGTCTCAAAATTTTCAAGCACAGCACTAAACTGTGACTCCTTTGATTCTTAACAGCTGTCAAACTGTTACTAATTTTGAATTCTACAGCAAAAGTCACCAAACACACTTTTACAAATATATTTATGTTGCAAGTAAGCTTACCACTTGCCACATGTGTTGCAAGATTTTTTTTTTTTGTGTTGAAATCCCATTTGAGAGAATCCGAAAAGTTAGTAAGTGAAAAAAAAAAAACTTTTTCATTACCATTCGAGCTTAAAATGCCTGTCGCATGCAAAATCGATTTGCCCACTTTATGACTGAGTGTAAAAGAGAGAAGTTTTGGGTCAGAATGAATTTTGAATAATTCAAAGGATGTTGCCCAAATGTTTTATTCAGCACGTCGCACTGAGATACACACGCACACACATGCACAGATTGATTTAAAATTCCAGAAATGTTTGTTGCAAAAGAGCTGCGGTTGCAAATGCGTTATTGAAATGCCATTAGCGCAATTTCAATGGCAATGCGTACGCGGCGTATACGCAATTTGCCACAGCAGCAGCTGCATTGAACAATTTATATACCCATCGAAGCGATGCTAGTTGTCTGTTATTGTACGAGTGCGAATATTAACATAAAATTGTGCATTGTTTAACAAATATGTACACACACACACCTACACACACATGCCACGCACAACAATGAAAAGTAATCAGCGCACAATAAAAATGCATAATTGCAGCGCATTTGAAGTGAAAGTTCAGTTCGGTTTCGTTCCAGTTGAGTTGCGTCGTCTTAATTGAAAAGTGTTCAAATTAGAAAAGAAAGGCCAAGTATTGAAAAGCTAATGTGCCTGCTGCTGCTTCTGCTGCCGCTGCTGCCATAGCCAGTGGCATGCTAATCAACAATCGGAACAGCTCGTGGCCAGGCCAAGCATAGCCAGAAAATTGTTCAGTATTAAACACAAACTGTGAGTCCTTGACGCAGCACTTTCCAGTTGGCGTTCTTCCATGAAGGTGAGTTTATTCCAATTTCTAAATTATTAAAATCCATTGTCTATGGCCAACTATACTCAACTATGCTGAGCCATTATCTAGAGATGCTCCTTGGGCAGCCAAAGAGAAATGTTTTCAACATTCCTTCAACTATTTTTAACTTGCTCGTTAACTTTTTTTTGTAAATTTATTTTTCTTCGATAAAAGTAGTTGAAAGTTTTTCTACAGCAAACTATAGAATAAATGCTTTCAGCTCTTCAACCCTTACGATTCGCCATCTGCATTTCATATCAATCATTTGGTTCCTCAGGCTGAATAAATAGTTGAAAGTCTTTTTCTTTTATTGTTTTTTTTTTTACGGAACTCTATAGTCCTTGGCCATTTCGAATGGCGATCTGTGTATCTGTGAATTAGTAAGTGAGTTGATCTGTCAATCAGCCAGGTTAGCAGTTCAATAAATCAATTAACCAATCAATCAATGCATTTATTTCGGAAATCAGTCAATCGGTCAATCACTTTACCAATCAATCATATTGTAAATCAAACAGTCAGTATTACTGCCCGTAAGTCATTCAGTCAATCATTAAATACTTACTCAGTCAATCTGTCACTCAATCACTGTGTCATCAATAAGTCTCAGTTAGTCTGTGAATAAATCAATCTCATTTAGTCAATCTGCCAATCAGCACAATACACATTCAATCAATCGATTTCTCTTCCAATTTAATACTCGTAAAATCCGCCCGCAGATTTCAGCATTTCGTATGCGCATGTAGCCTAAAATGGAACCGCATTAAAGAATTACGCGCATAATTAAAAATTGAAATGAATTCAACCGCAGCCAATGAATGCGCGTTTAATTCAGCGCACACTCAATTATATTATTTTTATATTTCCATTTGCTCACGTGCTGGCCTTTTAATAGCGATCCAAACATTTTGGTATTATTTATATGCGTGCATTACGACTTTACCGCAGTCGGACCACGTTCTAATTGGGTTTCCTCTCTCGACCGACTGTTGATTGAAATAAATTTAAATCAAATAGATTTTTTGATCAAATAAAAGGATTATATCAAATAAAAAAGAAAAAACAGCATAACATTTATTTCAAATAAATAAAATAAAATCTTCAACTTTAAAATTTTTGCCGCAAAATTTGTTGTTACAAAAATCATGTCTGAAAAAAAAAAAATAGAATAATATAATACAAAATTATGAAATTATTTCCTTAAGCATTGTTTTTGTTAAAATACTTTATATTAATTCACAAAAAACTTAAAAAAAATAAATAAAAATAAAAAACAAATTAATATAATATATAAAAAATTAAAAAAAAAAAATATTTCTTTAAAAAGTAAATTAAATTTAAATTAATTAATTTAAATTATTTAAAAAGTAAATTAATTACTCAGAATCTAAATTAATTAATTAAAATAAATAAATATTAGAAGCTTGTTTACAGAGTATTTTGTAGTCTGCCATTTGGCACTGCTTCAGTTTTGTTTTAATGTTTTCCATGTGATTATTTTGTTTACCAGCTCACTAACGAGTGTTCACGATATTATTATGAATCAATAATCTTATTCATTGACTGCACACATATGCGAGTGTATATGTAATTTATGGAATTCGAATTCGATTTCGAATTTTTATATTTTTAAATTGTTTTTGCATTTCTCAAATATGTCTGTTTTATTCACAACTTGTGCGCCAAATCTTTCAATATTTATATTTGATGAACTGAGTCAATAAACTTTGTGGGAGCGCAGCGCGTGTAAAATTGTTGTTCATTAAGCAATCAGTTGGATGGGGCGTGGCACACGATGGGCGTGTAATGGACACTGTTTGCTATAATTAGCAGCAGTCTCTCTGTCACTCTCTCACTCAGTATCTCCCTCTCTCTCACTATCTCTATATTTTGCCCTGGTTTGCCAGCCACCAGCTTCAACTGGTTTATTGCTTAATTGCACTTAGTGCTGCCTACTTTTGTGCGCTGCTCCACCAAGCGGCAGTTGCTGTGGCAATTATCTAAAATAAGTTTTTAGTTATATTTATAGCAGAAACATAATTGATTTATTCATAAGCGCGGCCCTGAAAACAGGCACTTAGCAGCATTTTCTTTTTGCTAATTTATTTGACATCTATTATGCTGTTGATTGAAAGCTGGAAAATGTTTTAGTTATTATTTATTAATATTATATATTTATTAAATATGAAATATATTATACTTTTATATTTATTTTATGTATCGAATTCGATACTAAAATATTGATTTTTTTTTTATATTGTATTAAAAAATGTAATTCAATCTATTTTTCATTAACAAATTTTTAAATATTTTTCAAAAATATTTTTATATTACAAACAAATATTTTTATATTTCTTTTGAGTTACTTTTCTTTATTTTTTATTTTTTTTTTTTCAAATTTTTGTTACTCATTTCTTTGATATGAATATAAAAATTGAAATTCTTGGCATAATGTTTTTTGTGTTTGAAAAGCATAACATGGGCCATGCTTCGTCGAACAAGAAGCAAAAGTTTTCGGTTCGTGGTTCTGGTAATTTAGTTTATATATTTATACGAGAAACGCAAGAAAAAAAAAAAAACATAAAACAATGAGACTTTCACGAATACGCGCACACATACAAAGGCACACACAGTCACATATAGAGGCGAATACATTTAGAAACATAAGAAGAACGAAGAAAACTCAATTTAAAGAACTCTGCTGCCACTACTTGTGTGTATGCGGCGAAAAGCTGCAAGGAAAACAGAAACTGAGCTGAATCAGCAACAGAAGAAGGACAATGTGAAAAGTGAAAAACTTATTCGTCAGATATGCGCAGCTGTTGAAGTGTGTATAACGTGCCACAAAATGCTTACGAAATTACCACGTCGAGCCTTTTTCACTTAATCAAGAAAAACTTTAGTCCTTGCTAATCTTATTTGTTGGAGTATGAAAAAATTGTTTTTTTTTTTTTATTATTATAAAGAGTTTGTTGACTTGAGCTCAGTCCTTTAAAATTGTTTACTACTTATCGAGCTATCGATATATTTTGAATATATTATATTAAGAGGAAGCAAGCTTCAGTAATCAGAAATATTTCTATTAGTTTTTTATTTCTAATAAGCAAATTTTAATTTTAAAAAAATTGTAAAAAATAGTAAAATGATTGACAAAGGAGTATCTTTAATATATATATAAAATGTGCTTATTTATTGAAAATACTGATAAATTCATTGATTCATCAATATAAAAATATTTAATATACAATAATAAAATATTTATGGACAATACCGACAGTTAAATTGATTCATTAACTTAAATAAAAAATAAAAAGAACAAAATTAATTACAAGGGAGTACCATTAATATAAATTTTCGCCATCAAATTAAATTCAATTAAATAACTTGATTTTTCCGAACCAGACAGGCTTTATATAAGCTGCTTTAAAAGCTGTTTATCGATAAGAAATTTAATTTGCATTACTGCTGGATAGAAGCTCTTTCTGAGGACTGTACTCAATATAAGCTGCTGTTATAAGATGCTACTGGTTATCGTTACCCGAGGCTATCCTTAATGCAAATTCAAGCACTCAAGCAGTGCCTAAGGTCTTATAAGATAATATTGCCTAGATACGTAGTTAAAAAATATTGATAGGTTGAATTATGCCTGAGCAGAGGTGCTTCTTGTCAGGGACTGCCCTCAATATATTTTTTTATAACGAAGCTTTTTACATAAGAAAAAAATGCGCTTGCTCGATAAAGAACTTAAATAGAATTGCTGCACGAGCATAAGCCGCCCTTGCGAGGGACTATCCTAAATGTAAGCTGTAGCCTTTTGAAGGTAACTTTCTTTGTATTATAACGAGCTCAGCTCTGCGACGCGTTCAGCTCTCGGGCATGAAATGAGGCATCTCGTGGGTGCGAGCGTTAAAGAAAGTGCGGCAAGGACTTCAGTGTGTGTGTGTGTGTGTGTCTGTCTGTGTCTATCTTTGTGTGTATGTGTGTGCATTGCGGCACAGTGTGGCAAACTTTTTAGTAGTTTCTTAAATTTGCTTTAATTAATGAATAAGTGATGATTTCTCAAAGCACGTTCATCTGTGGCACAGTTAAAGATTTTATTTCACACGGTTTTTGTTGCATATATTTTTTGGGCGCAGCCTTTGCACCTTTTGTGTAAACACACATCTATACATACTGCAAAATTTGAGTTACAGCTCGAGTTTCCTTGTTATTTTTTCTCTTATTTCGGGTGTTTTTTTGTATGTTGATTTTTTGCGCGTGCCTTGGCAAAGTTTCGGCTCAGTTTATGTGCCGACTCGGTGGTCGAGTTTGTAGCCTTCTGACCAACAACCAACATTACCTTCACCTTTTTTTACACGCACACACACACACAGTCGACTGGCTGGCAAGAGAGGTCACCCAAAAGCAGTTGCCTGGCTGCCAATTTATAAATGTTGTATGTGTGTGTGGGTGTGTGTGTGTGTGTATTTGCGTGTGCGTGTATACGTACCAATTTTTTACTCACTCACACATATGCAGGCTTAAACTTGCCGCACACTGAAATTGTAATATTCACTTTTTATGCTGAGACGGCTGAAAAAAAACTTACTGCGGTCTTTGCTCACATTTTTCTCTATATTTTTTTTGGATACTTTGTAGCCTTAATTTCATGATTGAGGTTTGGGTTGTAGCTAAGCGTAAGAGTAGCGAAGCCAAATACCCTGGCATTTAAAGAACTATTTTATAGTTATGTTGTGCAATATAAAATCCCTGATAAATCTATATTTGCTTATTAGATCACATTCAAAAGGTGCTTAAGTTCACAAAACATTCGAATTAGAAAATTTCTGAAGAGGCCTTCAATTGCACTTTTTCCTTTATCTTCTTCGACTCTGTATGATATTTCCGGCGCAATCTTTTGAAATTGAATTGAAATGAAACTTAGCCAAAGAACTGACAGTTATCCGGATATTTTATAAATGTAGACAGAACAAAAACATAACGGCAATCAGTTTGCTGCAATTGTAAACTAATACAATTGCACAAGGCAACAAAACTTTGAAGAATAATTTAATATATATATCTAATATAATATATATATATATATATATAAATATAATTTAATATCTTGATTTACGTTAAATTTGTATTTTTACAATCTGTATGCAAATACTTAAAACAATAAAAATAATAAATAATAATAATAAATTAATAATAATAATAAATATTTATCAATAAATGTATAATTAATTTAAAAAATCATAATAAAATAATATATATAAATACATATAATTATTTTGAATAAACTTTCAGTAACTATATTTCGGCAGCTGGTTGAATTATATATAATGGATTTTTTTTTTAATTTTAAGTTTAATTGCTTTTGCTCTTACATCATAAATTCTTTGACAAGTTTTAAATTTTAAAAAATCAGCCAAGACTGCCCCTTCAACTGGCATCATTGTCAGCCAAATTAACCCTGTGATGTTGAATAAGTTATATTTAATAAATAATGATGACGAGCAAAAAATTTTAGAACAAATGGAAATTAAGTTCATATGTTGTCATTTCTTTTAATTTTGCTTTTATTTGAGTCTTAAAAATGTTTTTTTTTTTGTTTATTTGAAATTGGTACATCTATTCAAAATAAATATTAGTAATTTATTTATGAAATATTAAATAAATATCAATCGTAAACAACTGAAATATAAGAGATTCTCAAGTCTTTCTCTTCTAACTCGTAAAGAGATAGAGATGCTAATCACTCGTCAAATGTTTACACACAAAGAAACCAGAATTGAGAAAAAATATCTATTCAAATATTAACATAATCTAATGAGCTTGTCAAATCAAACATGCTCGAATGACTATATAAAGACTATAAATTGAGTGGACGTCGAAAAATATAGACAAAACTTCGCCGAGTGTCAAGATGAGAGCTATAAGCATAACGATTTGTCTGCTGGCGGCTGTGCTCACAGCTGAGGTCTATGCGGCTATATCGCAAGGAAACTTCAAAAGCGAAGGTACGATTCTGAATTGGAATTGAATATATAATGTATAATACATAATACATATATTAAAATATATATAAAAATATATAAAAAATATTTTCCAAAGCTCATCCGGGCAAATGTGTTATCGACGACAAAACAATATTAAGCGAGGGTCAAACCGTAACTGTGAACTGTCAGTCCATCAGCTGCGGCAGTGGCGGTGATGCAACCTTCGCAAGGTGAGCCCTTAGCTATGCTGATATGTCTGCTATGCTGTATATAAAAAATCTTTTTTATTTTCGAATGCCTGCAGTTGTGGTGTCAAGAGCATAGGGGAACCTTGCAAATTGGGCGATAGAAAATATCCAGATGCAGATTATCCCAAGTGTTGCATCAATGTCATTCATTGTCCCGACGGCGACAGTGAAATGTAAAAAGAAAATGTGAATAGAAATATATTTGAATAAACTGTGTGGAAGAATTCGAATTTTTAATGAATAAACTTTTATCGGTATAACTCCATGCGCAGTTTGACTAGGTTTTACTGAACCATATTGAACGAACTGCTGTATAAAATTGACTTTTACCCTTGCTGAGGAAGCAGCAAGATTATATGGGTTTTGCTGATTTTCCCTCTTGCTATAGCTCAATCTAGTTTCTTCATGACATTAAAGTTTGATACTCTTGACTTAGTATTCGCGCCTTATGCTTGCATAGGCATTAAAAGATCAAAAATCCATAGAAGAAACACACCCATTAGGGGCTTGTCTTGTATATATACATACAAAAAAAATACATTATACATATAAAAGAAATAATATATATTTCTATATAATGTATAATAAATATATATATATATATATATATATATATATATATATATATATATATATATATATATATATATATATATATATATATATATATATATATATATATATATATATATTTATTATATCATTATATATTTATATTTATATTTTTTGGGGGCGTGAAAAATTGCAAACAACACTTGAAATGTATCAAAAATATTTTAATCATTGAGCGATTTTATTTTTTTACCCTCTGAATAAAGTGAAATAAAAATGCTATAAAATTTGCATTTGATAACAAAATTTATGCATGAAATAGCTTATATTAGGCAATTTTTAATAAATTCAAATTTATTTATTCTATTAACGGAGCATTGACTAATCAATAAGTTTGACTACTATATTTACTATCGATTCTCCACTTTATTGCGTTCTATAGCAGCAAGCAAACATTAAGCTAAAAACCTAATGAATGTCTCTCATGTTATGGGGGAAATCAAGCATATGAAGCATGCATCAAAACGTAGTCAAACTCGTAATAATTAACGATGTGGTTTCTGGTATTTACCTGTTGACTAAAATGAAGCGAAGGTTATGTCTATATGACTTACTGAGTTAATATGTATTTAGTTGAGTATACACTTCATACACCCACACACACAGAGTCACAGAGATTTGCCATAAAGGGAACGACAGCAGTTTCAATTAGTTACAGTTAAATGCATTCAACACGGTCATCAAATCAATTCGAATTTGCGGCTTAAGTTAAATATAGTTTGTGTGTGTGAATTTATTTGCAGTAAATATATTTTATGACTTCTGTTAACTACGCGGATAAGAAATAATTTATTTAAAAAAAATAAAATTTTGTTTTTTATAAAAATAAACTTTTATGCTTTTTTTATTTTTATATTTTAAATAAATACTAAATATATGTATTTACAAATATATCATATTAAGTCTAAACTGCTAAGCTTGTAAACATGCAAAATTACTCTATAGAAAAGGTCCAGTCTTAGCTGGGAATAAAAGCAACTTTGGGACTTCATTAGATTCAATTTTGTACGACTTTTATTATATACATTATGAGCAACTTGCGCAACCGGAGAGCAAGCATAAAGAAAGAAGCATATGGAGCATATTAAAAGTATTCAAGTCGTGATTATTCGATTAGAAACACTTTGTTTAGCGCTGCTATACCAAACATTTTACTCTTATACTGCATATTAGTTGACACTAAATTGAAATTTCCATCATTGAACCTAATTAACTTTTATGCCACTGCATGACTTCACCAACTAGAAATTATGTAACGTTATTCCCATAAAAAATGTAAGACATAAAAATATTTGTATATCTATAACCAACATAAACAAAGCCCTTAATAGTATTTAAATAATTCCAAGAAGAATACAAAAATTTATTTATTCTGAAAGGTTTTTTTTTAATATAAAATCATTTTTACATATTATTTATTTTTATAGAAAATAAAAAAGTATAAAATATATAAAATGACAAATTAAATTAATATAATATAATATTTTGACAAAAACATTTTTTATAAAAAAATGTACATAAAAATAATGCAAATAATATTTATTATAAGATATGAATCAAATTTAAATTATATTTGATACATTTTTTTTTTAAATAAATAAGTTAAAAATTATATATAAAAGTTATGTAAACATATTTCTTAACCAAAAGAAATGAATAATTTAAAAATATGTTTATTATGAAAATTAATAAAATATATAATAAATAAAATATATGGTAATTAATAAAATATTAAATAAAATAAAATATATATTTATATTATATATATTTATAACTTTTTTTATAATTTCCTTTGAACTTATCAAGAGGTCATCTTTTTATATAAATAACTATTTCATCCAGGATATCCACAACTGCCAAAATTACAAATTGTTTAAGCTCTAAATAATCAATGTAGAAATGGATTTACTATTAGAGCATACATTTTAAATAAATGAATAACTAATTAATAAAACATTTAGGTGAAAGTCTATTTTGCTTGTGGCATTGATTTTGGGCTGTGACCTTTAATTGAATCGGAATTAAGAGCGGCTGTCAAATAATATGCAAAATGAGGTCAAAATTTATATAATGGAAATATGGAAATGTAAATGGACTGAAATGGTTAAAGGCAGTGCGAAGCGTTTAACGTAGCGTCTGAGCTTAATTTGGTCAACCCACAGCCACCCACAGCCACCCACACACACACACAGCTGGCAATTAGTGTTGTGGGTGCGGTTTTAGTTTCACTTTTAGCTGTTGTTGTAATTGTTGTTGTTGGTTGACACAGCTTTTCGCTTATGATTGTTAAGGAGGCTCAGAGAGTGTGTGTGTATGTGTGTGTGTGTGTGAGAGAGGGTACGCTGATCAGACCATACGACCCATGTGGACACACAAATCGCCCCAGTCATAACGCCAACCGCTCAATAAATTTGTTTGCCAAAAGTATGTTACGAAAATAACGGGGCGGCCATTTGCCAACGGCAGCAAATGGACCAGGGTCAAGCTAGAGCCCAAAGCTCGTAAGAAATATTGTAACAGCAGTCGCAGCACGCCGAGCCAAATTAATAGACTGTCATAAACTGGGCATAAACCTTCATAATAAACTTGCCGACTTGCCGAGCACTTTGCAGCCATAAGTATGACATACTTACTGGCTATATGTATATATATGTATTGATATAAATATGTATATGAAAAACATATCAATTTATATTGCTATTTTTATGTCTTTGTTGCGCAAGAGCAAAACTTAACTCACATTAAAATGGCAAACAGCAAAATTTTGTTAGATTTCTATTTTTGGCCAAAACTTTTTTATATGTTTCAAGCTTAGTTCGTGTTTAAGGCTTAAGGGCATTAGCCGTTTTCTTGTGGCTATACTAAGTCCGACTAAGTTAGTCTGCAACTATTTTAGTGTTCACTTTTATTACGGCAAAAGTTAAACCAAACTGTTTTTTTTTATTGCAAAAAGCATTTGAGAAATTAAATTTGCTGAAAATTTAGAGTGGCTTAGAGTCTCTTGAATGCAATGCCAGAAATCTGCAACAATTTGCTTCATCTCCTTGGTCACTTTTAGTGCCAGGTTTATTTTATAGTTAGTATAGGTTATTGACTACTGGAATTTGTTTGACTTGCATGTTGATTTTATAGCAATTAAATTGGAATTTTAAAGTTGAGCATTCAAAGTTGAGGTTAAATTTAAAATAAAATTAAATATATATATATATATATATATATATATATATATATATATATATATATATATATATATATATATATATACATGCATATATATTTAGTTTACCTGTGTTATTTTGTGATGCGATGCTGTCGCCTTAATGCTTTAATATGGAAAGTTTATGAATAAAGAAAAATTTGATATTGATAATTCGTTCGAAGCTTATGCGGAGGCTTACCTGTGTAATCTCCACTTTAAATATGTTGTCAAATATTTGTTCTTATTAATGTTTATAGTTTTTTTTTTTTTTTTTTTTTTTTGCTATATTTATGGTAAAAATGACAGTGTAAATTCTTCTGGTGTTTCTTTATTCGTATTTGATTTTGCTTTTATTTTATTTTTAGCTGCTCGATACTTTGTTGTACTTTGCTGCACACTCTCTAGAAGACCGAGCACACACAAAATATTTTTCAGAAATATATAAAGTAATCAATTTCATATATTTTGGCTTTACTTGACTTTAATTAGTTCACGTTCACAGCAATCAGGGTAGTCGGCCTTTGGATTTTTGGGTTTGCCTAATTCAAAGTCTGGGGGAGGCGCCACAACGCCACAGCTGTCAACAGCAAAAGTTATTAATTAATTTGAATTTCTTCGAAGCTAATTTAAGACATTTGACTCACGTGTGAATTACTCCCATGCTATCGTTCTGACATTCAATGCGAGAACATTCCACGGGAGGATAGCTGGCAGATTCGCCCGGACTCAAGATGAGTGCGTCCGACACATAACACTTGCCGGGATGTTTTTCATTGTGAAAGACTCCACGTACCACAGCGGCACCGGTGGGTGTCAGCAACACCGCTGACAGCAGCAGCGTCAACAAAATTCCGCTCACAAATTGATTCATCTTAACGTTCTGCACTCAAAAATCGTACTGACTCAGCTAGAGCAGCCGGCTTTTATAAGGCAATGCCCCACTTTGTGGGGGCCGAACAGGTTTCAGATTACGTAAATGCATAGTGGGTGCAATATAAATATAAATGAGATTTTTATTTAATATATGACTGTTAATATAAGAAAAAGAACGGGAATTAAAGAATCAATGTGAAATTTGAATATTTAATTGAAGTGAACAGTATATTTGTATTGTTAAGTTAGAAAATTAAATAAAAGGTGCTTACTTAAAAATAAAAAAGAATATTCTTTTTAATTTATGTATAAATATTTCTATATACATTTGTATTCATCGTATATACATAAAAATATATTTTTAAGAATATTAAAATATCTTATTAATATTTTTTTTTATTATTTTGTTGCACTATATTTAAATAATAAGCGAACATATTTGATAGGTTTTTGTTAACCTCTTGATCCGTGCTAAATAACTAAAAAATAAATAATATATATTTATATATATATATTTTTTTGGAATTATATCTTTATTTTTTGTGGTGTTTCAAACATTAAGT
Source organism: Drosophila mettleri (assembly GCA_035047625.1). NCBI lineage: Eukaryota > Metazoa > Arthropoda > Insecta > Diptera > Drosophilidae > Drosophila > Drosophila mettleri. The sequence continues at coordinate 7,395,872 of JAWNPI010000072.1, forward strand.
ATTCGTAATAAATATTAGATTACACACAGCATTGTTGCTCAACTTACGCCCTGCACTGTATTATGAATTAAATGTTAGAGGTTATCACTTATTCAATTTTGCTTGCAAATAATTGTTAGGCATGACAAAAGATCGGAAAATGTTAATTAGCAAACAATCAATTTGAGTATTTTAATCGCATACAACGTGACGCTGGCAGCATTCTGGGTATTCCGCTTCCAAGTCCTTAAAACTAGTGTAGCGACAATCATAACCTGGGCGCATAAAATCACAACTGCAAGAATTAATTAATTACATATTATTTATGAAGATTATAAGATTTAAACTTACGTCTCTAGCATGCCCCAACCATCTCCAATACACAAGATTCGTGTGCAGGGCAGCGATTCCAGCTTCACAGACTCTCCGAAATTGAGTAACACGATGGAGTTGCCCATATCCACAACACAGCGACCCGGATAAACTAAAGAGAGAAGAAAATGTGATCAAAATAACATAGAAATTGAAAGTAAATTGGAATTGGGGTCGAAGAGATTAAACTTTGGGAACATATATTTGGAATAGAGAGCAGATTATGAGTTCTGATTTATATTATATATACTATGTGAAGCTACTTTTAACTCTCTGAAATATGGTATAAGAGAGTGTATAAGAGAATGAATTAGAATTGAAAAGACGCAAAGGTCATTTAAGAATGTTTTAGATGAGCGTTTTAAATAATATAATCAAGCAAATTTTTGAGTGCTACAAGAGAGTCTGGAAGAAAAGTAAATAATGTTATATAATAAGATATATTTGCGTTTCTAGCTAGCAGAAATTTTATTATATTATATATATTTATATCAAATTGTCGTTGAGAGTGGGACTTATATAATATTGAGGCGCGTAGACAAATTATAAACACTATAAGCTGAAAGACTAAAAGAGTATATTAGAAGAAATAGAATATAACAAGTTTCTTAGAGCATAAGCTTGCTATTATACAAGTTCTAAATCAAAATCTTTTGCAAAATAGTAAAGCATCTCAAAGTGGGTTAATAGGTGTTGCAAGATTTTTTATAAGCTTACTAGATTTGTTTTATATTATTATATTATTTATTATATTATTCTATACACTATTCCGAAAGAGTATTAACTTCTATTATAAGATATCGAAATTGGTAGAAATATAATTCCAAATTGCATACGCTTGCTGCTTAAAGAGGTATGAAAAGAAGGTATCTGGGACTATATAATTTATAATATTTTTTAGACTATCTTAAGTACTTACCACTATTTCCATAATTGTTAATGGAATTCAAAGCCAAAGTCTGAGCGATGAGCTTGGCAAAGAAGAGAGTGAGTACGGCTTTGACAAGATTCATGTTGAGTTGGATATTATTTATTGTTCAAGAATATAAATATATATAAATTGTGATATACTAAAATTTAATGCACAGTCTGCTTCAATGTCGTTTTATGAATTCAAAGTTTCAATCACAAATGATTGTACGTTCACAGCAGAGCGGATAGGGTTGATCGGTATCGACATAGTCAGCAAAGCGACAATCAGGTGGCAATCCAGTGATGACACCACAGCTATAAAAAATAGATCTAGCTGAAGATCAGTTATCAATATAATAATAAGTAAATACGTGCCTTTGGAATATAGCTGAGCCGTTGTAGCCGCATATTATCTGACGGCACTTGTGACCGGGATCCTTGATTCTAACACCCTCTTTGATGATCAGGGACGGACTAATTACGCACTTTCCCGGATGCTCTGCATTCAATGGGCATTAATTACCTGACATTGATATATTTATATGTATATATATTCACTCACTTTCATCCCGGTAATTGCCCACCCATTCGGCAGCTTCGATTCCGTGTGCCAAACATACGATGAGTAGAAATAATATTATTATTTGCCCATTCATTTTAATGTGCTTTAAACAGAATTTTTACAGCTACTTTTGCAATGACAGTTTTATACAAAATCTACTAATTTTGATATGAAATGAATTGGAGAATAATAAAAAGTTTTCAAGCAACTTTTCCACACTTTTCCAACTGTCAACGTTTTGATCGATTACAAACTGCACACTAGATTTGACTCAGTTGGATTGGAATTTTAACCCCAAGTTGTGTTGGGCTTGGCTACAAGTTAAGAGAGGCTGAGCTGAGCGCGGCTTGGATAGGCAGAGAAGTTGGGAAGAAGAAAAGCTTAAATAAGGATTGAATTGAGCTAAGTTTATTGTATTATTCTAGACAGAATAAAGTTAGTTAAGGTAAATGGTAAATATAAATTTTTATTTTGGTTTATATTTTTATATTAACAAAATTGACTAAATTTATTTTTTTTTATTACACATTTTTTTTTATTATTTTAAATTTTAAATTATTGAGGTATTTTTTTGAGGATATTTTTTGATTATTTTAAATTTTAAATTTGATTATTGTAAAATAGAGTTCAACTCTTAAACTTTTTTGTATTATTTTATATATTTTTTATTATTATTTGAAATTTATAATTATTGAGGCTTAAAGTTGCATTTAAGTACGGCAAGGTTAACTTAGGTAATATTTGATTTAAGTTTATTATATATTGTCTTTCGTTAGATTAAGCTCTTATAGAACAGCTTAATCTAACGAAAGGCCATATATACTAAACTTATTCCATAGGTGATTATTTCATTGATAAATTCTCAATTTGGACTTTCACCTATATGTATTTAGATAATTTAAATATTTAGATATATTACCTTCATTCCGTTTTACTTATATTTTATGTTAGAACAAGCGTTATTTATTAATTTATTTATTAATGAAATGCATCTTCTCGAGATTGCATTTCTTGGGATAGGGTTTAGTTATAGAGAGACGATCAAGCAATGTTAAGAAATTTAGGCATACTGTGAATCTCGCTACAAACCTATTTCTAAATATTTATGCATACTTTTTATGTTAGTCAGCACCCTGAAAATTCCACTTAAAATTTATCTTTAGTTTAACTAAAATTTCTTTAATAAAACAATTTTTTTTAAAATTTTATTAATTTCAAATACCAAAGCAATTTCTTTACTACAATAATTTATTTTATTTATTTTTATTAATTTAAGTACCGACGCAAAATTTTCTGTTATTCTCAAACCAAACTTAAACTAAGCCAAAGAAAATTAATAAATTTCACTTTCAATAGAATTACATATGACACGACGTGGACAACAGTCCGGATAGGCAGCATCGAGATCGATGTAGTCTCCGAATTCGCAATCCTTGGGCGGATACTTTTTGGCGCAACTATGCAGAAATAAATATCGTAATAAATTAGCACAATAAATTGAATGAAAGGAACTGCTGCTTACGTATAGACCAAGGCCCAGCTGTTGCGGCCACAATAGATTTCGGCGCACTTGCCAGGATAACGAACGGTCTCGTCGCTGTTGATCACCACGTGCTCGCCATTGGGCGCTTGAACGACGCACTTATTGGGATATTCTAGAAGAATATTCAAATTGTATTATATACGCAGTTTGCCTAATTTCGTGACTAACCCTCGTTCTTGAATATGGCATGGTATGCGTCGGTATCCGTGGCGTATACGCTATGCAGTAGCAAAGCTAGAGCCAGAATCGAGAGGGCAATCAACGACGACATTTTATGAGCTATTTGGTCTTTTTTTTTGTTGTGTTTCGAATTGAGAGTGAGCGAATGAGTAGTGTCTGTGTGTTATTCAGGAAATTTTACTTGGGAGATTCAATTTACTTGTTGTTGTTTATTAACGTGTGTGTGTTTGTGTGTGTGTTAAATTTGTATGGCTTGCTCTGATGCCTGTTGCCTGGTGCTTGCTGCCTGCTGTCGATTTTGTATGCACATTTTAATTAAAAGCATCAGCAGCTATTGCCGCAGATACATTTATGGATGCAGATGCACAGCTATAGATACACAGATACATTTATCGAATATGTTAATCCCGTTATCTGCAGTCACTGTCACTGGCTCTGTGTGTGTGTGTGTTGTCGTTGTCGTTGCCTTTGCATAATTCGATTAAACAACGTTGACGCCCCCCAGCTGCACTCTCGCTGCCCCTTCTCTGTCCTCTCTCTGCTATCTTGACAGCGCCCTCAATGCAAATATTTGTCTGCATGTGTGTGTTTGTGTGTGTGTGTGGGTCGGATTTTGATTGCTGCTGTTGGCTCGACCTTTGCACTTCGCCCCTCGCTGTCTGCAATTATTTAGCTACCCAAATGTAGACAAATTAGTGGCCATATAATTGATGCAATTGTGTGTGTGTGTGTCTGTTTGTCTGTTGGTGTGTGTGTGTGTGTGTATGTGTATGTGTGTGTGTATATTTGTTTGCTTGCATGTTGTTGTTATTGAGTGTTTAGTTGTGTTGAGCCAAGTAAATGTAAATCCATTGCTGATGTTTTTGTTTTAGCTGCCAATGTTGTTGTCTCTCTCGCTATCTCTTTCTATTACTCTTTCTATCCTTATCTCTCTACTCTTCTCTCTACTCTTGGCACTTGATTACATTTGGCCATGCTGGCAATTAGGCAAGCGGCCTTCATTGTTTGCCAGCTGAAATTAATTGAATCGAGTGACCTCAGCTGAGATTCACATATGCAATTCCCCATTTTCAAGATGGCCAAACGTTTCTTTTTTTTCGCTCTAGCCACATTGTTTCACGTTGTTTGCCTGAAACAAATTGGTTTTTTTTTGCGAGAAATGAAAATGATAGCATATGTGTTGGGTATTTCACCTAGTAAAGAAGCGTTGAAATACAAGAAAAACGTTCTTTGCTTTTAGTTTTGATAATAGTTAGAAAAAAATAACTCTTTTTGTTGAATTAAAAAAAAAATTAACTATAAAAAATTGTAAATGTATTATTTTCTTTTAAATGTCAATATATGTGGAATTGGATAAATTAATTAGTATTTTTCTGTGTATCAATTTACATAGGTGGCCAAATATTTTTGTATATATTTAAAAAGAAAGAAAAAAAAAACTTTGGAAACGCATTATAAATAATATTTTCTTTTCGGTTTTTATAATATTCTAAATAATATATATGCCCATATATATATATATATATTTATTTTTTTTTTTTGTAACTTTTTTTTTATTTATTTTTATTAAATAAGCTCATTTTTTTAGCAAAACAGTTTTTAAAAATATTTTCTGATCCAAAATATTCATGAAAACTTTGAAACACACACAAAAAAAAACAAATTTTAGAAGAATTTATGTCTTGAAAATATATTAAAAATTGTATTATTCAATAAAAATTCCATCCAAAACGAATTTATTTCTTTAACAACTAATTGAATGATCAAATTGTTTTGTTTTTTTTTTTATTATTTAATTAATGAATTGATTTTTAAGAAATTCACTTAAAAATGTATTAAAGCAAGAAATATTAAACGATGAAATCAAAACAAATAACCGAATAGAAATATACATGTATAGATATTATTCAATTTAATTGTATATTTGGGTATGGCCTCTGGGCTATTGTATAATATAGGAGATAGCCATAAGTTTTCGGGGCTGGCAGTGGAGAGGCATAAATTTTAGCTGGATCGATACGCAAAAGGTACAGATGCCTAGATACAAGCATATAAACAAAATTCTATTCGATTTGCATATATAAGCAATCAACACGTAAACGCAGCATAAATAACAAATTGCCAAGCACGTGGAGGGGGGCGAGTTGTGACCGAGGCTGGCGGGCTTGGGTGCGGTCAAGGGTCAACCGGGCGGGCAACGGTCAATGGCAACAGTTCTTTTTTTTTTCTGTCTACTTTTTGCTTCAAATGAATATCTTGTGGGCGTGACAGGCGCGCGAGCAAACAGCATGGTTCCCAGGTGAATCAAATATATATGTAATACGTATATACCAGATATACATTTATATATGTATGTGTATTTATATATGTATAAGCTTTTAGCTGCCTGGCTGCCCTGGGCCTGTTGCTGCTTCGTTCGCTCTGCCTTCTCACATAAAACACACATAATTATAATTTCAATGATATTAGAGTTTATATCAAAGTGAATGAGAGACAAGCGAAATGTTTTATTTTTATTGCCATCTGTGTGTGTATGTATGTGTGTGTGGGTTTTTAGTGCTTGACCAACAGCAGAGCTCAAATTTCATCTTCTTTTTCATTTGTTTATTTATTTATTTTTTATTTTTTATTTCGCATTATATATGGGGACGCTTTTAATATTAGTGACGCCGGAGCTGAACCCAAAGGCATTTAAAGTTCATATGAACATTCTTCCATCTGTGTGCTTTTGTGATTGTGTGTGTGTTGGAGTATTTTATGTGTATGTGCTTTTTGGGTTGATTTAATCTTGCTTTAAAGCACAAACAACTTAAATTGAAATGTAAATAGTCTAAAAAAATTGTTTATACAAAAACTAAAAGTAATATTTTTATTAAATTAATTAATCTGAATTTGCATTAATTATTTGTGTTTAAAAATATTTTTTTTTAACCCCATTAAAAATAATTTCAATTTGTTTAAAGCAAAAAATAAGTTCGTAGACAAATAAATACTTTGCTGTATTTATTTATCTATGAATTTATTTTGAATTGAGCTGTAAATGCATTTACATGACGTATACGTTATATGCAATGCACAATAACAACAATGCTTTTAGCTTATGTTGTATTTACATTTATTTTTATTTGTTTTGCTTATATTCGTATGAACTTGTAAAATATGCAAAAAGAATTTGGTTCTTGGAATACTTGATAGACCGAAAAATAACGAATGCCAATGTGAATAAGCAACAACAACAGTAACACAATAAAGTGCAGTAAACAAAATTTCTTTCGACCCAATGATTTTTATGCTGCATAGCACAGAGAGGAGAGAGTAGACTAAACAGTGGGTAGAGCGTAAGCGAAAAATCCAATAAGTGAACTGCACAGTGCCTGCGCCAGTCTCCCACTCTCACTCTCAGTCTTACGCTCTTTTTCTGTTTCTGCCCTCTCGCTGCCTTAGCTATCTTTTTGAACCGCTTGCTCGCTATCTTTCCAGCCTGCTCTTTCACCTTTTCTTCTAGTGCACTCAAAGTAACGGTGCTGCCACAGACAGCTGCAGTCGCAGCAACAGCAACAGCAACAACCACCTCCCGTTGACCTTCAAATACACAAATTGACTCAACGATTGTTGTTGTCGTTGCGGTTCATGTCTGTTTTTGTTGTTTTTACTGTTGCTTCCATTTATTTGTAGTTGTTGTCGTCATTGTTTGTGCTGTTGCTGCTAATCTCTAGCCTCATGAATGCACCGCGGCGCTCAGTTTTAAATATTTGTTTTTGGCAAAATGCACATTTGTTAAATATCCAACAAGTTGTATTTATTTTTATACCTTTTGTGTGTAGTTTCGGTTTCTGTTTTGTTTCAACTACAAAAACAGTTAAAAACTGAATTTCCAATGGCAACAAATCCAATTGGAATACGCGTGGTCTTGTGTTCATTTGTTGCTTGTATTTGCAATTGTTAATTATATTAATTAAATGTATAGGAAAATTTGAACTTGGATAAAATTTGAAACTCAAGTAATCTCAATCAATGCAAATAGAATTAAATCACAAATAATCATAAAAGGACTACAAAGCAGTTGGAGTCCAATTACTTCTAATTAGATTTTTGACATGAGGTGATGCCCAAAGCAATTCAAAAGATTTCAAAACGAATCAAGCTGAATTAAATTACATTAAAATGTAAGAATGTTTGGCTTGTAATTATTATTATAATTAATTCTTGTGAAAGTTTTTAATATAGGAAATACATACATAAAATTATGACATGCTTTTGCTTTCACATAAACTGATAACATTTTTAAAAAACTATATACAATTTTGTTTTCTAAAAATAACTTAAAGTAAAAAAAAAAATATTTTTTTTTGTGGAAAGTGTAAATCGAAATAATAATATTTAGTATATGTTCCTAAATATATATTATAATTTTTGCTTATTATAAAAAATGTCAACAAATTATTAATATTTGTTCTGTTTTTCTTGCAGGTGAGGATAAAATTTGGAATATATTTATTAAATATTGGGCGAGTGAATTGTTTATTATTAACAAAAATAAATAATAGGTATAAATATATTTTTAAATAAATTATATATACATTTTATTAAATGAAAGTTTATAAAAATAAGTAAATAAATACTATTAAAATTAAAACTACTTTTAAAAAATTATTAGTTTTTCTTTTAATTTATATTTTTTAAAATACAATTTATATTAAAGCATAGCTGATCATAAATACCTTACATTTAGCTAATATTTGCATTTGATTTTTCTTATTTTAATTTTGCTTAAATGCTTTTTTTGAATTTGTATTATTTGTAGCATTGTAAGCGAGCAGCTTACTAATGTATATGGCCTTAGGTATTCAAAGAAATCCGCATTAAACAAGACCACGCGTTTATCCTTGGCATTTAAAAAGTAGATGTTGTTGTTGTTGGTCTTATTTGTTGTAGTTGTTATTTGTTGTTTGCTGGTGGGTACGAAAAGCCGCGCTTCTTGAATTATTTAAGACCCAAGTGCGCAGCAACCGCATCCGCCGCGATCCGCCCCGGATCCATATGCCAGCCAGACGCCATCAGGCTACAAGGATAAAGACTGAGAGATAAAAGTGCCCGCAATGAAGCATACTTTAAAGCGTCGACAGCGGCAGCAGGCAGCAGGCAGCTGGCAGCAGCAGAGGCCGTGGCAGCGGCAGCGGCAGCTTGATTATGTCTCAAGTCACTCCACGTAGCCACAAAAAAGAAATTAATTAATTTTTAAGCGTAATTAAATGCAAAGCAGCACTTGGGCCCAGGACCAGGCACAGGCCCAGGCCCAGGGCCTGGCTCAAGCTCAGTTGGGCATCTCAGCCAGCCAATGCCGGCAAGGACCTCTCGCAGTTGGCGCTTTGTTTGCGCGCGTCCATGAAGGCAAGGCTATACGGCAAGGACGCCAAAGCAAGCCTATAGCAAGCAGAAAAAAAAACCCCAAAACAGGCAACAAAAAAATAAAAAAAACCACAATAAACAGCAAATAAGTTTAGGGCCAAGTTTTTTACATTTTGAATTGAAACTCTGGCGTTGGGAATTACACAATGAATACACACTTATACATACAAATATATTTATGTATTCAAAAACTCCTTAGATCTGCTTAACCACTCGAGCGCTCCTAATGGGCTTCAATTTTGCTTTCGACTTTTGCTTTGTTTGCTTTTCGGGTTCAACCAAAAAAAAAAAAAAAAAGGCTCAAAAGTCGAGTTGACAATTTCCAGGCAAATACACACGCATAGACAGCTATTCAGTGTCTCAGTATGTGTGTGTGTGTGTGCGTGCCATTGACTTTGACCAATCAACACACAGGCAGCAGCATTAGCATTGGCCAATTCCAATACCAATTCCAATGTACGAAATAATCAAAGTCAGCAACAACAAACGAGTACAGAACGCAAAAAAAAAAAAAAAATGTTTCTAGTAGAACGTGAGCTACCCTGTAAATGTGAATTTATTATTGAAAATAAATATAGTTAATAAATAGGCAAAACAAAAAGGAAAAAAAATTTGACATAATAATAATTAATATAACACAGTGTTGAGAAATGTTTTTAAAATTAATTAGTTTATTATTTTCTTAAGACGAAATAATGTCTAAAGTCTAAACAAAAGATATAAATATTTATTATTTTATTTTAATAATTTTTCTAATTAAATTTGTATTCCTTTTGTCTATTTTCGCTTTTCATCATTTTTTTTTTATACTTTTTGACTATCATTTTGCGGTTAATCTTATTTTATATACCTTTTAGCTGCCTCGCCTATTATAAACTTTTCTCAGATTTGTATTCAATTTTTTACGGCTTTCGTTTCGTTGGCTGTCCGTTTGTTTTTCTGGTCAATTTCACTTTTATGTTTGGCAGTCAACAGCCAAAATGCCTTTGGCTTCTATGCGAATACACATAGTTTAACTGCATAGATAGATATATACATCTATATATAGTGGACAGATATATAGTACTCGTCCGTTTGTATATCTAGGCAATATTTACGTTTTGGTTATTTTTAGGCGCGTGTACACAAAACAATTACGTCGACTGCGACGTCGACGACGAAGACGAAGACGAAGACAACGACGACGACGGTTTAATTGCGCGTTCATGAATATTCAGCAATCGATTTGCGATGCCAGCGGACGTTTGAAAAACCCCAAAGATTAGACAAAGCTGGCAATTTAAATAATTAGATGGACTAAATGCTAACTGAAGGCGTGTTAAATACATAAGTAAAGACTTGAGATACAATTGTAATCTTTTAGACATAAATTATGGACTTGATGAGTTCAAGATACAGTTTGTATCTTATAGATACAAATTTTAACCGAAATGGACAGATCCATTGCCTGAGGTCTAATATTTGATATGAAATGGGATCTTATGTATTACTTCGTAATATTTGCATAATTGGTCTTTTATTTCTCTGTATCTGTATCTTTAAGATACAATTTACAAATAAAATGTCTATGCACATTAAAGTAGCGATACATTCTTGTACATCTTGTAGATACAATGTTTTACTTTTCTCTCTTCAGCTTCGCTGTATTTTAATAGAATTCAATTGGGAATTGAAATTATTTATTTTTTGTATATGTACAGGAACTTAGTATGATCTGTGAACGACTAAAATATAGAGCATTTGCATATTCAGATACTTCAGATAATTGAGCTGCTAAAGATACTGTGTAAAACATTACTTAGAGTATCTCTTTTAGATTATTTCTTTAAAAGTCTTTCTTATAGAGTATATTTTATAGAGTATCCATAATAAAGTATATATTACCGATGATCTTTTAAGAAAATCAGAGAGCTTAAAGACTTGTAATCAGTAATTTGCTTCAGATACGTAAACATATGCTTCGACACTTTTATGGACTCATGGCTACGATTCTCTTTGACGCATGCTTTAATAGTAATTGCAATTATATAGAAAGTATAGACAACAAATAAAAACTTAGCTTTTAGATGTATAGTGCTGACTGGTTAAGCAGACTATCTATTCAAATATTATTCTAAATTGATTGATATCTGTAAAGAAACATCTCTGAGCAAGTCACATCCCGCTTCAAGAAATGTTTGTGTTGCTATTTTTGCTTTCAGTGCTGCATGTTTATCGCTTTGACAAATAATCGCAGGGCAAACAGAATTGGGCAATGAAATGCTTGCCGCACGTTGAATGCCGAATTGTTTGGCTGGCGCAACACATTCGTTTGCAATCAATAAACATCGCGTATACGCAATGTGTGCCAACTGGGTGCAAAGACGCAGCCGCAGGCTCAACACACACACACACACACATACAAACAGAGTCGCAATTCATAAATTTTGAGCAAGGGACACGCCAGACACATTGCCCGGGACGGTAGCACCTGTCTTGCTACTCACACCTGCACATGTTGAACGTTTTTATGCTGTTTTTTTTTTTTTGTTTTGTTGACAAGAGCAAAAAAAAATTGGATCAATATTTTTGCAGCAGCAGCAGCCCAAGACGTTGACGTGGCAGGCTCGGTGTGTCCTTGCAAGGACAGTTGTGTGTGTGCCATTGTTGTTAGCCGTATGGCACGTGTGTGTGTGTATGTGTGTGGCAAGCCCCTGTGTCCATGTCACAGTTGTGCAGACCTTTCTGAGAATACTTTTTTCGCTCTCTCTCATTTTTTTTTTTGTCTGGACTTGACCCTTGCTAAGCAGGCAGCATACAGCTATTCAAGTGGCAATTAGTTTTGCTTGCAACCAACCGTATACCGACTGCCAATCAACCGCAGCCATGCCCCAAGCGGCGTGTTCCGTAATACGCCAAATTCTACGCTATTTTACCTTGAAAATGCTTAGGAAAAATAACAAAATATCAACAAATTGCGGCCAATGGTAAAATTGTTTAAAACCAAAAGCCAAAAGGCCATAACAAACGGCAAATTGTTTACAGAAAAAAAAATATAGTGCTTATACTCGTTTAAGAAATGCGAAGAGAGTATATTAGTTGTGTGGAAAGTGTTTAGTGCGCTGCCCATGGAAACCTAAAGTTTTGTTTACATATGCGAATATGAATGCTTAAAATAGAGGCTGAGTCTATATGCGAAGCGATTAGGTAAGGGGGAAAAAATATAGATTTTAGTTTGTATTCTAAGAATTCAAGCTTTGAGCTAATAATACAGACCAAGCTTCCCCAAATATAGGTAGTTAGGTTATTTGCTAGTTAGCAAACTAAAACAAAAAAACTATAAATATAGCAATCGTGAGCGAGTATTAACCAGTCAGTTACAATTACAAAATGTTTACCTTTTCGTTCTCAGAACCAGCAGCAGGATTACAGAGTTCATAAAATATTAAACAAGGCCAAAGAATCTCCATTGTCTCATTAAATAAGCTGATCAAAAAGTCTGAGCGAGTATTAATCAGTCAGTTAATTGTATACAATATTACAAGATATATTCTGATCACATAAATCTTTACAAAAGGTATACCACAGAAATATATTATCGAACTAGAGGCAAGCGTATCTTGTTATTTTTTTTAGTACACCTTCCAGTCCATGAGCAAGTATTAAGCAGTCAGCTATTTGCGTTTACAGCATTATTGTAGTCTTTAATTTTCCCAAAATTTACCGTAAAATTGCCAGCTAGCAGAGAATTTGCTGCTGGCGCTGCTCAATTTTCGCGCAAAATGAGATGTGTCAGTTGCGCGAGCTGGCGTTGCCCGGCGGCCCAGCCTAAAAGCAGACTACGATTTAGCGAGCCAAAAATTCAAATGAGCGCTGGGCAGTCGGTAAAGCGACCGCAACGCTTGTCGAAAAACTGCCTCGGCTTTGATTAATTAACTTAAAACAGCTATTGACATAAGCGCACGCACACAGACTCACACCAACACCAACACCAACACACACAGATATAGCGCATGACAGTGGCATAAATTTAATTGAATTGTGCGGCGTGTGCCATGTGTCATGTGGCATGACCTGCATTTGCGGCGCGCTGCCTTTTGCATAGCCATTAATGAACTTCGGCAGATAAGCTACAGGCCATAAACAAATTATATATGTAAAATATGTGCACATATATACATAAATATTTCTGCCTATATTTAGACAATGTTTAGACTGCAAATAGCCAAATTTTGACAGTGCGCCTGGAATGTTCAAAGATATTAAATTTATATAAATATTTGTGCTATGTGCTGACAATTAAAGCTAAGAAATAATTTATATATATTATAACAATGTATAAGCATTATTTCTCAACAAACAAAATAATAAAAATTCAAAACATCTTAAGCTTTAATTTAAATTGGACTTAAAACTTTTTTATAGCTCATTTTGAAATCACATTTTTCGCAAAGTATATCCAGATTTTCAGCGATTTATGTTCAACAATAACTTTCAAGTGCGTCCATAAAAATTAAACTAGATTATGCGCCGCTTAACGTACAAAATTTCCACGGCAATTGTGTGGGCTCAACTGCTGTCGTTTTTTTTCCTGGTTTTTTCCTTTTTTTGGTGTGCTACACGCACCAATAATAATAATATTTAATTTACTTGGCAGACACGGCGTATGCGCAACGTGTGCCGTGTGCTTCGGCTTTGTGCTGAGCAGATAAATGTTTAATGAATGTGGAGTGCTTAGCGCGCTGTGCATGTTACGGTTAACTTTATTAACTGTCAGACAAGCTGGTTTCGAGCGGACAACCATGAGGCAAAAACAAAAGCAATAGATAAGCCTAAAGCTAAGTCAAAGTAGCTTAGAAAGGGAATATTTGAGGAATATATAAATTGTATAAAGAACTTAAGTAAAATTTTAAATTAAATTCAGTCTTTAAAATCAAGAAAACAGTAAAAACTTTTTAAAGTTCTTAGCCCCAGTTTTTGACTATGAAGACCATAGACTATGGAACTGAACTGCTTCATTCTTTTGCATTTTTTTGTCAAACTTTTCGTTAGTTTTCGTTAGATTTTAGCTGTGATTCGAACCACTGACTAATTTTGTAGTTGTTTCAACTTTCCGACTATCGAAAATGGGAGCAACAGTTTCCGGCGCTCCATGTCAACGACATCGACACAATTATACTAAATTTCCGTGCGGAAATGTAGCGCACCTGGCAGCCAAAAAACATTTTTGAATGTCTACCACCCCCCACAGGCCACGCCCCTTGGCCATGCATCCCCAACCCTACACCCCTGTTGGCTGGCTGGCAAAAGTTCAATTTCGCATTCAATTTGCCATTTCCACAGAGGCTGTACAGAAAATTGCCAAAATCCAAAAAAAAAGCAAATGTGAGTATTCAAACAATTTGAGTTTGGTGTGGTACGAATGAATGTACTCATGCCGTCATGAATGTTGTGTGCGTGTGTGTGTGTGTGTGTGTGCGAGCCCGTGTGCTTTTATCGCCAACGACTTTGACTTTGTTGCCGCTGACGTTGCCTGCGGCTCACACACACACGTGGATATAGACAGTTTAACGATAACACACACACCCGTGCACACACACACACATACACGCAGTTACGCTTCGGTTGCAGCGACAACGGCAACGTGTCGAGCATAAGTAATGTTTATTTTATTTTATTTTACCCATGTAAAACATGGCAAAAAAAAAAAAGAAGCAATACAGTAAAGTCTCCGCCCGCCCCTCAGTCCGCAATACACTCACGCAAATTGTCAAAATTTGTACGGCACAGTGGCACAATTTGGGGCATTAAATGGGATATATGTAAATGCTAATAAATTGATCGATAAAATGGTTTGAAAAAAAAAAAACAAAAGCAAATTGCTCCGCATTTGCAACTCTATTTGATTGCGTCGATTAAAGCACACAAAGCAATAAAAACAAGGAGGATTATATATTGCACAGTAACAAAAAAATGTACTCAAAATATATATTTTTATAACAAAAGTTTTTAAATAAAAAATGCATATTTATTATTGCAGCATAACAAGCGATAAATTATTGATGGCAGCAATGCAGACCAAACGATGTACGTAATTTGCACAAGTGCTACAAATCTATCGATATTTTTAATGAGCGTGTTAATTGTCTACGATATGCAATTGTGATTACTCAATATTTGTAATAATCGATGCTATCGAGATTACGCTGTTGATATCGATGCTTTCAAGGCAACAATGAGTAATTTTTGAATATTTTTTGTGGGAGAGAGAGAGAGAGAGTGACCTTCCCTTCAAGCAAGCCTTAATCCAAATAAATTATTTAAAGCCTAGGCGCTCCATGCTCAACCACTGTGCGTAGGCAATGTTGACCTTTAGCGGATTGTTGTTGCTGTTTGCTTATACTATAGAGCTGCATTCAATTTTCCAAAATTGACACCGTAGACATCTTCGACAGCAGCTTGATAAAAAAATAAAGGAAAAAATTGAATTTCAGAATCTGGGGGGTGCCAAAAGAAATATTTGTTTGTTGAGTAATTACATGGCAGCTATTGTTGTTCTTGTAATTGCTTTTGGCCAATTTAATTTTGTGGGCGTCTGACAGGGCGCAACAAGGCAAACTCTGGCCCAAATTATCTGTGCGACACGTACAATAACCGGATGGGTGTGAGTGTGTGTATATGTGTATGGATGTCATGCAGCTGCCGGACTCGAAATCGAATCAATAAAAGCCCCCCGAACATATATGTATTTATATATATTTCTTTCTGCAACGGCTGCAACTGAAGGTGACCGCAGCTGTTGCTGTTTTCACCATCCAATGAGACTTAAAATAAATTTCAGCAGCAGCCAGACAGCATAAAGAGTATAATAATAATAAAAAAAAAAATGGCTTAGCCATTCGAGACATCACTCATACGCCACGTGCAGCGCGGCTGTCGCACGAAGTGCTTCGCTTCAACAGCTTGACATTGTTTTAATTAAAATATGTTAATGTTCTTGCCAGTTTATGCATATACTCGTAAAACAGTTCCAGTTGTTTTCGCCCAAAGCTGATTTTAAAATTCGCAGCAAAGTTCCTCTTAAATGTCAAATGGTCTTGCTGCTGCGTCTGTTAAGGTCGAACCGCAGTGCAACAGGCGAATTTGACATTTACATGAATGCAGAGCAGCAGCAGCAGCAACAAGGGCAACAGCTGCTACAAGAAAGTTAGCAAAATAAACTTTATTAAATTAAATATTTATTTATGTTTGCTTTCATATTTCCAAAGGTGGAATTTATCAAAAATTCAGTTTATTCTGAATTATTCAAATCAATTGACGTATTTTGTCTACAAATTTAAATATACTTTAAAAATTCGAAGTTCAAGCAAATGTTTTTTTTTTTTTTTTAAATATACGACCGATTTTTTTAAATTTATTTCTCAACAATTTTTGTTATTAGAAAAATAATTGTGAATCATAAAAATTGTTTTTAAATTAGTTAAATGAATTTATGAACAAATTTTGATACTTTCACCGCCTCCACAAGATTAAATATTCTCGGAAGTTCATAAAATGCCACTTCAATACCAAATTTCAACACGAATTAAGCTTCTATTATGTTCTTAATCTTAAGAGCAAGCTTAAGTGCTTGTTTTGGTGTATTCCCACTTAGCTGTGCACATTTCTTGTGATTATATCTCTCTCGTATCTACTCCGAAACTTGTTTCCGCCACTCATCATCATATACAATTCGCTACTTGAATCGTTGCACTGCTCAACGTACTGAATAATTCGATGTGGGTAATGTACATGAGTATATATATACATATATATATAAGTGCATTGCTAGCGAAAGTTGAAAACTCGAGTTAAAGACTGCCTGGAGAGTTGAGCTGCACTCGAATCCTGCAGCCAGTCAGTTTACGAGCAGCTTACACTCACACTCACACTCGCACTCGCACACAGACAAACATTTGCCAGTGATTTGCCAGCTCACGCTCCATTTATTGGCAGGCGGGCCAAGACAGAGTTATAGAGAAAGAGAGAGGGAGAGACAGAGTTCGAACAGCTCCCAAAAGTATGCAATGAGAAATTGCAACGGTGGAATAAAAAAGCAAAAGACGAAGAAGCAGGCGACGCCAATCGAGCGTTAAAGCCACATATACATACATCCACACGGACAATACATGCTATTGCGTATATATGTATGTATGCGTGTGTGTGTTGCACACAAATCAAATTATCTGATATGTTGGGCGTATAAAAATAGCAGCAGCAGTCAGACGCCTCTTACCTTCCCACCCATTTTCATTCTAGAGTGTAGAATAGCAGAAGAAAAGTTGAGCGCAATTACAGCAAATGAAGTCATCAGTGCACTGAGTTAAAGCCAAGCAGAAAAAAAGAAGATATATAATTAAATTCATGTTTTTTACTTAAGCTATCAAATTATTTTAGAGCTTTGCATAATGTACACGTCAGCTTTAAGTCTGTTAGTTATCGATAGTTATTGCAGAATTTGCATCTCAATTACGTTACAGTTCAGTGTAAAATTTTAGCTCTAAACTTTGAGTCTAGTTAATATTCATGCGAAGGTCATATTTGCAATTTTAATTTCATTTTATATAAAATTATAAATCATATAAAATGAAATGAATATATATCTTAAATTATTATAAAATATAAAAATAAAATAAAAATATAATATATATAAATCAACGCAACCAAATATTCGATTTAATTGCATACTTTAAGACGCATTGCGGCATTTTTGCACAGCTCTTGTTGGCTATGCGGTTAAAATCACAAACAAATATGTGTACCTATGTATGTATGTATGTGCGGCTGTATGTATCGAATACATGTAACAATTACATGTTCATGGTCACACATTCGCATTGGCAGTTACAGATGCAGTCGCTGGCTGCATTCAGATGCACATTCCCATGCACATTCCGATTGCGATTCAGATTTCCATTGGCAGCGGCCAGGCCTCGATTGCCAAAGTGTCAAAGGTTGTTTTTGGCTGCCGAAGGACGCGAGCGCAAATGCGTTTATCCGAAACGGGAAATGTTACCAAATGGCCGCTAAATGCTTGAAAAAAAAGGACGAGAAGTAGAAGATGAAAAAACGAAATGAAAACTAAGAGAGCAAAGTAAAAACACGCAGTCAAGGTTAGTTAAATGGCAATGCCATATGGCCGAAAGCGCCTTAAAGTGAGCAAAAAGACGAGGATGATGGGCATTAAGTGACATGTTTTCCTCCCATCATAACACACACTCTCTCCCTCTCTCTCTCTCTCTCTCTCTCTCTCTCTCTCTCTCTCTCTCTCCCTCCTCTCTTGAGCTAATGACACTTGCCATTATCAGCACGCTTGGCTGCTGTCTTATCAACAGCATTGAGCACATTCATTAGAGCACGCACCCACACACACACATACACACAGACACACATGTATATACGCATAAGATGCTCTGAGATTATGTATACGCCCTGTGCCACTTTCAAGTGTTTTGCTGCGTTGCGTGTCTAACTTAATGTGGCAACATCTTCGGTGTCACGCCCCGCCAGCTACGCCCTACGCTTAAGTGATAAAAATATCGCAACCTTCACACACACACACACACACACAGCAGCCACGCCCTCAGTTCGCCCAAGTGTGGGTTGCACTTAAATCTGTTCTTGCTTCAAGTATGAATGGCGCACATTTTAGCCACGATTCGTGCTCAGTTTAAGTGACTGTTACTTGGCACGACATAACCGCGCCCCCACACGCCCACCGCCACCCACTTGTTAGGTTATCTATAGACAGAATTTCGTTCCTGGTCTCCTGCCAGCCATGGCATAACTTGTTGCTCTGCTTAACTTTGCTCTCAATGAATTTTATAGTTTCGCTTTCGCCTTCGACATTTTGAGCGCTGTCTTCTTGTTGTTCTTAAATAAGCACAAAATTGTCTTTTAGCTTCTTATGTTGTCCCTTACCTACCTAACACCTACCCACCCCCAATCTCTCTCTCACTCTCTTTTGCCAGATTGCGCTTAGCCAAAATGTTGTGTGCATTTGGTAGCAGCCAAGTCGGCTTTAAATATTTAACGAGCGCAATTATTGGAATAACCATCCAACTAAGTTTGTATTCATTTATGAAACATCTTATGTATATACATATATTTTTATATATATATATATATATATCTATTTTATGCAAGTTTCTTCAATCTCTAACTTTCTAAATTCAAAGTGGAATTTAATGTCTTCGTTAAATGTTTTGCTTTTGCAAAGTTTTCGAGTTCGCCAAAGTTGCAAAGTTAAAGTTTACAGCACTTCGGAACTAGTTCGTAAAATATCGCCAGGAACTTATCGATTAGTTATCGATGTGGTGGCTAAGGAAAACTCGCAGCAACTTAATAACTTGATCAAGTGTTATTTTGTGTGCTTGAAACTTTTCACCTGTCACTTGAATAAATATTTCAAGTTGAGTTTTATTTTATTCAAATTCATTTTTATTATGTAACATTTTTGTTTCTTATATTTGTTTATTTTATTTTATTTTACAAATAGAGCTAAGTACACAAATAATTTAAGTTTTTTATAGACAAAAAATTCCATTAAAAATTTGAGCACGATATAAATATATTTACATACACGTGTGTACAGGAATAACAAACATGTTATTCATTCACTTATGCTATATATATAAATCACGCCTTATGAGCAATAATTGCCAATAATAAACAAATTTTGAGTTCAAAGATAATTTACGAGCTTTGTGCACAAATGCAAATAAACACATTTTCAAGGTAGTTCAATGGGAAGCTATTTTGTTATATATATATATTAAATATGTATATTCTGAAGTGTATAAACACTCGTGTATATTATGTTAAATTATTTGAACGATGTGTTAAGGGTGTTTAAAAATGTGTGTTTAAAAATTTATCACTTTGAATGAAAAGTCTGAAATAAATTTTATGGGCTAAGTGTAATGATTACAACTATTTAATTAATTGAGGCAATAAAATTTAAATTTTTTTCGGGTATCAATATAAAACATAATATTAAAAAAAAGGCAAATTAAGTTCTTCGTGAAATTTAAAAAAAGGATGATAAAAAAGAAAATATAAATATTATTTAAATATTATAAATATATTTGAACAACAACATTTTAGACTAATTATTATATTTATGAAAACATATTTATTTTACTTCTTCAATTTAAAAACCATTTTCATTATTGTTTCTGCTATTTTCCAATAATTTAAGTTAAAATATTCAATATTCTACTATATTTATGCATTCTTTTCCCTGCCATTTGATTTCATGTTGTTTTTCTCTGACTGCAGCTGTCCAATTCAATGTAGTTAGCACAAGCGTTTATCAAATTGTCCGCAAAACCAGTTCTGCAGCACGCACCTTTCATTCCAACAAAACCCAACCTCAACCCCTGACCCCTGGCTCCCTATCGCGCTGCTCCACCTGCTGCTGACCCATCTGTCGCCATCAATCAGAATCTGAATGACAATCGCGGCGCTGCGTTCAGTTAGCGCGCATGTAACCAGGCGTAACCTCAAACAAACAAGGGGGCGTGGCAGTCCACACGAAATGTGAGGTTCCAACTCGCCACATACTTCACCTCCAACCCCTGACGTTGCCGTGTGACCTGAAAAGCTGCGCGCTCCATACGGCATTCACTGATTGGACTTTGGTTTTATTTTTTTGGCATTGGATTTTGGTTTGGGTTTTGGTTGGGGCACAGCTTTAGGCGCACATTTTAGCCAATTTTTATAGTTGTTGTTGTCAATTAATCATATTAATTATCGATTTTGCTGTTGTACGTAAATTTATGCTGGCAAACATTGAAACTCGACACGAATGCCCGTAGCCCGCAGCCCGCAAACAAACTATTTTATGGCCAGTTGGCTTAAAATTATATTTAACGACAATTGACCAGGCAGCAACAGCAGCAGCAACGAAAACAACATTTACAGCCTGGCCCTTGCTCAAAATAAAAATCTAATTATCTGCTTCAATGGCGAATTTTAATTAAATAAGTTTTGTGCGACTGTCGTTGTTGTTGTCGCTTGTTGTTGTTGTTCGTGTTGTCGATGCTGCAAAGTTAATTAAAAAGGATAAGCACGTTATATCAACCCACACATACACACACACACAGTCACACAAATACTCGTACCCATCCTTTTACACGACGCGGCAATTCCTTGCAGTCATATAAACTTTATTTCCTTCAACTTTTTGCCAACTTCTTCAGCACAAACTTGTTTCAATTACAAAAAAAAAAAGACCTGTTTGGCACAATTATCAAGACATTTTTTTTTTGCCTTTGCTAAGCTATTTGCAATTTTTGTAAATTATTTACGACAAGTATCTTGAAGGATATAGGAATTTATATTTATTTCTAATATAGGAATTTATATTTATTTCTAATTAAAATTATTTAAAAAAAAATAAAATAAATGAATAAATAAAAAAAAGTTCTAAATAAAATTTTAAATAATTTGGGAACCATTTGTTTAAATTAAATTTAAATAAAATAAAAAATAATTAAAAAAAAAAACAAAATAAAATAACAAAATATTAAAATTACTTAAAAAAATACTAAAATTGAATTAAATAAATATTTTATTTAAAAAAATACAGTAAAAATAGATATATAAATTAATTAAATTATGTGAGTATAATAATTTAATTAATTTATATATCAATAATTTTTACTTAATATATAAACAATTAATTTTGAATTAATCATAAACAATATGCATATTTAGTGAAAAAATTAAAATTTAACAAAAATTTATAATATATCTAATGTTATTTCTAATTTTAAATTTGTAATCAATAATGCAAAAGGCAAAAAAAATAATTTACTTAAAATATTTCAAGACATTTTTGTTTGCTGCAGTCTGATGTTGATGTTGATGTTTGCTTTATGCAAATTTCTTGCCAACAATTTCCCGAACTTCCGTGCCTGTCTGTCGCTCTGTGTGTGTTTCTGCCTCTGTGACCGAAGCTACTTGAGTTTTTCCTAAGCGAATTAAGGCACAAAAAAATTTAAATGAACGAGAGAAGTTGAACGAAAAACTCAAGAACTGCTTAACAACTCGCCTATGGGGTAAAGTGTAAAAGTTTTTCACTCGTATGCTTTGCGAAAGTGTGTGGAAAGCGAGGAAAATTCTGGGTGCAAGAGGGCCCTGGGGCAACCGGGGGATGGGTGACCATTAACTTTTCGAGTTGTCATGTGAGCTTTGTGGGTTTTGCTGTGACAATTTCTGCCAGGCGAAACTTTGTTTTTCACTTGCATTCAATGTGCGCATTTCTCTGTGTGTGTGTCATTCAAGTATTAATAAGCAAACACATATACAGCGATCCCCACACACACACACACACACACACACATAGGCATGCATACAGCGTTAACACTTCTCTGTTGCCTACGCAACTGGTATCTCCGAGTTCTGTGCGCCTGGCTGGCAATTATATGGAAAACACACATATTTATACCCACACAAACACACACACACACACTAAGTCGCATTGCGCCAAAAAGTTGCTTGTGGCTGCACTGAAATAGAGACACAAATAAGATAAGAAAATTTTAGCATCGAAGTTTAAATACGCTTAAGAATTTATTCTATATGTATTAAAAATTTAGAACGATAGAAAAGGAGGGAGTGACAGAGAAAGAAATAAAGATCAAACTCTTAGAAATCAATAGATCTTAGCTTATCAGTCTTTAATAAAAATTAAAATAAGTAAAAATAAAATAAATAAAAAGAAAATAAATAAAAATTACAAAAATAAAAACAAAATTAATAAAAACAAGAAAAGTAAAATAACTAAAAATAAAATAAATAAAAATCAGATAAATAAAGTAAGTAAAAATAAATAAAAATAAAAAAAAAAACAATAAATAATAATAAAATAAATAAAAATAAAATAAATGGAAATAAAATAAATTAACAAAATTTGCCATGAAATGAAAATGAATTTAGCTAGAATTTTGACTGTGAAGGCAACCCATGAGTAATGAGAATTCAGCAAATAAAAAGCAGTAATATATGTATAATGCAGTAATATATTAGCATTAAGGCATCAAGAGCCCTTGCCTCTTTGCATCTGTCATGGATCTCGACAAAGTTGTAATGTCTTAAAAAATAGGGTATAAAATCCAGCTGCCTTTTGCTTATACTCTGTACTGCCCTCTCGCATTCAACTTGCCCTCTCTCTCGCTCACTGACCTTTTTTTTTTTTTGATATTTTCTGCTTGAATTTTCAAATGTGCAACTGTTGAGCATTTATTAGTGTATGTGTGTGTGTGCGTATATATATATATATATATATATATATATATTGTGTTTGTCCAAGTGGGGTCTTGTGGCACGTTTTGGGTTTATTGAAAGCGTTGCCTCTGCTTGTGTTTGTGCTTGTGTTTGTGCTATTCCCCCTGTGTGTATTCACGCTTGGCTACAATTATATATCAAGTGCATTGAAGTGTGTTGGCTAAGTTGGCAAATCCAAAGCCAATCAGATAACTAGAAACAGTCGCTGCTGCCGCTTAAAAGCAAAAGCTAAAAAGTAAATTCACTTCATCCGATTATCAGGACAATATATTTATTTGCCTGTCTGCACTCCATAAAATTGTCGCATTATCATTCGACCTTTTTCGCTGACGCCCAACATTTATCTAATCTAAATGGCAAACACGCATTCGCCTTGTACCTGAACGCGTTTAAATAGCCTCGAGCTACTAAATTTAGCCAGACTGAAAGCCATGCCAATTATGCCAGTAGATAAATTCAACCAAAAATTGAATAAAGTCGAGAGCTTTATTTGCTGAAGTGGCTTTCGAGCACGCAAGCAATTCAATAAATTAAAATAAATTTTGATTCTAGATTTTGATTTTCAATTTTAAAAAAGTTGTTTATAATAATTTGAAAAGTTTTAATATAGAGGTAATCACTATAAAAGAACAATTTATTATTATTGTTTGTTCTATTTATATTCAGAAATAATTCACCAACTTTTGCCTTGATTTCATCCATGGCATGGTCGGTAAATGTATTGTATTTTGGCCGCAGGCGAGTCGCTTATTGAGTTACTTCACGTTGATGTATCATAAAGAAAATGATATCAAACATGCAATTTGGCTGCGATTTATAAAAAAGTTATGGCATTTTGAAGGCAAGGCAGATTCTTAAGCGTGATATTAAGAGAACATGATTTTTTTTTTTATATCTCAATGTTTGTCATAAAAGCAATTTCTTATTTTATGCTTTGCTCTTTAAGAATAAAATCTTTGTGTGCACTTCGCATTTCATAAAAATTCAGAAAGGCTTTTAAAAACACGTGTCTTAAATAAATATAAAGGCGTTGTAAATCTTTACGCACCTTGACGTGTTTTGTCAGCAAAATTGAGCGAGAGCAAGAGTGAAAAATCACTTAAAGTATTTAGTTACAAAGTGTAAAACGAGATAGCGCTCAAATAGACAAATACGCATACAAAGCAGATAGCAAAGCGAAATAAAATCAAATTGCGAAACAAAATGAAAATGTGCGCCATCTGGCGGCAGCGGGGGGTACGAGAGTCGTTGTGACGTTGGGGTCGACGGAAATAGTGTGGAGCAACTGCAACAGCAGCAGCGGTGACTGACAGCAGGCGACACAGAGAGACAACAACAGGTGGCAGAGGGAGCGTTGACAGCGCACAGTGATTCAGAGCGAATAGTTTTAGCATAAAATATAAAAAATATAAAATATTAATATAAGTAAAAATGAATTGTTATAATGTATTTTCATATATTTTTAAACATATTTTAAAATATATGAATTATTTAAATTATTAAATTTACGCTTAATATGCAGCAAATTGGTCTCACTGTTTCGCCCCTTTTTATTGCTACTGCATTTGATGCCAATGGACGCTAGATGGCGCCGCTGACATTTTGCAACAGCAATTTATTCCGTCAAGCTTTCGCTTGTTTATGCACTGTCTTTCCCTCTCTCTCTCTCTCTCTCTCTCGCCCTCGTTGTGTTATGTTTAATCTGTGCATGAGTCTGTGTGTTGGCACTGCCGTTGGCTTTAGAATAAATATTAAGTATGCTCACTCAGTGTACGTATTTATGCAAATAATTGTTTTTGGCGAGTCGCTCGCGCAGCACACTGTTGGCAAAGTGAAAGCTGTTGTTGCAATTTTAATCTTGCAACTGCTGCAGCTGGAGCCAAGGCAAACAGTGTGTGTGCGGGCAAGGACGTAACAGGAAAGCAGCAGTTGTTAACTCTGATTTAATGGCAATGTAGCAATGGAGCAATAGAGGAGGAGCTACCTGCACTCGACCATACTTAACTGCCCAATCTGGCCCGGACTGGCTTCCTATTGCAGATGCTGCTGCTGCTGCTGGTGCTGCCGCCGTTGCATCAGCTCCTTCTGTCCAGCTGGCGTGCTGGCAACGGAAATGGCTACGTGCTGTGTGCTCGACGTTTGCGGTGGCGTCCCGGTTACGTCTACGTGCTCCGGTTCTCGTTGAGAAGGGGCTTTAATAGGTTAATGGCAGCAGCATCAGCTGCTAGTTGCAGTGGTTCTCTCCCTCCCTCTCATTCTCGCCCTTTCGCTCACTCACTCGACACTCGACAGCCCGTTGGCATTATGATAAATACACATTTGAAGGAGGCGGCTCTGCGTCCACGCGTCCAGGCGAATGGACTTTTAAATTACTTGGCCTGCTGAAAGTTGAAGAAAGTTATTGCCCCGGCAGCCGGGGCCGAGGTCGTTGCTGAGTGCTCGCCAGTGGCTATTGAATCAAAGCGCATTTCCGACAGCAATTTGCTCAATTTGGACGACAAAAAAAAAAAAAAATAGTTGAAGAGTCGTTTGCATAAAATGCTCATAAGTTGTCACCATAAACACTTAACAAGCTGCGTTGCTGCGCAGCAATCGTAACTGGGCTTAATGGCTGGACAGTCAAGTGCCCTTTACTTAGTTGCATTTGCATGGGGTATACGCTTCACATGATAATTTTGTAGTGTAATAATAATAGAGTAATTAGAATTATTTAAGAATTATTTTTAAAAATTTTTTAATTATAAATATGTATAAATATAAATATACAAATATAATATATGTATAAATATAAATATAATAATATATAATAAAATAATAAATAAATATAAATAGTTATAAATAAATATAAACAACAAAGAGATGTAGAATTTAGAAATATGTCTGACATATAAAGCTGCCAATTAATTTTATTAAGCAAAGAATTCTTATTGCAAGCACAGATTGCCGTCTTACCTTCAAGTCTTAAGGCCTGCTTACCAGTTCGCACTTCTTTGTAAAAGAAAAAAAAAAGAAAATACGAATAGTTTTATATATTCATCATTTTATTCGGAGAAGCCTTTTAGACTTGACTCTGAACTTTAAATTTAAAGAATTATCAGATTAATATTATTAAAATTAATGTGCAAGCGCTTAAACTCTACAAAAAAAAAAAAAAATAAATAAAATAAAAATAAATAAATAAATAAAAAAAAAGTCTATAATCTTTTTCCAAATTACTTATATTTTAATAAAATATTTATGTATACGTAGATATCATGCCCTGTAGCCTGTAGTGCAAAATTCTTAATTTTTTTGAGTTGATATTTATTATGATAATTTTATAAAATTAATTCTTTGGATAACTATGCAAATGCAATTTTCAAAAGATTACATCATTGAAGTAGTTAGTGTAAAGGCAAAGACGAATCAGTTCATGAGGAAGCTTTTTAAAATATTTAAATAGAGTTTACTGTGAATAAATATGATTAATTAGTTGTTAATTAATTATCAAGAAAATAGCGCAATATTTGCGAAATATATCCATATAATTTATTACACAAAAGTCTCATTCTAAAGAAGAATAAAAATGCATATATTTTCTGCAGAAGCTGTCATAAATCTTATAAGAAATCAGATTCATTTGCAAAACAGAGAAAGAGAGTGAGAGTGAGAGGAACATACAGACAGAGAGACAAACACATAACATTGTGGCTTCCATTCTCTAAAAATTCGTCAAAATTTTAATTCTAAATTCAAGACACCCCTTAGCTGGGTCCTTGAGTAGTGAGTGCGGAAGAGAAAAAAAACCACATAAAATATGTGGCAAGCATGCGGACAATGTGCAATCTGTGCCAGGCACATGTCAGCCGCACACACGCCATGACAAAGGCGAGATGTCAGCGGCAGTGGCAGCAGCACTAACACCAGCAACAATGACAACGACAGCAACTGTAGAAGAATCAGAAGCAGCATAGAACAGAAAAACTATAATGACAGCCTCTAGACAAAAGGCGCTGCTGGGCGTGTCGTGTGTAGGTGTTTGGGGGGCGTGTGGATACAAAACTTTAATGGTGTCAGTAATTGTTAACTCAAGCGACGTTTATTTCCTGCTTGCCTGCCTGCCTGCCAGCCAGCCAGCCAGCCAACCAGCTACCCTCTTGGTGTGCGTGTGTGCATTGCAGGGGGAGAGAGAAAAGCATTGCATACTTTGTGGCGCTTTTATTATACAATATTGTACATCTTTGCTTGGCACTTTAACGGCGCTGTTAAGGATATAAAAACAAAAGTCAAGTGTCGCCAGGCAGCTGCCACACACGCAGACGCACACGCACAGTCAATCTATATAAGTTAGCTGTTACAACTGCTGCAAGTATATTACGTATACGTCATATGGCCGCTTGTGTTTTCTTTTTAGTGCGCAAATTAACTGACGCCTGGCATAACATTTAATTAACACTTGACTACCGCACACACAGGCACACACAGTGTCATACATTTATAAAATTACCCACATTTGTCAATTTGATGTCAAAATGTGAAACTGGCCAAAATAAAATAAAAATAAAAAAAAAAGAAAAAGCAAAAGGGAGTATGCCAGGAATGCTTGCTGCCGGCCACTGGCACTGCCAGTGTCATGGCAGCAACCGCAGTCGCACCCGCAGTAACAACAAAGTCGTTATAAATTTGTCTAGACGCCTTTTGTCTAGCGTGGCTGGCATGACTGGCAGCCAGAGGACAGAGGACAACGCGTAGAGTAGCAGGACAGGCCGGCCCGCAGCACTTGAGTGACATTATTGTCCTTATTGAATCCAATTCGGGTGACATTTTTGTCCAGCCGCCGGGCCACACAATTTGTCTGCTTGCCACATAAAAATTGTTTTAAATTACTTCTTAATTTGACTTTTTCATCCCACAACTGCTCACTCTCCGCCCATTTACTTAGGCCCTTGCCTAAGCCTGCAATCCATTTGCGGTTAATAATATGTTTGCCTGTCCAATTTATAGACCATTAATTAGGTTCATTTTTGATGTATATGAGCTAGACTTCTTGGCATCACATTTGCATGTAGTGCAAGATGAAAATTGTGCTTTAATTTAAAGCATTTTATAATTTATAGATCTTTATTAAAGACACAATTAAATAGTTGTAAAGTAATTTGTAAATTCTTATGATTTTCTCACAATTGAAATCTAACTTCTCAAGCTGTTTGTGCCTTGGCAAACATTCAACCAGTTACGCCAGGCTAACAAAAATTGTTTTAACTTAAATTTTTCCACTAGAAAATAACAAATATTTGCAAAGCTAACATTTTGCTTTAATACTTTTAAGAACATGAAGAAGTGAAGGTTGTGTAAATGAATTGCATATAGATGAAGGGTATATAAATGTGTATATTTATATATATATATATATATATATATATTGGGTAAAGTTTTGTTTTACTTAATCACTGCCCATCTGCTTTGATTGACCTTAAGTTTCTTACTGATCGAGCTACGAGCGAGGGCTTGTGAGAGAAAAACGCACAAGGAATAGGAATAGAGAAAATGGAACGAATGATCGAAATCTCTTTTCAATCAAATATCTTTCCATGGGCAAAATATCGCTGTTAATTTATTTAGCTGTTGAAAGTAGTTCAAGTACTAGTAATATTATCAAATTTAATATGTTTTTAAGAAAATATCAAAATCTAACTTAAGTCGATCTGCACATCTACAATCTATAAGCAAAACTTAAAATATTTAATTGAAAATCTTAAATTAGTAGTTTATTTGTAATATTTATCATATTTAAATAATTTGCTTTTTACATACATTTAAAATAAATTCCTAAAAAAAAGATGCTTTGCATTCGTAACAGGCATCCCCTCACTAAATCAAAACAAATCAAATAATCAATTCTTATTCAAAATAAGAAAATGGAATAATATATTCGACTCCAATTTGACTTCCAGTTCTTGCAGCTTACAAGAGGCATCAAAACTCAGCTTTGCGTTCTGCTCAAGAATGAGTATAAATATTATAAGCTCTGCCACACTGTCGTCTGCCTGTTACATACACTTTAGTTAGGCCACAAACGTATATGAATAATAAATATAATTATAAATATTTAGAGTAAATTGAATACATAAAACACAAAAAGATGGCACAGTGTGAGCTAAATATTTCATATATAAATCATAAATCCAATTGCTGCACAGATAATTCATCAATTGCTGTTCTGACTTTTGTGTGCCTAATATATGATTTATAGAGAGCAGCAGGCAGCACGGCAGGCCAGACATCGATTTGTGTTGAAATTTTATCTGTGTCCTTCCAAGTGATTAAGCAATAAATCCATATAGAAGTCGACAATGAATAATGAACTAGCCGAAAATAAGGAAACTGTGAAAATATGCGAATATGTGTAATGTGAGCAAAAGTAAAAGTAAAGCCATTTGCCACTTGACTTGGTAGGCAAAGCTGGAGGGTGACATTGGTGACATAGGTCACTGGCTGCTTGGGCTGTCTTCCGAAAGTCATTTCTAGTTTTGGCAGCAGTGGCTTAGGACACTTAATACCGGGTTCGACTGGTTGTCAGGGAATATTCTGTTGCTGCTGCTATCCTGTATCATCATCATTGGCCAGGCTGAGCACGTTTTACTGTTAAATATTTGAGCAAATATTAGATGTAGTCAAAAGTCCAAGACGTGACACATTTAACGAGTCAAAATCGAATTTCACAAATGCCCAAAACTTGGACTTTAGCGCATAATTCGTGCGTCAATGAACAGTGAGAGCAGCGCAACAGTAAAAACACGACAACACGAACGCAATTCAAATGATATTTCAGCTTTTTTTTTATCAACAGCATTTCATATGATATAAATGATGCCAAAGGGGGGCGCAGATAGCAGCAAAGAGAGCGAGCGAGAGAGAGAGAGAGAGAGAGAGAGAGACCTGGTATAATGCTTGCCGCTGTCTGACTCGTGCTCATAAACGTAAAACGCTTAGCATTTAAGACAAAGCATAGAACCATTGAAATATACGAGCGTTGTATGCGAAAGATACCCTGTATAAGAATCGAAGCTGCTGCAGAAAAAAAAACTGCGCTGAAATTAAGTATTTTTGTATAATTTATACTATTAGACAGTTACAAATTTTTTTTTTTATAATAATGATGATCAGAAAAAGAAATCATTTATAATTGAGAGAAATGGGTTTCGATTGTGGGTTCTTGGAGTCTAAGTATTTTCTAACTGTGCTCAGCATAAACCGAAGAGCTGTTAATTATGGAATGAAATGGAATGAGTGGACAACAATTAACTAATTTTCAGCTCATGTCTAGAACAGGCTATAAGCTTAAAAATATTACATGAATAATTATCGATTTTAGGAAAATACAATTATATATTTTTAAATAGTCAAATATTTAATCCTATTCAAAACACATGCCACTAAATTTCAATATTTATCGAACTTATAAAAATTTTAAAAATATAAATGTATTTTAAATTTCACTGTGTTAAGTTTTATTAATTGTACCTTACACCTGTATTTTATGTCCAAAATTGTCTACCAGATTACATAGAGTCTACATGGATTTGGTTTCGTTTCTCTCAAATTTCCGAACATAAAAAATGAAACCACCTTTTGGTTCATTTTCAATTTGTACAGAGTATGTAAACACAAATGCACAGAGGCAAACACACACACACACACACGCATTCACGAACAAGCTGAGTCGTTTGCTCGCGAGCCACGGGTAGGGAGGAGCTGATGAAGGGGTGGCGAAATGCGGGCACGGCTAACAATGCCGCCAAATGAAACAACAAAAAACATGGCCATAACAATAAAAGCACAACAATAAACAGTAACAACGAACACAACGTGGGCAAGGATGTGCGCGCTGGCAAGGACGTGGGCACAGGAACAGGAGCCGTAGTTACAGTGCCAAAGCCAGAGATAGATACAGAGACAGTGGCAGCGACAACGGCAGAGATCCTCATGGCCGTGCGCCTGCCAAGTGTACCAGATTAACGAAATGTTTGTTAAATGGCCCAGGCTTCTTATTGTTGTTGCTGGTGGACAGGCGGTTAAGTGCGCCAAGTGGGTGTGGCGCATAATTTGACACAAAATGGCGCCACAGCCCAAATGCGCAGCATAGACAAGACCCTCGCTAATAAGCCCGTGCCTATCGCTTCCGCTTAGTCAAAGTCTTTAAAGAGCCAAAGGCTGCAGCTCTGCTCAAAGCATAATTGAAATATGTATCGTTTGCACAGCTTAAGATGACATTTTAATTAATTAAAAATCAAATAATAACCAAAATTATGCACAAAGATTATATATAATATATGTACATATTTTCCATTTCCATTTTAATTTCCATTTTCATTTGCCTAATGCTTGTAAAAGCAGCTTATACGATAAGTAAAATATTCCTTGAGATAACAATGCTGCACGTTTGCTTAGAAACGTATCATATTAAAATTTTAAAAAGTAATATACTTTGTATTTTTATTTTGTATTATGATTAAAGTTATATCTATATATAATATAAGTTAAACACTTAACGATGCTGACTAGAGATTTTAAAAAATTTTGTCCAAATGATTGTTTTTTAAATCAATTTTTTAATTATATGTATATGAATATTATTTTGAACTTTTTTATATAAATTTATTTTTATTAATTTTTATTTTTATATTTAATTTTTATAATTTTAATTATATACTATTTTATTTATTAAAAAAAATTAATCGATAAAATAAATATATTTAATGATTTAGTTATCTAGTTTACACTTATATTCATTCTACAATTAATAATTAATTATAGTATTAATAAATAATCTTATGCATAAATTTTGAATATAAATTTTTAATTTTCGTTATATTAAATTATTAATATATCCTCAATTGTGACTACACATCTTTTTTTCATATGTGCGCCTCAATACACATGAATGATTTCTTTGTAGAAAGTGCAAAGCACAGCTCAATACGCTGTGGCAAATACGCACAATAACAATGCAAACAATGTTACACACACCTATGTAAATATATAATATGCTTGCATATGTATTTGTATATATGTATGAGTATATATAATTTCAATTGATTTGCCGTCAATTTTATTTTTGGCCTGAGCTAAAAGGCAAAAATGGCCCATGGCAAAAAAGGGGCAAATATACAAACACAGATACGGACATTCACACACACAGCTACATGACGCTAACATTGATGAATTATTGTTCCGTTGAGCTCCTCTCACACACATACATAGGCAGCATGCACAAATAAACACATACACATTACGCATACGCAGCGTGTGCCAAGTCAAGTTGCGGCCGCCTGTCAGCAGCCGCTCCCGTTCTCTATGCCTTTGCCATCGAATTTGCCCCGCTGTCTAACCGCAATCATTCATCATCCAGTAATAACAACAATAACAACAACAACAACAACAACAGCAACAACATGTTGCTTTGCTGCGGTTAGCCCGGCTAACCATTTTCCGCTCGTTTTACTTTCCCACAACGCCTTGACATCGATATGGTGTTGATATACACTTTCAATGCGCCGACATCGTTAATGTTAATGTTATTCTATCTATTGCCTCTGCTGCCTATCTCTGTTTGCTGTTTTACCTTCCTTCGCAATTATAAGTTTTGGTATCCTAAATCCCCAAGGATCTTGGGTAATCCGTCAGCTCTCTGTCTGTGGCATGAAGTAATATCAATAAATATATATACACACATATACATAAATATATAAATATATATATGAACATATTTACACCTTAACCTACTTTTGGGATTTGAGTATTTGGTTACTTCGATTCAGTTGAAGCTGCCATTGAACAATGTCTGGATGGTAATCAAATGTAACTCAATTCGCAGAATTGAATGTGAAATATATTTATATGTATATAATTTGCTTGGGAAATTTATTTTTTTTTATCCATGCAAAACATATCAGTGTAGCAATTGCAATTGAGTAGGTAATGTACTTTGCGGATAAATGATTATGTTTTAAGTATCGGTAGCTTTAGAGCCACCTAACTTGTCCTTTGGTATTTTTTAGTATGCTAATTTAAGTACTTTTGATCATCTGAGCAGGGGATTTAAATTTGAATTTGGGATTAAGAAAATATCGATAGCAATAAAATCAAGGGCTGCATCACTAAGTCAATAATGACAACTAAGAAAATTGTTGACTTTCAGTAATGCTAAATGGTTGATTGGATGTAATAAATCAAAAAAAAAAAAAAAAAAGATATGAATCAAGATTATAATTTCTTACACTTGCAAAGTACAAAAACAATTTATTTTATATGACTGCCAAATGGCTTACGTTACAAATTGATGCCATTTAGCTTAAGCTAAACAGACGTTAAATACAGCACAACAGTCGGAAAAATGAAAGAAAATAAAAAATCTGAAACTGAAAAGTCATTAAAAATCACTTGAAAGTGCTTAGGCTGCAATTTCACTTCACATTTGCGCCTCATTATGCTGCACGGCGCAAAGGAACACGAATTATGGCCAATGCATAATGGCCATTAAAACTTTTTTTGTCTGCCCAAGCAATCTAAAAAATTGGAAAGAAACAAAATGGAAACAAGAAGCAAAAAGCGTAGAGCACACAAAAAAAAAAAAAAAATAAATCGAAGGAAAAAGAGAACTGTATGAAAAACTCACCCACACGCATACACAAAACGTAACGAAACGAAGAAGATTGAGCCAAGGTAAAGGAGCGGCACATTAGACCAAAACTTTTACAATAATACATTTGGAAGCGAGTGATGGCCAGCGCGTCCTTGGTCAGAATAAATATAAAAGAAGAGATGTATGTGCCATACGCCACGCACATACACAAAATGGAATAACTACAAAAAACAAAAAAAAAAGAGAAATGAAGAAAGAGAAAGGGAAAAAACGACAACTCAGATAGAAAATTCAACAGAGCGCAGCTCCGCAACTGCGCGGCTGTCAATACAAAAACGAACAATTAGATGGGCGGCAACTGACTGTATGGGTGGTAGTGTGGGGGTACGGGGTGAGGCTGTCCGTCCGTCCGCCTGTCTGCCTGCCTGCCGCCTGCCTGCCAATGACAATGAGCCAGCGGGCAGTGCAGGACAAACAACAGGCAACAGGCGATTCGTCCTTCTGAATTATTGAGCGTGCAACTTGTTGAAAATCCAAGGATGTAATGGAGCCACACGCACACCTATATACACACTCACACTCTCTCATCAATATATAAATGTAACTTTAATTTACTCATTTCAACAGAACGTTGAAATATTTACCAAGTTATTTCCCAAAGGGAATTTCTGCATAGCGTGTGAAAAGCGCTGCGAAGAAATGTGAAATGAAAGCGCTAAAAAAAAAACAATTAAAAACTTTTGCGAAAGCTTGTGAAGAATGCTCCAAGAAATGTGAATGGGCTTATGGCATTTTAATTGCAGTGGGAGGCGACTGAGGCCAGCAGCCGTGAATAGATTGAAAATGTTGGAGGCATCTTCACAATTTATTTATTGAGGCGTCTGCGAACTCCACAGGGAATGGAACATTTTTAAATTCAAGCAATTAGCTGATGTAAAGAAAAAAAAAAGGGTTTTAGTATTTAATCTCAGTAAATATTGCAAAATCAATTTGAATTTAAATGATTTTCGTTTGTTATCGATTAGTGCTTATCGCTTACGTCTTTCTGGCAACGCCCAATATATAAGTTCACAATAGTTCTGCTTTTAATAACGCTTGTCGTTTTTAAACACCAATTGAGATGTTTTTAAATTTCTTAAATTTTCTCTTTTGCCATTGCAGACAATGTTTCAATAGAGATGGCCAAACTTTCACGACGTGCTCCGTCGTCTGCAGCAACGCCATCAACAGCAACAGCATCAGCAACAACAGCTAGCACAGCGCCAACTACACCAGCGACTCAAACAACTGCTGGTCATGCTCGAGGCTCGGCTCAAGTGCAGCAACTGCAACGCATCACCCGTGCTTCTAACCCCAAGGACCCCCAATTGGCCGCCCTCGTTGATCCTGATGCCAATGGCATTCTACATGAGCCGTCGTCTGCATCACCGGCACCGCCGGCGTACCCTAACTACAATAGCAACACTGCCGCCGCTGCCACTACCCCCGCACCTGTGTACGCACACGCACCCAACACCGTCACGGCCACGCCCTATATGCCCCTGTTGCCACCCGGCGAGCGCAATCTGACCGATGCGGAAAATGCGGCCGAACGTGCGCGCATTCGAGCGGAATTCTTTGCGACATATGACGTGATGACAGGTGTACGCATCGCCGCTACGCTAGGCGGTTTCTTTGGCCTAATGGTGTTCCTCATCGTGTGGAAGAGTCGCAGCAGCAGCAACGAAACGCTCAAGGTGCTCAAGGATCCCAAAATGGCAGCCGTGGCCGCCGTTTGCATGAAGGAGGAGGAGGAGCGTGAATTACAGGAAGCCATTGTTGCCACCGGCATGTCCATCTATCCGGATGAGTATGATGCTCTGGTCTATCGACGCCAGCGCATGCTCTCCCTGGGCAATGTGAGCGCTCCGCCGCTACTCAATCGCGGCTATCGCTGCGCATCTGTAGGCAAGTCAAGAGAATTTTTATTCTCTCTGCCCAATAATTGTCAAAATCTTTCGCTTTCAGGTGGCGTTGGTGTGCCTGGGCCGGTGGGCTATAGTTATTTGCTGGAGCCACCACGTCGTTTTTCCTACTCGGCCATGTCGGCCGGCGGCGGTGCGCCTCCACACGGTAGGCGGAAAAGTGGCTCCGAATCCTCGCGCATCTTCAGCAACTATCCCATGGGAGGCAGCTTTGGTACTGACGATTACTTTATTGAAACGGAGGATGAACTAGAGAACGAGGATTATATGCAGCGCGGTGCCCAGGACGAACAGGAGCAACTGCACACGCGCACAGATTCCACGCGCAGCAAACAGGGATTTCTGTCCGTGCCGATGGCGGTGAGTGGCAGAGATGTGTATCTCTAGTTCGTAAAACTTAACTCTGCTCCATTGCAGGGTCACGACTCGCGTCGTAGCAGTGCAATGACCTGCTGCAGCACGGATAGTTCGTATCTGGAGCGTCGCACTTCCGCCTATACTCTGGGCATGAGCAATCTGCCGCCGACGCTGCAGCGTAAATTGTCGACGGCGTCGCGCACATCCAGCATAGAGAACTGGGACTACTACTATCCGGACATACAGGTGATACAGCCGACGCCGAAGGCTTCGCCATGTCCCTCAGAGCGCAGCATACACGAGCCCAGCGCACTGAAGAGTTCGACAATCGGTTTAGGGGCGCCCAGCATTAAGCGTAAGCACAGCATCGTTTCGTATGATCCGGAGAGCGCACAGGCCGGACGCAAACAGCAGATACACTCAATCAGCGCCGATACAGTGGATGTGTATCCCTACAATCAAAGCGCACTCACGGAAGCCATTGACTTGGGGCTGCCTTTGACGAAGCCATTGCACTCAGCACCGCCCACCAGCCATCACCAGCAGGCCTTTCATTTCTGTGACTCGCCCTCGGAGGAGCTGCGCCTGGGCGTGCGTCGCAAGCTGACGCTGGTCGAGCTGCAGCGGAATGTGGAGAGCAATAACAACAGCTATCCGTATACGGCAAATGCTGCTGTGCCGGCCACGGCAACGGCCAACTCCAGCAGCATTAGCGTGGATAGCACACCCGTTAGCCTGGATCGGTTGAATGGCACCGCTAGTGTCAGTGGCAGCCTGGGCACCATTTCGGCCAAGGCGCTGCAAAATGCCCAGGTGATTGAGGGTAAGCGTGCGCCGCTTGCTTCGTTAAGTTCCTTTAAGATCTCCTCGCTGGAATGCCCGGACTCAGAGTTGCGCTCCCTAGACGAGGACTCCGTGTTTGGGCTGGAGGAGAGCGCCGCCGACACGGACGATGATATGCAGCAGCTGAGTAGCGACAGTGAGGAGCAAAATCTGGCGCTGGCCGCAGCGCAGGCAGCTCAACCGCTCAATCCAACCCTTCCACAGTCAGCCGTGGTGCTGCCCATTAAGCGACTAAGTCTGAGCTCTGTGCCTATGTTGGGTGGTGCGCGGCCGAGACGTCCACTTTTGCAACGTCATCGCACCATAGGCGCTTCCTACAGCGATCGTGGCGTTCCGGGTCTGCAGACAATGCCTCCGCCATTGGAAACGCATTTCGTGCCCGCAATCTGCAGTCCAGCGCAGCGGCGAGCACAGCTGCTGCAGCAGCACAGCGATCCACAGACGACAACGACTACAACAACGACAACCACCACAACAACCGAGGAGGACACTTGCTCCACACTCAACACAGAGCTGGGCATGCTGGATGTGGGGGCTGCTGCCAGCATCAGTCCCTCGAGTGGCGTTGGTGGTGAATCGGCTACCCAAACGCAATACAGCAGCCTCAATACGGTCATCAGTGTTGGTCACTCCAGTCCAAGTCCACAGATGGACAATAATTATGTGTGTTCCACAAGTGCTGCCGCTGGCCAGGCTCAGGCTCAGGCTCAGGCGCATGCGCATGCGCAGGCAGCGGAAGCAGCAACAGTTCCACAGCATCTAGCACAACTGCCATCCAACAGTAGACTGGGCCACGATCCGTGCGCCTCCTCCGTTTCGGACTCAGTGATAGCCACCAGGCCGCAAACCATATGCATGCCCGCATCCCTAAAGGAGCTCATTCTGCGCGGCGGAGGCTCCAGCAAAAGTGCACACAATTTGAATCAGCACAGCAGCGAGACAACGACAGCGACGCCAGCTGTTATGCTAGAGCTGCCGCTCATTCGGCTGCCAACCGAAGAAGACGACGAGGAAGACTTGGATCAAAATGATGCACTAAGTGTGGAAGAGCGTGATCCCAGCCTGCCCGGCACTGCGAGAAAATGGTCTAAGGAGACGCTATTCTAGCCCAGTTTGCGGCCGCTGCTGCAATGCGTGCAGTTCCAAACAAGAGCTTAACAACTGACTTTTAGGGTAGTCAGCCCGGTAGCTAGCAGGGTTGCCACACCCCCACACAATTTGCTAGCCAAGTGGACTACGTATTTTGTTTGCATATGAAAAAAAAAAAACAAGAAATAGCAAAATGAAATTCAAAATTAGAAAAAAGAAAAAAGAACAACAACGTATTCGTACTTAGAGACTGTTGTCTATTATTGTTAATAGAACTCTAAAAGTTAAGTAGTGATACTCGGATTTATTTTTCACACTATCTATTAAAAAAATCCATATATATATATATAAATGTTTATATACATATATATATATATATATATATATATATATTTCTATAGAGTACTCGTAGTTTGCCAGCAGCCAGTCTCCCTCACTTTATTTCTAAAAAAAAAAAAAAAAATTCTTCTAGTGTCTTAAACAGCAGCCAGCAAAAAAATCACAAAAACAAAAATAAACAAAAATCATAATAATATTAATAAATACTTGAAGTATTGTAAATTAGAGTTTTATATAGATCGTGCACAGAGAAGAACTTTGCAAACTTTAATAACAAACTGATGTACACTGACAGAAACAAGCCTAAACAATATATATATATATATATATATATATATATATATATATATATATATATATATATATAGAGTACATATAGATGAGAACTTAAAGACCTCGATAAGCGTTAGTCCAGCTGTTGCCTACTTTTCAAATGTGTTTGGTTTTTTCTACGAATCTTTCATTTTTTCTTTTCTTTTCCTTTGCATTTCCCCAATTCGAACACAAATTGTTAAAGCAAAAATTAAAATAATTAAAAATAAATATAAAAAAATAAAACTAGTTGTTGTCAAAAGAAAATATAAGCAAAATGAAAATATAGCGTTACTTAAACATATATGTTTAAAATAGTATGAACAATTTCCTAACTCATCCCACCTACGCATCTCTATTTTTCTATGAAAATGCATTTGCTCCACAAGTGAGAAAAAGTTATAGCAAAATAATTTGTATTTTTCAAAGCAAACGGAGAAATACAAAATTGAAATCAAAATACAGAACTAATTATATAATAATAATTATATAAATATATATATATATATATATATATATATATATATATATATATAATGAGATTAAAACTAGAGCTGCATTTGGGTGGAGGTATTCAACGAAAAAAGAAAACAACAAACAAACCTATTTAGAGACTTTCTCACATGCCTGAGCCTAATTTGTACCTATATCCTATTGCATAAGTGTGTAAATCAAGCCCTATTTAAAGCAAATATTTTTGAATACTAATAAGTATTTTATACGAACTCAAGCAGGCGCCTAGGAAATGGAAATATATCAAAAAAGTAAATCAACAAACCATATATTGACTTACATATAAATATTTAATTGTTGGTTATATGCTGAAGTATGGAAAAAAAAAAAAACATTAACAAAAACGAGTCAATGAAAATTCAAGAAACGATTGTAGCATTAAATTTGTTTCAAATAAAAAAAAAATATATATATATATATATATATTAATATGTAGCTAAAAGAAAATGTAAGGAAAACTAATAAGCAAAACTAAGTTGATTAAGTAAAAAATAATAATAATAAACAAATAAAGAGTAGCAGAACCAATTGTTAAACCTAAGCTTATTAAAACATAAGATCCAACAAATATTTAAAAAGAAAACAAAACCGAGCTGTTGTATTAAATGAACAATAATAAATGGGTAAAGCCAAAAATGTATTGGAAATGGTTCAAAATATTCATAAAAACCACAAAAAAAAAAAAAAACATAGAAACGTACAATTTACAATTTTTATTTGAATTTTTCTATATCTCTGGAGCAGCTTTTTTTTGCTTTTATACTTTTGTACTAATACAAGTTTCTTATAAATATTCCAAACTTCTAATTTCCATGAATCGTGTACCTTTAGCTACATTTCAATTACAATTGGTAAAAATAATAAAACTGACAACTGACATGAAAGCATGAGAAAAAGCAATCGAAAAATTATACTATTAAATACAGTTATGAAGCCAAAGAGCTATTAAAACAAAACTTAGTTAAATGTTATTAATATAAAACAAAAGAAAACCGAAACAAAAATTGATGTAAATGTTAGCGATATTATTGAGAAATGTGACAAAAACAAAAAAGAAATTGACAAAAAAAAAAACGAAAAAAAGAAATAAAACAAAAGAAAAGTATACACAAAAAAGTTGCCAAAGACACAGTTGTTTCATTTTGTAGCTTTATCGATGAGACTAATATATCATTATAAATCAATTCCAGCTTTAGTATCTATATTTGGTGGAGTAGTCTTTGGGTGATACCACCAAACCACGTCCCTTGCGTGCACCACGATACACTGTCTCCACGATGTCGATCATTTCCTGTTTGTCCTCCAGCGGCCAATTGATCTTATTGTTGTTGCCGGTGCCCAAATCAATCATAATGTGTTTATTGCGAAAGAAGAACATAACTGTGCAGGGATCGTACAATTCGTACATTTTGTTGAAATCGGGCACCTCAGTTATGTCCACCAAATAGATGACGGCAAAGTTTTTCACCTTCTCGGCAATGCTGTACATCACCTCGTCCATTTTCATGCACGCCGGGTCCCAATCGTGTCCAAAACGTATGACCTAAATAGCTCAAAGGTGTTAATCGGCCCAATTTGAGACTTTGGTGAGCGAGAATGCTCAACTAATGTTTTTTTTTACTTACAACAACTCGATCTTCCTCTGAGAGTATGGCCTGGTCCACTTGCCAGCCATTGTGTAAATGCGGTAACATATACGACATCTTGTCGAATTGTTTTAATTAATATTATTTGCAGAAGAACCAAACGTAAACAAATCCCAAATGAATGTGTGTTTCAATGAGTGTGACCGCATGCATTGCAAATTCGTAATCGAAATCGTTATCGATAAGTTCTTCGTCTCACATAATTTTAGCGCTGCCAGCTGAGCAGCGCGCCAAAAACAGAAAATTCAAAATGAAGCAAAATGAGAATTTAAAAAAATACGTGTTTTATTAGCCGTAACTAGTTTGTAGCGTCCTTATCAGTTCAAATATTTTTGCTTAAAATTATCTATCTGCTGCAGCACCTTAACCGTCATCTCGTTAATGTACTCATCTCGACTTTGCTCTGTGTAATCAGGCAAACTACGCCGCGTGACGTAATGATTTGGCAAGTTCACCTTGTGGCGGCCAATGGACTTGATGATCAGCCAAAGAATGTAGAAACTGAACCACACGGTAAAGTACAGTGGAATGTACCAAAGTTTGCGACCAATATAGAAATAACTGTATTTCTTGACACGTGGCTCTGGCGGTGGTGGTGGTGGTGGAGGTGGTGGCGGTTCAGTTGGTGGCGGCGGTGGTGGCGGAGGCGGCGGTGGTGGTGGTTCCACATGATGATGATGATGCGGATGATGGTCGTATATAAGTTCTGGATAGGAAACATCCGGATAAGAGGGATAAACATCTGGATAGTGATCGTGATGATGATCATGGAAATGAGGAGCATGCTCAACGTAATCGTGACCATGGTCGTGATCGGGAAAGTGATCTGGTACGTGATCAGGAACGTGATCAGGAATGGGATCGTGATGGTGATCGTGACCATGATCGTGGTCTGGTGGGCTATCGGCCGCTGATTCCGGGTGCGCTGCTAGCCAGTCAGGAGGTGGTGTAGCATATTCCATATTGGGGTCATACTTATGGTCATCACTGGGGGAGCCATCAGTCTGCAAAGCTGGCAGAACCGCATTATCGCTGCCGCCAGCGCTGCCACCAGCGCTGCCGCCGACATCACCGTCCCCATTGGGGCCACCAGCGTCTGCGGGAGCTGCATCAGCGCCCGCATCCTTGCCGTCTTGATTTTTAATAGGCGGTGCCATGTCCTGAGCACTGGCAGGCAGCACTCCGATGGTATCATCATTTCCAGGATCATCGTCTGGCTGTGCGGGTGGCGAACCGCTCGCTGCGCTATCAGCGGGTCCCTTGTCCGCACTAGCAGGCTTTGGATAGGAATAACCAGAGGAGCCTATGACAGGTCCTGGATACACATAGCCGCCATTGCCCGATGCTGGAGGCAAGTAGCTAGTTACTTCATCCGAGGGCTGCGCGGCTTTCGGATCGTCCGATGGTGACGGATACTTGTTGTTAAGTGGCGGAAAGGCGTAGGTATCCTTGTTGGCGACATACGAGGGTACCACATTCGAGCCAGCTGCCAACTTTCCTTGCTGATGATTGTGATGGTGTTCGTGCTCCTTGAAAATACTCGAGGCAACACCCTGGCCGGGCGCAAATCGATCTATTTGACCTGTGATTATAATGTGGGTTAAACTCTGTGTTGGATTTTGGGGCCACCACTCGATACCCACCACGTTTGAAGCCAGCACTGGGCGCCTTTGGTCGACCGCCCATCGAATAGAAGCGATTCTGTGAAGGACGCGGCTTGGCACTGAATTGCTGTGGTCGCGCCGACTTGATCAGCGGCGTGATCAGCTGCCCGAAAGGATATGCAGGACGATAGTCTACGGCGCGTCCAGTGGAGGCTGCCTCAATCAAACCCTGCGCCGGCTCCTCACTGGCCACAGTCGGCAACTCCGTTGTGCTCACGCTCACTGGCGTCACGAACACAGCCGAAGGCTGTTCGACAGCTGCATTCGACTCCGCAGCTAAATCCAACTCCGCGGCTGGTTCTGGCTGATGGTTGTAGGGTATGGGCAGTGGCAATACAGGTGTCGTGGATACCACGCTCTCGCTCGAATTAAAGCTACGAAAAGTGACGTGGTTTATGCTAATCCTTAGGCACGCAATGGGTTAACTCACATTTTGGGATATATCAAATCCGTATTTAGCGCTTTAAATATTCGCGGTCCCTGGTCCGTTGCAGCACCATTGCCGCTGACCATGACCTGAGAATAGGCCTCGATCTGTGCGGGCAACAAGATGGAGCCCAGCAGCTGGCCAACGACCAAAAGCAGCGCACACTTTGCGCCGGCTCCTGGCATTATGTGTATCGATTCTATAGCAGTAGCACAGGACACTTTCTCTTATATTCACTATTCCCTTATTTTTTTTTTGATTATTAACCGAGCGAGCTTTTACGCACTCGTCATATCCGCTCGAGCTTCGTTAACCGTGTGCAATGCACCGCGCGATATTCTCGAATCTGAACTGAACTGCGCTGCGTCGATTCGGTTTTATTTAACGCCTCTGCGCAAAGCTGGTATTTGATTTCGTTTTTTCATGACCCACTTAAGGTGCTACCAGAAGTGCTCTATATGCACGATACACACACTAGAAGACCTATACATGCATACATACATACCATGTGGTTATCATAGTTCATGCTGCATGGACAGCACTTTCATTTCGCCGTTCAGGTGCTAATTGATTCTTACTCCACATATGCCTCTGCTTCTGCCGTTATGTTCTTTAACGGCGTATCAAAATTATCGAAGGCAAAAAGATCTTCGCCATCTGACTTAGCTGGAGACCGTTGGAGCTCAGGCTTAGGCGTGTGCCTGCAACCTGGCAAACAATTAGAAAGCAATTTATTAACAACAATTAGTATTTAGTATATAAGTTCATTCTGATCTTTCTTGCTACTTATATAATATTTAAAGAATTTTGCATTTTTTTTAAATAAAATAATAGATTTCCTTAATTTTTGGAAATATTTTCATTTTTTTAATTAATATTTTCACATTATAAGAGATTTTCTTTTATAGTACTTTAGAGCTTTCCTCATTATAAAATGCAATCCATTAATATAAATATGAAATTATAAAAAAAAAAAAAACAAAATAAAATAATTTTTCTATAAAATATTATTTTATTTTTTTAAATGCTGAAATTTTTTAATATTTTTCAATTTAATTTTTTATACATTTTTGGGATTCTTTTTATAGTACTTAAATCCTCCTCCTTAGGTACATAATATACAAACCATTAAAGTAAATGCCTGTATATGAATAAAAATTCGGATTCTGTTAAAAAAATTATATTTTTTAATAAATATAAGATATATATTTTTTTGAATAATTCTGATAATTTTTTTGTTTTTTTATTTATATTTTTAAGAATTTTCTTTTATAGTACTTCTCCTCCTTATATAATACAATAAATTAATATTAAAATAAACAAATATATACTCGATATAAATAAAAAATCATCTTCAGTTAGAAAAAAAAAGAAATGTTTAACCAAATATTTCTTATATTTAATTTCAGTAAAAGTCGTGTGCATCCTAAATCCAAAAAGAAGGTGCTAATTAATATCAATTGTTGATAATACGCCACAGCCCAGGCCAGACCTATAATCTGATCTCTAAAGCCCAAATTAAAAGACATGTCGACTGAAATAAAGCCATGGCGCATATGTCAACCAGAATCGATG
Source organism: Drosophila mettleri (assembly GCA_035047625.1). Lineage (NCBI taxonomy): Eukaryota > Metazoa > Arthropoda > Insecta > Diptera > Drosophilidae > Drosophila > Drosophila mettleri. The sequence continues at coordinate 7,440,492 of JAWNPI010000072.1, forward strand.
GATGTGGGTCAATAGATGATTCCAGCTATTGCGGCTATTGCGTGCCAGAGCGGATTAACACCCAGTCAGGCGTGCAATCCGATTGTTGATTCAGCTCATTCACAGATCGATAGAAAAGCATGGATTAAAGAGTACACAGACGTAGAAGTTCTACAAATCGTTTCTTTCCTCAGGCATAACTTTTACTTATTTACATATGCACAAATTGTCTTTTGTTTGTTTTATTTACCAGAAATATATTTCATATAATAATTGCAAGTCTTTTAAATGTTAGTACATTAAGTTGTTGTCACTGAAACAAGGAACCATAAAATTAAACGTTTTAAAAGCTAACATACAAACAGGTTTTTCTTTCCTTCTTACGAGTCACAAATATGTTGCAAATGTTAAATAATAAATGGTTTATAAAATATTCACAGAAAAATAATAAAAAAAAAAACTTAAATGAAAAGGCGCGTGTTAATTTTATAAAGCATGTATATACAGATGCTTGGCACATGCTGCACCAAGCCGACGTCCTTCTAGTAACATTTAAAATGGCGAATTCATGCCCAGCTTGGTGCCAAAATCAAGACGCGCTCGACGCTGATAGCGCGCATTAACTCTGCAAAGAGGAAGAGATACATTTTTAGCATCTATATATGTGTATATATTCTTGTAAAGCTGCACTCACTTGTTCTCCTGTAGCTTGGCCAGCTCGCTCACAATGAGACTCAGCAAGCTGCTGGCAAAGAGCACAAGCAAAGGTATCCAGAGCTGCGATAATAACTCCTCCAGCGTCTCATCCAACAGCATTTGCAGCACACAGATGAAGCCGTGCAGCAGCAGCAGCGCCAAGCAGGTGAAAGCCCAAATGTGATTCCTCAGCGGACTGCGCTGCCAGAGCGCATGATCGCGATGCACAAACGACAAAGAGACGAGCACTATCAGAGGGAGAGAAAAGTGATTAAACCAAGCAAAACATTCACAACTAAAACTAATACTAATTTAGACGTTATCTAATCTATTAAAATATAAATGGAACTTTTTGTGGAATCTTATCTATATGTTAAATTAGTATTTAATGCAGATAAAATGAAATAATTATAAACAAAAATTCAGCTTATCAGAAGAGTAATGGAAGATGACTCTAGCTGCAGAAAAATATTTGTAATTTAAAAAGCAAAATATGAAGGCTAGAGAAACCTCGGACAAAGTCTTCAATTTAGCTTAGGTTTGACCTGATCTTAAATCACCTAATCTATTCCTCAGAGAGAGCTGAGCTCTGGCGACACTTCACCTTTATTTCGAATTGGAATTCTTTTTAATTTGTAAATAAAAAGTAAATTATGAAGCTGGAGAGACCTTGAACAAGGTCTTTAAATTCGACCTGATCTTATATCACCTAATCTCTCTATTTACTTAATTTCGTATTTATCTAAAAACTAATTACCAAAATGCAGTAAAACAGCAAACAAGGCACAACTGCGCGCTATATAAAGACATTGATAGAATTCGAGTTCAAGCTCAAAGTCTTCGACCTCATCGGAGCCATCCTCTGCTTCGCGTCTTGCCAACGTTTGCGTCATGCACATCCAGTAGCCAACGAGCTGCAAGAAAGCAAAATTAGTGCAAGCCAAGTTAATTAACTGAAGTCAGTCACTTACCACGGCTAGAACGGGCACAAGGAATTTACAGCCGTAGCACCACATCACGAAGGCAAAGGCGCGCGAATCGTATTCGGTTTGCTTTTTGCTGGTGGCACGATTCATAATCTTTGGATCGAGATCGATGTGCGCCAGGGAGATGGCTATCAATGGCACCGGCACACACATCAAATAGATGCCCAGCAGCGGGGTGAGCAGCGGCGGCAGCGAGAGGCACGCGCATAGCACATTCAATATCGATATGGAGCCGGCACAGCACGCCCAGAACTGTATGCAATTCCACAAGCCCAGCGAGAAGCGACGTGACAGCTCAATTATGGCCACCAGCGAAAGTGGGTCGTCGCGACAAATGGCTATCGAGCAGGGCAACGAGTTGAGCAGCCGGCTCAAATAGATGGGCGAAACGGTGTGCGGCGGCGATTGCATGGCGCGTGCCCCGCTGCCACACTCGAGCAGCTGCTCGCTGACAAATGAATCATCTTTCGCGTCTTTGCCCAGACCCTGACTGCGGCGCTGCCAGTGCAGCTTATTGTTCTGTATGTTGGCCTCCGTATAGGCATCGACATCCTGGCACACCTGCGGATAGAGCGGCTCCACAGCGATGCTGCAGTCGGCCTGCAGAAAGATGTTCGCATTGTCATTGCTCGCCGAGCTGCCCAGGCAAACGACAATCTCGCCGTATGACTGCATAATGTCCAGCATTTGGCGCGTCGCTTCCGCCGAGCAGTCTGTGAAGAGCGACACCTGCAGCGGCACATTGTCCACCTGCTCGAGATGCGGCCGTATGTTCTCAATGCCGCGCGGCAGCTTCGCTCGATTCGACATGTCAAAGTTGATGGGCGCACTCTGATCGGTGCTCTCGGTGAGTGTGCTCAGCGAGCGGCAGTTCTCGTCCATGGCCGAGTCGAGTGAATGCCGTTGCTTATGCCGTTCCGTATTGGGCTCCTCGTCCACTGTTAGCTCCGCGTTCTCATCATGCTCTTTGCTCGTATTCAGCTCATCGGTTGTGTCCGAGGTCTCGACTGGCACAGTACATTCATCCGGATTCGATATGGCACCGGGCGCCGAGCAACTTAATGTTTTCGACGACTCCAAATTGTTGGGCGGCTCGAGCAAGTAGCTCAGCTTGGGTCCATCCGGCGGATCACCTACAAGATCAGTAGTCTGTTTAGCGTTTGGCGTGCCTGCATCGGCTTCCACATCGGGTGGCTGAATGTGCATGACGTGGTCACTGGATGGATGAATGGCAACAGTATCTGTGATGGTGCTGGTGGTTTTGGTAGTGGCAGTGGTGGCTGTGGTGGTGGTGGTGGTGGTTTTGGTTGTGGTCGTGTTGTTCTCATTTATTATTTTACCCGCATGCTTCAGTGACTTGCTTGGATTGTCCGTCTCCTTGACTTTGCTCGCCGTTGACTTCTCGCGCTCCGGCTCCGGTTCGCTGAGCAACGAGATGTGACAATTCCAGCCGGACTCGAGGCCCATTTTCTCGGAGAAGACGCGTGAGCGCAACTCGTTCTCCTTGCTAAAGTGCACGAAGCGTATGCAGGCACGCTCCAAGCGCTCCACCAGATGCACTATGTCATTCTGCGCCTGATACTGCATGGTGACCATGCCAATGAACACCTGATGGCACTGCATCTCAAAGCAGCCCTCCACATCATTGCAATCCTCGTCCTTGCTCTCCGAGAACAGCAGCGAGTCCGTGCTAATGCTGTGGCTCAGCTTCACGTGGTGACCACCCTCAAAGTCGCAATGCGACTTATCCACATGCTGCATGCGCAGCTTCGACTCTGGCGGCAACTCCAGATACGCAATCTGTCCATTGCTATGCAGCGGCCCACTCAGCGCTCCATGGATGCCATGACGCAATGGCCGATAGGCGAACGCTGTGCAGTACGAGGTCAAGGCGCTGCGCTGATAAAAGTCTAATGCACGTTTCCGATCCTGTGGCGACAAAGGACGCAAATCCTTGCCGTCCCAGAAATCGTCGCAGCAATCCAATATGATGTCCGCCGTGCCCTGGGTGAACAGCGAGAGATAACCGCCGGGATTCTCGCGCATTACCACCGACAAGGAGTGCGGGAAGGGCACCTTCACCTTGGTCGACAGCTGCAGCTGGCGTGCAAAACGAATGTCCCGACGCACAACATCCGGTTGCTGTGAAGTGAGAGTAAGTGAGATAAGCTAAAAGTCTATTATGTTATCTGTGTTGGCTTACCAGATGCCTATAGCTGGCCAATTGACCCTCCAGTGCAAAGCGATCCGTTGCATGATCAGTGAAGCCGATCTGTTTAGCTAGCTCGCACAGACAGCGTCTGTGCACAGCATATATAAATACATATAGAAAACCGATTAGAACTGGCACCAACTGCTGGACGTGAGCAGGTAGAGATGGCTGATGGCTGATGGCTGAGTGGGTGCGTGTGTGTCAGAGCATGCGAGGCATTGAAGCGTAATACATATATATATATATATACCAAGAGTATAGTTGGGGGACATATGGGAGACTGGGTGCTTGGATGGGGGCATTCTTGGCAACATAATCAATTTTGTTACTTAAAATAGCATGCCAATTAACAACATTAGACGAATGTAGTGCTAAGCTTATGGGATGGACGAAAAGTGCGTTCCATTAACAAACAACAAAGACAACAAAAATATAATGAAACAAGTTAAGTAATAGAAATGTACATTATGAATTAGTAAAAGAAAAGAAGAACAAAAATATATAACTTATGTTTTGCTGCATTTTTATGTACATAAATAAAATAATTAAATAATTTTCTTCAAAGTGAGAGAATATGAAAAAAAAATTGCTTTCCAATTTTAAATGGGATCAGGGAATAAAACAATAAATTAATAATTTAGCTGAGAAATTATTTGCATATTTAATTTACCTAATGAATTTTCGTTTCTTTTAATTAAAATAAAAAATGATTTAAATTTATTTACAAAATGAATTTTTTTCTTAAGATCAAAATTATTAAAATTTATTTACTAAATTAATTTTTGTTTCTTTTACCTCAAATCAAAAATTATTAAAATTTATTTACCAAATGAATTTTTTTCTTTTAGTTAAAATCAAAAATTATTAAAATTTAAATGCATTTTCGTTTTTTTTTTATACTGAGAATAAAAAATTATTAAAATTTATTTACCAAATGAATTTTTTTCTTTTTACTTTAAATCGAAAATTATTAAAATTTAAATGCATTTTTGTTTTTTTACTTAAAATCAAAAATTGTTAAAATTTATTTACTCAATGATTTTTATTTTCCTTTATTGAAAATCAAAGATATTTAAAATTTAAGGATTAGATTTTTACTAAATGAATTGTATTTTTTTTTTACTTAAAATTTTTTGCTTAAAAAATTTAATAATTTTTTTTTGTTTACTTTAAATCAAAAATTATTAAAGTTTATTTATTAAATGAATTTATATTTCTTTTACTGAAGTTCATAAATGATTGAAATAAAATTATTAGATTTTTACAAAATTATTTTGTGTTTGTTTCACGTGAAATTAGAAATTCTTAAAAATTTTCATGAATTTTTGTATCCTTTAAATAAAATCAAAAATGATTACTAAATGATTCTTTGTTTGTTTCAAATGCTTAAAAATTTTAATGAATTTTTGTATCCTTTACTTAAAGAAATGATTATAAATTTATTTTAAGAGTTGTATAACTTTACCAATTGCATGTTTGCTTTAGAGTCTATATATATATATTTATGGGGGAGTTTATCAATCCAATTTGACAGTGTCGGGTGTTTTGCAATCAAAACAAAAATCAAAAATTATATCGCTGCGCGGGCAACGCGCTTTTGGTGCATATATACACACAATTCATATATGCTTTAGAATAAATATAACAATACAAGACCAAATTTGGCAAATATATAAATATAATAGATAATAGATTATCATAATAAAAAGAGTTTTGTTCTGTTTTGGTTAAGGCAACAAGGATAACAACGTTTATGGCAATGAACTACGTACCCATGCAATAGGCTTTTCATACTGGACTCAAACATCGCATACCGATTCGTGACGGGCACCAAGTCTTTGTCCAGCATGGCCACGGCGCTGACATGGCCACAGAACTGCGCATAGTGCTCGTGCGTCAACGGCGAACAGGTGTTCAATAGTATGGCCAGACCTGTTGAGGCGGCCAATAGGTTGAGCCAACATCAATTAGAATATTCTGTGAACTCACCCAAAGGCTTTAAGGATTTAATATGCGCCTTCCACTCGTGATCATCGAACTCCAGGCGAAAGGGGCAGTGCTGATCGTGTGTGAGATCGAGCACTTCCGCCACAATGCCGCGTTCCTTATTCTCTGGATCGTCGACGTTGTCGCTCTCCGTTGACATGGACAGCTGGCTGCCGTCATCTTGCGGCTCCTCTTCGGTGTTGTGCAAAAAGAAGACCTTTTCGGCGGTGGGATTCGGCCATGAGAGTATGCCTTTCTTGTCCACACAGCAGAGCGCCGATATCGATCCCAGCACCTGCACCAGATTCGCTGAGCGTGGCAACAGTTCGCTGTCGCCCTGCCACAGCTGCATCCAGATGCGCAGCACATTGGAGCGCAGCAGCGAGATGCTATCATAGTCATAGCCAGGTGTATCCACATCCAGATCCTCGAACGACTTACTGGTGCCCTTCTCAAGTATGGCCTGCGGCGTCTTCAAAAAGCATTGCAATCGCGCGATGCCCCACAGATTCATGGATATCCACAGCACTGGGAAAATCAAAGGCAGCAAAGGCACCACAGCAGCTGCGGGTGAGGCGATGAGCACATGGCGCCAATTGTGCTGCTCATCTGAAGACAATCCGTAGCCATGCAGACGCAGCACGCCCATGAAGAGAGTGATGACCAAAGCGCTGATAAAGCCCCATTGTTGAATGTACTTGGTCACCAGCTAAGGACATAGATAATACATCTTTATATACAAGATTCGAGTTCCTCCTTATGAGCCTTACCAGATAGCGCTGTTGATTGTAGATGGTGGGCGGTCGCTTCAGTGAGTTCTTCAGGCACAGACGTAAGTTTTGCAAATATGGTGTGCGCTCCAGGCAGCATACCAGGTCGGGCAGTGGAGCACGTGCCATTGGCTTGACCGGCGGATCGCCCAGCTGCGCTGCAGATATGCCATAGATTTCGCTGGTGTTGAAGAACCGCTTCGTCTGCAGCTCATGGCAGGGTCCTGGCGATATATGGCCTGGTCGCAGCACAATATAGTCGCCGCGCACCAACAGCGCCCAGGGAAGATTGACAATGTGTCCGTCCCGATAGGTCCACTGGAGTGAGACGCATGGAGACATGGGATTGCTTAAATGTGGATAATTCTCGGCATGCCAATTCTCGCTGAGATGCTGCTCGGCCAGCCGTAGTTCAGCCAAAGCATGTCGAGTCTTGCGAAAAATTTCCGTACGTCGCAAATTACTTTCCCTAATGACCACATACAAGTCCAGCAGCAGAATGATGAGCAAACATATGGCGGGCCAGAACATGCCGGTGATTAAGAGCGCCCCGCTTGTCACCAGCGTCGTGCCAATTGATAACCAGCCGAGGGGACTATCGTAGCGTTTCATAAATGCCGCACGAAATTTACAATGGCAGCTAATTGAAGAGTGGGGTGTACAAGTTGTGTACAAGTGTATTATTACGCTTAAAGGTCATTGATTGTGTGTGTGTACGCCTACCTCTCGGCTCTGCTCGCCCGCTCATGCTCCAGCAGCACGTTCTCAATGTCCTCGTGAAGCCGTGAGAGTGCTACCTTTGTGCTCAGGCCATACTGTATGTTTTGCTTTCGCGCGGACCTCGACGACGATGGCGACGGCGCTGGCGACGCGTCTCTTTTGTCATTGGTACATTTTTCCTCTGTTGCCGTCTCTTCTGTGTTTTGGCTCGACATCTTAGCGTCTCAAACCGCAAATTCGATATTACTTTCAGTTAGCATATGCCCGTCTAACACATTGTTTTTATAATATTTTTATGCACTGGCTGCTACCCTACCAGAAGGTGTGTGTTTATTTGTTGCTGTCCGCTTTGCTTGTGCGAAATACATATGTGCACGCGTTGCCAAGTGTGCGTTGCGCTGCCGTCACTATTTGCATACCGTTGGCAACGCTATGAACTGATAAGGGGCTTAGTCAAAAATTGAAAAAGAGACGTCACTAATATAAGATTGTTTACATTGTCATTAGGTTATATCTTGATAACAATTATTAAATATTTTTTAAAATTATATTATTCGATATTATTTAATTCTAATATAATACGCATCAGTTAAGATTCACAGATTATACTGTCTTCAGAATTTCTTATGTCCATCGCCATCGATAGTCTATCGTGCTGTATATTTTTATAAATTGCGATAGTTCTTGATTTTGTCCATCTTTTGTTGTTGTTGAACAGTAGCTTAATATGTAAATGGCAATTTCACGGGTATTTCGTGTGTACATTTGCCATGGAACAAATATGTCGCACTTGCATGACCAACTCCGTATCTCTTGTCAATATATTCACCGATCAGCGGGAGCCTAGTCTGGCAGCTATGATCGGTGAGTGCGTCGCCTCCGTCAAAATAGAGCTGGATGATGAGCTGCCACAGAAAATGTGTCTTGCGTGTATTTGTGATATACAAACTGCGTTTGCATTCAAGCGCAGGTGCGAACTAAGTTATCAGGAGCTCATCAAGAGTCTTGAGCAAAATAGAATGATAAATGAAATACCAGTAGAAGGAGCACAAGAATTTTTAAGCTCTGAGCATAATTTGCACGAGGAACAAGTGGAATGCAAAATAGAAGATGATAATAATTGCTTATCCAACAGCAGTTCCATTGAGGCTGCACCAAATCAAGGTCCATCTAGCCCTCAGATGAAGAGCAGCGCGGTAAACATAAAGTCAGAATTGTTGGAAACAGAACACTGGGAACTGCCGCAGCCGGATATGGATATTGGTTGCATCAAGGTGGAAAAGGAGATTGTTGCTGAATCAATCCCACAAACAAATGAAACGAGTAACCAAGAAGAATTCGACTCCAGCACTGCAGACGAAGTATCGTCCAGCAGACATGACAAAAAGGGTCAATTTTCGTGTCCACACTGTCCAAAAAGGTTTTCCCAAAAATGTCATCTCAATTCGCACATTCGTACGCACACAGGCGAGAAACCATATCAATGTCCGCATTGTCCAAAGGCCTTTAGTCAGGCTTCGAATCTGCGGAAGCACATTTGCATTCATTCAGGCGAACGCCCCTTCAAGTGTCCCCACTGCACGCGGGCTTTTACGCGCCACACGGATCTCCAGTATCACGTCTCCACGCATCCGGGCAAACAAACCTACAAATGCCAGAGCTGCACAAGATACTTCATAGAAGAGACGGAGCTTGAGGAGCACATGCGCTATCACAATGGTGAACGTACTTACAAATGCCAACTGTGTCCCAGAGAGTATGTGCTCGCCTGGCAACTGCAGCGACACATTCGCACGCATACGGGCGATCATCCGTTCAAGTGTCCACATTGCCCCAAGACTTGTGTAGACAAAGGAGAGCTGGGTAGACATATAAGGTCTCACACTGGGGAGCGGCCGCACAAATGTACACAGTGTCCGAAAGCCTTTACACGAGCTAGTTATCTTAAGACGCACATAAATACTCATACTGACAACTCGTAAATTTTAAATAAGTCTGTAAATATTTAATTATTTGTAATAATTTAATTAGTTTATATATTAAATTAAATTTGTAACATAGATGTACATATATACATATATTAAAACCCTCAAAGAATTTGAACTCTCATTTAAAAATATTCGTATTTGAATAAAACCAATCCGATTCATCATTAGCATTTGAAAATCATCGATATTAAATTCTGGTAAGTATCGATAAGTAAAGTTACGATAGCGTACGGAAAAAAGTGTTGGCAATTGATCGCATTAAAGAAATTTATTATTTTATGCCTACGCGAAATAAAAACAAATAACAGCTTTTAAATGGATGCCAGGTTGGATGTAAGTGCTTGGATCAGAGATAAAAAACGCTGTCAATAGATCCTCCATTAACTTTGTTCGTTCCATAGATGTTTGAGGACGTCAACACATCGCCCTCGCTGGAGGGCGACATGTCTATACCGGGCAAACGTACGACAACAACAACGGCACAACATGGAGTTCCCGAATATAATACCCTGGACGAGCCCATACGCGAAACGGTGCTGAGAGATATGCGCGCCGTTGGCATCAAGTTCTATCATGTGCTCTATCCCAAGGAAAAGTCGAGTCTGCTGCGCGATTGTACGTCATCAGCAACTGTGTTTGCTGCACTTGATGCGTCAGCAGTTTTATCTATAATGTTTACATTATCGATTTTCAGGGGATCTGTGGGGTCCGTTGGTGTTGTGCACCTTTATGGCCACCATACTGCAAGGCTCCTCATCTGCGGACAGCATGTCGGATAACGGACCCGAATTCGCTCAGGTCTTTGTGATTGTTTGGATAGGTGCAGCTATTGTAACGCTAAACTCCAAACTACTGGGTGGCAATATGTATGTAGAGATCAAACAGCAACTGTAAATGTTTGCCTAACTAATACCAAATTCTACTCTGTTATGCAGCTCATTCTTCCAGTCGGTTTGCGTGCTGGGCTACTGTCTGACGCCTGTTGCTCTTGCCCTGATCGTTTGTCGCGTCATCTTGTTGTCCACTCAGACACGTTTTCTTTTCTTTTTGCGCTTTGTAACCACAACGCTCGGTTTTACCTGGGCTACATATGGTGAGTCGAATGTGTGTGCATAATTTTATAAATTTATTATTTTCTTTTATTTTATTGTGCAGCTTCGTTTATCTTTCTGGGTCAAAGTCAACCGCCGCATCGCAAGCCCCTCGCGGTCTATCCCATATTTTTGTTTTTCTTCATCATATCCTGGCTGGTGCTGTCGCATAATTAGTTCGTAGCTGTGCTTAGTTTATAAACTGTATCAACTTTCCATAGCATAACCAAATCGATTGTACATTCATTTATATATATTTTAATTTGAGAACTGTGACCATGCAATGTTTTAAGGTACAAATTGGCTTTGTTTTTTTTTATTTATTTTACTCTTAAGATCTTACAATGTATATATTTATGTGTGTGTGTGTGTGTGTGTGTGTGTGTGTGTGTTTTGCTTAAACGTCCAAACTGTTGGCCGATGTGGCGACCTCGAGCGACATTTGCATTTGGACGCCATCGCCTCTGTTGGGGCGATATGTCAACGAATTGGCGCGCGCCTTGCGTCCCATAAAATGCCGTTCCACCCATTTGAGCAGCGTGTAGACGGAGTCAGTCGAGGGCAAACGATGATCGGCCGCGGTCTTTACAATATCAGACGAGGTAACACGGAACGTGCGCGCCATACCCTTCAGAGCCTATTACAGAGTCAGAGTTTGATTGCAATTAGTGAAGAATATTTTTTTGGCTATCTGCTGTTTGTGGTACTTACCACCATGGCGTCTTCATCCGTCAGATCGTCGCCCACGTAGATAATCTTGATGCGTTCGTTCCAGTCGACGCCAAAGGATGTGCGTAGTATGTAAATCGAGGCGCGACCTTTGTTCCACTGCACCGGCGGACGAGCCTCGAGGGCACAATGCGCCTCTGTTGCTCTAAAGCCATATTTCTCGATTAGGCTGCGCGCCTTATCGACCATGTCGGCACGCAGCTGGTTGGGTGTCTCGCGATAATGGAAGGTGAGCAGCGAACCTTTGTTTTCCACCCAGGCGCCATCGCGGCACACCGAATCCTGCAGCGCCTTGAGCAATAGACTGACCTTATCCTCGTACTCAATTGGCATGGGATGGACAAATTTACTGCCATCGGGATGCAGAATCTCCAGGCCATGATTGCCGGCATAGGTGATGCCTTCGATGCCCACCATTTTCTTAACGTTGTCCACGTTGCGTCCCGAGATGACGGCCACATAGACATCCGAGTGATTGGACAGCTTGAACAGCACATTCTTGATCTCTGGCGAGAGCGTGGCCAGATCTGGATGCGGAGCAATCGGCGCCAGAGTACCATCATAGTCCAGCAAGAGGGCAAGCTTGTGATTGTAGCCGATGTATCTGCAGTAAAGAAGTGGGACTTAGTTAGCTTCGCGAGACTATAAGAGATCGACTCACTTGAGTAAGTAGTCATCGAAGTCGTCCACAGAGACGGGCTGCATTATGGTGGTGCCCACATCGTCCATTTCCAGAGCGCCGACGGCCTTCAAGAAGCAGCGCATCCAGTGGCTGACATCGCACTCGGCCTCGCGACGACGTAAGCGAGTCATACGCAGCGCACGCTCATCCTCGGGCATGGTCAGAGCGCGATGAATGACCTCAGCGGCTTCATTCACCTCGTACGGATTGCAGAGCAGCGCCTCGTGCATCATTTCACCAGCGCCGGCAAACGGCGAGATGACCAGCACGCCGGGTATCTCGTTAATCTGGCAGGCGACAAACTCCTTGGCCACCAGATTCATGCCATCGCGCAGTGGAGTGACCAGGCAGACAGCTGCATCCCGATACAAGGCGGCCAACTCATCCTGGCTGACATAGTCGTAAATGTAGCGTATGGGCGCCCAGTTGGCGGTGGTGAAACGGCCATTGATGCGTCCGACTAGTTGGTCCACTTCCTCCTTCAGCTCGCGATATTCCTTGACGTCTGTGCGCGAGGGCACCGAGATTTGCAGCAAGCTCACCTTCTCCTTGTGCTGTGGATACTTGAGCAGCAGCGCCTCGAAGGCCATCAGACGATGCACCAGACCTTTGGTATAGTCCAGCCGATCCACGCCGAGAATAATCTGTTGCTTGGACGTTTTGAGCACCTTCGGTGCATTCTGGGCCAGATTGACGAAGCGCTCATACGGTATGCCAATGGGCAGCGGACGGATGCGCACAGTGCGTCCGCCATGCTCCACCAGCAGATTGTTGCGATCCACGCGACAGCCGAGATTGCGCTGGCAGCAGTCCACAAAATTGAGGCAGTAGTCCTGGATGTGGAAGCCGACCAGGTCGCAGCCGAGCATGCCCTGCAGTATCTCATCGGACCAGGGCAGCAGCCGGAAGATGTCCCACGGCGGGAAGGGTATGTGCAGGAAGAAGGCCAAGCGACACGGCAGATTCTTCTCCTCGGCATGCTCGCGCACCCAATTGGCGGCCAACATCAGATGATAATCGTGTATCCAGACGATTGGCGGATTCTTCTCGCTGCCATTGTTCTTGGACAGGCACTTCTCCAGCGCCTCAATGGTGCGCACCGCGAAATGCTTGTTCACCGTCACATAATCATGCCAGTGCTCGCTGCCGAAGTTCGCGCGTCCCGGCATCGAGTGGAAGAGCGGCCAAAAGATCTTATTGCAGCAGCCATTGTAGTAGCTGTCGAAGATGTTCGCATCGATGTTCACCGACACCACCTGCTCGGACTTCAGGCCAGCCGTTGGCGTTTGATCGTACGGATTCGATTCGGGTATCGCCTCATTCGGATCCTCCAGATGTATGCCCGACCAGCCCACCCACAAGCCGCTGCCCTTGATAACCACCGGACAGACGGCCGTAACCAGACCGCCAGCACTGTAAAAGAAATGTTGAATAAAATGTGCATTAGTTGGGTAGGTCTAGACTCGAGGCTGATTGAGTGATTGACGGAGTGACGTAGCCTTCAGTGAGAGCAAGGCTGGCTGTCTGATTTGATTGGCTCGTTGATTGATTAGGTGGAGGACTAAGCTTGGGTGAGTGATTACAGCCCTGAACAAGCATGGGATTTCCTTACTACTGATTGATCAAAATATATTCACTGATTGAAGGAAGGAGTTGGCAGCAATAGATAGATGATAAAGTGTACTAGAATAATCCTGAGCGAAAGGAAACTCTCTATTAATACTAGCTGCCCAGCTAACTAGTCGAGCGACTCACAGTTTAATAGTCTGATTAGCTGTATGATCGAAGCGCTGCAGATTAGTCAATCTAGCTAGTTTAGCTAATGATCGACTGAGGAGAGTCTATGCTAAAAAGCATCTATGTAAAATGTTCTTTGGTTCAAGGTAGTACAGATCAATAGATATTGCTATGAGCACAGGCACGGCACAGCCTGCTTTCTAGCACATATACGTATACCTATGCCATATATGTGCAACAGACTCAGTGCCAGCCCCATTTTTATGCAGAGTGCATCACAATGACACTGACACTAACGGCGCTGATAAGAAATAAGCCGTAAAAAAAAAAACAGCCCCTGCCTGATACGGCGCAAGTGTAAACAACCTCGACTCTGCCTGTGGCTCAGAGGCCAAAACCGAAACCCATATAGAACAAAAAAATAAATAAAATTGAATTGGAATCTAGCTACAAGTTTTTGGGTAGGGTCAGTGCGAACTAGAAGATTAGCCCGAGTCAAAAGCTCAGTCGAGTGCACGTGATATTTGTATCGCTCTTGCTATTTTTTCAGTGTCAGGTTCGCAGCAGCTACGCTCCGTTACGAAAGCCTTGGAATGACGCCTATATTAATGACCCCTTTTAAAGCAATGTTGCCCAGTCGCAGTCGTCGCCGTTGTCGTCGTCTCCGTCGCCGTCGCCGTCGTTAGGCAGCAAGGGTCAAAACCGCGTAATGGGCCCCACAGATAAGGTTAGCTCAGCTAGCTAGCTCATATTATTGAATTTGTTTTCTAATTTCAAATAAAGTTTACTAGACTTTGCATTTCAAATACCTCCCGCGCCCCGTCCCTCCATCCTACCCTCAATCAGTGTGTGTATTTTGCGCTGATAAGACGACTGGCTGACAGCCTTATAAGAGACACTAATCATGTGAAGCGTGTGGAAACAATATCGCGATTATATGGAACGCCTTAGCTAGGTAGTCCAGTTCCCTAACGAGGGGGCTGTGCTCTCGTCTTATCTTCAATGCAAATTGAATTGGTTCAGTTTCCGAAACCAAAATGAATTGCCCCACAAGTGTACTCTAGCTAGGAATGCTGCTTGCTCTTAAGCTTCTCTCTCTCTCTCCCTCTATCCCTCTATTCCTCTTGTTACGAGATTTCGATTAGCTTGCAATATTTATATTATAAATCTGTAGTAGTTAATGGCTTTGTTTTTCGGTCTAACGCAATAGTACAGTACTACGCGTGCAATGAACTTTTAACGTTATTTCTGGCTGACTTGCAGTGTTGGAAAGTCACAAGAAGATAGTTAAATTGGAAATTTAAATATATAACTGATAACACGTTTAGATTTTAAATTTGTTTAACTGGAATTGGAATAAAGATTCGAAAAAGCTTACTAAAAATTTATTTTTAACTAAAAAAAAAATTCTTAGTCCAAGCAAATTATTGATTTTGTTTTTTTTTTTATCTATAATACATATATGCATTTAATATTTACGCGAATTTTAATCAGTAAATATTTTGATTTCGTTTTTAAACTGACGAAAAAGGTCACAAAAGCAATAAAGGATAGCTCAAACTATAAGAACTATTAAGCTTTGATAAGAAAAAAATATTAAATTTAATTTATTTTAATTATATGTTATAAAAATTATTAATTTTTTTTAATTCAGTTATATATTAAAAATAATTTTTTTTTTAACTTTTTAAAAGCATTCAGCTTATTTAATTTTTAAATTATATTTTTACTCCAACACTTTTGAGAATTATTTATGAAAAATATACTAAAATATTTTTATGCACCACAATTATTTTAACGATATTTTTAAATCACCTATATAAATATTTCCGAATATAAATTCATAAATTAATTGAGAACTCACCTAGCCTTGCGTTCCAGCTCTTTGGTTTTGGCATTGCGCGTCAAGACGAAGGGCAAGCGATTGGAGACAACGATCAGACTGGCCTTGGTCGAGGGCTCCCCGGCATTGGTCACAATGATCTCCGTGTCGGCCATTTTGTATTGTGTATATCAGTTGCCGATATCGATGCTATATATATATATGTATACGGATCGTAGAGAAAGCAATGCACACGAATCAATAACACTTGTCTAAAGAGTTTGCCTAGCACATAGTTTGAGCGCAGCAGAGTAAATTGTATAGGATGCTGAGTGGGCGGCCTCTATATGTCACCTTCCGTTTGGGCCTTGGACTTGTGTGCGCTGGGCTGTGCGGCTCACAACTAATTCGTCTGCTGAGCCACACGAATTGCACTGGCTATCTGGATGCAACGATGCAGACGGCGTCTATATGGACGGTGCTTATCAAAGAGCCACCTCTTTATATACCCATCCATATATATATATATATATATATAAATGGACGGACAAAGCGTTAGCTTACCGTAGAGAGATGAACAGAGAGCACACGCCGCGTTTGTCGACAAAGTAAAATTTCTAATTGCACAGACAAACGTTACTCCGTACACTTTCCGGTTGCTCTGACTTATTAGTGCAAAATGCAACTCGCAACTGGAAAAATAGTTTATTTTGTGTTCTTTTCCGGCTGGCCTTTGAGATTCTCGCGGTAGCCAGCAGCTCCGTACCCAGCCAAAAATAGACGAGCACTAATGCCAATCTCTCGCTCAGCTCGCACTTTTCTTCAAAAAATATTTGCGCTCAGGTTCCACAGAGTCCACAAAGCTGGGCTTATCAGAATCAATATGTAAACAACTTGAAGCTGATTATGTAAATATGAGCGATAACGTGCTGGAAGCTTCATTAGAGTTCCACAATAGAGCACAAATTGGAACTGCTTTGAAGTTCAAATCAGTTTTCATTTCTATTAACCACCTTGAGGCTCAAGGAATGTAAAATATAGAGGACTGCTCACAGGAGATCAAAAGTAAACTAAGTGAGTCGGTTCTAACTGGCTGAGTCTGGCTTCATCAGGCATTTATTTGCCTTCTGTCGATAAGTTGTTATTCGTGTCGTTATTCATTCTGTTGCCCGGCCCGAATCACACATATTTCGATTTCTATTTTCGAGCACACATCCTCACTTGGCTGCAATGAAATTACAAATTGTGGAGCTTAACCCTAACTTGACCTTGTGGTAACCTTAAAGATGACAATTAATTGACTGTTAAGCGCTTCGTTTAATACCAGCTGCAATGAAATATAGACAGGGACAACGTGAGAGAGAGAGAGAGATAGAGTGAGAGAGACAGAGTGTGTGAGAGAGAGAGAGACAGAGTGTGAGCGATAGAGTTAGACGACGCTGATAAGCATTGTTCGCGCTGTGCAATCGCCTGCATTGTTTATGCAATGCATTGCAGATTTAGATTTGGCTAATTACGTAGGGATTAGGTACAGTTTCATGCTATTAGTGTGTCTGTGTGCCTCAACATCGCTGAACTTGAGCGCTTGATCATGTCTGGCATTCATGCGCTTATCATGACGCCAAACCCACGGTTGACGTGATGCCTGCAATTTGCAATAACATTTATTTTAGTTCATCAATTCTTAGTCATTTTGCAAGCCTGCATTTGATAACCCGTTCCAAGGGTCGACTGAATGCGCCTATTTAGATTTTCATTTAATTGCCATTTGACGCAAGTTCAATTTAAATACGCAAAAAAGTAACGGCTGCGATTTAGTAATATAGCAGGCAGCCTGCGTCCGCTGCGTGTATCGATCGCACTTCTTGGCGCTCTTTTCTAGAGTTATCGATAAATCTGCTTTCGCATTGTTTATTTACTTTTGGCATAGACACAAACTAAACATGGACCCTTCGATAATTGAGTTTATTGGCGAGAAATCCATGATCAGCATTATTCCAAACTTCTCGAATGAGCCGCTGCATCTAGTTTATGGCTCTGTGGGTCCATTTCGCGCTGGTTTTCCAGTCTTTGTGCCACTGTGGCTCGCTACGCATTTGCGGAAGCAACAAAAATGCCGAATTGTGCCGCCCGAATGGATGGAGCTGGACACACTGGAGGAGATTAAGGAGGAAGAAAAGCGTTCCAAGTGAGTTAACAAATGCTACGAGGCTTTAAGTCTTACTCAATAATTTCTTCGTTCCAGATTCTTCACAAAGATGCCCTGCGAGCATTACATGGTGGTTGCTCAACTAGTCATGAGCACAGCTCCAGACGATGTACCACGTTGCGAGGAGCTGCGCACTGTTATCAAAGACATCTTCGATATACGCGAATCGAAGCTGCGCACCTCTATTGATGCATTCATCAAGGGCGAGGGTACTTACGCCAAACTGGATAATTTAACGCTCTTGGAAATTCACAGTGTGCGTCCTATACTGCCCTATGCCCTGGATCACATAGCGCGCTATCAAAGAATGGCCACTGCCTCGCAGCGAGATACCTCCATGTTGGGCCTGAGTACAACGGGCGGCGGTTCAGGCACAGGCTCCTTGAGCAATTCTCTTTTCACACAGTAAAGTTTTGTGATAATTTAGCTTAAGCTTAATTGTAAATAAATCAAGAAAATTCTGAACTTCCTTTACGCCTTATTCAAAGATAGAAGCTCATTAGCACTCATTTGAGCACTAATCCTTATAATAAACATGTTCAATTTATAATTTAGTTTAGTTATAAAAATAATTTTATTTTGCATTTCGTTATTTTTTAACTGTTTCAGGATGTATTCTCTTAACATGGCGGCACAGGTTATCCCATCGAGGCGTCACAAATTTGCAGCCAGAGATGATGCAGACATGCAGCAGCACACCCTCACTGGGATTCTCCATGTGCTTGACAATATGTCGCTTAATATTATAACAACGTGTGGTACGATAGCTGCAGGTGTTGCATTCGTACGTTTTGGTTTTGCCCTTCTGATAGGTTCTTCTGCAAAGAATCAGATTAAATAAAGTTCAGCATATATTTATAATTGTTCCTTACTTTGGCTTAACAATATTTTGCATGTTAATTTTTGTTTCATTAGTTGGCTTTGCTTCACTTATGGGCTCTGGGTATTCTTCAATTGACTCGACATTATCATCGTATGACATTGACACTAGGTCATCGTCTTCCACTGAAGCCAACTCCTCCTCTTCTTCGTTCACTGGATACTCGATAGTTGGCGAAGCTGAGAGATTTTCATCATCATCGTTTGGCTCGCGCTCCTTTGCACATGTCATTGATTCCTCCTCCACGTTATTGTCATTTGTCATTGTCGTGGTATTCCTCAGTGGCTTGGTTACACGATGTAAGCCCTGCATGTGTCGTATTAGATTATCCCAGCGCAATGTTGTGAAGGAGCAGCCAGCAATTGGACAAATGTGCTGCAGTTCCTTTGGAGGCTTCTCATAGTGTTTGACCATATGGCGTTGAACATTGTAGGCGCGATTGGTTTGATAGCTACATTTTGAACATTTATACATTTTTGTTGATTTAGGTGCCTTCTTCGGCCCAATAACTATCACATCATCTTCCATTGTGCTTGCTGGGTACAATTGAAGCTAAAAACAAAAATTCACATTAGAAAAGAGCTAGAAATTTTTTTACTATTGTGTATGTTTTTATATACCGCCAAATATTATAGTTTATGTAATTGAACAGTTGCAGGCGCAAATTTCATTACATTTACTTTTTTTTAAAGACTAATATCTATATTGGTATTTTTAATTTAAAAATTTGCTTTAATTTATTTAGAAACGCAACACACAATTTAAACAGCTGAGCTTGCAGTGTGACCACATATATAAAGGTTGTCACAACAACATATGTTGAGCACCGCGGTGTCAATATTTTGCTTTCGTGGTGATTGGCAAAAAAGAAGATTATTTAAACAAATTTTTGTTTGTATTAACTAAATATAATAATTATTATAATTATATTTATTTTTGGTCATATGTATATAACCGCGATTCTATTAATATTTATTTATGCTGTCATAAGCTTAAATTAGTTAAATCAATCTATCAATACAGATTATACACATTACATTTAATATAGTTTGAATAAATGTTTGTACTCAACGATGTCCAAGTATTCTGGATCTATGTAATCGATAAATAAAATATCGAAATATTGCTTGAACAGCTGTTCTGTAAATACAATGTTCACGTTGCACCGTGAATGTCAACTGTGACGAAAACCTAAAAAAATTGTGGCCAGATAATCGGTGTTAAAAATTAAAGATCATTGCAGGAAAACAGGATGACTGAGCCTGTAGCAACTGCAGCGGCAGATGCCGCTGCTGTTCCATCAATGAACAATAATAAAATACACTTTTCAAAAGAAGTGAAACAGGTTATAGACAAGGTGAAAAGCAAAACATACAGCATATGCCACGATTGCCACAATTGATATATTTATTATTAAATTAATTTAGGTACTGAAAACCGACGAGCAGGATCCCATGGATGCACCGGATTTCAACACTGTCGACTACATCAACCAGTTGTTTCCCAATGAGCAATCGTTGGCCACCATCGACGAGACAATTCACCGAATGCAATGCGAAGTTTCGCTTATTGATGATAATATTCGCTCTGTGGTGCGTGGGCAGACGAACACTGGCCAGGACGGACAACTAGCGCTGTGCGAGGCGCAAAAGGTGATCAGCTCACTCTTCAGCCACATAATTGATGTGAAAACTCGAGCCGAACGCACCGAGGAAATGGTCAAGGAAATCACCCGAGATATTAAGCAATTAGATTGTGCGAAACGGAACTTGACATCGGCTATAACTACGCTGAATCATTTGCATATGCTTGTCGGGGGCATTGAGAGCTTGAATGAGCTGATTGTGCGTCGCTCCTATGGCGAAATTCTCAATCCACTGCAAGCCATTACAGAAGTGAATCAACATTTCCAACAGTATTCGGACATTGAAGAAATCAAGGTGAGATATTTAACTAGCAGAAAGAGTGAATTATTTATAGGAAATTCTTTCTTTTCTTAGAATCTCTCCCAAAGTGTGGATAAAATTCAAGTAACATTAGCACAGCAAATCACAGAGGATTTCAAGGAGGCTTTTGCCAGCAAACCTTCCACGCAGCACAAATTGGGCTTGAATCAGTTGGCGGATGCTTGCAAGGTGATGTCTGTGCTGGATGCCAAGGTGAAGAAGGAGCTGCTCAAGTGGTTCATAGCCCAACAGCTGGAGGAGTATATGCATTTGTTTCACGAAAATCAAGACATCGCCTGGCTGGATAAGATAGATAAACGTTATGCCTGGCTGAAGCGTCATCTGCTCGATTTCGAGGATAAATATGGCGCCGTCTTTCCGCTCGACTGGGAAGTCTCGGAGCGCATTACGGTTGAATTCTGCCGCCAGACGCGTCAACAACTCTCACAGATCATGGCCAAGCGAACGAACGAGATCGATGTGCGTTTGCTGCTGTTCGCCATTAACAAGACGCAGGCCTTTGAGCAATTGCTCTCTAAACGCTTTACGGGCATCACTTTGGGTGCCACTCCCGCCGATCAGACGCGTGTGCTCACACTGCCCGCGACAACGGAGGCTCCGCTCACCGCGACTGTATTCCATGATCAGATTGGTCAATGCTTCAAGCCACATTTGGATATCTATATACGCAGCATTGATCGCAATCTGTCCGAGCTGCTGGAGAAATTCATTGAGATGTCGAAGGAGCCGTACAAGTTTGCAGAGGCCAAGACCACGGTGTACCCCAGTTCGGGTGATCTATTTGTGTTCTATAAGAAGTGCATGGTGCAGTGCAATCAGCTGAGTAACGAGCAGCCCATGTACGATTTGGCGATGGTCTTTAAAAAGTATTTGCGCGAATATGCGGCCAAGGTGCTGGAGGGCAGCACGCCAAAGGTGGTGACCAGCAGCACGGGCAGTTCGATTGGCAAAAGCGTTTCGCTGCTGACGCGCGACATGCAGAATCTGTCCACAGCCGCCGGCCAGGTGTTTCACAACTTCTTGAAGGAGGGCGACACGCAGCGTTTCGGTCGCGATGATCTTGTGCGCATTTGCTGTGTGCTCACCACGGGCGAATATTGCCTGGAGACAGTGCAGCAGCTGGAGGATAAGCTCAAGGAGAAAGTGACGCCGGCTTTTGTCAGCAAAATCGATATGAGCGAGGAGAAGGACGTTTTTCATCGGTAAGAGCAAAGCCCATTAAAATGCATATAAAATCTATTATTTTTCTGCCTCCACAGCATCATTTCCAACTGCATACAGCTGCTGGTTCAAGATCTGGAGGCCGGCTGTGAGACCTCTCTGCAAGCCATGGCCAAGGTGCAGTGGCAGCACATCAGCAACGTGGGCGATCAGAGCGCCTTCATCAGCAGCATTTGCGGCAATTTCAAGCAAACGGTGCCCACCATACGCGACACGCTCGCCAGCTCCCGCAAATATTTCACACAATTCTGTCATCGCTTTGTCGCCGCTTTCATACCCAAGTTCATCAATGTGCTCTACAGATGCAAGCTAACGCTGTCGGATGGCTCCAACAATGTGCTGGGCTGCGAGCAGCTGCTGCTGGACACGCATTCGCTGAAGACAGCGCTGCTGGAGCTACCCTCAGTGGGATCGAGTGTGAATCGCAAGGCGCCCACCAGCTACACGAAGGTCGTGGTCAAGGATATGACGCGTGCCGAAATGATTATCAAAGTGGTCATGACGCCCGTTCAGCCGCCGGCACACTTTACGCAGCAAGTGCTTAAGCTGCTGCCGGACATAACCATAGCCGAGTATCAGAAAATATTGGACATGAAGGCGGTGAAGCGTGTCGATCAGCTGCAGCTGATTGATCTCTTCAAGCACACAGCCTCGGCGGCAGCAGTCAGCGGACTAATGGATGCGCCAGCCAGCAAAGAGGAGACACCGGCGATCAGTGAGGCAGCTGCAGCAGCTACCAACACAGAGGACCCAGAGGCCAACGCCGCTGAGCCGCCCACAGCGGCGCCGAGCGCAACTGCAGCCAATGCCACGCCCAAGCGCGCCTTCATCTTCAGCGTGGGCAGCTTTACGGGCAGCGCGGACAAGAATGCCGATGGCAGTTCCCAGACCGGCATACGCAAGCTGGAGAGCTTGCTAAAGAAACGATTTCCCTAGTCAAGTATTGTAGATAAATAAATCGTCTCATTCCATTCCATGAAATCACTCGAAAGGCTAACTTGAAGTTAGTATTCGTTAAGCACTGACAAGATTTCTAAACATTTTCAAAGCCTTCAACAAATTGATAATAATATTAAAAGACACGAAATAATTTTACTGAATATTGTTCAATATTTGCTTTTATTATAGACCTTTGACTTCTCTTAACTTTAAAAAAACATTAGCTTATGTGACTATATTGAAATTGATATTCTTAAATGTTCATTAATGACTAAGTTGCAGCTCTTAGATAACTAGAGTTTGCTTTTATTTATGTACATGCAAAAACTAAATAAGGAAGTTTCTCTTGCTCCTGCTCTGCCTCTTCCCTTTATTATTTATTTTTTATTTTATTTTTTTTTGTTACGATCTATAATTTGAAGATCTTTTGAAAGTTTTGAAAGTCGCCCCCAGGAGAGCGCACAAAAAAGTACAAATCTCTATAACAAATGACTTAAGACACGAACTAGGTTAAATCATAAAATTATTATTTGAATATTTGTTGTTGAAATTTTGTTCTTTTCGTTTGTGTTTTAATGTTTAATATGCTTTGGTTTAATTCCAGCACTGCAAAACCTATATAGTTACTATATATGCTATATATATATATATATATATGTGTGTATTTATATATATAGTGTATATGTGTGTATGTATATAAGCTATATGACTATTACGCAGTAGGCGTGGCTGATCAGCATTCAAAGGCCAGTTAGCAAACAAGCGGCTAACAGCGCCCGAAGCCGAAGCCGAAGCCGAAGCTTGCTCCTCCTCCTAATAAGTTCTATTTACACGGGGGCTAGTCTCATGCACACTCTCACATTCAAATACACGGTATTTAAGGAAGTCGAGTATGCCTAAGGCTGCAAATGGACTCTACTCTTAGACGGCCACAATCTTGCTGGGATCGACCTTGACGCGCAGAAAGACGGTGTCGGCCTTGATGAAGGGTCGGCTATGCAGCAGCTCGTGCGAGATGAAACGTGGAAAGCCGAAGCCGAGCTGATCGGGCTCATTCGATGGCCGCTGGAAATTCTCCCAGGTCGGGTCGGGCACAAACGATTCGGCGACGCCGCCCTGGCCGCTCTGTGCGCCCTGCTCGAACAGCGTGAAGGTGATGGAGTGCGAGAAGGGCCACTTGAGCAGCGCATCATATTCTCCGGGCAGCACTTTAATATACACCGAGACATGGGTATTCTCGCCGGGGCCATTGCCATTGAGAAACATCGAGGCCTGCAGCTTGTAGCCGTACTGTGAGGTGTAGAAGGGCGGCGAGACCAGCTCCAAGCCGTCCTTGCCGCGCGCCTCATTCATCTTGGCTGACCAATCGGTGATCTTCCAGAGCAGTGTGCCCGTATAGTTGATGGACAGCTTGGACACCGCCGACTTGAGCATTTGTATCTGCTGGCCCTGCCGGCTGCTCAGCGCCACCATCAGCGACAGGTGAGCCGCAGCGCTGCTTTCCAAGTGCGCCTCCAGCAGCTGGCGCGGCCCCTTGAAGCGGCAGCCGGCCTCCTTGAAGCTGCAGGCCAGTGCCAGCGACTGGCATTCGTCACGCAGATGCGCCTCCAGTTCGCCGCGTGCGATTGGACCCGCATCGCAGCGCTGCGGGCAGGCCAGCGGCGTGCGCGGACACTGGGCGGCGTGCAGCTGCAGCGTGTCGGCCGAGAATTCGCGCTGGCAGTGAGCGCAGCGACGCAAGCGCTTGGCACAGTCCTTCGACTTGTGCAGGGTCATGCGGCCGCGCAGCACACGCTGTCCGCACTTGGCCTCGCAGTAGACCGGCTCCTGGCCGCAGCTGCCATTGTGCTCCTCCAAGCCAGCGCCCGAGAATTCGCTCTGGCAGAACTCGCAGCGCGTGCGACGCATCGTGCAGGTGTACTGCAGGTGATCGGTCATCATGATGCGTGGTATCTGTGCGCCGCACTTGTTGGGGCACTGTGTGGCGTCGTGCTTGCATGTGTTCAAATGCGCCTTCAGCTTGCGCAGCTCATCCGACCACTTGCAGCCCTGCTTGTGGTGTATGCAAAAGACCAGCGAGCCCATTATCGCCTGCTTCGGATCGGGGCCGGGATAGATCTGCAAGGAATAGATGAGTAGAGCAATAAGTGGGTGTCTTTACGCTTTAGATATATACTATTTATGGGGTCTGTAGCTTAAAGATACATTTTATGAAAAGTTTTGAATACATATTAAAGCTGTATCTATAAGATATTATAATTTGTTTGCAATACTTAATAAAACTAGCTTTTATTGAATATATTTATTTGTTATTATTGTAATTAATATTAATATTGTTTTTATTATTATTATAATATTTATTATATATTTTTTTGCTCATTTCTTATGTATCTTTTTATAATGATTTACCAAAAATGCTACAACTTAGTTTCTCCTAAAAGTATCTGAAAACATGTGTAATTCTGCATATTATTACAACTCTCAGATACAAATATTTTATATTAATTGATATATATCAGATATCATCTTATAAATCTCATGCCAAATATTTCAAAAATGCCTTTCAAGTGCCTATTGAAGAGACTCATAAAAAAACTATCTGTAAGATACAATATCTTTAGTACCTCTTGAATACTCAACAGTATCACTAAAACTGAAACTAACAAAATGTATCCAATGCTTAGCTGTCGTTATATATTGTTTACAGTTAACAAAGTATCTTTCAGATAGAATATCTTAAGCACGCACTTTACACTTGGCTTTGCCTAAACGCTGCCAAAAACCCATCAAACTCGACTGTTGTAGGTGTTGAACTCTGCGGACACTTTTATACCGTTTGCCGTGATTGATTTGTTTCGGCTTCCTGTACGCTGCTATCCACTGATAAGCCATGTTTAAGGATGTAGCTAGGTGTTTTATCTATTTAGCCGGCCCAAGTTCTTGATTGGTTTTCTGGTTTTATTTTCATTCTTTCGGCTACCTACGGCGAGATGTGCTACCTGCAGCTAATGCATACAGCTCACACATCTAAGAGTCGTCAACTGTTTACACATGACTGATCATGTTCTAAGACACACACACACACACACACACCTAGGCACACACACCTAGACACTTGGGCATGGAGGCACTTCCTGTCTCCCATTTTGGGTTTGCTTGACTGCATTTTGTGCATGCGTCCGGGCTCTGGCTGCATACTTTTCTCTTGCTCTGCCTGCTTTTCTCTTAATTACAACAACAATAACAAACAGGGGGCGTGGCCAACAGGGAATGCAGCCAACATCCGGCGCGTCGCATAACAAAATATATACATATAAGAAATTATGCGAAAATATGCAATATAATTAAAACATTTTCATGTGAAAAAGGAAAAATGCTCAGACAATATAAATTCCTGTGCAGATTGAGTGACTGATTGATTGATTGATTGATGAGCTGATTGAAGCTTAAATAAATGTGGCAAATTCCTGTGCAGATTGAGTGACTGATTGATTGATTGATTGTTGAGCTGATTGAAGCTTAAATAAATGTGGCAAATTCCTGTGCAGATTGAGTGACTGATTGATTGACTGATTGTTGAGCTGATTGAAGCTTAAATAAATGTGGCAAATTCCTGTGCAGATTGAGTGACTGATTGATTGACTGATTGTTGAGCTGATTGAAGCTTAAATAAATGTGGCAAATTCCGGTAATAAATTCTTAATATTTAATTTTTATGAAAATGAATTTAAATGCAATGACTTTGCTCAGGCAATGCCGGATAACTGTATATATGTAAACACACATGTGCGTATTTATCTGTGCGAGTGTGCGTGTCTGTGTGTGTGTGTGCATGATCGATACCCCAGTACCCCTTTTTTCTTGCAACTCCAAACTGAGCGTCGCGACATTTCCGGTTGACTCTTTTAATTGACCTTATCTGCAGCTCGACGGCGCTTCAGACTGAGCGTGGCTTGACTTTTGATAAATGAACATGTCTCGACATTGCACAGGCCTACGGAGCCCAGAGCGAGCGAGGGAGAGCGAATGACATCAAAATGAAAGATATATAATAAGCAATTAACACATAAGCCGAGCCACGGACCCGGCCCCGGCCCCGGCCCCGGCCCCGGCCCGGGTCGCTCGCTCTGGAATGGGCGTAAAGCATGAAAAAATAATAATAAAACAAAAAAGTAATATTAATACACATATGTGTATATGTATGTATGTACAGAGACACAAGCGCACAATTCTATGGAATTGCCTCTTGCTGGTAATTTAATTTAGCTTGAAAACAAGTTTTGCGCTATTCTTATTTCATATACATCATTTTTTTTTTGTGTGTTTTCTCATTTTTTATGTCAACTAAAAAATGAGCATTAAAAACTGAAGTTCAGCTTTTTGTGAACTCCGTGGACCAATTAGCAAAAGTTATGAATTGGGTGTCGGACATACATACATACATCCAGCTAAAGGCACATTGCACGATGCATAAACAAATTGAGGGAAATGAAGTTTGTGTAAACATCATGTAAATGATGTAAACATCAGTAGAAGAGATCAAAAGGCCGACAACTGTTTGTCAACTCGGAGAGCAATGCCAACTGTTTACAAGGAAATCAAACAGTTTTCTCCAACAAGAACAGAGATGCGAGGAGCTGGGGGGAGAGGCAGCTGGCTAGAGATCATTGACTTTTTATACAAGTTCAGTTTTTGTCTGCGCCAAGAGCTTAAGTTGTGGACCACACAGATTAGAGCCAAATTATTATTTACTATATAATTAGAGTGAACCGGAAAAATATATAAATATAATGGCTTAGTCCGATGTCAATTCACAAAACAAACTGAGCTGCCTTGAAGACACACGACAAAAAAGAAATATATATATATATAACTCTTCAACTCCATTGAACTCCAGTTAGATGGTTAACGAATATCACTTAAAAACAGTTTGCCAAATATTACGTAAGAGCACAAATAAAAGAGAGAAAGAAAAAAATCATTTGCTGCACTCAAAAACATGTTATATAAAACTCGAATCATTTAAAATTCAATTTGTGCGTGCAGACCATGAAAATGAAAGCGCGAACAGCAGAAATAAAACAACAATAAGCAAAACAAAACAAGACAAAACAAGACAAAACAATGCCAAAATATAAATGAAAAACAAACCTAAACAAAACAAGCTTAACAATTAACAAAAGCTTAAACAAAATTAATTATTAATAAGAATAAAGTGAAAAATAAAAAATGAAGAGCTTCTTTTTTTTTTCCCTGAAGATTACATGTGGTTTAAGATTTGTATAGAGAGTATAGGTAGAATAGATTATAGAAATAGTATAGCTATAGATGGGATAGATAATTTAGATGATAGAAAACCATCTATAACCATATATATATATTTCTATCATCCAAAAGATTCCATGTATACCACCCATAATATCCAAAGTTAGTATAAATAGGAATGATATTATAGGTATGTTATAGACAGCAGAGATATTATAGTTAGTTTACAAAGAATAAATAGTAAAGATAATAGTAGAGATAAAGATATATTATATATAATTGAGTTACTAGAGCTAAGTATATATAATAAAGAATTTAATGTCTTTAGATTTTGTCTCTTAAGTACTTTCGGCTAAAACAGAATTATACTTAAATCAAAGTAGTTTTGGCCTAAGCACCAGTTTGGGTTTACTTCACTTAGGCCTAGGGCAGCCATGGAGAGACAGAGCGAGTGAGAGTTAGAGAAAAAGAGAGAGAGAACTTACATAATGAGCCTGCAAGAGTCGCCAGTCTTATTTTTATGAGGCACCGGCTGCAAGCAGCACTTGGCCGCACTTGGAACATAAAAATTAAATTTTTGAAAGCGAAAAAAAAAACGACAAGAGGAATTTATCCATTCTGATAATTTTAGAAAATGCTGGCAGTGCAACGGCTGCGGCTATGAAGAACATTTCTTGGCATGGGTCTAACATAATCCCACATAAAAGCGGCAGGCAAAGAAGATGGTGCTCATCCATAAAGTTCAAGGCGCTCGTAGATATAGTCGGGAGCTGCTGACATGTTTGTTTTATTTTTGTTGGCTTTTTTTATGGCTTGCTCATTGGTTGGGGGTGACTTCTAGAGCCAATCAGGCAGCAATTAAATCCCATACCAACGCATTGTTTATGTTATTGTTGAAAGTTTCTTCAAGCACCAAATAAAAAGAAAAGTTTTTTGAACATGTTTTCAACATTATTAATAGACAAACTTTGTGGAGGGTGCCAGAGATGCGAGTATACTTTAATATCTTCCAATTCTTATGCTTCTGATTTGATATGCCTGGCATATGTTATTAGCTGTTCCGCTTCATATAAACTCTAATAAACTTCCATTTTTTATAAAAAAAGAAAACTTAAAATTTTGTAATAATTATTATAAATCATTTTTATGTATATATGTATCATATATCAAATATTTGTTAATTTCTACAAAACTCTCTAAATATTTATGGCTTTTTCTAAAATTCTTTCTACTGTTTTTCATATGTCAATAAGCGCGCACGATTTCTCGACATGTTAAAAAGTTCATCAAATGTTTCACTCAGTCAACAATCTGGCCATATTGAGTGCAAGTTAGCACCTTGCCACCTATTAGAACTGCACCGCGGGCCATTTCCGTTTGGTTCGCACTGCATTGTTCGAATTTCGAAGTTCTATAATAGTTATAATGAGCACAGGGGCATGGGCACAGTGGGACGCCACATGCCAGACACAAGTTGAAATGGAAGTCAAACAGAACTTGGCATGGGCCTCGCTTCATGTTACTCTTCGGTTTTGTATAAGCTTGGTACGTGAGCAATGGAATTAGTTGTTGTTTGGTTAAACAATTTTCAGTGTTCATATGACTGTTATTACGAGAGCTTGGCTCGAAATGTGTGCTAAATGTTTTCGTATCAAATTAGAGCGCTTTGGCATATATTTGCTCGAGCTAAAAACTTCCCACAGTATTCTGGCCTTTACTTTCTTGTTGTTGTTGTTGTTGTTGATTGTTGTTTATGTACCTGACTCGAAACAGCTGTGCAACAGGTTTAAGCTTTGGTTTATGTTTATTTCGTTGATGATGAAATAGAACGCCTCAAATGGGCGTTACGCTGACCTAATAAAATGCATGTGGCAGGTCTAAAATGCAGCGTTAGCAGTTAAAAAGAAACAGCTGATGCGCAGTTTTATGAATTTCACAAAGAGCTGCGAATGCTGCTGCAGCAACAGCCATAACAATTACAACAATAGCATTTACAGATATATGTGCACACACACGCACATACACAAATATGCATAAGTGAGCGTAGCAGCTGCAAAAAATGAAAACAAAACATAAGCAAAAGCCACAAAACCTGTTTTGAGCGTAGTCGCAAAGAGAGCGGGTGTGCGAGAGAGCAGAGCACAGCAGAGCAGCTGTTTCTTCTTTTTTTTCGCTTCGTCTTTTTCTTCTAATTCGCGCTCTGCACCTGCACTCACACAACAACAACAGTGCGCACACACAGAATGACTTGTTTGTTGTTGTTGCTCTTTGCATGGATTTATTTTTGGCAGGCAGCTCAATTGCAAATTGCATATTGCAAATATCAAATGTTCTAAATGCAGCGTTGCCACACTTTAGGCGCCCGCTATTGCTCCACTCGCAGCAGCAAGTCGCAACAGCATCGCGGATGTTGCAACTTTTGGTCTGCTGCAGGTGAACTTTGTGCTGGTTTTTTGTATTTTAGTGAGGATAACTGCTCCAACAGCTGCTATCGCTGTTTTGTAATAATTTTATAAGTAAGAAAAAAAAACGGCTGTTCGCTGCGGGCAGCAGCTGCCGGACAGGAAGCGACAGCAACAACAAGCTGACGTTGCTTTTGTTGGCCAAGTTAAGTTGGGTTCGTCGTCTGGTATTTGGCGCGACAGCAGCACTTTTGGTCTTTAGGGCAAAGCAGTGTTGAAAAACTTCGCTTTTTTTATCAGTTAAATCTCTAGCTTTGCGCCTTGTAAGTTAGCTGAAATGCCAAATGCATGGGGAATTCAGCTTGAATATTAAGTTCTTGGGCT
This sequence comes from Drosophila mettleri, assembly GCA_035047625.1. Taxonomy (NCBI): domain Eukaryota; kingdom Metazoa; phylum Arthropoda; class Insecta; order Diptera; family Drosophilidae; genus Drosophila; species Drosophila mettleri. The sequence goes on from JAWNPI010000072.1 coordinate 7,471,157, forward strand.
TGACTAATTTGCGCAGATTTTTATGGGTCAATTATTAGCACTTATTTATGTACAGAATTTTTGTTGTTAATATTTATATATATAACTAAAAATTACACTAAAAGGTTTGGTTTGGAGTTACTAAATTTAGCTATTTTATATTGTAATTATTTAAATTATTTCTTGCATATTTTTTTAGTTTGCTTAAAATTTTTTAAAGTTATTTTTTGTAAATTATGACCATACTAAATCTTTTTAATACTATAAAAATATAAGTATTCTAAGATCTTGTATTTGATTTATATTTATATTTAGCTTTATTTCAGCTGCCAGTCATACGAATTAGCTTGTTTTTTCTGGCTTCCAGCACTGTTGATAATATTTTCAGTTGTCACATTTTTGACTCGCACCGGGAGAAAACAGTTGATTCAGCTTAAATACATTTACACACACACACAGACACACACAACATCCGATTAGCAGTTGGGTGTGAAATTCTAAGAGTTCGCGCCGCGAAGTCCAATCAAAAGCCAATTTCTGCAGCACGTTCCGAGCGGGCGGTGAAATTGTCTGCAACTTGAAGTGTGGGAAAATTGATTGCGAAATGGATCAAATTGTGGGAAATGCTTTTCCAATCTGGCGGAAATTGTGCCTGTGTAGCCGGATGCCGACTGCAGCTGGACGCCAGCTCTGCAAAATATGTGCGGCATGTGCTTGGTGGCAGACGCCTCCGCAAGCAACCAGTTAACTGGTTTACCTTTGGCCAAGGATGTTTGGCTGCCATTGGAAAAGTTGTTTGGCCGCTTTTCCATAGCTGGCCAAAAAAAAAAAAAATAAATAAACAGATTTTAATGCGAACCAAACTCGTTTACTCGGCAAATGGCGAATTGCTTCGACTTTCTGACTTATATAAGCGCATTTTTTTCTCTTCTAACGGTGCATTTGGTTGCACGTTCGATCCGCGTCGATCTAAGCCAATTCGTGCCACTGCACGCGGCAGACGACGCCTTTCAACTTTGGCATTTTATGCCGCAGCAGTGGCGCCGCCTAAGCTGACAGTCACGAATGTGGCATGTTATTGTGGCACAGTGCACACAGCACTGCATCGTGGCTTGAGGGTGTGGCACATGAACACATCGATAACTAAGCCAAGCCACAAGCCACTTGGTCAGCCATCCAATCCATGCAACACTTGCCAGCAACTTTGATCTTTCAACAAATTGCTGAGACTTGTTAGGCAATTAGATGGGCTAAATACTGGACTTGGATGTGTGGCAAGTTGAATACAGTGAGAGATATTCTATATCTACAATTATATATCTAGCAGAAATTGATGACTTGAAATGAAATTAAAGTTCCCATATTTATATATTATTTAATATTTAATTAAATATATATATATATATATATAATATATAAGCAATATATGCATGCAAAATAAGAGTTCCACATTTGAGGTCAATTTTGTTATCAATATTAATAATATGGATTTGCTCTCATACATGACTATATTTATTTAATGTGGAACGCCTCGCATGGCTCAGCTATCAGTTGCCTAGATAAACAGACAGATAAATCGTTAACGGTCTTTTAGGTTTGTTTGTTTATGTCTCATTTGCAATCGTTTTCCCAGGCTACACTCGAAGTTGCATGCACCGCCGTGTGGCACGTTGTGCACATGTGTCGTCTGTAAGTCCGCAGCGCCCTTTGCCATCCCATTCCCATTCCCATTCCAATTCCAATTCACATTCCCAGTTCAAGCGTGGCGACATCCTGTTTGCTTTTCTTCTTTTATATCTATTTTGTGGCACATGTGTCGCTAGATTTCTCTCTGTGTATGTGTGTGTGTTTGTAAGTGCTTGCCTAAAGAATTCTGTTGATTTGATTGTGCGGCATTCGCCAAATGGCTTTCGACTAGCTGGCAACGCCATAACTAATTCGATTAGGCTGTTTCAAATTTTAGAACAAAATGGAAGCTGAACTAAAAAATTACTGCTCAATAAGGCGACAGCACTATATCGAATTTGAGCAGACAGAAACTTAGAACAAAGCAAGCGAATCTGAGCTAAAAATGCTTGCAATTTTTGGTTTTATTTTTCGTATTTGCCAAGCACCAATATTTTGGATCCATAAAAGTGCCGGTTAATCTAACCCAAAAATAATGTTATCAGTTAACCGCTGCTGTTTTATAGCGCATTTTATTTATCAACTTTATGATCTGTTTACTTTTGGGGAACTGATTGATTGTTAATGATAAACTACAAGCTAAGTCGCCGACTGTGCTGGGTGCTCGCAGTGCCAATTGGCGGGTTTAGGGAATTGGGTCAATGAGCTTTATCAGCATTTGCTGACTGTTTGTGCAGCTGCTTGCCCCAACCAGGAAGTGGAGCGTTCCCTCTCGCTTCTTCTCCTCTGCTAATTTTTTTTTAGTCTCTTTGTAACAGTCATATGACTTACGATTTGTTCCAGTTCTGTTATGGGCATATTGTTGACGTTGTTGTTGTTGTTGCCTGGTGTTGGTGAGTTGTGTGAGGCCGCCGATGAATGCGATGAGGATACAGTCGAGGAGGAACTGCGCGAAGTGGCGCAGTTGCCATGACCTTTGGTCTTGTTGCGGGGTGGCGTTGGCGGCGGCACCGGGCTGGCCAGAGTTGAGCAATCCTTCGAATTGCGGTTGGGCGACAAACGTGAGGGAAAACTCAACGTTTTGGTCCACTGTGCCAAACTGCGTACCATTTTGGTATTTGTTTTATCTTATTTTTGTTTTTTTGTTCTTGAAATTAAATTCCAAAAGTATTTCTTTTAGCTCTCCAAATCTCACTCTTTAATCGCACAGTTTATCTTTGCAGTTTCAAACACACATTATTTTGTTTGTATATTTCACAATATTGCGTATTGCACGACGCACGCGCGACTCTTTGGTTGAATATATTTGCAGTTATTTGCTTTTACACTCAGTTATTTTCAGTTTCTTGCGCACAAAAAATGCGAACCGTTTGCGTCGCTAGCTCGAAAGCAACTGAATGAACGAAGTCGCTGCGCAGCAGAGCTACCCGAGCAGACCCGGTCTCAGTCGCTTACTCACACAGACGCAGGCAACGCTCACACACATGCGCAACACGGACTCGTGCAAGGGAGAGCACAAGTTACGCATACTCCAGCTGCAGTGAATTTTTGAGCGAGAGCGAAACAACCATCCAAGCAGCCAAGCAGCCAAGCAGCGACTGCAACAGCAGCAGAGTTTCGCTCTCCCTTGTTTTGCAGTTTTTGTCATTCTCTCCGTTAGTTTATGTTGATGAAATGATGAAATTGGCAGTCAGCCAAAGCATGTAAAATATTGAGAGCATTTGCTGAATGGTGCGAAAGCTATGCAGCCGCTGCATGGATGGCTTGAAGCGTAGTAGTTCTTAAAAGGCATTCCAAAGGGGTCAAACTCGTAATGATATTGTAAAAAATAGTGTGTTTCGAAAGTACATATGAAGAAATCTATAAACATTTGAGATATTGCAATTTGATGGTTTTTAAACTGGGTTAGACAGAGTTATAAAAGTTTTCATAACGAAAACAAAAATAATAAAAAATATATGAGCTGTTATTTAAGTGAGCATACTGACTTCAGATACACATCTCAAATTAATGGCTTGATTTGAAGTATCTATCGAAGTACTTCTCCAAATTGTTATACCCTATGTTTAAATTCGATAGAGAACAACCCCTAACACTTTCCGCTCAATTTGGCAACAGGACACTCAGCGGCGGCGGCGGCGGCGGGTCGCTACAGTAATTGCTATGTTTATATGTTCATATTTGAGACGTGGTCTAATGATGGCAACAAGCCATTTCTGCAGCAATTACGAAAACGGATCTGAGACGCAGACAGCTGTTGGTCAACAGGGAAAGGGAGCAGCAAAAGGGAGTTTGTCAATTATAACGAAACGCACTTCCGTTGGCCACATACCAAAAACCCACGCGAGCATCAATACACACACACACACACACATACACGCACACACACAGCGACTCTAAAAAACCGGCAACAACGGCCTTGCCAAGGTTGACTGAACATGTTGAGCTGTGGCCCGTTGCCGAAAAAAAATATGTGGCATAAAACAAAAGCGGGCAACAAGAAAAGTTGTGGCGAGAGAGTGCCACAGCAGCAGCTGTCCAGAGTACGAGAGAGAGAGAGAGAGAGAGCGACGAACGCTGCGTGATCTCCAGACTTAGCCAAAACAAGTCTCTCTCTCTCTCTCACTTTATCACTGCTGCTGCTGCTGTCTTCCTCTCTCTCTCTCTCTATCTCCTTCAACTCTCTTTTTGTTTAATGGCACCAAAGCCGCTTAGAAGCTCAACGTTGACAGCATTTTCATCTGGTTAGGAAATGGGCCCAGACTTTATGATTGAGCTGTGAAAGTTCGAATACCCTGTAAGCTAAGAATGGTATAAGGTCTGGACTTGAATGTAATCCGCATGAACAGACGAGTTGTTATATAAAACTCTTATGCTCTTATATTAAGACATATGGTAGGCCTTGAATCTCTAGTTGCCATTAAAGGGTATTTTAATTTCCCCGCTTTTTTGGCCAGCTGCTAATTAGCGGGCATTGCCGCTGCCCATTGCACATTCCCGCCAAATTCCGAATTCCAGAGCATCTTGACATCACGTGTCGGCCATAACTGTTGCAGATGCATTCCATTGCCAATCAGTGCGAATGTGCATTGTTCCAGCATGCGACATTGTGTGGTCGCACAGGCACAGGGAAATAGAAAATGGAAACGGGAAACTCTCCCTATATATATATATATATATATATGGGTCTGTGTGTGTGTGTCTGGCAGCTGTTTTATTTGGTCGAAACAATGCGCTTATTGACAGTTTGTTAAAGGTGTCGCATGGATTGGCAGACAAAGGACATGCCAGAGTATCCTGCATACACATATATCCTCTCTATAGGCATATCCTATGTATCCAGTGTATTTGTGCGCACATTTCCGTCGTGTAGCGAAATAAAAGAATGCCACACATTAAAGAATTTGTTTTCTCTTTCCTTTTTTGTAAAGAATATAAAAATTTTATGGAATTTCACATTTGAATATGCGAGATTTTTGCATTGTTCGAACTATTACTCATATATATCTGCGCTGTAATATAATATAGTATTCAAGTATATACTCCATAGTGTATGTAAATAAAGCGCTCTCTTAAAAATATGTTTTTTATTAGCATAGTTATGATATCATGCATGAATCACTTTACAAACTAGTCGAGAATAGACGGCATGGAGAAGTAGAAAGTTTTTCTCTATTGTGAAATATCAGAAATGGGTAATCGAAATTTGAGAATTGTGTATGGTATTATTTTCTATAATTTTATGTATAATTTTAATTATATTGTAATTATACTAAGCTGTACTACACTCTACTTATAATTTGGCTTACGAAAATATACCCTACCATTCTAAACTATACTCTATCATACAAGGTAGGCGTTTCTCTCTTATCATTTCCCACTCTGTGTGAATTTTCACAATAAATCTGGCAACAATATTAATTGGCATTCAACCTTTATATAATAATCAATTTTTATTCAATCATTAATAAACACAAATGAAAAGGGAATGTAAATTTGTTTAACATGCGCTTTTGTCTTATGAAAATCAAAAATGTTGTGAATTTTTAATTTGCCTTATGCCAGTTATTAGATGCCTAATTAACATTTACGTTAATTACAACAAATTCCAGTTTGATTGAGCTGAAATCATGCTATATATTTATACTGTATATATGTATAGATATATATATTTTTGTTATACATTTAACAGGTTAAGTACATCCGTTAGCAATAAAATATTTCCTCTCCCACAGCAAATCAAAACATGATTTTGCTTAATTAAGAGTTTAGAGGCAAGAAATACCCACAAAAAAAAAGAAGTAAAATCAAAACTTCAAGCTGATGTAATATTAATAAAGAGAAAATATATTCTCTATGCTAAAGATTGAATACTCTTATATTTTGCGGCAAAGATTTTATGTATTTTATATAATTATCTACGAAAATATTTATATTAAAATAATTTATAATTTATATCTTAATCAAGTTTTTAATCAAATTTTTTATTTTTATGAAATTTGTATTTATATTAAAAAAGTATTTATTAATTATTTTCAAGGTTAAGAATATTATTTTAAAGAAATCTTTCTGAATCGATATAGAAGTTAAGTTATATATCACGAAATCGACAATTGATTTTTGGTAAATATATACAATATATATAGCTTATATAGGATCAAATAACAGAATTTAATATTATAACTTTTTTATATATTCCAGGCTAAGAAACTCATCTAGCATATATTGGTTGATAATTTAGTTAAGACATTCTGTATAGAGTATACATCAAATTTAATTTATATATATAAACATGAGTTTATTTCTTTCGGGAAACTCTCATAAAATGGGAAGGCGTGCGCCTAACCATTAATCCCTTGCATAAACATTTAACATTTAACATTCATAAACAAGAAGTAAGATCAAATATTTGTGGGCAAAGCTGATAAAATGGCTATGGCTTATCAGGTCTGCCCGTTGGCTCTAGTCGCAACCAGCCAGTCAGTTTGTCAATTTGTCAGTCCGTCAAATGGACCCACATCAGTCGGATCCACCGATAGAGGCAGAGCATGAGAATGTATGACATGGGCGTGTCCTGCTTGGGTCTATAGACTCTATACTATTTTCATTTCCATTTCATTTCTTTTTCATTTTTTTTTATCTCAGCTACTTTTTGCTGCTTCTTTATTTTTTACTCTGTGGACGCTTCAAATGAAAATATTCTGCGGCTTATCTAAATTCCCAAAAATTCAGTTGTTTATTGTTGTTGTTGTTCTGTTTACAAGCAAACAGCTTGTTGTTGTTCTTTAATTTTATTTTACAAATCAACACCTCGAGTATCAATTACCCAGAGCGAGATGGAGATTGCAGAAAGAGCGAGAGAGTGAGAGAGAACGAGAGAGAGAGAGAGGGAGAGAGATTGCCCGTTGGGCAGGCAACGCTGCGTGAATCACTCTGAAGTCCGCTCTGTGTACATTTCTCAGATCCGTTCAGACTCGCTTTATCTACACTAATTAAAGTGTGACCGAGAGACGGGTGGACAGTCGACGTTCTGGCAGCATTCGTCGTGAAATGTAAATCCTCTCAGCTATTTATTTATGATCTTTTATTATTCCACTGATGACAAACTGAGCGAAATGGCAAAAAAGGCGAACCCGGGCTACCGCACACGCCGATCCCTATCCGTCTTCCAATTCCAGGCCCTTGGCTCTGATCTGCCAATCTTGTCTGGCATTAGTTGCGGATGGTTAGCCCGGCTAAAACTTGTCCAGACAGTACAGCAGTTGAAGTAGTCTGGCTTTCTGGGAAACCAAAATGCGCCCAGGCTGAACTGAGTCAATGTAGCAAAAAATAAAAGACGCTGCGAAGCCCAATACAAATGTGATTTATATATCTAAAGGTTGTTTTGTAGGAATATTCAAAAAGAATAGCCCAAGAAATACAGAAAGTAAAAATGATAGCTATTGTATTCAAATTGAAGCAATATTGAGTTGTGTGAGTTGAAATTTTATATAAATACAAATTCATAATACATAATATTCATTATTGTATTTCATTACTTTCCTATTTAATTTTTGTTGGAGTTTTTCTACAACTCAAAGCCACTAAATTTTAATAACTTTTATTAATTCATAAAAAAAGCATAAAATAAAAAGTTGTTTATTTTTTATAAATGCTTTGAAATTACAATTTACACTCAATAAAGTTTAAAAATTAAAAAAAAATTTGAATGAAATAAAAGTAATAAAAATATAAATAAAAAAAAACTCAACTAAAATACGAACTGAATAAATAAATTAAGAATAATTAAAAAAAAAGGTAAATAAAAAAAAATAAGAAATGTTTTTAAATTAACTTGTAATATTAATAAATTATTATATGTAAGTAATATAAATATTTATTAATTATTTTTTTCATATTTGGTATGCTTAAAATTAATTTCTTAACTATCATAAATATACAAGTTTTTCTTTTTTTATAACTATTAATATTCATAATTTTTCACCTTATACTTCGAGTCATTCTCATTATTGAGAATGGTAGGTAGAACTACCCTAAGAACTTTTTGTCTATGCCTTGCTCGAAGAGCCGCTGATCTCATTAGCTGTTAAGTTATGTCTCATGTGTCTAAATAATTGGAATGTGTCTTAGTTGAGCTGTGGTATCTGCATGGTTTATTTGTCTATGAGCCGCAGCTGACATGCACCTGCCACGCTCCCCCTGAGATCTTGTAACTTCATTAGAATTAGCGCCCCAGAATGCGAGGCATAGTTTACACAGAGCGCGAAGTAAATATTTTGGTATTTAAGAGACTTTGTCTGCTCGGCTGGCTGAAGCCAGTCAAGCGCCGCTTTATGTATCTTGGGTGCAAACGCAAACGGAAACAGGTGCCGCATAGTGGCATAGCAGGTCCTACGCATTAGATAACTCCAGTCCAGAAATGAAAAGCCATCGATATATATGTCAAAAGCGACACACGAAACACCAAACACGCGTAAATTTTCTAGCTCAGCGCGGCAAAATTTACAGAAAACGTAATTTCGATTGTGACTCAAGCAAGGAATAAGTAGAACAAAGTATGGCTGACTATGCAATACTCGGTATGTATTTTTTAAAGCATATAAAATATATGAAATATGTAAAATACTATATAAAATATTAATGTATATATATGCATTATTAGTTATCTTATAATGATTCATAGACACAACACAACTACGTCATAATCCATTTAGCTTAAATAAAAACTTAAGGCATAATATATATCTATTAATTAATAATCATTTTTATTAATATAAATTATTATTATTATTATTGAAACGTAATAAAAGAATACTTTTAAGCAATATAATTTTTAAAGAATTTTATCTAGATATTATCTAAAAAATGTATTAAATCTCTGTTTAATAATTTAACATTTTTTCAGCTTGTTGATATATATTTATATAAATCATATAGCTCAACTTTAAATCTTCTTGCAATGCACCAAGCTAATATACCCCTTTACTTGAATTGTGCGCAGACGTAAAACATAAGAATTCTTGGGCAACACGCACACTCATTGACTAATCGCGCATGACTCAGTGTGGCAATTAGAGATTGTTGCACATTAATTACCCGTGTTCAGGGGGCAGCCAACAACAAACTGGAGCAACAACCATCCGCATGGATATCATACGATATGCATATGGCACGTCCACTCACTGCAGTGTGGGAAAACGTGGCAAATGGTTTTCCTCTCACTCTCATTCTCTCCTCGTCCCCTAGCGCAGGTTGCACTCCAAATTTAACATTTGTAGCGCATTGCGCGAGGAAAAACAATTTTCACCACAAATCACAGTTGCCGACTGATTTTTTTACTTCACTCTTCTGTTATTTCTCTTGCTTTTTGCACCTTGCTTTTGAGTTTTGCAACACTTTCACCTGCTGATTTGGCACGTAAATGGGCAGATAAGCCAAGCAAAGCGCTGCCCAAAACAACATTAGCTAGCGGCAAGTTGAATATCTATTAGATGCGCAAATACCCTGTAAATGGGGTAGAAAACTGTAAAAGTGCTGGGACAGCTGCTGAGGGGAGAATGCATATATTGGATAGAAATATTTTAATTTAAATTAAAAAATATATTAATTTAGCTTAAGGCCTAACTATATGAAATGATATGTTCAGTTAACATATTACTTAGGGCAATCAATAATAATAAAAAAAAATTACAAAATTTATGTAATTAATTCTTAATAATTTTTTTTAAGGTCAAAAAATAATTTCAGTTATTATCGATAAACTAATAGCCCCTTTATATATATATTTTTTATATATTTATCTATTATCTATAATAAAATGAGTTTTTTATATTTTCTCTATTAGACATAATGTCTGATAATTAAATAGTTTATTGTTATAAAAGTTATACTTATTTTTAAATTATTATTAAATTATTTCATATATTAGCTGAGCTTGATTAAAATCAATTTATTAAAGGATTTCTATATATTTTTAGACCTAAGACTAATAGCGCTTTATATATTAAAATTAAAAGTTCATCTTCAGCGCATGCATTTTTCATATAATATCTCCAAGTCTATCACTCATAACATATTTTCTTTTCTTCTTTGCATTTAAGATTTGGTTTTCGCTCATTGAGATTGGGAAATCATTCAAAAGGTTTTTTGCCTAGTCTAAAGTCTTTTGTTGAGGTTCTGCCCACTGACAGCATTTGTCAACTTTTGCTCGCTGGCTCGTTTGGGCCATGTTCATTGACCTCATTTGTGATCTCTGTCTGAGTTTTGAATTTGTTTTTGTTTTCGTTGAGCTTTTCGACTGCCAGTTAATTCACTTTCATTGCGGCCTGTCTTATGATTTTTTGTTTGTTTGCCTGTTTGTTTTAGATGGCACGGCTCAGTTTTGATTAAGTTGTGTCATGCAACGCTGATTTAATTATCATCAGCTTTTTTCCATTGTGAACAGCAACTAACTAACTAATGAGGAAGTGCTGTGAGCTTAGAGTGAAAAGCCAAAGCTACAATGTAATATATGACAATATATATAAAAGAAAGCTGAGCTACAAGCATATGCGATGGGCTCGTTTGTTCGTTGTTTTTGTAACCAGGCACCCGAAAAATGGGTGAGTAGGTTGTACATGAGCTTCAAGATAATTAAGATGCTATCGACGCATGTCTCAATAATAGAAACTGACTGCAGAGAAATATGAGATCTTGCGATAAAAAATAAGCTACAAATTTTAGGCTAATATTTTCATAGAATTATGTTATTAAAAAAAAAAAAAAATATATATATATATGTCGTGGGAAGTTCTGGATTAAGTTTAGACTAAATAGTGTAGATCAAAAGTAAAATGCAGACAGCTGGCTAAATATCTTTAATGATATTTGAGTATAGTTTAGAAGAGCCGATTTTAAAATATAATAAAATATTATTTAATAAAACTTATCTATTTTTTCTATATACTTCTATCAAATCTATCTTTTATTTTTCTCATATTATTTTTAGAAATATTTAAAAATTTTGTTTAGGCATTCAATAGATCTCTAATCATAAACACATAGAATTCGTATCACTCATGACATTTTATATTCTGTTTAATAAACATGTCAATTGTTTTGTCCACTGTTTCGAATTCCTGCTGCACCCCATGCTGCGCTCAGCACATGCCGCATGCCGCAGGACTAACCCATAGAGTGTGGAAAACAAGGTTCCTTGTCGACAGGACTTTCCATAAACACACGCTGTGTGGCGATAAAGTCAAGTGCGGCCCACAGCTAATTCCGACTAAAAAGCTGCTAATGGCCGCATCAGTGGAAAACCCAGAAAGCAAGAGAGATAAAGAGAGGGGGAGAGAGAGAGACGAACTAAGTTCAGATTGGGTTACAGTCGCGCGGTTCATTCACCAGTTTCGCTCGGGCAGGTAAATTTCATTGGGTTGTCTCTTTGTATCTCTAATATTTTTGTTTGGGTTTCATCTTACTTTTTTACTCTTTTTGTTTTTGTTGCATGATTTCCGCTGATTATGATAAACAGCGCGCCCGAAGGCAGATAAATGGGACTCAAAGAAATGCGCAAAAGTTCACGCGAATAAAAGTTAATTTTTTTTATACCCTGCACACACTGATACTGATGATATGGAAATAAGCATAGGGTATGGCGTGGTGGGATTTTTATTTTATCTCCCAACAATTGGTCTTGAAAGCACAGATAAGATAAGATATATATACACTGATATGGTAAGTACAAATATATAATTTTTCCTTCAATATCTATGTTCATTTTAATTTTGATCAATATTTGAGATTTGTTTTCTTTACAGCCTTCAAATCTGCTCCTTTCGGGTATATCTAAATATAAAATATTTTGCTTTGTTAATAATAATTACTATTTCTTAGTTCAACTATTAACCCAGAGCTGATTTCAGGGTATATCACAGTCATTACTAGACTACCCATACTTTTGCTGAATGAATGAAGTTGGTGCTGTGGATGTGTGTGCCTGGCAGGCAGGCAGCCAGGCAGCCAGGCAGGCGAGTGTGTGCTAACGTTTGTTTGAGTAACTCATTTAAAATGCAATTTTCGCATATAAATTTTGACAATAACATTTTTTAACAAATAATCAACCTGCGTCGACTCTTGTGTGGGTTGGCATCTAAAAATTATTTAAATGCCTCGAATTTCCTTTTTGTGTTTTTTTTTTTTTTTTTTCGGCGGAGCGTGGGATATTTAGACAGTTAGGTCTGGTGTATGGGCAGGCCTCATTTGAGTGCTTTGAAACCAGTCTAAAGATCTTCTATATGTGAGTGTGTGAATATGTCTCAAAGTGTTGTGCGTGCTGCCAGTCGGCAATTTTATTGACAATTGTCCGTTCTACAGGGCCTAAAAGACGAAAACTTGGAATATTATCAGTTTCTCGTGCTCTGCATGCTAATGAGAGACGGCGCGCAGTTGGGTAGTGCAAGCGAGAGCTCTATAAAACATAAAGCAACAGACAAAACAAAAAGAACAGTTCACAGAACCCAGCTGCTATAACAATACCCTTCACTCTCTCCCTCGCTCTTGCTCTGACTTACTCTTTCTGCTCCCAGTCCGAATTTCATGAGGGCTTTTGTCACGTTGTTTGTGTTTAAAATTTGCGGTACATCGAACTATATGAAAAAGTAGCAAGAATTATTAATGGATTGCCAGAGCTTGTATACCCTTATAGACATTTTATTATTTTTGATTTTAATTGAGAAATGCTTTCAGTTTAAAAATAAATAAAAAAGCTTAAATAATTTTATTAATTTTGATTGAGTTTATATGAAAATAAATAGGTTTATCTTATATAATTTACTTTTTTATTGTATATATCTTATTAGATAGTTACTAAGTCCGGCTTATTCAATTAATTTTGCCTTAAGATAGGGAAGTTCAAATAGAGTCAACTGCTAGATCTAGACAAAGCGGGAGTTACTTGTGCTACAACAATATTGTAGTACCCTCTACTCTATGTCATGGAATACTTTATTTATTATTGTCAAAATATGCTCAGCTAGAGGAGCTCACGTTTTAATTTTTTTATAATGTCACTAATTTATTGTACGTGCTGCACTACAAAGCACACACACACGGCTCGAGCAGTTGTCCCCGACTTTTCGATGCGACCCATTTAGGTGTTTTTAATAATAACATGAAATGGATAAGTGGAAGGAGGAGCAGAGGGAGGCAGAGGTGCAGGGGAGCCCTATCGCCAACTGTTTGCATTTCAATGAGGAGGCGCTCTCTTGCCTAAGAAAAAAAAACCGAAGAGGAGTTCACATGACACTTTTTCTGGCCGTTTGTCAATTTGAAAATTAGACAGTTGCTGACTTGAAAGCTGGCATTTAGTTGGTCTATTGAAATGGTTCAGTTTTATGGCCCGAACAATTGGTAAATATAATTATATTGCCCAAATATTCAGTTGTTTTTCACACGGTATAAAAAGTATTTCTCCCTTCTCTGTTCTTTCACACCTCCACCACTTGGAGGAGCAATGGAATTCAATATGCAAATGGCTTGATCTAAGGCGTAGTTTACATTTGATTATGTGACTTATTGATACGTTCGTTACTAATGTGATTAGCAAGTCTTAAACAGATAAATGCATATGATATACCCTGTAATATTTGTGCTTTTTTTAAGTACAAGATATATCTAAGGAACTAAAGCATCGAGTATTTTATAGAAGTCTTAGTCAAGTTGAAATTTTAAATTGCAATTATATCATATTAGGGCAATTCAGAGTATCAAAATTTTTAATATTGAATGCATAAAAAATTCTTTATTACTTAAAATATATTAAAATTATATTAAAATATATTTGATACAGCTAGCAGCCTACAGCTTATAATCTTTAGGCTACGAATATTAAAATATTTAAGATATTATCTCAAAATATATTTCAAACGTAAGTTAAATATCTAACATTTTATTCGCATTTAATTAAAAATTTATTTCAAGTCCTTATATATTTTACAGGGTATTTGACAGTTATCTTTATTATACCTTTCAAACTTCACTAACTACGTCTTTATTATACCCTGAATCCATTGAAAATGGAAATTTCAGGGTATAATGTTTTTGTGCAAATGTATGTAACAGGCAGAAGGAGGCGTGCCACACCCCATAAAGTATATATATTCTTGATCAGCTCGACGAGCTGAGTTGAACTAGCCCTGTCCGTCTGTCCGTCCGTCCGTCCGTCCGTCCGTCCGTCCGTCCGTCCGTCCGTCCGTCCGTCCGTCCGTGTAAACACCTGGATTTCTGCAACCACAAAAGCTAGAGACTTCAAATAAAAAGCAAAATGCTCGATAATACCATACGCTGTACGAGTTTATTTTTTTTTTTCGATAACTCGTCCCATTCCTTTTTTATCGATAACTATCGAAAATATCGCTTTGTTTTTGAGGTCTGGCGTGCACACCGTTAAAGATAGAATCGTGCACTAAGTTGTGTTTGATAGCTATATTGAATCCGCACATTTTGTCATTTTTGGATTTTTGATGCCACGCCCCTTTCGCCCACAATTTAACAAAAACGATAACTCACGTAAATCAAATACTAGAGACTTGAAATTTGGCTAATAGGTACATTTGAATGTCATAAACATTCCCCGAAAATTTCATTAAGAACGTATGTCGAGAAAAAAAGTTATTAAACAATAAAGTTTCCATAGCACAGCCTCTTCTGCAGCCGCAATACTGTGCAGTGAGCATATTACGTGCATGCATATGTTTGTGTGTGTGTGTGTGTGCATGTGTTGTTTACTATTAATGAATAAATGAAGCTCTTAATGATTGGTATTACAGCTCAATGGATTCAGGGTATCTCTTAGTCGAGCAGTCTCGACTAGAGTTTAGTTACTTGTTTTTGTTTGTGCTAATTTGAGTGGGTGGCACAGATATATAGGCAAATGACGGTATAAAATACCCTGTAAATATAAGATAGCAAGGTATATTATACTGATATATGCTTATACTTCTTAACCACATACTATTTACAACAACCTTGAGCACATTCTTTACTTTTACTTCTTACACTCTCAATATGTATTTGCCTTTCACAGGGTATTTTATGATCATATTTATTGATGTGTTTTGCCCTTTAGCAACTCTAATACCATTTAGCACTTATCTTTATTTTTTGAGCGTAAATCAAATAATAAAACTCACAAATTTTTTCAAATTATTCAAACGTTTGACGTGGGATCAACTGCCGATGCCACGACCAAGACCAAGACGAAGACCAAGACAAAATGCCAAGTACAGTGAATTTATGATCGAGGCGAATGCAACTCAACCCGATTCAGTTGGCCCCCCAACTCATGGCCACTGCTGGTGGCAAACAAACAAGTGCGCTGATTAGTGCCTTATCAATGATAATGCCACTGTTTGCGCTGCGGCCTGTGTGAGCGTGAGCAACTCTGAGCTGCTTGTCAAATATTTGTGTGCGGCCGGCCATCAATCCCAAAGCCGAATTCGAATCCGTTCTCAAAGACCGGGCGAATGAACCGCATACAGAAATTCATGTGTGTGTGTGTGTGTGTGTGCTTACTGATTAGCCAGACAGACAGTTAGATAGACGATCCGAGTGCTTGCACTCACTTGCACTTTCCATAAATGAGATTAGCGATCGTTGGGCTGTTTTGGCTTGAGGTTCAGTTCAGCTTGTGATGATCTCTAAGGTTCACTAACTCGTGTCTCACTTGCTAATTGCAACATGAGACGTGATGTCAATGCTGCTGGGCATTAGAGTTCGTCGTCTGCTTGCCACACGCTTAGCTTTCGCCTCGCTGCCATCGTTTGCGGTTGCCACAAAATGCTAGCGTATCACTGCAGATGCCAACTGGATTGCATGTGCAACGCATTCAAGCGTTGTAATTTGCAATTTTATGCGTTTTATCTCCAAGTATAAATGTATATATATATATATGAATATATATATATGTATCTATATCTGTATCTATGACATTTGCAGTGCGGCCAATGCACGCAGCAGCAGCCGCAGCCGCAGCCGCAGCCGCAGCAGCCTTGCCACATGGCAAGACCACATATTTGCTGCCTTTGCGGTTGCGCTGCTCAAGTCCCTGATGCAGCTCCACAATTCCAGTCTTAGCTGATGATTAGTTATATAGAAGACCTCTAATGTTTTTAAGTGCAAATAATTTATGAAAATTGCAAAGGAGATTAGAAGAGTTTCACTTAGGCAGGATGTGAACTCTAATATGCATCAAGAGATATATAAGGAAAATACTCTAGAGAGTCCAAGATTAAAGTAAAGTAAGTTTCATATTTTTCTGCTTAAACTGTACTTGCAATGTCTGGACAATGACACCTACATTTTAGCCGGAAACTGCGTTGCATTTGATCTAACAATAAGCCAGGCGCAGTGACATTATGCGCTTATCAACTAGTCGTGATCGGAGCAGGCACTGATGAAAATTACATTCAATTAATGCAGAGACGAACAGAGTGAAGGGACGCGCCCATAAAGGACACATAGAGGCAGATGTTTAGCTAGGTAAAGGTATGTATAGAGAGTGAGAGAGAGGCAAAGGCAGACAAACCTGTGCCGGCTCCAACAAAAGGACAGGCAGCCTGTCGAACAGCGCGCCAAGGACAGGATGAGGCCTGTAATAACACAGGACAAGAACCAATATCCTTAGCTCTGCTAGGTACAGGCTGATCGACAGATGTTTCCAGACGAAATACCAAAGCAGGTCATTGCCTGCTGCTCGGTTACGGCTCGACTGCTGTCTGTCTTTAAGGATACGTTGCATGGGTCCCGAAATGTATCTCAAAGATACACAAAGCAGCTGCCACACTTGAAGATCAGCCTGTTTACAAATCGAAGACAGCATCGTCTCTGGGCCTTTGTCTCGCCCGAGCGCATTCGCTGAAAGTGGTTGCCACTGGCTCCGATTACAGACAGCGCGCACTTCTAGCAGCAGCAGCAGCAGCAGATACAGATGCAGGCAGAGCCACAACTATACAGATACATATACAGATACAGATACACACGGTGGGCACCCCATCACTCGCTGCTGCTGCTGCTGTTTTGTTTATATATAGTTGGCCGTGAACTTTCTTTTGATGTGCCTGAGGCTTGCTAAAACATTTTTGTATTACGTGAACAAGAACAAATTTGTATTCATGAAAAGCAAATCAAGAAAATCGATCGAAGCGTAATTCGAGTCGTTTCAATCATCAGGAAATTCGGCGCGGCTTCTTTAAGACAAGACGAGATTTTCACTTCACGTTTAGACAGGGTTAAAGAATGCCATTTGGTTTGATTAATTGGTTGCATTCTGATGAGCAGCTTGGATAATTTATATAATATAAAAAGATCTTTTCGGCAAGCAGGTAGCTTTGATCTACATGCATATTTCTAGCAGCGGGGTGGCTCTTGGGTATTTTCGTTTTCCTCTCATTTTTTTTCCACATTTCCACAATCTGTAAATCGATTCTGGGAATGCTGCATTTATAATTCATACATCGGAATGTTTCTCAATTACTTTATATGGCAACGTTTTGTGTATGTGTGTGTGTGAGTGCATAATTATCTTACCTCCTCGTAGGTATTCTCCCGGGAGCTCGATTGAGTGCTGCTCGCGATTGAGCGACGAAACATTTCGCTGTTTATATTTATTTTTTGCAAGTGGAAGAAAAGGGAGAGATATAATGAAAAATAAATATTTAAAGTATATGTGTTAATGATATATAATGATATATAAAAAATTAAATTCTATAACATATATAAAATTCAAAGAATGACTTGGAGTCTTATTAAGAGTTATTTAATGAGAAGTATTTATTGATTATTACGCGTAATGCATAAAATGAGAGATATTTAAAATTAATTCTGAATGCTTATCTACGGCATTTCCTGCTGACTCTATCATCAGTAGGTTTCACTTTTGTCTAATGGTCGTCTACATATTGCTAAGCCTTAACTTTTTGAGAATTAAAAAGTTCATGTATTAGATCTATAGCTGCAATGTGATGTACTAGAAAAACTATACAAAATGTTAATAATCTATAACTATATATATATATATATATATTTTTTTTTTTATAAAAGGCATCTGTACTATTGATAAGAATATCAAATGGAATATTAATTAATTAATTAATATTTAGAATTGAAATTCTTCATTCAATGTAAGTTCTTTTTTCATATCTAAATAGTCATTGAATATTAAATATTTTATTTAATTAATTTATAAAACTATTATTAAATAAAATTTTTATTTTATTAATAAAATATTTATATATAATAATTTATATTTATATTATATATTGCAATTAAAATATTCCATCTTACTTTTTTTTTCATATTCATTTATATGTGGGACAGCCGAAAACTCTATCATCTTTTCTCCCTCTGCTCCCCAACCCCCACCCAACAAAATTTCATGCTGCACGAACTAAAAATCTGCTGCTGTCTCGAATTCTAATGCGACACGTCTAATATCCATTAAATGCCAATTAGTCGTCGTCGGCATGGAAACCGAGTGCCGTGTCCAATGTAATGCCAAATGCGACCCACACGCGAACAATTAGCATAATTTATTAATATTGGGCGACTTGGGCACACCGAACTTCGAAATTTCAAGCAAATAAACTTGTTTTAAAGAAACTTATATTTGATTAGTGGAAAATGTAACGAAGTCTGAATACCCTAAGCACAAGATTTTGATTGGGAGTAGGAGAGAGAGTGGGAGAGAGAGTCGGAGAGAGAGAAAGAAAAGCCCTGGTTATTCTAAATGAACCTTGCTCTAAGATGACAAATTATTCATATATAAACGAATATATTATTCATATCTAAGCGCCATAAACTACTATATATTTTCTTCTCTGTGTTACATATTATCTGTTATTTATCTAGTAACCTCTCAGCACTATAGAAATCCAAGTTAGAGCTGCTAAATTGTTTACCTTAAACGCTGGCAGGCTGTGGGCGTGTTGACAGTGAGATTGGTCCTTGAGTCGCTCAGATGGGCGATCGAGTTGCATAAGCTATTGTTCATGTTGTTGTTGTTGTTGTTGTTGTTATTAAGCATTATATTATTGTTGCTGCTGCTGTTATTGTTGTTGTTGCTGTTGTTATTCAGCTTGGTCGTGTGACCAGAGGCAACAGCCAGCACCGTGGCGGGCATCTTGTTAGCTTCGAGCTGCCCAAATATGGCGCCTCTCATTAACCCGTCTTTTGGGGCTGGGTTTGGCACTGTGTTGCTGATGTTGCTAATGTCGCTGCTTGCCGCGGCCCACACGCCAACGGCACACGAACGCGTTGCCCAATTTGGACTGTTTAGCTGATTGCAAGTTTTTGTTTGTTTTCTCTTAATCTTTCGATACTTTTTGTCGTGGCTTCGTTTTTAATTTATTTTATTTTATTTTATTTTTAATTTATGTGCATTTACTAAAATGTTGCTAATTTCTGCGTTTGTTTAGCGCCTTTTTTGGCCAAAAGAACGGAGCCAGATAAATCAGCGTGCACGCAGCACACGTCGTCTAATTAACTCGTTGCCAAAATCAAAGACTCAGCTCAGCGGGTGGCTGCCGAGGTGTTCTTATCACCATTTAAGGTGTTCGCAACAATTATGACGCAATATAATTCACACACACACACACACACACAGCAGAGAGAGAGGAGCACAGGTGCAGCATGTGGCAAGTTTGACAACAAGTTCGACTTCTTGCTGCGCCGATAACTAAAACAAAACTGATTTATGCCTGTCACAAGGCGGCGCAGTGCAGGCCATGACAGCGACAACTGCTGCTGCTGCAGTTGCTACTGCTGCTGTTGCAGTTGCTACTGCTGCTGCTGCTGCTGCTGCTGTTGAGCGCTCCCCAATCCCGTTGCCAGTGGACGACAATTAGTTCTACATGTCGTCACACGTCGTAAGCCACAGGAAGCCACAAGAGAAGCAGCAGCAGCAACACGAGCAGCAACAGCGAATTCAATAACAACAACAACAGCAGCAGCAATCACCAGCTTTTGGGGGGCGGGGCACACAGCGGGGGGCTTGTCGCGCTTTGTCTGCACTTTCATCTCATACTCTCTTCACTTGCGCACTTTGCTTTTGAAGCTCTCTGACTGCTGATCATACTTATACTTATACTCGTCTTGGCGCTCGCTCCCTCTCTCCCCCCCTCTCTCTCTCTCTCTCTATCTCTTGCTGTTTGCGGTTGTGTAATGCGACAACAACAAGAAGCGATCAGATGTCCTTCTACGGATGTGCGCTTTGCTCATTCTTAATGATCTTCACTTCAGCTGCTTTGCCATCAGAGCTGACAGCGAGAGTGAAAAGCAATCTGAAGAAGCTGTCATAAATATGCTCAAATTTCCATATATCAAGAGTCAACAGGAAAGGATTTTTGTTTTTTTTTTGGTTTTTTATACCATAATTATTATTTTTTTTTTTTTGAGCCAAAAACCTGTTAAGCTCGAATTTCCATTAAAAGCAGATTCCATGCAAAAAGCAGCTTAATTAGTTTGAGCCAAGATTTTCTCTGGAACTGTTTCTAAGCAATCTTTAGCATTTGGCATCACTATTGCTCTAACTGCAAGCCGCTGTGTGCGGTGCTTAGTAATCAAGACTCAACGCATTGCCCATTGCTCATTGGCCACTGCCGATTGCTCGTCCTTGTCATAATAGTGGCTCGTATGGAGCGCATCTAGCATGCTCTCTGATGATAAACTACATTAATGCCCCTTAAGTATGCCCATGTACGTTCGGCCGGGCAATACGTGACAAGGGCCGCTGCCGAACAGCATCAGCAGCTGTTGCAACTGGCATGTAATTGCAGTTGCAGCTCACACTGCTCATTTACCACTCAAAGCTGACTTTTTGTTGCTGCTAAATGATCAGGCAGAACTTCTGCAGCAGCAGCAATCGCAACTGGGTAAAAACTTGTGCTGCTGGTTGCTGCCTCTGTGCTGCTGCTGTGCTTTGCATTGCTTTGGTTTCTGTGCCAGCAGATTCTAAAGGTCATTGCTAATAGCTGAGCCCGTCTGGACACGGCGACACTTCCGTTTCCACTTTGCGGTAACAGCCCTAAAGATCTGCTCGAAAAGTTGCTGCTGCTGCTGCTGCTGCCGGCAGCAACTTGCCCTGAAACACGATAGCAACAGGATGTTAAACACTTTATACAAACATTTTTTTTTTTTTTTCATAATTATACAGATTTGCTAGTAAAAATATTATATATTTAAGATTTAAACAGCTTCAGGCCAAGTCTGTGCCGGCAGCCTACGCGCCTGAGCTCGACTGTCTAAGAGATTGTTGCCGAATATTAAGCGACAGGTTCTCGTTTTGCGGTCACACCCAGTTCTGGTCACACTGAGTTGCCGCATTTGACTTAACTTGATGCCAAATTAGTTGTTCTTGCAGCCCAGTCTTAGATCTGAATGTGGTCTTTACTCTGGTCAGGGACACGCTTGGCTGCAGCTGCGCAAAGAGCTGGCTACAGAAGCTAGCCGAGTGCGTCCAAAGATATGGAAATCAGCCCGGCTGTCTGGCAGCTGAGTGACACGTGTTGCTAAGAGTTCAACAGAGTTCAGTCTATTAATCGATAGACAATGTATGTACAAGCCTGCAACACTGTAAGAAATAATTCTGAAATTTAATACATTTTTAAAGAGTCTAAAGTTTTCAAATCTTTTTAATTTTAAGTGTAATTTACATATGCAAAAAACGGACTAAAATTGTTATTAAAATTTCGTTAAACATTTTTAACGGCTTAGTATATACTAGAATATTACTTACAACACAACTAAAATTCATTAAATAAACTGTTTAAAATACATAATTTAAGGGCTCTTAATATTTTTTAAATATATTCAATTTTTTTTATTAAAAAAATAAAAGTAAATTATTTAATTTTATTTCATTTAATTTAATTTTTATTTCATTTAAATACAAATACAAATACTAATTTAAGGGTTCTTAATTTTTTTTAATATTATCCATTTTTTTCTAAATAAAAAAATATAAGAAAATTATTTAATTTTATTTCATTTAATTTTTATTTAATTTAAATTTTGCATAATATTTGTTCTATCATTTTTCACAGTCTATATCACGGACCATAACAATATTATTTAAATTTATTGTCTGAAATCACATTTACAACATGTTCAATTTTGATATTTTTTCAATAGTTTTTTTACAGTGTATTCAACTTTATTTAAAATGTCTTCATAATTTTATAGAGTTATTTTAATTTAAAAGGAGAATTTTATTTTATAGTTTCATTATTTTTACATATATTTCGTACAGTGTATTAGTTACTAGCAACTAGTAGCTTAGACTAGCCCTTGTTGCCGCCCAGTTAAATGCAAGCACTTTTTTTTATATTTTGCAAAGGGCCGCGACTGCGACTGCGGCTACGTCTGCGCACGAACAACGCATTTTTGTGCTTGTCATGCCGGTAATGACTGCAACAGCAGCAGCAGCAACAACAACAACAACAACAACGACAACTAAAACTGCAAAACAAAACATGCTACAAGTTTGGAGCTAGGCTAACTGCCCCAACTGAGCCATGAAAGCCAACCGTGCGCGTCCATTACCAAGTTCTACTTGGCCGCTAACAGCTCCAACTGCAACGACGACGGCGACGCAACTGCGACGCCGACAGCGACAGCGACGTTGACGTTGACGTCTTTAAGTTTTTGTTATGCTTTTCAAATTCTTTCGTGGCATTAAATGTAATGAAAAGCGGTCTAAAAAATGCCCGATAAGTAAAAAAAATATGCACGTGATAATTATAATGGCAGCAAGACATGAAAGTGCCACAGAGTGTGCGTGTGTGTGTGTGTGTGTGTGTGTAGCTAATTTGATATATAAGCTATAAGAGGCTGGTGGGAGTTTATCTCTAAATTAGTTGTTTGATAATTTGTCTCATTAAAAAGTGCTTTATAACTTATGGAAAATGAGAGAGAGAAATGAAAAAAAAAGGGTGTTAAATTGGGAAACACCAGCGAATGGGAAATTTTTGTTTAAATTTCGGGTAAAACTGGATTGTAACTATGAATTATGATTATAAAATTGTGATGAAAATGAAAATTGTGTGATCTTCAGGCAGTTAATCAGTGGCGCAGCCCAGTCTTGAGCAGCTAATTATAAAATTATTATAGTGAAGGGAGCTAATATATAAGTGATAAAGAACTATGAAGAGGATTATTGAATCAAATCTGTAAGCCAGATCAGTTGGTTATAGACAGAAAGATGAATTCGAGCACTTGTGATTCAATATATTCCAACAAATGGCGCAACTAAAACTATTTGCAAATTATAAATTTTGCTTAATTTAAAATGTTTTTTAGATATATTTTTTTATTTATTTATTTTTATTTTAGTTATGTAAAGCCTATAACAGAATTTTTTTTCTTTGAAAATAAAACATGATCAAAACATTTTGCTATAATATTTTTATAAACACAAAAATAAAAATAAATTATATTTCCTATATTTTTTTTGATAAAAAAAATAAAAGTAAATTATATTTCCTATATTTTCTTTGCTAAACTATTTTTATAAACATAAGAATAAATTGTATTATTTACATTTTACTTGCAATCGTTTTGAAAGGAAAATCATATATTTAAGTGGAATTTAGTTCTCTCTTTTTTAACAACGCTTATCGCTTGGCCATGTGGGCGTCACGTTAACCCCTTTCATTTCCACTTTCTAACCAAAAATCGCTAAATAAAATTGAAACTTCGCTATTCTCAACGAGCTATAGATACGAGCAGATTGCAGACTCTAGACTCGCGCAACTCGTTTGCCAGCAGCAGCAGTAGCAACGTCAACTCGCATCACTTTCTAACATGATTAGATGGCAGGTTGCTTTTTTTCCACCTCTTTTCCAGCTATATACTGAGTAATGAGCACTTTTTACTCTCAAGTTGATAATTACGATGAAATAGCAGAAAAAAAAAGACAGAAACAAAAACAACACGGAACGCAACTCATTTGCTTAGCTCGAGGGGTAAGAGAATCCCAGGCATAGATGATTCGGCCTTTTAAAGGGCGCGTAGGGCCAGCTTAGGTAAAATATTTGTTTGTACATCAAAATACCAGTAGCCGATTTCAATTATAGGTATATATGTATATACATTATATATATATGTAACCTGCTCTGCTAAAGCCCCCCAAAAAGCGGAATGAAAACGAGTTGAACCAGTGGAAGAACCGAGGTGATGAATTCTGACAGCGAAGCGTGGGAAACTACGGCAAGAGGATCTTATGTAACCCATTGAAAATTGTTGTCTCTGGCACTTATTAAATACAATGAGCTGTTGTAATTTTTAAGTAGATTTCTGGCAAGGTCTTATTTGCAAATCAATCAAATGTCTACGAAAATGAAGTTGGCATTCCGAAAGCAAATAACATCTCAATTAGAAATGCAAAAGCGCAGAGCTGGAATATTATTGCAAAGGCCCGAAAGCAGAAAGAATCATAGCAATAAGTGGACTGAAATGATGACAGGGAAACTACGGTACGATCAACTGAGTAGAAGAGCAAGTTAAACTTGCTTGAAGTACCCGATATGTAAAGCTAAATTATTTTTTAGAGAAAAGACTTTTTAGTTTAGGAGGAAAAACTATGAATGCATAATGAAATATATTGGGGATGAAATATATTTTTATCATAAGGTATATAGTATTTAAAGTATTAATTTAATTATAACTGCTATATTCATTTATATCTGTGCCACGCACATGGCATATAACATAAATTGAACTATATTTGAATTTTCCATTCTATAGACTCCAAAGAGATAGTCATAAATAATCAGCAAAATATATTTGTGATAGTCCCTAACTACAGTTGCCATAAATTATAATCAATTATTGAAAAAATATTCCTTTTTATTTTATAACCCACACAAACCCTTTTCAAAGATCCACTTTATGCCCACATAATGCCAAACTCTTATCCGATATTCCACTTGCGTGCACGCTCCACTTAATGCACTTTACATAGTCGCATGATGGCCAAAGCATATAACCCTCTGGCATACACTTGTCTGCCATAAATCAAAATCAATTTAATCCCGCTGTAAATTTTCCAACAATTTAATTTTGGCAAAGTCTGCAGCGCATCAGCAACCCCTCGGCAGAGATGACAATTTGATAAACCACAGCAGACGAACACTTCAGAGAGGGCAAAAAAAAAAAGATGTACGAAAAAATCAATTGGAAGCCCGCAGACTTTCACACAGAGCTCGACATAAATCAATGGAACTTAAGTCGAGCTCATTGAAATGAAAATTCAAAAAGCCGCTCCCACGCTCTCGGGCAGACAGGCAGGGGCAGACAGGCGGGCCTGGCCGCAAGGCCAAACTAACGGTGCCCCAGGGAACAGGAAGCGTCGGTCAGTTAAAAAGTGAAAAAAAAAACCACCGAGCTCTAATATAGAAAGGATACAAATATGGTATATGGGTAGTAGTTGCTTGTGTCACGTGTGGCTTTAATTGATTTCTGGCAGGCGATTTGCATGGGAAATAAAAGCAACTGGGAACATTATAATAGAGGTTGGCACTCGACAAGCTAATACCCTGTAATGTGATTGATCTGCTAATGAAAAACTTAAATGTGGCTTTTATTATTATTATTTTTATTATTATTTATTAAATATTTTATATGTAATACTGAATTCTTAATTTTATGAACTATCTAAAAATTATTCAATATTTATTAATCTAAACTTCAAAGTGTACTATAGACCTTGCTCAACTGTACTCTTCAATGCTACCCCAAATAATTTAAGCTTTTCACAAATGCACATATTAATATTCCCTTTCTAATATCAATTACAGGATATACCATGCCAGGGTGCACACCTTGTTTAGTTTTCCACGTTAAAAGGGCTTGTTTCCATTGGGTAATTAACTAACGCAGCCAACAAATATTGTGTTAATATCCATAAATTCAGAGCAAAATGCAAACGTTAACCCTTTTGTCGCCTTGCCTGCTGCTACGCAACTTGCCTGTCTGTCTGTCTGTCTGTCACTCAACCCGTTCAGTTCGTATGCAATTTGCATAGAATATTTCTCAAAAAAGAAGAAGAAGAAGCAGCTGAAGAGAACCCGCCCCATTGTCTGCGACATTCCTTAGGCGCACTCGAGCGGAACTCAGCCCCAGGTCCAAGCCCAAGCCCAGGCCCGAGACGCGCTCTCAATGTAAATAAATATATGTATTTATTTTCATTTTTATTTTATTTTCTTCTTTTTTTGCTTCTTGTTTTTATTTGTATTTTTATTTAGCTGCACGCGTTAATTTATGCCAGAGAATTGTGGAGCGTCTGTGGCTCGCTTTGGTTAGCCGTTAAACCACATCCGAAAATTATACAATAAAATGTTAAATAAACTTGTTGTTACTTTGCTGCTGCGCTGTTGTTGTTGTTGTTGTTGCTGCTGCTGTTGCTCTAGCTGCTGTAAATTTATACAAACAGCTGCGCTAACCGCAACTGCAGCGCCAGCGTCGAGGCTTCAATTCTCAGCACTAGCCAGCTGTAGGGTATATAAAGACTGTAACTACTTATCAAACTGACAGCCAATGCCCAAGCCCAAGCCCAATCTCAAGCCCAATCCCAAGACGAGCTCAATGTGCGACTGTCAATCGAAGTGTCCCAAAACGGAAGCAGTTAAGCTTTGAATAATTTATGAAAATCACTTTTATTATTCCTCTCCGCTTGACTGCCAAATGTGCATATCAATTTTGTTTAATTTTTTGTGTGTTGCTGAAAGGCTTGAAATTGTCCAGAAATTGATTTTCACACTCCTCTTTTGACTTCTTTTAATTTGCTGTATATGCAAATGTTGGCGGATGAATTGGCAGTTTTTTATTTGTTATTATTACAGAATATTTTAATTTGCACTTCTTAAAAGTGCTGCTCCTTAATTGGTTTTGTAAGGGAGTAGATTTTATAGGATCTGTAGTAAATATTAATATTATATGTTTCTATTACCTATATTTATTTTTACTAAATAAATGGTTAGCAATGTCATATTTAAATATCTGAAAATTTCTTTATTCAAATAAATTTAAAAAATACATTTTACGGTCTAAACTCACAAATACTTAATTTATTAAATTATTTGCTTTTAAATACATTTTTATAAAAGAGTATTAATTATGCAAAGTGATTTGCACATATAAATATAGAATTTATGCTTGAAACAAAAAAAAAAAAAAAATTACATCATAAAATATTAAATAATATAAATTATTAAATTTTATTCGAAGTACTATTTAAAAAAAATTTTATTTTCTTTAATTTTTTAATTTTTGTTGATCTTTAAAAAAAATGTCAAAATATTATAGTCTAGTATAGTATTATTATAATCTTCTTAATGAATAAATAAATTGATTTATAAGAAAACTTGTTCAAAACTTAAATACATTGTTAAATCTGCGATAACTCTACTACAAAATAAACAATAAAACAATAAAATTTTTTTTAATTAAATAATAGCAATAAAATAAAATAAACTAAACGACTGCTTTCTCAAATATATAATAAAATATAAGAAATATGATATTTAAATTTCTAACACTATAAAAATATTTTATGAAATATTTTATGAAAAATTTCAAGAATTTTTCTACGAATTTTAGTTTGGTTTTTATGATCAATAACAATTTTGTACATAAAGTCGCGTCCATAAATGAGTTATCTGTTAAACTATAAACATTTGATAGCGCATATTTGTGTGTCAAACGAACCGCAATCCAATCAATCCATAGTCATAATGGGAAGCCCAAACATATACATGTGTCTATCAGATATCTATCGTATTGTGTTTAATATGCCAATGACAACGCTTTAGTTTCCCAACCCCACAAATATCCACTTGTCGACCCGGCTCAATGGGTTGTTGTTGTTTGGGCTCCAAATATGGCCAGACATTCTGGCCAGTGGCCAGTTGGTTACCGTGTGTATTGTGGCCACTTCCTAATTTGGTTCCGCTATTTATTCTCGCATGCGTTTGCTGTGTTTCTTTTATTTATTATTTAATTTACTGAGGTGAGTCTTGAATGCCAAACATAATACTCGAAATGTTTTGTATGCCAAATGCAAATGCCGGTGGAAGTTGGCGCGCACACACTTGGCCAAAAGCAAGTGTTAACAAAAATTGTTTAAGAAGAAAATGAAAATTGACACGCATCGCCATAAAGGAAGTTCAAGCTGTCTGCCACATTTGGTAGCAGCTGCTGCGCAGGGCTTCCTTATGGCCAAATACTTTGATTCAGCCTTAGCGTGACCTTCAAGCCAAATATTTGAGCAACGTTTTTTTTTTTTTTCTCTCTTTTCGCTGTGTGCTTTCTATTTCTAGCTGGGAACAGGAATGGCTTAAAGTTTATGTAAAGGTTTCGGCGTCTAAATTAAAGCGGATTTAGCTGCTATAAATTCTCAGCTCGAACTGTGGAGCTGCTCGCATACCAGAGCCTCTGCTAACTTCCGGGGTGTTTGGGAAAGAATGCGATTGCCATAGAATTTAGTTACGCATAGCTCAACGCCTGTGAGAATGGGTCATGGCTGGCAGTTCTTATCTCCACTCGTTGCTCGTTCGCATACCAGAGCAAACTTAGTTATTGCATTGAAGTGGGTTAGTTGTGGGCGCCGAAGGCTCCAACTGCAGTTTCTCACTGAGCAATGACAGCGAGAAATTCAATTTGCTTATACAGGAATTTATGTGTGTAGCTAGAGTTAATTGTCTGTCATTGCGAGCTGTCACTGTATGTTCGGGAACTGGGCATGTGAATTTTTTGTGGGCTAGAAATACAGAAATAGGACAGAAAAAATCTATGTGATATATATATATATATATATATTTTATATAAAGAAATATAATATATAGTCAGAAAAAAGAGCCAAAAATAATATATGAAGAAAAAAAAATGTGTAGAATGAATTTTTATTTTCATTTTATAAATCATTCTGCTTCATATATATATATATATATATAAATCAAACATAACCAAATTTAATACGTGAAGCAGAAAAATATATAAAAAAAATATATAAAAATATATAAAATTAATTTTTGTTCTAAGGTTTATTTCAAGAATTTATAAAACTTTCTCACATACAGACCTAGCACAAATTAATATATTTTTATTCTCATTTTTATCTTAAAAATTTTTTATTCAAACTAAAAATTTCAGAGATTTAAAATATTTTCATACACATATGTTAATATATATATAACAAAAATTTACAGACAAAACAAAAAAAAATATATATATGAAGAAGAAGGAATATATATAGAATGAATTTTAGCTCTCATTATTATCTCACGAAAATTACATGCTAGTTGAAATATTTCAGAGACTTAGAAAATATTTTCATATATATATCTATCGTATTTCACAATAATTTATGCTTTTGCCATAAAATCAAGAATTCACAAGCTCTCATCTATGCCTAACCATGTAGAAGTATATTTGTTGCTGTCAGTTTATAGACCATTTAATTTTAGCTGAGAGAAGTGCCCATAAATGTGACAATTGATTGCTCACAGCTACGCAGGCACACACCGAGATATATGTATGTGTGTGTGCAGCCAATGAACTCTATGACTGCATTTAATAGGCAGCACTAACAAAAGACTTAGGCAACGAACTTGGCGGAACGCACGCCAAAAACTGGTTCTGGCCCAAAGGCAATAGCAAAGGCAAAGGCGAACGCATTTTTGCTTATTTCACGCGCACAGCGACCAGTGCAACGGTTGTTTATGCCAGCTACCAAGTGTACCCAGTGTAGAGTGACTCCCACTAGCAACAAAGCTGGTTGCCGCAGTGTGTTTGGCTGCCTTTTTCGAGTTCTCCAATCTGTTTTAAGTACGCATTGCTCCTTTTTTTGCTTTTTTTTTTTGCTTATTTTTCCCATGACCGAAGAAACTTGTTCGTGGGATGAGTCATGGAGGCAGTCAGTGCCAGGCGGCGCAGAATCTTCTTCATCGATCGTCGGACAGCCGCAAGTATTTCACAAGTTTGCGTTCAACTTGCGTTCAGCTCCTTGTGGCCCTTTGTCTCTTTCAGTTTGTTAATTTGTTGCTGCGTGGGAATGATGCTGGCCGGGACGTGCCTCCAAACGGAGATTAGTTTGACAAGTATTTCACAACAACATTGGAAGTGCAAATTGCTTTGGTATCTTAGCCTTTGGCCATGTCACAAGCGACGCTTGTTCAATGCAAATTGCGAGCGCGGCGCCATTTACGGATCTAAACTTAGAACCGGACCACGGCGAACGAGTTTTAAACAATTAAAATGTGTTTTTTAATTTTGCTCTTTCTTTATTAAAATGAACGGGGCTGAAATTAATAATTTATGCACAAGGCGGCAGACAATGGGCGGCTACTCAGAATCCGTGCCATAATCCATGTCAGAAGCGAAAGACTTAAGACACAAACTTGGCATAATTCACTTCGAAAAATATAGTAGTGTTCACAGTTCAGTTGGCACCCCCTTAGCAGCGGTCTGGGCAGTGGCAGTAGGCGAAGCTGCTGGCCGACTGTAACGCGTGCCAGCGTCACCTATAAGCGGCAGTTAGGCTGCTGAGCAGCTAGCAGCTGGGCAGCTGCAGGCGCTGCCACATTGCCAAGCGTCATACACGAGTTAACAGGCATCGCATCCACATACCCAGCCCCATCCAGCCAACCAACCAACCAAAAAACCCGCATATATTAAGCAAGCCAAAGCAATAAGGCACATTTAGAACATGCATTGCATACACTGCACAAAATTTATGACACAATTTCCTGTACGAGTCGGCCATGGGTTGAGGATATTTTTTGTGCTCTTAGCGAGCATAACTAATTTTCTAATATATATATATATATATCAATTTCACAAATTTCTGCTTTCAGCTATTAATTTCCTTTTTGATTTCTCTCAGTGTATTTCATAGAGGCGGCCCTGAACAAGTCCGCTGCACTTTTGGGCTTGTTATTATTAGCAGCTCATGTCGACCATGACATTTGTTTAAAACGAAAATAAATGGCATTGCGCGAACCAGACCTAAGCTACAAACTCGATCCAGAGCCAGACCTATGCCCATGCCCATGCCCATGCCCATGGCCATATCAAATGCAGTGTAGCTTGAAATGCTGCTTTACCTGCCCCATGCACAACAAATTTTCGACTAACACAAAATTGTGAAAGCAGCCAACAACAAATTGCCAAATGCCCAATCAAGCGATGGTCAGGTCATCTGTGTAGTAGAGCCAGAGGGAGGGCGGCGGTAGCTCGACGTCGCAGTTCTCGTCATCCGTCAGGCCATTCTCATCCAAGGTGCCATTCAAATTCAAGAGGCCACAGCGCTTGGCCTGATCACAACTATATTAATTGAACTGTGCAATGGGTGCCCCTTAGGAGACTTACGCTATTTGAGAACTTGCGCCATTCATAGGACCCGGCGTGATGATTGTAACGGGACTTGTACTTCTGCTGTACATCGTAAATGCTGTCCTCATCACAGACGGTCATGTGCTGCACATGGCCTGTCAACGCATTGATCAGGCGTATGCGACGCGGCCGCCGCGTGATGCGACCAATGTGATAAAACGGATCCTGGCTCCACATGGCGTGCTTCGTTTTGGCGAACTCACTGATTGCGACCTCCAAAATGGGTGGAAAGAGCACACGTGGTCGCCCCGAGCTGGGCGAGATCTCGGTGCGCGGCTCGCCATTCTCGTGAAACAGATGCGTTAGATCCTTGCCAGCATGTGCCACCAGATAGTCCAGGGTCTAGAAAAAGATTATAAATTTCCCAGTTTATAGATGTGTGTTTCGCTAAAACTCACGCGATTCCAGTGATCGCAGCGATCCTTGAGCATGGGCGACAAATCGAATACATTTTTGTGTATGACAACCCAACAATCAAATTTCTTATTATGTATAACAATCTCATCCATGAGATAATAGCGCAAAGTTCTGAAGGGCAAAGCCATTTCCAGTGTTCGATAATTAAATATATAATGAAAATAATTTCTGTTTGAATTGATAAAGAAAAGGTTGCTTTTTCAGGTGAAAAACAGTTCGCTTATTAATATAAAAACTAAAAAAATCAATACATTTGAATTATATTTATAATTATTATTATAATTAAACTTCAATATAATATATAAAAAAAATTGAAAGTATAGTAAAAAAAAAAATAAAAATATATTTTCAATTATTGTACTAAATCATAATTTTGGTCTTATAACTCAAAAAATTAACAAAAGTGAAAAGAATTTGTTTAAATCAATAATTAATTTAAAAGAGAGCATCCCTTGTTTAATATTTTTATACCCTGAATCCATTGAAAATGGAAATTTCAGGGTATAATGTTTTTGTGCAAATGTATGTAACAGGCAGAAGGAGGCGTGCCACACCCCATAAAGTATATATATTCTTGATCAGCTCGACGAGCTGAGTTGAACTAGCCCTGTCCGTCTGTCCGTCCGTCCGTCCGTCCGTCCGTGTAAACACCTGGATTTCTGCAACCACAAAAGCTAGAGACTTCAAATAAAAAGCAAAATGCTCGATAATACCATACGCTGTACGAGTTTATTTTTTTTTTTCGATAACTCGTCCCATTCCTTTTTTATCGATAACTATCGAAAATATCGCTTTGTTTTTGAGGTCTGGCGTGCACACCGTTAAAGATAGAATCGTGCACTAAGTTGTGGTTGATAGCTATATTGAATCCGCACATTTTGTCATTTTTGGATTTTTGATGCCACGCCCCTTTCGCCCACAATTCAACAAAATCGATAACTCACGTATATCAAATACTAGAGACTTGAAATTTGGCAAATAGGTACATTTGGATGTCATAATCATGCCCCGAAAATTTCATTAAGAAAATAGATCGAGAAAAAAAGTTATTAAACAATAAAGTTTCCATAGCACAGCCTCTGCTGCAGCCGCAAAACTGTGCATTGAGCATATTACGTGCATGCATATGTTTGTGTGTGTGTGTGTGTGCATGTGTTGTTTACTATTAATGAATAAATGAAACTTTTTATGATTGGTATTACAGCTCAATGGATTCAGGGTATCTCTTAGTCGAGCAGTCTCGACTAGAGTTTAGTTACTTGTTATAATTTGTGTTGGTATTAAATTAAATTAAATTGGAAGATCTGTTGAATTTTCCCATTCTTCCACATTGGCAATTTTCAATTATATTTTCAAATTGTTTCTCGTTTACATAAAAATATAAGTATAAGATTTTAGAAAAAAAGGAAAATTCAATAAAATTTTACAAATTGTAAGAAAAATAAATTAAATCAAATAATTCAATAAGAATTTCATTCATATCCCCGTTATATATCAACATGCTTTAGCCAAAGAAAAGAAAACAATCTGAAGCACAATCTAAGCTCCATTACATTAGGTACTTATTTTGTTATTAAGTAAATGTTTGTTATAAGTGCATTTTGGGAGCTGGTCATAGATCTTATCGCTGGCCAGACCAATTAATCTCGGAAGTCAGCTGCAACGAGGCGTCTTCTAATTTCATTAGGAACGACAGCTCCGGCAGCTGAGTTTCCATTCATTTCTTATTTCTGGCTGCATAATTAGCCGGCAATTGTCAAGTCATCAGCGCCTCGCACAGCCATCAATTCGTGGTTATAAATAGGGAAATAGATTAATGATTGCGCCAACCGAATGTGGTTGAGTTTGAGGCCTAAACAAAAGACAGTTTTATTGATGAGGCTGCGCGTTCCATGATATATGATATGTTTCCGAGACGTTCCGTTTGAGCTTCGGGCTGCAAGCTTCTGGAACGTGTCGTAAACGTGGGAACATCGTAAAACAAATATGCGCCGTTCGTCTGGTATTTCTTCAGCTATGACAGATGGCTTACAGAATCCGTAATGCTCTTTAACTTCTCTCACATATGTTGGCAAATTTTGGCCGTGCTGTAAAGTTACTTTTGAATTGATATAATAACATTTGGCTTAGGATCTGAGCAACCCCTGTGCCCGGCCGCCTGTCCGCAACCACATGAATTGACAGTGAAAACGCCTCAGCAATATGCCGATAGCTGTTTTTCCAGTTTGCCAACAGTTGGTCCTGTTATTGGAAGCTATCAAAACAAAAGGCCACAGGGCTCAACATTCCAGATATATCTCTCTATACAGATCTGACATGAGCCGATGTTCTTTATGAATTATGCCACACTCAGCCATTGCTGATGCAATCACCCCGATCCAGCCGCAGCGGGGGTGAGCGGTGCTCTTTTATCTGTTCACCTAACCACGTGACGGCGTCAGCTGTGCTTAACAAAAAGTGATCACAATTTGTGGGGTGCTAAGCATTATTTTGACCCGCCATGATGACTTCTAATTGGTTTTTGGAGGCAAAGAATGTCATTTGAGTTATATAAATAAACATGAAAATGTCAAATAAGTGTGATATATAAAGTTACCCATCGTAAATAACTGTTTGAAGATCGTTAATAAATTCTATTGAGTAAGCTCAAAGTTGAGCCATAAAAATGTTTTCTATCAAAAAATAACTAATAAAATATATATATTCAATATCAGTTGAAGCTTATTAACATATGAGAATTATATGGTCTTAAAAGGAATTCTTATTAACATTAATATATCATATTCTTAGTCTTCAAATTCTATTATTCTTGTCATATTATTGGCCAGCTCAGCATTTTAAAGAAAATGCATTCAAATAGACCTATGTCTTTTAGCACTTCATTCAAATGTTATTAAACAATTTTATTGTGAATAAATCAGTGAGTAATCAACGTCGCATTCACATCAGCTGCCAAATGACGCCAGCTTGGTTGCCAGCTAAGCTTGTCTAAGCCATAATTTTAGCTTATTTATTTATATATTTTATATATTTATCTTTATCTAATTTTTTTTACAACTGACGCCGCACTTTGTGTCAAGGCTATGAAAACGGAGACAACATCTGAAATGCCTCTAACAAGTTTTTATTTTATGCGATTTCTTGTTTTACCCTGAATCCATTGAAAATGGAAATTTCAGGGTATAATGTTTTGTGAAGGCAATTTTTTTTTTTTTTTCTTTTTTTTTTTTTTTTTTTTTTTTTTTTTTGTTGTTTTTTTTTTTTTTTTTTTTTTTTTTTATTTTTTTCTTAGCCTACGCGCGTTTCTTTTTATGGCGTTTGCAATTTTAATTATTCCAGAGGAAAAAATGCAAACTTAAATTAAATAATGCATAAAAAAATGCCGTCAACTGCGGGCTTGTGAAACGCATTTAATATGGGCATATTGTTTTGATGTTAAGGCTGGGGATTTTATATGAAAGATATAAATATAAATATAAATATAAATATAAATTTAGAACTCAAAAACTAAGATTGTATAATTTAAAATTCTTTTAAAAGACTTACTCTTGCAATTTCAAAAAAATTAATTTATGTAAAATTTTATTGTAGCTATTGCATCAAGAGATAGACTACCTTTTTGGTATATATAAATATATATAGACATTCGTATAGCATATACAAATTCTAATTATTTTAATCATTTCATATTATCTATCATTAATATATGGCAGACATAAGAGCTTATGATATATAAGCCATAATTTAGCTTTTGGCTTTTCATATCTATGCACTAGAGTAATTTTATTTCGTGGCAGAGTTAATTATTGTTGGGTATTGGCTAGCTGTGTACACCCGACTAGAGCACTCTTATTTGTGTTATTTTTTCTGTAGTGCATTCAAATCGAATTGTGAATAATGTGTTTTCTTTTTTTTTTTTGCCTTTATATTTGTAATTTGAAGTTTTTGTGCAGCGCGAGGGCAATTATGGATGCTGCTGCTGCTGCTGCAGTAGTTGCTGCTGTTGCTGGCACTCAAGTGCACATTTCCTGCCATTTACAAGAGAGTACACACACACATACACACACACACACATACACACATACAATGCTGTATTTGCTGCTAGTTTTTATTTATGCTCAAAACGCACTTAATGGGTTTTTCAGCCCATTGTTCGATTTGTAATGGCAGGGGGAGCCAAGGCCCAGGCCCAGGCCCAGGGCCAAGCGCAGAAACAGGCAACGGCAATGGCACCGCCACCGCCACCGCCACCGGCACAGAACCATAGCCCGGATACCGAATTATGACCCCGTCGCGGTTCCTCCTGCAAGTGGCTGCGTCTGCGCGTGACGCACGTGGTGCCGCATTGTAGGGGTTGCTGTTAGAGTTAGGCGCAAGGGTAGCTGCCTGACTGGGGGTTGATTATGCGGCCAAGTGACCCGCAGCATTTGCTTTCGCTTGTGCCTGCCACACGCAGTCAACGCCTTGACCCAAGTGCTGCCAGCTGCAGCTGCATCAACTGTTTGCCTAAAGATCAACACACACACATTCACTCACTCACTCACTCACTCACTTGGCGTGTCAAATGGCCAACCAGCTGTTGGCATCTCTTCGGCGTAAATCAAAACACACAAATTAAACCTCATCGGAAAAACTCAAAGGTTTCCATTTCTATTAGTTTTTCTCGACGCGAACATATGCGCAGCTTCACAGCAATTAGCACACTCACACCCTCGTTCAGCTGGGCTTGGTCCTCAAATTGTCCACAAGTGTCAACATTTTCACCCACAGTCCAAAATATGCAAATGAAGCCCATTCGCAGCGAGAAGCATTCCACAATATCCAATTGCAGCTGTCCCTATTGTTAATAATTTTTATTGAGGGCGAGTTGGCCCATTGTAACAGGCTGAGTGGCCACGGCGTGGCTAAGAAGGGGTTCAAAAAAAAAAAAAAACAATTACAATGAGCTAATTTGCATTGTAGTTGTGTATAGTATTATTATGTATTATGCATATTATTATATATTTTTGGAATATTATAATTTATATAAAATATAAAAACTATTTGAACTTGAGCATTGTTTTTTTTTGGCAAATTCAAGTTTAATTTGATTGAGAAGAAATATAGATGAACAACTCTATAAAAAATATATAAAAAATTAGATCTTTTAGAATGGT
Organism: Drosophila mettleri; assembly: GCA_035047625.1. Taxonomy (NCBI): domain Eukaryota; kingdom Metazoa; phylum Arthropoda; class Insecta; order Diptera; family Drosophilidae; genus Drosophila; species Drosophila mettleri. The sequence goes on from JAWNPI010000072.1 coordinate 7,508,260, forward strand.
AGTTTAATAGATATACACATAGACTTTCAGATACAGATTTAGATAAAAAGCCAAATAATAAATCCTTTCTTTAGATCATACAACAATAGATAAACTACACTTTTTATATACCTATAGATAGAAACATGAATGGGCTATATACAGATATATATAAGCGAAAGATATAATAGTGATGTAAATACCTAAGGGTACAGATAACTATGTAATATTTTAAATATAGATAAAAAAACCAATACTAGACACATCTGAAGATTGATAGACTATAGAGATATATATTTATAGATGCTCTATAAATATTTTACCAATAGATGGCATGTGCCAATAAGAGATACACCTATAAATACATATAACTCTAGAAAAGCTAAGCTATAAATATAAATACCCAAAGATGGATAATTCGATAGATAATTACTCTATAGATGTTTCTACATAAATGCCATATGCCACTAAAGAGATTGATGTAGAAAGAAATAACCAAAGAAAAACTTTAGTTTGATAAATTCATTTCTATGAATAGAGCTAAAAAATGCATATAAATAAAACAGTCTATCTATGACATGGCGCGGCCATAAATAAATTTATTATTTTTAACTTGTATCAGTTTAGTTGACAGTTAATAGTTGAGTATATAAAAACTTTAACCAACTAGAATTAAAATTATTTATAACACATAAATAATGAAAGATATTTACAACTGGCTCAAGTTAGTCAAGCGAGTCTACTACTACTACTTCTTCAGCTTTATTTTTTCCGCGCAAGGATATCATATAGTCGAGCAATGCCAACCATTCCCTTGTGTAGCCTTAGAGCTTGCGTGATTAAGTGAATTTTGCTTTTTGGTGGCCATTTGTGTCCTGCTGTTGCCGCTGTGGTTTTTGTGGTCGACTCGGATGTGGCAAAGTTTTTTTTTTTTGGCAAGGATGTGACCATGCAACGGCGCATAATTGCCAACTGATGTTTGATGACTGCAGCAACAGCTGTTGCTGCCACTGACACTTTCTGCTGCTGCAATCAGGCAGCCCAACTCGAAGGCCAATATTAAAATCCACTTAGAAGGCGACGCGTGGCGCTGGTAGACAAACCAATTAAAGTAAACACAATGTATCTGTAAATCCTTTTAGCGAGAGCTCGCGCGGCTGCAGCATATTATATTCACCCCCGACAAATAATCCTTCTGTCAAGCCTTTTGCCCGGCCCTCTGTGTGCTCGTTCTGTTTGTCATTCCTTCGAGTGTTGCCATGGCAAAGCCCAAAATCCCCGAGCTCCGTTGTCCGCGCATGCGCAACGGCAGCTGCTAGGCAAACAAACTGACCCCGATCCCGTCTCCAACTCTGAACCCGAGCCCGACTCTAGGGCGCTGACTTGTGTAATCCTGCGGAAGTTGATTTTATCACGTGTGTCCATTAGTTTCCATTTTCGGTTTCCTTACCATTTGCATTTCCCTCCTGCCGGCGGCCACAACAAACTGCTTTGAAGGCTCGCCATGTCACCGATGCTGAGTTCAAAGTTCATTTTAAAACATAAATTTAAATTGAGGTAATTGCATTTTAGGGTATTGTGAGAATATTTTTGTGTCTTTTGATCTGGCTATTTGAAATGGAGATTTTTGGATGAGTAAAACTAAATTTGAATGTTACAAATTTAACTCTTGAGTGTTCTGAATCATATTGTTTCAATTAGGAAGAGATATTCTGTAACTCAAAATGAGTAGAAAATGCAATAAATTTTTACTCACATAACTTATCCTTATAGTAATCATGTGACTTAACTATATCATGCACATGTTTCTCAATAATTCAACTCTACATCAACTGCTGCTTAACACAACAGAAATCGTTAACACAAAAAATTCCCACACGAGAAATAAAGTGAGACCAAAAGAGAGAGAAGTATAGAGAGAGACGCAGCAACAACTGTAAACAGTTTACTAAAGTAAACCGAGCGAATTGACACTTGTTTTAAAGCGAAAATATTCAATAAATATCAATAAACGCGAAGATATTCAAGCAGCTAATTGAGGCAACAACTACTTCAAAAGCTTCAGCGCCGACAAGATGCAAGCAGCAAGAGCGACTCAAGACACATTCAAGTTGAAGTTTATTTTGCAGTCAGAGTTGAGCCAATAAGCAAAGACTGCCAAAGAGAGGGGCTAAAGAGTGCCTTAACGGTAATCATATTAACGAAGCGAGCGCAAAAATTTAATTAAGTCGCCAAATAAAAAAAAAAATTAGTAAATGAAGTCAAGACGCCAACGTGCTTAAATAATATTAAAATATGCGAAGCTATTTTACTGACATCAATGGGAAACAAGTGTAAAACAGGAAAGTGCAGTTAGCATGGGCAAGTCGCAGCTAAATTACTCTAAAGTTTTGCTCTATAATGCAGAAATTTTTAGTAGATAAATTAATTTTAATTAAAAAATTATAAAATTTTTATTATTAATAATAATTAAACAATTTACAATTAAATTAAGATAATTTAATAATAATACATTATTTAATATAATTAATAATTAAATTATTTTTTATTATTATTACTATTAATAATTAATTAATTAATAATTATCTAATAATATATTAATTTTAATAGTGCAATTAGTTTTAATAATTATATCTGCCGAAGTTCCATCCTTCTCCATCCTTCTCTTCTACCGCTATTCCCTTACTCCTTTTCTAGGCCCATTCTTTCATTTTCTTCTATTTCCTACGGAATTTTCGCGTACGTCGTTAATTCTTTTCTGAGCTCCGCCTCTCCAACCTTCTCTTGTCCTCTCTTCTCTTCGCCATCTGTGCCTCTCCATATTTTATGCCCATGGCTATCAGAGGAGCTCATCTGTTCCTTTTAGTATCCACCTGTAAGACGACCTATTCGAACAAGAAAATAAATTAAATTTCTCAGCAAATTCAAGCTCCAATGCATGACAAATTCGAAACTCCCTTTTGAGCGTACATAGAGGGCATACTTCGTTAAATACCTTAAGAGTTAATACACACTGTCTCTTGGAACTATTAATTCTGCAGTCCAAGCTGTCTATGCAAAACGCAATGAATATCAAAGTCTAAATACTCTCAGTGAGTGCATTAAAAGGAATTTACTTAATGACAACAAGTCTACAACAACAACAACAAGAGCAGCAACATCAACAAGAAGTAAGAAGAAGAAGAAGAAGAAGAGCGACGACAATGCCAGCAATTAAGTGCAATGAGTGGCAGGCAGGAAGTTTTTGGGGAGCTGCACGTGAAGCGACCTTGCAATGTCGCAATGCGCACAATGCTCCACTGATGATGGGGCCAATGATAATAATGACATTGGCTGTGACCAATGATAATGATGTTGATGTTGTTGTTGTTGTTGTTCTTGTTGTTATTCTAGGCGGCAGCTCGTTAAACTTTGTCTGGAGTAGCTGCTGGCTAACTGTTAACCGTGGGCCTTGCGACGCCCACAACAGAACAGAGACCACATTCCAGCACGCCAAGCAAAATGTGAATTAATCTAACTGCATGTTGCATGCCACATTGCGGCAGCCATTAAATTATGGCTAATAATAATGCAATTTGCAGCATTTTCTTTTTCTCTATTTTAGACAACTTCAACTTCAACTGACATTTGCATTGGCGTAGCCAAAGTGTGCGCCAATGGCGGCCGCTTGTGGCAAGGTATTGGCCAAGCTAATTGCCTGACCGTAGAGCTAGTGCGAGTGGCAGAGAAAGGGCCTAAATATGTGAAAGATATAAATGTAAGCAAGCTTTGCTTTGCTGCATCAATTTTGTAGAAAATAATTTAATAAATAAGTTTCTGATTTTTACAATTTAATTATGCAAAAAAGAAATTAAGAGAAAAAAATGAGAAAATTGTGGAACATCTGTATATGTTATATTATTATTACTTTTCAATAAATTGTAGTAAATTCTTGTTCACATTTTTTAGGCTCTACACAATTTTCTAATAATTTTCCATTTCATAAGATTCATTATATTCAATATAAAATATCAAATGCGCCTTATATTTGAGCTCCCATCAAGGCAAGATAATATTAAGACTCTGAGCTCTAATAGCAGATTATTTCTCTGCGACAAATTAAGTTTGATTTTTATTAGAGAAAAAGTTTATATTTAATGTCAAGTTTCATTACTCGTAAAAACTTTTTTAAATAAAGAACTTCCATATGAAAAACCAAAAAATTCTATAGGTTACATTTTATTTCAGTTTTGATAAATATATTTTGAACAGCTAACAAAATAATAATATTAATTATATTTTAGGAAAATAATAAACTATTTAAAGTACTGCAGACTAATTCTTGGTTTAAATTATTAATAAAATTGTAAGAAAATAAAACAAAATTTTAGTGCTGTTAAATTCCTGATTAGAGTGCTAAATTTCAAACAAAACTAAATTTATATGTGCAAAAAGTAAAAATTATTTATGTTATTTATTTCGTCATTAATTAGTTATTTCGTATTTATTTATTTATTACGTCTATATTTATTTATTTCTATAATTTTTGTTTTGGGTTTCCAAATGAAGTTTTTCAGTACTTCTCACAGCTTAAAAACATCTCTTCTTAAGTTATAGTTTTGGAGTCACCAGCTCAAGCAACCTTTTTTGCTTGCTGCTTGACGAGTATTGCGCAGTCGCTTGCAATATTTCTACGTTAGATTTTTTGCATTTTTTCAGCTGACTAATCAAGCGTGCAAATGTTAGTGAATCACTTTAGACCTATATACATACAAAAATACACATTCACCCATTAGTAAGCATTTTAAACTGAATGTTTTCACAATCAGCGCCCACTGCCCCGCCAGCCCACAAAATTTTTTAGCAGACATTTCGTCGCCTCAACAAATATAAAAAAACAACAGAGCCAAAATCTAAAAATAATCGGCCAAATCGCCGATTGCAACATTTGTTTAAAATGCCAAAGCAAATGTTGTGGCATGCCCCGCTTGCTGCCCATCCCCCAAACAACCACAAACTCAGCGCAGACTAAACAAAGATTGCTGGCCGAAGTTTTTTCTCTTTTGCTTTTTAATACGCTGCGAGGCACGCGCCAAATTGAGAGTTCGTCGAAGCTGGAACTTGAATGTGATTTGAAAACTGCATCTGAATTTGATTCGCATAATCATGACCATAATCGCTATGCCCTTATGGACCAGCTGCCAGACGTGCCAAAAATAAGTCAATTTTTATTGCCTTATGTTTGAGGGCAAGCTGCTGACACTGACATTTATATGGCTCTAAATGTCTCGCAATTGCCAGCTGCTTACAAATTGATTGGTACCCTGCAAAGGAGTAGAAGGGGAGGCCTGTGATGACCTCAACAGAAATATGTATCGTTTATCTAAAGCCTTAGCTAGAAATATGGCTTGTTTATAGTAAAAAAAAATACTCAAACGCTGCTCAAGCTTTTCTCTGTTTATGTTAATTAATGTGTTTAGAGTTAATTAAAATAAAAAATTATATAATTTAATTATTTAATAAAAAGCTTAAATTATCAATTTTTATTTTAGGTAAAATATTATTTTTTAATTAAATTATTAAAATTAATATTAAAATTATTATTGCTAGGATCTAAAAAGCTTAATATTTATATAATTTTTTTATCTATTATATTAAAATAATTATTATTATTAAATTAAGATTATTATAGTTAGGATCTAAAAATATAATTGAATAATCATAATAATAATAAATATTATTTTACTTACATAAATTAAATTATAGAACATTTTTTTAATTTTCTTAAGTTATTTCATTTTACTTACCGAAAACTTTTAAGCAAACCATCGTTTAATTTTTTCCATTTCTTGCTAAGACTATGTCAATAGCTAAATATTTATAAATTATATTTTCTCTACTCTAAACCATTTATTTATAGGGTATCTTATAGCCATCATCTCTGTCTACCCACACAAACATAGAACACTCATCGGCATTGATCCATTCATGTGTCATCTATGGCCATCAATTCCACTCCACAGTCCTCCTCCTCGCCTCCCTCACTCCCCTTACACAACGTTCCATTATCAGCTCTAAACGCTGCCATTAAGTGTTCTTCTTTGTTTGAATCATTTTATTTTCTTTATGTTGACGTCCGAATGTCCATTTTTGAATGAGTTTTTAATCAATAGATTTTTTTATGCGCTACCAAAATTGGCAACGGCAAGGCTTAGCGGCTAATAAAAATGTCAATTCAATGCTTATGCTTAAAGCCAATGCGAAACAATGCATTAAAACTTGTATATGAACAGTTGTCAGATGGGTTTTTCCCCAACTGGCTAGCTGGCTGCGTGGCTGCGTGGCTGCCTGGCTGAATGACATCACTGTGGAAAACGTGAGGGAAAATCGCCAAATAAAATCTGTTCACCGAAATGGATCGACGTCAGCGCTGACGTCGCAGCATCTCATCGATAAATCACACACACTCAGACATAGACACACACTGATGTGTGTTGGCACACATGAAAAGCGAATTTTCTCCCTGAGCGAAAAAAAAATAAATACATATCGTCGGAAAATTCATTGGTTCGACTGTGTGTGTGTGTGAGAGCGCGCGTGCGTGTGTGTGTGTGTATGTCTGTCTGTTTTGTTGGCTTTTCTTGGTCAACTTTTCCAACTGGCGTTTGCTGTGCGCCTGCTACAAATATCGGAAAATTCCTTTGAGGATTTTGGCACAAAGGCGAAAACGCCGCAGCGGCAACCTTTGATGATTTTTCACGCAGCGCACGCTCTCGCTCGTTCGCTCGCTCGCTCGCTCCCTCTTGCCTCTCCGTTCGCCTCATTCCGGTGGCTGTATCTTTTGAACATTCATTTTCCAGACGAGACATTTGCAACCCCCTCTTCGCGTTGCCGGCCACCCCTCAAACACATGAAAAATGTTTTATGACCAAACATTCAGTCGTAGCAGCAGCAGCGGCAGCAGCGGCAGCAGCTGCCCCCTCGACTGAGTTTATCTGCCTCAAGTGTTGCCGGCTGCTGCTGCTGCTGCTGCTGCTTCTTCTTCTTCTTTCACATACTTATTTCATTTGACTTTTTGGAGGAAAAGCATTTTCCTCGGCTGCGTGTATGTGTTAGTGTATTAGTGTGTACGCGTGCGTGTGTGTGTTTGCTCGAGTGCTCCTAAACGGTTCTCAACTTCTGCGGTAGCTGCTGCTGCCTCGCCTCGACTGCGGCTGCTGCTGCCTGTTGGCATCGATTTCTGTTCGCCTGTTACATAATTCGCGTAATTTATTCAATTTTCTGAATTAATTTTTTACGAACCGCGAGTTTTGGCTTTGCATATGAATTATTTGACTTTTATTAGGTCAACACCTTGACATCAAAGCATTTTTTAGAATACTTCTTGATATTTTATTAGCTAGTGCTTGAGTAATCCAATTAATTAGTTCTTAAAATTAATTTTTATCATATATATTTTAATTCATTGTTTAGATCCTCTAATTGCAATCACATTGAATTGTCACGTATTGTGACAATTTCACTTTAAAAACATTTTTTTCTGTACTTGCCCGAGCTATGAGCTGTGGCCAGCTGTTGCCAGCTGACTGTAACTATTTGTAGGTGGCGCCATCTAAGGGCGACTTGCAGTAACTATTTGCAGATAGTGCGAGTACGTTTCCTTAGCTAAGACAGCAACCAGCACGAACATCTTTATAAATAGTTGCGCATAGCGTAGCCTGTTTACTAAGTGTACTTGCAGCAAACTTGGTTTTAAGCAAAGAATAAGAAATAAATTTATCATTTTTCAAAATTAATTTAAAAAAAAAATGGCTATTCATCGAATTTTGTGCATTCCACGAATTTTGTGCATTCCATAATAATTTAAAGTTGCAAAAGTTTTATTGGCGCCATATACAGAAAAATACTTCGCTAGCGACTATGTGGCGCCATCTATATGTAAAAACATTATATATTAATATATTTCTTAGTTTGTACACAGTGCACAGTGGGCAAAATTGGGTATGTGGATAGCTTTCATAAATGTTTCATTACTCATGAAAATATGAAATTACAACATACAACATAAGTCTTAAAAATAAAAAATTGTGGAAAAAAATTAGAAGCATATAGGCAAAAGCACGGAAATAAAAAATGTAATATAAATATTATAATTTATAGAAATGCCATGGATGCCATGCCTGGATATTCTCTAGAAATCTGTGATCCACACATAGCCTTAAGTTGCCAAGGAACGTTACCTTACCAATATGCCCTCTGCTTGCTCTGCAACCAAACGTATCCTATCTGTAAGGTAAGGCGTTGATGAATTAAGCACTAAAGCCGACTAAGTAAATCAAAACCGCAATCAAGAGAGTTGCCCTGGGCAAAATAGTTGTTGCTGTTGTTGTTTGTTGTTGTTGTTTTAGTTGTTGTTAATATTGTGAGCTGCGTTGAGTCTGAATGTCTGGTGCTCCTGTTACTCTTGCTCTTCCTGTCGCAATTGCCGCTCCTCGTGCTCCTGTTACGGCAACGCCCAGCTGCAGTGGGAAACAACAAAGAGCTTGCCGCAAACTGTGGCACTCTGTGGCCGTCTGTGGGTCGGGTGTCTCTTGTGGGCACTGGGAGTGAGAAGACTCTATAATCTCGTTCAGTTAAGCGTCACGCATGCCACTCCCCTAAATTGATATGCCGGGCATGGCAAATGCAAACGCAAACAGCAACAAACATCATCATCAGAAGGCCAAAAAAAGACGAGACACAGAGCGTGTGTGTGAGAGAAAGAGAGAGAGAGGGAGAGGGAGAGGGGAGTGCAAGAGAGATAGAAAGAGAGAGGGAGAGAGAGAGTGAGAGGAACGCGGTCATCAAAACGTTCCTTGTCGCTGGCTGTCGCTTGATGTTGTTGTTGCTTTTGTTGGCTGTTGGTAGTTGGTGGTTGGTGGTGCGGCGGCATGCGGAAAATCATCAAAGCGTTTGAACGGCGGCTTTTTGCCTTTCATTGCGGCATTTCAAAGAAATGTTCCGACACACGGAACAGGCGAACAGCAAGCAGACGAAAGCTGAAATTGTGCCAAAATACCAAATGAAATCGAAAACTCGAAAAAAAAACACACTCACACACATACACACACACACGCACACCCAAATACACACACGCACATGCACAGGGGGCAGGGCAGCACAGATGCGGTTGAACCACCACAGCAGTTGCTAGCATATAAAATTGGCTATGAACCGATTTTCTGCTAGGCTCATTATTATTTATACACATTTCTTTATTTATTTTATTTTTTTTTTTTTTTTTTGGCGCGGTATTTTTGCTTTGTTCTGAAATTCTGCAAAGCGAAGCGGCGCAAAGGGGTGGCAAGTGGCAATGGGAAATCGGCAATGGGCAATGGGCGAGACGATTTCAGCGGGTGTGTGGACTGGGCTTGGCAAGGGGTGCTACACTTAAGGGCGTGTCTGTGGCGTGCCGCATAATGAAACAGATTGTGCAGGTCGCGCACAAGCGCTCGAAGGTGTGCGTTTAGTATGTGTGCTTCCTTTCTCACTGCATTGGCACTGCTTTTATCACGTCTTATGAAAATTGCAAAAAATGTTCTCAAATGAAACTTGATTTTCCTCTGATCCAAATAACATATATATATAATCCGATCTATGCAAATAAAAAAAGGTGGCAAAATTTTTTTGTCCTTTTTTTCAAAGGGTTTTTCTTATTTTCATTTTTTTTTACTTTTTCATATTTTTTTTTTTTGTATTTTCAATGCTTGCTTTACACCAATGGATTAAATATGTGAATATTTGTAAATATATATATTGATTAACGAATATGTTGCATAGTGAATGAGCTTTAAATGTTGCTTGGCTAAATATATATATATATATATTTATTTTTCTTTCAGTGTAAACACTTATTTTCTTGGTTATGTATGTAGCTAGGACTTGCTCCATTTGCTAAGGGTGGGACTCTTTGCGGAGTATCCCAAAAAAAATGATCTATGGCGAGGAACCTACTGGTTTAACCCACCCCCAATATTCAATATATATATATCGCGATCGATCAACATTTCCCAAGAGAAACTGAATGGGAATCGCGCGCTTACCTATGTACTATATATGTATTCTGTATGCGATCGGTAGCTTTAGCCACTCGATGTTCTCTATATATATATATAAGTATATATATGTATATCAAGCATTGAGGATGCTGATCATAAATTACTTTCTTTAGACTTGCAGTACGCGTGCTTTTCTTCAAGTGTATTTCATATAGTTGGCCGAATGTTTCTCAAAAAACAACAAAAAAACAATTTAGTGCCTCTGCCTTAGCGCTGCCGTGCGCTTTACTTAGTTTCTTAGTTTCTTCATTGGAAGCTTTAATTGATTTACATTTGCAAATGCATATTTGCTTTAAGATTAGAGATATGCGCACAACTTGGCTAACGTAATAATAAGGAGCCAAGCTGTGTGTTTTGTGTAGCTTTGTTTAAAATATAGAAATTTCAAATCAATCGCCAAATTGCCAATTTTTCGGGGATAAAAATAATTTTTGGACAAAAAAAATATATTTTCAAAGGCCAATTTCATTTGAAAATCAATTGAAGAGTTTTTTTGTGGGACATAATTTGGAAACATCTTTGGGATTTGGGTAAATTTTCCTAAAGCCAATTTATATTTTTCTCATAAAAAATATATAGTCAGTAAATATATTTTTATAAGATATGAAAATATAGTTAATAAAAATATATATATATCTTTTAATTTTTAAATAATATTTTCATTTCAATTTTGAATGGGATATTAAAATATAGGTAATAAAAATATTTTTGTATTTTCAAAAAATATTTTAATTAAATTCAACCAATTTTGGAGTTAGAACTTTGAAAAATAATCCATATCAGAAGAATTTAGTAAAAGCCAATTGCCGATAAATTGAATAAAAGGGGAAGCTGAAAAAAATGATATACACAGAGATACTTGACCATAGGAAATGAATGTTTTTTGGGAACCAAGTAAAAAGGTGTTAGTTACCTTAAACAGTGTTGCAAAGATTGAGTGTATGTATGTGTGTTGATTGAGATTCTCCAATCCTGTAACTGTTGATTGAACAGACATAGATTACGAACTATGTAGAGAGATATTACCTATATAGCAATGGGTGCCATGGCAATTCCATGCACGCCTTACTGTGGAAAAGTTAAGTGGTGTTGTGTTTACAGCGTTTGGTAGCTTTACTGCCATTTGAATGGACTTCGCTTACTCTGGTTAGACAGTGTTACTAATATATTTGTTTGTGCTCGCAGCTATTCGGTTTCACATTTAAGTGCAATACACTGAGAATTGATTTGAGTGAACTTTTTGAAGGGATTTGATTATGTTTGAATTGTTTTGTTTAGTTTTTTTTTTTAGGTTTTTTTGGTTTTTTCTTTGGTTTTTGACATCTGGTTTTGTTTTTTAAGGGTTTCTTTATTATTGTGTTGTTTGTATTATAATAATAATCGTAATTATTACCGGTTCTACATAATTGATGACATCATTATCATAATCAATTGTCTTTGTTTCCTTGCTCTGCTATTCATCAATGTTCTCATTTTTTTTTTTTTGATTTACATTTATACATCCAGTAATACATATATATTGGATTATATATGTATAAATATATATATATATATATATATATAAATATATATATGTATATAAATATATTTGTTTAGTATATGTAGCGCATATTACACAATGGCGCGTTACATTTAGATATATGATCTCTCGTTTGCTCCGATGGAGATTATTATATATGTATATATATATATATATATATATATCGATCGATTCAATCAAAAGTATTTGTTTTTAATTTGGTTTTTTTTTTCTGAATAATAACATTTATATATATTTTTTCTTTTTGCATGTATGTATGTAATTGTCGTAAATAATTGAAGTATACATTTATATATAATTTGTAGCTCTTGTATATATATTTAAATTGCATAGCGATTTCAATTTAAATATATTACTTTACATATATATATTATTGTTAGATTGATCTCTTAATTACGGTTGCACAAAAAACCTTTAATAGGTATGACCATAAACATGTTGTTGCCTGTTTATGTTAATGTGTGTAATTTTGTCATGTTTAGTGTGATTGTGTTAATGTTTTTCTTTCTTTTTAAATATATGTTTAGTATATTTTAAGTGGCCTCAGCCAGCATAATTTTTTTTCTGCTGGTTTTACAATTTTTTTTTTTTTTTTTTGAATATATTTTAATTATTGTTTTCTTTTTTTAATGTTTCTTTAACACAAAAGTCGCCAAGTGGCTAAACATATATAGATATATAATTTTTTATATATGTTATACACATCGATATTTGTCAAACTTATTTATTATAATTTCATAATTTGTATGTTTTTTTTTTTTCATTTCTTTTCCAAAAATGTATGAAAGCCTGCGCTTGGTATGTGACTTTGCTTAAGTCGTGTTTATTTAATTGAAATATACAGCAATAGTTTTCATTCAGTTTTTTTTTTTTTTTTAATTACAACACGCATAGTTTTAATGTGCGATAAATATGCCTGTTATATGGATATTCATATTTTATTTTGTATTTATTTGTATTTGTATATCTTCTTCTTTGTTTGTTTTTGTTAAGAAACTGAAACATTAACAAATCGAAACAAGCCGATAATTTGTAGTACATAAGTATTTTTGTAAGTACAAGTTTTTAGTATTTTTTTAAATCATGTTGAACGTCATATGTATTTCACACTTATCTAGAAACAATGCTGCATCAAGTTGATAACTCGGAGTTGCATCGAGAGAAACGAAACGATGAGCGCCGTAAGATATCTCAAACCCATTAAATTTCTTTGCTTATTGCTGTCCGTGTCTAGGTCGGTATTTTTCTTAATATTTGTAGTATTTTTTCAGGGCGTCCGATGCTTAGATGTGCGTATTTACAGCCGGTCAAGAATGTCCGTCGGTACGTCTAAGTTGTAATAGTCAGCTTGCGTTTATCTAGGAACTCAAACCATTTTGTATGCAGTTCGTCGGTCAGGTCTGTTCAGGTCTGTCCAGGGTTTGCATCTTTTGTGGCATCGTTACTCGCTCTCGGTGGAATTCAGCTAACAAATTGATGCACGCCTTGTTGGTATTCTTTTATTATCATACTATAATATATTTATGTGGAAGCCTCACTCTTCGAACTCCAGCGGGAGCTTTTGTTAGAGCAAGACTCCGGGGTCATAATGTACCGTTTTTTTTTTCGTTTGCCTCAGCATTGTCGAAATTTTTGTCAATTTAGTATAGTTTTTTAGAATAATTCTTTTTAGCTCTTTGTATATCTATGTTACACCATCAATGAAAATAGTTTAAAGAAATGATAACTTCCGTGCCTGGACTATGCACACAAACATATCGTATATTGTATGCTTAATATATATATATGTATATATTTATATACATATATATATGTTTTGTTTGATATATATATATGCATATATTTATGTTAAATTTTTATTATATTATAGAATAATTTTGTTAGTGTTATTTTTGTAAGTTCCGTTCAATTTGCTACGCATGGTTGTTTGTTTTTGAATATAATATAATTTTTGTTTGTCGAATATACATCAATAATAATTGTCTTTTATATAGTTTATATGCTTTTTACTACAATACATTTAGAGTTGTTCGCCTTCTTCTTCTTGTTTTTTTTTTTTAGTACACTTATTTAATTTGTTTGTCGAAGAACATTTGGAAATATTTTGTTGTAATTTGTATTTAATTAACACTGAAAAAACGTTTTGTTAAATTAATGGAAAAAACTCACTACTAAATATTAAAGTGTTTTTAAAACGGTAAACTTTAAATTGTTTCTTTGTTTTTTTTTTTTTTTTAATACTTTCTACCACGTTAATAAGAGATTTTAAGAGATTTTTGCAAGCCCCAAGTTGTTGTTGGGCCTGCCACAGTTATTGTAATATTGTTTTTTGCTTTTGTGTTGTGTGTGTGTATTTTTTTTTTAGTACTTAATGAATCTTGTTTTTGTAACGAAGGAAATGCTAACAAATAAATATTGCGTCTAGTTAAATTTGTTTTCGTTTTCGATATTTTCTTAACATTATTTAGTTGACATTTTGGTTTTTAAAAAGATTTTCTCAAACTACAAATAACTCATGTATTTTTGTTTTTATTTTTAGTTTTAACACCAACTGCTACAGCAAACTGTTAATTATTTTAGTATTTTTTGTTTTATTTATGGGTATTTTTTTGCAGTAGTTTTTGTGCTAACTTGCAGCAATTTGCATTTAGATACATACATCTTTAGACACTGCCTTAAATCAACTCAGCTGCTCCTGTTCTGCTTTCCATAAAGGATTTATTTTTTATAGTTTGGTATATTTGATATATATATTTTTTTGGTTTTTCTTTTTGGAATAATTTGCACTTACTTAACTAGTTTGTATTATCTTTAGTCAATTGTGGATATCTTTTGTAGTCATTTGTATCTTTGTGGCGATTCCGTTGTTGTTGTGTTCAGTGTAACGTGAAGTGCAGTATTTTTTAGATACCGCACATAAACCGTGTGTTCATAGTTAAGTTCCTGTTTAACATTTAGCTAATTGTCCATTTGAAACATTCAAAGGGTCATGCCTGAGTGGGGATTTCATAGAGTTTTGATAGTATTTTCATGTGATTTGAGTTAGTGGACATGTTTGTGTGTATGTGTGTGTTGTTAGTATTATCTTATCTTGGATCTATTGGATGCCGGCGAAAGCATTACTTAACAACTCTGTTTTGTTAAAGCTTTTTTTTTTTCTAGATGTTGCGCTATCTTCTTCTCAATATATGTGTGTGACACACCCTCCTAAACGTTTGTTTCGACATTTTTCTGGGGAATCGACGAGCTCGAACAGTTTGCGAGCAGCGCTTTTAGCTGCCTCGAAATCAGATGAGAAATACATGAGTTTAAAGCGTTGGCCACAAATTGTACGAGCTCGCTGAGCCTAGTGTCGATTTGGTATTTTTTTGTATTTTCTTTTTGTAGTTTTAGTTTTTTTCTCTTTTGATTTGAAATAAATTCTTTTAGGATTTGATTTAATGAACAAACTGAACAATCAGAGAGATTATGTATATATATATAGATAATAAATCGCACACATATGGTTTGGTAAAACAATATTCAAATATTTTTTGCTGAAAAGTTACACTCAGATATAGTATTTAGTCGATATATATATAAATATTGACACTCACCATATTGTATATGAATAATGTATATTGTATATATATATATATATATTTATAATATATAGAGTTTGGTTTTTTTTTTTTTCAATATATAATAAACTTGTATAAGTAATTGTCGTACACATCAATAGCTTTTTTAACTGCATTTTTGGTTTTCTCTTTTTTTTTTTGTTTTTTGTAAATAGAAATTTATTTATGTTTTTCGTTCGTTTAGGTACAAATTTTGCATTCTTCCTTTTGCGGTGTATATATGTAGAGATGTATATGTCTGCTCTTGTATATGTATATGTATGTTGTATGTGTGTCGAGTGTTGTTGTTGTTGTTGTTGGCATATGTATACCAATTAGTTAGTTTCATTGTTGGTTAGTTGTTTTTTTTTATCTTTCCCGCTGATTATTTCAAGCACATCGATTAGAGGATTTGATATTCACACAAAAAGTAAAGGGTATTCATATTCGTGTCTGTTATGCCAACATCGATAGATAAAATGCATTCATAATTGAAGTTAAATGCTTAACAGCTACACATGTATACATATATATATACATATATATATATATATATATATATATATATATATATATATATATATATATATATATATATATATATGTATATATATATATATAAATATTCGTCTTGTATATATATATATGTATATAACACTCAAATTTTGTTTCTCATATATTTTAATATATGTATATATATTTACGTACTGGATAGAAATATATGTGCGGCACGCCCAATTCGGCCACGGGCTTGGGTTTGACCCCGGCCAGAGACGCTCTCAACGGATGACACGGGCTGGTGTGCGAACCCGTTGCAGCATGCTGGCCATGGGGCAAGCTCTGTGGCAGCATTGCAAACGCTATAAATTATTTGGTTTTTCTTTCACTTTCTTTCAAGTGGTGCAATTTGTGCTGAACATAGGCTTAAGATATACATATATTTCTTTATATATATATATATATATATATTTATATATATATATTTTTTGTTTATATAAGAACTAAACATTTAATGCATATCCAACGCTAGCCGACCAAGTTGAGCCCTTTTCGAACCTTCCGAGTGCTTAGACCTTTCAAAATAAACTGTGTGTACTTTAATACTAGCTACAACAACTAAATTAGACCCCCGAAACGCTGCAACAAACGTGATTTCAACTAAAAAGTTTTTCTTTTTGGTTTTGTTCTGGTTTTTGTTTTGTTTCCACTTTTTTTTTTTTTTTGTTTATCTGCGCGCCTATTTCTTCTTGTGATCAACGGACGCTTTGGAGTCCTTGGGAGTGGACTCTTTGGCTTGCTCCTTCTCCTTGGCTGCTGCTGCTGCGGCCGCTTTGCTGCTGCTGGTGGGCGCCTCCTCTTCGGCGGCCTCCTGTGCCTTGTCCTCCTTGAGCGGCTCCTTGGTGGCGCCATTGTCCTTGTCCAGCTCACGTTTCTCGCCCGACGTATTCGCCGGCAGAGCCTTCAATATGGCATGCACTTCCTCGGCCACGGCCATCAGCACAAACTCGAACTGTTGCCGCGTGGCCACCACTCCAGCTCGCTGATCCCTCAGATGCTCCAACGTGGCGGCAATGTCAATTTCGCGTGCGCCCTTGTTCATGCGCCCGAGCACCAGATCCAACAGTATGTAGGAGCCAGTGCGTCCGGCGCCGGCGCTGCCATGCACCACAATGGGGCAGGAGCGACCGCGATACGATTTGTTCACCTTGCTGCAAAGCGAATGAGTATCAACGAATACAAATCATGTGATCCTTGGCAGCACTCACCGTCTAAAGTCCAGCAGCGCCTTGGCTTGCGGCGGCACGCCCATCTGTGGCCAGGACAGGAAGTGGAACTGGGTGACCGTGCGTGTCTCGCTAGTGCGCAAATTCTTCAAGTAGAAAGAACGTACGAGGTAATCGTCACACCAAATGTGCTCACTAACCAGGTGAACCTAAGGCAAACACAGATTGGGTTAATTTACTACCGGATTAGGTATAGCTCCGACCAGCGTACCTCATAGATATGATAAACCTCTGCACCTTCTTCCGGCCAGTAGCGGGCACAGGCCACCTCTCCGTTCTCCTGCAGGCGACAGAGGGCAACTATAACGACAGCGCCCTGCTCCCAAATCATTTGCCAAAAGTGGGCCAAGGTGGAGGGCAACGGTCCCTGGGCTGCCACATAGGCGGGTGCGCGAGGATCGTGATCGGTCTGTGGCGGCCAAGATACAGCAATGAACTAAGAGATTCAGTCTAGAGTCTAAGTCTACTCACAATAGTTGAGGCATTCACGTAGTCCAGACCCTCGGCATTGGCCAAATGATTGAGCACCACCCGCGAGTGATCGTACGGCAGCGGAGCGCCGGGTCGATTCAGGCTGACGCACTGTGGCTGGGAGGCGGCATCTCGGGCGCTAGGTTCGGCCTCGTAGCGGCACAGCGCCTCCCACTCGCGCTGCAATCGACCCTTGTTCCGCAAATGATCCTCCATATATGACTGTGGAACGAGAGTTCAGATTAGCAATGGTTCCCTAGCGGGAGTTCTCTATTGGGTATCGTGACGCACCAGCACCATGTGTCCCGTTGAGATGTCCATGTTGGTCAGCGCTGGCTCCTCGCTCCACGATGATGTGCTGGAGCGCGATGATGGCGGTCGGCCCTCGTTCTCTTTGCTCAGCGAGGTGATGCGTCCGCTGTGGGCCTGCTCGGTGCCATTGGAGGCACCGCCGCCACCGCCGCCACCGCCGCCGCCGCCAGCACCGCTGCCAGTCGCTGCATTGCCATTCTTACCGGCCATACGTGCGCGGCAGAGCTCTTGATAGTCCTTGCTGCAGCTCTCCGCGCCCGACATGCCCGTCTGCAGGCCGCCCAGCTTGTCGCGCTTCCGATCGTGCCGCTTGATCAGAATGAGCGTGACGAAGATCACAATCACAGCCGCGGCGCCCGCACCGGCGAACATGTAGGCCATGATGTGGGTCACATCCGGTCCCTGCTCGGCCAGTTCGATATGCGAAGCAGAGATGCTCGGATCGCGCAGATCCTTGACCCGATCGCCGACGCCGGCGTGCAGCACATAGAAGCCGACGCGTCGCTGGATGTTGTTCTTGACGCCGCGGTTCTCGTTGATGTAGCGCGCCACATCTGCGGCCGTCTTGCGCTCGGGGTTGTTTGAGTCCACCCGGAAGCTGACTTCGTGCGGTTGAACGCTGCACAAAGTGAATAAATAACGTCAGCACGAGCTCAATAAAAAACAACTTTAAAGTATTATCACGGAAGTCTAGCAGTTACCATGCCCTTGAGAGCTAATGTTAATTTACCATGAAGTTGGAACCTACGTTAAATAAGAAAAGTATCCCTGCATGTGTAGTATTTGCGCCAACTCATTCATGATGCGCTGCCCATCGTACCAGCTGTCGATACTGCAAGGAATAAGCAAACAGGAAGTTCAGCAGGAGCCTCAGTGAGCGTTAGAGTTAGCGGGAGCTTACGGGTTCTTGACGAACACATGTGCATATTCAGTGTCTACGGTGTGCGGCGCATGATCCTCGTCCGAGTGTTGTTCCTTGACGACCTTCTTCTTCTTGAACGGCTCGTTGACATCGCCGCCCTTGATGTGAGCGGGCAGCACCTCCTTGTTGACATCCTTGGCCTGTTGCGGTTTCTCCGTCTCCACCTGGTTGCTATGCTCCGAGGACGGTGGACCCAGCTGTGGTCCCGGTTTCTTCACATCGAGCCGCTCGTGCCGTGCAAAGCCCAGCATGTTGGCCAGGAGCGCTTGCTTAATGTTCGCCGGCTCATCCGCCTGTGCCGAGTCGTCACGCTCCTCCTGCGGCACCAGCAGCAGACCACCCTCAGTAAAGACGCGCTGATTGTGCAGTGCGCGCGGATAGCTATTGGAGGCCAGCATGGCCTCCTCCTCCAAGGGGGTCAGCGAATTGCGGCGCAAGCTAGTCTCGAACGCCAGCTCCTGCTCCTGGGCATTGAGGTCAGTGTCGCTGGGGCGTCGCTTCATTAGCTCCGGCTGTGCGTCCAACTGGGCCAACGGCTGCTCGGGCAAGCCCTGCTCGTTGGCCAGCTCGCGGAAGAATGAGTGCTTCGGCAGCTGTCCGCGACGCTTGAACGGCGCATAGTTGTCCGGGAAGTACAGCTCGCTAGACTCGTTTAGCTCCTCTGGCAGAAAGACGGGTGCGGCGGGCGGCTGATCTGGGTCCTGGGACTGTGACGGCTGCTGCTGCTGTTGTTGCTGCTGCTGCTCGACAATGGCCTCCAGCTGATCCATAGCGTTCGCTGGCTGTTGGTTGCGCTGATACGGTTGCGGATCCGGCTCGGAGGCGGCCAGTATTTGATAGAGCTCCTGACGATTACGTGCGCCGCCCGCCTTCGAGTTGGCATCCTGTTCGGCCAAGCGCAGCTCCATGCGTTGTCGTTCCGTATCCAAAAAGGCGTCCATTACGCTCGGTAGCTCCAGCTGTGTGTTCTTCATGTGGCCGTCCAGCTTGCCGAAGTGCTCCAACTCGCTCGGGTCGTGACGCAGCCGTCGGCGATCCTGCAGCTGCAGCTGATGCAAGATGCTATTAAAGCCGCTGTCCTGCGGTTGCTTCTTGTGCAGCGCTGGATAGAATTGCGCTTGCTGCCGCGGCTGCATCTGATCGTAGTAGTCGGCGCTGCTCAGCTCCAGCTGCTCCGCCTCCGGTGGTGTGAATCGCACATAGGCCAACGCGCTGGCCGGATCACCGTACTCGGGTGGCGCTGGCGCCAAATTGGCGCACAGATTCGGTGGCAGCTGCTGTTGGCGCTGCAGCGAAAAGAGCGCTCCCTGGATGCGGCACTGCACGTAGTGATGGTCCCAGCCTAGGCCGGCGCCCTGCAGCTCCTCCAGCATGGTGGCCAGCAGACGTGATTGGTCCTCGGTGAGTGGTGTCCTGCAAGACAAGAAACAATTAGCGCTGCACTCGCACACAAATGCGACAAGGATAATTACTTCTCAATGTCCTCGACGTCAACTCCAGTGGTTGGAATGCACTTCCCAAAGATGTTGTCTGCGAAATGCAAATTATGCGCAATTTTAATAGGCCATGTAACTGCATTAATAGCGCGTGTCTTACAATGCCTGCAACACAATCTTGCCTCATCAGCCCGGACTGCTCCCCCTTACCTGCCACACACACACAAAAACACATTGGCTACCTTTTGTTCTCACCCTGATTTACGAGCGTTTAAATGCATATCCCTGCCACTAGTCTCGAACCTCATTTGCATAATGTAAATGCGGTCTGGGTTGAAGAACTGCGACTGCAGCTCCCAGCTCTATAATAAATACCTCTACATGTGTGCGAATACACTGATAAAAAATTCACACCGCTAAGCATAACGATGCACGCAACTTAGTATATGTTGACTGCCTTGAGCTTTGCCATGTTCTTTTTTGAGTCTCTGTCTGCAATTTGTCAAAGTGCAGCTTCAGCATCACATACACTGGCAGAAACTCAGCCTAAGCCTAACTCATAATTTATATATATATATATATATTAATGTATAGATATATATTAATACACTGATAAACATATGCACGACTGTTGTGACTAAATGGACAAATAGACTTAAATGTCTATATCTCTTCCAATTAATTCTCATTTTTCTCAGTGCAGCTTTCATTTATCGTAGAATTTCTATACATGACTCTCAATACACTGACAAAAATATAATCTAAATCATCAAAATACACTTGATACGCATGTCGAGGTATCTCTTAGCTAGAACTGATTTTGACTTTGACTCTCTACTCTCTCAACAAAGTCAATATCCAATTTTTCTCAGTGCAGCTTTCATTTAACGTAGAATTTCTATACATGACTCTCAATACACTGACAAAAATATAATCTAAATCATCAAAATACACTTGATACGCATGTCGAGGTATCTCTTAGCTATAACTGATTTTGACTTTGACTCTCTACTCTCTCAACAAAGTCTATATCCAATTTTTCTCAGTGCAGCTTTCATTTATCATGGAATTTCTATGCATGACTCTCAATAAACTGTCAAAAATAGCCACCAAAATTTATTCTACGTTGACATATATCTCTGAGTCACAACTGGCTTTGACTTTCGACTCCCTCGACTCTCTCTACACTTGTCACTAAGCCCGTATACAATTTCTCTAAGTGCAGCTTCCCCTTTCACATTTGAGCGCGAACATTTTTCGCTTTTGGGGTCAAACAATTCTTTCTATTTTATTTTCCTTCTGCAATTTTCACCATTTTTCGCAGGTTTTTCTTCTACTTGGCCAGCAGCAGCTGCAGCAGTTGCAATTGTTCTCTGGGCCCCGTCGACGTCCACGAGCGCTTCACAGCGCTTACATAAGTAATTGAGTGTGTTCTCGATAATGCACTGTTAGTCATCCCCGAGCCCCTGAGTACTGCCGCAGCTCCCCCATTTGTCGGGGGCTCCTTTTGGTACCATCCTTACGCCTTTTGAATGCGCGTCGCTTTGAAGCACTTGGCAAATACGAAAACATACATACTCCAGGCCCTGGCCAGCGGCTCGAAAATGATTCCCAAAACTCAGCTGTGCCCGCTGCAGTTTGACCCACAAAATGGTTACGTTATTTTTTCGTTGAGCGGTCCGAAGTGCATTTTTGGTCATTGTGCGCAATTGCTGCCCTTCTCAGACTACGGTGTGCCCAGCACACACACTCACACAGACTCAAACACACACATGCCGTGTGGGTGAAATCGTTTTATGTGCCAGCTTCGCCTGCTATTGAGCACTTAGTGCAATCGACCACCCTCGGGCAGTGCTGTCCACATTTCACTCGTATAACGCACCAAAAGCTGTCATTAGTTCAATGTTCAACAAAAATTCTCGTAATGGAAACGTTGCCAGCAGCAAGTTTGTTAGACTTCTGTGTGCTGCTCGCTGCCAGTTGCTAGCCAAGACCTGAATGAGTACCTCAGCTCAGGTTATTTGAAGAACTTGTGCAACTTTGTTAATAATACATTTCATGCTCTGGACAAATCAGTATTGACTTTAAACTACTGTTTCTTCTCTACTGTAAATAAGAGTTCAAGAGAATGTACGTGACAGAGTCGACGGAAGATTTAATGTGATGATGAAGAAGAAGATAAATATAATGAAGTATAATACAACTTCATTGATCTATCCATTGCCAGCTGGCAATTTCAGTTAACTCAGTAAACCTTATGTATAATATATATATATATATTATATATATATATATTATATTATATATATTTTTTTGGCGCAACTCTAATTAATACCAATAAGTGTGTTTGCTAAAAATTTGTTACTTTCCATTAATAGAGACTGGAAGCTTATAATTGACAAAAATTCACTTTCATAGATCTCCTTATCACGCTTGAGTATTTTGCTAAGAATATTCCACAATAACCGTCTGAAAAGAACTCAACTCATATACTTATCACACCGTATAATCCCTCACAAAAAAAAAAAAGAAAAAAAAAATAAAATAAACTACAAGCACATCATTAGTATACTCATTAATCTCTCACTTGTCTGCTCCTTTATAATTAAAATATCTCTTCACGAAATATAATAAAATATTAATTTTTTCATAAATATGCTAAAAATTCTTTGTTTGAATTTACACTATTTAATAAAATTTTATAGACAAAAAAAGAACAATAAATTTTCACATAGCAAACCCCAAATATGCAACCTGTTAACGCATAACACTTACACTACAAAAGACTACATACAGAAGAAATTTGCATTAAAAAAAGCAATATTTTATTATTTTTATGCACTCTTGCGAGCTGCACTTAAAATATATATTGCTATTTCGCAGCTCTGCCAACAACAACTGCACTTAACATACACCAGTTTGGTGCAGATATTTATTTTTATAGATTTTTGAACACACTTGCCTGCCCTAAAGGGCAAACCTGATGCCATTAACGAGACACGAGCTGGAGATACGCATCTATTGCTTAACCCTCACCCACTTAAAGCGTCGTATTTTTGCACAGTTGATAAAGACACTCGCTGACACTTTATAAACACACAATCAGACGCTTTCGCTGTCATTGTTATGGCATATAGTATACGAGTTTATATATATATAGAGTTAATCGAGTGTTGTTGCTGATATCTTTACTTACCATCGTAACAGACCTCAGTGTGGGGTATGCAAAGCGTCCTAACAAACTGGCAGCCTGCAAGAAAACAAAGAGGAAAATCCACATGAAAGAGTTGTTAACAAACAGCCAGCGAAAATGCGAGCAGAAAGAAAAACCAAGAATAATGGGCCACAGCAACAACAAGTTTCAGTTAAGACATAATAATGTGGTAAAAGCCAAATCAGCATTACCCACACTAAGCAGGCACCACCCGAACCAGCAGCGACAGCAAACGGTTTAGAGTTTTGGCACGTCGCCATTTTGTCGTTGCCTGTTTGTACCCCTTGTTGCTGCTGTTGCTGTTGGTGTCATGTAGCACTTGCTTGACTCTTGGTTGAATAAACGCTTTTTATGAGCATGTCGCACATGACACACTCTACACCACACCACGACCCACTCCCATCCACCCACACACACACACACACACACGCATCTATAGCCACAACAACAAACTGCAAAATATCTCGACAGGATCCCCAAAAATGTTGCTCGCTCGCCTAGGTCTGCCTGCCAAGCTGCTTGCTGTTGATGCTGCCTGGTGACGTCAAGACAGCGACTGAAAAATGTGGCACTTTCTTGTCGCCATCTTCGACGGCGCGCACATGAGCCAGCAGCTCACGTAGGCCACGTCAACGTCTGTCATTACAGGAGCAGCAACCAGGCGCTCGGTCCCGCTCCCGTTTCCACTGCCACTTCCACTCCTGCTCCCACTCCTGCTCCCACTCCCACTCCCATTCCCAGGCTGAGCAAACTTTACTTTTTGTTTTCTGTTTTGGTTGTCAACACGAACACGCTTCCTTGGCTGCTCTTCAACTTTTCCCTGTTGACGCACCCAACATTGCTTCTTGGCCATTAATTAAGCCGCAGTAATTTGTGTGCGGGCAGCCGTTGGTTAGTTTCCAAGCCTCCCCCACAAAAAAGTCGCAAACAGCATCCCCAGCATATTCCCATTCCCAATTGCCAGCCGCCTCGCGGACTGGGCATTTTGAGCGTTTGTTTTTTAATTGTTGTATAATTGCGGGACGACCATGGCTGAAAATTAATCTCTTGAGGGCCCAATTAATATACCCTGCGATCAAACAGAAGCAACAGAGATCACAGCTGCCAAGAGCTTAGCTAGGAAAAGACTTATAAATGACTAGGGAAAATTAGTTGAGAATGTAAATAAATTAATAAAAATCTTAAATAAATAAAATATGCAAAACTTGCAAGTAATACATAAAAGCAAAATGAGATATTAAAGCCAAGAGCTGTTTTGGGCTGTGACCAGAAAATTGTTATAAAATTTATTTAATATCTACACAAGATTTACAGCTCTGGCCATAACTCTGCCTTGCTTCTCAAGTAATAATAAAAGCGTATCCAACTGTTTTTCTAAGCAACTGCAGGGTATTCGTTAGTCGTTCACATCGTCGCTCCGTTTTTATGCCACTGGCCTGAACCTTTTTTGATAAGCGCCCTAAATAATATGCATCATTTTTAGCCATTTTCACGCCGTTAGAAATTAAGTAGCCGTTTTTTGTCGCCACGTCAAAGTCGGGCCAAGAAATGTTGCCTAATTAAAGGCGCAGGCGAAACAAATGACTTCATCTGTCTGTCTCGTTGACAGGCGACTGCTGACAAGCACACAGCTTATCTGAAACTCGTTTTTGTAATTTTTGTTAAATCGTGAATAAAAATTGTACCAAGGCCGCGTTAGTGGCAAAAACTTGTTCAGTGTCTTTTTAAAGACACGGTGAAGACAATAATACTGTGCATTTCGCAAATTAATTGTTTAAGTGAAATTTGTAAGTCGGGCTCCGGCCGCTTGCCAGCGACCGCTGGTTGGTGTCCACGGAAGTCGCACTGGCTGATTGTTGTCCAAGGAAGGTCAACATACTCTTGGGAAGTCGCAAACTTGGCAGCACCAAATTTGTGAATCTTGCCCAAAATGGATGGAGGCTCATCTAATCAACCCCAGCTTAATAGCAAGCAGGACAGGTCTGAGATGATGAGGAAAATAGCTGGTGCGTCGCCTGCAGAGCTGCGCACCCAACTGGCCGAAGAGCAATTGAAAGCAATTCAAGAGGCAAGAAGTAAAATGGGTTTGGTCGCAACAAGCACAAACACCATCACCACGACCACACTATCATTTTCTAATACTAGCTGCACTGCTAGCTATTCCACTGGGAGCATATGTTCTACTGTCCTTGTTTCTAGCGCCGCATCTTCTTGCGCAAGTGTGGCTGCTATCCCTTCGCAAAAAAAGAAAGACTGCACTTTCCAATCTACTAAGCTGACTATCTCGAAAAAACATAAAAAAGCGGACAAACTGTCAAAAACAATCCGCAAAATGAAGCCAGCCCAACTTAGCTCAAATGTTGGGAGCCTAACCAAAAGCCCTGCTGCCTCCTCGGCAGCTAATTATAGCAATCGCTTTGCAGCTTTGGCTGAAGAAGCCGAATCCCTAATGGATATGGACGAAGAAGTTCAAGAGAGGGAAAATGAAAGCATCCAACAACCTGTTCGGGAGGAACAGGAAAAGAAAATACCTAAACCTCCAGCTATTTGCGTGCCGCAGGTTAATAATATGATGAAATTTGAGGCAGCGTTAAACTCTGTTATCGCGGATACTGAGTATGATATACGCACATCCAGATCTGGAATCTCGCGTATTTACACAAAGAATTCAAACGCTTTTAGATCTGTCGTTGACCTGTTAACAAAGCAAAATTGTCAATTTTGGCATCATCAACTAAAAGAAAATTCACCATTTAGAGTAGTCATTAAAGACTTACACCCCAACGTATCAAAACAGCGAATTGAACGCGCTTTTACTGATCGGAACCTCACAGTACTGAACATTACTGTCCCAGGAAACGAGACTGGCACAATTTGAGATCAGTAAAGAGGATGATGAATTGAATGATGCTAAGACAAGACAAAGCATGTTCTTTGTTAATTTAAAGAAGACGCCAAATGTTGCTGAGGCTTTTAAAATAACTCATATCGGAACGCACAGAGTTTCAGTTTAAAAGCAAAACCCAACAGGGAAATAGTCCAGTGCTTCAGATGCCAAGACTACGGACACACGAAAATTTTGCCTCAAAACCCAGTTTGTGGAAAGTGTTCAGGTGATCATTTTACTGGTTCTGAGAATTTCCAGCTAAAGTCTAGTGAGACTTCCATTTGTGCCAATTGTGGAGACAACCACATTTCCAGCTTAAAGGCTGCACAGTCAGAATCCAGCTAACCAGTAGCTAAAGCCTGATGCACGATTGCCCAAGCACGGACTGCCAAACAATAACAACCATGCAGACATTCAGGGTTCTAGAGCGCAATTTATTTCAAACGCCACTGTTCAGAAAGGCTTTTCTTATGCGGATAATTTCAGGCCCAAAGCAAATCAGCAACATATTTCCAGAACACAAGTGTCCAGGTCGAACATCAATGCCGATGAACGAGAATACGACAACAATTTAACCTTTTAGAAAAGGCAATTCAGATCTAAATGCAAGAATGGATCAAATGTTCAAACTTATCCAGGAAACAATGGAAGCAAACAAAGCCTTTCGTGTCCTGGTTCAGAAACTCATTTCAAAATGATCAATTCGATTTTAAAAATCGGATTGTGGAACGCAAGAGGATTGGTCAAAAGCAATAACGAGCTGAGACTTTTCCTTGATGCTAAATCATTGATGTGATGTTGGTCACAGAGACGCACATGCGCCCAGGCCTTAAATTTTTACACCTGGCTACAACCATTTCGCAAATCACCCCAGTGGTACCGCGAAAGGAGGATCTGCTGTGTTATAAATCTAACATTGTTCATGACGCAAATGAACCCATTTCAAACATTATTCAATCGGCTAGTTTGAGTTTGATGACAAACATCGGAAGCGTCAAATGCATCGATTATTTCCTCCTACGAACCCTGGAGTGAAATGACTTTAAGGTCTACTTCGGTCCCTGGGAAACCGGTTCATTGCAGGAGGAGATTTAATGCAAAACACCAATGGTGGGGTATGTGCGGAGTTGTTATCGTGGAAAGCGGCTGCAAGAGGCCATTGCTAGTGGTCGTGGCAAATCCTGCAACGGGAAAACCTACTTTCTTTCATTCAACACCCTGCTTACTCCCTCTGCACTTGACTTTTTCATTTTTAACGGGTTCGCTGCTAACAAGCTTCTGTCCAGCTGCATCATGAGCTTTCGTCGGATCATTTGCCGGTCGTGCGACTTTGCATCAATCACCACAGCTTGACCTTTGAGGCAATACATCCTTGCACCTGGAGCTCGCTTAATGAATTTAGGACAAACTTAGAGAGCAGAATTCATCTTAACACTCAATAGACAGCGCTGCTGACATAGAAGATGCTTTGCATTTTTCGAAACATTCTTTGGCTGCATCATCGCGACCCCAGAAATGTACGTCATCAAGACGCACCCCCAGCATTCTGCCCCCAAACGCTGCTGCTTATGAGATGAAGAGAAGGCTGAGGAAAGAGTATGTGAGAAGGGAGATTACGCATCCACCAGATTTTAAAAGAATCTCCAATCGCGTCAAAAAGTCCTCGCTAAAATCAAGCAACGCAGTTTGATCAATGTGGAAAATGCTGGCCCGGATGCGTCTTCTAACTACTCCCTTTGGAAGCTCACGAGTCGTTTCAAAAAATTTCGGCTCCAAAAGTCCGATTAAGGATACGGCAGGTGATGGTGCTACTCCAGCCAGCAAAAAGCTGATCTTTGCAGCAGCCTACAACAGCGATTCATCCGTTCAACTTCACCGACGATGCTACGCGAAGAACTGTTGAACTACAGCTGGATTGCCGTTCCAGTGACTCTGCCTGTCGGCCTGTCACACTGGAAGAGGTAATATTTGTTAGGAATTGAGGGTTAAAAATTCCTGGAGAGGATAGGCTGGATAACAGAACACTCAAGCTCCTACCCAAAAAAGCTCTCTTGTTTATAGTGCTAATTCTAAACAGTTGCTCAGGCTGGGACACTTTCCAAACATTTGGAAGACAGCGCAGATAAAAATGATCCCAAAGCCTGGAAAGAGTCCTAGTGAAATAGATGGTTATAGGCCAATAAGTCTTATTCCTGCCTTAGGAAAGATGGCCGAAAGAGTGATCCTTGACCGGATCTGCAACTTGAAGCAGTCAAGCAAAGAATCCCTAACTGGCAATTTGGATTCAGGAGAGGTATGGTACTCCGGAGCAGCTTCACCGTGTGGTTAATTTTATCCTGGACGCTTTTGAACACAAGAAGTTGCAGTTGCTGTCTTTATGGACATAAGACAAGCGTTTGACAGAGTCTGGCTGATGGATTACTGTTCAAACTTAGAAACGTTCTCACTCCACAATTATCCAGATTGTCAGCAGCTTTCTACGAGATAGAAGCTTTAGGGTTGACGTTGATGGCATAAAATCGTCAAAAAGGCCAATTGCGCAGGCGTGCCTCAAGGTAGCGTTCTCGGCCCTACCCTGTTACTCTGTTTACAGCCGATTGCCGTCACATAGTGACATCACAGGAGTAAACCGGAACAATGGACTGATAGCCACGTATGCCGACGATACAGCCGTACTGACAAGTAGTACCTGCATCATAAGCTTCAGAGTCATTGCAGCAGTACGTGAACACTTTTGAAGACTGGGCTCGAAAATGGAACATTGGAATTAACGGGAGCAAATGCGCAAACGTTACGTTTACCACAAGGACTCTAACTGTGGTCGCATTAGCATGCAGGGTTCAACGCTACCGCACAAAAGAAGCCACAAATATCTGGGCGTAGTGTTAGACAGAAGGCTTACTTTTAAAATGCACACCACGATGGTCAAAAAGACTGTAATGTCAAAAAGCGCAAAGATGTCTGGCTTCTTAAGCCGACCAATAAATTGTCACTGTCAGTAAGTGTCAATTTATAAGCAATACTCAGTCCCATATGGAGATATGCGCTTCAAGTCTACGGAATTGCGGCAAAATCAAACCTCGATAAATAGAGTTACACAAGCAAAAATCCTCCGGCAAATTTGCAATGCTCCCTGGTACATGCGCACCAGGGACATTGAAAAAGATCTCAAGGTCCCCAAAGTTGGAGACGTAATGCAAAAGGTAGCTACTAGCTACCTTGCAAGACTCGAAGGCCACCCAAACCCTTTGGCGAGAAGGCTTAACAAAGGAGCCAGAAAAAGAAGACTTAAGAAGTGCCATCCACAGGACTCCCTGCGAGGTTCCTTAATATTTTCATTTTTTTTTTTTATTGTTGTTTATTTATTTTATTGTTTTTTAATTTTGTAGTTATTGTTATTAATTTTTTAATTCTGTTTCTACTTAATTTTTCTATTTCAACTTAGCTGCCGGGCAGCAGAAACTTAAAAAAAAAAAAAAAAAAAAAAAAAAAATCTATCTGTCTGTCTATCTGAAATTTCGCATGACACTCTTAAGAGCCAATGCATCCCTTGCAGCATACCACGTTCTTTATTTTCACTCTGGTCACACCATCAAATGTCGATTTGTGGACAAGTTTATTGCATACTCAACTGCAACATTGTGGGCCAACAGCTGCCTGTCTGCCTGTCTGTCTGTGAAAAGAATTTCACGACTTTTGTGTCAACATGACGGATTGAAGCGCACTTTGTGCACGAAGCCAAAATTGTCAATAAATGTGAGAAGTGCTTGTCAATGGCTGTCAAACGAGGCCAATGTGGCACGTGTCTAGCTGCCACTTGCAACACGACACGCAACACAAACGCTTTGGCAGCTCAGACACAATTTTGTTGCTCCTCTAATTGTCATTGCCAGCAGCACGGATGGGGCTGTTAAGTAGACTGGCTGACTGCTACTCTTGAGCTCAAAGGCAGGAGAACGGGGGCCTCTTTGATGAAGTATCCTGGCAATAATTTATTCTACAGCACTCGTTGCACTCTCTAATCTATGTGAGCCAACGAGCTTCATTTAAAAGTGGCCCAGAGACGGGGTGCATCCAGAACTTCTTTGTTTGCCCACTCTGCGATTATTTAGGAGGCCTATCAGACACTTTATTCTAACTAGGGCGACGTATATGCCAGCTTGCTGGCCCCCACTCTACAAAACCTAATCCCCAACAGCAGTCTGTGCTTGCCCATATCTTGTGCCCTTCACCCCACACTATGCGTTATATCATGCCAAACCATTTCGAGCTCTGCTCCCTTTCGCTCAACTATAACCTATTCGTTATATCCTGCAACTTATCATAGTATACCACTCAGATAGGCATACAGCGGACTATTTACACACTGCACTGTAAACTAGCAGCTCAGCTCAGCTCAGCTGAGCCGACTTCCGCTCTATAAAGAACACAAATGTGAGATGGACAAACTTACATCGCACGCTTCACTCTTTGGGCCCGCCGACATCCTTTTTGCCGACTGTCTGTCTGTCAGCGTCTGTGGCAGAAAAAACAAATCACGCCCAACATCAAAGCCCATAAGCAGTGTCCTTAGCCGAGCCTCATAAATATGCAGGCTCATGTCCTGAGCCGCCCGCGCCCAGCCCGTTGCCAATGTGCTTTTTCCGATAAGGCAGGCAACGTGGCGTATGCGCAATATTCAACATTTCGCACTTGGCCACCTACGCCTACGAAATATGCATAAAACGTGTGTAGCTAGCCACCGCCGCCACATGGAGCCTGTTAACTGGCCAGCCAATAAACCGAAACGAGGCTAACTGCTTTAAATGCCCGCAGCAAAGTGTTGCAGCAACCAATTGCCCCATTATAGCCACTCTCTCCCTCTCTCTCTCCCTCTTTTCGCTTTTTTGTGCTGCAAGTTTTATTTATATTCGCACTCGATTTGCTGCAAAAAGTGCGTGAATTCGCTGCAAGTGGCAAACAAACAGACAAAAAACAAAAAAAAAAAGCTCGGTGCTTGCTCTTTGAATTGATACAGCTCTTCAATAGAGTTTTAGCCAAGGGGCGTCGCATCGACTAACACTCGGAGAGAGAGAGAGCTAATAGTGGAAGCAGTTTGATGGACTGCAGCATTCCACTTATATCACATCATTTATATGATAATTTTCCATGCGCCTGACCTCGTCTCTTTTATGAGACTTTTACGCATTCGGCTGTGATATATTTTTTGAGTAATGAAAAGATTTTTGCTCTTTGATGTCCTTCTCAATGCTATGCATCATGCTGATGCTGAGCTGGCATTCGAAATGATTTGCAATCTTCGACTGCAACCGAATAACAAATCAAAACTGCAAGAGTATCAGTTGGAGCTGAAGCTGGAGCTGGAGCTGAAGCTGGAGCTGGAGCTGGGGCTGCTGTCACATCCATTACTCATTCATTGTTGCCTTTTGTGGTTGCATCAATTCATGTGATTGATACGTTGGCGCTGCAACTCGAGCGACTCTCAACGAGTAAAGCTGTAAAGCGAGACTAGAGAAAGTCTAGAGCGCTCTGAGAATCTGCTGAGGGGCAGTGGCAAGGGGCAGCTGGGCGAGCTGTCGCCGGGTGGCTGGAACGTCTCTGTGGCAACGCGCTCATATTATTTATTTTTCTTCACATAAATTATGGTCACGGTTACGGCTTCGGCCGCTTGGCAAACAGCGTGGCTGGCCCCAAACAATTTAATAAATTCTGCCGCAGAGCTAAATTGAAAATTCCACCCGCTCGTGGCCCAGCGTCGCCCCCCATCGTCGCCCCCCATCGTCGGCCCCCATCGTATGCAGCCCCACAATTGAGACGCATTTTTGATTGATGTCCACGGTCATATGCACAAAGCCTGTTGCGGGTGCCGCTGCTCGTCCGGCAGGTTCCAATTTGCAGGTCCCAGGTCCAGGTTCAATTTCTGCTCCGTCTGGCAGCAAATGTTGTTTACTTAGTCGCTCTGTGGCCTCTGCCCTGCTTCACTGTTATTTGCTTTCGGGTCAAGGAATTTTAAAAAGATTTTTATTTCATAACCACGTATGTTGTTGCTGTTGTTTTTGTTTTTCATTTTCTTATGCCTCCACCGACCGACCGCAGCAGCGACACGTGTGAGCGCCCGGGCCAACGTGTGGTATGTGTAATGTGTGCAAAATAATAAAAAAAGATGTGAACAAAAAAG
This sequence comes from Drosophila mettleri, assembly GCA_035047625.1. Lineage (NCBI taxonomy): Eukaryota > Metazoa > Arthropoda > Insecta > Diptera > Drosophilidae > Drosophila > Drosophila mettleri. The sequence continues at coordinate 7,540,658 of JAWNPI010000072.1, forward strand.
TGAAAGCCACAGCATATCTTGCGGCTCTCGTACAGTGGTGCAGTTTGTCTCTTTAATGAGCGATATTATTCAGAAAATGTCGAGCCATAAGTTCGCGTATTTCTAGCCTAGCAACAAGTCTCGAAATGAATTTCAGTTTGAAATATTTTTGAACATTTCTAAGGCTTAAGGGCTATGCGCGAACATAATTTATGACTCCGCAAACAATTAGAAATAAATTTGTTGCCGCTGTGCCACTGTGCGGTCGTGCGTGTACTTTAATGCGAGTTTTTCTGCCATAATGATGTTGTTCCGGGGGCATTCGCATAAAAATGCGCTGACAACGTGTGTCAATGGCTAGGGCTAGGGCCGGCGACAAGGATAACAGAACATGACCAGGCGACACCGGCGACGAGGCCAGCATAACTCTCAGAGGGTCGTCACACAGACACGCACACAAAGCAAAATAAATAATAACAGGACGACCATTAATCGCGACAAAGACAAGAACCAGGAGCCGAACCAAAGAGGACCAAATCAGAGCACAGCCGCAGGCGCTGCGAGTATATAGAAAATGGCAGACACTAGGGAAGCGCAATGAGTAACGAGAAATGTGTACTCCAATGCAGAGGAGAGGATTGGAGGGTAGGAGTGGAGGGGGCAACGGCAGCGGCATCTAAACATGATAGACACAAAGCTCAACGACGGCGGCAGCTCGTTAAAGGCCAACATAACAAGACACACGAGCCGCCAGTTATACCCCTCTCTCATTCTCTTTGACTCTCACTCTCCCTGTCTCTCCTCAACCTATGAGTTATGTCAAGCATTTAATGCCTCGCCAGTGACATGCGACACGCAGCACGATGCCTGGCAAAAGCAAACAAACAAATAAAACATAATGAAGCCAGAGCCTAAGAGTGAGTGCAGCCCGGCAACCCAGCAGCATCCGATGTTGTGCAGCTGTTTATGAGCTCAGCTGCAGCCGAGCTGACAGCAAAGCAAACTAAAGTAGTTGCCGAGCATGTATTACTCTAATTTATATTGGATATATGAGATTAAGCTGAGTTGAAGGAGAGAAGAGAGAGAGAGAGAGAGAGAGAGAGAGAGAGAGAGAGTGAGTGTGGGAGACTGATAGAGAGAAGGAGCTTAATTCATATTTTTCAGATCATTAAAATATACTTGGTATTAAGAAAAATATTCTAAAACTCAGCTTAGTTTGAAAAGAAAGAGAGAGAGAGAGAGAGAGAGAGAGAGAGAGAGAGAGAGGGAGATTTATTGCTACTTAAATTGCATTATTTTAGAGCCAAATTCATATTTATCATTAAAATTAAAATAATCTAAAAATTAAAATTAAATACTTTAATGCATTAATCTTAATCATATTGGATTTATGACTTAACTTAGTTTAAAGAGAGATTTCTTGCCACTTAAATTGCATTATTTTAGGGCCGAGTTTTATTTGTATTCTTTTTCAGATATTTTTTATTGATACTTGGAATTATTATTAATATAAATTATCTTTAAAAATACTGTGTTCATAAGCATCGTTCAGATGATATATAGTAAGTTGTATCTAAGCTCTAGGGCTATAAAAGGTATTTACAAAATTAAGCTCTTGGCATTCTTCATCTAGCCTAAGTCAGCCTAATGCCTAATGTGTCTAAGGCCACTTCAAATTTCACTCTTACCAAATGTATTTCAATCACATGTAAGTAGTAAGAGTTCTCTGCGACATCATTTATTACATATTTCTATACCCTCTGCATTATAGAGCACACAATAGACATAAGCTAAACGCATGCAACGCTCAGTTTCGTTTAAGCTTAGCTTTTGCCACGTTTCGGCTGGGGCTTTTGTGTTTCAGCTTTATGAAGTGTAAATAAGCGGCATCATTCCGCCTCCTTTGGCTCCATTTTTTTCTTTTTTTCTTCGCACTGCCTGATTTTATGACTTTTCAGCTCTGGCTCGACCTTTCTTCGCTTTTGCCTGAGCTAAGCAGTTTTTCATTTTGTATGCTGATTTATGCACACTCATTTAATTCATAAATTTTGAAATGTTTCGGACATGACCGACTGTCTTGGCTGAGTGGCTCTGGTCGTGAGCCCTGGCCAGTTGCCTGGGCGTTGATTTATCTAGCGGAATTTGTGAGCCCCGATTGTTGGCCGCAATTAGGTTGCATTTCAAACGAACGTGCGTCCGCACAACTGTGAACTTTATATTTTGGTTTTTTCCTTATTCTTTTCGTCTGTGTGTGTGTAGCAGCAACAAGCGGGCAGATTAAGCACATAAACTCGCACTTGGCAGCACGGCTAGCCACAGGGCACTGAAGGATAAACACCAGAGACCACAACGCATATACAGCTGATGGCTTCTATTTGTCTTCGGCCTGTTTGCCGAGCAGCTAATGCTGCAGGGACATCCCCTTAAAGTGATTAAAATGGTCAAGCAGCCCAGCGCAGCCCAGCCCAGAGTTAGTTACTTAGCTATGAACTTTGCATTTATAATTGAGAGTATTATAGAGCGGGAGAAAGGGAGAGACTGAGATGGCTGAAGGTCATTAGTAACATAAATATGAGCCTTGGGCTTAGCCGAAAATATACGTTGTTATTTCATTTGACACATTCATTCTTGAATTTCGCAACATTTATGGGGCTCATTAAATTCTCACTCATGTATTATTGCGACTCTCGCTAATGTCATTATAAATAAATTATTTGAAAAAGATAACAATTAAAACTGATTTATGACATCTCATTCGTATGGAAAAACTTACATAATTACTCAGATATCATTTATATTTTAATTGTGTGCCATAAATTCATTCATGTTAAATGCTTTTCCGGCAATTACAATCGGTTTTATGTGCCATTATCGAAACAAATTGATAAGAATGGAAAAGGCTTTTTCCACTTTTCTATTCAGTTAATTTGCATTCGAAATTGTTTCCTGGCAACATATCTTTGGCATCGCTGCTTGATATGCAGCTTGTTTCCCAGAAGTGCAGCACCAACTGCCATTGTCCGTAAAATTCGTAGAAATTATTCAAGGCAATCCCATAAACAGAAATGGGCTTCTGGTCATGCACAATTTGGCCAAAAATTCTGGGAAATTGCAATTAAGTTGAGCCATTGAAGGGCATCATGATTTACGTGGAATTGGAGACGCATTCAAAGATGGCAAAATGTGGAAATGTGAAACGTAAAACGGAAAACAGAAAATGGGGAATCAAAATTGAATTTCCAGCAAAAATGCCTGATTGCTAGCCTTAAGCGTCACGCTCACGCAATGCTTAAGGGGATGGTATACCTGCCACGCCAGGCCAGGCCAGTGTGCGTCAGCAAAGTACCTCCAACTGTGGTTCGTCTGCATATCGGTAGCGTGGGTGGGCTTACCGAAAACTCATGTCAGCCTGCTCGACTTATCTCCTGCAACAGCCTTAACAGCAATTGGCTTGAAGAGCCTTTTTGGGCCCAAAACAAATACCAGAAATACCTGCCATAAAATCATCTAAGCTGGCTCTTCAAGTGATTTAATTAAATCCAAAGCGCTTCACTCTGTCTCAAATCGTGCAATTAATTTGGAATTTTTGGCAATTCGCCATTAAAAAGTAATGCACAAATCTTTATTGTTTATTATTTTGAGCACATTTCTCAACAACAAATTCATTTCGTTTTGTTTTCGGCCCTTTCTCAATTAATGTCTCGGGCTTGCCTTTAATTTGCGCTCGTTAATGGTCATGGCCCCTGCCACGCCCCGCATCGCATTTCCTTAAGACAAAAGAATTGTTCATGAATTTTCATTAATTCGCACTGTGCGCACAACGCCCTCATTTACTTCGCCCCCTCTCGCTGCTCTCCTCTGCAGACTCAAACTCTCTTCTTCGCTTCTTTGCTTTTTCATTTCGCTGGCATAAAAATTCATTAGAATTTTTGCATAAATTAGTAGCAACAAAAGCGAGCAACCTGCTCTGGGTGAAGGCAATCGACTGGGGCACAGGAAGCCTTCTAAATTTATCGATAACCATAACAATTGATCGAAAATCAGAAAAAATTCATTTGGAAACTTAAACATTCATGCCTGTAGTCTGAAAATACGTAAAGCCTTCTAAGCTCGTATCGATTGAAAATAATGAAAAAAGTTTCGCACTAAATGTTGCAAGAAGCTGGCAATTTCAAGTATTTCAGTTACTTGATGTGGACATAAAGTTGAGTGCATATAGCTAACTGACGCCTGTATCGTATCAGACAGTGAGTTTAATAACTGAAAAGGAATTATTTGTAATAGTTTAACTTTGTTTTATGTAAAAAATCTATAAGTATCAAAATAGATAATTAAATAATGTGATAGATTTCTTATAGATTTTTGAAGGTCTTACTCGAATAACTAATTTCTTGCGCCATAACTGATACCGGCCCTGAAGACATAATTTTTTATTTTTAGATTAAGAACTCTCATTTCACTTTGCATACGATAAGTATCGAGTTACAAAAATTATTTGCCATACATTTTTGAACTCTACTCTTAAAATCATAATCATTTTAACTCATCAGTAACAAATGCCCATCGGCATTTGTCTAAAATGTATAACGTGACTTTTATGTGGATGTTTAGTCATTTAAAATGCAACTACATTTTATTATCAATAAATATCGACTTATTATATTATATTTACTTTTTATTCATATTGATTGATATATAAACTTTGACAATCATAAGTTTAGAAAAGCCCCTTAGGAATCCTATGCCTACCTAGTTAACCTAATTTCCTTGTCTATTCATTCTAGCCTTAAGTCGCTGGCAAGAAAACTAGCTTTGGTTTCGCTTCAACTACCTCAAGAGCATCTTCATACTTTTATTTATTTATGGGCCAAGCTGTGTTCACTTGACGTTCAATACATTTTGCGGACATTTTCAGAATTTAATTATCATATGCCAAAAGAAGACAAAGCCGATAAAAAAAAAAAAGTAATGTGATTAATGGCTAGGCGCATGACAACAGATTTAATTAATTGCAGTGAAAAGGACAAGTGGGAAAATGGAAAATGCGTGTTCATTTTCAAATGCATTAAGAGGCGAGCATATAAATGGATTTTCGTGTGCATTTTAATTATGTAAACTTTTGAAGGGTTCTAATTGCACGAAAATTAAATTTAATTTGCGAGCATTTAAAATCAATGAAAATAATTAACTTGCCGACAGCTGGAGTGGGAGTGGGGCACACACGCATGCAGTACACAGAAAGTAATTTATTTATTTATTTACATATTTCGGTGGCTGTGCAAATAACGGCATTTGCCTGTCCGCAAATAAATCAAATCATTAGCACAAAAGTTTGAGGTCGAGCGATAGCTGGGGCTGGAGTTGGAGCTCTGCTGTGGCTCGTACCAGGCTGCGGTTTGGGTTGCTTCTTGCTGCTGTTTGCAGGCTTGTCATGAGTATTAATGCCAAATTAAGTGCGCCCCATAGCGCAGCCACGCACTCAGATACACACACAGCTCTGTGCGTATGTGCGTGTGTGTGCCATATGCCATCGAGACGCGCAAAAACATAAAAATCCAATTCTTATTAAATTTCCGCACGCCCACGCATTGGGGTCCTATGCCTAAGGCAAACATACGAAGGGGGTAGCAGGGCAAGTCAGACGCCAGATATCTAGGCCCGCCCCGACCTGTTCGTGCTCTGGTAAGCCCTACGCACTACCCACTGCTGTTTGCTTGAATGAATTTAACATGTTTTTTGTGTGTTGGGCGCTTTGTTTTCTAATGCCACGCCCCTGCCCTTTGGCCCACAGCAGGCAGCATGCAAAACACAAGTCACAGCACACACTTGTATATACATATATAGAGTGGAAGCGGGAGCGAGTGAAAGAGAAAGGCAGAGCACAAGCTTTGGTATGCACATCAATACACATTTAGTTGACTTTTGGTTTTTTCTTGTTTTGTTTTTCCGAGCTCAACTCGAAGTTTATAGGGGCTTATGCGGTGCGGGTGGGCGTCTGTTAAGTCTACCTCACTCTGGTTACACCTGGCTGCCAGGGCAGGGCAAGGCTATTACCATGATATTAACATTTATTTGCTTTGCCCGCAGCCGTAACCGGAGCACTGGCTCTCTACCCCGCCCAACTCTCTGAAGGCCCATCTTTGTTGCCTACTTTGCGGCGCAGCAATAAATACATTTGCATAAATTATGCAACATATGAATGGTTGTTCTTATTGCTGCGTTGTTGACTGTTAGTTTTGGCGCCTGCCTAAATGGACCTGGCCTAAGCTAGTTTCCACACCAGATTTCGGTTCACAGCCGCCGGCATAAAAAAGAGCTCAAACAAGCCAAAAAAAAAAAAAAAAAAAGAAAACACTTCAAAGGCAGAGCCAAAACAAAGTGCCAACAAAGTAATTGCGCGCGCGTTTGGCTAACAGGCAATGGATAAGTGTATGTGTGCGACGGCCACGCCCATAGCCATATGGTAAATGTATAAACAAGTGCAGAAAGCAATACCAGCAGACGCCAAACAGCCTAAGGACGTTTGCTTGGCCAAACTCAGCCTTTTACTTATATATCCTGGCACTGGAAGTAACTGATAGGGTAAGCCAAAATATTGTAACAAATAGCATATGATACAGGATGTGAAAAAATTTGGTTTATATTTTGAAATTATTTTTTGGCTTAAAGAGAAATTAAAATTGTTCAATTTACATTTGTTTGGAATGTGCTGTTTGTGGAACTTATAAATTTATTGCAAACTTATTTTATATCTCTCTCTTTCATTTCGTCTCTTCTCTGTGTTAGTTTCTTTTATTATGTGTGCATAGCCATAATCTTTATATATTTCTCACTCGCTTCGCCTTCTTCTCTTTGTTGCGATTCTTCTTTAATGTTTTCTTTCGCCATTTATTTATATGGAAATATATATTTTAGTGTTTATTTTCAACTTGTCTTTCTTTCCGAGTGTCTTTATTTCTTCTATATTTTTTTACTTGCTACTCTCTTACATATATATTTATTTATTTAAGTTTCTTTATTTTTTTGCATATTATTCTCTCTCACTTTCATCTCTACCTTTATCTCTCTCTCTCTCTCTCTCTCTCTCTCTCTCTCTCTCTCTCTCTCTCTATCTCTGCTTCTATCACTAATTTTATTTGTATGTTCCTTGCTCTCTAGCTCCTCCCTCTTCCTCTCTCTTACTATCTTTAATATAAATGTCTCTCTATCAACCTTTTTTCTCTCTCTCGCTTTTTTTTTGATTCATTCTTCTTTTTGTTCATTCCTCTCTCTCTCACTTTCTCTCTCTCAATTCCTTTCCAATTTCAATTCCGCCATCCCCATATCTCTCTCTCTTCTTTCTCCGCCTTTTGGCAACACCCTGCCTCTCACTCCTTATTCTTACAGAGTATATATTAAGTCTATCAGTCAACGCTAACTAACCAAATATTTCTCTTTGCTTCTCCTTCTGCCTCTCTCTCTCTCTCTCTTGCCATCATTTGTTGGTCGCGACATTTTTATGTTTAATATGCCAAATGTGTTTGTGTTTGTGTGTGTGTGTGAGTGCTTAAGTATGCTTGTATGCGCCTCTTCGTCTGTGCGAAATATGTGCGCAATTTTACGCATATTTGCACTTCACTGTAGCATTTCTCATATGGCTATTTATATGGATATGTATGTGTGTGTGTATAACTGCATATCTGTGTGGCTGGCTACACGTATGGCTGTGTGTCTCTGGAATAGGGCTGCAGATATTTACGAGGCTACGTTAATTTTGATGGCATGCCCGCTGGCAATTTGGCGGCCAATTTCGAATCAGACTCGTATTATAACACATTTCATTTTTATGATTCTTTATGATGATTACAGTTATTCGTCATTAGTCACGCTTTTGTAATGTCTGCGCTTATTTGATTTTGAACCAAGTCGCTGGATCTCTTCCTCTTCCTCTCTCTCTCTCTCTCTCGATCAACTCTAAACTCGGTTCATTATGAATTCTATGTCAGTTCGACTGATGGGCTACATAATGCAGCTGGGCGTACTGCCAAGGGGGCGTGACGTGCACTCACACACACACACACATACTCATGAGTTCATTGTTTCATTTTTATCTCTTAATTACATTTTCATCTTGCTGCCAGCCTTCAGTTTCCCAAGTTTAATTAACTTGGCAGCCAATCTGTGAGTCGCTGCCGTTACTCGATACGTCTAAGGAGCATGTCCTTCATAGACAGCGCCAGCCTCGCGTCCTCATACCCAACTTTATGGAGCAGCATAATTGAATTGTTATGGCTTTCAATGTTTGCCTTGCCCCCATCCCGCATCCTCCATCCCCGAGCGATGCCTCAATTGAAACTGGAAGCTATTAAAGACAGCATTGTCTATTAATAATAAACTTATTTTGTTGCTGGAAATATGAGCAATAGCCGTTAAAGCATAACCATTTAGTTCATAACGCTGGCTACGGTTGTTATCCCAAAACAATAATAATTCGCCTATTTCATTCATATTGAACTGGGATAAGCCTGAGCACTGTACCCACTAGAAATATTCTAAAAACTCTAAATTCATATAATATTATGCTAGGGGAACGTGAGCTTGAAATACAAATTTTTAATCAAAATAATAAATGGAAAATAAAATTGCGACCTTGTTCTGTCACTTTGAGATATTGCGCACATCTCCATGAAATTGAGATACCGCGCACACGAACATCTAGTCTGGCTGACATTTTGCATATGCTGCCACAGTTATTTATTGGACTTAGGACTACTTTAACCTCAATTCAAACTTTGCATATTTGTTCCACTTCGATGAATCGACAAACTTTGCCAACGATTTCATCTTCAACTTCAACTTCTGATGCTCATCTCATTTTGTGCTTATTCATCATACGCATTTGGCCTTCAAATTGTGGATTTCATTAGTTGTAGTTGTGCAAGATTTATTAGATTTTTTTTAGGGTTCCCAAACCTATATGAAGTCAGCTGTCTGTGAGTGGATTTCTTTAATATTCTATATATATATTTTTTTATATCTTGGAATTAGCTCTTTCAGTTTGGCATATTTTATGGCTTTTATTTAAATTTTAATTAGATTAAAATTTGAGAGTAATTAATTAAATAGTTAGAGAACATATAGAATATTATTTATATTAATAGAGTATATCTAACCATATCATAAAGCACGATATTCATTGGCTCCTTATGTAAGAGTCTTTAATCTTCGTTCTGCTATAACCAGCTTTTGCTTGCAACTTTTTTTTCGCTTTTGCTGCAGGTAATAGACAACTTTTAATGCGCGTGGCAAAAACTTTCCAACAAGTACTTGAGTTTGGCATGTGTGTGTGTGTGTAAGTGTGTGTGCTTCTATCGCATGAAGTACTGCAAATGATAGCCGCTGGTTAACATGTCCAAAAAAAACCATCTCTTTCCCTGTCCTTCTCTTTCTCTTTCTCTGCCTCTCCCTCTCCGTGTCTATTCCTGTCTCTCTGCTCTTCCTTTTGCACACTTCCGCTTGTGCTTGCGCAGCTCATGCGAACAAGGCTAACAGTGAATGGCAGCCATGAAAAATAATTACTGATCAGCGCAGCTCAGAATTTGAGGCGTCTCCAGTTGCTGCACGCCTCGCCAATTTAATTTATAAAATGCAACAACTTGTAACTAATGAAAATGCACTTAATTTGCGCCCTCCGCTCAAATGGCTTGGAACAAACAACGTCTGCCGTCTGACGTCTGCCATCGGACGCCCCTCTAGCCAGCTGGTGGGCGTGGCAGCGTAAACATATTGTTACCCAGAGTTGTAGACACAATTGAGCAGCAATTGTGCATTTCACTCAGCGACAGCGACAGAGAATTTTGTGCGCACGGCAAATGCGACTTTTCCGCACGACTTTTCGCTACGACTTTTCCTTTTGACTGCACTTCAGGCACGAGGCAGGAAGGCACACAGCGCCGCAACAGACAGACGCGGTTGTAACTTTTCAGCTATCGCCGGCTGGCCACCGAAAAACTTGCAAGTCCCAAAAAACTTGCCACGTTTTGTAGGTAAGCCAAGGCGCTGCATTTAAGTGTCGCAATTACTAACAATTGCGGCCACTTGCTAGCAAAAGGCAGCTCAAAATTATGAATACGAATATGAAATGCTCTGACTAGAATTTGGTATATGATTTATGCATTTATATATTTTATATAATTTAAGTTAAGTCAAAACATATTTTTAAATTTTATTAAATCTGCCTAAAACATCTTGAGGCACAAAATTTTAACTTTCACCAACTTCAACCTATAACATATGAAATTTTGACTCTCCCATAACACATGACATAATTAAAACAACTTTGAGCAGAGCAAAGAAAAAAAACTGTTGCATTTAGATGCCGCATAAAGTTTTCACGCATGCAGCGTGAGGCGCAGTGACAGCAGCAGATAATGCGGCACTTGGCTAAGTTTTCGACACACTTTCGACTGGCTTTCAGTTGGCAATTGCAGCTTAATTTTTTTTTTTGTTTTTGCTTTTAGCCAAGTGGACTTCAGCTTAAGCTTCATGCTAAACTTTTTGACATAAATGAAAGGCTAGCAGCGTAAGCAATTAGCAGCTTGGAATTAAATGGAGAAGATATTTTAGAGAGCAAATAAAATATGGAAAACTAAACAAAATGAAATAAAAAAATAAATAAATAAAAATCAAATGAAAAATAAACAAAATGAAAATGAAAAGGAAAATAAAAATCAGCAATTGGTTTACTATAATTTAGCTAAGCCTTTATTCAATTTAGGTTTACTATAAACCATATTACTATATTTTAGCTAAGCCTTTATTCAATTTAGGCTTGCTGTGCATTCATTCAGTTGGAAAATAAATAAATTGAATTGCTGCGCACTAAATATTTGAAATGCTTTCGAGCTGCCATGGGAACGTCAATAAAAACAATGGAAATGCATTGTGCGGTTGCTTTGTATGAAATTACTTTGTGGCTCAAGCTCGTGACCCACAAAACTCTTCAGCAGACCAAATGTCGCTGAAAATGTTGCAAATCTGCTTTGATTGAATTTTTGTTTCCTTTTTTTTTTCATTTTTGTCTGGCTCCACATGTCGTATGCGTGATGCGGTAAATGCAAATGCTATTAGCGCTGCATTTATTTAAAATATTTTTTTGCACGACTGAACTAATTAATAATTCATCGCAAATTGATGGCGAAAATGCGAGAAAAACAAAATTTAGGTTGGAATTTCATTAAATTTGCCGCACTGCGAAAAATATGGCAAATGCGCGAACAGCAACAACAACAACAGCAACAACAACAACAGCAACAGCAACAGCGGCAACGGCAACAGGAATTGCAAAAAAGATGCTTTTAAAATGTGCGCAAATATTTGCTTTTCAAATGAAAATGAATAAATGCAATAGCAACAAGAGCAGCAGCAGCAGCAGCAGCAGCAGCAGCAGTTGCAATAACAACAACAGCATCGATAACAGCAACAGTTGCTGCCATGTGGATAGCTGACAAAAGTTTGCGCTTTTGGCTTTGCTGTCATTTTAATGAAGTTGTTGCTGCTTTGCTGCTGCTCGTCGCTGCCGCAGGCAAAAGTTCAATGCGTTGCAGCTACTAATTAAATTTTATGCAACAAAACTTGCAACTCGAGTGCTGTTAGGGCTAATGATAATGTTGCGGCTGCTGTTGTTGCTGTTGCTGTTGTTGCTGCTGATAATGCAACCTGCTTACTAATATGTACATGACAAGGGACAACAACGAGCGAGAGACTATTGTCTGTGTGTGTCAGCCCACAGCATGCAGTGTCAGTTCATTTATCTACAAGAGACTCGGCAACAGTCTATGTGGCAGCGGCAACAACTGCAACAGCAGCAGCCACAGCAACCGGATGCGTGGGCGACACACAGACGTGCGACAGCAGTTGGCAATCAATAAATCCCAGGACCCAGCTCCTGTTGATATTTGCGCAAGGCAATGCATAAATGCACACACACAGACACACACACACCCACCTACAGATAGACTGACACACATTCCCACATGTCTGCTGAGCTGGTACATGAGGGTTGATTGCTGACGTCCAAGCTGCAAATTTGCATCAGCAACTGGTTGTTGTCATGACTACCGGACTTAGAACTGTTCGCTCTTTGGGGGTAGCGCCAGCTCCAGTTACATACCCATTTCCATTTCCCTAATGGAAAAGTACAGTTGCGTCCAAGAGCCACTGCAGGTGCTGCCCCTGACAGTCATTTGGAAAGTGCAATTAGTTTGCGGCAAATCTAATGAAATCTAAAACTTGTGAAGCCTTGCCATAAACACTAATTGATAGTGCGCCAATTACTGCTCAACTTTTAATTAAACAATATTCTGTTGCACACGCAATTTCAGCTGGAAAGAAACACTCTCATCATCATGCCTTGAAGTACTAATTGAAGACTGCAAACTGCGGTTCATTAAAATGTAGCCGTAACAGGTACAGTTACGACAAGAAACTATGCCACGCGAAGCAAAGAGCTTTTAGCACGTTTTGCTAAGCAAACAATTCCCACTAAAAGAGCTGAAGTCGTTAAACATGATTTTACTGCTCAAGTTCTTCAATTCAACACATTTTACAACACTTTGAGTGCTCGCACATAACTGAAAATCGGAAGTTTCGCAACACTTTTAATGCTCAGCACTAAGTATTTTACAGCACTTAAAAAATAATTTACTAGTTTTTTTTATTGTTCACGAATAGGTATTGTACAACACTCAATGCTCGCATATGACTGGAAATCTAAAATTTTACAACACTTTTAATGTTGACTAAATGTTTTACAGCAATTACAAAAATTTTACTCCTTTTTTTACTGAGAATCTGAAATTTTACAAAACAATTTTGTTGCTAATTACTAAGAATTTTACAACACTGATTGCTCGAGTAAAACACTTTAAATGCAAAGGACTCTACATCTAACAGCATTTAAAAAAATATTAAAATTATTATTTTACTAATTATCTGAAATTTTGAAACACTTTCATTGTTCTTGACTGAGTATTTTACAGCACTTAATAAAATTTCACTAGTATACGCTAGTTTTTAGTATGCATTGTACAGCCCTGACAGTTGAACGTTTTGTCGGAACTGTACCTTATGCGATGGACCTCGCACAAAATGGCGGCGCAGTTTCGGGCTGCATGTGATGCAGTAATAATTTGATTTGACAACTGTAACTGGCTTAGTCGGACGCACTTTGTCTGTTTCCGGTCAAATAATCGAGTGACAGGACTCACACACACACACACACACACACACCCAGACAGAGACTCCCACACATATGCAGTGCACAAACTTGCTGAAAACATATTTGAATTGAAAATCTTGTTAAAATGCGAACGTGCAGGCAGCTTTGGGCACGGTGCGCCCGCCCTGCCCGGGGAATTCGGATTTAGTTTTGCGTCAAACTTTTAATTAAACTTGTAAATTGTTTTGCCAGAGCATTAAAAACACAACGAGGCAAAGCATAACAAGCTCAAAATAACAAACAAACAAACAAACATGTCAAAGGCAAGTCGTCCCAGCGGCCGCTGGCAGTGCTGTAAAATGCTCGCTGTACTTACCAACATTGCCCTCCGCCTGCACAAGATCTCCATGTGTGACCAGCAGCAGCAGCAGCGAGAGCGCTGCCAGCGAGACGAATTGCAGCTGCCTCGCCGTTTGCCGCAGTGCGTCCAGATTGCAGCATAGGCGGCTCAGGCCGCGGCCACGCCCCGTTGGTGGGGCCGACCGTTTGCCGTTCAGCAAACGACGGCGGGGCGACAATGGCGACGCCTTAGCACGCAAGGACAGCTGTTGTTGTTGTTGTTGTTGCTGCTGCTGTTGTTGTACGGACCGCTTACAGCATGCTCTCTGCTGCTGCTGTTCGCACTTGACTCTGATTGTGGCTGCTGCTGTTCGCTGCCGCTGCTGCCTTTGCTGCCGTTGCTCCTGCTGTTGCGCTCTAGTTGTTGTAAATTGCTGCCGCTGTTGTTGCTGTTGTTGTACATTGCTTGCCATGATAATCGGCCCACCTGCAAGATAAGTTAACGAATGAGGAAAGGGTTGCTTACTTATTGCGTTTCTCGCCGGAAATTGCGAAAGAAATTGAATGAAAAGTCATGCGCGGCACAGTGTGACAAATGCAATTTGCACTTGGCAAACCGATTGAAAAAGTTCAATTTGTATTGGGTGAAATCTAGAAAATTACGAGTGAGAATGAAATATACTACATATATTAGTTAATATACCATTTATATACACTTTCACATCTCCAATTCTCTTTAAGAATATTTTTCCTTTCCTTTCCTTAAAGCCAGCATCTGTCTAGTAAAAAAAAAAAACCTGCGCTCTCCAGCTTGCTTACATCTTACTATACACCAGTCTTATTATATATTATCCTAAGCTTTAAATTATTATCACTAGTTAAATTCGGTATTTTATGGCATGCAAATTTGAGGATTCAAAACAGCCATTGTCATTGAATTTCATTTAGAGTGAAATATTTATCTTCATGTAATTCGCAGCGTTTGTCTGCGGCATAAATTTTATACGCAAACGGCCAGCTGTCCACAGAAAATGATAAATTCATGGCATGCGGCTGAAAACATAATAATTTGCAGCATTTATCATGTGGCGCGATGACACGAAGATTCAGTTTGATGAGTGATTTTTGGCTGCTTTGGCGCCACTGTGCGGCGCGTCCTTTTGTGTATGGGCGAAAAATTGCATTTGCACGTATTTTAAGTGAAGTGTGGGTGTGGGGGGCTGATGGGAGTTGTAAGGGCGTGGTCGGTAACAACTTTTGGCTTTCCGGTATTGCTTACACATACATACAAACAGTTGTGTATACAATATTTCGCTTAATATGCACACAATACACACAATTCGCCCACATCCTTGAAGTCGGTTATTCCGTATTGTTGCGCTGCAGTTTCCGGACCTCACCCAGTGCTGCCTTTGTGCGCTCTTACAAATAAGTCTTGCTGTTTATATGGTAATAAATGTCAGGCTTCATTTTGCCGAAGCGCCACGAGGTGCCCCAAAAGGAAATTGATTTTTCTTGCCGCCTCAATGAAGCTGGGCGGCAGGTGCTCGTTACCTGGCCTCCGCCCCCATTCCCACCACTCATTTCCACTCTGGGTTCCTTTTTTCGCTTCAGCCGACATATTTTGTATTATTGTTAAGCGCAGGACTGGGCAATATCCTAACACCTGCAGCTCATCAGCAGCTGTCGGTCGGTTACACACCAAAATCTGTCCGGACTTAAGGCAAATGTCGCCCGGGCATTGAGCACGGTTTGATAAAGGCCTCAGCAAAAGGAAAAAAAAAAAAAAAAGCAAAAGCGAATCAAATGCAATTACCTGTCAATCTAGTCCAGACAAATTCCCAAAAGAAAAACTATTAAAGGTCAGATTTTTATGGGTCGACATGCTGTAAGTAAATGTTTGTGCTTTTTTATATTCTCGGCGAATTCCCCAAATGTTGGGCTGTCTCTTCTGACAGT
The DNA here is from genome assembly GCA_035047625.1 of Drosophila mettleri. NCBI lineage: Eukaryota > Metazoa > Arthropoda > Insecta > Diptera > Drosophilidae > Drosophila > Drosophila mettleri. Next base: position 7,556,133 of record JAWNPI010000072.1, read on the forward strand.
TTACGGAGAAAAAATTGATAAAGGTGGCGCCCTGACTGCTCCTGCTGACAGACATAAGCTCTATTAAGTGAAAGCTGCATAATTAACAGGATTTTAAAATGCAACAGACAAAAAAAAACTTACGTTTGTCCTTCAGAAAACAAAGCAGCAGAAAAAGGCAAAAGAATTCAATGAAGCAGCGAAATAAAAGAAATTTTCTGAGCAAGAAGAAAATAAAATAAACTAGCTGAAGTTGAATTAGCAAAGAATGCGAATTTATTAATCAAAAATTAATGAACTAAAAACAATAAAAAAGTTTGCTTTAAAAAAAGTTGAAGTCGAGACTGCTGAGCTGAATACGCGACAATTGAATTTATTTTGTTGAGTTTTTCAATTTAAATTCTAAATAATTTGACACGTCTCCAAGGGACTTATTGGCGATATATTAAGAATTGATAAATTATGACTAGTCCCCAATTTCCATGAAATTAAGCCAATATACTCCGTAAAGTCGTGTAAAGACCTAGCCAAAATTTAATTAACACAAAAAACTGAGTTAACTAATCAAAAATTAATGAAACACGAAAAACAGAAACAAAAAAGTTTGACGCAAGCCAAAGAAAACCCAACTAAGTAAAGTTAACAGGAAGTTAAAAATAGAGAAGAAAATAAATTAAAATAAATGATTCAAGAGTACAAAATGAAAATGAGCAAAAGCTTAAAAATAGATTTTGCTATCCATAAACCAATAATAAATCCAATTCGAAGTCAAGTTAATAAGTGGCAGGCAAAGTTCATTTGTTTGCTCGTCTGTAAAATTTGGTTGAAATACCAAATAATGCGTATAAAATGAAACGAGAGCTAATTACATATTCCATTTGCTATTTGATATTTGCCATTGCTATTGGCAACTGAAAGGGGGCAAAACTTGAAATTCTCGTGAATAAATAAAGCAGCGAAGTTTTGCTGGCAGTTAGATTAATGCAGAGCAAGTCTGGCCGTAGTTTCATATACGACTGTATATGAATTCGACTGACAGATCACATGATGGGTTTTCAATCATTTCGCATAAGCGACGTGATTAATGGCAGCCGCCCAGGACTATATTGCCTTGACACAGTTATTCCCCAGGACATTGATTCCCACATTTGACGGTTTTGCTTCGGATGCGTTGCGATGCGTCTTGGGTTCATTTTTCATATTGGACCAGCCCAGCCCAGCTCAGCGCGATGGGCCGTCTGGTCGCCTTGTTTGCAAAACGAAACTAAACTAAGCTTCAATAAGTTAAGCGTACCCACGGCACTCCAGTGCCACATGCCACATGCCCCCATGACATTGCAACATATGCGGCGGCATAATTAATCATCGCTCGAACGTGCCTAGACTTGAAGTTATTTTTTTTTTCGGCCATTTCACCCGTTGCCTGTCGCCGCACAAAACTTAGTTAAGCTCTTTATAATATTACCTACTAATACATATGTATATGTATATGAAATATTATAAGAAATTTGCTGCCTGCAAACGGAATATTTGATTAGCTATCCACTCGGATTCAATTTGAGCGGCTGACGTCATCTGCATCCATTTCCCTTTCCTGTTTATTTCCACTGGCAATTCAACTCAATTAGAAGCGCACCTGGCTGTAAGCCTTAATAATTGCAAAACGTTCGCCATTTCACTCCATAATGTCCGTCGCCCACTTTCACTGGCCCTGGCCCTGGCCCTGGCGCTCTAATTAAAAGTGGGGACGCACTGTCAACGCAACAGCAAATACACACCAATAATAATAAAAAAACGTGAAGATAAATAAAAATATAAAAAACGTAAAGAAAACTCATCAAAACATAAATAAAAGAAAGCCAAGTGCCGTTAATGTGCTTTGCAAGCGCCATAAATAAGCTCTAAGTTGCATTTGCTCAACGCAGATCCATTAAAAATTGCTTAAGCTTGATTTAATATGACTTGGAACTCATCATGCAATTTGATTGCTCCTTACAAAATGCAAAGTATTTGTCTTTAGACATAAATATTATTGGAGTGGAAAGTATTAAACAATAAGAGCTTTAAGTGAGTTCTAAAGAAATTTTCAATGCACAAAATTTTAAAGTGATTAAAACTGCTAAAAGCTCTAAAAAGAGTTAGGACTAAAATTATTTGTAGATGCTGAACAAAAATTGTATAATATATAAGGATATTGTCAAATGTAGAAGAAATTAAAATATTTCCTAAGCTCTAAAATTCCATTTAATTTATATTATTATTTTATTTAAGAGATAATTCAGATTAAGGCTTAAAAATTCAATTTCGTATACTGACAATTTTAGGAATCTTTAAAGCTGAATGAAATCATCAGTTTTGCGAGGCTTGCAAAATAATATTTATATTTTCTATTTATATTTTGTAGAAATTATTATATTTTATTGACTTGCCTCAACTTCTCTTCAAATTTATATTATATTTTGCTAAGCCATTTATGTCTGAGCTCGATATAAAACGAAAATTAGCTTTTACTTCCAGACCACTCAAAAATATCTAAAATAATGTTTGTTTTTAGTTGAATCTAAACTCTTCAGAATTTGCAAATAATTTACTTATTTTATAAAACATTTTGCCTCTATTTTTCTGGTACTAAAACTTCAAGACGAATTGAATTAAAGCTATGATTAAATTACCTTCAAGCTTTAAAGGTTACCTCTGCTTATGAGTATGAGAAAAAAATGTTATTAATGAAAGGCTCGCCTGGCGACTGGCCTAATCGTAGATCTAGTTTACATAGTTGACGCGTTTATAATAAATGAAGCTGCTCTCAAGCGGCTAATAGGAAGTGGCTATTTTCTAATTAAGTTAACAGCAACACGCGGCTGTTAGCCAGTTGCATAGAGCGTGTTGTTCCCTTTCAATCTCGGGCATTGTTGCATGCCATATAAAAACCGCTACTGCCACTGCAGCTGTCACGATGCGTTTGTTTTCTTGCTTTTTTTTTAAACAATTTTTTTGCCTTTTTTTTGGTGGAGCATTTTTCCTCCCTGTCACGCACGCCTCGTTGCTGCAATTAAAATGCGAGGAAATTACTTTTAAATACATTTGTTGCGCTTGTCAAGCGACTGCACAGGCAGCTTGGCCTGTTTTGCCTTTTGTTGTGCTGCGTGCTCCGCTCCACTTCCGTCCCAGCCAGTGTGCAGCAGTTGCCTCTGGATACCCTGTCGCTGTCGCTGCTCGCTGCGGCCAAAACCCATTGCCTTTCTAGTCACATCCGTTTGGCTTTTATCCGCGCATATTGCGCCCTGAAGCGACGCGCTTAAAATTCGCACTCAACTTGAAGCAGACCCCACCCCACCCAGACCACCCAGCGCAACCCTTACACCCACCAGTTTGTCACTAGCAGCATTTTCACTTTCCGCTTTCCCAATGCTCGCCCGCTTTCGGCATTGGCTTCTCTGCTCCACAGCTTGCATATTTTTGGCTCGATAGTTGCCTCCATAGAATTTCAATCATCAATTTCAATCAAACTCGCTGCGATAGCCGCAAATTTTATTGGCTTTGGTAATACAAATTTGACGTCGTCTTTTGGCAAGCGCAGCTGCAGCAACTTTTAATTCAATTAGGGGCAACAAAAAAAGAACGAGGCTAAGAATGATTACATTTACCCACTCGATAGTTGCTTACCGCAGGTGTCTTGTGCATTGTTCAACACTGCTGCAAAGGGTTCAATAAAAAGAGGAACTGAAGTAAAGAAGGAAATAAGAATTAAAAAAAGATATTAATATTATTTGCATATTTATTAAATTAATAAGAAAAAAATTATTAGAAAGTTAGGAAAAAAATCTGTATATAAATTAATATGCATTGATCTGAACTAGATCGTATATAGATCATATATAACATCCTAAACTCGCAGTATTTTCATTAACAACTAAAGCAGCTTTATTCATCTATAAGCTGTTTTACAACACTATTACTACATAACACTGCATATTATATTCTCATAAAATTTCTCAAAAATCTCATATAATAACTTCAACACATTAGTTCCAAGTTCAAATTGATCAAAAACATTTTACATTTACCAACACTGAACACTTTGCAACGTAACACAATCGCAAGCGCAACCAACTTAACACATTAGCTTTGCGTTTTTCTGTCGTACTCAAAACTTTCGATAGGTAAATTTTATTCTCAGTTGAGGATCAAATTTCATTAAACATACGAATAAATTCTTAAAACTGAAATAAATTTCAGCTCGAACATCTTCGGGGCGAAATTATTTTTGAAGAAGCTTGAAAATGGGCAAGAAGCAAAAGATGAAGAAGGCAGCCGCAGCAGCAGCCGCCGCAGCAGCCGCAAGGTCCGCACATTCCACGACACTCGCTGGCGATGACACCGTGAACAAAAGCAGCGGCGGTGGCGCTGGAGGTGGCAAAGGCAAGAGCATTGCAAATTCCGAACAGAAGCCACAGAGCAGCGCCGTCTACCACAATATGCAGAATCTGATGAGTTTGGCCAAGAATTTGCAAACGTGTCCGGGCAGCAAGTGCAAGAGGCTGCCGTCGTCGGGCTCCGGCTCATCGGCTTCGGACAGCTCTGACAGCGATGATGCGCCCGATTCGCCGCCATCAGAATCTGCCGGCGCAGTTGGCGGCTCGGCGCCAACATATTCGAAGAAATCTTCGAATGGGCCACCCGAGACGGTCTTGATGCCAAAGTATTCGCGTGGCGAGAAAAAGGCACGCCGCTTGCTCAACAAGCTCGACCTGGAGCCGGTGCCAAATGTCTCCCGTGTCACAATGCGCAAGGCCAAGAATGTGCTGCTCTACATCGATCAGCCGGAAGTGTTCAAGTGTCCCAATACCAAGACGCTCATCTGCTTCGGCGAGGTGCGCATCGAGAATGCCTCGAATGCCGCCACCGCCCAGGCAGCCGAGCACTACATCAACGATGTGAACGTGCGCGCGCCCCAGCTCCCCAAGGCAGTCAGAGATGGGCTGCTGGAGCCCAGCGACGGCGAAGAAGTAGATATCGAAGCACTGGCCAGCACTCTGGACGAGAAGGACATTGAGCTGGTGCAAATGCAGGCTGGCTGTGCGCGCGATGTGTCCGTCAAGGCGTTAATCAAGCACAAGAGCGACGTGGTCAACGCCATCATGGAGCTAACTGTGGGCGTGGACATCTAAGAAGCCCGAGTTTATGTTGTCACAAAATGAAATCAAGTTCTAATCATATAACAATTGTCGATTTTATAATTTTTAATAATTGCTAAATGAACTGATCAAAATTTGCACAAAAAAGAAGAAAAACCAATAAATGTATTAATTTTTGGAATGTCTGACTATATATATATATAAATATATAAAGAAATTCTGTATATTGTATATATGTTCAATTCAATTCAGATATATATATATATATATATTTATTTTTTATGCTCTGTTAATGAAGGGAGAAAGGGTATATTAAAAATGTGTAATTTTCGTCTTCGACTTTGTTTTTCTGCCCACGGTCTCGCTGCTATTAAAGCTAGGGATTTCAAATTTGGAGTCCTTACTCGTAGGTCCCATTTTATTATATAGTGTCAAGGGTAACCCGATATGCTCACTTGTAGAGTGCAAAATTTTGTGACAGCAAATCGCATATGTCAGCAACATCTAAAGTGCTTGCAACTTGCAATGGGAAACATAGTTGACGATGCCCAAAATTGTTGACAAGATATGCTGCATAATGCTATGACTCTATGCAGAATAAAATATAGTTTATATATCTCTTAGGCGCTGCTTGCCAGCAATAGCTCTGCTGAATTCTCAGAGCTAGGTGCTTAAATAGCATTCGATTATTGACTTTCTATTCAGATTCTTTCTATGCATAAAATAGAAATTATTTGACCCCTTGGGTTCGTGGCATATCGAAAATAACCTATAATCACTAAAGGCTTTGGATCTACATTTAATATGAACAGAGTTTCATTTCAGATTTATTTTTGACTGTGGAATGTTGGGAAAATAATAAAATATTCAGAATAAATTCAGTTTTGAGTAAGATCAGCTTTTGCCTTGGCTATGGTCAAGAAACTTATCCCAAGCTGTAAGCAGTTCATATATTTTTGAAAGCATATACCGTCTTGCTGCCCATGTCCGTGAATGGATCATGTAAGCTCTTTGCCTTGCGACAGCTTACGATGCAGTTTTTTGACCAAGCAAAGGCCAAGGCCAACGCTGATTTTACTTCGGAGTGAATTTATTCTAAATATCTCATTATTTTCACATTGCCAAACTTATTCATTGAGCATTACAGAATCGAGTGCAAAACTCACTTAAATAAAATATGAACCTTCAGACTATTGATTTCTATGTTTCTTGAGACCTTCGCGTATGTGAAATTTCATATTTCACCTTTCATTAACACAGGTGCGCCACTTTAAGTCTCTGACTTAGTCGACGAAAATAGTTCTTTAAAACTTTGCCCGAGCAGTTGTCGCTAATGCCGCACATACTTGCCCACAGCAACTTGAGGCGATTCTGACTTATGAATTAACTTTTGTTGTTGTCAAAATGTCATTTATCTTAACTCTCTATCGCTCTTTTCGCATTATATTTTTCTGTTGCGCTGCCTTTTGTCTCTATAGTTGAAACAGTTTGTGCGGCTTTCATCCTTGAGCTGCCTGCGAGTTGGACTCTGAGTTTTCTTTTTCATTTATTTTTCAACTTTTTATCTAGGCGATTTTCTGTTCAGTTTTCGTAATTTTCGCATTTTCATTATTTGTAGCTGGGGGTGTAAGTAATCAGCTTTCCAGTTGGTTGAGGTTTTTGTTGTTTTGTTTGTTTGTTGGTTTTTGTTGCGCTTGTTGTTGCCAGGTGCCGTTGAGAAGGACTTGCTGAATAAGTATTCATTCAATTAAAATGGCTTTTGTTGGCGGCCGACGGCTTCTCCTTCTTTTGACATCCTGTCGCCAGGCAGTCGTCCTGCAAAGCGCAACGCAAAGCCACTTAATAAATGGCGGGCTCTAACTTTCAGCTTAATTTCATTCAATTTGCAGCTGTCGTCAGCAGCCGTAAAAAGGACTTTAGTTTTTGCATTGTGGCAGCACTCGCCTGGACCACGCGCACATCCCCCAGTGAAAATTGCCAAAAATAATACGAAAACATGGCCAAAGTGCATGCACGACTTTCTAATGTCCTGTGCTCAAATTTATAAGAATTTTTTTGGCGATTTCTTTGAAAAGTTTTTTGAAATAAGCCACATTCGATGACTCTAAGATTTTTCAAATGCAAATAAATTCATGCACGAAAAAATACGCATACGCCGCATTAAACAAGGCTGATCAGTGCTTTATTGACGATTTGAAATTTTCAGTTTATTCAGATTAAGATTGGCATATATATGTGCAAATGGATTTATCGCGGCAGTAGCTCAAATCGAGATATTGTAGAATACATTACGTATACGCCTTGTTTAGTCAAGCTGAATATTTATTTATTCAATCAATTCATTTATTTTGCATTGCATTTCTGATTGATTGACATTTATACATAAATTTATATAAATATTTGCTCAATCAGCTTTACAGGGTAATCACGTAAATGGCCTGGCAACATTTTGTATTCTATTGCTGGCATTTTGTAAATTGAAGCGGAAATTGATTAAGTTGGGCGCGCACAGTTTTAATCAGCGTTTTGAGTACGCGCTCGCAATACAAATTTATTTGACAGTCCCCAGAACAGCAGACAGTCATGGCTAATGGCAGGTGGCAGGTGGCAATTCGTGGCAGACATCACCTGGCCACATGGCGCACGTCTTACGCTTGAGTAAACAGCTTAAGTAGCCAGAAACAATGAAGTGGGTGTGGCTGGCCGTCCCCCCTCCCAACCAGCTGCCAACTAACGACTGCAACTTTCTACAAACAATTTCAAGTTTTGTGGCTTTTCTGCTCCAAAAATGATTCTACTTATTTTTTCATTGTTTTCTTCTTCTTTTTTTTTTGTGTTTTGCGCTTTTCTTTGAAATAAATTTTGTTACCTTTGAGAGTTGTGAATTTTGTTGTGGAGGAGTTTGGCGCATATTTGGCATCAGTTGCGGCTTTTAGTTTTTCAACGTTTGATTTTCTTGGACAGAAGCCGCAAAGGATTTTGTCTTGTGTTCTGCCTGGACGACAGCTTGTGGCTGTCAGTTGCGGTGCGTCCGAGCATGAAACAAGCACTGTCAAGAGCATGGCATCTAAGCGGAGAGTGAGATGACTTACACTGCTCCCATAAAATTTGGAATTCAGCAGAAATTCTTAGGCAAAAATTCAGAATATCGAAATTCCTGAATAAAATAGATCCCACAATAAAATCTTTTGATACTTTCCAAAAGAGCTCAGCTAGTTAAATCAATTTTTCTTGAATTTAAACCGCAGCTCAAAGCATATTGAAAGATCTAGAACAATAATTTTTCTATTTTCGCTCAGTGTAGCAGTATGTATAACATTCTTATGCGCTTTAGTGGTTGCCAGCTCTGGAGGCAGCTCATCATTCAGGACGTGGCTGGAGCTTAAGCCATTTCAATATTCATTTATTGCTGAGCTAATCACAATGCTGCGGGTCAAAGGTTGCACACTCGAGCCTGAAGTGCTGGCAGCCAGCTGCCAGATGCGCCCACCTGGCGCTTTAGAGCTCTTCGGCGCCACATTATTGTGCATATCGAGCGAGCACTCGACAAAGACAGCTGCGTATCTACGAGGATTATTTAGGGCTCATTCCGGTCAACGTTTTGCGAGGAGCAAAACAAATTGCTTTTATCTGACTTTGACTTCTCTACAGATATTCTTACACACACACACATATATATATATATGTATGTATGCAATACATATTTTGAGCTCAGCGTGAAAATGAAAAGGGATTTCCGTTGTGCGGAAAATGAAAAGCAATTAGATAAGCTCTGGCCGCCAACTGAATGTGGCAATTGGATATGATTTGTGTGCCGTACCCAGCTCGACTATTTGCCTGGCCATCTCCAGCAGTTCACTGCATGAGGTAATCCCTTTTAATAAATCCTTTCACTTTGATTTCAATTTATAAATAGAGCTCATAACTTGACCTTTGTTCCATATTTTCTGTAGCTCAGCTATTTCCTGATTAAGCCATGAATTTCGTAATAAAATCTAATTTCATATTTAGCACAAATTCTTTTTTGTCTTTTGCTTTGCAGCTTTTCAGCTTTAGCAATTTGTGCTCTTCTTTTATATGAGTCATGAAATTTCTGCTTTCACAGAAAACGATTTTAATAAAAAAAATAAAAAAAAATGTTATGCTAGATTTCTCATATTTCCTTATCGACTTAATTCTTAGCAAACTACAAAATTTATGCATGCAATTTTTGCATCAAAAATTGCACTTTTCATATAGCTATATAGTCGGAAATATTCCTTAAAATATCTTGTATAAAAATGTCAATTAGCTCAGTGAGAACTAACTCCATGCAAACTAAGAGCTCGAGCCTCGGCTCAGCTCTCTAAGCCCAATAAGCTGCTTTTGAAAACTTTACGCTTTTGGCTTTTAGCCAATAAAAGGAAAATTTGTAGTACTCGAGCTTAAAATAGTGCAAGCTGCTTTTTAAGCTGACTGTTGCTGAGTATATTTTTTTTTTATTTTTTTTTATTTTTTTATTTTTTTTTTTTTTGGATTTTGTTACGTGCACATTTTCAAATTAGAAGCAAACAGCTTGGAGAACATTTTTCAATTTGAAAGCAAACTGCATGGAAATTGTGCACATCCTGAGCTACAAAATAGGATCCGCTTTGGTGCTGCCAAATCCGCTTACAAAAGCAGCGAGTCCTGTGAAAGCTCCTGTTGCTGCTGCAGCTGCTGCTGTTGTCCTGGGCAACTGCAACAAAATGTTGCACGCGCTGGCATTTATGAATTTATATATATATATATATATATATATATATATTTTTCCCCCCATTGGCAAATGTTTGACTGCGCAATATTTTATGATACTTTTCAGAGTGGAAAAAAATTTAATGAAAATTCATAAATAAAATGCATTGTGTGATATGAACTCGCATTTATTTGTAATCTTGTTAATGTGCACGATGACAGGCCAGGCGAATTTTCACAATCTGTATCTGTGCTTTTGTGTATCTGTAATTGGACAGTCGCAGCAGCAGCAGCAGCAGCAGTAGGAAAACTGCATATCAATTGGAAATCAACATTCGCCGTTTTCCAAAAACAAATTGCGCAGTTTGTAAAAGAGACTCGAGATAGGGATGAAGGGGCAATTTTCCCCATGTAACTGTCGACTACAGTTGCATTGCACCTTTGCTGTGTGTGTGTGTGTGTGTGCATGTGTGTATCTATAGCTATAGCTGTAGCTGTATCTATAGCTGTTTCTTATCTGCTCGATAACAGGAAATTGATATGCATTAAATGTGAAAATATTTTTCATATTTTGTTCTGTATATATTTTTTTTTTCTGTCACATTTACAAAATGAATACGTAATTTTATCATTAACTTATGAGTAATACGATTGATGTGCGTATGGCTTAATTTTCCATGCTATTTCACAATTTCGACAGTTAATTATATATTAAATAAAATCATTTACATTTTAATTGGAATTACAGCTCTTATTCATATTCATATTTATTTGCATATAGAACATTTTGTCTTTGCCATCTTCCATGCGATCGCACTCGGTGGCGACTCGCACAATTTGCATTAAAATATGCTGCACAAATTCGTAGCATACTTTTCAGCGCAAAGGAGCGCAATAAAGAACCCTTTTAGTCAAACGGAAGTAACGGAAAGTTTGCCTTTGCGCAAAATTTGCAAAGTTTTTCAGACTTTTCATTGAAGTTTTCATAGGATTTTTTTGTTTCTGTTTCCTTTTTTTTTTTTTTTAATTTCATTTTGTTTTCGAGTTTCAGCCGTGACTTACCACAGTTGGTGGTGCGCAGAGGTCTCATGATAAGCGCGCTGCATTTTGGGCCTCAATGCTGTGCGCCATATGTTGGCCACAAAAGACAGCGACTGCGACGACCGCGGCAGCGGCAGCAGCAGCAGCAGCAGCAGCTGAAGATGTCACACAGCCAATGAGCGGAGCTGGCCACACTCGAACGCCAATCGCTGAATTAGCTGTCGCAGAACACTAGCTGGGAATTTTGCCTACTACTTGTTGTAGGCGTCACTTTTCTTATTTAACCGCTCAACACATTGCGAAGCGTTCAACACGCTGCGCTCACCAGGTTGAACTGAACTCGCCAGCTCGCTGCGTGCATCAGGTAGACGCACACGAGCCGAAGCACAGCCAGCCGAGGCACGACAGCCAACACACGAGCGCTGACTCGGGTGCCGAAGTAACGCTTTCCAGCATTCCAGCTGCGCGCCAGGGGTAATGTGTGTCTGCCCGTGTGTGTGTGTGTGTGTAAAGCTTTTGGTGTTAAGCTTTGGCGCTGCCTCTGCTGGCTGCATTAACTGCTACTCCTGTTGCGTCGACAGCGACGCCCACGCTGAAAGCTTTGAGCTTCGTCTACTCGCAGAGCTTTTCATACCCACGCAATGCGTGCCAGCTTGGCTGTGCTTGGAAGGAGGCGGGGTGCCGCCTACAGCAACATTGGCGCCTGTCTACAGTGTGAGGCTTTTGTGCTCGCTCTTTGTCACTCTACTCTCTCTCTCTCTCTCTCTCTGTGTCTACCGCTGCCTGTGCTCTTCTTCTGCGTTTCGTTCCAAAAATAGCAACAGCGCGAACATTCTGGTTGCCGCTGCCTACCACCCAGCTGCTCTGCCCCATCCTGCACCCTGCACCCTTGCCCCTGCCCCCTGCACCCTTCCCCTACCTTCTTGCCACATTTTCTTTCAAGATTATTCAACAAAATGTTTTTGCAACTTTTTACACAAATTTCGTCTTTGAGCCTGCCCATCAGAAACTACACCACAAAGTAAGAAACCCACCCCCAGATCCCGCTCTCTATCTCTGTCTCTCCTTCCATGCCCCGCAATGGGCCAAACTCCACTTGTTTTTGTGCCGAGTTTATAAATTTGATATGTGTTTCAGCATTTGCGAGCTATTTTTAGGCACGTTTTTGTATTATAAGCAGCGCCTGCGTAGGGAGTGCCCCTAGACCCCCAGTTGCTCCATTGATTTTTGTTGTTGTTGTTTTGTTATTTTTTTTTTTTTTTTTTTTTGGCTGCCGACGCCTTTTATGAATGAACTTGACTCGCATATATCTTATGTGATTTGGGGCGACAATGCACTTGCCAAAGAGGATTCTCTGTGGCCCTTGCTGCCTCGTGGGTTAGTTTAGAATCGCACTAGAAATTTCATTAAGCAAATGGATTGCCGTTGACGTTGACGCTTGTGCGATGCGCCATATGACGCCATTAGAATACAATTCTATTCGCATATATCCATGGGTGGCATGCGGCCAAAGGATACTGCTGGACTTTGAAAACGTGCTGGTATTATGATTAATATTTTTTTAGTTTTTAAATTAATTGCATGCAACGGCTGCCGCTTCCAGTTTCATTAATAATTCCGCAAATAGAAGGCAAGTGCGAAGCCAGGAAGGCGAGAGCTGCGGCGGATGGGCAGTTTTCCTGTCATATCGAGCGATAATTTATCGCCTCGGGCGGCAGCTTGTGCTTTTCATCATAACGTTGGGACAATTTAATCAATGTTTTTTATTTTATGCGAGTCAACAGAAATATGACAAGCACATAAACTATTGAGCGATTAGATATTCAGTTGGGTTCATTTCCGGTGCATACTTTTTAGGGCCGCACAAATTAGACTTGAGAGTCATAAACTGAACCCATTTTATTTATATGAATAATAATAGTAATAAAGCTATGAATGAGTGCTTATAGAATAATGAGTAAGTCTCAATATGAAAAATAATTCTTAGCTTATAATAGAATTCTGAGGAGTAAGTTTATTCTAATATAAGCAGAGAATTTATATTTAAATATTGCATGCATCCACTCCTCCTTGCTCACTCTGATCTAGTTTTCTCTGACAATTCGAGCTTCAAAATTTTAGAATGAGGGACACATTTATAAATATACATGCAAAATATGGAAAAACTTTTATATTAACTTAAAGAAAATTATTTAAAGGGAACACACCACAAACACAGGTGTATTTCCGCTGTTTCCCTTGGGTTCCAAAACACTCACATTATTGTTACAGTCACTGAATAACAATTCAATTACTCAGCTAATTATATTTGTATCGAGAACATATCAATTTCCGTTTATCTCCGACAAATGACTGACATAAAAAATAATTTCATATTCTAAATATATTCGAAAAGCACGATGCTAATAGGACAAAATACGTTTTTAGACTTGTTACGAAAATGGCATCGAGCACACGCCATGAAACACTACCTCAATAATATTGATAAAAATTATTATAATTCCCATAATGTGACCTCAATGCCGCGCAAGCTCATGAATGAGAAATCGATTTTGAGAAAGTAAATAAAGGCTTAATGATGTCAATAAATATATATGAAATTAATAAAAAAATAAGTAAAGTACGATTGTAAAGAAATAAAGAAATTTATTAAAAATAAAATTATAATGTATAAAAAAAAAATAGAAATAATAAAATTGTATAAAAAAATTGTATTAAATATAAATAAATGAAAAAAAAAAAATATATATATATATATATATTATGTAAATAAAATAATAATAAATAACTAACCTATTCAAAAAATATATTATTTAAAATTTAAATTTTTTTTTAAATTATTAAATTTATAAATAAATAATATATGTAAATAAAATAATAGTAATTAACTAACCTATTCTAATATAATATAATATTTAAAATTTATATTCATTTAATTATTATATTTATAAATAAATAATATGTAATAAAACAAATCAATAATTATATTACAAAAATTGAATTGATAACGCAATAATCCATAAAAAAAATTGAAATAGATTTATGCTTTTTTTATACCCTGAATCCATTGAAAATGGAAATTTCAGGGTATAATGTTTTTGTGCAAATGTATGTAACAGGCAGAAGGAGGCGTGCCACACCCCATAAAGTATATATATTCTTGATCAGCTCGATGAGCTGAGTTGAACTAGCCCTGTCCGTCTGTCCGTCCGTCCGTCCGTCCGTCCGTCCGTCCGTCCGTCCGTCCGTCCGTCCGTCCGTCCGTCCGTCCGTCCGTCCGTCCGTCCGTCCGTCCGTCCGTCCGTGTAAACACCTGGATTTCTGCAACCACAAAAGCTAGAGACTTCAAATAAAAAGCAAAATGCTCGATAATACCATACGCTGTACGAGTTTATTTTTTTTTTTCGATAACTCATCCCATTTCTTTTTTATCGATAACTATCGAAAATATCGCTTTGTTTTTGAGGTCTGGTGTGCACACCGTTAAAGATAGAATCGTGCACTAAGTTGTGTTTGATTGCTATATTGAATCCGCACATTTTGACATTTTTGGATTTTTGATGCCACGCCCCTTTCGCCCACAATTCAACAAAAACGATAACTCACGTATATCAAATACTAGAGACTTGAAATTTGGCAAATAGGTACATTTGGATGTCATAATCATGCCCCGAAAATTTCATTAAGAACATAGATCGAGAAAAAAAGTTATTAAACAATAAAGTTTCCATAGCACAGCCTCTGCTGCAGCCGCAAAACTGCGCAGTCAGCATATTACGTGCATGCATATGTTTGTGTGTGTGTGTGTGTGCATGTGTTGGTTACTATTAATGAATAAATGAAACTTCTTATGATTGGTATTACAGCTCAATGGATTCAGGGTATCTCTTAGTCGAGCAGTCTCGACTAGAGTTTAGTTGCTTGTTTTTTATTTGAATTGCAATTTAGGAACTAAATTTAAGATTTTAGTTAAGCAAACCAACTAAGTGCTCTGTCAACTCTTTAATTTTAGTTTTTATTATTCTGTTTGTTAGATTTAGCTTCTGCTTTTTTTGACATTTTGTTGATACTTTCTTAATGTGACTGTTAAATATTTTTGTTGCCGCTAGACTCTTAGTTTATGGAGCCTTTCAACTATGAAGCGAAAGTGATTTTTTTCTTGTATTTATGGAAGCGTCTGGTCTGGTTCGAACTATTTGGTAAATTTTATGTGTGACGTTTTATGAATTGCTTTTTTATATGCCACATTGTTGACACACAAATATTTGCGTTTCATTTATAAAGCGAGTGTCGTGGCGACGTGGGAATTGTGACGCAGCTTCCGGCTCTGTTTACATAAGTCTTAATCAAAATGAATTTCCCGCTGTGTCACAAATATATATTTATATATAGATATATATATATATCTCCAATGAATTGAATTTACCACACATCCCTATAGCCAGAAGTTGTCAACAGCGCTCAATCAAAGCAAATGAATTACATGAAAAACACCCACGGGCCACAGTTTAGGCGCAAACAGGCAATGACAAAAAAAAAGTTGGCAAAAGACGCATTTGCGACATCGACAGCTGCGCCCTGCAAGGGAATAGGCTCACAGCTGTGTCACATGGCCTGCCACCTGATCTGCCGAAAATCCGGGGCACGTGACTCAGTTTTTATTGAAAATTTATTATCACAACGAGCCAATAAGCGAAAAAACTGCCAGCAGCTGCGCTCACTTTTCATTGACTGACAACTTTTTAAAACGTAAGCCTCTCTTCCAGCTAATAGTTGTTTTATATAGCCAGCTGTGCTTTACACAGCCTATTATATTACAATTTTTGTATAATGTAATATATAATGTTCAACTTGTTAAGCTGCCAATTAGGTAGTAAAAAGCCTGTTTAAATAAAATGTAAATTATTTTTTGAAAAAAAATTTAAGGCTGCAAATGCAGCTTTCCATCAAATGAACACAAAATACAAGAATCTGTTGCATACTTTTATGCGTTGCAAATTATTGAGTTGTTTCTAAACTGAAGAACGGACTTAAAGAAATGTTTGAAATTTGAAAAATATCAATTATACGATAACAGATATATACATGTATATATTAACAATTTCAACATATTTTTTTACCAAAACATTGCACAGTTAATTACCTGTGGGCCTTAGGGAATAGCTTTAACAATCAACCAACAAGACTATAAATCTTGTCTAAACTTCAGACCCCAAAGGAGCTGTCGAAAAAAAACCCTTTTAGCTCAGCCAATTTTGATACGCCTTTTCTTACTCAAAATACATTTAAAATGGCTAACGAAAACAAATGGGATTTAGGCTGACTTAAAAGCAGGCAGAAAAGGGCTGCTCCAGGCGTGTGCCAATGTTTACGGAATACTATGAAAAATTCTATTATGCCTATTATTTAATTTTCTTCTTCTACACGTAAAAATTGAAAGTTTATTCTTATTGAAAGTGATAAAAAATATTTATTTAATACGAAATTAAATTCTAAATGTAACAAAAATTTTCATATTTGTTAATTAAATTAAATACATTTAATATTCTGCTCTTGAATATTTGAAAAAATATTAAAAGATTATTAAATAAAAATAAATATTAAATTAATAATATTAATAATATAGTATATTTATATTTATGTAATAATGGAAGTATTTTAATTAACTATTATTTGAAGATAACAAAAATTATTGAAATAAGGAATAAAATGAAATATATATATATAAACGTATCCTTCTTTTGTATTATTTTATGACTATATTATTATTATCATTAAACTATCTAGACTAACGAGCATTAAGTAGACGAACACTATACTGTTCATAGGCGCTTGCTTGATATTAATTGATTGCAAGTTAAACAAGTTAGAGAAAGTTTCTAAACGGGTGTGAGAATGTGTGCATACGAGTATTTATGCACAAAGGTATTAATTATTTATATAATGAAAGACCGCACGCGTTGTTAACGATTTGCATATAGTGTTCCTAGCTTCGAGCGGCAGATGGCGTGTGAGTGCGGGTGGGAAGCCAGCTAGCTGGTAGCCAGGCAGGCAGGCAGGTGGGCAGGTGGGCGCACCTGTTGCCACACAAGCGCACACATTAAAGGTCAAATTACTTAACCTGTACTGTGTAAAATTACATATAAATATATATATATATATATATATATATATATATATATATATTTTAAACTATATATATATATATATATATATATATATAAACTATATATATATATGTATATATATATATATATATATATATATACAGATATATAAAAGGTTTGATTTTACTGCTGAACTTACCTCAGTTTTACATTTATCGCTTTGCTCATGTAGTTTTTTATATCATATTCAGCGCAAATAAACGAAGACATGCAAATTGTTGTTGTTGTTGTTGATGTTATTATTGTTGTTGTTGTTGTTATTTTTTGATTGGTTGCTTGTTGTTGTTGGCTGGCTGGCTGGCTTGGCTTTAGTTCTTGAACTTCTTTTAATTGGCTAGCTGCAAAGACACACACACAGCCATATATATAATATATAATTTATATATATTTATATATATATATATATTTATATTTGCTTTTGACTTTAGGCAATGTCCATTAACGACTTAATTGTAACTGTTACTTCAAATGTTCTTTCTTTCACTCGCTGGCCTCTTTTGTGGCCTGTGGGCAAGCAGCAGCAGAGCAGCAACAACTTCTTTTTGACGCAAACAACGTCAGCGACTGACGACAGCAGCACCGCCTGCTCGATGTCCTAAGCCAAATGAGTTTTATATTCTGCTGCTTCTTCGAGCAGCGACAGAGACAGCGCCACTGGGAGAGAGTGAGAGCAATAGCCAAAGAGAGCGAGAGTGTGAAAGCCAATGAGTGAACTTGTGAGAGCGCCGGTAATTCGATTTCTGACTGAATGGGTGAGTTGGTGTGCGTGTGTGTGTGTGTGTATGTGTGTGTGCCTGTATTGGTATTTTATTTGTGTGGGTGGGCTGACAGCGACTCGCAGGTGTTTTGCAGGCTCACGATGACGTTGATGGCGTTGTAAGAAAGAGAGTGCAAATGGGCGTGAGAGTGGGCAACCGTAGCGGAACCTGAACCTGACCGTTTAATTACCCAGAAGGCGACGCGCTGTTGGTGTTTATGGCACTCGCTGATATTGCCAGCATGTTTGCATTGCTTTCTGATGCGGCCAAAAAGAAAATTGAAAGGTAAAAACTTGTCGCACGCCCACACAAGCCAGTGAGAGCGAGCGAGAGAGAGCGCGTGAAGGCGCGAGTATGAGAGCTTATGGCGACGCAATAAGCGGGCGCTGCTGTCATAGACGCACACATGCACAGTACATGTATATGTGTGTGTGTGTGTGTGTGTACACAAGGCAAGTTGACATGCCCATTATTATTGTTGCTGTTGTTGCTATTGTATTTACACAAATTGTCCGTTACGCTGTCGCTTGTTTGTGAACACAAACACACACACACACACACATAAATACACACATATATGTAGATATAACTATAAATATAGCCACATAAATTCTGTAATTAAACTGCACGTCACTGTTGCTGCTGCTGCTTTTGCTGCTGTTGCGGTTTTTGCTGTTGCTCGATTTTCTTGTAAAAATAGCAACACGAGCCACGCCATATGCTTGAGCCACACATTTTCTGTAGCATACTTCTGGGCTGTCCGCTTTATTATTTTTATCATTTCGCACATGCACACCCACACACACACACGCACACATGCACACAGCACTTATCTACATGAAGTTCAGTGTCAAATTTTCATTTCGCTTTCGCTTTTAAATAATCGCAAAACTTTATAACTGCCTCTGGCCAAGTGGAAAAGCTCTTTCGTTCGCATTCGTGCGCTGCGACTGTTTATTTATTATTTATTTGTTTGCATTGTTTAATATTTAATATAGATAACGTTAAATAAGCTTTTACAGATTTTCTTTTCAAACACTTCTGTGAATTGTTTTTTGAGGCGCTGCTTATTAACTTTTTTTGGTGGCTGCTCGCGTTGACCGTCAGTCTAAGGACTGGCTGTCCTACTGAAATTACCGTTCGTTTGCAGCGCTGCTTGTGACTCGGTGCTGCCGCTTCGGAGTTACACACACGCACACGCACACACACACACACACAGGCACAGGCAGCGACGTACAACAAAAGCAGTTGTTGCCTACAAATTCCTACGCACATCTGCTTATGCGACTGTGTGTGTGTTTGTGTGTGTTCGTGTGTGTGTGTGTGTGGTTAGCTTTGCTTGTGTGCTGTAGGTTAGGCACACGCGCCATGAAGCAAAAGCTCTGGGTGAGCTTTTAAGCCCGCTGCCTTTTACTTTTTATGCCACTTTGCCACTTTGAAGTTTAAATGTCAATTGTTATACAGTGCTGGCAAAAATAGTGAGCACAGCTGCTTTGCAGCTAGCTCTTAAGGGCAATTAAGCAGCTGACTTGACTTTTATTCGATACAAATATTTAGCATTATTTTTTTTTTGTGTGTTCAAATGCTGTTAAATTTTCCAAAAACTTTAGGCTACGCTACTGTAGCGGCAGCAAAACCACCCGCTGCCACTTGACGTAGGTTGACAGCTGTTTGCTTTGGCTGTCACTTAACTGTTATTGATTTTGCAGCGAAGCTTGCGGAGCGCAACAGTTTGAAAGTCGCAGCTTTCACTTTCGTGCGCAGCGTCGCAACGCTGCCAACTGCGCCTGTCCGATTTCAGGCCCCGCTGCATCTGTGTTAGTGTGTCGGCGCAACGCGTGCGCGAGCCAAAAGCTTCGCCAACAGCCTGTTGCCCAAGCACAAACAAAATACAAACGCGTAGCAAAGCAAAGCGAAGAGAAATGCGTGTGACGGCGAGCTTCCAAGCAGCAGCAGCAGCGGCGCCACTGCTGCGCTGGAACGCAGAGGCCCAGACAATGACCGTGCGCCTCTTTGCATGCCAAGGCGTCGCTCTGTCGCCGCGCTGCCTAGCTGCTGGGCCGTGCTAATCCCTATGCGTACTCGCCACTTGGCATAGCTGCGCGTAACGTATTCATTTTAGCACCCGATAAAACCCAACTGCATGCTTAATACCATTTTAATGAGTTTCCCGTCGCTTTGTTCGTTTCCGGCATTTGGCCTCTTCAAAAAGGGGGCTCAATTCTCAATACCTAAGCTGCTGAGCTAAGTGTTGGCTTTTTGGCTTTGACTTACGCCATTTGCCTTTTAACGGGCGCAACAGGCTGTTGTTCTTGTTGCTGAACGGTACACAAAGTGTTGCCTGCTTTTAGGGTGACGCATTAAATGCGACCATTTTGTTGGATATCTTCAAGTGGTGGATGGAAAAAAAATAAAATCAAATGTAATCGAAAAATATATAAATAAAAATATAAAATGTAATTTGATGATTTGAATTTTTACAGCTGAATATTAAACTTGTTTATCATTTGATACCTGAAATAATGAAGCTGTGAATTTTATTAAATGTCAAATAAATCCCGATTTTCTGTGATATTTCAGTCTGCCCAATTAATATATAGAAAATATTAGCTTAAAAAAATTAAATATTCTTGTTTGGGGTTTTTTTTTTTCTTTTGCAATTAAAATCTAAGTCAAGTCCAGCTAAATACCGATCAAAAATCTGTTCGATATCACATCTCGGTATTTGATAGCTCTCACAATTATTCTCTTTTCCTATTTTATCAACAAAACGCATTTGCATATTTTATTTTTTACATTTTATGTAAATCTTTATTTTATTCATTGTGTAAATTTTGTTGGTTTTAGTTAATAAATTTTTGTATTTTTCGCCATCTAATGTTTTTTTTTTCTTTCAAGCATGTTCTCAATTTGTTTGCACGCGTCTAGCTATAGATAGTTTGATTATATTTTCCACATGTTTCGCATAAGTATAATTGAAAAGTTTTTCTGTTTCAAGTCATTTTTTTCATAAGACAAACAATTTCCCTTTTTTACGAGATATATATGTGTATATATATAGTTCTGTATATGTTGTGCCAGATCAAAAGTCAAATTTCTACATCGTTTTATATATTTTTTTTTAGATTTTTTTTTTTGGAATTTTTCGTTGCTTTATTTATGTTTTTATTAACTAACAATTTTATTCGGTTTTTGCTTACGTTTATAAATAATTTCGAGCTTAGCCTTTTTTTCTTGTGAGTGTATGTGTGTGTATGTAGATGTGTGATGCCAAATTAAATATTTATGTATATGCTTTAATGTTTAATGTAAATTAAGTCTACTTAAAATTTGGTTAAACGCTAATTTACACAGAAAAAAAATACACAACTAAATTTATTAGAACTAATTAGAACTTGATTTTAATTAGCGCTAAGCTTAAACTTAAACGTGATGTTCAGTGTGTTGGTGTGTGTATGTATGTGTGTCGTTGAGTTTTTATCTTTTGTACAAAGCGTTTTTTTTTTTCTTTTAAATAAATTGTGACGGATTTGTTTAGTAACTGTGCGAGTTTTATGCTTGTTTTGGCTAACTTGTCTATATAGCAGATATATATTGTTCTATATATGATCGGTCAGCACTGACAACATTTATAAGGCAAGTTTAAGAGGCGGCAATTTGTGTTTGACGGTTGTTGCACGTTTTTTTGCTTTCTTCAAATCTTTATGCTAACAAAAATGTTCGTTTTGTTTTTCTTTTATTTTTAATTTTAGTTTTTACAGTCTAAGTAAAAGGCACTGATTTGTATTTAATTATATATGCAATACGGCTGTGTGTGTGAGTGGTGTGTGTGTGTATATGTGAGCGAGATGCAACGAGTTCAAACACAACAACAACCGTCAAAGTGTGCGTGTGTATTGGTATGTGTGTGTGTGTGTGTGCAATGAAATATACAAAATAATAATACATTATGTAATTACTAAAAATGTAATTAAAATACGTGTTTTTTGTTGTGTTTTAACTCTTTTTGTTTATATCAATTGTAATTATTATAAATTGTTGTTGTTCTTGTTCTACATTTAATTTACATACATTTATTTTCTAATACATAAAAATGTGCATGTGTGTGAGTGCTTGTGAGTTTTTTGTGATTTGCTTTTTCATTATTTTTAAGCGCAATTTATTTCGTTAATTTTAGCTTTAACTTTCCTTTCATTTTATTTTTAATAATTATATAAATTTTTAAATTTGTTTTTATGCTGCTTCTTTTTATTGCTTACTTTTAACTATGAGTATGAGATGAGTTTGAAAGCAGATTTTGCAATGAGTTTGTTTTGTTTTGTTTTATTATTATTTTTTTTTTTTTTGGGTGTATATTATATTTGTGTGTGTGTGTGTGTGTGTGTGTATGTGTGTGTGCGTAAGGGTGTGAATATGTATGAATGTGCTTGGTTTGTATTTTGGTTCAATAATTTAATATAATTTAAATATTTATTGTATTTAGTTTTCTGTCGTTGTGTGTTTTGCTTCTTCTTCTGGTTTACTTATGTTTTACTAAATAAAGCATTCATTAGTTAATAATTTATAGTTATATAGTTTGTTTTGTATTATATATATTTAAGTTCTAATATATAGCAAAAAGCAGTTACAAATAATAGTTGCAAATTGTTTTAATTTATACATACACGAATCAAGACAAGTTTAGGGGCGCGCCTAAATCATATAAATATATATATTTCTGTAAATATATATTTGTATATAACTACATATATATAAATATATATATAGAAAGAGAGTATATGGTAGCATAGCTTATAGCAAAAATCATAATACCTTAGCTAGAGCTAGTTTTCTTTTCTTATTCGTTTTCTTTTTTTAATATAGCATTTTAAACATAATTAATGCTTGCAGAAAAAAATATTTATATAATATTAAACAATTTCGACACAAAAAATGAGGAAAAAAAAACAAAAGTCAATTACTTTTTTGTTGTTGTTATCGTTATCAAAGACAAAGAGAAACTAAACATACAATATGCATAAATGTATATGTATCATAATGGTTATACATGGTATGGGGTTGTATATAATATTTAACATTTATGCAGATAGATATATATATATATATCGAGTGTATATATATAGAATAATTATCATTATAACATAAACGTTTCTTGAGTTTATCGAAAGTATTTATTTAATGCGATGCTCTAAAATTTTGTTCGCTTTTATTTATACGAGCTTAATTCGTTGTCGCTTCTGCTGCTGCTGCTGCTGCTGTTGTTATTGTTGTGGCGTTTTGAGCAGCAGTATATCCTTTTTGCGCGTACGACTGGTGCTGGCATTGAGCAGCTGATAGAAATAGTTGCGTCCGATTTTACGCTGCAATTTATAAAATTTGCCCGCTAGGAACTTTGTTATGCTCTGCACATAGTCGCGCACATCCTCATGATCCTCCAGCAAATGTATCGAGATAATATCGATTTTGATCTTATCAAAGGGCAACGTCTGCAAGATCTACAAGCGAAGAGTGAAAAGTTTCGATTAAATATATTATATATATATATATATTTATGATCTGTTATATTTACCTCTAGCTCATGGCCCTGCACGCCAAGGCTAAGCAGATCGTATTCGGTGCGCTCACATGCCAGCATGATTGTGTAGAGCGGAAAGCATTTAACACGCGAATTGAACCACGATGTCTCCTCGTCGTGCAAGCTATTTATGCGCACATCCTCATTGTGTATGGTTATCTGTGGATAACAAATTATGCAATGCATGTAGAATATTTTTTATGATCTTTATGCTCACCTCTTTGGGATAGGTATTGGGCGAGAGACAGGCATGCACCACCTGCATGCGTTGCCTTTGCGCATTCTGTTTGAGCAACGCGAAATACCAGCGCGGCTCCGGCTCCACCAGCACGCCCATCCAATTGAGCTGATCGCTCAGCCAGGGCGCCGTTATGAGATGAGCCAGCGGCCCGCTCAGCGACTGGATGACTGCACCATTCAGCTTGCCGCCGGCCAGGTCGGCTACGTAAAGCGCCAGCTGATCGGAGACGCTGTTGCCGCTGCCACCGTTGCTGCTGCTGCTGCTACTGTTGCCCGTGCCGGCGGGCGGTACAGCAGCGCTGGCTGCTGGCGCTTTCCCAGAGCTGGAGACGGCGACGCTTTTGGCCATAGACATATACTTGCGCATATGGATCTGGCGCAGGAATGCAATGAGTGCGGGATCATCTTGGGCCACGCTGTTTAGCTCGTAATCGCGCGACATATTCAGACGAAATTGTTGATGCCGGATTTCTGCACAGAAAAAAGCAGATACAGAAAATAATTTATTAATTAAGGCTATAAAAATACTGAGTGAAAGTCATGCAGGAATTTGATGTGGATTCAAGATCTTTAAGTGGCTTTTCCCCCTTCGTAAACTCTTGACTCTACCCTCGCATATATCTAAACTAAAGTTGTTAATCATAATAAAGAATTAACCCAAAACTTGAACCAGTTCGTCTTACCAAACCTGCTGAGCAGCTTTGATTATTTGCATTGTTTAGTGGCTCTTCTAAGTAATTAGATTTAATTAAAAGTTGTTGCACCACTGGACGCTGCACCACCAACAGCCAGCAGCCACCGCCTTGAGTGCGATGGCGTGCGCTGCATCCACTTCGATACGCTCTGTTGCCAATTGCAGCGCATTGACCAGATTTGCATTGACCAAATTGAGCACGCGCGAGGGAGACTGAGCGAGGAACGTCTTGGCAATTGAAACACTGTCCAACAGTCGATGCAAGAATGTAATATTCCTTCTTGTAATTGTTGTTCTTGGAAATTAAATGAATAAAATGCAGAGTATGCTGGGAGGCTTCTCTTATAGCAGATATTCATATGTTTCATGTTCCAATTAGAAATGATGACTCGAAATGTTTGATCTTATATTTATATGTGATGAAATCTGAATTAAAATGAGAAACTCTGATTCATGCTCAATTTGTTTCATTCCAGGCATTCCATATTGTTTAGTTGAGCCTTATTATAGCAGCCCAAATCGAACTCTTACAGCACAATCATTTTAAAAGCTTTCATCATAATGTTTGACCTTTTTATAAATTGTGAAATATATATCGTAAATTGGAAAAAATTGCATCAGGAAATCAGATTTTTTTTTTTTTGCTAATGAGATGACCTGACACGTTGGCATTAGTTTTTGGCCAGCATGTAAAAGTCGAAGGTTAAATGTCGTTGCCAAAAGTGAATAAAAGAAATAAAAAAACTAACGTCAAGAACTTTGGCAACGACCTCACCTGACTCACAAGAGCCTTGAAACTATGCCGCAGCAGCGTTCGTTAGGGACCGGTAGGCCGGCAGGCACATAAAATATAATGAGCGCACGGCCTTTGATATTTAGCTCACGAGCCGATTTGCCTGCCCTTTCAGCGCACACACATACACAAATATCTATATAGTAGGAATATATAGAACAACGATCTGTGGTTGTAGTTTAAGTTTTAGTTTCATTCGCTAGTTCAGTTTACATATTTCATTTGCTTTTCACACTTTCCATGTGCCAATTTACACTTTTTGTTTCATTTTACCTGACCATAGCGAATAGCAACAAAAAAGAAGTTAAAAAAAAAACAGCCCAAAGTGCTCGTAAAAGCCAATAGAAATTATAATATAAAATGTACTCGTAATTGTGGCCAGTTGCAGAACTGGCTGAAGGGGTTATATACCCGTCCATATAAATGTCAGTGTGCGTGTGTGTGTGTGTAGCTCGAGAGCCATGGACAGGTTGGCAACAAAGTCAAAGAGGCGTGTCGTGACTGATTGTCGTGAATTGCAGTGAGGTCAGGTACAATTTGGCATGGAACACAAATGCCTTTTAGCCAAATGAAAGTGTAAGCTCTAAACTATAAGGCGTATTTTCTGATTCAATTACGAAAACAATTTGTAAGAGTTCATAATAAATTGAATTTCAATTGAGTTTAGGCTTGGCACATAAATATAGCTAAAGTGAATAAAGAGGTGAGCATTATTTGACATATTTTTTACAAAATGAAATGGAACATAAATATATTTGAAGGGAATAAAGAGACGAGCATTAGCTTATTTGACATATTTTTAAGAGCTCAAGCAAAAAGTGAAAAAGTGAAACAGAGTAAAGTTGACCTTTTATCGAAATTTTCTTCAATTATTTATACTTATTTATAATATTAATCTCTAAACTTGTCTTTTTATTATTTTAATTAATTATGCTAAATGCTCCATTTCATTTTTAGTTCAAGTAAAAAGAGAAATGGAACACAGAAACATGGATTTTATTATTTAAAATGTTTGTTTTTTTTTTTGTACTTTGCCTATTTATTTTTCTCTAATTATTTTTACCAATTATTTCTACTAATTGTTTATAATATAAATTCGTTAAAACACAAATTAGATCGGACTGAAACACTTTTTCTTTTCAATTTAATATTTATTTTCTAGTTCTAATATTTATTCATGAACACTTATGAGTGATTGCCCAGTGACATTTAATCTGCTATTATTTGATTACTATTTGTCCATTAAATCTATTTTATGGCTGTTTATAATGTTAATCGATAAATCAAGCGCACACATTTTTATCGCTACCGCTGCAGACTTTGTGCCATTCTTTGCGCCCAACTACGTATTAGCCTTCTATTGTAGTTAGTCAGCTTTTGGGGCGAGCGAGCTCGCCCGAAGATCGACCCAGTTAGATTGGGCACGGTTCGACGCTTTAAGGCCAATAAATCAGCGCTGTGCGCGTTATATATTAGCTGTTGGCACTAGACAACGTAGCAGCAAAACTATTTAACAACAACAGTTGCCTCTTATCGGACACACACAGATACACAGCGAAACGACATGGAAACGAGCCATTCGGAATGGCAGCTAAACAAGCAATTACACGTCAAATGAGCCCCGGACTTCAAAGCGGAGTTGTAGAAATCAATAATAAAAGTGGCAATAGAAATGAATTATACAACAAAGGCCCAAAAAAAAAAAAGGAAAGAAAAAAAAACGAATGAATAGAGGCAAACGGAGCTCTAGGCAGTTGCACACGCAATCCAGGGCATATATAAATATTACACAACAAGGGTAACATTGTCCCCCCACTTCGGCAAAGGGAAAGAGAGCGAGAAAAGTTTCAGCTTTCCCTCGCTTTTATTGCTCTTTGAATATTCTTTATTAAACAAGTTGAAGCGCGCTCGTAATTGAAAATGCATAAAAGTTGTTGTGGCTCGGTGTGTCGCTTTTGTTGAGTTATTGAATAGGGCGTGGCCGCGCAACTTTTCTGCGACTCAGCTACCCTTGGCCAAAGTGCTGGCCCATTGCCCGAGGGCCAGACATCGCTCTCGAGCCTCTTCGTCGAGTTGACGTCTTTAAGTCGCCGCCGCCGCGCGCCGTTGCCATCGCTTAACCGCAATTAAACTGTTCCTTCGAATTATTTTTTGGGCCTTGCCCCGTCATTTGTCTTGCCACCCTGACGGTGGAACATTGTACGCACCGTCGGCACCCTACTCCCTTCCCCCTTTGGCCCTTGCAAATTAGAAATGTCAGCGATTTTGACACCGAAATTACAGCGCCTGCGGCCAGATTCCACTTTTTTCGCCTTTTTTCCACTCTTCTCTTATAATTGTTCCATTGGGGATTACCATATGCTCGTATTTAATGGTATTCAGGCGCAGCTGTCGCTGTTTCATTTCAATTCATTTCATTGTGGTTAACCCTAGCAGCCTTAATGACAGCTAAGCTGATGCTAATCGTTTTTAAGTGCATTTCTCACTGTTCCACTTCATTTTAGTTTGGCTTACGTTAGTTATTCAGTTAGCCCAGCTGCTCTTAAAAGTCTTATCAGTGCGAGTTCCATTATTCCATAATAAATTTTCCATTTTATATATTCCATTTAGACATTTATTTATTTGTGTGCTTTTATTCTAGTTTGTAAATACATTCTTAAGAGCTCTGCAGCTGTCTATGTTCCATTCCATTTTGTTCTAAACTTATCATATTGCACATTCTTCGCTCATATCGCATGTGCTGCGGGCAGACAAATTTATAAACCATTCCATTTAACCACTAATCGCCCAATTGCCGTTGAGTTCATGAAATGCGATCTGGCGTTCCTAATAATAAACTCTGTCTATCAGATATCAGATTTCTACCACTAATAGTGGGCATAAATTTTCTTTTTTCTCTCTCTCTCTCTATCGGTCTGGGTATTTTATATTCATATATATAAATTTTATGGAACTGCGCTGCTCTTGTCTCATAAACTTGGCGCACTTTCATTTCAAATTACGGCCAGCAGCAGCAGCAGCGTTAATTAGTCCAAGTTTTCACTTGAGCGTTTCATTGCCGTCGCGTTACGTTTTCGACTGGGGCACAGCTGCTGCGGATGGAGGTTTGGCCACCAAATTACTAAATTGTCGTCGTTTTGGCCAAAAACAAAATAACATTGCTGTTGGCCATTTTATGAGCGCCTAGCGCCAACAACGGTTTCATATATATGCATTATAATAAACTTTATGGCCATTTTGTGACCGAAAAGTTTTTTTTTTATTTTTATTTTTATTTTTTTCTTTCGGTGTATGTATATATTTTTGGCAAAATTAACATAGAGCGGGAGGTTGGCATAGACAATGTTGGGAATCGGAATTGGAAATGCTTTTAATGGTTCAACAATAGCGGAAAAAAATTGGACTGAAAATTAACATTTTGACTTTATTGCAGCTGTAAAATGCATAAAAGGAGCAGAGGAAATTATCTAGGAAATTAATTTGCAATATGTTTCATTTCCAGGCATGCCAAAAATACCAGTAGTCGAGCAATATTAAATTGGTATTTGTTATTGACTAACAAATCAGAGTTAAACAATAAGTGGAATTTAGACAAAATTTAACACAAGAGAATTGTGTGTGTCTCATTGCCAAACCTCAATTTGTATTGCTTTAATAAAGATTTTAAATTCAATTGCAGAATATAATTTAATAATATTACAATCATACCAGCTTTTGAGAGCTAACAAATTTGCATTATAGCTGCGTGACTTGAAGGCTTATCGCATGGCGATTGCCGCAATTGATAGCCCACTTCCATTGGGAGAGGAAATGAGGCAGAGGCAAAGCGAGCGAGCGAGAAGTGAACCTCACACGTTGAAGACGCCATCGCCGACAAGAAATTGCGCAATTGCACAGGGGAAAGACGCGCGGGGGTTGCGAAAACCTGAAACTCAAATGCGGGTGGCTCTGAGCCACGTACCACAATGAGTGAGCCACTGCTTTGGCCGGCGCATGCTGTGATAATGCTCTTTGAGCTTTGCTTTTCACATTGAGCACTCGCTGCGCTTTGCTCGTGGGGGAGTCGTCGTTGCCGATCTGTGATAGACGCCACAGCGCGGGGGTGGTTAATGCACACACTCACACACACACACACACACACACACACACACTTACACACACATGCATGTACAAAATTATGAATCACTAGACGTTAGCACAGGACGGCAGCGACATCCGGTGGGCGGGGCAGCATGACAAGACAGGGGTCGGGTCGAGTTGGTCGTATTATAGTAATACGTGTGGCAAAGACTGCTTAGAATGACAGCCAGGCAGCGCAACGGGGCATCGAAATTGTCATCGGGGCAAGCAACTTGTCGCAGCGTGCTGCTGCTTAACGGGAATTAAGTCATTATAGTTTGTGTGAGTGAGTGTGTGTTTTTGCCTTGTAAATATCAATTAAAGCTGCAATTTGCAAATTGCCTTGGCAGACGTGTGAAGCTAATGCCTGATTAACATGATTAATGCCCTGTGATTCGATTGGCCCCCAAAAATAAAATAAATACACATACAATCCCATAGAACCGAATGTGGTGGCAACATTCCAAGATTTGGGCTAATGCGATTTATGCTCGTGCTGCGGCTTTTCTTTTCTACTGGGGGCTAATGACATTTCCCAGACAACAGACGACAAACGAGTGCAAGCTGCAAAAAGGCAATGCCAAGAATCGTGCAGCTGGGCCACGCGATGTCAACAATGCTAAAATGTGGCAACGTTGGGGCCCCGCCCTCCCATAACGCCCACATCAGAATGGTGGGGCGTGGCAGTAGCCAAAGTGCAGGTGCGCCATGCGATAAGTAGGCTATGTGCAAGAGAAACAGATAGAATGCTAGAAAGTAGCAGAGAGTAAGAGCAGAGAGAGAGAGAGAGAACTTAGAGAGACAGAGATAGAGAAAGAATGGGTATCTAATTTTAAAATGAAACTTCTTAGCATAAAAGGTGGCATGCAAAAGTTTGCAAAAAATCAACTTTATAAGCAAGTTCAATGGGCTATTATAACGTTGATTATCTCGAGAACTTTTAAAGAAATTATGCTCAAATTTGATAAGCATTTTAATAAGCTATACTCAAACAATTCTCAGCATTAAAAATACATAAAAATTTTAGTATATATATTATTATAAATATATATAATTATAAATATATATTATAATAAATATATATTATAATAAATATACTAGATAATAGTATGTATGACACACGCTTCAATTATTAACTCTTTAAAGTACTTCCAGCATTTCAACACTTGTAATAATAACGGCGAAGTAAGTAATTGGTAATACCTGACTAATGACTTGGTGCTTGCAATAAGTAGAAGCAAAAATATAGATAAGAATTAATTAGATAAAACGCAACAGCAGTCATTGAAACTCAAGGTACAGCGCAAGAGATAAGATTAGTTGAGAAATGCAAAATAGAATGGAAAGTTTTATTTTGATTGAACCTCACCGCATGCTCATCATACATTATCATTATCATCATCATTATAATTATCAACTAGATGGATCATGGGCAAGTAGCGCTTCAAAGCTGAAACGTGACATTTACAACGAGCTCGGGGATTGTAAAAGAGGCCGAGGACGCGAGCTCAAAGAGAAATGTTGTAACAACAAGAACAGCGAAGGCAAGCACAAAAAAAAAAAAAAAAAAAAAAAAACAACAACAAAAATACATACAAATTTTAAAAGTAGAAAAACGTAAAGAAAGAAGAAAAAATGCCGATGTCTAGTCTGGAATTTTTTTCATTCTGTAAAGTCATGGTCGAGGTTGGTTTTTGGATCAGATATGCTTAGACTTTGAAGCCGTCACAAGAATTTGTCACTTTAATAAGCGCATTTGGGTTCACATTCTTTAACTACATTTTCTTCTTCTTCCACTGCATCGTCTCTCACTCTTATTGTGAATGATTTGAAGTTTTCGTCTGTTCTGCTTTGGCGCAATCGGCAGCATCAACCTTTGTGCCCACAAGGCGAAACGTGTTCAATTTATATGAGGCTTAGCGGCTTCGGCTAATTTATGCACAGCATGCTCATATTTGTATTATTATGGTTTATGAATCCGACGTATGGGTCGTATAAACCTAATAGAGCCATCAATGGGCCATAAAACTAGAGCTGCAACAAAAGAAAAAAATTAAAAAATAAACCAAGATTCATGCGACAACCGAGCTGTCAAGCTGTTTCACCAGGCAACTGGCAGCTGCCACGCCCAGCAGTCCAACAGCCCCATAGTTACAGTTGGAGCCAAGCCCCGTCTAGTCAACGTGGCGGCAGAGTCAAAAAAAAGAAAGAAAGAAACGAAGCAAAGAAAAGG
Source organism: Drosophila mettleri (assembly GCA_035047625.1). Lineage (NCBI taxonomy): Eukaryota > Metazoa > Arthropoda > Insecta > Diptera > Drosophilidae > Drosophila > Drosophila mettleri. The sequence goes on from JAWNPI010000072.1 coordinate 7,587,583, forward strand.
AAAATGTAAAGAAAGAAAACTAAAACCGCAACCAGCCCTAAAAAGTGGGTGGCTATCAGCTGATTGACTGATTGATTGACTGACTGACTGACTGCCTGCCTGTCTGACAGCCTGCTAGCCGCAATTTGGCAGCGACTTTATCGACTTTTAATTCGCTGCACAATTTGCATATATTTTAATTTTTATTTTAAAACAAAGACGCGCTGCTGGCTGCGGAAGGAATCGATCCAAGCTAAAGGAAGCACACCACAACAACAAAAGCTACGAGAGCTGTTGACAACAACATCAGCACGGCAACAGACGACAACGAGCTGAGAAAATTACTTGTGCTTGAACGGAATTCACAATGCACTTCATTACCAGCTACGCACAGTGGTGCAAAATGCATTATAAAATAATTTAAAATATTAATACTTTTTTAAACGGAAAACATCAATTTAAGAGAAAATTTTCTAGTCTTTAATGGCCTAAAGTTTGTATAGGAATTAAGATTTTAGTTTTATATGCTGAACGATGAGTATAAATTTATTCAAAATCAGTAAACTAAAATTTTAAACAGATTTATAATAATTTAATATGAAAAAAATTATTGGACTCATACGATCACAAATTAAATTAACGGTCAGGATTCATAGTAAATTAAGTTTTTTTTTTTTTTCTATTTTTTGTGCTGATCTTTAATGTTTTATATTTTTCTTATTTTTTATATTTTATATAAAAGACCAGGCTGTAACTTTTGGTTATATTACACGACAATTTCACACGACAAAATTTCACAAATACAAAAAAAAAGTTTTACAGCAATTTTCTTGTTTATTTAAATATACTTATTAAATCAAATCCAAACTAACAGTCATATTGATTAATTTGCGGGCTTTGAGTCACTGTGCAATCAGGCTGAGGCTGCTTCACAGCTGCTCAGTAATACCCACTCACAATGGACTGCCATTGATATATTTTGGGTCTCATTGAAGTAAAGGAGAAAGAGGCGCGTTTCTTTATTTTATTTTTTTTCTTTTACCACTCGTAGTTCGCCCTTAGTCACTTTGGGGGTATGAGTCAGCAAATGGTGATCCATCAGGCAGTACAAAATAGCCACTGGGAGCGGGGACACAGAGAACTCTCTTAATTCATATGCAAAAAGTCTGATGAGGAAAAAACATGAAACCAATTTCGCTGCTCGTTCGCTTTCATTGAGAAAACGGCACAAATTAAGCAAATTTATTTTGCCTGTACTAGAGACAAGAGACAATTCCAAATACGACTATATAACAACTTACTATATATATATATAACTATATATATATATTCCTCATACGAATCGGCGGCGCCGACGATGGCATCGACGCAATAAAAACAAAATATTTTAGCGAATTAAAAGAAAATTGCCTCATCCGACAGTTATTCGAGGCTGCCTGTCCATCCGTCCGGCTGACTGGCTATATAATTTGGATAGATGTAACTATAAAGCTAGCAAATCAGCAAATAAATGACTCATGCTTAAATAAATCAACTAAACAAGGCTTCTTACTAGCTAACTAACTAGCTTTTGAGCGATGGTGGGTGTATCAATTAAGGCAAGGTTTCTCAATTTCTTAATTTAAGCAAGCGCATTTCTCTAGCTTGACGTACGTATGCCGTATTATAGGCATATATATACACATGTCAATCTGACTAAATCTCGTTGAATAAGCACGTAAGAAATATATTTTAGAATTCTAAATAAAAAGATTTCTTAATCTAAGCTTCGCATTTCTTGCAAGGAAAACAACCTTTGTTTTGTATAATATAATGTACAATATTCTAGAAATTGTGGACAACTCTAAATAACATCTAATATATCTTATGTAGCTCCTGATATTTATAAAAAGTTAATATTTTAAAGTTTTTCCGTAGAAAAATAGCACTTAAGTCATCTGCTCTGCTCAACTTCTGCCGATAGCCGGATGAAGGCATTGGAGCACTGAAATTATGATTTTATTTTAGAATAAACAAAAAAACTATTCAAATATTTATGTGTTAAAATTAAAGCCAATATTTTTATATTCAAATATATGTATCTAATTTATATTTTTTATTTATTAATTTATTTTATTACTATATTTTATTTATCATAATTATTTTATTTCTCTTAATAATCCTTTTTACTTTATTTTATTTATAAATTTTGTTTATTTATTTATTTAATTTACTCTATATTTAATACTAGATATAATTTATCTGACCAAGTGAAACGTACAAAACTGTTCAAAATTTTTCAAAAACTTTTTGTTTATCTTGTGTTAATTATCTATATAAACATATAACTTTTTCATTATTTTTTTTTTGCAACTTTATATATAAAATATAATGCTTCAAGTAAAAATCATGAGGTCCCACAGTGTGCTCCACAGCACACACTTTTACTTGCAACACTTGGGCCACAATCAAGGCTCCAATGCAGTAAGCATGTGTAGCTGACTGTAGCTGTTTACTGTTTACGGTCTGCTGTTTGCTCTTTGAGCCATTCATCAAATGGCAAATTAGAAATTCTTTTGGCGTTGCAGCGGTGGCCTTTGTAGCCAGGCACGTGTCGCCGTGGATGACGTTATGACAGCAGCTGCGCCACGGCTGTTGCCAAGTGAGACCTCATCAGACAACTTTGTTTGTTGTTTGTTGTGGTATTTTCTTCTCTTTTTATTTTGTTGGTTGACAGGAAGCGCCACTGCGCCAAGCCAAGAACTACACACACACAAAAAGAAAAGAGACCAAAAAAAAAACTGAAGAAAAAGATCTATGACAAAAGATGCGCTAAGCGTAAACTAAGCACGACAGCCAGGACAGTGAGCAGTCGGGGCTAGTTAGAAGGATGCGTAAACTAATCTGAAAAGTGTGCCCAGGAAAGGACAGCAGACAGCCAAAGGCAAACACAGCCTACATCCGGTGGAAGCAAACACACGAAAAAACGCAAAACCAAAAAAAAAAGTAAACTCAAATTTAAATGAAGAAAAAAAATAAACAGATGAGACATATGCCAAAGATATCATAATTATATGAATATATATGACGAGAATACGAAGCTTAAGAAAACGAATATTAGATACCCTAATGCAAGGAAGCACATAATATTTAATATATAAATTCGATTGCAACTCATCTCAGAAAATCACTTGACTATAATTATTAGACTCTTGAGGGTATATGGTGAGGGTAACTGAGCCAATGACAATTTAGTTATGTGTATTTTGTCTCACCTGTCGTGTCCATGTAAACAATTAACGTGGCAAAGACCAGCGCAAACGAGAGCAGGCACAGGGCAATGGGCAATAGCTGGCGATACGGCGACGGGCTGAAGCGCGGATCAAGTTTCTTGCTCTTGTACGAGGAGGAGCCGGTGGCGCCACAGCCCGCTGCAGCAGCAGCGGCCGCAGCATGATGATGATGATGGTGATGATGATGCTGCTGCTGCTGCTGATGATGATGTTGCTGGCGACTGTTGCTCGAGTGCTGTTTTTGCTGTGGCTGGTGGTGGTGTGTGGCTCCAATTGTTGCTGCTGCCGCCGCCGCTGCTGCTGTTGCTGCTGCTGCAGCTTTTGACTGCTTGTGGCAGCAATGCTGATGGCTGTGCTGCAATTGCAGCTGCAACGGCGCTGTTCGCGTGGGCGTCGACAGCGGCGATGAGACGGTGCTAGCCGATGGTGAGCTCAATACGCTGCTCAAGTCGCTAATGGAACCAGTTGAGGCGGCACACGTGGAGGCAACTAATCCGGCGCCTCCTCCTCCCCCTCTGTCTAGCTGTCGGCTGTGGCGCTTGTGGCGCAACTGCACGTGATCCGTCTCATCGTAGCCAATGTCTTTGGTTGTTGTTGTTGTTGTTGTTGATGCTTGCCTCACAATCTGCTCCTGGCCAAAATTGACATCGTCCACATCCTCGCACTCGATGTCATCATCATCGTCCACAGCCGCCAAATTTGTTCGCGCTGGCTGCGTTTTGCGCGTGTGACACGAATCGCTGCCATTCGCTGTTGCTGTTGATGCTGTTGGTGCTGCTGGTGTTGCGGCTGCTGCTGCAGTTGTTGTTGCTGTAGCTGCTGTTAGTGCTGCTGCTTTGGCTGCCGCAGCGGCAGCTGCCAGTGCCGCACAGCTTCGGCTCAGTGTGTACTTTTTGGGCGTGGCCTTCCGCCTGCTGCTGCTGCTGTTGGCGCCGCCGCTCGCTGTGGCGACTGTGGAGCTGCTCGGCGCTGCCAGCTGCTCAGCGGCCAGCGCTGGATGCGCTGAGTACACTTGCTGTGACATAGTTAACACAATTCTCTGCTCCTGTATAGCTTGCACTATCTTACGCTCTCTCTCTCACTCTCACTCCCTCTCTCGTTGTCTCTCTCACTGCTGGTCACTCCTGCTCCGAGTGTCCTCTTATGACTACTTAGCTCCTCTCCTGTTGGCTGCTGTGGCTAATGCCGCGTTTTCTGCATCCTGGCAACCGACCGACTGCAAAAGATAAAGAAAAAGAGAATCCAATTAGTTTGCTGTGCTTGCTTGATAAAGAGTTGTAGGAATGTGCTCCACTGATGAATACCCTATAATCTTTTATATTTACGTAAGCAGAGATGATATATTTCACAGTAGGAAATTCGAAAACAATAAAATATATAAAATATACTTATATAATCATATTAAATAATTGTTATTATTAATTTAAGTATTTATTATTATTATTTTTTATTTTTTATTATTAGGTATTTATTTCATTTATTATAAACATTTATTAATAATTAACTTCATTTATTATATTCAATAAAATATATAAAATATACTTATATAATCATATTAAATAATTGTTATTATTAATTTAAATATTTATTATTATTATTATTTTTTATTTTTTATTATTAGGTATTTATTTAATTAATGTACTACATTTATTAATAATTAACTTCATTTATTTACTATATTTTTTAAAAATTAATTTTATTTATTTATTTTTAATTATTATATTTTAGTCATATATTTTTAATAATTTCCATTAATTATTTTAATTTCTTGATTTTTTTAATTTTATACAAACTTATTTTTTTATTTATTTATTTTTTTTTTTTAGTTTTTTTTTAATACATAATATTTTTAAAAATTATGTATTATTAATTTATTTTTATTTATAATGCATTTTGTTTTTGAATTTCAATTATTATTAAATTATATATCATATTTATACTTATTAAATGCAATTATTTATTATTCATAATATATATTCATTTTATATTTATTTGAGATATTTTTAAATTTTATTAAGTCTATTTTCAAATATGACCCGTAACTTTTCTATATCCTGTACATTCCCTCTACTAACTAATGACACGGGGCATATAAAAACTAATTTGGTAAAGTGCATTGAACTGAACTCAAAAATTGAGCCGAGTCCCAGCATCCTTTGAGCGAGCATTGTGCTTGTGGTTTGTGCGTGTGTATTGCCTTGGTAATCTTTTGTTAGCTGTCTGAGCTGGGCTGCTGTCTGAACTCATTTGCTGTTTTATGAATAGGCAAAAATACATTCAACACGAAACGAAAAAAAAAATAACACCAAGAAAAGAAAACGTACCCAAAATAAAATAAGAAAAAAAAAAAAAACATGGAGAAAAAAATTCAACAAGAGCCCAAGAGCAAAAGTCGTCGCCGGCGACGGCCCAAAAGAAATTGAATACAAACTGCACCACCTGTCAAAAATCGAGCGACGAGCACTGCCAGACGGTGGTGCTGCAGGAACAGCAGCGGCAGCAGAAGCAGCTCGAGTCTTTAAGTGGTAAAGCAGCAGCAGCGATAGAGAGAGCCAGACAAGGAGTGTAGTGCGAGGGGTAACTGAGACGAAGCGGGGCGATCGCTAAAGAATTTCAACAACAACGCGCGGTATTTTGTGAACCAAATTAAAAAAGACACAGAGCCAGCCAGAAAGAGACAGAAGGAGAGAGGGAGCCGAGCCGAAGAGGCGAGGTGGGGAGGTGCAGAGCGAGAGGCATTGCAGCGAGGCATGAGAATTATAAATGGAAAACATTGACGCGCAGCAGGCATAAGTGGCAGAGGGAAGGGGCACGGGAGCAATAGAGGTGGAGGAGAATGATGGAGCCGCATAGAAGGTGGAGGAGTAGGCACAGGCGGCAGTTGCTGTCAGTTGTACTCGCCGCTCTCGGTACTCGATACTCTCGGTACTTGGCTGCGCGCCTGCGCAACAGACGCTGTGCAAACGAGACAGCAAATGCACAAGAGTGAGACAGGTAGTGCTCAAGAGAGCGGCAGAGGGGGTGAGCAAAGCGAATCGAGTTCATCAACTGTGGCAGGCAGCAGATGTTTTTCCAATGTTTGGGCGGCTGTTGCTTGGTCGCACATTTTTTTTTTTTTTGTTTCTCTCTCTCCTCAACTACTGCTCGGCTGGCCCTGCTGCTGCTGCTGCTGCTGCTGCTCTGTTGTTATTCATTCTGGTAGTTGTTGCTGTTGTTGTCTGCTGCTCGTTTTTGCTTTATGAACCATAACGTCTTCAGCTTGGCTTGTTTCCTTGTTGTTGTTGCTGCTGCCTCCTTACAGCGTCTGCTTGGGGCAAGGCTGACCAAACGACGGCCAGCCAACGATACCCGTGGCCCGTTTCCATTTCAGCCATTTGCGCATTCATTTGACCATTACGCGTGCGCTCCTGGCCAAGACCCACAGCCCAAGCCACAGCCACAGCCACTGCCAGAGCCCAGACCCAATCCCAGCTCGTAGCCTGATGTCTTATATATGTATATATGTTTTGATTTGCTGGAATTTGTTGAAACATATAGCCAAAGCCATTGCCAGACCTGTGATTAAATGCAGTCCGTCCCTGTTGCTTCTGCATTTAATGATACCTTCTGTAGTCTCTTTAGACGATAAGTTTCTTGGAATGTGCTCGTTCGATCTGAATGAATGCGGCTAATATATATTCAACAACTGCAACAAGATAAATGCTAAATGCTAAACGTTTTCTTGGAGTGTAATCTGAGCTGCAGAATGCTCTTAGACATATCGAGATACTAGGCATATTTGGTGTGGACATGGAAATATCTTTTTGTATGTTTAATAACTATTTCTAAAAAAATGTTAAAATTTAGATTTAAAATAATACAATCATAGCTTTAGAAGTTGAAATGTTGTAAATATATTTGACAGTTGCTATATATTTATAGATTAATAAATTATATATTATAAATCTAATTGTTCTAGCATTTGAAGTTGAATTATTATTCATTCAAATTTAATTTTTTTTTAATATTTTTTCAATTATATAGATTTTCTTGCCATTATTATTATTTTTTTAATTTTTTATTTTTAATTTTTTTCTTTGTTGAAATGTAGATTTTTTTTTCTTTTTTTTTAAGCAAAAACTTAAATTGTATTTTAATAGCTAAGGCGCCTAAATGGATAATCTGACTAACCCTGAATTTACTGAAATTTAAGCATTTTACCTATATCAATATATATTTCCAAACGTCTTTTATTTATAACAGTGAAAACTTCTTCATATTTGTAAACAATTATATTCTAAATAATTGATTTTTAACATGTCATAATTGAGCTAAGATTTAGATTGAATTTGCTAAACCATAATATTTCATAAAAATGCATACCCTACAAATTTATAAGAATTTAAAGTTACTAGCGAATAAGTCTTTCTGTATATATGTATATATATTAACTATATTATTATATTACAAAATAGCGTTTTATTATCAATTTACAAAACACACAGCACCCCCTTAAACCCCATTTAAGTCTGTAATTTATAAAATTAGCTCATATTTTTTATGTTTTATATTATATATTTAGTACCTGCTCATTTATACAAATTGAAGTGTAATAATTCTGCCTAGACGTAAATTTATGCGTCAATGATTTATGTCTCTTTTTCTCTCTCTCTCTTTAATAACCCTTTAATTTTACAGCATTAATCAATCAAGCTATATTGCATATATCTCACTTGATTGGCCAGAGACTAATATAAATTTGGTTTTAATGCACACGCTGAGATCAATGGACTCTTGCACTTTCACAACTTTAAATTCAAAATCCCATTAATGACTAAATTACCAGCAACAATTCCCAATAAAACTTAATAAAAACAAAATCAAAACTGAAAACATTTTAATTGTTTACATTAAAAGTTTTTGTTTCTTTCTTTTATTTGAACCGATTGCAACTTCCACGTTTGTTAATTCATTTTATTAACGGCATGGCGCAAGTCTCAATTCAAATGTGTTTTCACAGCTTAAATTTTTTATGATTGAAAAGGGAGTGAAAAACCACACATTAATGAGCTTTTAATTTGGTAATTAGTTTGGGGCTGTCTGCATTCGATTCGTTTTGCAGCGATCACAGCGCATAAAAATGTCTATGCGACCGACTATGGCCAATGCAACTCATGGATACAAAAGTGCGCGCCGTGTGATTTACAGCCATGTCACACAGCGCATTAAATCGATCGATTAAAACTGGAGAGATTCTCGCTGTGAGCATATGCATATGTGTGTATGTGCGCGTGTGTGTATAGCTTTTGTGTATTTGTGTAGCCTTGTGTGTTATTTTTTTTTTTTTTACTTTTTTCTGGCGTCGCTTTCATTGATGTTGAGCTCTTTTTTCTGCTGGCTCGCTTTTTATATCTTTTTCGTCTGCCGTCTGTCTGGTGAAAATTTGTGCGACATGCGAAAGAGATTTTAGGTGACAGCGGCGCCACCTAAAAAGAGCAACCGAAGCTCTACAAGACGATGATTTATACTATGAAATGAAGTGAGCAATTCAACTAAAAGAAAAACTGTCAGCAGAAAGCAACACGACAAATAAATTCGAAGTAGGGGTATTCCGTTTGGTGGGCAGAATTTTTTTTTTTTTTTTTTATTTTGCTTTAATGTATGCGATTCTGAGCTTGTACTCAATCAACGCATTTCTATTGTACATATGTTATCGATATTGAATTATTTTCAAACCTACATTGTTTGCTCCTAATTTGGGTTTCGATAACCGTCTAATATGATATCGTTTCGTCATATTTACATAAACTATTGTTATCGTTTACCATATTCGCGATAACTTATATTTATAAATACAACTATAAACTATCGATAACTGTACAATAATTTTCTATTATTATGCGTCCATCTACGTAATCCTTAATATAGCTTCTCATTCACTGTCCCAGCTTTAACTTAAATGATTTGGTTTGGGTTCATTGCAATCAATTTCTGCATTATGTGTGGTGCGACATATTTTGCGCCCGGACTTCCAAGAATTCGCGAAGCAAACAAACAGTTCTGCTGGCAGCATTGTGGCACAGGGGCAGGGCGAGCGGACAACATGTTGCCGAGTTGGCGATAGAACCAGCCCAACATGCCACAAGAACAATGTTTTGCGGTTAATGATCGTGCGACGACCAACGTTTCAAATGTAACAAAAAACAACAAGCGAGCAGAAGAGTAACAGCGACACAGGTAAACAGAGATCGAGAGGGAGTGAGAAAGGGAGATAGGCAGCGAGCGAGAGGGAGAGAGAGAGAGAGGGACAGGGGGAGGCAGGGTGAACTTAGAGAACGGCACAAGACATTTTGATAAACATTTACAAACGCACTGAAGCAGAAACTTCGCAGCCACATCCAAGCAACAACGACACGAGGTAACCACCAAGCCGAAGACTATAACAACAACAACAACAACAAAGACGATGACAGCCAGCCAAGTAAGAAATGAGAGAAGCAAAGAGAAGAGCAGCAGCAGCAGCAGCAGTAAAAAAAAAAAACAACAGAAGAATATGCTACGCTTTTAACCATATGGTTTATTTATACAACAACAACAACTCGACACACAGTGGTAGCAACAAAGTGGCAGACAATAAAAATGCAATTCTAAAAAACCAACAACCAACAGTAACAACAACAACAACAACAACAACAAGCACAGTGCAACGACTATCATCGTCCACAAAATGTTGCTTGGAATTTAGCTGCTACATTTTCTACACTTGCTTGTAAAACCTGGGGTCCCCCGTTGACCACTGCAGCCGGGCGGTGGCTCAGGGTTGCCAAATGCGAGGGCTGCTTAGCAAATCAATGTGATAGATATTAAATATTATTTATATGTAAATTAGATTTATATATGATGAAAATCCATGCTTTAAGGCTACTCCTAATATTTTTTAGACTTTTGCAAATATTTGTAGTTTATATAAATCTTTTATATATATATATACATATTTATATATTTCATAATTATTTAAGAATTTCTTTAATTTCAGCTCTACCCACTTTGCTAGCTATTTTTCAGCTAATTCCAACAACTTATCAAGCACACCACGTGCTTGACCAGTCACCACAAAAAAGTTGTTGAAATTTACCGATTGTGGCAATTATTTAGTAGACGTTTGCACTCGTACTTGACCCTCGGACAGACCCTACCAAAAAGAATTAAAAAATGTTAACCTAACTGAGCCAAACGAAGCGCTAATGAAAAAATTGCACTCGACGGTAAGTGAAGAAGGTATTTTGAGAAATTTATTGGTAACAAAAAAAAAAATAAAAGAAACCAAGTACCAAGTACCAAGTGAGGTATGTGTGTGTAGCATATGCTGTCGGTCTGCAGCTAAACGGAGGCGAGGAGAGCGAGAGACCTCTGGTAACTGGCATTACCTATGTGTGGTCGGCTGCTTCTTCTTCTTCTTCTTTCAACTACTTGTTATCTACCTTGTTTATCAGAGCGGCGACGATGGCGACGCGTCGTTTAATTGTTTCTGCCGAAGGCGTCGTCGCATTTTGTAGGAGTTGCACAAGAGTGCAGTAAATGGAAAACAACAACAACAGTAATGAGAGAAACAGAAAACAGTTATTTTAGCAAGTTATTTTTTTTTTTTCGTATATAAATTTGTTGGCAGTTAAAATTAGCGCGAGTGACTGGCGAATTGCCAGCAACGACTTTGCCGGAATCTAGGGTAAGCCCCCGCTCCGCCCAGACCCGCCCCCATTCCGCCCCTACACTTGAAAATTTGCAAATGTGTCTACGACTGCGCTGCTATTTTATTGCTTTAGCATGTCGGCAATATATTACCAAAAAGAAACATATATATATGTGTGCATATACACTCAGAGAAAAGTGTTAAGAGACATTGGAAAAGTGTCTATAACTATAACTACAACTTATAACTTTTCTTTAGTATTGTTTGAGAAATTATTTATTTAATTATTTTTAAATTATGTTATTTTAATTTTATTAAAAAGTAATACTCCATATTTGAAAAGTTTATATGCTTAATTTTTTATTGTAAATAAGTTATTCTCTTCTAAAAATTATATTATATAATGATTTTAAAATAATAACGTATTATTTTATCAAAGTTATTTTTTATTATTATTATTTTAATTTAATTTTAATATTTAATATCACTTATTTAATATTTATAAACTTCATTTTGAGTATTGATATTTTTTTTTCTTTTTATTAATGCTATGACTTAATTTTAGTATTTTCATTTCTTATTAATTTTTTAAAATTTATTTAAAAGGTTCAATATAATTCCAACTACACTTTCAACTGTCGGTTTCTATTGTTTCTCTCAGTGTTTGTTTATAAAAAGGGACATACGTTGCGGAACGTCTAGAATGGGACGTTATAGACTAGAAGGCAGTAAAATATATGCATGCTATTATATATATATATACAGACATATATATATGCACCACGGACAGTTGGCAGTTCTCGTAGTTCTAGACTCGACAGCTGGCGTGTGCCAAAAAAAAAAATAAATAAATAAGGAATAAGAGTCAACCGCGAACCGGAACTTCAAGACGTTGCCTGCAGGCAAGTGAAATTCCTTGTTGCCAGGCGGCGGCGGCGGCGACGGCGACGTTGCCGTCAGTTGCAGTTTACATGCGCCGCAATTGCTGGCTCAAACTGATTTGCCACATGCCATAGAGTTTCGACAAAGTGCAGAGCCCTCAGAGCTTATAAATCAAACCCAGCAGGTTGCGCTTATCTTAATGAGAAGTTGACGTGTTTGCATGCCAAAAAAAATCTTAGTAAAAAGCACAAATATTTGCCGCATTTTACAACATGGGCAAAAGTTATGGCCACAACACACACAGCTGTGGGTGGGCCCGACGAGTCAATAAAAATGTGTGGCCATTCAATTTGCAAATTGCGTCATAAACTGCCGAGCAAAATAGATTTGCAAAGAATTTACGAGCTAATGGCCAGAAATTCAAAAACTTCAACATTTATGCCAACGTTTATTAGCTAGGTGGAACAATGGAAGCTCAACACAAAAGCCGTTAGCTACTGTGAAACTAAAACCGAATTTAATATATGCAAATTCGTAAATATGTTCATGATGCAAGAGTCGATTAAGATCTTAGTATCGTATATCATAAATTAATTCCAATAGAAGCATTTCTCAACTAGTTTTCGCCACAACTTGATTTGATCTGCAATTATGCAAGTTGCCAGAGCAATTAAATTGAAGTCTTCTCTGTATAAAGCAACATTGTTTGAATGATTGCACAGCGCGTAGCTCATTTCTAGAGAAAAAGAACGTTATATTAATTTTACCACCCAGCTGAAGAGCAGTAGCAGCAGCAGCAGCAGCAGCAGCAGCAACAGCAACAGCAACAACAAAGAATAGCATAAATCACGTAGCATTGACATGACTGCAGCCAAGCAAAGCTCAATGAAGCTGGTCACATAGCAGCAGCGGCAGCGGCAGCAGCAGCAGCATGTGAAACAAATGCCAAACAAGTCGCAGAGGCGCGTAATGAGCAACACGCACAAAATGAATAGAAATGGAAATGGATCAAGAGCAGCAAGCAGCAAGCAGCGAGCAGCCAAATGCAACAGATACACCCGTGCGAGCAAGACAGAAAAAAGAAAGCGATAGAAATAGAGAAGCAGAGCATAATAATAACAACAACAACTGCAGCAACTGCAGGTCAAGCAGGTACAAATGCAACAAGCGCTCGCTCGCTCGGCTGATTAGAAAGAGTGCAATGTGCGTGTCCGATGCGTGCGCTCTCTCAAAATGCTCACTCTCTCTCTCTCTCACAGCAATGCCGCTCTTTGACTGATTTGAGCGTGCGTGCGTGCATGTGTGTGTGTGTGTGTGTGTGCTATTTGTTGAAAACATAAACAATATTTGATGGCTGCGCTGCTGCTGCTGCTTCTTGTGTGTCTACACATGCATGACGAATAGTAAAAAGAATAGAAGAGACAGACTGAGAGAGAGCGCTCAAGAACAGAGGAGCAAAGGCAATGGGCGAGCATAATAGTTCACTTAATCAGGCTTGAGAGGATTTACCAAGACGTCGGCCAAGCACATTTATCAAAAAGGCAGCATCAGCAAGAGGGGAGCAAGCGAGAGAGCCTGATAGGAAAATTGGCCTGGCCAGATAATAGACAAATTGTTGCCTTTCAAACAAAAAAAAAAACAAGCATGTTCGAGTGTGTATATTCACACACACACGCATACATATATTTAGACGTTTTTGTAGCTATTTAGTTGGCCGTTTTGCCGCTGATAAGCGTCGGCGGCGGCAGCAGCAGATTGTTGAGAGGGCTAAGTGCATGCGGGCAGGCGGGCCATTTGGGCAGGTGAAAAATGAAAATTGAGATTAGGCCGAAGGAGTAGCCAATACAAATGAGCGACAGAGAGAAAGAGGGTGGGAGAGTGAATCAATGGGATCAGCCTCCGATTCGGGCTTCAAACACATGTCGCTATTTTTGCTGGGTAAACGGAAGATGTTTTTTTTTTCTTTCCTTCTTATGCATGGAGGAAACTCAAGTGGAAATTTTCCCTTCAACAGGATTGCAGAGGATGCGTTTTCCTTTTGTGCCTATGTGTGTGGTGTTTGTGTGTGCGGCTGCATCTGGCCTTTGTGTGCAACACGTTCACTTGGAGTATGCCATTGTTGCCAGACTTGAGGAATTTCTTCTCGATCTTTTCGTTTAGCATGACATTGCTTTTCCGATTTTTCATAGTTTCTCAGGGATTGCTCAAATTGCGTTTAGTCAGAAATTTGGCTAAAAATTTGGGCATTTGGCAACAGCAGCAGCTGTTATTCTGATTTTTAATCTCTTGCCTTTATATGAAATTCAAACTATTTATTTTACGTTTTTTCGTTTCTTCGAATCTATCTATCTACGGGGATTTTTCCACGGTTAAATATTATCTATGGTTTACTTTGGAAGTGAAAAATATATGGAATATATATTTTGATAACATATTTTAAAATTACATTATTTTATGGTTATTATTTTTTAGCGAATGCACTTCAAATTATTTTAAATATAATTTTTATTCAATTTATTTATTTATTTTTAATATTTTTATCTTTTTTAGATTTTATTTTATTTTTTTTTTCTTGTAAATATTTATGATTATGTTTTGTTTTACTAAAAGCCAACTTCAATAATCAAAAAACTGTACCCTGGTGGCCATTTTGAATATTTTGTTGCCTTGTAACGGTGTTTCACGTTTTATTTTATTATTTTTTTACTTCGATTGCTCACATAACTCGTTAAAGCGCTAAGCAACGCAGCCAAAGGGTAATAAATGTCAGTTGGCAAAGTGCAGAAGTCGCAGTCGCAGTCGCCGTCGATTTTGTCAATAAATCGTAATACAAACTCAATTTACAAAATTGAAATTGAAGCAGAGGGTTAAACGACGACAATGCACCTGCGCTTCAGAGTCATGCCCCGTCCAATCGATGCACACTCGGCCATTGTGGCTCATCCTCAGCATTTATAAATTTAAGTTCTTCTTTTTCTTTGGGGTTAGTTAATGTGCAAATCAGTGTAAGGGTTGAGGGAACAGTTCGGCAATGGAACACACACGCACACACAGAGACAGGAAAGAAGGTGTGTGACCTCTTTGCCGTCTTCTTTTTAAACGCTAACGTGTGCGAAACATTAAGAAAATAACCAAAAATAAAACAACAATAACTAAAAGCATGACTGCGAAATTCGCATAAAAGTATGAGAAAATATAAAACGGTTTTATGTGCGGATTACAACAGA
The DNA here is from genome assembly GCA_035047625.1 of Drosophila mettleri. NCBI lineage: Eukaryota > Metazoa > Arthropoda > Insecta > Diptera > Drosophilidae > Drosophila > Drosophila mettleri. The sequence continues at coordinate 7,602,612 of JAWNPI010000072.1, forward strand.
GCGCCCCAAAAGGCAGCAAACTTTGTATACCCTATAAAAATCGGCTGATGGCTTTATTGACTATCAGGAATTTGATGGGAAAATAGAATAAGAAAGAATAAAATTGGAGTGAAATTATCTAAGTAAAATGCGACAAAGAAATATTTAAGGCAAGAGAACAAAAATATTATATATATAAAAAATACTTTAAAATGAATTACATTTATATATATATATATATATATAGTTTTTATATATATATATATAGTTTTTATATATAAATTTAGTCAAAAAGAAAAACAATGGGCATTATAAAAACTAGTTATTTACAATGAAAAAAAATAAGAGCTAACTTTTAGTTTTCTGGTTATTATCTTAATAATGTTCTTATCTTAACTATTTTATTTTTATGTGTTTTATATTTATATATTTGGTTGATTTTATATTTAATTTTATTTTAGTATTTTCTGTTTTTTAGTTTTTAGACTTTATGGTTTTATATTTTTTATTTTAAAATTTTTTGTATTTTAAAATAGTTTCATTCACTTTTTTTACATCAATTTTTTTTTCAAGGTATTTTCAGTTTGTATCTATTTTTACAGGGTATTCGGCAGTTAAGTTAGCCATTGTATATAAAACTTTGCAACCATTTTGTTTGGCTAACCCGCTCGCGATGTGGCGGTAAATCCGCGGCACGTGCGTTGCTTTATTTTTTGAACCAGCTTTGGGTCAAGTTGTGGCGTGGGCGTAATTAGCGGTTGGCTCAAATTATGTATATGTATGCGTGTGTGTGTGTGGCATGCAACGATCCTGGTCGTGGCTGCCACCGGGCGGCACCTTAATTTGCCAAAAATAAGTTAAGGCAAACAATACATTTATATATGTATATGTATTTAGCCCTGGGGCGCTGATGATGATTTTAGTTTTATCAATTGTTTTCATTGTTGTGTCATGCCACAGCTGAAAAGCATGCAGAGCGCATTGAACCCGAAAGTGTAACCAACTGGCTGCTCCTGTTGCAAGCAAAGAGTGTCTAACTGTGTGTGTATGTGAGTGTTAGTGTGTAGCCATGCGGCGCATGTGCAGCGGCTTGTTGCAGGAAGCCGAACAAATTATGCCACAAACTACAAATACAACAACTCATCCTCAGGTGCGAGGCACAGACGGCAGCTCAAATGATTGAGCTGCGGTAATTTGGGTCCAAACTGCTAGCCATGACACGTTTTAAGCAACCGTCGTCCAGCACCCTCTCCCCCACTACCTCTTAAGCCCTTTCCTCTAACTTTTGTAATTGAAATGGTTGACAGCAAAATGGTGGCAACCTCTAGATTTAATTGATTCAACTGTACTAACGGCACATTCTCTCAAGCACTCTCGACTAAGCCATCAACGGACGATTCCCGACTTAACAAACAGCACCTTTTAACTATCTTCCACCAGCACCTCTTAACTATTTTTCTTTTTTGTCTCTAGCTCGATTTAAATGTGGCCGTTTTTGTGCTTTGTCACTGTCAGGGCTGTGTTTTAAATAAATGCTAGTTTGTTTGTATTTAAATACCCTGTAGATTAAAAAAGTATCTAAAAGTTTTGTCTAGGAGATGTCAGTGATAATGAACCTATATTTTATAGATTTCTTGAATTCAATTTCAATTTTCTATTAAATATTTTATATTTTCTTGTCTGTTTTCCCACTCCCATGACAGCTAAACTAAAATAATTTTAGTAATTTTCCATCAAATCTACTTCTTGCACTTTACAGAGCATCTTTTAGTCATTCAGCCCGCGCCCCAAACTTGTTCTGTTATCTTTGTAAACTTGATTTGATCCACACACTACTACTGTCACGCCCCCCTCACACCTGCCGCCCATCAAGCTTACAGCTGCTGCTGCTGCTGCTGCTGCTGGCCGCCTTTAATTCTTATCCATCTTGGGAAGTTGTTAAAGAAGAAAATACAACAGAAAAAAGCTGAGAAAACTTTTGCGTCGTCTGTTTTTGACTGTTTCTTCCGACTTGGTTACGTTTTCATTCAGAAACGGGGAAGAGCGAAAGAGAGAGATAGATCAACACACACAAACAGCATTTCTTCCTCTTCGTTGTTTTTGTTTTGGAACTTTAGCTTTCGGTTGAGAAGTTTTGTGGTCTAGAAAACTTGTAACCACAAAAGTTTAAATTTCAAAGGCAATTTTTGGTTCTCTTCCCATTCTTCCCCAACTTCCCATTTCTTGAGTTTCTTAAGCTTCTTCTTCTTCTGCTTCTGCTTCGCCTTCACGTTTGTGGAACTGACGAATGTGACGCTCGGAGATATCATTTCGTTTTTTTAGTTATAATTATGGGAATTCTTATTGTGGTCTTTCACTCTTCGTGTGGTTTTTGGGCAAACGCAATTTTTGTTGTTGTTTTTTTTTTTTTTGTGGTTTACGAAAGTGGGAGGGAGAGTCGATAAACTGGTTTGGGACAAAACTCAACCACAAGGCTGAAGGCAGAAAAGTGTCTGGGAATTATGTATATAAATAATATATATAAATATATCTCTGTATATATTTACGGCAGACAAATCTTCAGCCGTTTATATCAATCAAAATAACTGCAATACCGAAATAAAAGACGAGATAAAGACGTCGAGGAAAAGGCTGGAAGATGCAAAGAGACGAAAATGTTTTGTTGGTTGTTTACACAAGCGGCTAACTGCAAGAGTTTTGTGGAGCAAGATCGGTCTTTAGATAGTGTTTATAAACAGGCAGCATGCGCGAGGGTGGTACGCATAGTATTTGAATATACAATATAAACAGTTAATTTATGTACGAAAAACGATATTTAATTAAATTACATAAATTTAAAACATTTATTCGCTTTGGCGTTATGGATGAATGAAATGAAACTGAAACCATTTTTGGACGAGCCAATAGAAATTTTAGTTAAAACTTCTAAAAAAAATCTATATTTAAAATATAACCATAAACTAACAAAAATCATCATTAAATTAAAAGCTGGCCTTGCAGTATAGCTTACTGAAAATCGATCCATAAATAGAAACTCAAATTGAAGACAAAATATTTCTGCTCATGATGTAATATTATGAAGCTGTGTAGCTACACATTTACGCCATAGTATGAAAATGCAGCTCATATTATAATGCGAATAGCAATATGATTATCGATTATTTATCGAAATTTGAATCCTAATAAATCTTCATGTTTATCGGCCTCTTTATTAAATTAAATAAACTAAAATAATAACTGGCATTTTCAATAATTACTGCCATACAAAAACTACTTCTTTTCCGGGTATTATTTAGATAGATAAATAGGGCCAGCCAGCGGCTTTATGTGTAATCGACGATGAAGCACACTCGAAATAACACAAACAAATTGTGCATTGCGTTAGCTGTAAACTGTAAAAGGTATGACTTATTCATTGGAAATATCTTTACTAAGCCGTACGCCTCCAGCACTCTGATGGCTGACTATGACTGTGACTCTCGACTGTGGGTGGGTTGGACTCATTCATAGCTGCGCCAATATTTACAGTTCCACATTGATGGACATGTACAAAAATTTGTTTGCCTATTTTGTCGAAATTCGTTTCATTTCTAATTCTGTTTCGAGCTATTTTTATAACTGGCTTACGAATTTGTAATTTGTTTAATGATTCACTTAGAGACTAAACTGACGCATTCTTTAGCAACTGTGGGAATTCAGGGCTCGCTCACCTTTACAAGTATTTTTCATTTCATTCATTCTCATTCTATCTTGCCACACACAACGTTCCCATATATATATGAGAGGTATTTGTATTGAGTTGTTGACCCACCTCGTTAGGCCAAGCATAAATGCAAATAGCGATCCTGATAAGATTATGGACAACGGCATCATCAGCTACGAAAAAGTTTTTCAAGACTTGAAAGCACTTTCCATGAAGTGCGGGCTCAATTAATCAGCCTTCATTTTATCAAACAAAAGAAAAAATTCCATTTCACAATGCCTAATTGGTTAATCTTTAATCATCGATAGTATTTGGACAGCGCGTGATAGTTTTAGCTCCATGTTTCAAATGTTAATTGCTTTAAATTGGCTAACTAACAAAACCAAAGCCAAATTCTAAGCATTTTGCCAAAAACAAAAACTTTGGTTCTATAAACAGGCACGTGACGTCACAGATCAGATCAGCATAAAATATAACTGAAGAAAAGTTTATTTTTCTGATACGTCAGAATACAATTTAGTTCTGCAAACTTCACAGCAATATGGGCTAGCAATTAAATACTGAAGATATATAAGGAATTATCAAAAATAAATAATAATAATAAAATAATAATGTTCGTAATGGCTTTAACAAATATTATTTTTATATATTTAAATTAAATGTTGCAAAAAAAATACTAAGATGTTTTTTTTTTTTTCTAGAAAACATAATTAAACATTGAAAAGCAGAAATACTTCATATGTATACACGTAAATATAATTATGTATATATCTTAACCTATAGTCATATATTTACTGTATTGCCTCATTCATAGTTCCATTCACGATTGTTTCATGAGTTATTCGCAGCACTCAACGCAAGCAAATCAAAACAAATATCTAAATTATAACTGAATTCTCTGTCTCTATCTAAATTATATTCAATTAACGTGGCAATTTATAACAATTTATTGCATTATGAAAAGTGTCTAGACAAAAGTGAAAATTCTCGCGAATTATGCGCACGGCAACAAATTTCAAAACAATACTATTTTTGTTCAGCTTGCTGTCGATAGATATTGAATATTAAATCATTGCTAGAAAATTGTGAATTAATAGGCAAATAAGACTGATTTCTCAACTCATTTCAATGGTATTATTTATTTTAATAAATAAAACTTTTATGATAGTCTTTTATATTTTTGTTTTTAAAAATTTCCCAAGTAAAAGAAATCTTCTTTATTTATTTTTCATGTTGAACTACATACGAATATTTTGGTCATGTACTAAAAACTTTTGGCATTTATTGAAAACTGATGACTCAGATATTATTATTTTTGTTGTTGTTGGTGTTGTTGTCGCATTACCTACTTTCAATATTTTGTGTTGACGCGCGCTGAATGTGTTTAGTAGACAGAGCAGCAGCAGCAGCAGCAGCAGCAGCTGCTGCCACAGACGCAGCAGCAGCCAATTGACAACTGTAAAACATTGCCAAGTATGTACGAATATGAATACGAATATAAGCACACAAATACCAATACATTTACGTATACGGCATGCAAATGACGTAAGCGCACGGTAGCTAAACGCCGCATAAATAGCCAAAACACAGGAGGAGGCCAAATCGAAAAAAAAAAAAAACTAATAGAATAGAAAAAACACAAGCACTTGAACTCGCATTGGGTGAACAATTTACAATCAGCTAACAAGGGACACATGATTTATTAGCGGCAAACATTTGCGAAATTACAAAGCTAAAAGCAAAGGCGCACCCACACACACATAAGCATTGGACAAAAGAGAGAAAGAGAGTGAGAGAGATATTCAAGGAGAGCAAGCAAATACAGTGATCAATCGAAATGTTGAAATTTTAATTATTCGAATTATTAAAAAATACAAATATAAAATCCGATGTAATTTCTTATTGTTTGGTTAAGAAATTAAAATTTGCAAAATAAAAACTAACTTTCCTTACACTACAATTTGCTCACTATATAACGTAACGTGAGCGGGCAACGTAAGCAGACTCTCATCAATCAATATTTAGCTCCGACTGAGCTTTCAATTGATCAGCGATCAATGCAAAACGTAAGCTCGACGTAAATGGGCAAGGTCGCCGCGTTTCATTCACAAAATCCAATTAGGTTCCGGTTTGAAATGCGAGAGCACAGAAAGAGCGAGATAGTGAGATCGCGAGAGCGAGAGCAAGAACGGGTTCAATGCAAATTGTTTATTAATAGTTTACTCATTTTTTTTTTTTTTGCTTTCTTGCGTTCTATCGCTTCTATTGCTGCACGTGCTTACACCCGCAGCAACAGCAAAAACAACAAAGTTGCCGACATGTCGCTGCCAACGTCGCTGCTTTGCTTCTCGAGTTTTATTTTATATTCATTTTTTTTTTTTTCTTGTGTTATTTCTGTTCGTTGCTTTGCCGCTGCTTTTTGTGGAGCTTGTGAAAGGAAATAGTTTCAATTTTTATTGTGGCTGCATTTTCGAGTGGAAATTCGAAAAAATGTTTGCAAGCTTTGGAGTTAATTTTGGTATTTTATTATTATTAGCTGTGCGCCTTGCTCAATACCGAAAACAAAAATCTAAACAGTAAATCGGACAGGAAATGCGCGCGTCGGTAATATAATTAAGCCGACTTGTAGGTCAAAACGTAGCAAGCAGCAGGCGGAGGAGGGGTAGCTATTTGGTGTTGCAATAACTGTAAATGCATGCACAGACACCGACACAGGCACAATAATCATTCAAAAGCTCACGTCTCACTGACGGCGGATGAGTGAGTAATTGAGAAAGTGTAGAGAGTGAGAGAGAGGAGAACAGGGCGAGATCGGTGACAAATTACAAATGGCCGACAAATTAGCTGCAGCTTTAAACGGCAACTTCCGTGTAATCAGCGAAAGAACCAGAAAAACATTAGACAAATTTGCACACTTAATCAAAGACAATTGAATAATTGCGTGCATAAAATAACTGGAGTACACACAGAGCACAATAAGTGCTATGCTTAAAAATACCCTGGAGCAAATAATATGTAAATGCATTAACGAACATAAATATAGAGAAATTGTAAACTTTAAATAATTGTATTTTGTATTACATTACATTTTATTTTATATTATTTTTTTTATATTTATTTTATATTATATTATTTTTTCATATTATATTTTATTTTATGTCATTTTTAACCAACTCCAATATACCCTTTTTGCCATAATTTTTATTTAATACATGGTATTTAATAACTACCAGGAAGAAACCAACACCAACGCCAACACGCACACACACACTGCCAACACACATATGTACTTAGGATAGTTGCTCTCTTGCCTTTAGGGGCGGCGGCAGGTGTGCAAGAGCGAGACAACAGTGCAGTGCCTAAGACAATTGTCAAGTGCTGCCTGCCACGCTGCTTGTTCTTCTTGTTGTTGTTACTGCACTTCCTACTAGGAAATTCTATAGAAAAATGTGCAGACGACGACAAACACCGCTTTCCAATGCAGTCGGCAAGTGTCATTTGAGACGCACACACAAACACACACACTCAGACAGCGGGCAAGATCTGTGCAGCTGTCACCGTTCATGAGCTCGTCTGTATGAGTGTGTGTGTGTGTGTGAGCATTTTATGCTCTTTTTATTGTATGCAGCAAAATGCATAAAATCAGAGAGTAAGCAAACAGCAGCTGTCGCAACAGTACAACTAAGACTCAACTTCCAGCACAGACAGGGGAGGGAGGGAGCTAGGTAGGTGGGGATGTGGGGATGTGGGGATGTGCGGCCTGTGCACCCCATGAACTTTTGTGCTCAATAATCCACTTGCCAAAGTGCCTGGACAATAGAAAAAAAAAGGAGAAGAAAATTGCATAATGCTGCCAAAGCGCCATTTGGCAGCCAGCGGCAAATCAATTTAGCTTGATTAATGCAAAACAGCAGCAGCGGCAGCGCCCTCTGGCGCCGAATTGTGCCAAATTGCAGCATTCTCAGTCCCATTGGAATGATCATCATCATTATTTATTTATCATATTCTTATTCATATTTTTCTGCTGGAAACTGCGGGTGGCTAATTTTTGCGCATTTTCACATGTGTATACGTAGATGTCTGTGTCTCTGCCTGTGTCTGATTTTTCCCATTTCGCTCGCCCACCTATGGTGGTATTCAACAAAAATTTGTTCAATTTTGGTAATGCGGGAAATTTTTTCCCTTGGTACCTGCCAGCAGCAGCCTTGTCTGACGGTGTGTGTGTGTGTGTGTGTGTGTGCGTTTGTGTGTGGCGGGCGTGGGAAATGCAACTTGCCAAAGGAAGGAAGGAAAAAAAATTGCAATTGTCGACAGTGCAAGGACGTGTGAAAATGTGCAAATGACAGGAAACGTGAGCGTGCAGACGCCCCGTTGCTTCCAGCTAGTTCCTGGAATATCATCCAACTGACTGACTTCCAACAACATAATTGAGCCATTGCAAATAAGTAATAACTGTAATAGTGTAATACGCACCTTTTTATGCTTTTGGGAGAGCCTTTCTCTCGCACACAGTGAGCGCGTATTCCAACACAGCAGCTTCCCGTGGCGTTGACAAAATGATCGAAGACAACAACGAAAAAACAAAAAAAACTTTCGACTGACAACACACGAAATTGTCAAAATTCCATAAACACGTACGAAAACACTCACTCGCGAATATGTGACGTATGGAGCGTGAAAGAGTGAACCACTTGAGAGCTTTTGGCTATTGCTCTTAAGTCGTGCGAGTGTTTGAAACTCGTATTTTTCTTTTTTCTATTTATTTACTTTTCTTTCTACTTTTTTTCTTTTTTTTTTGTGTGTATGTTGAGTTGCCGATTTTTCACACTTTTGTTACGCTTTTGCCGTTTTTCTTTGATGCAACATAATTATTTATTTGCTTTGGGAGTAGCCACACAATTTATTTATTATAAATGCTTTTGGCTCCCACACACAAGCACTCACACACACGGTCACGCACACACATTGAAACATGTACGCAACGCAACGCACCGCGCGCTCTTTCTCTTTCGCTCTCCGGCGCTGCAAACACACATAGACAGAATATTCATTCACGATACGTTTACGATACGTATAAATGATCTGCGCGCTCGCTCACACCCATGGGGGCGAGAGCAGTTGCTGCGGCTGCTGCTGCTGCTCTTGTTGTTGTTATGGTTGGATTTTGTCTGTTTGTCTGGCGACTGTAGCTGCGGCTGCTGTTGTTGAAGAAAATCCAAGAAAAAAAATAATACTAGTATATGAAATGAATGCGACCGTAAAGCAAAGACGCACAAAAGTAATTAACACGAAAAAATGAGTGCTTTTGTTGTTGTTGTTGTTGTTGTTAATGCGCTTCTCGCAGTCCAAATTCTTATTCTATACTTTTCGCTATTAAGCATTAAATTTTATTTAATTTTGTTTTCCTTTTTTTTTGTTGGCTCTATTCAATTTTTCATCGTTTTATGATGTCTTCTTGGACGTTGTCTACCTGTGCCAGCGCTGCCGACGCCGTCGCTGCTGCTGCTGTTTTACGTTGAACAAGCATACAAAAACAACACACTCACACACACAAAACGTAAAGTGGGCAAAAGCAAGAGCTAAATACGATACGCTGCGGAACGAACGGAACCCGTATATATGCACGCGCTGCTCGCATTTGGAAAGGCACTCGAGATTACACGTCAATTGCACATAACGTGCCGCTCATATGAATTTACAATTTTACTTGTTATTTGGTTTTTTGTTTTTTTTTTTTGGTTCGCTTTACTCGTTTGCGTGTTGCATTTGATTTCGATTTTTAATTACTGCTGCGGACTTTTTTCACTGTGCCACAATACCAACTCGCGTTACGCGTTACGTTACGAACGAAAGACAAGCGTTTTATCTGCTTGACAGCGACAGTCTGAGTGCAGTGTGACTGTAAGCGGCTAACATTAAAATGTGAACCGCACACCGCAAAATACCAAAACAAATGAGAGCAAAGTGTTGCGTTAACAGGTCCCATTTTGCGTTAACAGCCGCGCGCGTGCTTGAGTATTAGTTAACAGCGAATGCGGCCTGCGGGCTTTTCGCTTCAAATGTGAGCTTTAACTATAATTGTAAATTTGAGAAAATAATCATAATTGTAAAATACTCAAGCTAAGCTTAGTTAGAACTATCTTTACTACTATACATATTTAATGATAGCTGTACTATTAACAGACTGCAACAGGCGAACACACTTTAACAGTAAAAATAAACAAAAAGTATTTTTGGTATTATTTTTAACAGTCCGCAACAGGCAGGCACACTTATGGGCAGCACTTGTCATATCGCTGCTCAAACATGTGTTTTGCCTAGACAATTGTAAACAAATCTGTTGTAATGGGTGTTCGAGGTTTGACCAGCTACATAGCGCAGCGCGCCGAGCTCTACCTGAAGCCGTACGAGCTGCACAACACCGCGCTGGTCATCGATGGCGACAACCTGGCCTGCAATCTCTACAAGGACGTGACCGGCAGCTACTCGGCCTTTGGCGGCGACTACGACGACTTCTATCGCGCTGTGCTGCAGTTCTTCCATGTGCTCGCCGAGTGTGCGGTGCGCGCCTACGTCCTCATGGATGGCGGCTACGAGGAGCGCAAGCTGCGCACGGTCAGCAAACGACTGAGGGGAAAGATCGCCGTGATCAAGAAGATAAATCCGTGTGATTCCATCACGCTCTTCCCGCTGCACCTGAAGGAGGTGTTCGTGGACGCAGTGCGCGACAGCGGCGTGCCCGTCATGCGCTGCGTCTTCGAGGCCGACGACGAGCTGGCGGCGCTCGCCCGCAAGCTCAACTGCCCCGTGCTCTCCTACGACTCCGACTTCTACATACACAACGTCAAGTACATCCCGCTGATTACGCTCACGGTGCGGGTGCTCACCAAGCGGCAGAGGGAGCAGACGCGCGATCGCAGCCTGCGCCGTCACGAGGTCAAGCACGTGGGCAAACGCACCAAGGCCGACCGGATCGTCTCGGGGATGACCACGACGACGACGACGACGGCCAATGATGTTGAGCTGAAATCGGAGAAATACTGCAGAACCTATAAGTACCTGGATTGCTGCATTTACCGCGTCGAGCACTTGTGTGGGCGTGGCGCGCTCAGCACCGAGAAGCTGCCCCTCTTCGCAGCTCTGCTGGGCAACGACTACATAGCACGGTGAGTCGCAGCGCTCCAGCTCTGCCCTCTCCTCTCTCTCTCACTCTGACAATGTCTCTCTCTTACTCCGTTGCAGCTCCGCCTTTAGCAACTTCTTTGCCGTGGGCATGGGCAAGGCGGGACGCAGCCGGAGGCTGCGTAAGCAGCAGCGACGCATTCGCCTCATCCTGCAATGGCTGCGCGATCAGACGGCCGAGTCGGCGCTCGCCAAGGTCTTGTCCCGGCTGAAAAAGGTGAAGTGCCCTCCAGGGGCGGGCGTGCTCCAACTGAAGATTTTCAGGCCAGATTTGTAGCCCGTATATAGAGCGAATATATTTAGCCAATCTTTGATGCAATCTAAAACTCAACTGAAATCTTGCAGTCACAACGGGACTCCTTGGTCGCCCAGGTGCAGGCGGCCATCTCGGGCTACTCGAATGAGCTCTGCCACGCCTACGAGTTCTTCGACAAGCACTACGGGAATATAGCTGAGGCCATTGAGCCAGCCAGCGAGCCAGAAGACGCCGAGGAGGAGCAGGAGGTGGAGGAGCAGCAGGACAGTCAAACAGAGGAGAGCTCGGAGGAGCTGGAAGAGGAGTGGCCAGCGGACGAGAACTTGCAACAAAAAGAGAATGAGGTTGAGGAGGATGGGGAGGATGTGGAGGAGGATGTGGAGGAGGAGGAGAAGGAGGAGGAGGAGCAGCAGCAAGAAGACGATGCCATACTGGATAAGACGCTGCTGTTCCCGCAGTGGTTTCTCGACAAGCTCTACCCGGGCCACCTCTCGCGCTACTTTGTGGACCTGATGCATCTGCGCAAATACATCAACAATCCGCAAATCGAGCACTTTCCCTACGAGGATGCCAACGCCCTGGCTCTGCCCATACTCAACTACACGTTCGCCCTGCTCCACCATGTGGCGGGCGCCGAGACGCCTCAATCCGAGCCCATCGCGTACACCTATCTGACGCGTGCGTTGCGCGTGACGAACGTGCGCTACTATCGCCAGGCCATCGAGTGCGCCCCACCCCATCCGTTTGAGCCCACCCATCCGGATGCGGCGCACCTGCGCGCCGTCTTCGAGGCCCATGTGCCGCACGGCAAGGTGCCGCAGCTGTTCGAGCAGCTGGAGCTGCTGCCGCCGGACCTGCGGCTGTACCTGCTCGCCATTGTCTACTGGCTGCACAGGTCGGAGCACTGCGACATGCTGCATCTGCATGCGCTGCTCATCTGCCTTGTGGTGCTGCGCACCGTGGACGTGACCATCCCGGCCGAGCGTGACCCGAAGGTGTTTCAGCAGCGCTTCGGCAAGATTCTTCGGCAGGAGCGTGCGCGGCGCGCCCTGGAGGCCGTCGAGGGCGTGAAGCGCGGCATTCGGCCCGATCTGCTGGAGCTGCCGGTGCCGGAGCGCATGTCGCAGGTGCCCAAGTCCGATTGCTTTCTGGTGCAGGAGAAGCTGCTGCCCCACTTTCACATGCAGGAGATTTTCAAAAAGAAATACGATTCGTACTCCTCGACGGTGCTGCACTCGTTCGCCCAGTTCCAGTCGGTGGTCTACCAGCTGAACGGACTCAACGCCCTGCTGGACCGCCCGCTCCACAGTCCGCGCATGAATCGCCTCTACTGCGGCGCCTTCATCTACAATCTCTACGATTTGCTGCGCAATCGCGCCGACGTGCGCTACCACGTGGAGCACTTTCTGCTCGCGGACTCGCGCCTCATGTTCGACTTCTATTGCTATCTGTTCGATTGGTGTGCGCCCTTCGTGCCCAGCTGGAAGCAGCAGTCAGAGGTGGACCAGGCGGCAGCCAAGGCGGTGGAAAAGAAACGCCTGAAGAAGCAGCGTCAGGCGGCACGCAAGGCCGCAGCTGCTGCAGACGCAGCGGATCCCAACGAAGCCATGTTGCAACAAACTGACCACGATGAAGACGAGTTTTTCGATTTGAATAACAAATTTTGTGGCTTAAAAGTTTAAAAATGTTAATAAATCTTTTAACTTACATTACATGACTCCTTTACATGTTTATGTTGCACAGACACTGTTTAATAACATAATAAAAATTTATGTTAAGTGCTCACAGTATTTTAATGCTGCACTAAAGTGAAATCAACCTATTGAAAATAATTAAGTACTGCAGTAAAGTGAAATCAGAAAATATATTTCTGCTATAAATATAAAAATAACAATAAAACATTTTTTATTTACACATTTAAAAACACGCGGCACAGTCAAAATGCATTCTGCTTGCTCTGTTTACATTTTAAGATATGCAAGTTTAAACGATGAAAATGATCGAAACATAGCAAAGCAATATATCGGCTGTTATTAACAGCACTGCTAACTGCTGACACTTAATATTTTTCTAGTAGAGATATGAAACCAAAAAAAAAAAAAATACACGCCAGTTACATAATTGTAATACTTTAATTTAATTAAAATTTAAACATGAAAGCCAAATATACATACAAACTTCATAATTATGCTGCCTTAATTTAATTAATATTAAATCTTCCTAAACATATCGATTGAAAATGAGTCAGCATTGCATGCCAACAAACAGGTGAATGTCATACCAGCATAACACTAACGCGCTGTCTGCGCAGCTGACGACGCTGCAAACACAGTTTTGTTATCGTTGTAATCAGAGCACACACACACAAAAACTAGCCACGAAAAACAGTTGTTACGATTAGCGGACGAGACAAAAACAATTAGGCGATTAGCCCATAATAAATAATAACAATTACACTGCCAGAAACAACAACATTAGCATTTGTATCGCAGCCCTGGCAACAGCTTTAACCAAAACAAAGACAAAGCTGCGAAAAAAAACACAACGTCATTTGGTTAGCAACTGCGGCAGCGACTGCGGCAGAAGCAGCACGGCGCTCAGGGCGGACGGAGTTAATGCTGGTTAGCCTGATCGCGCAGTTAACACGCGGCATGGACAGCGTATTCGAAGCGTACCTCGGACCGGACAGCGTTTTGGCTGGCGCCGTGGGCGGCGCAGTGGGTGAACTGGAGGACATACCGAAACGCAATACAAATGTTTGGCTTCTCGGCAAGCGCTACAACGCCATACAAGGTGGGTATATGACATGCGACAGCTCGCCATTGCTGCTAGTAAATCGCTGCACTTTCAGAACTGGAGCCAATTCGGCGCGACATCCAATCCCGGCTGTGGTGCACATATCGCCACGGATTTGTGCCCCTTGGTGAGGTGCAGCTGACCAGCGACAAGGGCTGGGGCTGCATGCTGCGCTGCGGCCAAATGGTGCTCGCCCAAGCGCTCATCGAGCTGCATCTGGGTCGCGATTGGTTCTGGACGCCCGACTGCCGCGACGCCACCTACCTGAAGATCGTGAACCGCTTCGAGGATACGCGCAAGAGCTACTACTCAATACATCAAATTGCCTTAATGGGCGAGTCGCAAAACAAAGCCGTGGGCGAGTGGCTCGGACCCAACACAGTTGCCCAAATACTCAAGTGAGTGGATTAAGAGTTGCAACCGATTGACGGATTCAGATCAAAGCTCCTTCTCCTTCACAGAATCCTGGTGCGCTTCGACGACTGGAGCTCACTAGCCGTCCACGTGGCCATGGACAGCACCGTCGTGCTGGACGACATATGTACGTATTGCAGCAGGCAGGCAGGCAGACAGTGCAGCCAGCGGCTGAATTAAATTGATTTGCTTTATAGACACCTGTTGCCAGGAGAGCGGCGAGTGCACCTGGAAGCCATTGCTGCTGATTGTGCCGCTGCGCCTGGGCATTGCCGACATTAATCCCATTTATATACCCGCCCTGAAGCGCTGCCTGGAGCTAAGCAGCAGCTGCGGCATGATTGGCGGCCGGCCCAATCAGGCGCTCTACTTTCTGGGCTATGTGGACGACGAGGTGCTTTATTTGGATCCGCATACGACGCAGCGAGCGGGCGCCGTGGCGCAAAAGAGCACAGCGGCCGAGCAGGAGCTGGACGAGAGCTATCATCAAAAGTATGCGGCACGGCTGAGCTTTGGCGCCATGGATCCATCGCTGGCCGTTTGTTTTCTATGCAAGACGCGCGACAGCTTCGAGGAGCTGCTGCAGCAGCTGCGCACCGACGTCCTCACCCTGTGCACGCCGGCGCTATTCGAGATAAGTCAATCGCGTGCCGTCGACTGGGATACGGCGGATGATATTGAATGGCCGGTCATGCCGGACATTGATTGGCCCGCCAGCAGCGACTCCAGCGAGCCATTCGCCTTACTGGGTGAGTGCCAAAGCCAAAAAATCTCACTCAATTTCTGTCTCTTATCAATGCGCTCCAATTGGCAGGCGGCAACAGCAGCGACGCCGACAGCAAACACCGAAACAGAGGCGGCGACTGAGAGAGAGAGAGAGAGAGAGAGAGCGAGCGAGCGAGGATGCGAGCGAGAGCACGAGAGAGCGCGGCGACTGCGCCGTATTTTATATATATATATATATTTATACATCTATATATATATATATATATATATATTTATACGTAGTAAAGCCTGTACGAAATTGGAGCAGCTGCTCAGCTGTGCAGCTCAAGCGGATGCTGCGGCTGACTGAATTGCTGTAAACTATAAGAAATCTAGAGTTAAATTTTTTAATTTGTTTACGATTGAACACATATATATATATATATGTATATATGTATAGTGAATGTATATATATATATATATATATATATATATATATATATATTTCATATGCTGCTTTATTGTACGTTTCATTGACTTCACGGGTGACAACTTAATCCCGCACATACACGTTTATATATATATATAAATATATATATATATATATATATATATATATATATATATATATATATATATATATATATATATATATATATATATATATATAATATATATATATACACTTACAATACACACAAACAAACGCCATGTTTTATGCTTTCCTCAGCGATGATGAATACAAATACCTTATTAATTGATTAAAACACCATTTTTATATGGAATTTAAAGCGTAGTCTGAACTGCTGTTTGCTTTCTTGATATCGTATCAGTTTATATATATATATATATTTATGCTCAAAAAATGGACCAACATCTAAATACATAATATACTAATATATAATATACTAATATAAATACATATATACTATATTTTATGTATGCATGTAAATTTCACTAGATTTGAACGCACATTAAAC
This sequence comes from Drosophila mettleri, assembly GCA_035047625.1. Lineage (NCBI taxonomy): Eukaryota > Metazoa > Arthropoda > Insecta > Diptera > Drosophilidae > Drosophila > Drosophila mettleri. The sequence continues at coordinate 7,618,627 of JAWNPI010000072.1, forward strand.
TGGTTTGGGCTAACATTTTAGATTGTATCAAAATTGAGAGCTCATTTAATGACAAATTTGGAGCTTTATTTAAATATTATTATATATTGTATTATTACACTAAATATTTATGACGAGCAAATTTATGTTGCATTTTTAAGTGAATAATGATAACGCGAACAACAACTTAGCTTAGTTTTTGTATATTCGAAGTTGAATTTAAGTTTATATCATTTTTGATATTATTTATTTATATATATATATATATATATATATATATATATATATATATATATATATATATATATATATATACTTTTTTTTAATTTTTTTTTTTCGTTTAATTTACTTTAATTATTTATTATTTTATTGATTTTTTATATATTTATATATATAATTAATTATTTATTATTTTTTACTATTTTATTTATTCTTATTTGCCATTATTTTTTTTTATTATTCATATATTTTTGAAGTATTTATTTTATTTAATTTTTGCATATATATTATATATATATTATTTATTTTTTTTCTGTTAGGGAAAAAGGGTTTTTTTTTTTTAGGGGCTTGTGGTTTTTTTTTTTTTGGGTTTTTTTTTTTTTTTTTTTTTTTTTTTTTTTTTTTTTTTTTTTTTTTTTTTTTTTTTTTTTTTTTTTTTTTTTTTTTTTTTTTTTTTTTTTTTTTTTTTTGGGGGGTGTTTTTTTTTTTTTTTCTATTATTATTTATTTTTATTTGTCATTATTTTTTTTATTATTTATATATTTTTGAATTATTTATTTTATTTAATTTTTGCATATATATTATTTATTTATTATACTTTTTTTATTATTTTTTTTTATTGCATATTTAATTATTTATATATTTTTGAAAAACTTTTTAAGGACCATTCGTTATTTCTTTTTCTTCCTTTAATGCTTAAATTCTAGTCTACATATTCTAGGGCCTAGACCAGTCTAATGTGCATTGTTTACAGATCATCTCATATTATATCATATCGTATCGGGCAATATTCTTTCAATATAATTAATTAACAGTTTACACAACTCAGAACCTAGACGAAAATAAGGAACTTTTCGCTAATAACAAGAAACACACGCTTAACTTTCTGCCTGGCAGCCTTCCTGGGCTAACAAATTGACACTAATCATTAGACATTAATTGTAATGCATTAATTATTATTAATTATAATTAATTGTTAAACATTTAAGCTGCCTACAAGATGCAGCATTGGCGTTCGATGCGCTTCTCCGGCTTTGGCTCCATTTGCAGCGCCATCTCCACGTGCTTGCGCGCCAGCCACGATTGCTTCTGCAGGCGATTGACTATGATGCGATAGGCGCCAATGATATCGGATCGTGGGCCGCTGGGCGTGGCCGTTATTAGCATTTGCGAGCTGACACCCAGCTCGGCGAGCAGCTGCCGGGCCTCGAACTCCAGCGCGCACAGCTGACTGAGATCGTCCGTGTTGGTGGGCAACATCACGCAGCTGCCCGTCTCGGCATCGTAGTTCTTGAAGAGCGGACAATCGTCGGCCACCTCGATGCTCCATTGGCTGAGCTTGGCCGTCGGCCCACCATTCGACAGCTGCTTCTCCGGCTCCGTCTCGATGGGCGTTATCTTCTTCTTCAGCGTGCCGCAGAAGAGATAACGTCGACCGGGTCCACTGCGCTTGGCCGGCTCACCGTTCGCCTCCAGCTCTTTGGCATTGACGCCCACCGCAGCGGGCTGCTCATTACTCAGCTCGATGGGATGCAGAAAACTGTGCACGAACAGCTCATCCTGCTGGCGCGTATTCATGCTGATCGGCGGCTTTTTGACCACCTCCGCGTAGCGCTCCCGCAACGAGGCGCTCTTCCGCAGCCGTTGCGACTTGCGCACCCAGAATATCGAGCGCTTCGCCGGCTTGCTATGCAAATTCAACTCGAGCTGCATCAGCTCAGCGCTCAGCTTGGGACAGGTCACAAACTGACTGTTCAGTATGTCGTCTATGGTGGGCCGCTGGGCAGGCACGTGGATTAAGATCCGTTCTGTATGGATGGAGTAGGAGAGAAAGAATTAATTTCCAGTGAATAGCAAAATCAACGGCGCAAAACCTAGAATATGACTCATATGACTATTTGAACAGGGACTTAAGAACCATATGACCATAGAGGGCAATATTGATCAATCTTAGGACTAGAGGACCAAACGACAATATAAGACAATGGGATTTGACCACTGGACCACCGAAAATTCGGACCATATATGACATATATGACAGGACAGGCTGTTAAGCCATATAAATACATATATATGTCCATACCATCATATGACATATGACATATGACCATATTTAATATTAATAAAAAAGAATCGCTTAAAAATTCGTCTTATACAGAGCCGTATGACCATAAGACATATAATCATATGACATATGACCATAAGATGTACTACCATATGCGATAAAACTATATAAAATATGGCCATATGAGTTGTGACCATATGATATATTTCCATATGAGATATGACCTTATGATAATAAGATATATGATTGTATAACATATAACCATATATATACATTGGCCATAAACTTATTAACCTATTATATATGACATATGACATGTAATATATGACAAATGACATACAATATATGACAAATGTCATATAATATATGACATCTGTCCATAGGATATATTGATAAATACTTACGAATTAGTCTTATGCAGGGTAAACTCAGCTGGCCAGGCAGCAGATAGTCGCCCTTGAGTATGGCTTGCTTGAGGCCCGGTATGGTGGGTGCACGAAATGGCATATTGCCGACGACCATAAAATAGAGCAAAATACCCAGAGCCCAGACATCGACGGGGGCGCCTATATAATGGTCGTCGGAGAAGAGCTCCGGCGCCGCATAAGGCGGTGAGCCACAAAATGTGTCCAGCTTCTGATTGGCACCTAAACGAGATGTGAATAAAAATTTAACTCTCTCCATAAATGATGCTGGCTGACTGGGATTAGGACTCACCATTGATGAGCTGTGTGCTGAAACCAAAGTCCGCTAGCTTGAGGCGATCCTCTGAGAGCAGCAGCACATTCTCCGCCTTAATGTCACGATGCACATAGCCCAAGCTATGCTGCAGTGCAGCATAATGAAAGAATTCACATTGTTAGATCTGAGCAGATTCGTTGAGTTGAGTCGGTCTTACCATATGCTTGACGGCGAGCAGCAGCTGCTTGAAGAGTGGCGCAGCGTGTATCTCGCGCAGTGGACCACCCTGGGAGATGTGATTATATAGCTCGCCGCCGCGTATCCACTCTGTGACCAGATAAACACGTCCCAGCGTCTCAACCACCTCAAAGAGCCTGGAGAGCAACACGGTCAAAGATCTGCAGCCTGCAACCAGCTCGGGCAATACTCACCTCAATATATTAGGATGGTGAACACACTCGAGCGTCGCTATCTCGCTCGATAGCATGCGTAGAGCCTTGGCATCGAGGCCGGCGCGATCCAAGTCAACTACCTTGATGGCCACCTTGTCTGCGCGTTTGATTAGAATTGTTATACAATGATTAGAATCAGGCAAGATATGTGATCGGAGCCAGAGACTCACCTCGTGTTAACTGATGCACAGCCAGTTTGACTTTGGAGAAGTTTCCGCGTCCGATGTCGCCACAGAATCTGTAGAGGCCGATGCGACGGCCAATCGTTACCTGAGGAAATTTAATAAATCACCAAAATTTATTTAAAATATAAAAATTTAAGAAATTATTATTAAATTATGTAATTTTATGATTTCGAGTAGAATGTCTATCCCATGTTAATATTATTACTACATGTTAAAGCTGGAACAAAGCCTAGTATTAAGGTAAATAGTATTATACATAGTAGTATTCAAGAAAAAAATATATATATTTTTATATATAAATATATATTGAATTGAATTATAATCTATATAACTAAAAATTATTAATTTTTATTTATGATTTTAGCTTGGTCTTTTTTTTTATATTTATTTTCAATTAAACATTTTTAATTTATAATTAATTTTTTGTAATACTTTGGAAAAATATAATTTAAAATAATTTTTTTTTAACTCTTTTTAATTGTTAGTTTCTAATTTTAAATTTAGAAGCAAACAATTTCAGGTTTTATTATTTTATTATATTTTTTTTTAATATTCTACGAAGTTTTAATAAATTAAAATTAATTAATTTTTATATATATTTTAAAAAGTGACTTAAATTTAATTATAATTTTTTTTGACGAACAAATTTTTGTTTGTTTTTTTAAAAGAATTTTTTTTCGAAAAGATTTTTTAGCATTTGATTTTTGATAAAAATGTTTCTCACGAGATAATCGATTGCCTCGGGAGTAGAATTTCTAGATAAGGGGTTTAAGGCACAGATATTTTTTCATGTAGAAATAAAATTAATAAAATTTGAAGAAAAGCGCTTTAACAAGATTTTTTTTATTAATTTTTTTTTTAAGTTAATATTTTTTGAATTAAATTAAATATTATAAATAGCACAATTCCTTAATTTATTCATTTGCTAAAAATTATAAATATCTAATTCATTGCATATTATATAATATTTCTTATATTGATTTAAGCTCTCAGATTAAATCTCAACGTCACATATAAAATGCTAGCAAATACGAGCTGAGCTGCTATCCGTGACGGTTGCTGAAATAAAACGATTTTCCAGCTGAGGGCACATATTTGTCAAGAGCTCTCTGGCAAGTTGAGTGAATAAAAAAGCAGCAGCAACAATTGTAATTGACTTACTAATGCAATTACAAGGAATTTGACAAACGTCTGAAATGCGATTCGTCGTGTAATCAACTTAGGCGAGGGTCAAGAGCACACACACAGCGTCTGTGCGATTTTTGAGTGTGGCATGAGCTGAAGCTCATTTGCTTAGACGCGGACTTATGGTTAGCCAAGGTCAAGCCGTTCTGCAATTTGGCCAAATGTAATTGGAGCAAAGTGCGGCTGCTTTTGTAGCTGGGCTTTTCTTAAGCCAAAATGAGAGACCAAGCGGCCGTAACGGCAGTTGCAGTCGTCGGGCCTGCCTTAATTAACGCCGTGCACTACGCGACGTATACGTAATGCGGCGGAATTACATTCGCCACACGCGCAATTCGTATGCACACAAAAGCGACGACAAGCAACAGCGACAAAGCCAAAAGCGATGAATAAGCAGAGGCACACACCCACACACCCATACTAAGACTTGGACACACACACACGCACACAGTCTGCCTGTGTTCATGGGGGCGCTAGAAAATTAGCCTTGAACCACGACATAATTGCAGCGCAGCAGCTGCGACGCCAACGTCTACGTCGACAACAGCAGCTGTTTGGTTTGTGTATTAGCTAACTAAGGCTTGGACCAGGGTCGCGATGGGTTTGTTTGTTTTAATAAAAGACAATTATTATTACTTATATTAATATAAATATTATTAATACTATTATCATTTTGTATTATTAATTGTATATTTTCTCTATATTTAGCTAATATCACTGTAAAGAGCAGCAAGTAGAGTTGACCCTACATAAGCGAAAGTATTGCTCTCCAAATGCTTGCTCTCCTATGGCTGCGTAAGCTGCGTTTGAGTTCGTATTATAAAAGTAGTTGAAAATTGAATGTAAGGAAGTAAACAAGCACTTGAATTTCATTCAAAAGAGAATTAATTTTAGTATTAAAATTATTTTTCCTTAAAAATAAATTTTTTTATATTATTTTTTTTATTTTTAGTTTAATTTTTTTTTACTAGGGATTCTTTTTATAGGTAAAAATCTTATGCAAAGTCATTAGAAGTCTACCAAATCAACTATCAATCATTATATTATAAATATTATATTACATTATATAATGTAATAAAACTTATTTAATTATTACTAACCCAATTTGTTCATAGCTCAAATCAAATTTAGTTCGATTGAAGACCAATGTTTTCTAATGGAATCCAGCTTAAAACTACTTTTTATTTCATGAAATATTAAAATAAAAAAAATATTTATATTTAACTTTTTTCCCCGATATACTCTTCTTTTCTCATATAAATACAATATATAATAAAAATAAATATTTTGAAATATATATTTAATAACATTAACGATGCAAGTTTTTCGTACCACCCTCGCATTAGCAAAACAATTTTCAACTTGAATAAAACGTGTGAGTTTCGTTGTGGAACTTGTGAAAAGTTTTATTTATTCAACTAAAACAACTCTATTCTAATAAATTTCGCTCCAGGCTGTGACGTCAGCTACACAGCGAGCTCAATCAACGCCCGAGCCAGCCGAGCCACCCAACCACTCAAACCACCCGAAGCACCCAAGCCACCCATCAAAGTTGGGTAACCGCAACTGAGGCTGAACTCTTTATTGGCACTCACCTCGTGTCCACATCTGGGATCGCATTGCAACGCTTTGGTCAGCCGCTGATAAGGCGGCGTTGGCGCTGGCGGCTGACAAATCGTCAGCGGCGGCAGCGGCGTCGACAGCGACGTCGACAGCGGCGCTTTCACAGTAGCTGAACTGCGCAGCGTATTGGTATCCACGGCTGCCGTTTTGCTGCTGTCTCTGTCTCTGCGCCTGGGAGGGAGTCAGTCGAAATGGGCGTTGATGGCAACTTGTTGGACGTTGGCGTTGGCGTCGGCGTCGGTGTCGGCGTCGACGTTGGTGTCGTCGTCTAGCTGAGTTTGTGTGTGTGTGTGTGCTGTTACTCTGCCTATTTAGTTGGCTTTTGTTGTTCCAGTTGCTGCTTGAAGTGACCAACTCGTTGTGTTTGCCTCGCTTCTTGGTTGGCTGCCCCAAAGTGTTGCCTTACATCATAAGGACTTGCGCTGAAATCTGAAAGCATATTAAAATATATGTAGTAAGACCATACATATGCAACAATGTAATTTTTATTAGGCATTTTATCATGTACATGAAATCCATAAAAGTTCAAACAGAATTTAATTACTTTTTAGCCAATGGCAGTTGGGCGAGCAGCAAATGAAATGTAAGAAAGCAAAATTTTCAAATCTCATCAATGAAACTAATCAAATTGGGCTAAGTAGAAGAAAACCTTGAGAACAAATTCGATTTCAAAAATTTAATTGAATCCGACCAACGCCCGAACTCCAAGTGTTTCACAACTGTCTAATAAAGGTCACAACTGTTTTGATATTCAGCAAATAATTAAGGACAAGAGTTTTTGGGGAGCGCAGACATTGCGAAAGTTTTGCCGGCCCCACGCAATCAATATGCGTTGGCAGCGCTGCCCCTATCTAATTAGGATGGGCCGACGACGGGGACTAACCAGTTTTGTGTTGCCAAAGATTTCCAATAAGCAATGCTGTGTAATAATTTAATAATAAAAGGACTCAACTGAAGGATGTTCGGCTGCAATTTCAACTCTTCCATAAAAAAATATGCGCTAGACCCAATGGAAACCTTAGGGGGACGCTCAGCGCAGCACGTTCCGGCAAAAGTTAACGTGAAGTAATTACGTAAATGGATTTTTTCTGCGTTGCTCGAATTTCCTGCACGTCCTCTCAAATGAAACAGAGACAAGAACTCGAGCAGCAGTAACAATCATGTTTATATGGATGTTGCCCTCGAAGCATGACAGGAAGTTGCCAAGGAAGGAAGCCAGGCAGAAGGCGCACTCTAGAGATATGGCCAACAATATTTCCACTATAAATATTTTAAAAATATTATAGCCACGAGAATAGGGGACGTCGCAAAACTTTTATGACAACTGTGCGACAAGTGACGTAATTTTTATGATTGACTGACAGCCGGTCCAGAACGAGCTATTGCGGTTAGCCCAAAGAGTGTGCGAGGATCTGCGCATAGATTTGTAGGAGTGCCGGCAGCAGCAGCCATAGCAGCTTCAAGTGTGCGTGCAATTAAATTTACATTCACATTCACGCTCACATTTCCATATGCCCATTTTCATTTACATTTCCAGATAGCGTCACACAGCAGCCGTTGGCATTTTTCCACGGCGCTCGAAAGTATGCAACAATTTTTTGCGTTGTACTTATCAAACACGGCGCAGCCAAAAGCACTCGAATGTAATTGCAGCTGTGTGTGCGTCTGTGTCAGAGTGTGTTGAGTTACCTTGAATGTTTCTTTTGCCACTCGACACTGGAGCGCATACATTTGCATGCTAATGTTACCTGCGCCCCAACACGGCTCTAACAACTTGCTCTGTCCGCTGCTTCAGCTCTCTCAGGTGCTTGTGCGTGCTGCTAGAATTACACTTTTAATTACAAAACTAAACATGAATGCATTTTGATATCAAACGAAAACCGAGACGAGCCTCACAGATGTCTGCTCTAGATGTGTCCCTCTGTGTGAGTGTGTGAGTGTGCCTGGCTGGTATGGCAGTCACATCTAGTTGCCAAAGAGTCGAATGCTCAGACTCAGTTTGCGAAATGGGAGCAATGGGATATACTCTAAGCTTGTTCATATGTGGGTCATACATAATTAAGTGCGCACAGCAAATTGCAACTAGTGTCTGTCCATGTGTCTGTCGGGATGACTATAAAGTGCATAAATTGAAAGTAATTAGCTGAGCAGTTAGCAAAAGAATTTTAAAAACAAAATAATTTTTTCTTTAAAATTTTTATTTTAAATTTAAATGTGAAGTTTTTCATTGTTTTAATAAATTTACCTAATTGAATTGGAAATCAATTTTTAATTATTTTGAGAATTTAATTGAATTCTAGACTTTAATGTGTAGCAATTTTAATCTTCTTTTCACTTTGTTAATACATATTTAAAAATTAATTTGATTTTAATTATTATGCATATATTTTGTTTTAAGAAATCAAAGTAATTATTCTAAATTTAAATGTGAAATATCTTTCATAATTTTTTTTCATCAATTTAGCTAATGAACACTGAGAAATTCATTTAATCCTCTATATTTTTTATGTTCATTAAAATCAAGTCTTTATTCATAAGAATTTTAATTATTCTAAAATTAATGTGAAACATGTATTTTAAGTTTTTCACCAATTTGACTAAAAACAAATAAAATCATATAATTTAAAATATGTTTTATGTTTATTAAAACAAAAATTTAAGTATGATGAAAATAGATTTTATTTTCCATTTTATTAATGAAAATTGAAAAATGTATTTACTCTAAAAATATTGTTTATAATGATAAATTACATTTTTTTTGTATTGAAAATTTTTATTAAAGAAAATTGAAAATTTTATTTACTTTAAAATATTGTTTATAAAAATAAATTAAATTTTTTTTTTGTATTTAAGATGTTATCACAGTTTCTCACAGTGCTGCTGCACCTGGCTGGCATTCATTCGAATTTCCTCTAATTGGTGCTGCAAATATTGCACTTTTGCAGCTGGCATTTGCCAAGAGGATTATGCATATGGGAGAAAGATGCTTCCAGGTATTACAAAATCTGTTTTTGAACGTATGTTACGGCATTAATTAAATATTTTACAAGAATTTTGCGTGTTTTTAATCCGAGTAAAATATTTCAGCTAACAATAGCCCGATATGCCTTAGTAAATATATAAATGTTGAAGCTGCCATAAATCAAATAACTTACATTAAATATATTCTAAGTAAACGCTTTAAAATAACAAAAGGAAAAAAATATTGCAAATTACATATATCATCAGAGGAAAATTGATTAAGTCCATGCCTGAGCTGCACTATATAAACAATTTAATTTGTGCCCAGACCTTCGGCCATAAATAACAAACAATTATTTATGAGTGAGTGCGCCAGGAAAAATCGAGGAGCTAAGCAATTTATGAAGTAAATAGAGTATATTAGTTTTGTTGTGTCTAAAGAGAACTAGAGCTGGAGACTGGAAATAAGGAGAGCTACAACCAAAGTTATTCAGAGGAGAGTGACAAATCTGTAATTACTTTGTCATATATAATATAAATATTTATATAAAAATTATTATTATAATTTTTTATTGTATTTTTTATATTATTATAAATATTTATATATATATAAAATAAATCTGTATCTCCAAAATTTAAAACTTACTGTTAAATTTATCTATTAATTTACCTAAAATTCTGCAAGCCTTTAGAGGCATGACAAATTGGAAGAATATATTTCCAAAATTGGAGTATTAAAAATTTTATAATTCAATTGACAAAAAAAAACTTTACTTAAGTATTCCCAAACACGAGCGAGTATTGTGCAGTCGTTGCCCCTCGATTGCATTACTAGCAAAGTGCTAGTGGCCGTGCTGCCAAGGCAGCTAAGCAAATCAATTTGTAATGCAGCTCGACTAGGCAGTTGGTTGAAGCGTTCGGTAAATAGGCCATGCAGCTCCTACGATTCTCGTTGCACATAATTTTATTATTAATCTTGCTCTTGAGCGCAGCCTCTACATAGTCGAGAAAAGTTTGCAACGGTTTTTTGGTTTTTCTTTTTGCTTGTTTTATTTTTCGTGCGCTCGCCTTTTGGGTCAAGTTCAATTGGCAACATTAATTCAAAGGACTTGGCAAGTTCAAATAAATTGAATGCGTCGAGCGTGGCGCCTTTTAACCTCGCCCCGCTATTAGCTAATTTCCCCCCTGCCTCTGCCCACTCGACGCGAGATCTATTCATAATTTTAACAAGTTGATGCGTTGTCTGCTCGCGTAATTAAAATATTTTCATGACTGATTCATGTGCGAGCGAGCAATAACAAGATGCGTAGATGTCGCGGCGTGCACAAATAATGCATCATAAAGAGCTGGTGGTCGGTGGGACAGTGGGGGGGATTGGTGGCAGCGTGTGGGCGTGAGGCATGAAAATAGATGTGCTCCAAAATAAGCTGCAGCTGGCTAACGGGCACAAGGACACTTATGCTGTTGTTGCTGCAATGTGTGGTCAGCCAAGTGCAGCATCTGAATAATTTGTGATGCCACGCCCATAAGCAGTGGGGCCTAGAAAATCAATGGAAATCTGCATAACAAGCGCCGCAACATGTTGAAAACCAAAACAATATTAACAGAGATGGAGTGTAAAATAAACAACAGACATTAGCAGCGTAGCGGGCTGCATAGAAATGGCATTTATCACACAATTTGCACGTATAATTAATTAGTTTTTACGCTCGAGTCAGAATAAAACCGGAATTCCGCATTCCACATTCAAATTCAATTTCAATTTGAATTTAAATTTGAATTTCATAAAGCAAAAGCGTCAACAAGAAACAGTTAAGTGCCAGTTGAAGCAATGGCCAAGAGCCAGCGAGAGATGGGAGGGTTAGCGAAGGGAGAGGATATGCCGGCATGTCCTTCAATTTCAATTTCAACTGAAGTTGTTGGATGAGGGTGAGGGTGGCACATAAAAATGCTGTATAACAACATTGAATAAATGAGAACGCCGAGCAAGCGTTCAAAAACCATAAGTTAAACAAAATAACAGAACGAAAGCAGACGACAAACTAAGACTCTCTCCATTTGACATATAATATTATATATTATAGAATGTAAAATAAAATATATTAAAAAATAGCTAATATATAGTAGTAATATAATATGATATTAAATATATAGAATATATATTTGTTGTATAATTATTTGTTAATTATTAATTATTTCTTTCAATTGGCATACATATGTCAATCAATACTTATGTTCTCATCGCTAAAATATACTATATTTAAATATATATACTATATACTTATATATTTATTATCTAATTTTAAATACATATTTTTTCCAAACATTTCAGACCTCAGTTAACTAAATGCACCGTGAAAAGATAAAAAGAAAAATAATTAAACTTTGATTTTATATTTTATTTATTAAATCATAAATATATTTTATTTTCTTCTCTTTTGATATTTACTTATTTTGATATAAATATAAATATTTATCATTTCATATATATATTATTTTTGAAAATTTTCTAATAGGAAAATATATATTTAAATATATTAGAAAACTTGAAAAATCAAATAAATATTTTATTTAATAAATAAGTCTTAAGAAATTTATAAATATGAAAACATAAGAAACTAAAATATATATTTACAAATTTTGTAAATAAATATGTATCAAATATATACTAAATGTTTGTTGCCATTTGACATAGTTAAATAAATTTATATTTTGTCGATATTCAGCGACTATGACTAGGAAGAGCAGCAGGTAGAGTTGGTGCTATGTGAGCGGGATCGTCGCTTTCTTTATGAGCTCTTTTCACACGCTTGCTCTTCTATGCTTTATCTCTAACAGTCCAAATTTGAATATAAGGACATATGTTTCATTAACTGTAATTTATGTTTTAAAACTTTGTTCATATTAAATTAAAAAAAAATTAAATGTGCACTAAATAAATACTAAAAAATTTCTTATTTTATTTTGCTATATTCTATTTATTATTTAAAATTTTATTTTCTTATAAGACCAAGGCGAAGCACGCACTTTTAACTGATAGCTCACGTTTGGCATTACTGCATTATTAGAATCTATATAAATTATACCCCCCAAACACACACTCACACACACATACACACTCTCTTTAAGTGCAGCTAATAAATAACACTTGAATTTGGGAGCTTGGCCAAATGGTAGTTAAGTGGCTGGGCACTGGGTCTTTTAGCCGTGTTACAAGCAGCTCAAGCGAACCAAAGTGCCCGGCATTATAATTCCCTAATGGGAATTCGCAATAATGCAAATACTCGCACTTCCCAGTCAGCCACAGGCGAACACATGGAGCACTCGACCAGGCCAGAAGAGACCAAACGCCGATAAGACCGGCAAAAATGTTCATTGCATATACCCTGTAAGCAATGCAAAAAGGCATTGAATGGTTACAGCTGTAAGCCTATGTAAAGAGTATTTATTATTACATATTATAATATATTTCCCAAACTCAAAACTTTTTTATATTTTTCTAATCTGTTTCAAAATTTCTCTCAAATTCTATTTTTAAACTTCCATCATTGCCTTGCTTTCCATTTATTGCAGGGTATTTTTCGGCTGGTCAGCTAACGTCGCATATTCTTTGGTTTTTCTCTTTTTGATAGCTAAGCGAACGACAACGTTGACTGCCGCCAGAAGTCGGAGTTCGAGGGAAGTACGAGGTCTGAGTCCATTTCGACGCGTTTTTTCCCAGACTTTTGGCTAAGAAATGAAATAAAAATTTGCATACAATCAAAAAAGTAGAAAAAAACGAAAAAACTGAAAATTTTCTTTATTTTTTTTTGCGGAAGTTGTATGCGAATGTTCGCATGGGCGGTTGACGTAAGTGGGCGTGGCCCAGAAAAGACGCCGTAAGGTGTAATGACTGTAGAATGTCGTAAATTTTTAAATTGCTTTGCTTTTTGCAGCGTTGCGCTGTCTACGCCTGTGTGTAATTTGTGCAGTTATTTCAACCCGGGGCAGACACTGACCCCCACACACACCGAGTCACCAATACACACACACACATACCTGCTGGGAGTTTTTGTATAGCAAGTCGCTGGCAAAGCTTAGCAAGTGAGCCGCCTTCTGTTAACTGAATGTCAAATCTATTGTGGCGATTAAAAAGGCGCTGATAAACACTCTCAGACACACACACACACACACACACCCAGAGTCACTCGCAGACGTGTGAAGCCAACTGCGGAATTGACACCGAGCTTAAACAATTTAAAGCAATCAAAAAACTGTGCAAAAACATTTAAAATATATATAAAGAAAACACATGAAAATTAACTGTCTCGACTATGAGATGCTCTGCAAAATGAATTCAGAGTCTATACATATAAATGTAATAATCGATTGTGCTCAACTATCAGATATTATCTGTAAAATTAAATTAAAATATACATGCAGAAAACACGTATGAAGGCAATGGATTATGCACAACTATGAGATGCTCTTTAAACTTGTAAAAAATATTCAATTTGTTTAAATTCAGTTTTAAAAATATTTAAGATTTATGAGTATTATAAATTGTTTTATATAATTTTTTTTAATTTGTTTATTTTTAAATATTTAAATTATTTAATTTATTTTTACATATTTATAAACTCAGAATATAATAAAATCTTAGATTTTAATCATATTTAGAGATATATTAAATACGCTTATGAGCTCTATCTTAGATACTTTTTTACTCTTTATTTTCATAGACCATAATTAATATTTATTTCTAACTATTTTTTAAGACTATAATGAAATTAACTTAGCTATCAAAACTAATATAGCCCAGGTGTAAAAGACTTACAGGGCATACAAAGTACTGCAATCAGGTAATGGTTTCATTGAGTCATTTTATAAAATCTTGTCTATACCCACTAATATGCTCCACTTGTCCGCTATTTACAGAGCATACAAAGAAATAGAGCAGCTATCATAAGCTATGTGTGAATGGCCAGTGAATTGACACCCAAGCGGGCCACACCGAGAGATGATGTCAAGCCTAATTTGTTGGCTATATTGGAGCAGCCGTGACCAGCCGCGGCGCTCAATGCCGAATGCCCCATCCAATGGAGGGCGGCTCAAGTACAGTGACACGCACTTGTGACGTGCTCACTACGACGAGGCAACACTGTACACAGTAAACTGTTCACTGTTCGCTGTTCACTGTCGCGCCAGCTCATTGATCACAATTGTTGTGCTTGGGCTGTGTGAGCAGCCTCTCATCGATAGATTTGTTTAGCTAAGGTCTTTTGTTGACAGACAACCAATATAGAATATATGTAGGTATATATAGTTATATATAGAGATGCTAACTGAACGGCGCTCTCGTGTCATGCAAATTAATAATAATTAGGCGTGTTTCAGTTTCCGTTAGCTTTTGTCTCAACTTTCAGCGGCCAAAACAAAGTCGTCTAATCGAGATGAAATGTTCAGATTAAAAATGTGCGCACACAAAAGCGTCTATTGTACATACGTAACTACATTAATCTAAAGTAGCGAACAGGGGAAACTGAACTGAGAAAGTCATTTGTAGTTGCACTGCAATGTGAAACAGGGGATAAAAGGCCATTGTACTAGAGAAAGAAGTAGAGAAAGAGAGAGAGAGAGAGTTTGTATGAAGGAAAATGAATGAATCGAAATAGTTTCTTAAGTTAAATTTTAGCTCTCAATGAGCCAAAGTTTAAATCATCTACAGAACTGAAACTTTTAGACAAGCCTCTGCTATAAGAGATTCTACTAATCTCTTTAAATTTTATAGCATAATAAGCAACTGCATTGCAATGATAAATATAAACAAGTAATAAATTAGCGAATGCGACTAAGAGATACCTGAATCCATTGAGGTAATACAATCATTAAGAGTCTTTTTCATTAATAGAAAAACAAGCCACACACACACACACACACACAACAAAAAAGCGTTGGCGTGGGGGGGGGGGGGGATCATTTTTTTTTTTTAATTTTTTTTTATAATTATTTGGGGGGATTATATCCAATTTATTTGTTTTTTTTGGGGGGTGTGTTGGTGGGGGGGGGGGGGGGGGGGGAAAACAAAAAAAAAAATTGGGTATTAGCACAACACATGGTTTGGGCGCAACAAAAAAGTTTGGTATGGTTGAAAAAAAAAGAAGGGGGGTAAAAAAAAACGGGTGGTGTGGGTTTTTTGGGGGGGGGGGCGGGATTTTTTTTGGGGAAACAGAGATTATATAGTCACACATATATACATAAAAATATATTTACATATAAAAAGTCTAGAAATACTCGCTAATTACTAAACAAGTATTCATATTTACAAATAGCTAAACTTTCTATATTTATATCTAATCTCAGGCATAGGCAATAAGCGCTATGATTTCTAAAAATAAAACTTTAGTAAAACATACCAAAACGAAATAAAAGCCGCCTGCCATTTAGAGCCGCAATCTAAAGATATCAAGAGCATTACCTAATGTACTCGGCAAGTGCTGCGTCAGCTAAGACAACAAAAAAAAAAGAGAGTCGTAAATACGACTAAAGACAGTTCCACAAATTACCAGTTCAAGCACCTCAAAATGTTTACATATTTTTGTATCTATAAGCAGTATATGGCGATTATATAAATAGGAAATACAAAACATTGGCATTGTTAAACAATTTCAAATATTAATTGTATTTATAAATGTTAATTCAGTTTGACTGTAAGCAAATTAAAAAAACATTTATTTTTGTTACATTTTATGTAAAGTCTAAAGAACTTTTTCTTCCCACAATTGTGATTACTTTTAATCTGGTTAAGCTAACTTTAAGCCCATGGACATTAACTTAACTGAATACTCGTTGAAATATGCAAAATATGTGTGTCTAAATGATAATCATTATGATAATGAGTTAAGTTTTAATAAAGTCAGCTTAGCTTATTTGATTATGGAAACTGACTTGACTTGACTTGACTTGACTTGACTAGGTTGAGGCTTTGGTTTGCTCGCCCTACAGCGAGGGCCCAGAGCGTGTTCTCTTTTTAGTCCACGCACTGCTATAGAGCTATCTGATAATTATACTCGCAACCCATTGAAAATAAGAGGATATAAGGGTAATAATCGCTTATTGGATTTGTTGAAGAAGAGCCCATACAACATATATATGCTTGATTGAGTCGATTTAGCCTAGTCCGGTAGTCTGTCCGTCCACTCCTACATCCGTGCGTCAGTATTTATGAACCCGTTTCTCTCAGAATTTATAAGATTTATTTTTATAGCTAATCTCAGTTGCTGTGCTTGGAGCTCTCTTTCAACTCTTTAATTTATTCTGACTTCATAGCGAATAAGCCTTTGGCAGTCATCAGATATGTATTTATGTACATCCCATAGCTTTAATTTAATTTGATAAGTAAACATCTTCATCAAGATTTGCACAAATTAATAGGTTGTAATATATATTATATATTTTTATTATTTATAGGCTTTAGTAACTGTCATGTTTCCAAGGTTTATAATTTTATGTAGTATTAAAATTAAAATATTTTTTTTTATTTGTGTCGTATTAAATAAAAAAAAGTGAAAAGAGGGGTAGTGGGTTTTTTTTTTTTGTTTTATATTAAAAAAAAAGGAAAAAAAAAAAAAAAAAAATTTGTAAGAAGGGGGGGTTTTATAAAAATTAAATTTTTATCATATAGTTTAGTTAAAAATTGAATTTAAATATTACAAAAAATGTTCTTCACAGCAAAATTAAATTGTAAATCATCTTAAAACCAACTTCAAACTTATATTTATGCAAAAAAAAATTTTTTAAGAAAATAAGATCGTAAGAAAAAGAAAATATTCGCCTTAGTTTCTAACATTTAAGTGCATGTAGCAAAAAGTATAATAAATATTTGAAAGAAAAGACTCGATTCAATTTTAACAAAGTTATGAGAGTTTGAAGTCCATGAACCACAAATTGCAAGTTATATAGAATGAATTTGGCAAAGTACAGGACCCAAAATAAAATAAAAAAAAAAGGAAATTCATGAACAGCAAAAATCAGTTAAGCATTGAAAAGTTTTCAAAGCGGGCTAAGTGGGCTGCCACAGATCTACCCCCAAAAAAAAAAAAAAACACCCCACACATATACATACATACACACACAGTCACACGCACGCACGCACACATTTAGAGCAACATGAAAACAACAGGGAGACAACTTTTTCAACTTTGGCTGCAGTAAATTTGCAGTTTGTTTGTAATTGCATGCAACATTTAATTTAATTTACACTTAACGTATTTAAATACTTAATATTGTGAATTATTTATTTAAATGCAGCCATGCTTATTATGCGTGTGTGCGCGAGTACGAGTTCGAGTGTGTGCATGTATTTATAGAGCAGTTGCCCATGTTTTATTTATAACATTTTTAGGCACAATGAGCAATGGCAATGAGTGTTTGAATAGACCTCGACTTGAGTGTATGCGTGTGTGTGTGTGTGTGTGTGTGTGTGTGTGTGTGTGTAAATATATATTAATATTATAATACACACTTAATGGATACAAAAAGAATTACAAATAATAAGCTGTACGCCCATTTGCACAGCAATAAAGTCAATTTAGTTAGTGCGGCGCTGGCTTCATTAACTGCAGTCAAGCGCGCGACATCGTTGACAAAACACACACACCAAGCCCCAAAAACATACACACACACACACACACACAGACTCCTCACTGTTTACAGCTTTCCTTGGTGCTTGCTGCATACACAAATATTTGACGTAGCCGCTTTACTTTACATTTTTTTACTTATTTATTTATTTGTTGCGTGTGAATTAGGAGCTCAATTTGCTTGATAAGAAGCGTTGACGCTGACGTTGACGTTGACGTTGACGCTGAGAATGTTTATAAGCAAATAAAAAAGAGCTACGACTAGAGGGTATGCATGCCAAACGGGTATATTTGCCATTTTGTATATATTTGGGTGAGAGATAAATACATTTAAATAATGCAAATGTCAACTGAGTGAATTAAATAATCGTTTATGATAATCAAAATTAAATATTTATATATATTATTTAATTTAAACTTGTATAAATTGACAAAAATATATATATATCGAATCAATCTTTATTTATAGTGAATATAAATTGACAAAAATATATATATATCGAATCAATCTTTATTTATAGTGAATACTTAGAGCTCGGCTTTAATACTTTAATCATCTGGGCAAAGAAACCAAAAACTAGTACTTTAAGCAATTTAAGTCAACAGTTGTATTTATTTTAGTTGAGAACAGGTTAATATTTTTAATATTTTAATTTAAATATTTTCCAATTAAACTAGTTGACAAGATAAAATATAATATTAAATAGGTAAACCAAGAGTCATTCATAGTCCATGGATAGCTGCTACAGATTTAGAGTAGGCTTCAAAGAGTAATTTAAATTGAATCAAAGTCAAGCCTAATCTATGTTAACTGCAGTGCCTGAAATGATTATTTATATATTCTGAAATACCTCGATTAAGAGAAAGTCCAATCATACTTCACACGCTGACATAAATTTCTTTTGACTTAAGCTTGATTAAAATGCGACATTCCGCCGTCGCTTATTAAAGTCTTCATATGCTAAAGTGAGTCACTTGACAGCTGACAGCGTCAAGGCTCGCACTGCCATGCTGGCTAGACATGCAAGATTTCGCTCAGTGCACCCTTATGTCTCAATTTAGTATGCAATGCAAAGTTTTTCAATTCCTCTTATTTCCTTACTATTTTCTCTTTTTTTTTTTTGGTTTTTGGATTTTGCATAATGTGCGTTTAATAGGGCTGCCAACGCCCGAGATGTTTGGGAAGCTGACAAAATGTAACGCATACGCCATGTGGCACGCCAAGGCATTGTTAAGAGCTTACCAATATGTGTGTGCGTGTGTGTGAGTGAGTGAGTGATGTGCATTGTTAACTTTGCTGCCTTGAAACTGATTATTACTGGTTGACACATTCGGTTGACTCGTCAACATCAACATCATCGACGACGGCTTCAAAATGAAGCATACGACACGTTGAGCGACTTATAGACAAAGCACAGAGCACTACTCGTAGTGTATGCGTGTGAGCGTGTGCGTGTGTGTAGACCCTCTTTATTTGCATTGACAGTCGTAATACGCTTTAGTTTTGCAATAGCTTTTACGCTTGCCAGCCAAATGGGAAAGTGTAAATAAGTAAACAAACATATTACGACAAATGGGAATAGAGAGAATGGATTCAGAGAATGGGCCAAGAGGATGGACGTGAATGAAATGTGGTAAAAGAATAGACAAGAAGTCAAAGAAATTTACGTGTGCGTGTGCAAAATCTTCTAAATATATTCGAATTTTTTCATTTCTTACAGCTGAAAATTTCATATTTCATATTTGGCTCATAAATATAGATTGTATTTGTAATCAAGAGAATTATTTATGAAAATATACCTGCAGTAATCACTGTTAATCAAGTATAATCTTGAACTTGAACTTTTTCATGTATTTGGAAATTTCTCAAGAATATTTGAATTTCGTTTTTATACAAAGTGGAAGTGGTATGTTATTACTTCTGATTCAGTAAGTGCAAGTTTTTTTATGACTAAACAGTTCGCAGAATTTCACACAACATGTATGATTCCACATCTAAGCTAATATGTATATGTATACATGTGTACAGACGTGTGCGTGTGCTTGTTTGTGTAGCGCATCGCCAACTCGTCTGGGCACACACTCTGCGCTTTTTTTTCGCACACGTATTTTGTAATCTTTAGCCGGGGCAAAGCTGTTGCTACTAGTTGCGGGCTATTGCCCCACAGCGCATTACATTTGATTATGTGTCTTTACGTGTTTCAGTGTGTGTGTGCGTGTGCGTGTGCACGTGTGTGCTGGTAGCCGAGTACTACGCCTTATAAATTCGTTTGCCCATTTCTCTGCTCTTGCCCCTTTTTTCGCCATTGCCCATTGAACGAGAGCCGAGGCGAGTGACGGCGATACCGACTGCGACTGCGACTGCGACGGCAACGGCGACGCCGACAGCAAACGGCAGCAACAGTCACAGGAAGGAAGCTTCAAGACACGATTAAATCAGCAAATAAAATAGCAAGTGAATGGCAAGAGAGCAACAAGAATTGAAGAAAGGCAGCTCGAAACGTATGCGAATGCAAACGTTGCAGAAAAGAAATAAAGAAAATAACGGGTTGTCGGCACGGGGGGACTGAGCGAAACAAAAATAAAGTGTGAGTCGGGCAAATGCAAACAACATCAATGCAAAAGTAAAGTACAAAACAAGTAACTAAACTCTAGTCGAGACTGCTCGACTAAGAGATACCCTGAATCCATTGAGCTGTAATACCAATCATTAAGAGCTTCATTTATTTATTAATAGTAAACAACACATGCACACATACACACACACAAACATATGCATGCACGTAATATGCTCACTGCGCAGTTTTGCGGTTGCAGAAGAGGCTGTGCTATGGAAACGTTATTGTTTAATAACTTTTTTTCTAGACCTATGTTCTTAATGAAATTTTCGGGGAATGATTATGACATCCAAATGTACCTATTTGCCAAATTTCAAGTCTCTAGTATTTGATATACGTGAGTTATCGTTTTTGTTGAATTGTGGGCGAAAGGGGCGTGGCATCAAAAATCCAAAAATGACAAAATGTGCGGATTCAATATAGCAATCAAACACAACTTAGTGCACGATTCTATCTTTAACGGTGTGCACGCCAGACCTCAAAAACAAAGCGATATTTTCGATAGTTATCGATAAAAAAGAAATGGGATGAGTTATCGAAAAAAAAAAATAAACTCGTACAGCGTATGGTATTATCGAGCATTTTGCTTTTTATTTGAAGTCTCTAGCTTTTGTGGTTGCAGAAATCCAGGTGTTTACACGGACGGACGGACGGACGGACGGACGGACGGACGGACGGACGGACGGACGGACGGACGGACGGACGGACGGACGGACGGACGGACGGACAGACGGACAGGGCTAGTTCAACTCAGCTCATCGAGCTGATCAAGAATATATATACTTTATGGGGTGTGGCACGCCTCCTTCTGCCTGTTACATACATTTGCACAAAAACATTATACCCTGAAATTTCCATTTTCAATGGATTCAGGGTATAAAAAAGAAGAAAGAGAAATACAAATACAGCGGTTCTTTTTGATTCTTTGCAGTTTGCTGCAAGATGTAATACCCTTGAAGATATACGACCAGAGACTAGCAGAAGACAAATTGAGAGAATTGATTGATAAAAAAATATATATTTATGAAGAGTAGCTTAGACAAATAATTCAATTGAATTTTTTAGATCTTTTAGCAAAATAAAGTATATTGCTTGTGAGTGTGGCAAAGACTACTTCAATCAAACTTATTGCACATTAAAATCAAAATACCCCAATGCAGTAGATAAAACGATTAAGAAGTAAATTTTTCAAACCAAATTTGTTATGAATAAGACAGCAGAGTGGAGAGACGACAGGTAGGCGCGCAGGTAGCTACAAGTACAAACAGTATAAGAGCAAAGAAAAGCAGCGAGCGTTGACTGACTAAGGTCGACTTTTTGATTGAATGCATAGATAAATGAAGGACAGAAGGACAGCTAGCATTCACTGTGGAAATGGAAAATTGATTACAGCATGTTGAGAAATGTAAATAGAAATTGGATACGCGAGGGATTTTTATACTACATACATATACATAAGGCACATACACTTTTATTGATAAATATTCAAATTACAGGAGATCGGCCCAATATGTTATTACAATCAGAATATTCATTGCGGTCTATATAAAGTTGTACAACTGCAGCTACCACCACTCGACAAATTACTATTTGTGATAAGAGCTGTTATCATTATAAATAATGTTGGCTGTTATTTGGCCGTGCTCGACAACTGGATAGGTTATTATTTGGGCATGCTATTATTTATAAAATATAATAGCCCGAAACAGGCGTTAAAAGACGTAATATTGTGTCAATTACGCATATCTCTTAACACAAATATTTCGTTGTTTGCGTTTCTTTTATCTACATCAAACAACAAAAATAAACATTTAAATATGAAAATAAATTAGATGTGTATAAACATTTATCTGCAAGGCGCCAAAGATAAATACTCCGAATTGTTGGTACTTTTGCTAATAACAATATATGTGTATATACTTAAGAGCTTTTATCATATTGACAGATGACTTGAAAAAAAATACTTTGGAGGCAAAACAGTAGAGACTTCGTTATATATACGAAACGGTAAAGGTATGAAGTGGTAGTAGGTAAAATGTAGAATATGATACAGAGGGAAAAAGCAAGACAGTACATACTATGGAGGGAGCGAGCCAGAGAGAACGAGAGATATAAGCAGAAAAACAGACAGATTAACAGAGAAACTGAGAAATAGATAAGTAGAGAGTCATAGAGGAAGAGGAAGAGGAAGAGAAAGAGAGAGAGAGAGAGAGTTAGAGTTCGATTAGAGTTAGAATCGATCAGAGTGAGACATAGAATGGATGGAGAGAGTGAAAAATAGGAGAAAAAGAGAGAGACAGAGAGAAGGACAGAGTTAGTACCAGTTACGGGTGATTCGGGAAAAGAAGCAGCTTGAAAGAAATTCATATAGAAGAGAATAGAGAGTTGAATCGAAAGAAAATGAGAGAGAGGGAAAGAACGATAAAAAGGGACAAAAACAGCGAGAAAGAAATTGAAACATAGTGAACATAGTTCACTTGAACTTTCGGAAACTCTCAACCCCTCTATTCCTACCGCTGTAAGTCTATCTATCTCCATATCTCTCTATCTCTCTCTCTATATATATATATATATATATATATATATATATAATATCTAATAATATAATAATATAATATAATAATATAATAATAATATATAATAATAATAATAATAATCTCTCTATATAATATTATATATATATATTTTAAATATATTATATTTAAAATCAATAAGTAGCTCTATTTGTAAATAGTGCAATTATTAGTGAAAATTAAAAAGTCAACAGCTTCCGCAAGTTTCCGGTTCCGGTGAATTTTTAATTGCCGACAAAATGTTTAATTGCTCAAAGAGCTTTAATAATGAGCGAACTTAAATTCTCATTAACATTGGCATACCTGTAGCCTTTGTATCAATTAAAATATTTCAAGTATGGCGCGAAAGAATTTAAGTGCGAATTTACAATTATTTATCTTCAAATAAAAAAAATGTAATTTAATTCATTAAAACTCAAACAAAAAAAAAATTGTACTTATTTGATTAACAAGCAATTAAACCGATATCATTTGATTGCTTTTAATTAAAGGTAATGTTCTGCACTATCTAGCAGATGCTTTAACGAAAGTGTTTGTATCTGATTTATTACAAAGTAGTCAGCCACACGAAGCTTATATGGAATGTGTATATATATGTATATGTGTATATACGGGTATGTATAAGTATGTATATACAGCTCAGTTTATGTCCGCATACGAGCGGAATAAAAAGAGCCTGATAATAATGGAGAATAAAATGCCAGGTGGAAATTGTTGGCGCAGGTAACAACAATATATTTATTATATATACAAACACACACACACATATATATATGTATGTGAAATCGCATTATTTGCCCATCTTGTGGCAATTACGTAGAGCCAGTAGCCATGGGTATTAGCCACAGTTCGGAGTCAACGAGCCAATTAGACTACAATACGCAGCACAAACCTAATCGAGAGATGGTCAAAATAAGAGAAAAGAAATTCATGACCAACTTGAAGTCAAAATTAAGTTACGTGTCGTTGTACAACCATCGAGCCACCCGCTACACCCCCTAGATGGCTCAGCAACAAAATAAAAAGAAGAAAAAACACTCTGGCAAATCATTGTCTAGCCAATTGCTTCGACTCGCAGTTGGGGGAGATTTCATTCAGTTCGTTTTTTATTTAATTTTTTTTTTTTTTTATATATTTGTCTGCCCAAAAGACAACTCATTCGCATTGGTAGTTTCCCAAGCTTTTCGCGCTTGTTCTGGCATGCTTTGTCTCCGGTAAAGAGGGTCGGCTCCAAGAGGTGCCCCGGCCAGAGGGGGGAGCGAACGTTTT
Organism: Drosophila mettleri; assembly: GCA_035047625.1. Lineage (NCBI taxonomy): Eukaryota > Metazoa > Arthropoda > Insecta > Diptera > Drosophilidae > Drosophila > Drosophila mettleri. The sequence goes on from JAWNPI010000072.1 coordinate 7,643,055, forward strand.
TATAGCAAGTCAAAAACCTATTAATGCTCAGCCAGCGCGTTCAACTTGTTACAATTCTTTACGTTTGACTCTCTTCTGTATTTGTGTGTTACTTCTTCTTTGTTTTTGTATTTCCGTTTGTTTGCAAACTTATTTATTATATACCCTGCAAAGTGCGAGAATTAGCGGGTGTCTACAATCGATGAGAACGCAAGTATTACAGCTTGAACTTTTAAAACTAATAATTATCTAACGCAAATACAAATTAGTATAAATTAAATTAATTGATTTGTTTTAAAAATAAAATATATAGTTGTTGGAATTTTTTATGGTAACAATATATCAGCTAAATATTATATTGTAAAACTTATTTAAATAAATATAAATTTCATAAATTAAAATATTTATATTAAAAATTATATCTATTTAAAAAATGTTTTAACTGTAGAATCTATTTTTTTATCAAACATTAAATATTTGGGAGGAAAATATATTAAACAATTTGCACTATTTTTCAATCAATAAAAAAATGTTGAAAGACTACATTTAGAATTTTACCAGAGCATACCATAGTCTATCATTGAGCCAGTTTCTCATATTTTAATCCATAATTTTTACTTTTTATTTTATTTTTTATTTCTAACTGCGGTGCAGAGTATTTCATAGTCGATCACATTATGGTTGACCATTATTTATGGTCACACATTTACGCCGCATTTGCTCTTTTCGAAGTGGTCAATAAATCGAACATGGAACCAATCTAACGCAGTTTTCCAGGGCATTACGCTGTCGATCAGTTTATTAGATGGACATTATTATTTATTTTCAACAATTTCCGCTAGTTTGACTTTACTATGTGACTTTGCATTAGAGCCGCTGCTGCTGTATATTTTTTGGGTACGGGTCTTGGGCTACCAATGCCTAGTTTCGTCTGCTACACGAATTTATCTATCTGTTTCTGTGTGAGTGTGTGTTTGTGTGTGTTTCATATGGCGCATTGTTTGATAGGCCTTCCCATGCCGCTGCTGCTCGACCCTCTGCTCGCAGTATTTGGCACTGTGTCGCAACTCAAATCGATACATGACAGCAATAACGGCGGCAAATTTCATAAATAGCTTCATGTCAGTTGAAATTTTTGACTTTCGGCTTTGACAAAACCCCGCTACCCACACAACCCACTCAACCACCACCCACTTGATTGAGTGCAGTACATGTGGCCCAAAATGAATTTCAATTAGGGTAAGTGGAGCAGCGGACTGACTGCATGGCTACCAGCTGCCTGGCTGCCTGGCTGCCTACCTGCCTCTAATTAAGCGCTGCGCGTGCCTGTCCAGGATCATTTTGCGTCTAATTCAATAAGTCAACGACGGCACATCAAGTGGACATTGACTGAAGAAATAATCACCGGAAATCTGTGAACGGAAATGGACACAATAATGGCAGCCAAAACGGACAGCGTCGCTCCTGGCCCGCGGCAATTTAGCCAAACAAAGTGCTGGCCGACTGTCACGGCCAAGCTCAAGTGCCAAAAGCCAAGTGCTAGCCCGCATCCCCAGCTCGCAGACCCTTGGCTCCAGGCAAAATGCCTTTCAGCATGCCAAAGGCTCATTAATTCGCATTCATAAATTACGCCGGACAACAACTCACACAAAAAAAATGTTCAAATGAAGAAAAAGTCGAAAGCAAATGCGGAATTAAATCGAAATCAATGCAATTTTGCGGCGTATCAAATCGAAACAAAAACCGATTCTGACTCTGAAGGAACGCCTCATAATTTCGTCAGGCAATTCGAACATTAATCTTTGCAACGAGCACTTATAAAAATGTATGTCAGCCTTTCAAAAACAACAATTTCTTTTGCATATTTAGCTAGACTACGTTTTGCTCTTGTCCACGGGGAACTTCTCTTAATCTTACACATTCCGTTTTATAGCTTTTATATTAGGCCTTTAATGCTACACAATTTATTGTCAATTGCGGCATTACGATGCTTCCATCAAAATTTTAGTAAAGCAATAAAAAAGTGGGTTTCCGGCTTAAAATTTATGTATTCTAAAATATTGGGTAAAAGTTTAAAAAACTGTTGTAAGTTAAGCAAAAAATTATGTATGCAAAAAATGATATATGCAAATAATGATTTATAAATATAAAACCAATTGTATTCATTTTTCAATATTTTTTATAATATATATATAATATTTATTAATTAATAATTTTGTTTAAATAATTATAATAATTATATATTATTATGTTATGTATTATTATTATATTTATTTTTTAATTTTATATATTTATATTTAATTATTAATAAATATCTTTAAATGATTCTTACGCTAAGCCTCGTTTCTCAAAATAAACTAATTAGAAGTTTGCTATCGACTTTACAATACTCTATCATGTTGCAAAATCAGTTGACTCTCTTCAAAAGTTTAAAATTTGACATACTCCAAAGTGTGTCCATAGCTATAGCTATATATCAGTCATTCTCAATTTAATAAATCGAACTCCCAAAGTCATGAATTCTGGCTATATAAGGACTGTGTACTCGTAACGACACTGGAAAATGTTGACTTAAACTGTAGTATTTAAGCTATGAAGACAATTGAGTTACCATTTGGTTGTCGCGAAGAGCTGACTCCATTGAAGGCGTAAAAATAAGTGCATAATTTAGTCAATCTGCTAACATCTTAAGAGTTACAAATGTAACCAGCTTTAGTAAGTTAATTTAATGCCTTATTTAACACGCCTCCAGGAGCTGTAGTTATAGATATTATAAATATTTAGTCTTATGTGCTTTACATGATTTTCTAATCAAAATTGTAAGTCTCTTGCACTTGAAAAAGTTCAAATTTCTGCGAGTAAATAATTGCTAATATGCATATCTAAATATTATGTAATTTGTTGCACGTATGAGATTTGTTAATATGCACATCAAAATCGAATATAATTTATTGTACATATATAAACAATATACCCGTTTTACTTCATACGCGAGTATAAAAATGATTGAAGTATTCAAGTATTATTAAATTAAACTGAATATAATCTAGTTTCTTCCAGTGTACTTTTCTCCTTGTTCTATTATTTAGATAACGTAATCCTCTTAAGCCTCGCAGCGTCACCTTGAGCTAATCTATGTGACTGTCCATTTTACAGTAGCAACGCAAACGAATGAGAGGCTTTAAATTGTTTATTTTGTTCATTTCACTTAAGAAACGCTGAATGATTTATCATAAAACATTTACGAATGGGACAAAACAAACATAAACAGACTGTAATAGGAGTAAGGCCCGTTCAGGTGTAAACTTTTGCCAGACGAACAAATTACGTATACGCCGGGTAGTGCGACAGGGTAATTGAATCGGTTGCCAAAAAGCGTCAATAAAACAATATGGGCATTCAATCAATGCATCAATGCAGTCAATGCATTACGGTGTGGTTACTTATCAAACAGAAAGAGACAGATAGGCCAAGAGAGAGAGAGACAGGGAGACAGGGAGTAACTGAGTCTGATGCACGACTCGTTGCAGATAAACGACAACAGACATTGCCCCAATTACGAGCACATTGTATGAGGTGCATGTGGTTTTTATCAAGCTTACCACCCCCTCTCCCACTCACTCACACACACACAAACACACACCCACAAACACAATCAGTGAGCCGCACACTTGACAGACATTTAGATACTTCTGTTGCGGCTACTGCGAACTTGGCTTGGCTGCTGTAGCGCAATTTGCATGGCGCATGGTTTATAATTGAATTAATTGTAATATGATACGCGGCGTAAGATACGAGGCTTTTGATAGCAGCAAGTCGCTGATAAGAATACACAATTTATATATGTCTTAATGCATTTATGAGCGCCAATTGTGCACAATAAATGCACAAGCACGCAGAAGCTAAACTGCAGCGTGACAATGCCAAAGATACAATAAAATGCAGTGCACACAGAATTTAAAGGAAAAATAAACAATTTTGTTTTTTTTTTTCTTGCTTTCCCCCTTTTATTTTAATCTTTCCTTTTTTTTTCGCTGTTATTTTCGAATTTCGAATTTGCTGAAATTTATTTGCACTGCACTTTGTCAGTGCTAAGGCAGCCGCAGCAGCAGTAGCGACTGCGGCCGGGCAACGCGTATCTGTGAGATATGCGATAAAAAAGCTTAGCAGCTGTTTTTTTTTTTTTTTTTAGTTTATTTTTTTTTTTTTTACCTTCTTATTGTCGCGTCCACTCAGCAACAACGGCAGCAGCTGCCGCATGCCTTAGCAAGCAGTTCGAAGCGAGAAACAACCAATTTTTTTTTATAAATTTAATAAAATGTGAAAGAAAACACGAAAACAGAGACGCCAAAATGCAAATAACAATAAAGATGCGTTTGCCGAATGTTAACACTATTTAAATTGCGAATTAACGCTAGTTGCTGACCGTTGATCGCTGCGAAGAAACCGTTACGTTCTTAACGCGCCGCATGAACTTTTCAAACTGAGACCACCGACCAGACCGGAGCAGAGCAGAGCAAAGCAGAGCAGAGCAGAGCAGAGCAGTCAGCAGCAGGCAGCGAACAGCAGGCAGCAAATCGCACACGAACGGAACGACACGAAGCAACGAAGAAAATGACGACGCAGCGCCGGTCGCCGGCAGCAGCGTACGCAACAACAACAACAACAGTTGGCAGCCCCGTGCAAAAAAATAAGGAAAGTGGACATGGGGTGTGCGCTCAAAATGTTGTTGAGTGAGCGTAAGAGCGTGTGTTACATTTGAGCGAAAGTGGTGTTAGTTAACAGCGCTGTTAAATGAGCACAGTTAACAGCAGAGCTAAGAGTTGAGCAGTGAGAAGCAATTTTGAGAGCAATTTGGAGTGACTTAAGTAAATTATATGAGAAATAGTTACAACTAAAAATTAATAAATAAAACATTTAATTTATATTTTGTATAACAATTTATTGATAAGCTGCAAATTCATTATTCAAGCCTCAAATTTCTTTTCAAAATAGTGCTTGCCGTTTAAAAAAGCAGCTAGAAATATGCCTCATTTCAATACCAATTATTGTAAATACATAAGAGGCATTTAATATAATATAATATAATAATAATTAGGTATATATTTTGTCTGTAAACTATTACAAAATCACATTTACTGCACTGACTGGTCTTTGTTTTTAAGTAATTTTTCTGTTTCATTTGGTTTTAAAAGCTTTCGAATCTCGTTCGACAAATTTAACAAGACTTAAACATAAAATAAATGACTAAATTAGTAGTTGTTAGGCACCATTTTTTATATTTAGACAAACTAGCTGAAGAAGTAGACCGAGTCCAGAACATTGCGCAGATCAAAGTCACCTTTCTGTGGCAGCTGACGCAGAATACGATTCAATTGACGCTTCGACAAATCCTCAACGGAGCCATCGTTTGTCAACTCACTGCAAGAAATTATAGAAATTAGATCGCATAAGATCCACTATTGAGCATTACTTACGCATTGCTGAAGCTGTAGGTGTGCTTCATGAACTCCGACAGCTGCTCGAGTATTGGCTGCGAGTGAAGAGCAACGAATTGCTGACGGCAGGCGCGATTCAGTTCGGGCACGGTGCACGCGTGCGTCCAGAAACAGTCGTGCACGGAGACAAAGGTGATGCCTTGGCGCTCGCAATGCAGCGAGGTGAGCATCATGTGCGACGAGTCCAGCGAATGAATGAAATTGGGCGGAAAGGCGTTCTTCTGCTTCAGTATGTTGGGTCGCTCGAACATATCCATCGATATGTTGGCGTTCACGCGCAGACCTTTGCTCGCCGAATGCTTCATCTCCTGGCGATTGTACGGCTGCACGACGGGCAGACCCAGTGGTGTTACCCACTCCACATTCTGACTACAGACACCCGCGATGAGACGCGCGCACTCTGTGAACCAGTCTTGAATCTCACGCGTCGAGGTGAACATTTCGCGCAGGCTCTCAAAGGTCTTTGTGGTCAAGTATGTGGAGGCGGGCCACACCCAATCCTTGGGAAAGTCATCAATGTCCTTCAGCTGCCGCGCTATCTGCAGTCGTGCACCGTAGCGTGTGACGCCGTAAACGGTCGTCATCACCGTCTGCTTGATGACCTTGCGTCGCACGAAGCCCTCCAGCGCTTGAGCCACGTGCAATCCGTTCTCTGCATCTGTTTTTCTAGTGCGCTCCACGAGCGCGGCCACAGCACTGTACACGTCCTGCGGTATCGCCGACGGTGCCAGATTAACGCTGCAGGCACCCGCCTGATCGCGACCGAGCGCTGCATAATGCTGCAGTCCATTGCAGGAGCCATCCTGATGTATGGGAAAGCGACTCATGTAGGCGGCCGGATCGGGTGAACGTTGCACATTGGCGATTTCCATGCAACAGGCGAGTGTCTGCCATGGCTCATCCGACTTGGACCACCACATGCGACCCGTCAGCGGATTGTCCGCAGAGTCCAAAATGTCTGGCATTATTTCCTCAGCATAAAGCAGACGCTCGCGCACCGAATCACGCTTCTTCAGGCCTGTCAAATTGATGCAGTGCAGCTTTAGCCAGCTAAAACCATCCACGCCCAGCGGTTGGGCTTGATCAAAGATGAGCATCGAGCGCGCCAGATCTGAGCCCAAGTGATTTAGATGCGGCGGCACAGGATAAACGCGTCCACGAAAGTCCATGTTGTGCGGCAGCCAGAAGACCTTGTCGCGGTACTACAAAGAGATGAATTAGAATTTGACTGCGAATCGAGACAGACAGCTAGTTACATGTTGTGCCAGCGACAAGCGATAGAGAGCATCACACCACAGGCTGTACATCTCAGCCTGTTTGCGTCGATGGCCAAGCTTGTCGCGGAACTGCTTGGCACGATCCGCCGGCGAAATGCCACTAGCATCTTCGCCCACTGGCAGCGTGGGTAGCGGCGGCAATGATGTCGGCGGCTGTGGCACATCCAGCTTGGCATCGCCACCATTCTGGAAGACCTTAATGATCACATCGAGCAGCTGTGTGTTGACACGCCACGGTACGCTGGCCAGCTGATTGAGTGAATCAAGCGCTGGATACAGATGCTGCGGGTTCGAGGCGCGTATGCGCTCCCACTGCTGCACCGCCTGATGGGGAAGTCGTATCAGCTCCGATTTGTTCAGCAAGTAGCCACCATTATGCGGTGTGCTCCAGGGCTGCGGTGGACACAACATGGGCACCAGATTCGAATCGAAGGTGAGCGTCTGTTGGCGCGAGGCGCGCAATAGTCGCGAGAGTACGGGATGCGGCTTCACCTCCTCCTTAACGAGCCGACCCTGATTGCGGAACAACGTATAAAAGGCGGGCAGCAAATTCTGTGGCATTGTCGTCGCGTTCGTCTTCGATTTGCTGCTCCGCTGACGCATGATGTGCGCATCGATCTTAATGTCGCGCATGAGTATATTATAGAGGAAGCGACCCACGCCGGACAGCACGTTGTTGGGCCACGGCACCTCCGGTAAATCCATTGACGGACCACTGTGTCGCTGCGCGTGCACCAGACGCTGCCACATCTGTCGCGTATTGTCCTCCGTCTGTCCGTTAGCCCACAGATCGCAATAGTCGCTATAAATCTCTCCAATCTTCTCCAGCGTTCCATTGTGTTTCTTCAATTCGATTTGATAGCACTGCTGCACCTTCTGGCCCAGCTCCTTGAAGAGTTGACCCACCGTGGGACTAAAGGTCTCAGATCCCTCGGCCAACTTGTACAGCTCCTTGATGAGTATGTCGGAGTAGTGACTGGCGTCGAGCACCTTTAGGTACGTATAGTAGTTCATGTAGCCGTGCGGCTTGAAGCGAACCTGAGCACGCAACGTGTTCAGATCACGGACAATCGCAGCCGAGATTTGCTTGCGCCAGTTCTGTTCCAGCTCTTTGAGCTTGGCACGCTGCAAGAATCAGATCATTTAATATATTTTTTATAATAATACATTTCTCAGACTTACGCAATATTCAGCATTGCCAAATTCCTTGGATTTTTCAATAGATTTTATGGTAATGCAACCGTCCAATTCCACCTGCAGCTGCTCACGTGCCAGCTGCTCCAGTTGCGTTTTATTATAGCCTCGCTTTGACCTCATGATGATGGAATCTTCCTGTGCTCCAGTTTCACACTCTGCACCCACGGGCTGCACTTGATCGTTGAGATCATTGAGCAGTTCGTTATCGTAGCCCAATTGGGGCGGCGCATACACAGGCGTAAAATTTGGTTGCACTCTTCTGATAGCATCCAGTGCAATGTCACGCTGATCCGATATAAACTTGGAGCGATCCATTATTTGATTAAGACTGAAACCCTGCTGCTCTGCCTGCGCTATGTACTGCTCAATGAGCTCTTGATTCTGTGCATTTGGCTCCACTCGGCCCAGGCACTCGAAGGTGGCCGCATACGTTTGTTCGTTAAATAGCAAACCATCCTCGTGGATCACTTTGAAGAGTTCCTGGCAGCGATCAAAGGAGCCCTTGCCCGCATAACCATGCAACAAAATGTTGTACAGATCAATAGTGATCAGATTCGTGCTGGGTTTGTTTTGGTTGCTCTTCTTGGCGCGACTGCGATAGGCGAATATTGTGGAGAGGGCGCGGTTCAGCATGTTTGCCGAGACACACACATTCAAGTATGTTGTTAAGTTAATGATTAACGCGCGTTGCTTGGCCTGGCGCTCCAGCTCCTCCGTGACGTGCACCTTCGACTTGAAGCTATTGATGAAAACAAGAATATTGAATAACTTCAAATGTTGGCCATGATATTACGAGACAAACCGTTTCTTAGACTTTGCTGTGACGGCACTAGTCTTGGGCTGGCGTTCGGCAGGGGTAACTGATTTATGGGTTTCCTCAATGTACGGTTCGATTGCCTCAAAGGAATCCAAGACTTCCGATGGACACACATGTTTTGGCGCACTTAAGCTGAATGCAATTAAAGTTAGGAATTGCTTTAGCTATAAAGTCTGACAATTAATTTACCCAAAGTTGGCTAATTCCGCCTCTAGATAATCCTGTCCATGGTTCTCCATGCCCTCAATGATGTCGCGATAATTCTGAAAACTTTTGATAATCTTATGCACCTCCGACGGATTGGATATGATCTGTTTCGTGTACGTCTCTTTGCCAAAGAATATCAGCGGCTTATCATCGTACATCCCGGCCTCTAGTATGGAGCTGGCGGCTGCATCCAAGTCGATTTTTTGATACTCTGCCGGCTGTCGTTGTGTGACCTCTTCGCTGCCTGATTTAACCTTCTTTTGAGCGCGTCGCTCTTCACGTGCGCGCCTATCCAGAATTTGCATTTGGGTTTTCTGTATAAATTCGGCCAGTTTCTTCGATTTTAAGCGCTTCACGCGTGATTTGCGCTCATTGGCAGTTTGTTCGGTGACTGTTTAGGCGAATATATAAATTATATTATGTCATAATTTATATGATTCTTGATGTTTACCTTCAAGCAGCTCCACATACTTGGCGTAGCGTGGTTTGCGCAATCGTTTCTTTTTCGCCAGCGCCAGGGCATCTGCTTGTGTGGGCGTGGTTGATTGTGGGCGCACAACAAGTGTAGTTAGCGCTAATGTATACATTTTCATTAATCTTTTGCTCTTTATTGTTAATTAATCGAGCTACTCACTTGCCGGCCGATAGAGCATCTGATAATATTGCTGATATTGTGTTAAATTATGCGCAGCGCTGCTGTCGCTGCCGCCTTTGCAGTTGCAGCCGCAGCTGCTTGTTGCGGTAGGCAGCCGCAGTACTCGCTGCACGGCTGTTGCGCCGTTGGCGCTCAGCAGTACGATACATGTTTGATATGCAATTGCAATGTTTTGTTCACGAAATCTGTTGATTTTTCTCACAAAACTGTTCGATGCTTGCATAATATTTTGTTGTCCATTGCGCGTTTCACGTGTTGGCTGCCCAGCCCAGGGCTGCATTAACTGCTTGAACATCGATAGGCTCGATTACTTTTATGCGCACCAGCCTGCCAACTTGCGCAAAATAACTTTTCAAATTTGCACATCATTGATTTTAACGTAAAAAACTAAATTTAATAAATATCTGTTATAATTTCTAAAAAAAATATGCCCCCAAAGAAAGACAAACCGTCTCCATTCAATGAACCGGATCTAAGCGGCAGTAAGCCGTTGCCACCCAACATATTTCTATACATACAGCTAGCCTCTGTGGATACGCTGCCCACCTTGATTGATCCATTGGAAATACATTTGGATCAAGGCGGCAGTCTAATACTCAAATGCATCGAACAATATAATACCGAGGCGATAATAGCCCAGGATGAATTCTTATCAAAGCCCACATTTACTTTGGTATTCCAGCAGGATAATTTGGATCGCATCAATCATGCCGCCGACCATCCATTGTTGATCAAACTTTATATGCGCAAGACCGAGGAACCGAATTTCTACGAGAATGAGGAAATGGAATTGGAAATAGAGACATCCGAGCTGTTATCCATGCTCATAGAGAAAGTCGATACGAATCTCAACGAACTCGAGGAATACCCTGATTATGAGCCCAAAGTCGAGATGGTCTTATTGTCTGTGGGCTATCTCGATATAATTAAGCTCTTCGGCCATCATCGTTGTATGCTGCACGAACAACTCTATCTCTATCCGGTGCCCGGCTGCCCCATTGAGTTGCGCTACACAATTAAGACCGAATGGCATCTGTATACCCTAGTGCCCATTGTCAAGGAAGTCTCCTTCACCAACATGGCCTTCGTGATATTTGAATCGATCTACAATTTGAAGGACGATTATATAATTGATCTGGAGACTCTGAATGTACAGTTGAGCTTTCGCTCCATGCAGCCGATTGATCGTAGTGAATACCATGTGATACCCTGGTGTAGCTTTAACAAATTGAACGAATGCACCATCAGAAAACAGGCGAATCATCATGTGTTCGAGTACTTTCGCCAGAGTGTGCCCGATAGCTACTGCATTGGACTCAAATCCAACATGGATGTGGAAATGCACAAATTGTTTAAAAATCTGATGCTATCGGACGATATGAACATTGATTTTGATCTGATCAATAAAAGCGAAGATCTGGCTCTAGTCTGCAATTCCTTCCATCGCTATATACTCACAAAGGAAATGTCGGACACGCTGTTCACGGCTGTCGCCTGGCGGCAATATGTGATCGCTGTCGATGTCTATAATATGACAACCGTGGAGAAAAAAGAGGGAAAGCGTATAATCGAAACGACGGTCAATAAAAAGATCTTCTCGGGCGTACTAGATCCAGCTATTCTACTCTATCCCAATAGTAAGTAGCGGAGTAAAATATAACCAAAATGAAATACAGCTGATGATAATTGCTTTAGCTTTCGTAATAACTCTAATGATCGATAACTGTCGATTTTTTATACCCTGATCCTATTGAAAATGGGAAAACAGGATATAATGTTTTTTTATTATAAATAAACTGTAAGTCGATAGATTTTTGTAGATTCTCATTGCACATCCATTTTGCAGTTGTTTCTTTATAGACTCCAAGTTCAGGGCTTAAGTGATGCCAAATATCTTTAATTAACGATATATATCGATACAGGATCCAAGGTATAAGTATTATATATGAGAGATTATGGGATGACAAAAAATTTGTAGACAAATTAATTATATCACATTTATCCATAAAGTTTCACACATAATAATCGATGTTATTGTCTATGAAATTTAAGTATACTTAAGTTTTGGTCTATAAAAAGATATGAGTAGAGTTTTTAATGTACAGGGTAGCTGTTAGTTAATCATATGTCACTATTGCTCTTTACTCTTGTTTCAGCGAGCGGAATGCGCTTTGCTGTGGAGCTCAAGTACTTGGGTGCGCGAAAGAAGACGGCCATCAAGGGCAAGCCAACGAGCACACTAAGTACTAGTAATCCATCGATTCGAATGACTAATCAAATGGACGTCGGTGCACCCACATTTGCCATAATCAATTTGTGCCTATTGGCGCCACTGGGGGAGGTGTACGAGGAGCTGAATGTGTTCCACGAAAGTTTCATTAGCCAGAATCGCTTGCTCTTCTGCAAGAACAAATTAATCAAGGTGCCCGAGTTGCCATTGGCGGACATCCAACGGGCGGCCTATACGGAATTCGATGCATTTATGCGGGACACGATCCGCTATATACTCGATAAGCGGATATTCAATGTGCAGCAGAAACGCGGTCATTTCTGCTGCGCCGTGCAGAACTTGACCAACATACTGCTGAAGATCGTCGGATCTGACTTCAATATGCGCATGCGCACCAGCACGAATGTCGAGTTCTCAGTTAGTTCGAACCACAAATATTATTTGCCTAAAAATTGTACTCAAAAGAGATTGATATTTTCTAGAATCTGTGCGTCATTGCTCACAATGAGCTGGAGCAACGCATACACAATCTGCTGGAGAAGATCGAGGACGAGGGTCTCGACGAGCTCATTGTAGACAAATCGGTTAAAAAACAAGCTCTCATCGATTATCTGAATACCATTAAGATTTTGATTGCCGTTGGTGATATACGCATGAGCAATCTGTTCCACGACAAGGTCATTAGCTGGCTATCGGGCCATTTCAATGACAAACTCTTCGCCGAGCGTCCAGTTAAGTATTATAATAATTAAGTTTACTTAAAAATATTTATTTAATATAAATTTGTACTTTAGGAAAACTCCAATCAGCTTGTGAATCTGTTTGAGTTCTTCGATTTCATCTCAAAAGTTGAGCTTGGCGAGTATGCGACAGCCCGAAACTATTTCAAGTGCAACAAAATCCTATCGAGTGTGAACGAAAATTTTGCGTAAGTCACAGACCAATAATAATCTATATAATTATAATAAAATAATGTCTGTCCAGTGGCTGGATACGCATTTACCTGGATTATGTGGCCACGCGTGATGATCCCGATCCGAAGGTGTCCGCCAATGCGACTGAGTGTCTATTGAATAGCATAACGCTCTATGCGGAGCACAGTGCTACGCTGCTGGATGGCTGGATATTGCTCTATTGCTACTATAAGAAATTTAACTATGCACCTGGCTACTCCTATGCGCGCTGGCATCTCGAGAACTTTGAGAAGATTATAACGTGCAACACGACTACGACGGCGTACAACCTTTGGGGCATCAATCTGAATATCTATCCGCGATTTGAGCACAACCGAAGCTACGCCTTCTTCGAGTCCTTCAACGTCTTTGTGCGCCTGGGCCTGTACGAGTTTGCCCAGGTGGTGTGGGAGGAAGTGCAGGACGACTGCAGCCTAGCGGAAAACTACATGATATCGACACAATTGAAGATCTTTCTCAATCAACTCGAAGATGACTTCGAAACGCAGACATACACAGTCGAGGGCCTCGATGAGGAGGATCAGTTGGTGAGCAGAGGCTAAAAATTGATAACGATTTCTGTATCGTTGCTCAACTTTGCTACCTGTTCAGGTCAAGTTCAATGCCCAGGTCAATGGCAATGTGGAGTATCATCGCGGTAACTTGACTCTTGCTGCCGAATTCTATGCGAAAAATTTGTCAGAGGAAGGCAGCCCACTTCCGGTGCGAGACAATTTTATGATCAGCAAATTGCGACTGGCCTACATTGCCTATGAGACGGGCGACTATCAGCTGACGATCAATGCACTGAATATGCCCAAAGTGGGCAAGCTGATGCCGCTGATCAACAACTATCTAATGGGCAAGGCCTACTACAAGCTGGATGACCTCAGCAAGTCCCTGGAATGCTTCATCAATTGCACCAAATATGGAGAGCATGTGCCCGATGTTTGGGGATTTCTGGCGCTGCTCAACCTTCAAATGGGCAACAATTTGAATGCGATCTCCTGCTGGAAATATGCTAGAGCTGTAAGTTCACTTTAGATGTATATATTTAGTATTTTCCTATGCTCACTATAAACTCGGTTCTTATATATTTATATTTCCATCAGCATTAACCTCGACTCAAAATAATGCTCTATGCAATCTCTAGTCTCTAATTTTTTTTACCTTTAAAATATATTTTTTATAACTTCCTTAATATCTCTTCTTTTTTACACTCAACTATACTCTTAACTCTCAATCTCTCTGCTTTATATGCCCTTTAACTACTTAATAACCTTCTAACTTTTCCCTCATATACCCATTTCCACTCTCAGGATCCCACAAAAACTATCACAGATGACACCATTTATACCGAACTGGATATGATCGATATAGATAGCGTGGATCTTTATATAGATATGGTCAGTCCCAATAATAGCATCATATCATTTCAGGGCGCTGAAGACGAAGATTAGAATCGCATCTCATATCATCTGCTGTCTGATTTATGCAAAGCCAAGCCAAATCTGATCAAAATATTTGATTTGACTTGAAATTGGTTTAGATCATGTGAACAAATATATTTGAGGTATTTACTTAAATATAAACTAAAGTCTTTGATTCATTCGCAAAAAGTTGAAACGAATTTGTTTTATTTACGATTATCTTAGCTGCTTAGCCAAACATGTTATGTCCTTCATGGTCACAATAAGCTCCCATTGAAATGGCCTTTGCTTCTCTGTCTCCCTCTCTCCTCCGCTTCCTCTGTGTCTATCTGCTTCATCATTTTTATCTAACAGTTGTGATTATGGTTTCATTAGATGCTTCCTCTGCTTGCAACATGCAACACAACTTGGCAACTGTCGCCATGATGGGCCGCGAATTGCATACCCCGTAAAATGTTTGAGGATGGGCTATGATGGTTTTTAGTTTTCATGACAATTATCAATGTGAGGAAAATTAAAGAAAATTAATCAAACAAAACTCAAAAGTATTTCAAGATGAAGCCTAAGTCGCATACCCTATGCGATTTTTTGCAAATTGAGTATATTAAATGTGATAAGCTGTAGCTGATCTTGAGTCAAAATAAATTCCAGCTGCCTTCCTGCTCTTGTTTTAAAGGGTATCTCACACGTCGTGCATTGGTCGCATTCTTACCTGTTTCTAGTTTTTTGCTGTTGTTTAGCAGCCGTGACTTGTTGACACAAGGTAATGAGACAGCCCGCAATTTGCTTGCATAAGACAAGCAGCACAAGCACTCTGAAACACACACACACACACACACACAACTCTTGTACTTTTTATAGCATACTTTCGAGCGGCGCTGAAATGCCTGGTTAGAGCCGCAGAGCCACTGAGCCGCAGAGCTGCCTCAGTCAGCATCCAAGCATGGCCAACGTTGGTGGCTTCGACTACGACGAGAGGCTGCCCGCCATTGGTGGCGTGACCAGCAGCACCGCCCTGGCCATAAGGAACTCGACCATCATAGCGCATCGCCTGTCCATCTACTTGCCTCAGCTGCTGCTGCCCACGCGCGATCCCCAAAAGGTAAGAAATTATGGAAACAATGAATGTTTCTCTCGCATCCCTCTTCTCTCTCTCTCTCTCTCTCTCTCTGTCTTTCTGTATACTCCCAGCTCATTATGGAAATCAATTGTTATGTGGCGCAATTCCGTGAGCTGCTCATCTTTATAGGCCAATCACGCGATTCGCCGGAGTTGCGCGAGAAAATTCGACGACTGCGTCGCAGCTGCGTGGATGCGTGCAAGCACACGGCTCACCTGATCACGCCGCAGCCCAAACATTGTCTGGGCAGTGCCAGCGAGAATATGAATCTGTCGCTGCTCTATCAGCTGACGCTGCAGTTTCGCCATGAGCTGCTCAAGAGCCATCGACTCATACAGCTGGTGCCCTACGATATGACGGATTACTATGGTAAATTGCAATCTCTAGCTGCTCAGCGTTCAGTCAGTCAGTTTCCAATTCTTATTTTAGCACCTGCTCGCACGGCACCATCCAATCTGGGCAATGTCATCAGTCAGATATTGCTATGCAAGCAAATCAATCCGGACTTTCAGCAGGAGGAATTATGCAGCATTAGCAAGGATGCCCAGGAGTTGAGCGAACTGCTCGACGAGCTGCAAACACATCTGCCCAGCCCCGAGACACTGAACGATGCAGACCTGTATGAGCAACTTCCTCACAGCTGTGAGTAAATTCAATGTGAACTGAACTGAATTGAATACAGCTTAACTCACGTCACCTGTCCACAAAGCAGCCGCAGCGGCAGCTGATGTAAACCTGGCCTTCCTCAATTCACCACCCGCTTGGTATAAGCAGCATCGGCGTCGCAGCTGCCGCACTCGCAGTCGCAGCCTCTGCCTCTGCTGCTGCCTCAAGTCATCCCATGTGAATTCGTTTTGAAGCAAACTGCGAAAACAGGTAAGTGAAAGTCTCTCCTTGTATATGACGGCCTGATACCCTATACACATTCAGGCATTACCCCATAGTCTATTGATTTCCAGTTGCATGTGGCGCCTGTCATGGGTTCACTTCACAATTAAATCCATGTAATAAATTAGTTTAGCTTAGCCTTAACTTATCTCACGCTAAATGCAGGAAATTTCAAATAAAACGAAAAATTCCAACTGATAATAAGCGAATTGCTTAATGAATGGACTTTCGAATAAACTATGTACTAGAATGATAGAAGGGCAGATTATTATTGTTCAAGTGTTGGGAGAGGCCAGTCTTGGGAATTTATAGTAGTATCAATCAAATTATAGTAGTATCAATTTAGCAACTATAGAAAGACTAACATAAGTTTATATATAATTTGTATATAATGAATGAATATTATATACAAATAATTCTCAACTTTCTTTTGAGTAATGCTTTCCTTTGTAATTGCTTAACTTTTTTTCTGCTCTTTTCTTTTTAGCATAAGCTTATTTATAATTTATATATTATAAAAAGTATAAAAAATTTAAAAAATTAATTAGATTTAAAATAAAATCCCTCAGATGTGAATAACGTATTTTTAAACAAGTGATAATATAAATATATATATATATATATATATATATATACTATATATCTGTATTATATGGAATGGAATTTTTTCAATTTTGCGGGGATTTTTGTTAAGGTGGTTTTTAGCGACTTTATGTAATCAAAATATATATAAAAAATATTTGTTAATTTAGAAAATATTTAAGAAAAATCTGATGAACTATTTAAAATAATATAAAAATAAGTCGTACTTATACATGTGTAATGATTTCTATTAGATTGAGTAATGGGAACACATCTGGTTAAATATAAATATGCCTTCTAATTTTCCCTAAATTGCGCTCTTTTGGCCAGCCAAAAACTCATTTTTTTAATCGAATGACTTAAATTGTTTTCAAAATAATACAAATATTAATTTTGTATTTATGCACGTCAAAATTTGAGTTAGGAATAATTACGGAATTTTTAAATAAAGAAAAAAATGATTAATTATAATTTTTTATACTAAACTAAACTCATTTTGAAATTATATATGCTAAAGCACAATTTTGCTTGTTTAGTTTTTTTTTTTTTTTTTAATATTTATTCACATTCCCTGCCCATCAATTGCCAGCAATTATATATTTTTTTATGCATTAAGCGAAATATAATTATTCCCATAAATTTGATTTTATTTATCTTCTTTTTTTTTGCACACTTTGGCATTTTCCGCTAAATTAGGTGCCCATACAGCATTTCAGCTGTGTGTGTGTGTGTGGGTGTGTGTGTATATGTATGTGTATATATGCTAAAAATGAAACTGCATAAGGCTGCAGCAAGTGTTGTAAACTTTCAACATTCACTGTGTCTGTGTGTGTGTGTTTAATTTACAGTTGACAAACCTGTAGGCAGCGACAAGGAAGTGAATGTGGCACAAGGCAGTCAATGAAATATATGTGCATGTTAAGTGCCATTATAGCAACGGCAGCAAGCTGTATAAAGGGCACACACAAAATTTATGAGCGATCACTAACAAAACCAAATTATATACATATATATATATATATATATATATATATATATATATATATGTACAAGTGTCCATATATTTGAATAATTAGATGTCTAAAGCCATTCAGTAAGTCACCATGATTCTCGTTTTATTTAACCTTCAAAGGCTGCAGAGTCCACTGGAAAAATTATCAGGTGTTTCTTGATAAGGCCAGGCATGTGCTAATCTCTGCCTTCCGCTGACTAAATATATAGAACACGCCCCCAATATAATTATGTATAACAATTTGAGATTTGATTTTTGCATTTTTTGAATATATATTTTGAATTTTAAAAATATGCTTTTGTCTTTTACAAAACATATCTCTACATTAAAAATATACATAATATATATGTGTATATACTTTATGTAGCTATAGTAGATATATATATATATATATATATATTATATATGTATATGTATAGGTTGTATATATAAGGTATAAACTTCTAGGTATATTTATGTATATATATAATATTATTATATGTCATATGGATTTTCACAGAAAATCTTCAACTTTCTTTTGAGTAATGCTTACTTTCCCAATTGTTTCACTTTTTTCATTTCTTTTCTTCTCTTCTCTTTTTAGCATATTATTCTTCTTTGTGCTGTTTTGTGCATTGCTTTTACGCTGATTTTCTGTGCTTATGTGTGCGTGTCTGTGTGTTGAGCATTCGACTTGCTATGGAAGATTCTTGTTCAATTTGTGTGCTTGTTTTTGTTATCTTTCCAACGACTTGTTTATAAATTTTTAAATTCTTGTTTGATTTGTGCGCTAAAATTTGGCAAATTTGTTAAAGCAACAATAAAAACTAAAATGGTTAACAATTATTTTAGATCGTTGGACTTTCCATTTGTCTACACTTATTAAATTCACTATTTGTTTACGAATATTTTGCATTTAACATTTTCTCTGGCTAATATCACCTTTATCACTGCGCAGCAAGGCGCTTAAACTGGACTTAAGTTCAAGCTAAATGTAGTCTCTTCTTATTTAAGATAAGTATAGTGTGTGTGTGTGTGAGAGTCTGTGTGTGTGTGTGTGTGTGTGAAAGAGAGGCCATAATTACAGTGTAAACAAATAATTAATTAACTGCTTAACGCTAATTCAACACAATCTACATTAATTCCCGCTGAAACTCAACGCGTGCACAACAATAAAAATGTTTTCAGTAGAAGAAGAATTCCATAAAAAAAAAAGGAAAACACTAAGAGCTAATAAAAAGCTTAGTTAATTTAAGCACTTAATTTAAATATGAAGTGAGAGTGGGAGAGAGAGATTCTCCTCCATGACGACGACTCTCTCCAATGCAGCAATAAAATAATAAATGTGGTGTGGACTTTATGTTTGTTTGTTTTGTTGGCTCATGTTGTGGTGTGGCATGTGGCATGTGGCATGTGGTGATGGCTAGTGGCTGGTGTCTGATGATGCTTGTGCTTGTAGTTTAGGTGGCGCCAACACTTTCTGAAAAGGAACACTGTACTGTATTGCGTCCATGTTGGACGCTTCAGAGACGCGTCATTTTATTGGGCGCCGTTGACGATGCCGTCGACAGTTGCTCCAGACGCGAGCACAGCTCCTGGGCCAGACGCAGCTGATTCGCTGCGGCGGCAGCACAAGATGTGGCCGTTGTTGCAGCCACATTACTTGCCACCGGCAGCTGTTGCACTGCGGCGGCCATTGCCTCCGGAAAACTGAGACAGACGCCAACCCAACGCGCTTTGCTGCATGCATGCGACTGTAAGCAGAAAATCGAGAATTTAGCCATTGAACTTGTCGTTGTTTGTTGTTCAAGTGCGTCTTACCATGGCAAAGTCACGTTTCCATTGCACACCACACTGGCCATCACACAGTGGGCAGGGACGCTCCAAGCTGTAGCCACCGCATTCGCTGCAATCGAGCGAGACATGATCATCGGTCCAGGAGACGCCGCATGTAAAGCACGAGCCCAAATGTTGGCGCAGCTCTTCAATGGTCAGCACGCTATCCATGTTGATCTCCAACGGGCTGCCAACCAGATCCGGCAGTGAGGCAGACAGACCCAAGCTGTGATGACTGCAAAAGATAACCAGAGTGCATAGATTAGCTACTGTTGGCCGTTAGTCAGGAGCGATAATAAGTTGTAAGTGTGGAAACTAAGCCATATTTGATTAATTACAAATTCTGCTATAACATTTCCCATTCATTCATTTCGCTAATCTATTTGGCTGGGCCTCATGTCAACTGCGTAGCAAAAGGCTGGCTGGCTGGCAGGCAGGCCATGACCTTGCCTTGTGGGCGGACATTGGGGAGCGGCGTGCGTTGTTCGTCTTGGCGTGATTATGATAATAAGCAGCGTGATGGCGAGACGGGACTGCGACGCCAGCGTTTCGGGACTGTACCAACGTCAGACAACAACAATGACAGACAGCGACAGCGACAGCTTTCGCTCGATCATGTGAGCGCCGCATTGTCGCCAGCGTTATTGTTAGCCCAAGAGCGAACCAAGATAAACAGAGAGCGAGAGTGCTTGCGCACGGGAGAGCCTATGATAATGTATCAGACTGTAATGCAGCTATGCGGCATTTTGATTAGATTGCAAAATTATGAATGGGCCACAGTCACTTGACAGCCACTGCTAACAGCGACAGTCACAATCGGAGTCACACTTCCCAATAACTGGCCCTGGCTTTGTTTCTAAAGCTCACAAAAATTTCGCACATTGAAACGATCAAAGCGTTGCCCCCACACAGTCAGAGGGGAGGGCCCAGAGGCGCGCGCTATTTGGTTGTCATTCAATAAAAACGGAAATGGCGCTTCCAGCTAAATTCAGCTGTGAATCACAAGGCGTATGAGCAATCTGGCCATAGATAGATACATTTGTATGTGTCTCTGTGTGTGTCTCAGTATATCTTTAGCTAATCTTTTTACATATCTCATAACTTTTACTTACGAGAGCGGACTGCAAATGTCGGCAATTTGGGGAGCATGTACGCTGGCACTCGACATTGTTGCTGCTGCTGCTGCTGCTGGTACTGCAATAAAAAACCAGAAATGAGGAAAAACATTACAAAAAATAAGCACAGATCAATTAAAAAGTTCAGTTCGCAGGGGGGAAATCACCAACCCTCTCCACCACCCCTTCCCCATACACGTTGATGCCATATGTCAGGGGCAAAACGTGTACGACAAAAAAGAAATACAGGTAAACAAACGCACGAAGGTAAACGAGCTAGTTGTGCAGCTGCTTTTATAGTGTTGGGAAGTTTTTAATGATCACAAATGACTGCCAGTGTGTGTGGGCATTATAAAACACTTAAATGTCAAAATTATACGGCCAGGCACAACTGTACCCAACAAATCCACTTGCTCTCACAACACATTTTCCAGCATGATGGTAAACTTAAATATATACATATTTATTATATATCTTTAATGACAGTACTAAGAGACGATAAAAATCCGGTTGAACGCAAAGGCCACACACAACAATTTACAACTTGGATTGGATATTGCTGATGATGCGTCATATCAAATTATTGCCATACTTATAAGACACTGTGAACATTAATTTAGCTTTGGCTGAGACAATTAAAGTAAAGTCTTAATTTGTGCCAAATTGAAATTTTTACGTTTCCAGCTAAATTGCTATGACAGGCCGTATAAACTGATACGTAAATATGTATATATATATATATATATAGATGTATATATGTATATCTGTCTGTGTATATATATAATGCACTGTCGTATTTATAGTCGCATTTAATGTCGGCACGAGCATCGTGTCTGTCATTAGAGGGGCTAAACGGCGGGCAGCGGGATGCGCACGGTGCAAATCTTGCTGATTTTGGCAGCATTGCAAAATATTTATTTTTGACACACAGCGACAGCACATGACTTGGCTCACTGGCCGTCTGGCTGGCTAGCTAGCTAGCTGGCTGGTCATAAAAAATAAATAAATAAATATTCTCATTTTATTTTTGTTTGCTGCTTATGTTGTTGTTGTTGCTATATTTAGTTGATCATATGAGCAGCTTGCATAAACTGTTATCAAATTAACGGTACGTGTCGCAGAAAGACTGCAACAAGTTGGCAGATGTAAATGCAAATGTAAGCGTTATGCTAATGTTAATGTTAATGCTATGTTAAGCGAGTGCATTCTATATATACATAGATATACTATGTATATGCATGCGAATTTGTAATGAAGTTTTGCGAACAACTGTAAAGTCGAAACTCCATTTTTCTTTTTGCACACGCACGCTATATACATGGATATATATATATATATATATATATATATATATATATATATATATATATATATATAATATATATATATATATATATATATATATATATATAGACTTGGCATGCAATGCGGTTGCCTGCAACAACTCACAACTAGTTGCATTTAATTAAATTTGATGTGATTTATTTATAGAAGGGCACACACACTCACACATGCACAGAATGCAAGTCTTGTATGTACAGTCTGTCAAGAAACAGTTTACACAAAGCGAAAAATTCATATTTTTCGACTTTAGACACAAATATTTTGGCTATTTATTCAAATTAACTAAATTTTTTTGATGGCAATCTATTTATTGATCAATTTTGCATTATTTTATAAAAAAAAATTAACAAAATTGTAAAGGGGTGGGAAAATAAACAACAAAAACTAAGATTACACAAGATTCACGCTGTCAAGAAACTCTTTACACAAAATACTTCTTTTGTTGTTAGCTGGAAATTGAAAGCGTATTTTGCAAATTTTCGGTAATTTTAATATTTGGTATAACATTTTATAGCATTAGACACATATTGCAGTCGTTGTTTCAATGATTGAACAATTTTGTTGGGTATTATTTAGGGGTGTCTTGCCATATTTCTAAAATAGTCACTTTCCGATGTGAGCGGTTCCTTAAATACGGTTTTCCCTCAGATTTTCTTCAAGAGCTCCCAATTTTTTTGATGGGGCTCTGATGGGGACTCTTAGGAGATGTATCACAATAACTTTGCCATAATTATATTTCATCCAAATCCATCATTAATCTCATTATAATTGAGCTCATTGGTTTAATGGAACATAAAATTTGGCTTATTGATGTTATAAAAGCCTTATTTCCCCTACCTAGCTTCAAAATTGTGTTGTTAATTTTGAGGTATTTATCCGCACTAATAGTGTCCTCTGCAAGCGGGTGGTCTTAGACACCTCAGCTGGAGATGCATCACCAAACTATAACCGAACACTTTTCAAATTTTTCAGTAGAAATGTTCTTTTATTTTATTCTAGCGTAATTAAGGGCTTTGACCATATTCTAGATGGACCATAGTTACACTGCAGCATTATTATTGTTTTGTAGCAAATTTTGACGATTTCCTAGAATTCAGCCGGCCGACTAATCATGTTCTCAGCTAAACTGATGCTATTTTTGCATTATCCGATAAAAACGCAGTTTTTTTTGGATGACTCTAAAAGTGTACCCATACCGTAGTATGGTATCCCATAGTATTTTGTATGATACATCTACGTCATATTATTCCTTAAGCACCTTTGCAAGTGTACGCATTGATATTTTCCGATTTTGATCAATATTCCGCTTAAATAATGGGTCTCTACAAAAATACAATTTTTATTTTTGCTCATTGATACTCTTAATTTCGAGTTTACATCCATATTCCTCCCGATTTATAGCGCTATAACGACTTTTCTTTGACTCAGACAACTATTCAACTAGTTTCCCAATAGATTTTCCCAACTTGTGATCATAATAAATCCATTGGATCACATCAAAGCTAAATCTCTGAACAGGCACTATTACAAATTAAAGTAAATCACTTTTTAGATGCGTCATCAGCAATATTTTTCAAACACATTAAAGACGATGCAAGAATAAGCATGTTCAACGCGACGCACACTGCAAACGCAACGGTAAAGCGCCGTTATTTCTTAGAGCTCGACCAACCCTAATTGAACAACGAAGTGTGTAAAGAGTTTCTTGACAGCGTGAATCTTGTGTAATCTTAGTTTTTGTTGTTTATTTCCCCACCCCTTTTCAATTTTGCTGATTTTTTTTTATAAATTAATTTAAAATTTGTTATTAAATAGATTGCCATCAAAAAAATTAAGTTAATTTGAATAAATAGCCATAATATTTGTGTCTAAAGTCGAAAAATATGAATTTTTCGCTTTGTGTAAACTGTTTCTTGACAGACTGTATGTGTGTATGTGTGCTTCTCTGAGCTGTTCAGTTTATTTTGGGCACGGAAATACTTACAATTTGTTGCTGTTGCTGTTGTTGTTGCTGCTGCTGCTGTTAGCTGCTTATACAGAATATCTGATTGCTAACGGCGCAAAATATTAATTAGGCGCTATTAATAATCCAAATTGGGCTTTGAACTGCTATTGTCAGTTGTATTGTTAGTTGTAGTTGACCTTGCGTAAGCGACAACAATGGAATTGCAATTAAAGTTTTTGTTTTTTTCTCGTTTAACTTTTCACACGCGCTTCGCAACAGTTAAACACACGAATTTCGCACAAAATTAGCTTTGATTTAAGTATCAATAAAATATTGTGAGAGTAGCTGCAGCACACTTTTATAGTTGGGCTTTGTTTTTTTTTTTGTTTTTTGAAATATGCTTTATTTCGCTTTGATTTTAACTTGCTGTGATAGTTCAACAAAGCCTAAAGACCAAGTGGCGTGCACGACAACACAAAAATAACTGAAGTGAAGTCACTGAAAGCGACGGCCTTTTATAGCTAGCTGAGCGGATGTGTGCGAGCGAGAGAGCAAGCAGCACCAGCAACAGCAACTGTAAACTGTAGTGAGCGCAGTGATATTGCAGGCGAGCTGTTGCTGAGTGCGCGAGTGTGAGGGCGCGAGAGCGAGTGTATGCTCCGAGTGTATGAGTGCATATGTGTGTGTGTGTGTGTGTGTGTTCTGTGTGGCATGACAAAGCAAAGCTAACGAACTTGTCAGGCTGAAATTTGAAAACGCGCACCAAACAGAGAGCGAGCGAGAGAGAAAGAGCGAAAGAGAGAATATATAAAAACTGCGAAACGCAGAACAGCGTGGCATAGGGTAAATCAAAGTTAATGCCAAAAATGAAACAAGACAAAACTAAATAAATGAAAACCAAGTCATCAGATGCTGGCCAAATTGCTGCTATAAGTGTGTGTATTTATGTAGTTGGCAACAGGCGAAGATGATGATATGCAGCCAAACAAAACAAGTGTGGCTTTTTCCAGAGGGAGAGAGAAAGAGAGAGTGCTGCGAATGAGAGCACGATAACAAGCGAGAGAATGACAGACGTGGACAGAGAGGAGAGCGAGAGCGCGAGGCAGAGCGAGCGACTTTTCGATCGTTCGTTTAACGGTCAAAACACAAGGCAACAAAAACAACAAATATTAAAAAACCCATAGGCATACACACACGCACACACACACACACTCACACACTCACTCACACGGTCAATACCAATACTGGGCAATACGTATACGCCGCGTGGAACAAGTATAATACATTGACTAAATGTAAACTCGAGGGGTTGTTGACGTAGGTAATTTGAACAAGAAAAATACCGTGCGGAGCAACTAGCGTCAGCCATCACAGCATTTCATTTGAATAACAAATAATATTTGCTATTTTGACAGGTAGACAACAAACAGTCCAGGGACACGGGGCAGACAATAGCCACAAATATCCTCAACGCAACAGGTACTTTACAGAAGAGCTGTGACCTGCGATTTATGGCTTCACGGGAACTGATTATCCGGTGCCAAATGCTTATCTAAAACAAATGATAATGAAAACGAATCCAGCTACACCCACCAACATAATCTTATCGACGCGTGGCTCTAACTGTAGCATGAAATCTAAAACAACTGTAAACCGCAAGAGGTATCAAAGTCGAAATGTAAGTTATGTATGTGGAGCAGTGGCGAATGGAAATTGCCAGCGACATGTGCTAAAAAGCAGCAACAAAATATTCGCGAATTAATAGGAATTGCTTCGACGTTTTTTAACAATTTTTTTTTTTTTTTTTTTTTTTGCAGTCTACATGAGTCGCGCGTCGCGTCGTAGCTCAAATTTCGCTGGGGTCTACGAAAAAACGGAGCAACCAGCTAGAAGATCAACTTAAAAGTGACCCTCGCCAAAAATAATGCAATTCAGCAGCGACGCCAACGTCAACGTCCCCCCAACTATAAAACTATAAACAGAACGGCAGACACACATGCGCACAAATTTGTATTTATATTATAAACAATTGATGTTTGCTTAGAAAGGCTAGAAAATGTTCATGATCATCATCATCAGCATCATCATATTCTCCCATTTTCCATATTCCTAAGGCACAATTTTATTCTCTTTCCTTTTCTTTTCGACTGACATTCAACTTTTGCATGCGGCGCAGTTTCACATTGTTGGGGGCAGATTTATTCATTTGTTGATATTATTTATATGTGTGTATGTATATGTTTTTGTTTCAATGGGGTTACGAGAGGGATAGAAAACCATTGTCATCGGAGAAGGTCGCGCGGCAATTACTTGAAAGACACCTCTCCGCTACGTTCAAAAGATTGCGTCAGTCAACAAACGTGAACGATATTAATATGAACCAATAACCCACGGACAAAACAATCCTCAACAATATAAATACATGTACATATTTATATATATATATATAGTTATTCACATATAACAAGACGGTCCAAATGATATTTAAACAAAATATTGCAAACCTTTTAAAAAGTTATTAAGTGTTTAGCTATATTCGTTATTTGTCGACACATATTTGAGTTACCTGCTTGAGATTCAGAAATATTTACATGCATATACAATGCAGATGTATAAATGCATGTGTGTGTATGTGTGTATATATATATATATACCCAGGCAGCTCAAGTAGTAGCTGCATGCAAAGGTTATAGCCCTGACGGCAATGCAATTGCTACTATTTAAGTGTGTTGAAATGATTTATTAAATTTGGGTAGCTTTATGATAAGCCGAAGATGAAGAGACGTAATATATAATGTATATATGTAATGTATACATTTATTACAAATTCTACAGTTCAAAAACCGTTAAATATGACCTTCCAAGTAAAAAAATTTATATATTTAAGCTAAGAACACATTCAATAAAACTTTTAGTTAACTTAAGATAAAAGCTTAATTGTTAATTAACCTTCTTCTGTAATTCATATATATATTAATATAGCTATGAAAAAATATATATAAAATTATCTAAGTCATCATGAAATGCTCTAATTAGTTTAATCAAGCGAAACCCACTGATCAAATCAAATGTCATTAGCTGCTCGTGTGCATGAATATTATAATAGTATTAGGTATGACTGAATATAATTTTTGGGTATATTTTTTTGTGTTATATACAAAAAATATGTAAATTCATATTTCTATACACTCATTCGGGCTAGCACTTAATTAAGTATTTCATCTAAATTCCACTTTTGTATAAGCAAACCCATCAAACATTTCCAATTCTTCGCTCATTTTCCACTTTCATAACAATAAAACTTTTCTCTTTGAACAGATCATATCAGCCCTAGCTACAAACCGCACGCCCCAAATGCCTACATTTATTAGCTAGATTATATTACATGCATCGCTCAACTTATTTATTATAAATATGTAAGCTAGCTGATTTTCTCGAGCCAAAAAAAAAAAAAAAAATTCCACTTTCATAGATACAAATCTAGCACCTCAATGTCTTTCAATCACAGACAATGCATACGCCTGAAACGGCCCTCGTCAAAATTGTGCGCATACGCTAAACGGTAACAGACTCTATCAGATATTACGATATATTCGTAGACAAGCAAGTGCTGCTTGAAGACATGCGCTTCCTCTTTAACTCTGCAATCAGTTGAAGCGACTCGTATTTGTTTTTTTTTTTCTTTTCTTTAAGACGCAGCTATGCAAACAAAGCTGCTCCTGCAAGTGGCTTTCAATTGTTATGCGATTTGGGTAAATAAATAAATACATATGCATGGATGGCTTGGTATGGTGGGGGGTGTGACAGGGTATGGCTCAAAAGCTGTGATCGGATCTGCCCCGTATAGCTAAAAAGTTGACGTAAATGCGCGAAAGCAACAACAACAACAACACAAGGCAGAAACAGGAAAAGCAAAGAGAATAACAGTACACCCCCAAAAATAAATAAAAGCGATTTATGTAGAGGCTACAGATATAAATGCATTCGGTTTTGATCACTGATGAATGGATGATTCACGGCTTACGAGGAACTCAAAAAACCGCATATATTCATTATTAATACTCAGCTGAGAAATTCCAAATTAATGAGGCCCCAATCAAATGCTAATAAGTTCAGCTCAAATCTAAACGAGTTTTATTATATACATATATTCTCTATAGTAAATATGTGTGTGTGCGTATTTAATTATTTTGTGGGCTTCCCTCATTGTTGGACTTGAGCAAACAAAAGTTTCCAGCAATTGTTTACTTAATTAATGGAGGAAAAAATATAACTAAGTGTAGTTAGTCTAAGCAAATTACGACTCAATATATGCATAAATCTAGACGATTTTGCGGAAAATAAAAAACCAAAAAAAAAGGAGGAAATAAAAATTTGCTTTTAACTCACGAACTGACAGATGCATGGGAAACCCAACGCGGGAGCAGCTGTTGACAATGGCAATTAGAAGTGTGCGAATTATATATGACCAAGCGGCCCATCGAGCGAGAGGGCGTATTTAAAGTGAAAATTCCATAACCTTGACCCTTGCTCAGTCTCTTTCTAAACATTTTTTCGCACTGTAGAAATTTGCATGCTTTCATTGGTAAAATGATCTACATAAAAAACGCAATTGTATAAGACTGGCAATAAATTGCCTAGACAATATAATTGAGTTTAAACTAGAGGAACTAGTTTTCAAATATACGAAAAAAAACTTTTCTGCGCATTATCATAAAGTTAACATAGAGCAGACAAGTTAACAGCTTTTAACGTATAACGTACAGCTGCAGCTTATGTAGCTAACAGTTGGTTGACATTATGTTAACGAAATTAAGTCTAGGCGTATTTAAAACAAGTTTAGGGCAATCATAAGAGCCACGTAAGCATCGACAACTGTTAACATATTTTAAGCACAGCTGTAATGACACACGGAAATACAATTTATTGACTGTAAGAAACTGAAAAACTAAACTATGTTTACGCCACATCTTGATGCTATTTTAGATTAAAGTCAATGTAGTTAAAACACCTGCTAAGCCAATAAATGACAGTATATTTACAATTGCAACCATATTTCCAAAGCACTTGCCATAAAAATTGCAATGTTATTAGATATTGATAAATTACATAGGCCAAGGCCTTATCGTAATCGATCGTTTATGGATTGGCGATAATGTGGGTTCATGTCAGCTGCAATTTAGCGTTAAACACAATAAAAACTTCACTGACTAAGCAAATTAGTATTCAGGAAAGTTATACGAACACTTTGTACATTGCCGAAATCAATTATGGGCCCTTATCTCAGCTATTTAAAGAAAGCGAGAAAAAAAAGAAGAAAAAAACAAAATTGATTAGAAAACAGCAACGTCTTTGCTCTCCGTTAGTTATTGATTAAGCTTTGCTGTAATAATCAGCATAATCAATTATATATTTGAAATTCTGGAAACGTTTTTCATCATATTTCTAGAAAACTCTTTCGAAAAGATGCGAGCTACAGAATGCTTTATTTGAGTAGTCATGTGATACCTATTTAACAAATGATAAACTCAATTCATGGCATTATTTATCATACAATAGATCCATTATGCTGTAGAGGCGCACAGATTCTCTATATTCACACCAAATCATGTTTATATATAGAAGCTGTATTCATTGTTAACCCCACATATACGAATCGTTATAAATACACTTTCTTGTGCCGACTGACGTCACAATATACCTATACGAATATATATGCTGAACAGATTGCAATAGTTTTAATATTTGTACTTTGAGTATTGTATTTCATAGAGGAATTGCCCCACACACGAACATTGAACATTATAAAGTCCAAGTATATATATATATATATATATGTAGTTTCTATTATCTGAACCGCATTTGCATCGCTTAGTGCGCAATCGAATAGTAAAATAATACCCAGACAAAACTAGACTAGGGTTCCCTTTGGGCTATACCACAGGGCATTTTTATAGAATTTCTCGGAATTCAATTTGAATATCAATATCATCGATTTATACGGGAATTCATTAAGCAGAATAACATTTTATTTCCATTTAAAATTGCTTGATCCATAACTAGTATAAGAAAGCTTCTGTGACAAGTTACCTATACTCTGCTAAATTATACATGTAATTTGAGACTGAATTCGGAGAGATAGAACCTAATTTGAAGTCTGAAGGCGTAAGACATTTTTTAAGAGTGAATATAAAAATCTTGTGTTTGTTTCTTGTGTCTTTTTAATTAACTAATATCATATATATATAATGTATGATCTGTATATATGTCTAAGGAAATTTTAGTTATAATTAAAAAACCATTCCTTAGCTTTTTTGCCTTCAAGTCTACTTCAATATAAACTCAAATTTTTAAAAAATTGTTTCAGTATACATTGCAAATCACGCCGTTGTCTCGTGTTGTATCTCTTGAACTAATGATGCAGTTTAATATTTTAAAGGCGAAATTGGGTAAACAGTGCAATTAACAGTTTAGTCGGGCTTCACACTTAATTAGTTTATGCAAATTGACGACAATTCTTGCTAATTACACGTGACAAGTTTTTCTAAGTCCGGATTGGTTTAACTAAGCAGGGCTTAAGGCTAGCTAAAGCTGGCCTCAGGCACTTATTCAAATATTTATATATATACATATAGCAAACCGCTGAGAGCTAAAGTGATCTGACCGACTATTTAGTTGACGTTATTTTATGCTTCTTAACTGGCTGACGTCGTCATCAAATATCATTATGAGCATCTAGCGTTCTGGCATTTCTGTTAGATTTGCGTCGCACGAATCGTTTGAAAAATGCACACACACGCCCATCGCACACATACACAGAGAGAGAGAGTGGAGAGAGAGAGAGAGAGAGAGAGAGAGAGAGAGAGAGAGAGAGAGATAGAGAGAGAACTACAACAAGCAGATATGAGACGAGTTAAGTTTCCAGTTCAAACCGATTGCTACTAAATAATGTCGTACTCGTTTGTCGTTATTCGTCGTACGACACAACTGATGCCAGACTGTTACTGTGCTTGTGTGTGTGTGAGTGTGTGCTAAAATTGTAAATTGATAAAACAATGAAGAGCTGCAATGAATGAATGAAGCGCAAATTAAATGGAAATCAATACATATAAGCAGAGCATGGTATATAAAGTGAAAGATAGCTAAAGAGAACGTCTGAGCCTAAAGAGTTTTCCCTATCACACATAGATATATACATAATTTATATATAGTTACTAAACAATTTAGATATGCGTTAATTGCGCCTTTTACCCCACCCCATAGTAATACCTATGCAGTAAAGAATATGAATTGTAACCCAGCCAGTCACTTGAAATGCGCTCCAGCCCTGAGCTCGTGTGAGGTAGGGCAGGGGCGGGCGAGCATTTGGCTCGGATCGACTCGACGCGACTTTCAAGTGAACCACATTGGCGCACGTTCCATTGACACTCGTCGCGATGGCTTTAGGGGGCACAGCAGCAGTAACCACCGACGTTTTGTTACAGTGGCTCAAGTAACGGCACTCTGATTACTTAAAGCGCTGTTGAGGTTACAAACGGCTGTCACCTAAACGAATCGGTTAGAGGCCGAGACTTTAAATATATATATACATGTATATATAGTGGCGCCGATTGGCACTATGGATCATAATGCTTTATGCATGACACATACAGACACAGGCGACAAAAAGGTCAAACTCTATCATCGAATTGCATTTTCTCAGGTTTTTTTTTTTATTTAATATATTATATTTTTAATGTGGACCTGACCACAGCGCAATTTGAGGCGACGCGTGGACACGACGTCTTATCAGCAGCTCAAAATGAAAAAAAAATATATTAAATTAATAAAACCACAACAGCAACAACATTGGCAGCCAGGCTGAGGCTGAGTCTGAGGCAATGGGCACGGCGCATGGCTGCTCGACCCCGCCCCCTCGACTTCGTGTCACATGGGCTGATGTTGTTGATGTCGACAACATTTCATATAAACCAAAAAATAAGCGAAAAAATACTCATAAAATTGGCAAAAAAATAAACGAAACTATGCTAAACGACTTACTACATACCCATTGGGCAGAGTTGAGGTGAAGCTGAAGATATGATACATCTCAATGGAAAGGTCTGAGTGTGGAGAAACTTATTTACTTATCATATATATAATGTTTCCAGTATTGTTTTAAATGTATATTATGTTAAAATGTTTGCCAAATATATCAATTATACTTTTGATTAAATATATAATATTATCAACTATATATATTATAATTTTTTTATCTTGTTCTAAGCATATTCTAACTAACGTGTCTCTCATATAATAAGAGATAATATTTGATATGGCTATTATATTATATACTTTATAAAAGCTAAAGCTAGCATTAGCTCCCTACAAGTTTCGCTATATAAAACTAAGATATCTTTATGCTTTGATATAAATCTAATCCATGAAATCTTTATATATATATTATATACTATATATATTTATATATATTGTTTAATATTATAAATAATATTTATGTACTTTATTATTTAGTTTCCACTCCTTCTATGTTATTCAAGCAAATGTAGCACAAAGTTCAACTAAACTATTCGACGTCAGAGAAAATTCAATTAACATATTATTTACTCATATAATTTGCAAACAATTCTAGCATAGACTTTGACTCGTTAAATAATAAAATGTAATGTGTCATGGAAAAACTGGAAAAGTTACCTCATTATGCTTAGCCAAGTAACATTTGCGTGTGAAGTCCACTTGTTAAGTATTTAAATAATTTATCATGAAAATGATCTATCTAGATGACAAAGCATAAACATTTGGCATAAACAATTTATGTGTATATCAAATGCAAATTAAAAGTATTATTTTGTCATAGCATTTGATAATGAATTAAATAAATAAGTCAAAAAGTGAGAAATTATTTAGCATTTAGCATTTAATTTTCACTTTCAAATATTTATTTTGAGTATTCATTAATGAAAATGACAAATAAATATATGAACATTAATTATAGAGTGCAGATGGCAGATTTATCAAGAATTTCTTATAATAATTTTATAATAATAATAAATTTATAAGTTAATTTTATAAATATTGCCATGCGTACTTAAGGAATATTTATTAAGTGGTTTTTTCTAAAAATATTCGTATAAATTATAAATGAAGATAAAGAATGGAAATAAAGTTGAAGTAGACGTATATTCCAACCATATAATCTGACTAATCCATAATCTAATCTGTAGATATGAGCATATGCCTCAATTATACCAGATTATAGGGTATAAATTGTCTGCGCGTGGCATACAATTTGGTTTTTGTCTATAATGAGCATGGGAACCATAAAAACAGCGGAACGATTTCTCATATGCAAAATCAAGCAAAAGGCAACAGTTCGAAGGTGGAGGCAGCAGGGGAATGGCTAAAGCTTTGACAGGGGTTGGCACAGTGCGAAATTGAAAACGCTTATATATATATATATATATATATATATATATATATATATATATATATATATATATACATACTCGCATATATTTTTCGAACAAAATTTGTCATTACGTTTGTCGTTTTAATAAGCAATTGCATAAAGCGCAACGTTTATGTAAGCAAACTTGCATGACGGCCCCGAACTGAGGCCCCATGGGAGCAAAAACTTTAGTTCCAAGTGCATTCTGAGCACTTTTTGCGAGTGACAATCGAGACGGCAATAAGCTGAAAGCGAATTTGGAGCGAGCTGTTCAGGTGAGGCGGGGTGTGGGTGTGGGAGCAGGTCAATGTCTGGTGGATCTTTGAGTAAACAACAAACGGCAGACAGACATTTCGATGATATAAGAGTGACTAGACTGTTAGGGCGAATGTCTGCTCTCAGGCGTTGTGATTCATTAATGCAAGTGCAAAGATAAGATGCAAATCATGATCATGATCATGATCATTATGAACGTTAAGGCTCTCTAATTATAACGATAAGGTAATTGCATTGGGAAATGCCAGAGAGCGTAGCGTCTATAGTAAAACGAAAGAAAACAAAAAAAAAAAAAAAAAATTATATATAAATTATAAGATATTCCAACTAATAGAAAAACTTGTCTATTCAATTACCAGGAAATGTTAGATAGTGCCAGACTTTTGGGTTATGAGGAACTGCTGATATAAGCCATGCCAGGCCAGATTTTAAATATAATATTTGCTAGATATAAACCATACTATAAAGATATAGCTACTCATGTTGCTTTTCCATTCATATGAAATGCGATGCCAAAAGCAAATAAATCAGAAAAGCGAAAAAAAGTCTGTTTCTTAAGCTATACAAAATAACCTTCCAGCTGATAAAAGAAATAAAAAAAAAAAACCTTAATACAATATAAATATAAATATTTATAAAGTAAACTTATGAATTCGTTGCTTATTTATTTTTTGACTCAGATTTTACTTTGATAATGTTTAATAGAATTAAGAATTAAGCTTAAGCTACACTTTTTATTGCACGAAAATTATTTTTAGATATGCGCAGATGACTTCGATAATTGACTTTTCCAATTTTTCTTCAACAAACAAGAAAAAGCTTAAGAATAAGCAATGCCAAAGCATAGCCAGTAGTCGACTTGGCAATACCCCACAAATAATATTTATATAAAATTATAGCGGTCTATTAATTTATAGCAATAATAAATGTTTATCAAAAGATGAGTTTTTTTTTTTTTGTTTCTTTTTATGACGTCAAATAATCAAGTAGAGTTATAAAGCTATCGATTAAGAGATACATAAAATTCCAGAAATGTATTCAGCCAATAAATTTAATTTTCTTACGATTCGAGTTCTTAAAGTCGACACGCAACGGTCCCATGGATTTTAACCTAATTGACGAGTTTAGTAAATTTACTAAACGATCCGCACGTGTCGAGCTCGACTATAATAAAGAAAATTCTGGACTTTGTAGCGCCACACGCAAACATAATTTGCTCAGCACAGAAAAATAAAAACAAATTAAACAAAAGCGAGTTAAATGAACACGCATAATACCGCAGTGGAACGCAGGTGATTAATGTTTGCACGATTCGTAGTCCCCTAGCCAAATAGGAGAGCAGACGCGTTGAGAGCTCCGAATAACAAGTCACATGATAAACGCGTGAATTTCATAAATTTCCAGCGACAACAGAAACGTGTGAATAAGCGAGGCGCACGCTTTGTTTATATGGTTAATCAGATCGCTGATAAAACCCAGACCCAGTCAGACCACAAAACACACAATTGGTACACGAATTCTTCATTTCTTTTCATATATTTTTATGATGATCGAGAAGGTGCATAACAGGGCACGTACTTAAATGATGGATGGACTTGGTCGTGTGGGTGGATGGGTTTTCACCCCTTTACACATTCAAAACTGTTGACAGTCGAAATTATTAATTAAAACTACTTTTAAATTTAATCAGTTCCGCCGATAAGGCTCTGACTGATGTTTCCCTTTAATGCATGTGAATCAATTTTGGTTAAAATGTATAAAAAGTTTTCACTTTAATCGCATTACTATAATATATAATTAGAACTGAATTTCATGCACTACTGCGAAACAACTGTTTGGATTAAAAAAAAAAAAAGGAAGTGAATTCTAAACAAATTACTATGACTATATCTTCTACATATATATAAGCTTTGTCACGACCAATCAATATTTTAGTTAATTATCTAGTTTTTCGCAATGAATTATATCAAACGTGACTGATTGAAAATTATAAATGATTAATAGTTCGATCACATAGCTAAGACAATCAGAGGTATATCAAAAAAGGCATTGCTAAAGCTACATAATAGATTATCTTACACATAATAAACTATATATTTATATACAAAACTCTGTTGAGTATAAAAGCAAATCGAATTTTTTTTTATGTTATCGATTTTTGTTGCAGACATCTGCTAAGAAAATGCTCAAGCTTGAACTTTCGACTAGCGAATCGAAAGCAGCTAGAAAAGGTCTAATATAAATTGATAGCCCGCGTATTTGGCATTATATACTAGAGTCTGGCACCCACTTGAGCGATAAAGCTCACTATCGCTGCCAATTGATGTTAATAGAAGTGTGCACCAGTTTCCGCTCACCCATATAAAGTGGAATAAAAACAAAAAACAATGAGTAAAATAATTGCAAGTGGGTCGCACAAAAAGCACAGGGAGGCGATATGGATAAAGCGCAAGTATCAGTATATGTATATATGAAGTATAATCTTACTTATGTATTAACCACGCCCACACACCTGCTAAAAACACGAAGCTGGAAAAACACGCAGCTGATAAGCCAGACATATTTATATATGTCCGCAACTACATACATAACTAGCTGCCACGCTCATCACAATGTTAAAAAATTCCAGCTATAGGTCTATCAGCACATTCATCGTAAATATTTGTAGCGCTAATTTATTCGCAAATCTCGTCTAGACCTGAGAATCTATAAATAATTCAAGCCAACAACTTGCACAAATATAGCCCCAGCTATATAAAGCATCTAGTACATCTAATTCTCTAATAATAGAAATTCCTTTTACATTATGCCAGCTTAACCCCAGCAGCAGTGGAGCAATAAAAATCCTAACTGCATATTTTGTGAGTAAGGTAAGGTTTATGGGTTACGCAAAACTTGCTTTCTAAAATGCACTTCTCCTTAAAAATCTAGGTATTTTTATAATTAAGAGCTCTTTAAGCAACAGTTGTTCTCGGCATTAATATATCGTTTACTCTTATGCAAGTATAACATTTAATGATGCCTAACAGAGTTGTGCTAGTTAGCATAGCAATCGCTTTAACATTGAATGATAATTAGCAGTCAAATGTTTGCTAATATATTAGGAGTTGTTACTAAAATTAGTATATATTTCTTGCAATTTAATATTATTTTTAGCAAGTATGCCAATAGTGAAATAGATAAATTGCTTCTTGAACATCCTTGAACCGGTTCATATAGATTTCCGTTCATTCACCAAATGCTCAATGAAATTATTCAATTTAAAAAAATCTCATAGTTCCTCATATTTCTTTCGCACATATTGTTATCAATTTAGCTCTTTAAGGTCACAGAGAATATAAATTTTAATGCCAAAATTTTTGTTCTAAATGGGTTTTCGGGCAGACGCCATTGATAACAATGCCAAATTTTGACATTCTAAAAATTCGTTGAACAATGAATGAAAACAATACGCGACCTTTTATCTATTGTTAACATTACATGTTAAAAGATAGGAATGTTAATGTGCTGTTACTAAAAGTGGCGTGGTATGTTAAGTAAGGGCCCAGACAGGTAGCTGATATGAAAATTATATAGTAATCTATAGTATTAATATACATATGACTTTCCCTGTTTGTAACGCCTTGTTACTAAGCACATAGTGTTAATCAAATTGTTATTAATCATTTGCTCTATTTACCTATCAAATTGAGATTCCTTAACGCTGCCGCACAGCTATTTGTGGCTGTTGTCAGCCTGTCAATAACAACGGTCGAAGGGCCGGGGCAAAAGTCTGGATCATCCACATCAAATATGATGCCTTCATCCCACTCGCTGACAATATGAGTTAATTTTGATAGTTGCTGTGGCGGCTGCAACTGTTGTTGTTGTTGGAGCTCAAAGTCGCTGTTGTTGTTGTTGATGATGATGTTGTTGGCGAACGAATTGTTGTTGGTGCCACTTGTTGCAGAGCCTTGTTTCATCTATGGTGCAAACAAAGAAAACGCTATTAAGACAGCACTATAAAGCAATTATTTTTTTTTTCTAGTATGTCACTTTGTATACCCTGTGATAGCCATGTCACTTAACACAATGCACGGCATTTGTTTGGGTAAACTTATCTGTTAATGCATATCAAGAATATACATATATAAATTTGCATTATTTATATATGCTTTATTTTTTAATAGTTTTAATATTGGGTATTACGAAATGATTAAGTATATATTAATCACAAGAGCTCTAAAGAGTTTACGCTGCGCTTTATCAATTCGCATGCCGTGTTCTATAACTCTATAAGTAGAGGGTATTATTGAAATGAAAAGAGGTAGTATGTACGTGATGCTATGCAAATGCCAAACGTCACACGTGGCTGCAACTGCGGCACAAATGCAATGACAAAGAAGACGCAATTGTTAATGCGGAATAGCGGGTGGGGCTGTGTAAGGCATGAAGCCAAACTGGAGCGACAGGACAGCTGTTGCTGGCTATTGACTGGAAGAGGTCAAAAAAACACACAGACACACACACACGCACACAGATGCACGTAAATCTTGCAAGTAATGCCGCTTGGCAATGCAACAGAAATGCATATGCAAAATCAATAGTTGCATTATTTAGGTGAAGGCTGCATCAGAATGTGCAGCTATATGCACATACATACATATATATGAATGTATATAATATATGTGCCATTAGTTGCAATGGCAAGAACAGCGTAAACGCTATTGTTTTTGCAAATTGTATTTGCCTGTACGCTTGGTGTGTGTAGTGTTTGTGTTTGCATGTGTGTGTGTGTGTGTGTGTGAGTGTGTGCGTGGGCTCGGGTGCACTTACCCCAAAAACTTACCTTACTTCAAATTACAAGTTTCACCAGCTGTCCAGTGATTTCCTTAACAGCAAACGGTTTTGTGTGATTTATATAAGTAATATTTAACAAAATAAGCAATAGTTGCATTTAATGTTAAATATTTTGAAACTAAATAATATGCTTGAATTTTGCCAGCGGACTACCAATTTAAACATTCACAACGACAGGGCGACACTGGGCACAAAAAAGTTGGCATCTCTCCTGATCTGTTGCTCAGACACTTATCGGCATTCATCGGTGTGCCACCACAAAAAAGAAAGACTTCCAATAAGAAAACATTAACTCATACACAGTAAAGCAATTTTTGGCGAATCCTAACGAAATTCAACATTCAGAAACGTATTTAAAATGCGTGCAAGCCTATTGCCCCAATTAAAAAGAGTGCAATAGACTTCTACTGATAGAAAACGAACCCAATTGAAGATACATTTTCCAGCCGTGCAACTGTATATGTGGGGCCCACGGCCATGGATGAGAATATGTGGTAAATAAACATTGAACAGTTCTAAATAGAATCAAATGTAAAATGTAAAACAGCTAATTGTGAAGAGGACTAAGCGATGGCCTTGCTGGCATACCAATGCAAATGAGTGCGACAGAGTAAGCAAGCAATTGTGAAGAAACCACCAACACATTTTTTGAGTCAGCAGCCAAAGAGATAGTCAGCTTTTTTTATGTTATCAGCAACAGCTGTGCCAATTTGGACACGTTGAATTATAGGCGCAAACAAACGCATTACTTCACCTTTTACGAGAGAGAAAGAGTAAGAGAGAGGGAGAGCGAGAGAGAGTCAGATGAAATGAGTGGGCAAAAGCTGACTGATCAGTTGAAAGCTCTCTTTATGTATAAGGCCGAAAGCTCATTCTCTTTTAATCTCTCTTTGAGGATTATGCATTCTTTATTCGATATATAATCAATTACTTTCTCTCTTTCTTGCAGGATAATTGAGCTGGAGTCAGCGCTGCTGGACGACTGCAATGTGAATGATATTTACAGCATTTGTGGGGGCAAGCCCCTGCCGGAGGCTCTCCGCCCGGATGTTTGGCAAGTGTGTCTCGATGTGCGAAATAAGAGCGATCAAATGTCGCTCTTCAACGAGATCTACGATTTGCCCTTTCAAAGTCAACTGCGCGAAGATTGTCAGCGGTATGTGGATCGCATTGGCAACGATGAGGAGGACAAAGTGTCGGTCGTCTCCGATCTGGAATCGATAATGACATTCTATTGCAAGAATCGCAATTTACAATATGAGCCAGAGAACGGTTGGATCGAGCTGCTGTTGCCGCTCTTCGCTCTCAAACTGAATCGTTCGGATACCTTTAATCTATTTGAGGCCATACGTGACACGTATATACCCAAAGGGCTGCAAGCCCAAGGGCAATGTCTTCCATGTATTTCGTTTGCTGTTGCTCTATCACGATCCGGAACTGTGCACTGTGCTGGACACCAAAAAGATCACGCCGGATCTCTACTCGCTGACGTGGTTTCAATCGCTTTTTGCATCCTGCAGCAGTCTGTCTGTGATTATTGCCATGTGGGATTTGTATTTCCAGAATGCAGATCCATTTATGGTCTTTTTTCTGGCCTTGATAATTTTAATTAATGGACGCGAACAGATTATGGCCATGAAGGGCTCTACGAAGGAGGAGATTATCAAGTATCTTATCAATATGCCGTGCGCCTTGGAGGTGGATGATGTACCAGATTTTTGCTCCCTCGCCCAGTACTATGCACTTAAAACACCAACGTCCTTCAAGACGGACTATCTGAAGGCGCTCTATGGCAAACAGAATGATACGCCGCGCAGTCAGGAGGAATCGAATAAGGTATCCCAGGCATTGTGTCTGCCCGTCTCCGTCTATGAGCTGGTCGAGAATTCGGCCACAGAGTTTCCGGTTCAGGATGCTGTACGATTTTTTCTTGTGGACTGCCGTCCAGCCGAACAGTACAATGCGGGCCATTTGTCCACGGCATTTCATCTCGACTGCAACTTGATGCTGCAGGAGCCGGTGGCGTTTGCCACTGCCGTCCAAGGTCTGCTCACCGCCCAGAAACAGGCGATCGAAGTCAATTCGAATGCGGGCGGCGAGCATTTGTGCTTCATGGGCAGCGGCCGCGTGGAAGAGGATCAATATACGCACATGGTGGTGGCTTCATTCCTGCAAAAAAACACACACTACGTGTCCTTGCTGACCGGTGGCTATGCCTCCATACACGATTACTTTGGCGATCACATGGCCGACTGCCTGGAGGATCACAGTGTCAGCAAGTGTCTCGTGTGCCAGCAGCACAATGTCAAGCAGGTAAGCGAACTGCACGCCAGACTAAACCAAAGCTAAATCAATGCCATTTTGCATTTTATAGTCCAAGCCAACGACGCTGAAGGCATCGACGCCTTCATCCACAGATCTTTTCAGTAAATTCTCCGCAGCCATGAAATCGAAGTCAGCCGAGGTCAAAGGCCGCCTGATGGACATCATTGTGAATCCCAGTTCGAATGGGTCCGGTGCTGGCGCCAGTGGAGCGGCCAGCAATGGCGCTGGTCAGACACAGGCGATGCAGGAGCGCCATGTAAGTGCCAAGGAGCGCAACGGCAAACGCTATCGCAATGTGGCGCCGGTTTTTAGCATCGATGACGAGAACGAAGATGCGTACGATCCAGCGGAAAAGGATGCGCCACAGCCTGCTGGCGTTATCAAGGAGATTGTCAATCTCAATCAATACTTCAAGACGACGGAGTACATAAAGGCGTTCAAGTGCCAGGATGTTCACATCAATGGCTATATGTACGATAGCCATCTGATTATAACGTCTACACATTTGGTGGTGCTGCGCGAATTGGGACGCGGCCAGGCACAGATTATGGTGCGTCGTCCGCTCGCCAGCATTGTGAAGATCACCGCCAAGAAACGACACCGAGATCTGATCACTTTCAAATATGGATTTCCCGACGGCGATGGATTGCTCATAACCGACATGGATCGATTTCTGATACCAAATGCCACGGAGGCCACGGCGCTGGTCTCCCAGCGAATTCTCAATGTGCTCAACAAGGCAGATTAGAGAAATCAATCAGATCATGCCAAATACATTAGTCAGGCCACAAACACACACACAAATACATCTACATCTATTTACGCCTGTTACCCTTCCACACACACACAC
Organism: Drosophila mettleri; assembly: GCA_035047625.1. Lineage (NCBI taxonomy): Eukaryota > Metazoa > Arthropoda > Insecta > Diptera > Drosophilidae > Drosophila > Drosophila mettleri. The sequence continues at coordinate 7,684,854 of JAWNPI010000072.1, forward strand.
ACACACACACAAATACAGACAGAAACACAATTTGTTTAGACCTTTACTAGTTATCTATTTATTGGCAATTGTTTCCTTGGATTAGCCGAGAATTCGTAGTCTTTGCTTTTCCATTTAACTGAATTGGCAACTGTTATACATTTTCTCCTCTTTTCTCTTTATTTTAATTCATAAAGCAAATGTAACATAATACGACACGTTCAAATATGCAAGATCGTTAACCTATGACCTTTCAGTGCGATGTTTAAATTCTAAGTGCAAAAAAAAAAAAAAAAAAAAACAAAAAATTCGACAGACAAAGAAACCGCGAGAAAATCCTTAACTTGGAAGCCTTGAGACTTAAAATATATGTAAAGATTATAAAAAATATTTATTGCAATTAAAAGAAGTATAAATAAATAAAAAAAATGTATTATATTCAAAAAAAAAAAACAAAAACTAAAGGGTTTATAAAAAAAAAAAAAATAAATAAACAATTTTTTGTGAGTTCTTAAATTGAAATATTTTTTAAGTGAAAGAATATTTTCATACATCTGAGAGTGCACATAGAAGGTATCGTAGATTCTCATATATTTATATATATAATATATATATATATATATATATATATATATATATATATATATATATATATATATATATATATATATATATATATATATATTTTATATATAAAATATTTTGTGTGTGATATATTTTTTTTTTTTTTTTTTGGTGTTTTTTGGAGGTTTTTTTTTTTTTTTTTTATACTATTATTATAAATAATAAAAAAATTTTTTGTTTTTTTTTTATTAAAATTTTTAAAAAAGGGGAGAGGAGGGGTGTTTGTGTTTTTTTTTTTTTTATTTATATATATATATATATTTATTTATTTATTTTATAATATTTGATCAGTCTTAAATGTTTTTGATTTTATTTTGGATCCAGTTTAGAATTGCCTTTAAATTGGACATTTTCTTCAAATTTAATTTTATAATTTATAGAAAAAATATTTTTTCATAGAGAATGCCTGAAGAAGCATAGAGGAACAGAGAAGGTATCATAATACCTTATCATATATGCATAAATATAATAAATTTAATAATATATTTTATTTTTTTATTTTATTTTTTTTTTATATAATTTATTTTAGATTAGTCATAAATTTTTTTCTTTATTTTTTGGATCCAGTTCAGATTTGGCTTTCTGTAGTACATTATCGGCAAATAATTTTTAAAAATTATAAATTATGTTTTATAAACCTTAATAGAGAACTCCTGGGGACAAGGCTACATCTGATTAAATTCCTATTTACTACAGATATAAAAAAATAATTGAATTTAATTAAAATGTTCTGCAATTGGAACTAGAACTGTAACAGCCAACTCGGCAGCGGGCAACAGTTACGAATTTACGTTACATATATAAAAAGTTCAATTCGGTTAGTTGAGGGGCAGCAGCAATTTGATGTGCAGAGTTGGAGCAGGCGCAGTGGTCGCATTTGGCCAGGCTGAAAGTACGTAAGCAGCGCCTGTTAATGTGCCACGTTGTTGTTGTATAAATTGAAATACTGTGCAGAGGGCCGCAATTCTTATCAATGACAATGACGTAGATGGTGTGCAGAGCACATTGAGCCGCTGCCTTTGGGCTGCAAAGCGAATTTGGGGCGATTGAACATTAAAAACTGTTGCACTACAGCAGCAAGCAGACAGTTCATTCAGAACAGTCACAGCACGCGGACAAGCAGCCAACAACACTCGATCTCTCTCTCTCTGAAGGAAGGCAGCCAGCCAACATACAACATACTCTAGAAGAGGTCAACCAGAGCAGGCCCATCTAATTGGGACACCGAACTAGAAGTCTTTCACTTGTTTACCAAGTTTACTTAGTGCTGTGTGCTGTGTGTGAGTGTTAAGTTTCTGTTTGTGCGCTACGAAATGCAATTGTCTATGGGAGCAACCGCTAATGGGCAGTGCCTGATGTGGGCGCTGCTTTTGCTGTGCTTGGGATTGGCGGCAGCGGTGCCAGCATCTGTTCTAGCCCAGAACACAGAGCTATCCACCAATGCGAACAACAAGCTGCAACAACAACAACAGCAGCAGCAGCAGCAACAGCAGCTGCGGGAACAGCCGGCAGGTGAGTGCAAAAAGTTCAACATTTTTACCTGCCTCCAAAGTGCGTGGGTCGGCACGTTTTGCCTACATACGTCAGGCAGCGTGTAGTTAATGTTAAAGGTCATTTGAAAATTTCATGTTTGAAACCGACAAAAAAATAAGAAAAATGGACATGCACGTCCCGTCGTACGGCTTTATAAGTGCCGCATAAGTATTCACTGTGCACAGTAGGCTCCGGCTAAAATGGGCAAGGGAAATATTATGTTAGATGTGGAACAATCATGCTTGCAATTATCAGTTTAATATATTATTATATATTAATAGGTTGCATTAAAACTATCTGCATTTATCAAATTAAATGTTGCATACTTTTCAGCGCGTATAGAATTATTTCGTAGCTAAAAATTGCAAATATTCTTTCAAACCAAATTTTAAACTAAGAGAATTATTAAAAATTAAATGCATAGCCGAAATATAATCTATTTAGGATATTGTAATAAGTTTATCATATCACATCATTTTAAGAAATTCAATATTTTATAAAAAGGCAAAAGGTTGAGTTATTAAACACATTTTAGTACACTTGTGGTATACATTTTGAGTTACTAAAGTTTGCATACAGTTTTTGAGAAGTTTAGTAAGGCATTCATTTAAAGAGAAAAAATATCAGAAAAAATATATATGAAAAAGAAAACAGAAGATTATAAAACATACATACAAAACGATTAAAAAAACTATAAAAATAAATATATTTATTTATTATTTTACTTTACCAATTTCATTGATCACTTAAAGTGTTTGTCAGGTAATTTTAAATATAATAAAATAATAACATAATAAAAATAATTATTTAAAAATTAAATAAGTTGAATATAACTTTTCAGCGCATAATAAAATATTTTAGTATATTAAAACATATATTAATAATAATACTGTTGAATAATAATCAAAACGTAAAATATCAAAAAATACTTTAAAAAAATTAAATTCAAATTATTATAAGTAACATTTCATAGACATTATATTTTAAGCAAACTGAATACAATTATTTTTCAGTATAAAATTAGGGCCAAGCTTTTTGTATTTCGCGTAAAAAGAAATTAAATTAAATGCTTTCAAGTGTAATTCAATAGAGCAGGCAACTCCTGTGCAGCATTGCTATGCAACACTGTACATGAATTTGCGTACATAGACAGATGTGTGTGTGAATGTGTGTGAATGTGTGTGTGTGTGTGTGTGTGTGTATGGGTGAGCAACTTGTAAGTTGAGCACATTAAGCAAAACGCCCACGCGCGCTTGAAAAGCAGAAGGCAACAACGGCACCACCTAGCATCCTGTCTGTGTTTTTCATCTCCGTTTGATCGGCAAGTGAGCGCCTCGCCCCTTGTTAACGCCCAGCAATTCGCCATTTCGCTTAACAGCAACGGCAGCAGCGCTATCCATTTTCCGCTGTTGGGCTTGCAGGAAATTGCGTAGGTGTTTTCTGCCACACAGCGCGGCTGGCAGCACGACAGCTGGCAGCCAGCTTGAAGCTCAGCCGATTTGCCCAAACAAAAAGGAGCAAAAGGAAAATAAACGAAAATAAATTTGGTTCTGTCATTGTTGTTGTAGTTGTTGCTGTGCACTTCAGAGCGCTGGCTTAGTGTAACATTACAATCATTGCGAGTCATAATACACTAAAATACACAAGCACACACAAACACACACATACAATCGCGCAGCTACACCTACGCCAAAGCGTGGGCGGCTGCTGCACAAAATGGCGGACAGACTCTTTTGGTATGCAAGCGAGCGTATATGTGCGAATGTTTGCTTATGTGTGCGAGCGTGCGTATGTGTGTGTGTACGTGCGCGCGATTTCATTTCTATTTTTAGAAATTCCGTTGTAGCAGCAGCAGCTTTTGCTGCCTGACGCCATTTGCGTTTGTATTGGTTTTGCTTTTTCGTTCGCGCTCAAAAGTAGGCAACACTTTCCGTGGCTTAGCCTTGAAGCGTTACGCTAAGATGTCGCTGCCATAGCCATACTTTTCATTAAGCATAACTCCCTGCCCCCCTCGTCGACAGTACGCATAATAAATATTTATATAAGTCGTTGGCGTTGGCATTTAGCTAGCGCTTTTGCGAGCATATGCCATTGTGGGCATTCATCAAATATTCATTGCGGCTGTCAATTGCAAAGTCAAGGCTCTGGTTAACCGCAAGCTTCTAAATATACTATGAAGAGAGTGAGTGCTGAGAGAGAGTGAGAGAGAGAGAGTGAGACTTACTGGCGCGCACATTCCCATTTTGATGTCACAAATTTTCCATATGCCGTTATTATTAAGTTATTTTGCAGGCCGCACTGCCTGCGGATACATTAATTGTACTGTTGCCAACGTTCTTTGCTGCTTGTTATTCAGCAGCTGCTGGCCCAGGCCAAGCAACAACAGCCATAGCCAAGGGGCGCACCCACAAAGCTGTGTGTGTGTGTGTGTGTGCGTGTGGCAAAAATTGAAGAGCAAACAACTTGTTGATATTTTTACAGTTCACTGAATGTTGGCAGCCGCAGCCGCAGCCGCAGCAGCAGCAGCAGCAGCAGCAGCAACAACAGCATTAACAAAATGGCGGACAATGACAGCGCGTCGAGCGACGTCAGCAAACGTCAGCGCGTATAATTTAGCTGCCTGTTTTTTATTTATTTATGCCCCTGCACCGACAATTTCTTGTGCCCGCAGGACAAACGTGAACAACTGGGAATATTTTTCATTCACCCCAACGCACGCTCTCTTGTTTTCCAGTACTTAGCCAAGGTTTCTGGCATATGACGAAGCTCTTGGCTCTTGACAAGACAAACATATGGTCAAGCTGCTTGCCATAATGAACAGCAGCAGCTAGAAACTGGGTTACTTTGCTACCAACAAAGCACACCAGCTACTTAATAGAGAGCTTAAAAAATATATATAACTCAATAAGCCCAGAGTCACATAATAAAGTACTGCTCACAGAGTAAGAGGTCTTATGTAGGCATTATAAATATGTTAAGCAATATGAACAAAAGAAACTGAAGCCGGGTGAAATTACGCAGGTTTCAATTACTTTATGAACAAGTTCAAGTGTCTTTAAGTTTTGCTTGAACCTGTTTAGATTCAAATCACTTGGTTTAAATATCATAAATATTAAAAGCTCAAAATGATGTCTGAGTCTGTATTAATAATTAATTTTTAAAAAATATATGTTGTTATATATTAGATGTTTGGTGGATTTATTTTGTTTATATATAAATATTTTTTCAATTTGAAAGAATATTTAATTTTTCTGAGCTAAGCTCAATTATTAGTGAGCTCAAAGACAATAGTTTTTACCTTACTTCTCAACAGCCCTCTATCAGTATATAGCATATATTATATACACCATATATGTATCAGTTTGCAACACAAAGCTGCAAATCATGTCCGACAAACAAAAAAACTTTCTGCTTGGCTAAATCAGTGCAGTTACATCACATTTGTGGGCGTCGACAGATAAGTTATGTCCTCCATAGTTGGCCTGCTCCATGTACTTACATATAAATCATTGTTGATCATTTGTTTACGCGCTGGTTTTTCTTATCGCAAATATTGCCATGATAAATATATATATATATACATATTATATATAAGCCATATTGAGTGGTAAGTAGATAAACTACAGGAAAAACCCTCTGAAATACGTGTAGCATGTAGCGCAAGGCTTTATGAGTGATGTGTGTGCTAAGAACTAATTTGAATTGAGTTAAATAAACGAGATTTGATAAGGCTGATAGCTATGTGAAACACTGGATATATGTCTAATTTATGACAGCGAGAGAAAATAAACTGATAACTAAATATCAAAGAAAACAAAATCCAAAAAAAAAAAAAACATAAAAATCGAACATTCTTCATATTTTCGGAAAGAAAGAAAAATGAATATAAAAAATTGATTCAAATATTTCGAAAAAAAAATTTTTTAAAAAAAAAATATATATATATATATATATATATTTATTTTATTTTATTTTTTTTTTTTAAAGATTTTTCTTAGAAATATTTGAATCAATTTTTTATATTCTTCTTAATATATATATATATATATATATATATATATATATATATATATCAAAAATATATAAAAGTCAAAATATATTTAAACAAAAAGTGTTTATACAATATATAATAATTATTATAGTAAAAATATATAATAAATATTTAAAAATAAATATATATTTAAAGATGATATTTAAAGATGTTTTCTTTGAAACCAAATATTTTTGATCTTAGAAATGTTGACTCGCCTGAAAAACATTTATATTAATACGCATTGCTTAATGAAAAATAAATTAAATAAATAAGGCTATTCATTTTTTAAATACATTATCTAAAAGCCAAAAGTAATTTTTCTGCAAAATATATAAAAAGATAATTAAAATTTGAGAACCAAAAATGTTCAATATGGATGTTTAAGAATATTTATACATTATTTTTAGTTAACATTTATTTTTAAATTTGCAAAACAATAAGGATATAGAACAGACTAAAAATACTTTGAAAATATATCAAAAATAATTAATTAATGTGTTAATAGCAAATATTCTGTAAGGTCAAAAATATGATGATAAAACATAGTAAATTTTAAACAAATATTGGGAAAACCTCTTAACGGCCAATTTCCTCTGAGATGTTTTCCATTATTTTCCTGACCTGTCACTCAAGCAAAAGTCGCTCAAGTAAAATATATAAGAAAAGGTAATAGCTTAGAAGTTAGTTCGACTGAGTAAACACTGTAGTTGATTGCGGTTGGTGTTAATTCGCGTTTAATTGCCAGCTAGGAGACGCTTGATTATCAAGTTGAGGTTGAGTTGAGTCAATTCAATTAGCATTGCGCTCGGGTCGACAGTAAATATGATTAGGGATAATATTGTCGATGGCTAGTTGTTGTTATGGGGATAAAGCAACTAGCTAAATGCTGCGACTGCCAGCTGCTCTCGAGCATAAACATGGCTAATAGCAATTAGTGTTGCGAGCAATGATGAAATAAATAAAATAAAAAAGAAAACAGAAAATAGCAACTTCACAGAGAGAAAATGAAATATGATAGAAATTATGGTAGACAGCTTGGCTAATTGCTTTTGGACGTTTATTGAATCAAGGAGCGCAAATTGAAATACGCAGCGACCCCTAAAAGCACGCAATGGCAAATTACATTCCATTTTCATTTTCATTTTCATTTTCGATTTCAATTTGAACAGTGAAACGCGCTGAGGAAGGAGCCAATAGTGCCACGGTGCCACCGGTCGATAAGAAGTCAAGTCCGGAAATTGTGCCCGCAACCTTCAGCAATGCGCCCGCTCGCAATGGCCCCAACGAACAACAACAACAACAACAACAGCAACAGCAGCAACAGGCCGGACTCTATGCGCTGCCTAGCAACGATGAGATTCTGGCCGCGGTGGCAGCTGCCGCCCAAAGCAGCCAACAGCAGCTGCAAAGTGACCCAACCGCCTTGGAGGAGGCTGTGGCCAGCTCCACAATGCGCAAGCGTGGCATTAACTACGAATATAATCCCTATATGAGTGTGGCCAGCAACGACTATGGCAGCGATGTGCCCACTGGTGTCTGGGCCGACGAGTACGAGCCCAATGCGCCCATCAACTACAACGGCTACAACAGCTACAACAATGAGCGCGAGCTGCAGGAGCTGGAGGACTATACACCGGACCGACATGGTAAGTAGCCAATTAACATAATCTCTCAGCCACTTTACATTTCTCTTCCCCTGCCACTCTCTCGCTCTGTCTCCCTCTCTCTCTCTCTCTCTCTCTCTCTCTCTCTCTCTCTTCTGGCTACTTAGCAAACTCGCCCACTGGCCGCAACAAGGCTTACGATAATCTGCAGAATCTGCTCAATGCCGAGGCCTATCTAGAGAGCATTCCTCTGTCTGTGCCCTTAACCTATGCCAATCGCAATTACAATTTGGATGAGCGCAACAAGCGTGGGCTCTACTATAACTTGCCTGCAGTCAATGCTCCCAGCGAGAACCTCAATCTGAACAAGTATCGTCGCTATGGAGACATGCGGTAAGTTTAAAATCTATAGTAGAGCTCTTAACGTGATATTAGCTGATATGAGTTCATATGTAAAAAAATTTTAGGCAATTATATTATTCATGTAGACAATCGTGAGCAACTGATTTTGCTACTTAAATAACATCAATATCTCTTAAGTCTTTTGCACTGTTAAAATGTCAAGGGTCACTCATGTTATTAACATAGCTTCTCTTAAGAATGCTTTACAGCATTTACACAGCAGATGTATATGAATTTTTTTTTTGGGCAATTTTATGTTTTTTTTTTTTCAATGCAACTATATACATAGACCTATATATATTATATATATATATATTCAAAAATATGTCAATATCTCTAAATAAACACACAATATTAGCATATAAAGAAAATGTCTTATCAATGCAAAATAGTTTTCTGCGTTGTTAATGCATAAACAAGATTTCCCTATGTTAATAAGCTTAAACTTAACATAGCATTAACATGCTGCCACGCTGTTAAAATTTCGAAATCACTCTAGAGAGCAACCTTCTTCTTCTTATATGAGTTAACAGCTTAAAGACATTTAAACAGAATTTGTTTCTCTATGCTTAGTAGATTTTAATACTGTTAAAACAGCTAGGAATTGTTGAACATAAATTATATTTATGTAAAAATAGTTCATCTCTGAGTTACCAGATTAATTTCAAGTATTCTGTTAATAGCGAGTCCATATATATATTCCAATCCAAATTAATTTATTAAACTCCTCCTTAGTCTAAAGCGCGACACCACCAAGCTAACACCTGCTGATATGCTGGCTCTGGTTGCGCTTGTCGAAGCCGGTGAGCGGGCACGCAAGGAGAGTGACATGGAGAGCGGCATTTCGGTGCCATTGGTGGATGCTGAGGAATTGGACTATGTGCCCGCAGCTGGCAGCTGGTTGGATGTGCCCATGCAACAGCAACAGCAGCAGCAGGCGCCAGCTCTCGTCGACTACTATGGCATGCCCGTGGAGGCCCAGGTGGTGCCAAAATATGAATATGTGCCACGCCCACAGAAATATCTGGGCAGCAACAGTCGTAAGTGAATGAGACCTTAGCGAAATACACACTAGTTGCTAAATGGCCTCAGCATTCATTACAGGTCTGGGATCCTCGAAGCGCTTCATGGTGTCCAAGAAGAAGCGTTCCATTAACCAGAACCAGTTCATGAACGAACCGGTAGGTGAACGTGGACCCGGCTACTATGGCGAGAAGTTTTACTAAAAAGAGAGCGAGCTGAGTAAAGGAAGATAGAGCGAGAGATCGGGGGGAATGAGAGAGAAAATAAAAGCTTTTGAGCTGAGCTTTCCACATTTATTGGTAATCCCATTTACAGAAAGATTTAAAAAAAAAAACAAAATCCCAATCATTTGACCTTTGCCCTAGTTTGCAAAACGAAAGAAAGACAAAATACAAAATATTTTAAACAAAAATAACTTAAACTTAATTGAAAAAAAATGAGTCAATGTGCAATTTCTGTGTAGAATTTGAAACAAATATATATAATATTATGATATCTATGCATATAAATATATGAATATTGTATGTCGAAGAACATCAACATAATCAAAATCAATGTTTCTAAAACACTGACGCCGACCGGGTTGACAAATGCGAACTTACCAAAGCCCAATCGAACCTTAACTAAACTAAACCTAACCACACTTAATCAATGTCTATGTCTATGGCCGAGGTCTTTGAATTCAAAAAACTGAAAGCCAAAGAACCGCCAACACTATCAGTATCTAATTGTGTAATATCAAAACTAGAGGCTTCCCAAGTAGTACAAAACTAAAACAAAAACAAACCAACAAATGAATAAATATTTATGAGAAATACAATCTATAGATACTTAACGGTAATTACTTTAAATGAGCTCAGCAGCAACATATTGTCTGTCAATTTGCTTTAAATGTTTTTTACAAGGAGGCGCCATTACACTGTACTACACTCAAAACTATTTACACTGCGCGAAAAGTAACCTACTTTTATGCAAAAGCAAATAAACTCTTTGAAATATCTACTAACAATTATATTAAAACAAAAAATAAAAAAACATATATATATATATATATATATTATAATCGAAATATATGTATACAATTATAAATACTATTTGTCAAGCAAAAAGAAAAAAAAAACACAAACAAACATAAAAACATTTTAAGTGGCTCAGCGCATAAAATATTGAAAATATTCTATGCCGATTTAAGAAGGCGGCGTGTTAATTTATTTTAATAAAAAATTGTCTGACTGTTTTATTGAAAACATTGAATGAATAATATTTGGGAGAACAAAGAGAAACATTTAAAATATATATACATATGTATATATATATATACATATACTTACTACGATATACATGCATACTTATACATACTTATATACAACAATTTATTTAAAACATTTAATGAAAATTATAAATAGCTACAATTATGTGTGTTATGTGTCCCACATACTATATATATATATATATATATATATATATATATATATATATATATATATATATATATATTATATACATATATTTTAACACGCACTCAAAAAAATCAACTACATATAACATTTTGAAATATGTACTTTTTTTATTGGCTCATCAAATATTATGGCCATTATATTTATGTTATGGTATTATGCGAGCTTCGTTTTTATTGGTTTTACGTAGAAAACTGATTTATGATTCATTTTCGAAATAATAAAAATATATCTTTTTCGGTTTGGAAAACCTAAAATTCAAATGACTTTATCAATTCAACTAACAAATTCTAATTGGATGCTGATTAGCGGACTGTGAAGGCTTGCGCTAACAGCGCGCTGTTATGCGGCTGCTGTTCATTAACATTTAGCTGTTAGCTAAGCTAATTAAGCAATGTAAGCCGCTTGGGTATACTCTTTGTGCACTCCTTATCAGCTGTGTACCTTGTGTATTTTGTACTTTGCTTATTTATTATTAATGCAGCTGGACTTAAAATAAACCTTATCAGGGTAAGTGTGATTGATTTCTTAACGCATTGCTGCTGGAATTTACTTTTACAGATTTGTGTTCAACTAAAGTTTATTTTATTTTATTTTATTGTTTTTTTTTTTTTTGTTTTTTCTTTTTTAACGAATTTATTTAATGGATATTCAATTATTGAAATGTGTGAGAGCTATTACAGCAATTTAACTGGCGCCACATGCGCCAAACTCTCGGCCGTTCATTGATAGAGACGAAGGGCTGTTCCATAGATATATGTATATCTATATGTCTATCTATGACGTCGCAAATGGCGCAGCAAATAGCACAACAGTATTTACAATCAAAATACACAAAGATTTTGCTTAGCGCATAGCGAGGGCTGTTGTCAACGAAGTGAATACAAAAGTCAATAATGGCCTCAAAACACCCTGTATTTATTTATATTAAGAATATATTTGAATAATTTTATATTAAATTATATAAGTAAGGTACACATTAGAAAATATAAAATTTAAATAATGTATGTATGTATAATATATAATAAAAATATTTATTATAAATGTGATGACAAAAAAAAATATATAAAAAAACTATATACCTATATATATAAATAAAAATATAAAAACATATTAAAATAAATAATAAAAATAAATAAAAAATATGTCATAAAAATATATATAATTATAAAAAAAATGGATTTTATGTAAAATATATTTATAGACAATATATTTTATCATATTGTCTCAATAATTTTTCCTTTAAATAAATTGTATTTTGAAGATCGTTATAGAAGTTTCTATTATTATTATTATATTAGATTATTATTATTATTATTATTTCAATTTCTTTTGTATTTATTATATTAATATTTATTTAATTATTACATATATTTGTTATCCATATTTGTTATCCGTTATATGCCTTCTCACATACCCCATGAAATCATTAATTAAATTTATCTATAGCTTAATTTTCCAGCTTTGTTGCTAACGAAAAGCAAGTGAAATAATAAAAATTCGGAAGGCAATTCAATGAAAGGCAATTAACAGCTAAATAGATCAAATGAAATAGTCGCTTCCAGTATTACTTTTTTATTGAAAGTGTGTGCAGTAAACTCAATAAAAATCAATTTATTTAGCTATCAAGCCATAAGAATTAATTGTTAGAGTTTCAGCTCTTTTTTTCTTCATTTTATAATAAGATCTAATTGCTGAACCATATGCTCAGCGCTAGACAATAGAGTTGTTGCAGGCATCCAGGCATAGAAGCCACTATGCATGTCCAGCTACCGGATCTATATTGTCCAGCTGCATAGAAAGTAATGGGCCATAGAGCCGTCAGTTTTATGCAAACAGAAACCTCAGAGCTAGACATAAACACAAGAGAACAGAAACAAAGAATTGAGTAAATAAAAATTATAACGAATATTGAATACTCTGTGCAAAAAAATTCAGACTCTCTCAATCCATATCAATTGTGAGTGTATTCAAATGCATTCAATATTGCACTGAGTATTAACAACTCATTTAGATGAGTGCGGCTTTCAATTACTCAAAGATGTATATGCCCCATCCGCGCACCTCGGCCGGTATGCCATATGGAAGCAGGCTGATAAAAGACAAATAAAAAATGCGAGTACAAAATATAAATAAATGCAAAAAAAAAAAAAAATAAAACAAACATCAGACAAGCGAAGCCATTAATATGTATTTCTATATGTACAGTGCCTTGTGTGTGTGTGTGTGTGTGTGCGGGGGTGTGTGTGTGTGTGGCATCTGCCATGTGCGACGGACAGTTAAGCCCAAAACGGGGAGTGCACAGCCACTGACAACTCCTCCGCTTAAGTGTTGACGCATTTGCATATCAAATCATCATCAACATCATTATTGTGCTCATCATTTAGGTAGCAGAACTGGGCCAGCTTTTTAGTTGATCTGCCAGCACATAAAGCAAACAACAGCATTCAGAAAAAAAAATAAATAAATTTGCTTTAGCAAATATTGTTTTTCCTGCAATATTTTATACTTAAAATTTTCAGACAGCCTCTAAATAGAGGTGTTTGTGGTTCAAATCTTAGTGTTGTCTTAGTTAATATAAGAATGGCATCACTTGCAGATAGTAAATCAATTTTGGACGCCCAACACCTGTTACTTTAGTTTCGTTTTGGTATAACGAATTAAAATTTATGTCAGGCAGCAAAAGCTTCAAATTTATTTATTTTTATCATATTTATTTTACCCAGTAGTTAGTTATTATTATTTAGAATAATTATGTAAAAATAAATTAGTCTTTTTTAATATGAGAACTTAAAAACTTACCTTTACTACAAAATTTCTCTAAAATAATTTCAAATATTACTTAATTTTTAACAACTCTTAAAATTCAGTCTTTATTCTGTTCATTATGTTTGAAGTACACGGTCAAAACCTGTTGGCAAGACTTCTAACTTAGTTCAAGTGTTCACATCTATGAGAATTTCCTATATTTGTAGATGTTGTTAAACAAACAAAACTGTTTTTGTTTACATACTCAAGCCGTCAGTGTGCTGGCAGTGAAAATAAATAATCTGAAAAATAAAAGTTCAGTTCACTTAGAGCACAACACTTGCTTAATGTAAGACAAAATAAGCAGATATTAATAATAAATAAAATAAATATTCATAATTAATAAATAATATTAAAAATAATTTATAAAAACAAATAATAACGTAAATAATAATAATTAAAAAAAAAAAATTAATAATTGCGCTTTATAACTATATCAAACAGCACTGGTTAAATATAAAATCAATTAACACCTTTGTCATGAGACAAATACCAACTACTTCCGTTAATTACAAAATCAAGTGACAAAAAAGTTAAATTTATTTAAAAATTTATAGAGCAAGCAAAACAAACAAAATGCGAGCAAACAATCAAAGCGAGACAAGTTTAACGAATAAAAAAAACAAAATCTGTTGGTCTTCATGATTATGCCAATTTATACTTATTTTATGCACGCGTTTTGCATGCATAATTAATTGGGCTATATAGACAATTTTGATTTTGTTTTTGGGCAAATACAATTCAAAAGAAAAAATTTGAAAATTTACTTGGGCATTTTTTATATGTTTCCAGTTTTGGTTATTTCTTTTAAGCTATTTGCCTATTTGTTTATAAATGTTTTACACACATTTTTTCTTGTATAACTTTTACCATTCATGAATAACAAGTGAATGTTTGAGTTTGAATGTGAAGTGTGTAGACTATGACATACCCTGCACACGAATTAGATACACTGACAAAAAATGGCTACAAGTTAAATTTTTTTAATTAAAAGTGAAAATATTATATATATATTAAATATGAATTGTTGTAGGATATATGAATTAATAACAGCATATGAATAATAAATAAAAATCAAAGAAATATTGTTTGATTAAAAAAATATATATTTGAAAAAAAAAAATTGTAATAAAAAAAGAAATATTAATACATTCTAAATGATTCACAATATTTGTGAATAAAAAATTTCTTTTTATTTATATTATTATTAATATTAATGTAAGTAAGTATAATTATATTTAATATATATTTATATTTAATATCTTTATATTTTTTTAACTCGTTTTATAAAAAAATACCCGTAAAAATTTTACTTAATGTATTGAACTTAAGTTAAGATCCAAATCATTACCATTCTCCATACATATATGTATCTCCAACCACAGGGTATTAACTTGCTAAAACTTTTTTGGCATGCCGCAAGCGAAGTTTAATTTAGCTAAGACAGCAACCTCAGCAGCAGCTTGCCTTGACTGTACTACGTGACCAATTGGAACGCAAGTTAAATAGGCTGTGTGGAATGTGGCAACATAAAAAGAGGGTGGGTGGCAGCGAGATTGCCAGCTGGAGTAGGACAACAAAATGTTGTACCAAAAACTGGCCGCGTCAAGATACAGAACTTATGCGCGAGCTAACAGGCACGCACGCTTCACAGGCCGGACCCAGCCCCCCAAAAAAAAAAATAAAAAAAACAAAACCCCGAGCTGCCGGTATACAAACAGATACACATACATATGTGTGTGTATATAAATACGAAACGTGAATTATGCTCTTGAAAAAAAGAGCCAAAATTTCGAGTTAGCGTCGCGTCATCGGGAATAGTATTCCAGCTACGAGTTCAGTTGTAAGGCAGCTGCCTGTGGCAACGCACGCGTCGCATTGCATCTAAAGTACACACAGCTCGCACGTATAAATCGGAATAACCACATATATATATTTATTTAAAAATATATATAAATCTGATAGATTCTAGACAAATACTAGAGACGCTTCATCATGTCCGAGGAAGTGATCGCCAAGGGCAGCATCTTGGGCAGTAAGTGAAAAAAGACGTAAAACAAAAGTGTTCAAAATAATTCAAACACAAATCGTGACATATGCGAGTAGGTGAAATTGCGGCAATGCAAGTGGCGATTGCATCAGGGGGCAGTGCAAGTGCAACAAGTGGCCAAAAGAGACACAGATCAAAATTGGGCGCAGTGAGTGGATCCTGTGAAATGATGCCAAATGCTGATGAAATGCGTGTTTGACCTTAAAGGCCGCCGAAAGGTCGTGCGTGTGTGTGCGTACTTAAGTATGGAAATGTATGGAGTGTGCGTGCGTGTATGTGTGTGTGTGTGTATGTATGTGTATGTGTGTTATCCTTATAGTTCAATAATAGGCGGTTTTTTATGAGCTTTTTTGCTTCTGTGCAAACCAAACCAAACCAAATCAAAAATAAATGAAAAGAAATAGAAAAAAATTGATGTATATATATATATATGACATCCCATTGACAGCTGGCCTGAAGGTCGTTTGTATGTCAGTGTTATAAACAATGAACAAGCATTGCCCAAAATATTGCTCCTTTTCTGCCCCCCACTTAGCCAGGCCAACAAATTAATATAGAAATTGATGTGTGCCGCATTATCTCATCCAGTAGTTCTAATAAAAATGTCAATTAAATCCTGTTGACATATTAGCCAAACAGATATGATATAATAAAACTGTATTTATAGCTTGGTGAAAGTACTTAATTGTATACTTGCTGTCAGCTTTCACCATAAAATTTCCTGTTTCATTTGGCCAGTTTCATCAGAATTGCATTTGCTTTGATTTTAAAATTTTTTTTTTTTTTTTAATAGTTTTTGAAGGTTTCCATATTGCACTTTATTTCACAAAGCTCTGGACATATGTTGGCATATTTAATATACATTTTTCTAGTTTGTTATGCTTGACAAAGTTAATAGAAATAATTTTTTTTCTTGTGTTGTACTTTCAAATAAATAAAAACATTATAGCTTGATTTTCCATTTTCAATAAATTTAGGGTATATAAAATAGTTTTCTTAAAACTTTGTTGAACTTTGAAATAAATAAAAAAAAAAATTTCCCAAAATAAATTTATGGACTTTTGAATAGCTACAAGATTACTATTATTATTTTTTTTTTTTTTTTTCATAGTTATCTTCAAGTTCAGTTCTTGTTCTGTTTCTGTTTCCAACCACTAGCCGCTAATCGTTGCCATCTTAGCCATATTTTATTGTACTCGATTGGGCATTTATTTCAAATTAAGCTCTTCAGTTAGCAGCAGAAATCGTTTGATAATGACAACTGTAAACATTCAAAAAATGTTGTATTTCGCATGGCCGCGATAAAAAGCTTGAACAATTGTGAAACGTTAATTTGTTTTGCCATCAATTTGATCGCCTGGTCGCCCCCGTTGTCGTTTCTAATGGAAAATAAATACCATAAACAATTTGAAAATTGTTATCAGGGCGAGGTCTGGTCCAATTAGATAGCTTAACTGTTTTTCTTTTTTTCTTTTTTGTGGTACGCTCTTGGTAACGTCTAGAGTTCCAGTTCCATTTCAATTGCCCTGACCCAGCCCAACAATTAATCGACTGCCAATTTGATTTGCATTTATAGAGCTGGTGCCGGCACGCTATGTGCTCGCCATATTGGGTTCCATTGGCATGGCCATTGTCTATGGGCTGAAGGTGAATCTGAGTGTTGCCATGGTTGCCATGGTGAACCACACTTCCATACATTTGATGCAGGAGAAGGCAGTGGATCATCACACCATTTCGAATGTCTCCAGCAGCGAGGCTGTTGAGGTCTGCTCGCCGCCAGGTGGCGCCACCAATGTGACGGCCAAGGTTGAGGTAGGTCACCAGCTGCGCGTCAAATAAATAACAATTGAAATCTTACAGATATTTGATTTGTTTTTTTTCTTTTTTTCTTGCCAGGACGGACCCTTTAGCTGGAGCGAGCCCCTGCAGGGCACACTGCTGAGCTGCTATTTCTGGGGCTATCTGGTCTCGCAGATTCCATTGGCTCACGTCGCCGAGAACTTCTCGGCCAAGTGGGTCATGTTATTTTCGGTGGCCATCAATGTGTTGTGCACACTGTTGACTCCGGTTCTGACGTCTGCCCATTATGGCGGTTTGATACTGATGCGTGTCTTGGAGGGTGTGGGCGGCGGTGCCTCGTTCCCAGCTATGCATGTCATGATTGCCTCTTGGGCACCGCCCACCGAGCGTATGGTGATGTCCACCATCATCTATGTGGGCACATCGGCGGGCACTGCCCTCTCTATCCTGTTGGCCGGCGTTTTGTCTGCCAATCTGGGCTGGGAGGCGGTGTTTTATGTGATGGGCGCTCTCAGCTGCATCTGGATGGTATTGTGGATACTCCTCGTACAGGATAATCCCAACAAGCAGCGCTTCATCAGTCCCGAGGAGCGCCACATGATTACCAGCTCGCTGAACACCGAGACCAAAGTCGAACATCATCCCAAGGTACCATGGGGCAAGGTGTTCCGCTCGGTGCCCTTCTGGGCGATTCTCATAGCTCACACGTGCAACAACTTTGGCTGGTACATGTTCCTCATCGAGATTCCGTTCTACATGAAGCAAGTGCTCAAGTTCAATGTAGCCAGCAATGCTGCTCTCAGCGCTTTGCCCTATTTCCCAATGATCATATTCAGCATTGTGCTTAGCAAGATTTTGGACACTCTGCAAGCGAAGGGTAAGCTTATCCACATGAATTCTATTTATCCATTTGTATATCTGTTTATAAACTCATTTCCATATTTGTACTCGCATACATATTTACATGCATATTCCTATCCGTGTGCTGTACACCCATATCCACATTAATATCCATGTCCATAATTGGATTCAAATTTTTATCCACATTTATTTTTATACACACATAAGAGCTATAAATTTGATATTCGTAACCAAATTGACATGAACATCCATATTCGTATTTATATATTATATTATATTATATCTGCATCAATATTTTTATCCGAATGGATATAAATTTCTATACCCATAGCTTTATCCGTAGACTATGCATGCTCATTCATATTTTTATCTTGTTATCCTCTTCGTTATACATTATATTTACCTTGTTGTCATTAAAATATATCTGCTTTTAGGTAAAATTAGCACAACTTTTGCCAGAAAGACAGCTACCTCAATTTGTACTGTTATACCGGGTATATGTCTGCTGATCTTATGCTATATTGGATGCCGACACTACGAGGCCGTCTCTGTTATGTCCGTGGGCATTGTCGCAATGGGCGCCATGTTCTCTGGCTTCCTATCCAATCACATTGATATCGCCCCGAACTTTGCTGGAACTTTGGTTGCGTTGACCAACACTGCTGCCACCTTACCCGGTATTATCGTTCCCCTCTTCGTCGGTTTCGTTACCCATGGAAATGTGAGTGTTGGATAAAAGTCTAGTTATTTCAACATCAATATCCGTGCATTATATTACAGCAAAATATTGGAGCCTGGCGTATTATCTTTGGCGTTACAATCGTCTTGTTCACTGTGGAATTCTTGGCGTTCGTCATATTTGGCTCCGGTGCTGAGCAATCGTGGAATAGATCGGGCGCACAGAAAGATGCCGAAGTTAAGGATGAGAAGACACCGCTTAAAGACATCAACGTCCAGCAAAAGCCATAAATGCGTAATCTCGTTTAGTGGATCGAACCATATAAAGAATTTCACTTGCATGACTCTTTGTGTAGTTGAGGCACCAAACTGTCGCACTGGACTGTAAATACTACAAAATACCAATTATAGTTTTTAGTTTAACCTGTAATACTAGGTATACTCGTATCTGTGCATCTCTCTCTATGGACACTACGCCACACTGCTTAATTTACCCGCCTATAACATGTACTTAACTAACGACAGGAATTCAAATGTTAATCCGCCTACAGACAAAATAAAATAATGTTGTAGTAAAATTGTTGTCTTTTGATTGGGATAATATTATTATGGAGATGGAATATAATACTATTACACTGTTATACTGTCAAGGGGTAGACTGTCATACAGTTATACAGCTATACAATTTGATTGGGGTAATATTATTATGGAGATGGAATATAATACTATTACACTGTTATACTGTCAACGGGTAGACTGTCATACAGCTATACAATTTGAGTGAGGCAATGTTATTACGGAGATGGAAGATAATACTAATACACTGTTATACTGTCAAACAGATTTACTGTTATACAGTTATAATATCGAACAGTTATAATGTCAAACAGTTATACTGTCATACTATTATACTGATACACAGTCACACCACGTTATAACCTGTTAATACAGCTGTTATACATTTATAGAATCATACTGTTATTTTGATACAATATTATAGAGTTATATTGTTATACTCTTATTCTGAAATACGTATATAATACTGTACTGTTATACATTTAAAGTGTTATACTGTTATTCTGATATATTGATATAATCTTATACTGTTATACCTTTAAAGTGTTATACTGTTTTTCTCATGTAATATTATATTAACAACGTTCCTAAACCTTTTCAAAATTTGCCTACTACATCATTTAGCCTTCAAAAACATAACAAAAACAATTTTAATTTATTTTGTTTTTTTTTTTTGTTTTTGTATTCCAGAATAAAAAAAATATTTGTGTATATTCCAGAAATTGTAATAGTTGTAATGTTGCAGTTGGTAAAAAGAAACCACAGCATGAGTCCATAAAAGTTAACCGTTATTAAAAAAAAAAAAAAAAACAAAAAAAAAGTATAAATTGAATACAATGCTAAAGGATGAAGATGAAAAAGAAAAGGAGAAATATCCATGTAAGTCTTATACGGAAATCTCAACGAAATCTACTGAAGTGCAATCCGATCCAATCTAGCATTTTTGCCTGCACGTTATGTATTTGCATTCCTCGCCAATATCGGCATGGCAATTGTCTACGGTCTCAAGGTAAATCTGAGCGTTACGATGGTCGCCATGATAAATCACACGGCTGCCCTACATCTGGAGCATAATGTTACGGCCAAGAGTACACCAGGTGTTTGTCGAGCACCGCCTGGCGCCGCATCTGGCAAACTGGAGGTCAGTAGTATATATGTATATATATGTAGTTGTTATATCATGAAATATATATGTGTATGTATTTGTGCACAGAATGGGCCCTTCAAATGGAGCGACACTCTGCAGGGCACACTGCTGAGCTGCTACTTCTGGGGCTATATGGTCTCGCAGATTCCGATGGCACGCGTTGGCGAAGTATTTTCAGCGAAATGGGTATTCTTTGGCGCTGTGGCTATAAATGTAGCCTGCACAATATTTACACCAATTGTGACTAAGCTGCACTATGCCGGGCTGATGGTAATGCGCATTTTGGAGGGCTTAGGCGGTGGAGCCACGTTTCCGGCGATGCACAGCATGATTGCCAACTGGGCGCCACAGTCGGAACGGCTGTTAATTGCCACGTTAATCTATGTGGGCACATCGGCGGGCACGGCTATATCGATATTGCTGTCGGGCGTGCTAGCCGATAATCTGGGCTGGGAGTCGGTATTTTATTTTATGGGAGGTCTGAGCATCATTTGGATGATTCTATGGATATTCCTTGTACAGGATAGTCCGGACAAACAGCATCTGATGACGTCTAAGGAGCGCAACATGATAAACGCCTCATTGGGCGAGACCGTTGAAGCACCTAATGTGCCATGGTGCAAGATCTTCAAGTCGAGTGCCTTCTGGGCGATTCTCATTGCGCACACGTGCAACAATTTTGGCTGGTACATGTTCCTCATCGAGATTCCGTTCTATATGAAGCAGGTGCTCAAGTTCAATGTGTCGAAGAATGCCGTTTTCAGCGCCTTGCCTTATATACCCATGATGATATTCAGCATTGGGCTTAGCAAGTTATTGGATATATTACAAAATCGAGGTACGTATTAAAAGGGGCATTGGCCAAGTTATTGTAAATTATGCCGTCATCTGTCATATGTAGAAAAGATAAAACGAATTACTGCTCGAAAGATCGCAACGGCCATCTGTTCACTTGTGCCAGCGCTGTGCCTAGTTGGCATGTGCTTCATCGGATGTCGGCACTATTTGGCCGTTGCTATTATGTGCTTGGGCATTATAGGCGCGGGCGCCATGTTCTGCGGTTTCCTCTCGAATCATATGGATATATCACCTAATTTTGCCGGCACATTGATGGCCCTAACAAATACGTTCGCCACAATACCTGGCATTGCTGTGCCCCAGCTGGTCGGCTTCATCACCAATGGAAATGTGAGTTGTATACGATATATAAAGTCGACATCGATTATAATTCGTTCCCTTTGTTGCATAGCAAACAATTCAAGCCTGGCAATTAATATTTGGCATCACAATTATTATGTATGTTATTGAGTTTGT
The DNA here is from genome assembly GCA_035047625.1 of Drosophila mettleri. NCBI lineage: Eukaryota > Metazoa > Arthropoda > Insecta > Diptera > Drosophilidae > Drosophila > Drosophila mettleri. The sequence continues at coordinate 7,706,743 of JAWNPI010000072.1, forward strand.
TATTTATATGAGTTTGGGCAAGGGGGAAGTGCAGCCGTGGAACGATGGCTAGTCACATCTGAGTTAGCAAAAAGCTATTAATTCGACTCGATACTTTGTCGTTATCGATAACATTTTTCCTAGTGTCTAATATTCAATTAATCGATTGCAAGACAAAATTAAATTGAAATAAATATGTAAATTATTAAAAAAAAAAAAAACAAAAAAAAAACTAAGTGTACATAACGCTTTTGTAATATTAGCTTAAAATATGCACAGTTGGAAAAATTTCGATTTGAAAAATTAATCAAAAATTTTAACTGCACCAAGAGCCACAACTCTGGTGTAGTCGCTGCAAGTGAATTTGCCGGTTGTGTGAAAATGTTGAAAGTTCGCAACATTTGCATTCTGCAGCGGCGCTGGAAGAGCGGTAAGAAACGTTGGAATGCGCTGCAGTACAAGCGCAACAATTGCGATCGTGCCTTGGAGACATTCGACGATTTCTATGGCTCTGTCTATGGCGGCCGTTGGAAAAATATGCGTGCTGCCCTGCTCACCGAACACAAATATGTGGCCATGGTTAATAATTTCGGGGACACAGAACAGACGTGCAGCATGCTAGAACTGGATGGTGCCATCAACATTAAGTCGCTCATACAGTTAGCGAGGGAACGAGAGGAGGCCGCTGGCACAGCAACAAATCTGCTGCATAATGAGCATGCTCGTTACGACATCGATGACAAGCTGGAAACGTTGCTGCGCAAGCAACAAGAACGCGAAGTCGCTGCCATCTATCCTATTGCGGCAGACGATGGCCACGTGCCGCCACAACAGCTGAGCTACGATAGGCAGCAAAATGATGACGGCATTCACACGGAAGCGCAGACAGATAGCGAAAAGGACTTTAGGCAAAGTTTGACAAAAGCACTCGAACACGATGTGCAATTGGATGAGAGTCGTATGGTTGATCCACAGTTTGGTACGGGCGGCCTATACGAGTATGTGCCCGCCAATAGCATCAAGGGCATGGAAGATTGGGTGCCAGAATCGGAGCATTATAAATATTATCAAACCAATACAGATTTTCCACTGACTATCGAACCCGACGCCATATTTCAATATCCCGAGCACTTGGCCATTTACACCTATGAGATGGGCAATTGTTCCGAATTTAAGCCACCCAGGCAATGCCTAACCGGTGTCTTGTCTCACTTTTTAATGGATGGCGCCTCTGTGCTGCCGCCGCTGTTTCTGCAAGTACAGCCAGGTGAGCGTGTGCTCGATGCTTGTGCAGCACCCGGTGGCAAGTCGCTGCTAATGCTGCAGACGCTACACCTGGATCAGCTGGTGTGCAACGATGTGCAGGAGTCAAGACTAAACAAGCTGCGACGCGTTATGCAGGAGTATCTCTTCGATTACAAGCAGCGTTGGGCGGGTAAGCGTTTGATCTTTAGTCAGAGCGATGCTCGCAATCTAGATGAATATGATAGCTATGACAAGATATTGGTGGACGTGCCGTGCACCACAGACCGGCATGTGCTGCTGCATCAGGATAACAATATCTTTAAGCCGACACGTATTAAGGAACGCTTGCGTATACCCGAGCTGCAGGCTGGCATTTTGGCCAACTGTTTGCGTTTGCTGAAACCGGGCGGCAGCTTGGTTTACTCCACATGCTCCTTGTCACCCATACAGAACGATGGCGTTGTCCATATGGCACTGCAGAAGGTCTTCACCGAGCACGGTATCACGGCTCGCATCAAAGACCTCAGCCGGCACACAGCACTCTTTAGCGATATCTACAGATTTGAGCAGCCCAAGGGCTTAAAATATGGCCAAATGGTTTTGCCCTATTTGCCGGCCAACTTTGGCCCAATGTATTTCAGTAAAATCACACGAAATACCTAAGCTATATGTTTTTAATTAGATGGGGAAACTGGATGAGCTAAGCATAATTCCTCGACCAACAAAGAATGACGCTAGGAAGGGGTATTTAGAGCGCAAAGACTAGAAAAGCCTTAAACATTTTTAATGATACCAAATTCTTGAAATGTATATTATTAAAGAAACGAAATATTTGTTAACAATTTTGCTGTTGATTTTTTTTTTTTTTTTGAAAACTGTATATTCCACGAACATGACACAAAACTTTAATATTAATTTTAATCTTAATACAAGTTTCACTTAATATTAATTTTAATCTTAACGCCAGGTTTCACTGGCTACGTTTCACTTAAGCTATTATACGTTCATAATTATAATTCATATTCTTAGCTTGGGGACATACACGAAAAAGAGTTGAAACAAGTTTTTTCAGATTTGTTTGTCGGACTTTTTTTTTTTCTTGGGCTTAACGGGCAGTGGTCCAGGCATCTTGAAAATTGTGCTGCAAACGAGATCAGATGGAGATTAATAAATTGCGAGAGTCTAGATATTTTAACACTCACTGGCATGTGGTACAGATGGGACTGTATTTGCAGAAAACAGACAGGCAAACGGAACAAACATAGCCAATGTCGATCAGTTCGCGATGGCAAAAACATGAGGCGCGATAATCTACCTTGGGTGCTGGTGGCAGCACCAGCTTGTGGCGCATCTGCGGCGATGGCAAGAAGACCCACAGCAAGTACTGCAATAATCCGTCCAGCTGGTTAACTTTGAGAAACTGACCATTCGTTATATCGCAGCCCTGCTGGAGCAGGCTCAGCGTCTTGTCCAATGCGCATGTGTCGACGACAATACCCAGCTTTTGGGCCGTAAAGAAGACATTCATGTAAGTCATGTATTGGGAGGCGCACTCATTGCTGCCCGTTATGACCAAAATGCGTGAGTGCATCTTCACACCAGGTGGAACATTACGTTGTAGCTGCAAGCATAAAACTAATTAGAATTATTTCTATTTATAAGATTGGAATGGATCGCCTACTCTTGATATGTAGCACAGGGCCATGGACATGCTGCCAGCAAGTAAACTTTCGCAGGGCGTGGTCAACCGTGGCGCATTCATAAGTATGCTGCCCAGCTGCTGTTTCACTGTCTTCTCCACCAAGCTGAATGCCTCATATTGCCCATCTACTTGACGCAGCTCCACTTGCCTGCCCGGCAAGGGATAGAGAAATTCCCTGTGAAGCAAGACACTTGTTAAATCAATATACACACAATGATTAGACGGCACTTACGTGGTGTAATGTGAACAGGATAGAAAGGCCAACTTATTTTGCGCCTTTTGCATAAGATGCGCATTGCCAAACGCGATGACAGCCTCCAGAATCTGTGTGAGATTTTGTGGATTTTGGCGTACAATCTGTTGCGATGGATTTGTGTCCAGCACTATGGCCAGCAGATCAATGCTTGCTTCAGCTTTAAGATAACAATATTATTTTAATTTTAATTAAGTTTATTAATTTAACGCTACCTTCTGTATCTGCTACCGCATCTTGTGCCTCCATTTTTGCCGGCAAAACAATGCGCAGTGTTCCTGAAGTACAAAGGTTACGCCAACGACTTAGCCATTTGAAATGCCTATGACCCCGGTCATTAACCTGGTCCTTAAGCCAGTAAAAATAAATTATAACGTAATCTAGCTATTTATACCGACATATATTTCAATTTTTCTACACAAAATTACATATTTAAGTACAGTTTTTCTATTTATTTGTGACGTCACAATTCGCGAATTGACCGTGGCAGGCCTGCCACTCGTGCCCATTGTTTTTGCCATTCAAAGGGAAGCGCGAACACTTAAAACAGCTGATCTTGTGAGCGCTGCAATTTTTGTTGGGCGTTTCACCAGCTTTTGTTGATAAAAACAGTGTTAAACACGTATTACATCCGGTTTTAAGAAATAAGAACATAACAGAGCTGTAAAATGCTTGTTCTAGTACTCGGCGACTTGCATATACCACACCGCTGCAGCAGTCTGCCGGCAAAGTTCAAAAAGCTACTGGTGCCCGGTCGGATACATCATATATTGGCCACGGGAAATATTTGCACCAAGGAATCGTATGATTATCTTAAATCATTGGCCAACGATGTGCACATAGTGCGTGGTGATTTCGATGAGAATCTCAGCTATCCGGAGCAAAAGGTTGTGACAGTGGGTCAATTTCGTATTGGTCTCTGTCACGGCCATCAGGTGGTCCCTCGAGGCGATCCGGAGGCATTGGCATTAATTCAGCGACAACTAGATGTGGATATATTAATAACGGGACATACGTATAAGTTTGAGGCATACGAGCATGGCAATAAATTCTACATAAATCCGGGCTCAGCAACAGGCGCCTTCAATCCGCTGGACACAAATGTGGTGCCCTCCTTTGTGCTAATGGACATACAGAGCACCACGGTAGTCACCTATGTCTATCAACTGATTGGCGATGAGGTCAAGGTGGAGCGCATTGAGTATAAGAAGATATAACCAAGTATTAGCATCAATTCATTCCGCACGCACTGATATATATCCGATCTGTCTTTGATCTAGGCTTGAACTACGTGAAAGTCCGAATATATAAATTTATATATAAAAAATTGTAAAAATTAAACCACGCTTCTTTCATTTTTTTTTTATTTAATAAAAAATGTTTAAATTTTATTTAAATAGAATATAAAAAGAGTTCTTACTTTTGCTCGATTTTCACTGTTGACTCTGGTGTCTCGCTTACATGTTCATTGTGTGCAGAAAATGATTAATTTGATAATCGAATGCGAAGTGTTTACAAAGTTTCGTGCGTTATTTTCATTACATGTTTAGTTCATATATATATAAATACAGATTGGATTCTCGTTCGGCTAACGTCGCATTGCTTACTTTCATTATAAAATAAATATAAAAGTTTGTTTTTATTATTTTGTTTTTGATGATCTCTTTTATGTTTTTGTGAATACTTTCTTGTTTTCGCCCCACAGCAGAAATTTGGCAACAATTTTCTAAATTCTCGTACATTACAAAATATAAATGATAAATACACAATTACGAAAACTCTGCTCTTAAAATTAGAATATTTAGCTTTGCTGCAAACCACTTGCAATTAGTTGAGAAGGGATGGGGGGGGGATGGTTTCTTGTCATTTAGATAATTTTTATTTAAAAAGCAATCAACGACGCCCTTGGGATCCCTGATGTGCATGACCATGCTTTAGCCCAGGCTGTCGACGCACACAGTCTTAAGGGTTTTGCCATTGATAAAGGTCTTGTACTGCTCCGGCAATGCCAGTTCGGTCTGCAAAAGTATTTAAAAATAATATTTCATTTAAATATAAACGGTATTTAGAAAGCAGCATCCAGACTTACATAGTCGCCATTTGCCTCCGGCAGCAGTATATTCATCTCGGATGACTTGGAGCTGACAATTTCAACGCCCAGTGAGTCCTTGGACAAATACATTTGACAGCCGTCGGTCTTATCGATGGAGACGGTTGGCACCGAGCCCAGCACCTGCATCTGAACGCTCTGGCAGTTGACAAACTCAACGGAGGCAACCACCGAATCGAAGAGCAGCGAACACTTTTTGCATGAGTCCAACACAATGTTGTTGACCTTGCCCTTGACAGTGAGGGTGGAGCCCTCGCAGCGGAACATATACACCACATTGTTCATTTCGGCATTGTCGACCAGCAGACCCGCATTGTTCTTCTGGTACTCGATTAGCCACTTTTTGCCATCGCGCGTGAAGACTGGCTCCTTGACGGGCGCATTGCCACGGGCAACTGGGGCGCTGGTGTTGGCGGCGGGCGACTTGAAAGGCGCAGGGCCAGTGCGCAGAGATGCATTCTTGTGGGTTTGCATGTCGCCGGTTACCTTCTTCAAGTCTGCAAGAATATTAAATTAGTTTTAACTTTACGCTTCAGGGACTCCCAATATTTTTGTCATACTCTTGGTTATGTCAGCGCCCTGATTGATCTGCGCAAAGAGCGCGCTGCGATCATCGCCTGCGCTGTCCAGCTTCAGGGCATTCAGATCCAGTGGTGGCGGTGGTGGTGGCATGCCGCCGGGTGGTGGCGGTGGTGGTGCACCACCAGCGGGTGCAGCACCCTTGCCAGACCACACCAGACCCGTGGTATGATACTGCTTAATGTAGGCCTGCATATCGGTCAGTGTCTGTATCCAGGCGCGCGTCCATTCCACATGCTTGGCGTCCTTCTCCTTCCACTCCTTGAGCACACGGTTCGTATAGAACTGGCCGGCATCCTTCATCTCCTTGACATGCGGTCCGGGCATCGATGCTGTGCACACCCACCCCAGGGCGGGTATGCTCTCGCTAATGGCCGACAAATGATTGAAGAGCGCCGAGGTGCGATGCTTCTCACGGAAATCCTGAATGGCGCTGATTTGCGTTGATGTCGGCTGTAGCAACTCCATTTGTTTCGCCTGCGCCGGCTTAGCAATCTGCGTGGCGAGCGTCAAATAACGCAATTGGGCGCTAAAAATGCATGCACAAAATTCGTTAACTAAATGCAATGCGAAATGCAGCAACTCTCACTACTCACTCGAATGCTGCCTTCACAATTTGCGCCTGCAAAGCCACATCGCCGCCGATCTGGTTCGATAGCGCCAAGTACTCGCTGAACGAACCGTTGATTATATCCTCATAGCCGGCGACACTCATGTTGCTGCTGTGACTTGTTGTTGATGCAGAAACAGCTGGCGGTGGTGGTGGCGGTGTTTGTGGTGCTGGTGGTGTTGGTAGTGTTGCTGGTGCTGGCTCAGTGGTTGCTTTGGCTATTGCCTCTGGCTGTGGCGCTATCAGCGTATGCTCCAAGCGATCCACTAAAGTTTCCAAACGCTCGCAAATTCTTTCCAAATGCTCAACGGCAGCCGTGGGCTTTGATTCCGACTCGTTGTTATCTGTTAATTATTCAAAAATTCAATTTTAATTCAAGTTCGCTTTAAAAGTTTTGTGCTTTTGCCTAGCCTAAATACAAAAGATGTGCGTAAAAAATGTAAGCATAATATATAAATACAATATATATATATATATATATATATATATATATAAATATATATTTAAGATAAAAACATACACACTCATTCTATAAAAAAAAAATTAAAATACAATAAAAACTTGTAATTGATGTCATCGCAAAGCTTGCATTAAAAAAATCCACATGAATCACTGGAAATGACTTTAGAGATTAAGCAACTACACGGAAAAAAAAAACGCTGAATGAGCATTTGATGATTATGATCATAATGATGATGAGCGGAGATCAGTGAGCGCGTATAAAATGAAAGACTTTCAGGTGCTGCATATTTAAGTGAGTTTAAAGCTATACGTGAATACAATTTAAACAGCTTGATACCCTACAAAAGCTAGCTGGAACAAGCTATAATACACTGGAAAATAACCTGGTTAAACGACAATTTAAATTATTACAGTATTTTGCGTATTTTTAAATTATCCAAGGCACAATATTTTTTTGAAAATTACTGACGTAAATATTTCTTTAAAAAATTTTTTTCTAAAATACTTTAAATAAATATTTCTTTAAATATTTACATAAGATCACTGAAATAAATATTTCTTTAAATATTTACATAAAATCACTAAATTAAAAATTTTTTTTAATATTTATATAAATTCACTGAAATAAATATTTTATAAAATACTTATATAAAATTACTAAAATAAATATTTTTTAAATATTTATATAAGATTAGTAAAATTTATAAATAAATAAATATATATATATATATATATATATATATATATATATATTTTTTTTTTTTTTTTTGTTATTTTTTTAAATTAAATTATTTTGTAACTGCCTGTTAAAATTTCATTACATTAGTGTAATAAATATAATATAACTAATTAATAATATTATATTTTAATTATTTATATCATATTTATTACACTAATACTGAACTGTTTTCTAATTAATGCGCAAAACTAAATTTCTTTTCATTAATAATCAATTTGATTAATTATTTTATAATTAGAAAAATAATGCTAAAATCTATTTTCTTTGTTTGTTTTCATATCTAATCAACATTTTAATAAATTGCTAACTCCAACTGATCTTCGTTCTAAAATGTGTTAACTACATTAGAAAAATACTTATATTTAGTTGAAAACTATTGTACATAAGACAAAATTTCTTAAAAATTTAAATCGACATAAAAATTGTGTTTTTTTTTTTTTTAAAGTATATATAAAAACATTCACAGAAACAGGATGATAACTGCACTTGAAAATCAAATACATTATCGATAGGCATATAGGAAAAGAGTTATCGATAACGCAACGCATGCAACGAACAATTGGAACAGAGTTTAACAATTGAATGGCATTCATACCACGCACGGCCACGCTATGCTCCACGGCTGCGTGTGCGGCGCGCAGCAGTTCCGTGTAGAGGCGCTGTCGCTTCAGCTCCAGCTCATCCCGGCCCACAGGTGTGACAGGTGGCTCGATGCAGCCGCTGCACGCGTACAGCAACAAGAACAACAACAACGGCAACGATAACGATAACAATAGAGAAAAAAAAATCAGTTTTAGACTAGATGTAGTTAGGTATATGTGGAGCTAATGCGATAGAGAACGCGTACATCTCATTGAGTCGCTCATCGTCGAACCAGGCGGGCAGTCCGTGAGCAAAGGCCAGGGTCTCGGGCAGCACGTCACCTTCGATGTACGGCGCGCACATGCTCTCTCGCTTGGGCGGCGGCAGGGAGTCGGAGAACACTTCATCATCATCGGCCAGCGAGCTGTTGTTGTTGTGGTTGGCAAGAAGCAGCAGCGTTGGATTCAATGGATCCGGCTCAATGATCTCGGCTCGATTGCTTATGTTCACCTTCTTCTTAATGGAGTGATGCGTCGAATTGTGACGGGAGAGGCAGCTCTTAGTGGGATGCGAATTGGCTGGTTGTGGTTCATGCACCTGCTGCTGTTGCTGCCGTTGTGGCATTGGCGTTGGCGTTGGCGTTGGCTCATCCTCTGTGGCGCTGGTCATCGATGCGGGCGGAGCGGTCGATGTGGATGAGTGCGTCGAACGTTGCACTGGCGACGAAGAGACAGCGTTGATAGCGTCTATTTCAAGGGCTGTGAAGATGCGACACAAAGCGCGCGTATATATGTATATATATTTTTGATCAACAGATCGAGATTTGGGAAAGTTAAGTTAACAAATTTTTATGTTCTCTCCTCTTTCTAGAAGTGATAGATTCGTACAGTCATATCAATTTAAGAGCTCATATGACTATAGTTGAATACTCTTCACATAATTAGATTAGATTTGATCTAATTATGGATTTGGGAATAAAACATTTTATAAACCTTTTCTAGATGTCTATTTTTTATGATACAAAATTGATTATTATGAGCGCTCACTTTAGCATTCTCCTACTCGTTCACATTGTGAAAAGGGTATATAGGTTTCGTTTAATGCTCATCTTGTTGTGCGTCTATTAGTCGCAAGACTGCAGACTTGAAATTTATATTGTACATGATATTTAAAATATATATATAAATATACATATATATATATATATATATATATATATATATATATATATATATATATATATATATATATATATATATATATATATATATATATATATATATATATATATATATATATTTTCTAGATGTCTATTTTTTATGATACAAAATTGATTATTATGAGCGCTCACTTTAGCATTCTCCTACTCGTTCACATTGTGAAAAGGGTATATAGGTTTCGTTTAATGCTCATCAAATATATTTTATTATTATTTTTTTTTTTTTTCATCAAATAAAAATATTCAAAATTTGACAGATAAAATTCATCTGAGTCTTTATATAGATTCACTAAAAATAATTGAAATTGTGAACGAGTATTATGCAGTCGGCGACGCCCAATTATTATTAATATACTTATCCCTCACTTTAAAAAATAAAAAATAAATTTATACTTAAATGTAATTAATATTACATTTCTTAATAAATTTAACCCTGATTTTAGTTTATCTGTTATCAAAATCTTTATCTATATATCTAAATCCGTGCTCTATAACAAGGCAAAATAAAAAGGATAACAGAAGCTACAAGAAGAAGCGTCGGTCCTGGGCATTTGGTACAGTTTTTCATATCTCGCTTTTGGCACCAAGCTCCAGGGACCTGCAGCCAGGTGCAACACATAGGAGCAGAGCGCGTATTTAAGCTCTCAGGTGCGGGACTGCATATATAATTGTGTATATGGAACTAAGTGCTAGAGACATGTAATTTATATTGTGAATACCAGTTGGGGGCTCAATGCGAACGGATTCCGGTTCGGTTACGGCAGCGGGTACGGTTTGGGTTTCAGGTTCTGGTTCTGGTTCTGGTTCTGCTACTAGTTCCAGCTCTGGTTCTGATTCTGGTTGAGGCGGAGACGTAGGTTGAGGCTCTGCTTGTGGCTCAGGCATTGATACCTGACCATTTGCTTTGACCTCCTCCTGGGCGACCTGTTCGTTAGCTGTGTCTGAGGGCAGCTGTTCGTTTGTTTCGTTCGCATCGTTTTTACGCTGCTTATCCTTGCCCTTGTCCTTATCCTTTTTGCCTGCTTTTGGAGTTGCACGACAACATGAGAACATTTTTGCAGCTCGTGTCGCTTTGGTTTGGTTTATGGATACTTAAAAAGCAGTAGTATATGAACGATTTAGGTAGGTATCACATTGGGATTATGCAATTTCCGTAATTCTCTTCTTTTCTTTTTTTTAGAGTTTAGCACAACAGCAACAACAACAAAAACAACAACAAGAGTGAAAACAAAGTCTAGCAGCCATAGAAATATCGTTTAAGCGTATGCATGACGAAAGCCGCAAAAGGAAAAGAAAGTAACTGTAAAAGAAAAACCACTCCTTAAGCTTCCTATATCGTATAACGCAAATCGTTTCACACGCACTTGAACGCAATATTTTCTCCTGTCCGTTTCTTTTTAGCGTTTGACATATGAGAAATTAGCAAATTAAAGCACTTTTCAATGTTTAATTCAGAGTGCCTGGGCAGAGCGCTCGCTATGGGGCACGGCAATCACCCAACTGGGTCACACACACGCACACAGACGCACAAAGCTCGCACAGCTGCTGTTGTGCGGAACACACCCTAAAATAAAGGGCAGGCAACACGCGCGCACGCACAGGACGCGAAATTAGTCAAATTTCGTTTAACAGCGCAACATTTATGTTAAGGTCATGTTAACAGTCGCGTAGACTTAGCTTGTTACTAGTTTTTGGCGTGCGTTTTAACAGCGCTCCCTTCAAGGGTCACAAGCGAACCAGTGAACGAATGAACAATTAACATTCAAAATATAATATCAATGTTAATTATTCAGGCAGGTGTACAAATATTTTAATTATAGATGCAACATCCGCTTTTGCACACTTTTGATGCAATTTCGTGCGAGCAACTGAATGCGCATCGAAAGCTGCTTAAATATTTGGAGACAAAGTTTTGCTTTCGGGTACCCAGGGTCAACAGCTGAACTGAAGCTGCTGTGGAGAAAGCTTCATGATGGCCATGGCAACAACAATGCTAAAATAAAATGCACGTCGCCAAAGAGCGAGAGCACAAAAGCTGTGCAGCAAGCAGCAACAATGAGTTTATTGCACCGGCGCTAACGTCGTTGCTGTTGCTTAACATCAGTTAAATGCATTAGTTTACAAATAAATCTTAGCAATTAGAGTGAGAATACGTCTGCTTGGACCAACAACTTTCGCTCCGCAACAAAGAAGACTTACTATAGGATGTGAATGTTTTTATGTATGTACATGTCTGTGTGTGTGCCTGTTGTTCTTTTGCAGTTCCAATGCACACGCACACACGCATACGCAATAGCAGTACGAGAAGATTAAGTGTCTGTGGCAGTTTTACCGTTACGTGCGCTGTTGATGCGCGTCTCATATAACAATTAATTAGAAATTAAACCTGCTGCGTGTTTATGACCAAAGCAATATAGAAAAAAGAAGAATATTTTATCTATGTATGAGTGTGTTTTCATATATATTTTTTTTTAGCTGATAGCGCTTTTTGGCCATCTTTGATTTCACATGAATACATACACACACATACACACACACATGTACATATAACATTGTTCGCTCTTGCGTAAACTTTCTAGGTAACTATCAGGGTGTGAGTCAGAGAACAACAATAACAACAACAACAATGGCCGTATGTGAAGCGGCAAACAGCTGAGAAGTTCTATCAACTTTGGCACTGTTAACAATGCCATTTATGGTTAATAGCATTTACAAATTCGTATTAGCGCACTTACGGTAGTTTTAGTATTAAGTTATACAGCGAAATGTAAAATTAAATTGTAAATGAAATCATCATTAAAAATATACCAAAACAGTCACACACTCAGGCATACAGCTACGCCACATTCATTACACACATATCAATCGCTGGCTGTGTATTTAATATAACAAACAAAAAATGATTCACATAAAAATAGACCCAATATATCCAAGTGACTCGCATAGCCGGCAACACAGCTGTCTCCTGTCCTCGAACAAACGCCCACACTTGCATAAAAATACATACATCTACATATAATGTATATATATATATATTTTTTTATATATATAAACACGTACATCGATGTACATATATACGTGCCATTTTAGAATTCCAGACAGCCTGCCTGCAGGAACTGTAACTGTAACCCCACCCATTTGATGAAGCAGCCGGCACTTTTACGCTGCGCTGCTTAGCACTTCACAAATTGTATTTCTCTATATGTATGTATATATTTTTTACGCACATTGTTTTGTATTATGAAAAGCACAAATATATTTAGCACACATACGCACATATATTTTTGGGAATATTCTTGTAATTGCACTTACCACAAATTTGTAATAGTAGCGCTGAATTTCTTAATTACCAATTTACCGCTGCTAGAGAACAGTTGTGTGCGAAAAATCGACGACGAGTGACTAATTTTTCGCTCGTTCGTTTGAATAACATCTGTTTTTAACAGCGAAAATGTTTAACAGCTTACCGAAATGTTATTAACAGCGTGCACTTAAGTGTTAAAGCAACCACTATCGTTAGTTGCCTATCGATTCTTTTTGAGTAATATTGCATTTAAAAGAATTGATAGGCAACTTGCTTGATAAGTTATAAGTTGTACTTATATTAAAATTGATTTGATATATTAAATAATTACTTATTAAAAACAATAATTTACATTGATTTTCAGCTGACTTTTAAATTCGATTAGATTCAGCACTCAGTTGCTTTCATCGCCACTATCGTATCGTATCGATAACGATATTAAAATATGCCAATGGCGGACTTTTCAAATATTCAACATTTCATGTACAATATCAACTGCGTTTTAATTCCCATAATGCCTTTAAAAGTAAAAAATAAGTGTAATTATTCATCATCACAGATATGAAAAATACTTCATTCGTGCAAATAATCCATAAGGAATGGTGTATCATCAGGTCCATATGGTGTTAAAGGAACATCGTACGGCAAGGGGAATGCAGGCACACCATCTCGTGCATTGCCCAGAGGAAAAGTGTCCTCGCCAGTCTACAAAATAATTGATACATTAAATTGAATACATAAAAATATTTTAAGCTTCACTCACCACAAATTTAGGCAAAAATAAAACACCCGCCTCATAATTAGAAATGCGTAGACACGGCTGTAAATTGGACTTTTTGTTAAAGGAGCCCCAGGCGGCTTTCGAGAGATTCGCTGAGGTGAGCACAAACCAATAGACGCACTGTTCCTCCAAATTGAAACGTGTATAGCTCTTGATGTGCGGCATGGCTTGTGAGCGATGCCGATCTCCGGACTTCCACTGATGCAAATAATTCTTGAGCCAGGGCTGCTTGTCATTGGTGCTCTTGCCATAGGGCAGGCAACCGCCGCCGAGCATGCCATCGTGACTACGCGACACATTGCCAAAGCTGGGATAGATCATCTTGAAGGGCGGTAGCTGCTTCAGTCGCCACACAGGCGTTGAGTCCTTGCGAAAGTTGCTGAGAATATCCTGCTCAATCCAGGGTTGAACGCTGGCACCCAGGCTGCCAATGCTGGAGCTCTGACAGACAATCGGTACATTGGGCTCCACATGCGCTGCATGCTTAGCCAGCAGCGCACCAAGTCGCGCACAGCCCCACGGATGCCCACGCACGGCACCCTCACGATGCCCGCCAGGCACAGAGCCAATGAAGAAGACGCTGCACATGAGAGGCGGTTATTAAATTTCATATTCATCTTGATTCCTACTCACTTGATGGCGCTGAAGTCGCTTTTGCGTATGCGCGCAATCCATGGCTGGAGCTGTGACAACTTATACTCAACCAGATAGAGCATGAGGTCTTGCTTGAAGCCCGTTGGACTCTCGCCGGCAGCTGTATCGGCACCTTCGGGCAGTGCAGGCAGTTGGGGACTTATCCACAAGCCTTGCGTACGGTTGTGCCAATCATCCTCGTACAAATTGGCCGTGGAGATGACAACTCGTATCGATCCATCCGCATAGCCCAGTAGCATCATCTTCGTATGCGATGTGGCAAATGGAGATTGCATTTGCACCTTAATCGCCGTGACTTGCGGCTTGAATTTGCCAATGTTAATCAGCTCGGGATCTTCGGCGCCATAGAGTACCAAGAGCGGTTTGGAGCTGAAAGAAAACCGTAAGTTTGTTAACGACTCAGCTCTTATACAAAACTCTTATACTATACCAGCTTACAGTATGCCCGCAAAGTAGTAATGGCCCAGCAGCCAGCCAATGTCGATCATAAAATTGATCTGCACCGTCGACTCAATCTCGCCCAGACTCTCATCGAAGATCTCCTGCAGCGTAATGCTGAGCGGCTCCTGATGTGTGGGTTTCGAGTCAGTGATGGCTGTGAGAAACATATTATATGGTGCTGCGCGCTCCAGCTTGCGGGCCATACGTCCCTTCTCCACCACGACAGAAACGTAGTCCCGAATATTACGCTCAATTTTTGGTTTCTTTTCGATATGCGATGTGTTCTTCGGAATGCTGGCTTGATCAGCGGCAGCGGCAGCGGCTAGACTAGTATTTGCCTGGAGCGAGGCAGCTGCTCGACTGGTGGTAGCCGCGGGCGCTGCAGCTTCCTTCGTTGCCGGCTTGGAAACGGCTGCTGACTTGCTTTTGCCTTCATTTCCGGCCAACTGCGGAAATAGTTTCTCCAGTAGCTTAAGTTGTATATTAATGAGCTCGCTGGAATACTTGGCGGGTATGTCGTATTCATTGCTATTCCCATTGCAGCCTTTGGCATAAATCGCATCCACTAAATAAGGGAAATAACACAATTCAAAGTAAAGCACTTAAAATAATTGAATTTTATACGTTACAGTGCGCATGGGAGTATTCGCCAAAATGTATGGGATTCTTGCGGTAACATTTCTCGCCGTATGGACACTCCTGCATCTTGTCTAACAATTTATTTGTTTTTATAATTTAGCAAACGAATTTGCAATGGAAACGAAAGCGGGATTTGCAGCTGCTAAAAAGTTGTAATATTCATTATTATCGATGTCAACTCGATGTTATCGATTATTGCAACACGCAAATCACGAATGCCGCCAATAAAATAGCGAAATCAAAAAGCCACAAACCACAAAATTCACAATTGCAGGATTTCTAACTATTCAATGTTATTACTCACTAAAACTTTTAATGAATGTAATTTTTGTTCTATATTTAATCTAAAATAATCATCATATAAATATGGAGTTAAATCAGAGTGTCTCGCATTGCAGTAACAATTCGGAGCTTTAGTTAATAGATCGCACATTAAGGATGTCATACGGATATCATTACTTGGAAAGGCTTCCCAATTGACTTCTCCCTGAATATAATATGTCTCATAAATATCGTGGCCGCGCGTTGATTTTTAATAACAAAAAGCAAATATCGTGCACAATGTCGACTCTGACCCGTAGTTTGTATTTTCGTAATAATAACGAGATTAGCAATGAATAATTTGTGATTATAATAATAATAAATCTATAAGAATTATTTCCACAAAAGCTGACTAAACAGAAGAAGAAAAAATGTATTCTCAGTTTTAAAATTTAAAGTGATTCAGTTTAATTGCTCACATCTCTAAGCTGCTAGTGCTGCCAGATTTTACGCTAAAAAGTTAGTTAATACTTATCGATAAGTGAACAAAGCAAACCAGACGTGTGTTTGCCAAAGAACTTAGTTTTATTTTTGATATTAATATTAATTGACAATAATAGTTTTAATTTATGAATACTTAATATTAGAATATATGTGGTACGAAAAGTTGGCAACGCAATAGTGTTGTAAAATATCATATATTGTAACTTATTCGTGTTGTACACACTTCGTGTCTGTCGTCGGTCGTTCGTCGTTGTCGTCGTCGTCGTGTGTGCAGTTCATGATAAACAATTTAAAATAAATAACAAATTTCACATACTTATGGTGCATTAAAGTAAACAAACTGGCCACAAAAGCAGACCACAAGTGTTAAATTGTACGCGTGAGTAGATTTCAAACAGTTTTATGTGCATATCCATTGGCAAAATTAAGCACAGCAGCAGTGCAATTACGTTTGGTCGAAAGAAAATTTTTTCTTCTCATACTACACTACTTCTCATTCGCTGCGCGCTGCTGCTGCCGAAAGAGTCTTGGCTAGCGTCGTCGTGTTGTTGTTGTTGTTGTTGTCGTTTTTGGTGTTGTATATGCTTCTGCTGCTGTTACTCTTGCTCTGCAGGGATTACGATTACAGTTTTATTCTCAGCCTCTCGCCAGTTTTATGCTGCAATGTGTGTTTGTGTGTGTGTTTAAGTGTGAATATGTGCTTCGTCAGTCTATATGTATTTGTGTGTTTTCGTGCTGCGCGCGCCATTAATTGAACTAAAAAAAAAATTGAAAACAATTATAAATACACACAATAAATTCAAATATTTATTATGTTTTGAAAATACTTGAATGTCGCTTATCTCTGCACAGAATTTTTAGAGATTTTTGCTGCTTGTGCTTTAAACAAAAATCCACTTGAATGTTGTTGCTGTTGGTATTGCTCTCGCTGCTGCTGCGACCGCTGCTACTGCTGCTGCTGTTGGTTTGGCAAGCACAGGTGCGGATTAACACAAAAAGGGGTTGGGGTCAGTCCATTGGTAAATCTCAGTTGTGCGCATCAGCCTAATATTATTGTTCCTATTTTGAATTAGTCAGAACTCAAAACAATAATTCGTTTTTTGTATCTTTGATGATTAATGAAGTACCTTCGCGAAGCGTACCTTCGACCGACTTTTACCTTTATGAGTCAGAGAGAGAGAGAGAGAGAGGGATAGAAGTAAAGAAATATTACTTATAACGCGCTCTGCTTGCCATCGCTCTGCTCAAACAAATTGTTATCACTAAGTCACAACTACCACACTCTGTGCTCTCTAATCAATTTCATCACACACCTTCCACTATAATTTTGTTTTGCTTTTTACTGATTTCTACGTTCATCCATATACACGGCTGCATTCACATTGCGTGTGTATGTGTTAGAGGTGTGTGTGTGTGTGTGTATTCACGCTTATCTACGCCGCACTGCTTTTGTTGCGCTTCTTTTGCTTCGCGTTTTGTTATTGTTGTTGTTTTTGATGTTATCAGCAGCGCGCGCGCAAACCTTTCCTCCAGCGTCGGCAGAAGCAGCAGCAGCAGCAGTGGAAAGCCGCCGCCACAGCGCACTTTTGTGGGGCGGCACTCGCACACAGTCTCACATACATGTACATATTAAGAATTGCCGTCGTTTCGTTGTTAGACGCTGCCTGCCGCTCTCGCTGCCAGCGCTAGCTCTGGCGTCGTTGCTTTTCCTTTGTCGAAGGTAACTGAAGCGCAACCCAAGACGCGTACTCAATTCTACACACACATACACGCAAACTTGCACACTGTGACATGTTGTGGGTGTGCTGATTTTTGCAGTGGTTTCTGCGTATTTTGCGGTTGACTGTGCGCTCTCCCCTTTGGGTGATATGGCAACTACAATATGCTAATGCTTATGCTGCGCTGATTGATAGAGATGGGAGCGTGTTTAATACGAAACGAATTCGAATTCGAAATTATTTATGCAATAATAAAGAAATTTAATCAAAACATATTTTGAACTATTTCGTCTTCTCAACGTTGATAACATTAAATTTCTCAATATACTTAAAGAAGAGAGAGAGAAAAAAAAAACATAAATCTCTTGAAGACTGTTTTATGTACTATATTTGTATATTTATGTGCTGCAACATTTTACGACAGAACACGACGTGTTCGTGTCATAATATTAAAAAGCAAAAATAAAACAAAATAAGACTCGTTGCCAACTCTATGTATAGTTAGCTAAGTGAGCATAGCCAGAGTGGGTAAAAATATGTAAGGCTCCTGCAATTGCGAAACTTGCTGCATCATCGTAATGCGAAACGTTTTAAGGCTGACTCTGGTAGCAACTGATGCTACACGTAGACTAGACGATTCGCCAAGCTGATAACATCTCAATTGGAAAGTCAGTGGGCTGATTATTAAACGTGCCTTTAAGTATATAAAGTTGTATATAAACATATGTATATGTATATGAGCATATGCATAGAAAAAACAGTTTATTTCAATAAAAAAAAAAACAATGCTTTGGAAGACAATTGTAATTATTAAACTTAAACGTTTACTAATTAAAAATATGAATAAAATATTTTGTTACTTTCAAGTTGAGATATTAAATATATAGATAATATTCACAAAAACAATTTAAGAAATATGAAAGATAGTCAAAGCTCTTCATGTTCTAGCCAAGTCTAAAATATATTTTTTTAATAAATAAATATATTTGTTTAAAAATATTTCATAAAAATATTAAAACTCCCTGCTAGACTTGAATAGGGTATGCATGATGCTGTGAAAATAAAAGTACCTTTTTTTTACCTCTTCGTTCTCGGTGACACGATAAGCATCTGTTTATACAAGCGCTTAATAAAGTTGTTGCGAGTCTATAACATAATAATTATAGTAATATAAACAACAAAAAATAAATTAAAATAAATCCGATTGCGACAGGGTCTAAAAATAAGTTCAAATGCGTGTTGACAATTTTTTAGCTTTCAATTTTTTTTTTTTTTTATTACCATTGCGCGGATTATCGCGACAAGAAGATCAAGAGCAGCGCAACAAGCAATAACAAAAAAAAAAAAAAAAAAAAAAATGAAAGAAAAAAAAATTAAATATTTATATGGGGGATATCAACAGTCAACGAGAGGGACGCCCACAAGCAGCAAAATAAAAATGTATTCAAGCTGAAAATAGAGTGAAAAAGCGTAAATCACGCTTTCGATAGATTTAAAAATAGTTGTGCAGCGATAAGACCAACCCCGCCCCCCAAAACAAAAAGCAACGAAGCAATGGGCTTACGACTCAGGGCTAAAGCGAGACATGCAAATTTCATTAGCTGTGGGCCATGTTGCACAAGCTGCGCATAAATCCAATTAATAACATAATTATTTAGGCGAGAGCGGCGAAAAGACTGCGAGACCATTTGAAGCTCATTTACAAAATGCCGCTTAAAAGTCGTTAGGTTGCAGCGTGCAACGTGCAACAACCTGATGCGTAGGCCGTGCCAGTGCCGCCTGGTGCCAGCTGGTTAGCTGGTTTCTAATCATGCCACATGCAGCATGCAACCACAAGCAAGCACCATTTCGTATGCAAATTATTTTAATTTTTTTTTTTTTAGTTATTTTTTTTTTTATTTTAGCCGAAATTGAAATATTGACTTTGCGCACTTAATTTTCGCCAACCTGGCAAATTGTGAATTGCCCAATCAAGCTAAGACCAAACAAGCGAATGTGTGCATGTGTGTGTGTGTGTGTGTGTGTGTGTGCTGTGTGTTGTGTGTTGTGTGTATAGACAATATGCAACATAAATTAGAATAACCGTTGAACCGTAAAAACAAAATAGAAATAGACAAGAAACGTAGGCTTTTGGTCTCTAGTTGTAGTCGGTGGCGTGGGCGTGGATGATTTGAAGTACTCGAGGCAGTTGACTTCATTTATATACATATACAAATCGAAGGCGTCAAACTTGAGTGTGTGTATGTGTGTCTGACTAGGCAAGAACTTACTTTGCATAGTTAAAAGTTCTTAGAGTGCCTAAAATGATTTATGTTCTTTACCATTTGATTTATGGTTCAGACTTGGAATAAGCTTAGATTTAGATCTAAGTGAGGGTAGAACAAAAGTATCTATATATACATATGAGTATATGTCTTTATTGTGTGAGCTGTAAATAAAGCCTAGGCAATATTGATTGCAGCTTAATTTCACATAAGAACTTAATATTTCATGACGATAAATTTAACATGAGCTATGTAAGCTTGAGGTGTCACAAGCCAATGCCTTGTAAACGTTTTCTTGCTTTAAGTAATCCAAAAACTTGGCAGAGTGTTTCATGTGAATTTAAATTGGATTGTCTGTAACTTGGGTTTAAATTTAACATGAGGAATGTTGCCTGGAGTGTAGTGAATGTTCTATTATTCGGAGTTAGATAGGAATTATTTGATTGACTTAAATTATATCAAGAATATTATACAACAAAATTTTAACTAAAATAAAAGGGAGTTGAATGTTCAAAATAATGTCATAAGCATATATTAAACATGAAGTTAACAGGTATATTACTTTTAGCACATTCAGATTGCCCTAGCCCATCCTTAAATCTATTATATTTAATATAAATTTACAATTAACATGGCAAATGATGAAGTCCAGAAGAAATTCAAATTTAAATTTGGCATGAGGTTAGACAAATTGAAAAACATTAAATATTTTATAGCATTATATATAAAGTAGACACAATGTGTATTAAATTGCCTGTCAAGGATATCTGTCATTAGGATAAATTTACCATGCATATGGCTACACATGCATATATAAACCGTATCCTGTGACTCATCCAAGCGAATGTAGCTTTCATAAATTGCACAAGGTGCAATCATTTTCCATTACATGCTAAACTAGATGATAAATTTACAATTAACGTGAAAAGAAGTGTCTTTTTAAGATGATATCAATTCCAGCTAATAGCTTGATCAATCTTCAAATACCAGGAGCTCAGCTGAACTGCTTGGTAAACAGACCGAGCACAGCCCACAGAGCGATAGCTGCAGCTCTCATTCCCATTCCCATTTCCATTCTTGGATTTGCAGTGCGCAGTCAATGAGCCAAATTGTAGCGAATGGCAGCCGGAGGGGGGGAAAAACTTATGAAAATGCAACTTTAAACTGTAATAAAGTGGGAAATTACAGCGCATAAATCTCTGTCGCTAAACTGTCAAGTCGAGCGTCGAGTGCAGTTGAGAGTCGAGAAACGAAAGTCGGGAGTTAAGTTGGAAATTGAAGCCAACACCCACGCACACACACACACAGAGTTTGAATTTACAGTTTGGCAGCTACTGTTGTTGCACATGCAAACGGCCGACGTTTGCATATTAAATACAACTTGGGGCAAGTAGCAGGCAGCAGGCAGCAGCAGCAGCAGCGCCACACAAGTGGACGCAATGTTTTGCTGCAGTCTACAGCTCGTATCGTATTATTTGTGCGTGTCTCTGTCTCTTTCGCTCTGCCTCTTTCTCTCTCTCTCTCTCCCTCTGTGTTTGTTTATTTTATATATTGTGGAGGCCTGCTCAGGCATTCAGATCGCGCCACACACACGACGACAACGACGACTCTTGACGACGCTTGGCGCTTCATTGTCCATATAAAACTAATAATTATTGCATTTAAAATCTAATAAATAAATGCATTGACAGTCTTGGAGTTGTGGATTTTCGAAGCAGCAGCAAGCGATGGGCGGCGGTGCCTGGAGGCGATTCGCTAAAAAGCCGCTCCTATTTTAATGGCGCTGCCAGGGCTGCAAGACGCTCAATTTGTGCTAAAAATACATAGAGATGAGGAGAAGATGAAGCTGTTATGAAGTTGCCATTTGCTTATACCAGTGTTGTATAGCTTTTGGAGAAAGATCTTAGAGTCTGTCAAGTGCTCATAGAGAATAGATAAGTCAGCCAATGCTGACCAACCAAACCAATTCTGTTCACATGAGTTCAGTGTTGTGCAGCGCTTATGCATGCATATAAAAATTGAAACTTAAGAGTAAACAAATAGATTAATTTACGTCGAGAAATCCAATATCAAAACAAATCATATTCGCAGACACGTCAAATATTGCATCAGTGTTGAATAACTGTTAAATATGCAAAATTTTTAATTATGAATAAACAAGTAAATTTATCTAAATTATTTGGTTTGCACACAAAAAAAAAATCATACTAAATACAATACTCAAACTAGTTACAATATTCAAGGCTTAGAAACCTAGTTTCGCGACAATTAAATTTTGAGCTAACTAGCTTAATTTAGTGTGAACAGCATAAGTTCACAAGTGAATCTAATTTGGGTTGAAGGAACGACAAAAGGTTGCATTTAGTTCCAATGCGCGTTCATGTGAACCATAAGTTCAAAAATACCATCATATTTCAGTCAGCTACAAAAGTTTAGTTTTAATAAAATTAAAAACTTGCTAAGCTAGGAGAAACTGCTGCAATTATTTGTCTAGTTCAAATGAGTGCTTATATGTAGTACTAGTTCATGGTTCATTTTATATAATTGGTTATGGTTAGTGCAAAGCATTTTTAAAAGAACGCCAAAAGTGGTCAAAGCCAAATAACTTTTATGAAGAACTAGTTCAAAACAACTTGGATGATTTTGTAAATTTTTTGTATGTGTGTTTTAAATATATGTATTACAAGATATATGTTATAAATATATTAAAATAACTTTTAAGGTCGCTAGAAACAAATAACTTTATAAAAGGAACTTGAATACAATTATGTTTAGTTCAAATGAACTTTCATAATCTTAGCCTTGAACTACACAAATGACTGAACTGGCCTCTCACTTCATTTTAGTTGCTTGCACTGTTCTTATGAAGAACAAGTTCATAAATACTAATGGCTATGCTATAAACTACGTCTAAGCTCAGCTTACAAAATTAGCTCCACAGCCCTGTGGGGCGAGCACACAATTCGTTTAATGCTCATCATCAACTTGGACAATTCTTTGGCTCAGAATTGTTGTTGTTGTTGTTGTTTTTGGTTTAGTGACAACGTTTGCAGTCGCTTTTGACCATAATTGTTGTACTTGTCATTCGATGTGTTCGCGTTGCCAACTGCAACGCCAAAGCGCAAACGCGCCGACAACGCAGACATTGTTGTTGTTGTTGTTGTTGCTGTTTATGTGTGTGTATGTGTGTGTGTGTTAAATACATGTAATTAGCCATGTTTGTGCCATTTAATCCGTTCGGACTCCATGTCCTCCTCACTCTCCATTCTCTGGCGACGCTTTTCTAAGAATTCTTTGCGTTTTGTTTTGGCTCACGCATTAGGCGCCACAAAGCGCGGCCACGTTTAACCCCCAAGCAGCAGTGGCAGCAACAGCAACAGCAACTAAAGTAGCCTGCCCCCATTGCCTTCGTTGACTGCAGTTGCGCATACTCCACATATTTATGGGCCATTTAGGCGAGCGCGCGCATCGTGTGGATGCTGCATGCGGCGCAAAGGGATCGAGGTGTGTGCGTTGTGGCATGCAACAAGCCAACTGGACGAGGTACAGTTAAGGCTCCATTGAGTGAACACTGTGTTTTCATATTTAAGGATAATAATAAAATTATCAACAATATATATTTTATATAATTTTCATTGAATTTTTATTGCATTAATTTGTTATCATTTATGAAACTAAATTAAATTGAATATATATCAGCTGTTCGTCAAGTGGAGTTTGCACTGTATTTGATATGTGGTGGTCGCTGGTTACTGCGTCAGTCATTGGCATTGATTGGCAGCTGAACACGCAACAATTGTTGCATGGCGCTGCTGATGGCGACGCCTCTTGCAGCCGCTGCAGCAGCAGCAGCAGCAACAGCCGAGAAGCAGAAGCTGCAGCCGATAGTTTAGCTGCGTTTTAGCACATGTTTTTGCGTGTACTAAACACAGCACGAACCTACCGCAAAGCAGTTGGCAACGCTGTCTCTATGCTAAGTGCGCGCCGCGGTGAGCGTGGGCGTGGCCATACGCTTGTGTATTGTGTGTTGACAGCTCAATTACATTAGAAGGGCGCAGGGCTAGCGTGCGCTTAAGCAATTAACGCGTCAATTATTTGTAATTAGAATTGACTTAATTTTTGTGTGCGCGCAAAAGGATTTTTACCCTCGGAATCATGCTATGTTCACTTTTGGCACGTGCACTCGTTCGATAGAGCAAGCAAGACAGATAGATATAGTGAGAGGGTGTGTGTGTGTGTGTGTGTGTGCATGTTGCATATGTGTATAATTTGCATGCATGCATAAATTTTTATTGTTGTTTATGTTTGCTGGTGCTGTTTTTGTTTCTTTTTTTTTTTTATTTTTGTGGGGGTGCGCTTCATGACTATTTTCGGTTTTTACGACAACTGCGTTATGTTACCCATGTTGGCCATAAATTCGCGTTTAGTAGTGTTAAACACGCAATAAAAACTAGGCAATATTAAGAGTGGCGCCCCGCGACACAAACTGCAAACAGCAGCACACGTATCTGGCAACTCCAAATTGCAATTTGACCATTTATTTCTTTGGTTGGCAACGCGGCGTGCAAGAATTTTATTCATTCGATTTAAATGCTCTCCCCTGCACTTGTTGTGGCAGCATTTACAGTTTGATAGCAACCCACACGTTTGTGTTCACGTGCAGCGCCGCTAGTCCCCCCACCTCAACCCTTCACATTAAATACTTTTGATTTGTTTAAAATAAGAATTGAATGTGTGTGTGTGAGTGTGCTGTGTGTTTTGCTTGTGGTTTTCTACACAAACGGCGGCAGGCAACCACAATACGTCACTCATCAGTTACTGAAAACCAGGGCAGCACACTCAGCAACTATCGTTGCCTATCGCGTAGGCCATGCATAAATTACACTATACCAATTTAAGACTAACGCTTCGTAACTATCGATTACAATGTAACCTTAACTTGGCGATAGTTAATTTGCTCCTGTTGTCACATACGCCCAGCCCTGATACTCAGATGCTCGTGCTCAAAGACTTCGTTTAGCTTGTTCTCATGCGCTCGGTCGTATTCACATTCGTCGTCGATCGTTCGCTTCGTGCAGTTGTGTTTTTGCTTTCGCGCCTCGCAAGGTTTATTCTTTCGTATTGTTGTTTCGATCTCGAATTATTGAATGAACTTTTATGCGAGTATTACGCACTTATTTATAAACAATAATCACAATAATATTTAATCAAAATAACTGACTGAAAAGCTCGTTGAACGAAAAATGTAACTCGCTGCTGTCGTCTGTTGTATATATATTTTTGTTGTAATTTAAATACGGCCGCCTTTGTGGAGGGTCTCGCATAACATTCGGATGCTGATTTTTTAGATTTCGTATGCGTTTATGTGTATGTGTGTGTGTGCGTGTGTATTTGTGTACGTGTATTTGTGCGTGTGCCGTGCAGTATAAATAAATAAGAATAATATCTGCAATCTTTGCCATTAAACGTCAACAAGCGCAGAGAAACCTCAAACGCAGCAGAAGTCGCCATCGCCACAACCATCGAAGAACCGTGAAGAACAACCAGCAGCAGCACAGCAACAGCAACAGCTACCAAGTTCTCTTGCTTCCACTATTTCATCATGTGTATGTTGATATTTTTGGTCTTTTTGCTTGATTAGTGTATACCCTATTTTATATAGTTGTATTAGGTCTTATAAATCTCTGGTATAAGGAATATTGTTGTATGCTTTTTAAAGTTTTTGGCACATACAGGGCTATGTTTATAAGATTGGACAAGCTTAAAACTCTTTGATATTGAATGAAGTGACTTGAAGTTTTGTATACGAACAATATTTTAAAATTGTCTTAAAATATTAAAAGTTAGGTAAAAGTTTAGATAAACGAGTATTTGTTGCGCCTATTTAATTATTAGTTGTAAATTTATTTTATTTTTAACTTTCATATTTCACCAATAAGTATCTAGTCGTCGCGCACATCAAATTACTAAACTTTTTTTGTATTTATTTTATTGTTATATTATTTTATTTATTTTCTTTATTAAAATTTTATGAATTAATTTTATCCTATTATTTTTAAAAAATAGTTTTTATCATTAATTTTATTCTTAGAATATTATAGAATGTTTCAACTTTTTCTTACTGTAGCAAGAGGTATTTTCAAGTCGAGCACACTATATTTGTTTAATTATTGCTTTTATTTATTTTTGTTTTATTGATTTCTCGTCTATTTAATTTCTTAACTTTTCCCAACCAAATCAAACTTTGCTTCTGCTCTGCCTTTTGGGCTTGTAATTTATCATCATTGGGCTGTGTTCGCTTGCATTATTTGTTTATTTTTAAACACATGTCCCCACACACATACACATACACATACACATACATACGCATACGCATGCGTGCATTCACACATGTGCAGGTCCTCGTCTCCCTTTTTGACATTTTTCAATGGCAACGGAAGCGTTGCGATAAGTTTGTCTTCCTTCCCACTCACACTTACACACTCGCGCACTCTCTCGCTTTCACTCTGGCTACTGCATTTCTTGCGATCTACCTGGCTCTCTTTGATTTACGCTTTATTGTCATTGCCGCATTTATGATTGATTATTGATTGGAATTATATGATACGCATGCGCGAATGCGTGCCTGCCATACAAAACGGGGAGAAGGAAAAAACTGTGATTCCTGCTCGGCGGATTCCTCCTACTCTGGCAGTGGAGCGTTGTTTGAGTTATGAGTTAGGTTGTTAAGATTTTCCCTGTAAGGAATCTCTGGAACTTTACTGGCTGCCCAATGCGTGCTGGACTCTCTGCCTCTCCCCATTTCTCTCTCTCTCTCTCTCTGTCTCTTGTCACGCATTTTATCGATCAGACGGGGTTAATTTGTAATTGAAGTTTACGTTTATTGCTCTTTAATTGTAGTTGCGAATTATTGTCAGTCTGATGGCTGGGCTCAGTCTCGGATCAATAAAAATGTTGTAAATGCTTGCAGTGAGAATCTTTAAAGGAAGTCAATTGTGCGCTTTACAAAAGCTTAATGATAAATTAAAAATCTTAAAATAAGTTTTTTTTTTCTACATTTATTACAATGTTTTTTTTTTTTTATTATTATTAAATGTGCAGTTTGATTGGGTTTTGTATAGGATAGTACTGTAGATAAGTTTTATATTATAATATATGACTTTGTCTGTTAACTTGTATTTATAAAGTATTCGGATCTAAATAAAAATTTGTTCATAATATGATAATATTCATTTGAGAATTTTTAGAAATTGCTTAAGAAACAAATCTTTTGTATATAAGTTATGTCTTCCAAGTATTTCATTTATTTACTTCTTAGCTATATATAAATACAAATAACAAATAAGGCCTTATTATGATATTTTATTTATTTACATTGAAAATCTCCCCTATTTTTTTGGAGATTAGCAGCTGACACCAGTCGGTGGGCAATTCTTATGAAATGTGTCGTAAAGCCAAATATGATCTGTGTCAACAAGTCGAAAATTCCACCACCTGCAGAACTGAGTAGCACATAAATACTAGCTGCCGCAGGGGGGGTCAATTATAGAAAATTTGAATGCTTACCCCACAGTTCGAGTTGATCGAGCTGCAATTTAGGCTTTGAGCAAGGCTCTTGCCAGCTGCTCAAATATTGCGATAATTACAACAACTTAGACGGTGGGGCTGAGAGGTGTTCGTTGTTAGCTGACAGGGGGAGATACCCTGAGGCGTTGTTGACTTTATGGGGCGGCCGAAAATTGTGGCAGCAACCAAACAAATTGTCAACATTCAACACACAAAAACAAAAAATCCGAAAGAAAAATGAAGAAAAAAAAAATGAAACTAAAAACTGAAAACGGGCAACGCCCCGCGTAGGCCACAGAAAAATGTTGAAAATTAATTCACGCGGCGGCTAATTTGGCCAATATCTATAGATGTGTGTGAGTGTGTGTGCGAGAGTGTGTGGCAGGCGTGTTAGGAGGTGTCCCCAAGTGTTGCACTTGTTGATTTATTGTCGGCATTTAATTGGTTTTGAAATTGGATTTCAAATTTGCCAAGCCGAAAAAAAAAAAAAAAAAATTGGAAAAAAACTTCAAAAATGAAATCGAAATTAATTGCTACAACAAATTTTCTTTCAATTAGATTTTCTCACTTTTATTAAATTGTATCAGCTGTCATCCATAGACAGAGACAGACAGAAAGAGAGGAACAGTGAGGGCGGGAGCGAGAT